>OW026300.1:26791758-28159883 GCA_932273695.1 Apotomis betuletana | reverse complement strand
ATGATGATGATGAACTTACAGCTAATTGCCAAGGCGTTACAGATCTTAACTTAAAATTAAACAATAAGCATTATCTATACCCTTAAAAGTTAATAGTTAAAAATTAAAAACAAAAAAGAAGAAAGAAAACAGTAAGGTCAACCGGGGTAATTGCCACTTTGAAGTTTGACCATAATGAAGTCATTAAACGCATTGTTTCTACTTCTGTCGCCGAATCCCCTTAATTCTGACTTACAGAGAAAAGAAACGCCTAGCATGTGCCAAGCCGCTACCGCCTCTGCCGATGTTGCCAATTTCCGCTTATAACACAGACCACCCGCGGGCCGCTAAATCTGTCCGACTGGCAGATAGGTGGCTCCGCTAAGCAGGGACTGGGAAAACACATTTTAATAAGGGTAGTGAAACAACCATCAACGGCTAAGCGGAAAATGTTTACGGAAGTGCTGGATCAGAGTTCCGATTAAGTTTTTATAACACTGTTAGAATTGGGGGCGAGGGGACGATACATATTGTTGAGTTAGTTCCTTCATTCCTTCGAATATTGAAATATTATTTGATTTACGTCATACTGACATATTTATATCTAATACATAGGTAGGTTATAAAGACCAACTATGTAGGCAAAGTACCTAACAAAAAAAAGTTTTTCAAATATTTGTTTCTTAATGTACCTACTGCAAGAAATGTGTGTACATAGGTTGTAATTTTATTACATCCAAAATTCTTTTGACTTCTTTTATTTTTACTTTATCGTACTCAATCTATTATGCTTAAGGAACTATTAAAGTACAGATATAAGAATCGTTTTTGCACTATCTGTAGATATATATATTTACCAAGGGTGCGGGTGCGCGAAACGAAATGTGGCTTTAAAAATTTGGAACACAATCCAGCTATTTGTCTTACCAACGTCTCGTATAAATCAAGGAATAAAGCAGCCAACAATGCTTTATGGCGGAAAAAAGGAACCTACATAAGACGGGGAAATAGCATATAGAACGCCTATCTACATATGTTGCTCATATGTGTTTCTGTTAGGAAACGACGCTATAGTACCCGTTATGATGTATCTTCATGCGTATTTGAGGCGGAGGGATATGTGTGAATGTATGAAATAAAGCACCCATGACCTACGTTCATATAGAGCGCGTCATATTCATATTCCGCGGCCATTTCAATATCGAGCGATGCAAATAAAACTCGTCATTATTTAGTGTGTGTCGGAGCCGTCCGCACTACGCGCTGCGTTCGCAGAATTATTACCGTGTAACGCACTATATCACGGCAAATTTACGACAACCTGAATATGATGGATTTTCAATCCGGCCCCAGAATTATATACGACGAAAATCGTTCCGCTGTCAAAATAGAGAAATAAATAAACTCTCGACAACCAATTAATAACTCGTAAAGTGTCAGTGTTGAGGACAATAAAAAACTTTAGCCGGGACAAAGGGGCAGAAAAAGGCGATAACAATGGCAGAATGAGGAGAAAAACGCCTGTAAAAAGCTTCGATATCGCCCATAAATTTGGATGGATTCAAAACAAATCGCCCTTATTCATTACACGTATGACTTATTGGCTCGGAAAGACAAAATTTATAATGCACTTATATAGAGGACACAAAGGAGTGGAATCGACTCCATTCAAAGAAAGTTTTCGATTTATAAAAACAAGCTGCGTCGAACAAAACGCAACGCGCCTCGTTAGTCACGTTTTGGGTTCGAAAATGAATGAGCCGATTAACCTTAGCAAAAAACTAAACGCGGCGTTAATAGATGTATGGAATCGATTTTTACACTTTATCGAGCGTACTTAAATATTTTAAAATGAAATATGTTTTGAGAAATCTAATGAACTGTAGAAAATAACGTTAATATATTCCCTGCCTTTTTAAGACTCATATAGACATATCAATGAATAAAACGTAAAATAAAGTTTAAGAGACGCTATAAAACGATTTGTGAATAAAATAACATACCTAGATATTTAAAACAACACGACGTGTTAAAGGTCTTGGAAGTAAATTTAATAAACAGCATGCAAGTCGGTGGAGAGCAAGTGGAGCATTTTATTATCAGATATCACATAACGATACCTTCATCAAGCCTCGTAAAGCGCGGAACGTCGATCCGCGAAATAAATGGCGTTCAAAAGTGTGATCCAAGATGTACAAAAAGGGGGAGAAAAAGAAAAAAATGTCGTACAAAATGATAAATCCCCACTCGATGTGAAAAAGTGAGTTTATTTATGACACGGCAGTGTATCGTGGCTTCAGAAGTTTATCAGATGTTGGGCTTGCATTTATAATGTGTGTTTTGCGCTTTGTCATCGAGGGCATTGGACCATCCGGCCGTCGGTGCCAGACCTATACTGTAATGCGTAATTTATTCATCTCGCGGCAGCTATTTTTAATAAATAATTTTATCGACGGAGCAATTATTTTCTCGAAAGATACACTAATAAAATAATGCGTTCAATAAGAGCCGTCGGTTCTTTAGCAAGTAACCAGTGTATTTAAGCTAAAAAACCGGCCAAGTGCGAGTCGGACTCGCGCACCGAGGGTTCCGTACAAACACTTTTCATCCTTAAGTGGTTAAGTTAAGTTTGCACCTGGTATGTATAGCGCCCCATATAAATTAGGTGCAAAGTTAGGTATTAAAAAAAAACTACTTAATAGATCTCGTTCAAAACAATTTTCATTGGTAGTTTTTATAGTAATGTACATCATATGTTTTTTTTAGATTTTTCATTTTCTTATTTTAGAAGTTAGAGGGGGGGGACCAACTTTTTTCCACTTTGAAAGCGTCTGCCACGCAAACTATTCGGTTTAGAAAAAAAATATTTTAGAAACCTCGATATCATTTTTGAAGACCTATCCATAGATGTACCACACGTATGTGTTTGATGAAAAAAAATTTTTTGAGTTTCAGTTCTAAGTATGGGGAGCCCCCAATATTTATTATTATTTTTTTATTTTTGCATCAAAATCTTAATGCGGTTCACAGAATACGTCTACCTACCAAGTTTCAACAGTATAGCTCTTATAGTTTCGGAAAAAAATGGCTGTGACATACGGACGGACAGACGGACAGACGGACAGACAGACGGACAGACGGACAGACAGACATGACGAATCTATAAGGGTTCCGTTTTTTGCCATTTGGCTACGGAACCCTAAAAAGGATACACCATCGTGCTTCTCTAAGCAATACAGTCAAGTCACACTTGTTTAATTTTTCTTTGGCATACGGAGATGGGAGGAGATATCGGTTTATTTATCTGTTTTCTCACATTGTAAAAGTTAAGCGTAACTTTCACGTTTGTTGTCGCATAACTGAAAGTTTGTCCTGCGACAAAGGTTCATTGATATTTTAGAGGGTAGATACGACATATAGTTTAATAAACATATTCTTCCGTTAAGCTCCTTATCAATAAATATATTACGTTTTTAGTCTGATGAAACGTAACGGAAAATTCCCACGGAATTAGGTGGGTAAAGACGCAAATCAGAAAGACATTGAACAACCCCCCCTTATCCGCCCCGATTTTAAATTAGGTTAAAGAATTGTTCTTCAATCTCCTTAAGCGGTGACCACAAATCACAGAGCTCCTTTAGACGTAATTGAAAATACATTACAAAACCAAATTAAAGTGGGAAAGTGGTACAAGTTAGGAGGAGGCAGGTGGTCCCGTGACAACCCCCTACCCGCGGAATGTTTTGGCATAAAATATCGTTTCAATTATTTACGTGAAAGATTTATGGCACTTAGAAAGTGCGCCGAGAAAAAACTGGGAGCGACGTGTGCACAGAAAGTGTTTTTCTTGGAAAACTTATAATGGGTATGAGTGTAGGAAAAGTTTTTGAATCTCTTTTCTATGGTAATTTGTTTTGGGTTTCGCTCGCTTATAAAGATATTAGTGTTTGTATTGTATTATGTTAGGTGCAGGATGGATAAGATCTACGACGCTGAAAGATTTCATGGTATGTAAACTTTGCAGGCGCTAAAATTTAGTACGCAAGCTATACATATAGGTACATATAAATTTTTGTATTTATGGCATATAAACGCTGGAAATTTATTTGTGCAGTATTTAGTAAAATTTGTGTGTGCATGGACATGTTTCTTGTCAGATATTTAACTTTCATAACTAATACTTACCAAAAGGCCGATAGGTACAGAAGGAAAGCATTGGAACTGTTATGCAGCTGCAAAATGACAGATCTAATGTAATTTACGTAACTGCACCCTGAACTGCCCTCGAACTGTAATTTTTCAGTTCTAATGCTAAGTAAAATTCCTATATATAACTTTAAATGTTCATCAAAAAAATTCCCAAATTCCGGCCTAATTGTCATCATTAGGTATGTCTACTTTAGCGCTGTTTTCTGTTCAGCAGTAAACGCAATATCAATCACATCACAGCGATATATCCGTGATAGCCCCCTTCTTGCAGACAATTATTTCCTAGACGTGATTATAGTGAAGACAAAATGTTAACTAGCACGCAGACAAGAGACACAAACAGTTTTAATACGTGAAGCGGAAGATTTGTTAATGGCGCATGTTTATTTTTCATTTACGAGCCTTTCCGTAAACAGCTTTGTGCCTTATTACGTGTGCATAGCCGTATAGCAATCGAGTATCACGGAAAGGAATGCTAAGAGATATTTTTAACGTGGCTTCTTCCTTGCTTCCTCATTGCTGAGTATCGCGACCACGTATAGTTTGCCTCCGAAGTGTGGAGTGGAACATGCGGTGCATGCAACCGCCTTTTTAACTATTCTCAGAAATCAAAGTCCACCTATCTCGAATGTTTCCGATTCTGCTTTGAAGACCATACAAATACCTGCGTCATTATTCTGGACGTTTTTTCCGGAATCACTTTCATTGCCAACTTTTTGCCGAAATGCCTATGAGTTCTATAGTTCATAGAAGGTCATATGAAAATCTGCGATTGACTAAGAAAAGATTTTCCGCAAAATTGATTTCTAAGGCGTGAACGAAAAAAATAAATAGGAAATCCAGACAGAAAAATTGCAAAGCGGTGTCTAATATTACATATAATACAAAAGTTACCCGTTTTCTCTGATCCCTTACTTATTTTATTTCTAACTGTTGGAATCCAAACTCCAGCCTTATTTGTCTATATGAATGTTCTTTTAACATGCTGTATAATCTTGTCGACGCTGAAATGTCTCAAAGATAGGCCACGTTCTCCGTGTTTTGACAAATATTTGTTCCTAAACTGGCCTATCTCTACACTAACTAGGTCTAAACTTCCCTTAATCAATGAACGGTTTTTGCCTTAAAAATATCCAACCAGGCTCTATTATTAGTGCAAGTTTTGCTCCGATTATACAACAAGATATAACACGTAATACGCCTCGGCGGCGAAGCTTTATGTCCGCGTGATAATCTACAGTAAAAATTTAATTGAATCTCGGAAGCAGCAGATGGGGTATTGTTGCCCTTAACGGGGCTCATTGTATCGCCCGCGAAATATTCGCCCTCTTGAGGGCTTTGCCTTTTTCTTTCGAGAAAATTCCATATTGTTTTTTTTTAAAGCATTACGTAGGATGCGTAATCGAAAAACGTACCTTGTTAGCGATTATTTAATAAAGTAATATGTCAGCGGGCTCAGGAGTTACACAGGCTACTTTTAACACGGAATAATCGTTACTAAATAGTAAGAAAAATACCTCATAAACTACGCAAAGTCGCGAGAAAATCTGACATACCCTGAAGCCAACCGCGTCGTCCAATTACATTTTAATCCGATTTTGTATAGGTACCTACCACATAAGCATATTTCCATGTTTATTAATTTTGATTGAATATCTCTATCGCCCGATAGTCATCAACAATACAGTAACTCATTTATTTTTAGGCCGAGCATGTTTAAAGTCGCTAATTTGCATTGTAATTTTCGCAAGGTAAACCATTTAACAAAGCGATTTTAAAACACCCGAAAAAGTCATTATAAAAATGTACCCGAAACTTAAGTACTTGCAAACAATTAAGCGCGATAACAATCGGAAAACGCATAAAGCGGTACCAGGGAATCTCGACAAAAACTCTCCGTACGCTTTCATAATTCGTTTAATGATAAATAAACTCATAAATAAGTGAGGCGAGCGCGAGAATTTGTTTACAGCTGATGTACATAAAGATACGGGGCTGCTTTGTCGCTAATCTGCTAACAAGTTTCAAGCGAAAATTTTTAATCCAGCACGAGCGTGGTAATGAAGAAAAACTTGGGTGTTTTTTGTGTTTTACGTGTGGCCGGGTAAGTTTTGCAAGTTGTTGCGTAACTATAAAATGTGACTAAGTTGCACTTTTTAATCATAAAAACTTAATATTATTACAATGCTGATCTTTGATTTTACATTTATGTATGTATTTAAGATTTTTTGAGACATTGTTTTCATAATATATTAATCAAGATAGAGGATTCGATATTCATAAATTGTCATACTTAAAATTGAATAGCCGTTCGTTTGTTTCTTCAAGGTACCTACAGTCACCATCAGATATATCGCAGCATATAAGGCGTTCATAAATATGTGAACATGTACTGTAACGCCCAGTCAATAAGAGTCGTGTTCAGATATTTATGAATACCTTACATGCTACGATATATCTGATGGCGACTGTACATAGTTTATTCTGAGCTTCGGCAAATCAGAGTTATGCAAAGGACGGAACAGGATCAGTCACGACTGACACAAATCTTCTTCAGTGACAGTTTAAATTCAAATTTCAAAATCAGGCCCCTAAGGCTTATCCTTCGAGGGTGCTGCGTGTTTAACCCAAATATAGAAGATCTCGCAACGGGGTTCTTACAATTTAACTTCCGGCATATTTGGAAACTCATCCACATTTCAAATTAGGGATTCCTGCAAGACGAATTACGGGAGCTTAGCATCCTCAGCGCCCTAAGGAAGGCATTATGCGAGGGCACGTAGCCGAATGTTTTCACGTATAGCCCCTCTCATCTCGGGACCAACCCCAAATAATATATCTGGCAAACTTTACATATATTTGTACCGTAAATCCTCGTAATATATCGCTCTATTTTTGTTGGTTGACTCTAAATTTAAGGCGAGGACGAGGTATTTAATGAATGTTAATGTTAACTTGCATTCGCGGTTCGCAATTGGTGTAATGTCGCTTGGAATTTTATCGTTTGTTTTGTTCTAACGTAATGTAAGCATGGGAAAGGGTTCGCGAGCACTCGGAAAGGTCAATAAATACATTACACATTCAGTTCACTACGGACTTTAGTAATTTAACGTAACTCACAATTAAAGAAGCATAGGACGCGCTCACGGCGAGAAATATATTTCAGATGTAGAATATTTCAGCGAAATTGTCCTACCACGCCAACCATTTTTCATTAACGTCGGAGCGGTCTGTTTTACATAAAAATTAAGAAAAAATTGAGATAAAATGCCTGGCGAAGACGGATCGCGGGCGATACGTAACGTGAAAATGGCCAGGCTTTGGTCGTATTTGACACAGCGGATAAATTGATATTTATAAGTGGAAGGGACAAGGCTGGCACGTCTGAAGGGATTCCCTTTATTGCCCGGCGCGGCCGCCTGGATCCTGTCTCGCCTCAGGTTATTATGATATATACCAGCTCTGTTTAACTTGAAAACGTCGAAAGTATATTTATTGAGCGTCGAGCCGAGGAATTATCGGCGCCCGGATGCAGGGGCGGCCATTATTATCCTTTTTATTGGTATAATATTTAATTTTGAGCCTTTAGCTAGTCCGCACTAGGATGGACGACATATAAATTGAGGAATTATTTAGCGTTAACCTATAAAATGAGGTGACCTTTCAGAAAAAGTTTCTTTGGACGTGCGGTATATTATTATCGGAGGTTACCTCAGTTAATGGATGTTATGCGCCGTTAATACGTACATTAATGATGAATCAATAACAGAACTGTAGGTTTATTAGTAGATGGTATATAATTTCTTTTTTATCTGTGGTTTATACTTCATGATTAAACTTTGTGATTATGGGAAATCAGATTTTTGACTTTATTCTTCATAATCACTCTTTCTCTAATTCCAGTATTATTTCCAACCTAACGCGAGCTTTCTTCTAACTTCGCTTCCAGTGCGAGTATTCATCCAAGTAGCATTTTTTCTAAGTCTACGAATATGAATGCATCAACTCGAACGATAAGGTATCATTGTCCGTTGTACAGTCATATGCAAATAGGAGGCCCAGATATTTCGAGACTGGAATATGTAAAATAATATTTAAATCGATATTGTAGACTTTTCCTATTGTTAACTCCATACCAAATGGCGTATTCTCCCAACCTCATACCCAGCGTTTCCTAGATTTCTGTCCGAATGTACTACAAGTTCTTAACTCTACCACCCCGATACATCAACGTCATCTATCGGCGAGCGCCGATAACTTTCATACGCCAGCACGCCTCACTCTTGGGCCCCTGCCAATGTCGGAGGATAGTAATGAATTCCCGTATGTGATTAAAATTTGGAGCCATGGAAATTTTTAAATATTGATGAATATTTCCTAATATCACATATTTGTTTATAAATCGAATAAATTAATAATGATGGAACACCTATTAACAACACTTAAGTCCGTATTTTAATGCAGTAGACTCAAGCTAAAGAAACAAAATCTATCACAGCTAAAATATACAGATACCGGTCTGATTTTCATAATTTAGGTACTAGTTTCTAATTTTGAGTAAAACATTTAACTGACATATGTCAGTTAAATGTTCTTAGTAAAACGTTGATTCATCTTTGTAATAGACGTATTTTGTATGAACAAGAGTGTTTGCTATAATGTGTCTATCAGCCTATTTTTTTTATCCCGTATTCAATGATTTAATACATGTTATTGAACAGACGAAGCTACAAGCAAAATCCGTATGGTAAAAACCGGACTTCATACATGCTTAAGAAACGATATGGGGCCAAGTAATTATATTAAGTTAAATAAGAAAGTTCATTAAATCGCGATTGGCTGTAAGTTTCAGGACGGGTCAGAGGTGTTCAGTGAAGGGGGCGCGCCACCAATTATACTACACCGATATATGAACAATGGATAGGACCGACCAAAATTAATCAATGCGAAAGAATCCTCTCAGTATATCACGCTGTATCCATCATACAGATAATATTTATGGAAATGAAATATAGAAAATGTACAAACATGGGTGACGATCGACTGACGACGGCAATGGGGGAGAAAAACAAAAAAAATGGTGGAGCGGAGGGGGAGGTTGGTTTTAAAATCTTGCTTGGTATAGAATTCCGGTTCCGTCTTCGCAATCGCCTTGATGTGTCTTCTGGTGCCTTTCACCCTCATGGAGGCAGCTCGTATAACTGATATTTGTACATCAACTTTTTTTTTTTTCTTTCACACAAGGAAGACATATAATCATTAAATAGATTATCTCCAGTCTCCGGCACGGCATGAAGATGGTATACTTAAATGAAAAACAAGACAAAAAGTCATGGCAGTAAAATATCATAATTTTCAGAAACTGTCTGTTCCTGTGTCACCTAAGTCATTGCTGTATTACCCAATATAGAACGTGATTCATGAAAATAAAATAAATATCAACTTGATTATTATCGGCATCTGGCATAAACATGCCATGACGAAGACAAAAACTGTATTTGCATTTTCCTGCGTCACCTAAGTCACCCAGTAGACATAAAGAAGAAGAAAGCAAACATCATAGACAAATGATAGCCGACTGGTTGATAATGGAGATGGTATCTAGGTACATGAAGAAGAAGACAGTTACTGTCTCTTCCTGTGTCCGCTAGCTCCTTGCTGTGTCACCCAGCAGATAAAGGCCGCGGGGCTGCGTCACCCGCCCTGATTTATGTACCCGCCCTTATCCAAGATTACGATGACCGCGATCCACTCGCTTAGTTTAATAGTTAGCTCTAAGCTATTTTGGTTTAGTGTCACGTATATGTAGTACTGAATCGAAATCCCAGAATTCCAACTGGGAATGTTTGATTTCAAGAAACTGGTTAATTGAGACTTTCTGCTCTTGGAACGAAAATTGATTAAAGAAGAGTGTTCTGCCTGTTCAATTTAATTCATGTCAATCCAATAAATAATCAATAACCCAGTCAGTTTATTGCAAGAACATTGTTTTTAAGATAAGTGATGAGTATAAGAAAAGCTCAAAATAGGTAAATATAATATTTTGTCTGGGTACCACTTAATCTGATATCCTCTCCACGTAAGTACTATTTACTTACAAGTCACATTCGAAACTGTGTGATTAAATGTGGTAAAAGTTAATACAGTGAAACTTGGATAAGTGGGACCTGGATAAGTGAGAAACCTCCATAGCCTGAACTCGTGCTGCTGTCCCGACACTTTACCACTGAATTACCTCTGTTAGTGGGACAAAACAGACCTCTATAACTGGGATTAGTTTTTTCGATTATGTCTTCATAATTACCTCCATAACTGAGACAGCGGGCGTATTTTACCTCTGTTATTGAGACTACATTTTAAGTTATACTTTTAATAATTGGTTATCTTTGAATTTAAAGACTTCAACCTCTATAACTGATAACGTCAATCCTCTCTAACAGGGACTTCATTTTATTTCAAAAGGCGAGTGAGTAAAAGCACTATTATTTTGCACACCAATTTTGAAATTTCAACAAATTGTAACCAACATTATACCTATAAGATTAAATTTAAAGTAATAAAAAAATAATATCTTAATAGCTGACCCCTAAAAAAGGACAATATAAAATGACAAGTTTATTGAATTGACGCATTCTGTTGTATTTTTGTACTGTTTATAAAAGTGTTAATGATTTTTGTTTATGAAGTACCTACCTTTTTATTACTGCCAACGATTATAATTCATGTATAATTATTATGAAATACATCACCTATCGCACCTCTGTAACTGAAATATCAGTTTTTTTACCTCTATTAATGGAACCCTATGTAAATGGGACAGACATTAATCTATACCTGTATATCTGAGACACTGGGTAAGTGGAATACCTCTTTAAGTGAGACAAATTTGCTGGTCCCTTCAAGTCCCAGTTATCCAGGTTTCACTGTACTTACAATTAATATCTAACTAGGATCTGAATATACATTGCTATTTAATCCAGCTAAAATGTACATAAATACGTTAAAATATTTTGGTAACCCTAACTTATCTCATGCCTGTGGTACTTATCAATGTGGTAGAAGGTAGAATTAGAAACAATTTGTATCTAACTAGAGTTTTTAACACATTTTGAGACCTAGCTTAACAATTATTTAGCACCTGAATATACATTGCTATTTAATCCAGCAAAAATGTAAATACGTTAAAACATTTCGGAAAACCTAACTCACTTACGTAGGTATTCAGAATAAAAGTTATGTGTTTGAATTTGATTATAAAGATCCCGTTGGATTTATGTGGGGTACCCACGTTTCAAAGGGTGTGTATTTATTAAAATGCAAATTTTCGTACTCTCCTCGGCGGCTTTAGATACCGCTATCGGGGGCCCGCACGCTTTGTGTACAGCCTGTAGATTTATACCATACGGTGGCGATTTACTCTGGGTACTCGTTCTGAACTCGGATGGAGATAATCGTGTGAGTTTTATACTACACTGATGTAATACATACTATCTTTGACGATAGGAGACCCTTTTATACGTTTAAACGTAGACGGTGCATTTGGACCTTCAGAACCTCGAAACTAAAATTTGGAAAAATGCGTGCTAATACAATATTAGTTGCATTTTTTTTTATATCATTTACTAGAAAATAACTTCGTCCGCTGCAAGAAAAAAGTTTTTCTTTACCATAGTCCGGCAATACGTATCCTATAACCATCTTTGGATGTTCCAGCTCCAGCTATACCAGTGCCAAAATTTGTTAAAATCAGATGGCGCCATATGCTCTTGCAAATCCTGCATGGCGGTGTTAAATGTTTTCTTGTAATATTGAGCTGTGAACAGGATAGGAAACTGATTTTCAACACAATTTTAGAAAACAAAATATATAACTTAAAGTACAAATGGCGGACTATTAATTCCTTAAAGCATTATCTACCAGTCAACCATCGCATTAAAAATATTGATTAAAACGTCATTTCAGATGTGAGCTCATGATATGAGGTACCACTTTACTGTGGTCTATACGAGTATGTTTTAAAAGTCCAAAGGCAGAAACATAGTAAGGTTTCGTCTGTAAATTTCATAAGAAGTTCAACATTGTTAATCTAGGTACACCAATTAAACTTCCCCAACTGAAATATGTACATAGTGGTTAAAATTTTGTTAGATATGTATTGTTGGTGTATATGTTAGATATCTATATTATATAGCATAGGGTAGATTTTAGTTTTACTATGGGTAAATTATGCAAATGTAGAGTTCCAATGTCAGAATCGTACACATGTGTGTATGGTACCTACCGTACATATCTACTTATAATATTCTGCGAAAGTAAGCTCTGTTAGTAAGTTTACTTTTCCTGACTTAACTATAGAAACTATTTGGTTGAAATTTAGCAAAAAAACACTGTAAAATGCAGCTTCATTATTTTGTAACTAAAAGGTGCTCGCGACCTCATCCGCGTAAAACTCTTTTCTTTACTATTTTCGGATGTCCAGCACTGTACGAACGGCGCTGCGAAAAACAAATACTGCATCGCGCTATGCAGCTTTTTCCTGAAACAACGATTCTCCATAGAAAACTGACTTACAATAATATTTTAGAACTTTATAATATTAAAATACTTAAACGGGTTTTCACGTCATCGAAGTCGAATATCTTCGAATATTTTCGATGAATCGCGTACCGATTCGAAACATGTCGAGCGATATTCGACTACGACGTGAGTAAACCCGTATATGTATTTTAATATGTCTGAGACCCACCGTAGTTTACTCTATAAAACTATATAATAGTATTTATAAGGTGTTTTCTCATTGTATCAACGCCACGCGGGCATAATCGCTCAGCTAGTTCCTTGCCACCCTAGCGCTATATTTACAGGTACAATGGCCGGTTGTGGCTTCCTGTCTTAATCAGCTCAGTCTATTCGTGAATACACCTGCTTTCGCCGTGAATGTACAAGCGGCTTGCTTGGTTTTGTATTTTATTTGATCTACGTACATGTATTTATCTGTAAAATCGTATAGTTAATTTCATTTACCAAGGTCCGATCCTACTTGACACTACACGTACACATACACAGAATGAACCACCACTGTGTATCTTTTGTTGCTTTATGATCGCAGCTTATCAAATTGGCATGTGTTGTTATTATTATTACCAAACAGTAAAGTTTGTGCCTGGTACATTTTGTTCCATTGATACCGCCTAATGACGTTCTCGCCTGAAATCAGGCCTTGGTATATGAAATGAACGATGTAATTTAAAAGTAAAACCTTAAATTTCGCAATTGAAGCATTACCTATAATGCTAACGCACAACCCAGCAAAATATCTACATTTCGGAGCTACCTTCGTAAAGTTTTCAAAGGAAGCTTGATTTTACACTAGTTTTAATTGAATTAACTAGAATATTCACTGCAAATTTTTCAAAACTCCCTAGTGAATTGAAAAATAAAAGACTGGATAGATTGTACGACGCATACTAAAATTTTCATCTACTTTTGACGCTGACTGTAGAAGGTACATTTTCATATATAGGTATATCTGTGGTCCAACCAAAATCGAAAAATCATGGTACCATCCAAAAAACCCATAACTCATAGGGTTATATAAGCACATGGGGCAGGAAACGCAAATTCAATCACGGTAGATTAGCGGCCCCTTAATATTTTAATGCTTGACCGTAGGCCCAAACAATGCGTACATTTTATAACTACGTATATCTCGAGTCTAATTGGGGTCGCTTAATATGGCTTACCGACGTAAGTAGGTAATTTATTTCCTTACCCGGAAGAGTTATGGCCGAGTACATGGTTTCTTGGTGGTGGAAACAGAGGCGTTAAGTGGGGCAAGCGGGTAAAAATCATGCCGCTGAAATGTTTCTAATACGTGCTTTGGTTATTTTTTCTGTATAATTTACACCGTAAGACCTCCTGCTAGTTAACCATTAATCTGGCAATGTACTAGCTGCGGAAATAAATAAATGGGCCATGCTTTTTGACATCTTTTTCTATTTTTTTCGAACGATAATTGTTTGCTCCATTCAACCTTAACGAGACTTGAATTATCCACCTTCGTTTTTTTGTCAAATTGGGGATTAAGAGATGTGTGGCTTTTCTGCTAAAGAAGTAATACAGGTGCCGCATAGTGATGATCATGAATAAATATAGTATTTTATGCAATCGTTGCACAATGGAGGTTCTTAAAGTCGAGTACCGCGTTTAGGTCACGAGGCTTGCCGAGTGGCATATGTAAGGTACGAGACTTTAAGACCTAATTGTGTAACTATTGCATACAATACTTTTTATACGAGCAAAACTCAGAAAATCATTTTTTACTTTAATCGTCATTCTCCAATATGATATTTTTATATTTTTTATAATTTTTGATGTAGGTAACCTTTTTCGTTCAACTAAAACTGACCTATTAAAAAAAACATGATCGCGATGGCCATGTCGGGTGCCTCGTGATTGGTGAATTTTTTTGACAAATAATTTCAACCAATCAGTGAGCATCAAATAATCTTATGTTCTCTTTTTGAAATTATTAGAGTTGTGTAGAGAGATGTCTTATGAATATTAAAGTTATGTAGCGGGTACCATAGAGTATATAATTTTGTTACAGGATTAAAAAGTGCGTTGTTGTGATTTTGTTTGTGAAATTATAATTGACAGATTAAAGTCTGCGAGTATAAAAAATACTTTACAAATTTCCAATACGAATTCATTATCCAGCGAACCAGTATTAAAGGGCTTTGAAGACGTTTACGTTTTTAATTATGTAGTAATAAAAAAATCTTTTATTTTTGTGGCGTAGAAGAAATTAATATTAACAATATAATGAATACCGCAGCTTAAGAAAACGAAAGTATTGATAGGATCAAACGACGCGGTTGGCGCAGTAAAAAATGCAGCTGCCTCCTGACCTGAGCTGGCGTTCCTGGGTTCGAATCCCGGCAATGGCAAATATTTGTGTGGTAAACTCGAATATCTGTTCCTGGGTTATGGATGTCTGCCTATTTAAGTATTCATATTTATGTATATTAGTAGGTATATCATCGCCTAATCATTACACAAAGCCTACTAGAGCTTAATTTAGGACTACTGGGTTATAAAGGGTGGGCCCTGTAACAGGAGCAATAAATTAAAACATAGATTCGTCCCTTGAAACTAAACAACATTTGTTAAGCAACTTCTGAAAATAACGTGTATTAAATGACATTTTGTAGAATAAAGTTTAGACAAAGAAGCAATGTATTGCGAAATGTCCGATATTAGTAGTGACAGCTATGTCAATGCTCAGGGAATGTCAACGTTGGACGACATACATTGAAAATACTATTTACTTTGTTTGAAATAATAAAATTTTAAAAACTGTTTTTTTTTTAAAGTTGCTGAACAAATGTTGTTCAGTTTAACGAGTAAAATCTATGTTTAAATTTTTTGCTTATGTTGCAGGGCCCACGTTGTATAAAAAGGATATCTACTACAATTCCAGAAGGTTACACTGCATTATCACTAAACTTCAAGGATCGGGCTTAGCAGAACCGCGAAGACTTTACAAATGACTATAGGATAGGATAAGTTTAGTTGTATTGAATCTTGGTAATTAGCAAAGAAATATTCATCAAATGAAACAAAATCACGAAAAGTAAGAACTGAGCAAATAGTGAATCAACATTCAACAACTAGTCTTCATATAACAGTAATCAAGTTCAAATAATCGACACGCCCCCAATCGCAGCAAGCCATCTCTACGCCTTAACACTGACATTAACAACACAATTAAAAAGTCGATTGCTTCACCTACCAACTTCAATACCTGTAAATTATAAATCTCAACTTTAAGGCTTCGATTTAGCATTGGTTTCAAAAGATTCTTTAAGGTTGTCGATGCAGTTTCAACTGTCATTTTACAAACTGTCGCATGCAGTTAGAAATTGTAATTTTAAACTGTATTACTTTAATTTAGAGGGTATTTTAAAGGTGGGATTAAGATTGTCAAATTGGTTTCAAGTGTCCCCAGGCTACGCACGCGAGCGCCTCTCAATAAGGGGTCAAAAACAAACCAAAAGTGGGCTTCGTTTAACATGCAAATTTGAGAGCCTACAGAATGAGCGGCAATACTTAATTACTTGTTTAATCGTTCAATCTTTGTGAATTAAAGTGGGTGGATGTTACTGGACGGTAGCTTTAATATTGGAGGAGATTCTGGTCAGTTTATTACAGAAAAATCTGTTCGGGTCGTGAAATTTAATATTTTATAGTTGATTTGGCGTATGGCCACCTGCACTCTGCCGCCATTACTATGACAGACGTCAACGGGAGCGGGCAGGTCGTGGTCTACAGTAAGCCCATTTACGTGTTTTATTGAATCTATTCCCGCCCTGAAACCCTGGAAATTCCTTAATGCAATTTATAAGGAGGCTAATTATTGGGTTAGATAATAATATTAAAATAAGCTAGATTTTCTAATAGATAGTCTCAGGCTTTACATTGGCTCCATTTGTGCGGACTTGGCACCATCATTCTCGTAGCACATAGCACTGAGAGAGATAGAATGAGAATCATTTAAATCGCATTTATTTATACAAAACCTAGCCCGTTCCCATCGTGCGAATCGCGTGAGCGAGTTCAAATTGTTTATCAGATTTGTACGAACACTTAACACGACTACCGGCGAGCAAATAAACAAACAAACAGACGGATCCCGGAACGAAAACGCGATGTTTAGCGTTTCTGCGTGGGCGCACGTGGGTTTGACGAGCTGTTGTTTTTGTGCGCAATCGATCAAGCTGTAGACGTGTATTTATAAAGTGAAAAAAATACAATAGAAACAAATACCTACAAGTTTTTTTCTGAAAATATAATGAAACAAAAGAAACACAAGTAGTTAAACATTGACAAGAGTTTGATAATAAAATATTGGTTAATATCTGAACAAAAAAACGAATAAGTATATATTAAATACAGAATGAAGAATTTTCTTGACTGGTGACCACGCGTCGGAAGAATTCCTCACAAGGTGGACTGATGATTTGGAGAAGGTAGCTTAGTGACAGGTGGGAGACATCAATTTGTATGAACACTTGACATGACTATCAGCAGGCTAATGAACAGACAAACAGATGAACCCAGGAAAACGCCATGTTTAACGTTTCGGTACGGGCGTGTCCGTTTTCGTTGCGAAATCGACCAAGCTGACATGAAACATGTATTTAGATAAGTAAAAAAATAGAATACAAACAAATACAAAATTTGGGTATCAAAATTAATAGATTAATCTGTTCATCATCATAAATTTAAGAGTCCCACTCTTGTCGGTGTATGACAAGAATGTACATTGTACAAACTTACGGATAATACTGGAAGATGAACAACTTAATAAAACAAATTTTACAAAGTACCAAAATAAAAACACAAAATTATAAACAGGGGGACATGGCTATTAAGATGTTTAATCGATTCTTCATCGATATCGTGACTGCTGTTACCGAAAATAGAATAACCTCATCTTTCACCGAACAATTTACTTTCGAAAGTTGCTTTTCAGCTTATAAACTTCTTCTGAGAATTCGAGCAGCACTAAGGACCGGTATCAACCGAAAACCAGGACCCTAATTCCGAAAGGCATTGCAAAATCCCCAATTTAGCAATATCTCGGCCAAATAACGGACATGTATCGATATCTGCTTTTAACAATATGACTCGTCATCTTGAATCTTACGCCTATTAAAATAGATTATACTTATTTCTATGTGAAAGAACGGTCTGTCATTACGGTAATTCCAAATAGAGCATACTGCTAAAGATGTAAAAACCTATGTATGATTTTCCTTCATTTGTATTCGAACTCCTTTAATTTGTGTTCGAATCAATGAAAATTGAAACATTGATGTTAAACCCTCCTGTACAAAAACTCGTAAACAACGCAACGTTAACCGAGCAACTCGACTCCACCACGCACAGCCTCAGAATGTATTCAACGGCCTAAATAAATTTATGGCAATATACGTAATTTATTCCAACCCAAAGAAACCATAATTTACCTAATTAGAAACTTACGTCAATATATCAAGCACAAATTACTTTCTCCCGGAAAATTACGTAGCATCTACCTTTTCTACGCAGAATTCTCGCAATTACGAGTATTCCTGTGTATCGAAGAGTCCCGCACTCCCCTGTGATATATCCCTACCTATTCCGTACCGAACTGAAAATAATCATAACTTTGCTCATAAAAATCCAAAACAATAATGCATTATTCATACTCGCCACTCGACGTATCACAATACCAACTTAACTTGAACTAGCGTCCCTCGCTTTGAGCCTTGAAATAAACACGAGGGCGGGTTACGACGGAACATCATCTGGGATCAGTCTATAGTGGTGGGATAGTGGAATCCTGAACGGACATCGCGAGCAAAGTATGAAACTGTCTGAAAATACATAAATATTGTATTTAGGGGACGCGTATTAGATTCGAGCCATGGCTTTGATTAATGGCTTACAGCAGGTCACATAAAATTGTATTTATTTGTTATTAATGTTTGTTTTCTTATTTCTTTCGTTCGTAAGTCTATCATCTATAAAATGCCATTTTATTCTAATATTTCCTCTTTTTCATCTCTTAAGTACACTTATTTAAATAAATAATTTAGTGCGAGCTAATATTTCAATATTTGTTTACTTATTACCACAATTTAAACTTAATCATTCTGCTGCCAGAAATTTAACTAACTCATGAGATCAACATTAGATATTTTTATTCTCTGTGATGTAGAATAGAATAGACATTGACAAGTTAGCAGTGAAAGAAAAATACATAATAATAACATATCGCTAACGTAGACATCTCGGACAGATGTCACAAAAATGACGCCTGACCTGCAAATGACGATTTAGCCTCTTAAACAAAATCTTAATCTATTTATCTATCCAGTGCAGCTTCTGTATCCGCAGGCTGTTTAGTCTAGCCTGTCACCGGCAAAGTACCATTTGTCGGCTTTACTACCGCGCCTCTGTCATTTTTATCGCGCGCTAGTTATTCAGTGAATACACCTTAACAATACGAAAGAAATGTGGCTTCTGCGGGTGGCTCAGAAATAAACGGATGGAGTCTTCAAATGTGCAACTGATGAACTTATTATGTACTTCAATATGTGGTGAATCAAAATAGGTAATATTTTTTTTTATCTAATGTGAAAACTATAATCGCGAATTTTCCCGCAAGAGTTTAAACAAAGAACGATATTTGAAGAAGAATGCATCTTAACAATGCGAAAGAAATGTGGTTTTTGCGGGCGTATCAAAAAAGATGCATTGAATCTTTACACGTGCATCTGGTAAAGTTGTATGTAATTAAATATGTGGTAGATTAAAGTCAATTATAATTATATTGATCAAATGGAAGCACTCCAGAATTTTCCCACAGGACTTCAAATAAAACACGATATTTCAAGATTGCTGAATAGGGAATAAAAGTGTATGAAAAACCCGTTAGGATTCAAAATCAACCTTAGGGTAGGTACTCGCTTAACTAACTTATAATAAATAATCAAAACCTTATTTTTAAACTGTTTACGCATCGAAAATTACTTCGATAGCAATTTGGAAGAAAAAAGGTCGTAATGTATTAGGCGATTAATGGAACGAGCGAAAAAGGTTTTTAATTTTAGGTTGTAATCATCATTGTTTGCACTTTATACATAAATTCTAGGCTTTAATAAAAGTACGAACAAACCCTCTTGACTTATTCAGGTTCGTTTGATCCAATGATAAAAGATCAGTAATGATTATTATCAATACATCAATATCTCTGACACGGATTTCTATCGGATTCTTAATCTCGGAAACGGTAACCATAAAAGCACAGATGTAGTGCCACTCATAGCATAACGTATTGATTCAAAACCAATTTGGCAAGTCGAAAAATTACTATGCTCAAAAGCGATCAGTAGTTCAAACTCTAAAGAAAGGATTTTTGGTAGGTTAGGTAGGATCTAAGTATTAGTGATCATTCAGTACGGTACTTAATTGGTTATCTAGCCGTGTGCGACACATTCTTGACTTAATTGGTGTTATCGTGTATTTAATATTTATTATAATCCATACTAATAATATAAATGCGAAAGTGTGTCTGTCTGTCTGTCTGTCTGTCTGTTACCTCTTCACGCTTAAACCGCTGAACCGACTTAGATGAAATTTGGTATGGAGATAGTTTGAGACCCGGGAAAGGACATAGGATACTTTTCATCCCGAATAAATTTAGTGTTCCCGTGCGATGAGCGGGTAACACCGCGGGGCACAGCTAGTATATATATATATATATATATGTAGTAAAAATGATAATTACACCTTCAGGTTCTAACAGAACTTTTTATTCTAAAATACCATTTTACTTCTGCTCGAAAAGTAGGTACGTTATTTTAGCTTCGCAAAGCAGGGCTATAGTGATCGTTTTAGTTTAGGGTTTAAATGGAAGCCACATAGTACTTTGTATGATTACTACATACAGATAATTAAAAACAAATCAACATGATCAGAACGGCCAACATTTCTGGCCGATCTGATCAGGTTCAGTTTTTAATTCTTTAATATGTTTTACTATCTTGTAACTAGTCGGAGTTTAAAAGAAAGTTTTTAACACGTGCCCAAAAACAAATATGATAATAGCTCATTTTAGCCCCTTGTCAAATTTACTATTTCTTTCGTCCACAAAGTTCTCTAAACCAGTGTAGTGAGCTTAAGGCGGCCACAGTGACCAGGCGTCGCTTAGCTAAACATACAAAGCAATTAAAGTGTCGTAAAGGCAACAGTTAAACGTCCACCCTGGCACTGCGGTCTATTAACTCCAAGCACCACTTAGTCACTAGAGGTGACTAAGTCTATGATCGGAAATATATTCGTCTTATAAAATGAATTAAAGGAAATCAGATTACTTAGTACGTAAAAATGCCACTAAGGGCAGTTTTGTCTAATTTGTGAATCTACCGGCATTTCCCAAGTAGAGACCGCTGTAGCGAAGAAAGCCGAATTAAACTCAACTGAAAGTTCATCATCATCATCATCATCATCATCATCAGCCTATTCTTGTCCACTGCTGGATATAGGCCTCTCCAACTGCACGCCATTGTAAGCGATCCTCGGCTACTCTCATCCAGCTTTTGCCAGCCACTCTGCACAGATCATCGCTCCACCTAGTCTGAGGGCGTCCCACACTACGCTTGCCGATCCGCGGTCTCTACTCAAGAACACGTTTACCCCACCGGTTATCGGTTCTTCGGATAATATGGCCAGCCCACTGCCACTTCAAATTGCTAATACGGTGAGCTATGTCGGTAACTTTGGTTCTCTGACGGATCACTTCGTTCCGAATTCGATCCTTCAAAGAAACTCCGAGCATTGCCCTCTCCATAGCTCTCTGAGCGACTTTAAATTTGTGGACCAGCCCAACCGTGAGTGTCCACGTCTCGGCACCGTATGTCATTACGTTTAAGTAGTTACGTAGTAGTAGTAAGTTTTCAACCAGTGCGTCCTACCCGTAACTGAAAGTTATTTTTTCGTAAATAATTCTAAGGTAAATTAAAACAATTGAATATTAACCGAACCTAATTCAGAGTTAAACTTTGTTACTTGCCCGCGGGTCAGCTCACGGTGCAACGACGGCCGAAAAAAACGTGAATTTGACGCCCCTAACTTAATAGTTAGATGCAAGATGCAAACCTATTGATGGTCGTGTTTAGCGCAAGAAAATAATATAAATGCTAAGCATCCATCACTTATGTTTTACCATTTGTTTATTAAAACGATTGATATAAATTCGAATTTTAAATTTGTCTATTGCTCGATAAACTAAACCATAATAGCCCCGCAGAACGATGCATATATCGCAAGCTATGCGATAAACGTTTCATTTTACCTTCCATCATGTAGTTAATACTTAATACAGACAAATAACTATCTTTAAGGCTCCCGTTTCTCGTGCAAGCCAAAGCAAACGTAACCTCTTTAAGCGCATTAAGTATTCCGCACTTATTTCTGTTTCGTCATTTATTATAAATAGCCAGTGCGCCGCTTTATTAAGATTCTTCGCACATAATAATTTATGGTGCACTACAACTGGCTAACCCGACTCAGATTAAATTGTGGGAGATAATTTGTCCTGGTTACCAAGACAGCTGGTTTGTAAGAATCTTAAGTGAGTTTTGAAGGTTCCGCTTCTGAGGCCGATAAAAATAGTATCTTCGGTTACGTGACTGTGGTCGGCAAGGTGAGTTGTGAGGTTTTCTTGAGAGGTAATAAATTTCGAATTTGGAACGCGGTTTTCGTTTGTTTCGTTCATTCGTATGCGCTTTACGGCCGGTTTTCTTAATGGTACGTGTCTCGGGGAATTTTCAAATATGTTGCGTGCAGTATCTTGATGAATTCCATTTGAATATTTACATAAGTTTAAACCTGGTAGCTATAGTGCTCATCTGTATTTACTCCATGAAGCGCCCATCAGAAAGATACAATGCCGGTTATTGGTAAGTTTACGTTTATAAGCAACAAACAATGCAATGGTTTAATAGTTTATCAATAACAATCTGCTCACATGTCAGTTAGGTGCCTTCTTATTATTGACTGTACCCATTATCGTATCGTTAGTCGTATAGGTTCGGATAAGGTTTGCCATAGGTAAGACATTAAAAGAATAATGTAAAAATAAAAAGTTGTACATTTAATCAGCAATGTCACGAAAGTAATCACCGAAATAGGCCACCGGTGATTCACTAAAAAACAAACGGAACATTTTGCTTGCGAATAAATTTAAAATTACGTTCTCAGATTTATGGTTGCAACCTTAGTGCAGATAGAATAGATTGATAGATACGTCACAATATATTTTTTGCATTGGTTCTAAAGATATTCAATTTTTAAAGCTTCTCATATAGGGTTCACATGAAGTTTATATAGATTCGAAATCTAAAATTAACTAAAAATGGCATCTTTATAAAAACTTTTTTTTTATACGTGTACCTATACTTTAAATAAATAAATGTAATATATATATACTTTTATAGTGCTCCCTACGGCCATTTTATGATTTATGAGCCAGCAAAACGATATAAGAAACAATTTTGCTTATTACCACGATGTTCCTAATTTCACGCTTATCATTTTATTAACGCGCCCCCTAGTATCTATTTTTATGAAAGTTGGTAATGCGTTTTACTCAGAACAGGAGTATAAGAAACGTCTTTTTCATTATATTCATTTTTGCATTAAACGTTACAGTTTGGCGAGAAATTACTTTAATTTGTATTTTATGTATGTAATGTGTTAATAAAAAAAAATCTTCATGAATTATGCTGCTATTATTATGTGCCCTTTAATGCGTATGCGTTTTATTAAAAAAGAAACATGAGCACTGTCTTACAAAAAGCGAAGGAGATTGAATAAGCATGGCTTTTTATTTACCAACTGAAGAACAATTAGTAAGAGATATGGAGTAAGAAATATGCATAATTATAACAGACTCAGTAAAAATAATCTATATAACTGTAAATATATACAATTTGCAATTACTAACTGGATAACGAAATCCCAAGGCATGATATTACTATAAAAGTTACGCTAGTAATGACGTATCTACAACATATGAAATTAATCGTTGAGTTTGCAAGGGTGTTTGTCCCTGCGTGTAATTCTATATTTTAATTTCATGACAAATGGTACAATACGCAATTATACAAAGATGCAAGCTTTACGTTTTACTAAGACTGGTTCAATTTGTGTTGTTTTGTGTAATGTTTAAAAATAGTTACGTTATGGAATCTTACGAGACGTCTTCATACAACAAAGTTGCGAAAGATGAAGCGGCTTTTGGTTTTATGTATGCGTTTTTTTTTTTTTTTATGACAGGGGGCAAACGAGCAATCGTATCGCCTGATGGAAAGTGATTATGCGTGTCTACGAACCAATCATAGAGGCTTTGCTTGTGACATTGACGTTGTGACAAATGCGAACACGGACGAAACTTAGCCCCTGGATGACCAAAACTAGCGTCACTTTTAAGCCCGTGGCTACCCAAAACTGACTTCACTTTTAAGATCTGAATAGGTTGCTAGGCGTATTTATTCTAAGCATGTAATACCAATATTGCCGTCAATAAAAAAAACATATATTTACTTAATAAATACTGAAGCGATAAGACCGCCTATCCTATTGCCTACTAAAGTTGAATACAGGTTTCAATATTATTATTTTTCTTGTTGGCGTGCAATAAACAATGGTTGTGACCGTTGTAGGTATTGTACTAATTGTATAGTGTAAAGTTAAGTTGCGGTAATAAGAAATTCAGATCGAATGATATTTAATTATAACCAGATTTATAATGTTAATTTTATTTTTTTAAACAATTAAAAAATAACCTAATAAATCTTGAGACAGAAAGAAGTGGGCCGGAAAAAAAAAATTGTGACAGTTTGGGCATGAATCCATTTGTTATGCCACTATGTGAAAAGAAAACACACAACACACCCAAAAATATTACCCGACTGCTTTGATTGGGTGATTAACCCGAATCACATTTTATTTTTGATTGATAAAAAAAATCCGAGAGACATTAATTGACAAAATATATTTATTAGTAATTGATTCAACGTCCAACATCCTAGGGCAAGTCTTATCCGAACTGCCTACTGAGCCGGCGGTCCTGGGTTCGAATCCCGGCCGAGGCAAATATTGGTGTGGTGAACTCGAATAGTTGGACCTTGGTCATGGATGTTATCTAAATATATATGTATTTATGTTTATATATGTCCTGAACAATATCCCTGGTTCCTGAGGTGCCCAGGACTAAAACAACTCACGTAAAACTTCAATTAATATATTAAAATCCCAACTCGCTACTACATCGTCATTTGTATACATTTATAGTGACTGGGACTAGGTCGATTTGTGTAAGTTTGTCTTTTAATATTTATTTATTTTGTATTAATTTTTTGACTAACTATTTAACCGAACATTGTATTTTTTTGCCTTTAGTTAAACAAACACCTACCAATAGGATGCCTTATGAGTAGAATGTTAAACAGGAGCCTGTAAAACGCCAACTCTTAATGAACTAGAAGTCCCTGACGCGGAGGAGCTAAAACCATAAAATATTAATGAAGCTAATTAGCTTATGGCTCATAAATAAGCGGCATAATTCCAGAGTACATCATCTCGGGAACATGCAAATTGTGTGAGAAATAAAAGATGATAACGTTTTTATAAAGTTCCGGCGTGGGGCGCCTATGTGAGCTTCAGAGGGGGTCTTTACTCCGCACGATAACTAGAAGTTTCTGGCACCTTGTGAGTATGATCGTCACTCTGGCTTAGTTGGTTCAGAGCGTGTTGCCTTCAAATTTCACGGAGCACTGGTTCAAATCCGATTGGGATTTATATTTTGTATCAGTTTAGATCTTTAAATTTTTTACATAGAAAACTCCCTTGTTATACATATTATTATACTTAAGAAACGGCGGGTTTACTCGCATTGTTTAAGTTCCGTTCGGTCGCGACACGGTTTACGCCTAGCTGTCATGACCGAACTCACTCAAAAGTAAACCCATTTGATACCTATGTAAATTAATATCTTAAATTTGTTGCAATAACTAGTGGTCACTTTAAAGAAAGTTGCTGCCGTAGAAGTGCGAAATAGACAAAATACTATATTTCCGAAACTGTTTATTCTGTTATGTCACTAGTTAATGAGACAATAAAGCAACTTATTTTGTATTTTTTTTATTCATGACATTTGCATTTTTTTATTATCTCGGATAGCGGTACCCGCCTCTGGCCGCCGCTCGCCCCTGGCGGCACGGCTATCTTAGGAAACGACTGCTTTAACTATAACTTACTTATGTTTTCAAAGTTTAGGTTTCGTTTTTTTTCCTATATCATAGGGGGCAAACATAGACACCCTGCAATATCAGAGGAGATATAAGTGCTTTACCGGCCTTACAGGTGGGAGTACGCTCTTTTCTTGAAAGTTTGAAGGTCGTATCGGTCCGGAAATACCACAAGCGACAATCCATTCCACAATGCACTCGTGCGAGGCACAAAAAATCTAGAAAAACGCAATATTGTGGACTGCCAACTATCTAAGTGAAAGCATTATCGCGTAGAACGCCGGGCCCCCAATACTTTTTCATCGTGTCGTATCCGTAGTCGTAAATTGTAAAGGGTGTCTTTAAATTTTAAAATTATAACGAGTAGCCGGCAAAGAAGCGGCGATGAAAAGGGAAACAACGCCAGATGATGATAAATAGCGCGTTAAATATGTAGTCTGTCTGTGCAGGGGACGTGTCGTGTTGCCTAACGAGCTTTGCTTCAAATTGTGTATTACACGTTTAATGTTGACTGCGGAAAGACAATGGAAAGAAAACCAAAGCTCGTTAGGCCCAATATTTTGTGTAATATAATTTCCCGAAGACTTTTTTTCTCTAGTTTTTTGTTGGTATTCAATATCTTTACACATTTAAGAAGCTATTGTAAATTTTTCGAGAAAATGATGAGCAATCGTGTTTCTGATTTAGGACTGAAGCTATTTT
Organism: Apotomis betuletana; assembly: GCA_932273695.1. Lineage (NCBI taxonomy): Eukaryota > Metazoa > Arthropoda > Insecta > Lepidoptera > Tortricidae > Apotomis > Apotomis betuletana. The sequence goes on along the minus strand of OW026300.1, from coordinate 28,133,130 downwards.
TACTAAAAATAATTGATGAAACATTTATACAAGTCTGTTATTATGGTTTCAAAACAGCATTTTCAGGCAGTTCATTGCACTGCATACGAGTACAGCACCTAACTAACGAAAATATCCTTAACATGATTACTTTCTGTGCCCGCAGCACTGGTTTTTAACCTAAAAGCCTATCTTAAACGTCCAAAATTATTCCGCGCCGCATTTTCCTTACGGCAGTGCCAATAAATTTCCTAAGTACGGCATGATTAGAAAAATAGCCGAACAATTTGGCTAGCACTGAAAAAATGAGAACGCCCGTAAGCCGGCAAGACGCATGGCCCTGGACGTGTCTACGGTGGTAATTAGTCGAGATACTAATTTACATTTGTATTCAAAATTCGAGCGCTTCTCGCCATTCTCGGTCGTCTGTTTATTCTCATCTCGTTTTTTTAGCGGAACGTACCGCATTGCTGTGTTTTTCGCGTAAAAATTTACGCGGCGGCCCCCTAACAAATGTTCCGACGCTGTCGCCTAACGAACGGCTGGTAAACAACTTCAAATATAATATAGTCGATTATTCGACCAAGCGTTTTCAGCTCAAAACACCTATACAATTAACAAACGTATTCTTAAGATTCTTACTCAGAATCTATTTACAAACTAATTTATTTTATAACCCATTTGTCGTCTGAATAACTATATAGACCGTGTGTTTAAAATAACCCGCCGCCGGTAGCTGGATAGTCGATACTCAATGGAAAGGGATGTTATGAAAATGTTTACCTATGCAATATCACATTCTATGGAATCTTCAGCTCGAATAGTCATCAAATAAGCACGTTTCAAGCACACATTTTCACTCAAAAATTGGTACATGTAATGCTCTATGGTACCTAACTTTATTCCACTATGTTTAGGCAAGAAAGAGGGTTAATTAATAATTTAAAAACTTACACACTAGAAACTTATACACTAGAAAGTTCCAAACCTTGCTTAGTAGGCTTTCGTTTGTGCACTAGGACTACTAGGCGATGACATACGTAAATAAACACTGAGCTGGGCTCGATTTTATCACTATGATAATCGCAAAAATGGTAATACTAGTCTACAAAACTTAATGATAATACGATCACTCGAGCGTTAATTTTCATTTAGAGCCTTATCACACTTGCGATTTGCGAGCGAATTTTGTATGAAGGCGATCACGCAGCGAGTTCGCCGCGACGCTTATTTGTATAGAAAAGTCGCTCGCAAATCGCAAGTGTGATAAGGCCCTTACTCAGTAATGAAAAAGGCAAAATCACCTAATTATCCAACTCAATAACCCAGCAACTATAATTAAGTTAAACAAACAAAACAATATTAGTATGGTAGGCAGAGTAATGAAAACATGTTGTTTTTAAAGCAGCGTATTAAACAACGCATGAATAACGATCGAGCGCATTACACACAACACAATAATAAATGTTCAGAAATAATACGAAGCCAGCCATTAACGAAAGCACGTAAAATCCATTTGGCATTTTCATTTCAATTTTATTTAATTAAGGCTTTTGCGGGTAGGCTTCGCGCGGTACAGTATTGACTAGTGATTCTCAAATTTTAATTAAAGGTCGCTATAGTGTTGTACAATTGATGTTGTGGAATCATTGGTCTGGTTGGGTTACATAACAACCGCGCTACACGTTCCTTACAGACATACCTGACGAAATGAGAATTTGTTAAAGATACGAACCTACCCACAAGTTGGTAGCTAACATAGGTCACTGAGGATCATTGTTAACCAGAAGTATCAGTGGAAAGAAGGTAATAAAAGTACCTACGAAAGTATAAGTATTGAAACAGAAGCTCAATTGGACGGCAGGGGAGGAAAATTCGTCCTTCTGTGTAGACATTCTATGCAAAGTGCCCCTTTTCTTTTGTTTTTGTCTAATCATGACAATATTTTTTTACTCCATTGCTTTTCAATACCGTGCGAGCAAGACAGGTAATACTGTGTCGAGCGACAAGCGAAGTCGCGTCAAGGTTTTGCTAGCCCTGCGCATTCACACAGTGACACAATACAATTTTTTCTTAACACATATCACTTTTAGCATTCTCAATATTTTCGCACTAGACATATAATTTCCGCATTAAACAAATATGTATGTAAACGAGCATTAATCATTATTCCTCGTGTAACATGGAGACACGACAGGCCAAGGTGGTCTGCATGAGAAATGCCCAGGCTCGCGAGCTGCCTAATGTCTTGTCAATCATCCAACCCACCGGCCAATGTACAGTGAATACTAACCAGTTTTTTATTGGTCTCGAGTCGATTGCTGCTCTTGAATGTCAATAATCGATGAGTCAAACGGATAGATTTCCACGGAATTAAAGTATTCCATGTCTGATGATATCCCCGGTCGTTTAATTGTTCTGGGACATCCTGTAACGATAAGTTAGTAGCTGGCCGAATGGTAAGCTGTTTCCTTTTTTAATTAGGTGTCATAGATTTCTAATGATTACTTGATAAGATATTAAAACATTAAACGTCAGGAGGCTCAAATAATGAATATACGCAATATAAGTAATCCATTTAAATTGTTTTATTTAAATGACATGTTTTGTTAAACTATTAAGCGATTTTTTAAGCCCAATTCGACGACTCGGTTGGCGCAGTGGTTAAGCAACTGCCTACTGAGCCGACGGTCCCGGGTTCGAATCCCGGCAAGGGCAAATATTTGTGTGATGAACACGAATATTTATGCCTGGGTCATGGATGTTCTATGTATTTAAGTATTTATTTATCTATATAAGTATGTATATCGTCGCCTAGTACCCATAACACAAGCCTTCTTGAGCTTAATTTGGGACTAGGTTGATTTGTGTGAGGTTGTCTGATATTTATTTATTTATTTAATTCATAATGTTCTAGCCCAGGTACTTATAGTGAACCTTTGTTATTCTACGTGCTAATTATTTAAAATTTGAAGGCACGTTGTTGTCGTGTCATGCATTTTGATATTGGATTTTTTGGGACAGATGTACCAGTACACCAAGTAACTTGCTGATATTTTTTAAGGTATGTACACGAGGTCTTGACGCTTAAAGGTTCATAATATTACGTAACTAACAAATATGAAGTTTCCTAAATTGACAGCGCTTGCAAATTATTGTAAAATATAAAGTTTCGGTTCTATTCATATCCTTAATCAATTAATGTATCAATCTACTGCCGGAATCGATTAAAAATCCGAAATTGTTATTGCACTCGCGTGCACCCGTCCGTTTAGTAACGACGGCGATCTAGTCTGCGGTAGGCGAGATCCATCTCTATCGATATCGATCTATCGGTCACGTATCGAGCACTCGCATCGACTCCTAATTCGATTTCCACTCGGGCGCCGGTGACTTCACTGCATTGTTTACAAACGTGCGTACGCGACTATGAGTTTCGATTTTTTGCGCTACGGTTATTCCTAGCATATTTGTTTTTAGAATATATTTTTTTTTTTTTGTTTCTAGGAGGTACATTGAAAAAATTGTGTTACGTTTTGGCGTAACAATATGCTAAACGTGGCTCCTTTTTAGACCTCGAGATTTAGATTTTATGGTGTTGTTGTGTAGTTTAATTTTAGCACTAAATATTTTATTTCTGTTTTTCATTTAACTTTCATAGTACGAGTATGACTTTAAAAAAAATTTCGAAATTAAAATTTCTTTAATGATCATATTTTTTCTATGATCCTGGCACTTACATTTTATTTCTATAACTCTTATTTTTTTTTTAAATCAATTTCGAATACATACAATCCAACGGTGTTTAACAAATGATATCTAAAATAATTAAAATCCGTGCATGCCGCATCCGGTACCGCAAATAAAAATATGAATACATTTTTTGAGCCGGTTTCATACGCAGAAACATATTTGCGTCACCTCAAGTAAGCGGGTGGTAATGCCTGATACAATATCTGTGAATAATTTTAACAGGTAAATTCACTTTTCAATCACAAATAATTCAAAATCCCCTAAGCCCCTACTAAATACGGGTCAGAATTGAACGTAACTCACTTTTGATAACAGCAACTTGATGGTTGCCGAAACTACAGTGACGCGAACTATAATTTATCGTCATCTTTACGAAGTCATTGCGTAAATCATGAATTTATGACAGCACAGACAGCATTGTCTAGCCCCGATAGTGCCTTTGTTGTCACATAAACAAGTAATTTCGCTTTTGTCAAATACTTAGTACCTTTTTGGTAATTTGAATAGCTTTTGTTTGACACCTGAGGTTGGGGTTTTATGGCGTTATGCAAATTTAGCAATAGGCGGCTTTTTTCAAAATTTAAGTAGAATAATAACAAAACCTGAATTAGAAGAACTGTGAATGCCCGGGCAGTGTCACAGCAGTAAAGTAGGTATGATCGCTGTCATATGATAGGGTTTGAATTGACGGCTTATGGGTATATGGAGTGAGTACAATTAAATCTAATGAAAATTACACATTCTAAACCATTAATAAATGGTTTAAATAAAAATTGTGGTGTACCCACATAAAAAAATGAGACATTACATGTTTCATAAATTTATACACATTCTAAGTCAAATATTTCCCAAACCGTTTTCCAAATAAGAAATACACAACAAACAAAAATATATTCTCGAACGCAATACAGAAAGAGATTCTATCCATATTTTTAATAAAAAAAAATTAGAATCGTTCTTTTAATTCTTTCTTTTTTTTTATTATTATGAGAGTGATTTTTTAGACAGAGCGATATGACAAAAATATTAGGGCTTCACGACAAAATAACCTTCAAAAGGGATTAACGGAGCCAAAGTTAGAGATACATTCTATCATCATCATTATATCAGCCGGAAAATGTCCACTGCCGGGCAAAGACAATACCCTCATCCCATGTGCCACACTTTGACCAGTTCAGCGGTCTACGCTGAGTCTCCACCACTCATGAATGTTTCTGACCCAACATCGTCTCTTCTACGAACAATGTACCCCGCCTGCTGCCACTGAAGATCTCTAAGATGTATTAACGACCTTGTTTCTCCTGCATATCTCCTAATTTCAGATTCTACTTCTAAATATAACAATTACTTCGTAAAACTTTATGACTCACCCAGCCTGCCTCCAATATGCCCTAGTCATGCAACAATGCCTAACAAATAAAGCATAGCAAAGTTAAAGACTTAATTAGCGGGCCCAGCGGGACGCCGGCTGTCGCGTTTATCTTATCGACGCGAGCGCACGACTCGCGCATGCGTACAGATGCTGATGTTATACGGGGGATAAAACGGGTAAGTTTGAATTAGGAGGTTAATGTTTATTGTGGGGCAGGCAGATTTATCTACAGGTACTTTTGAGATAGAAACTTAGGTCATACTAATAGAAGGTAAAGAGAATTTCTAGCTATTAGAGCTTTCGTAACTCCAACTGTCCTCCAACCGTTTTTATAAATAATCACATTAAGGATAACAAAAGAGGCTTGCACAAGTGGGAGCATCATTCAACGATCATTCAGTCCCGATGAATTCCAAACTGCTAATTTGTTCTTTGTACCAGAAGGAGCAGCAACCCAACGCGGTTTTTAATTTTTAACTAGACAACTGGCACTGTGATTTAGAAAATGCCGTGGGTGCTTAGTGAATTCTACCAGTCCTCGTGGGTGGCAAGGGTGTACGAAAACTGATCCTTTAGGAGGAATATCCTTTAGGATCAGTTTGTCCTTAAGAAAAGCGTCTCTTCTCTTCGAGCCGTAAAGGCTGTTAAAAGTGGCAAGGTGAATTACGGAAGACCAGTCATCATCGGCAGCCTGAAATATTAACCAATACTTACTGAAACTAGCGCAGAGTGATTATAACCAAACCTCTCAAAGATTGGTAGACTCATCAGCAATATCAGCAGTTTCTTAATCAAAGGACGACGAATTTTTTTTTCAGTGACTTCCAGAAAACTTTTGTAAGCCATCATTGTCGCGACACTTCCGCGAATGTAAATATTATACATGGCAACACTGATACTCTGGTGAGTATATCTATGGTTTCTCGTGACACTCTCAAGTGTCTACTTAGTTTGAATATGGCCGCGACGCTGTTAAATTCTTTTCTCTAGTTTAAAGTTTACATATTCCTATCTCAGTTAGTATTGTGGTTGTTATTAAAGACAGTGACAAGTGCTGGACAATTGTCAACGAGCAGTAACATCCACGCCGAAGATAATGAGCTAAGTGCCTCAGGTTTATTTAAAGTGTAATAATATGTGTTTGCTAAGACCCGTAGACTGTACTTGGTTCAAGTACATACCAGTGGTGGTCGGTTCCTCTTATCATGGAATCGGACCAAGAGGCCGCAGGCCATATGAGTAGGTGATCATGTGTCAATGACTTGTCTCCGTACAAGATGGATAAACTACCGGTAGTAAGAGTGACCCCACGGCGGTGCTTCTCACGGAGTGCCGTAGGGGGCGGTATTGGCCTGCGGGTTGCAATATCGTGGACCATAAAGTTCAATATCCAGAACATAAAGTCTAAGCTCTGTGGCCTTAGTGAGCCGGACGCTATTGCCAGTCGACAGAACGATCACCAGATAATGATGTGATGGGGTCAAGATTATAAGAAAGTAATGATAGTAAAGTGATTAATATAACACATTGATGGTGTTTGATATTATGTATAAACTTTAGGCACTTACCGATTCATGCGGTTAGAATCATAGTTATATAAACTTTTACAGATGGCGAAGCAGTAGAAAGATAGAGAACTGAGAGCAGTGACAGCACTGCTTCTATAGTGGACACAACACGGAGGCGTAATATAAGGTGAGGGTAACATGTTGCAATAATGGATTCATGATAAAGTATATATAGAACTTGGGCAATTTGTTTTCACCGTCTGTAAGACTCGGTTAACAGTCTTAATCCCCAAACAGAGACGGCGACATGGTGGAGATGGTGCTGTGATACCATGACGAATCCAAAAATTTGCCAATTTAATGAATCCGAATGAAAAATTGAAAAAGTAAATTATGATGTCAGACATGAAATATTGCAACTTGTCACTCTCAACGCCATCTATTGTCCACTAACAGAACTAAAGTTGTCAATGTATGGTCATTTCAAATAAAAAAAAAATAGGTTTTGTCGTTAAAATTAAGAATGGTCACGTTAAAATATTATGATGGGAATATTTGAACTTTACACGCAAATTCGAAAACATTTAAACAAATGAAAGTTTTTTCGATTGCTTTATTGGTTTAACTTTTCTATTTGCTATACGATATACAAGGTTATTTTTAAAAATTACTTTTGAGATTTGTAATGTTAAGACTCAAGTATTTGAGAGTCATATTTCAATCTGGCCGCTACGCCACTTCAAGCACTTCAAGTTTCGGCCGCCATAACAAACCGAACGAATCGTGTTTAAAGTAAAATCCACAGACCTACGGACCAAATTGACAAGTAAGTATGAACAAATGTTGCCACAGTTTGGCCAGTGTCGTTCTCATCGATATTAAAATTATTGTTACATCGTAGGTTTAAGGTCCACCCAGACGGGACAATCATATTGGCAATTTGATCGGCTAATCTATATACCAACTTTTTACAGTGATTTTGACAGATCAAAAGGTCTGTAGACCCCTAATTAAATAGAGATAAAAATTTAATGTCAAACCAGCAATAATGTACATGAAAATTATATATTTATGATAATTGATAGTTTATTGAATACATACATTTAATTAAATGAATTAATAAAATTAGTTCTTTATTTTCAAATTCCCAAAAATGTGGTCCATATATCTTTTTAACAAAAAAAAAGCGGGTATCTTCAGAAATAGTTGACCGCTGTTTATTAACTACTTTTATGTATCTAACGATATGTATGCGGCAATATGTCAAAAAGTGCATATGTTTTTTTAAAAAAACGAGGTCCAGACTGTTGCAAAGGTAAATTATATTGCGATTTTCAATTATGTCCGTTAAGTTTGTTGTATATGTAATATAGTCTGACAACCCAAGTCCGACAGTAGAATATTTTTTTTAATTTATATGACTCCCTTTTTTTCGCTCCAAAATATAAATTTAAAGAATATTCCACCACCAGATTGTGGTTGTCAGACTATAGCTAAATTTTTATTTTGTAACTGATGATGATGATGAAGATGACGAAATAACGGAGCCTGGGAATGAATAATATTTTATAATAAAGACTAGGTATCGTCGGACAAGGTGTTTTATTTTTTACCTACAGACTCGGAAACCTTTTTATGCTTTAAAACTAGTGGGTAAAAACGCATTTTATCCATTCACTTCCTCGAAAATCAAACAAACCAAAATTTGACCTCTTATTTGAAACTAATATACCTACTTATTTTTGATTTAAACTAGTCTGTTATTTGTACTTTACAACTTGTCGATATATGTTATCGACATATACCCTTCACTATTTTTATTTTGCTGTTCCTGGTATCATTTTACCTGTCAGTCATTTGTCAATTTAGTCCGTAGGTCTGTGGATTTTAGTTTAGTAAGCGCTCGAGCAAAAAATATTTTTAGTTGGTGAAAAGTGAATACAGCTGTGTAATATTATAAGAAATTGGTGCATTATTTCCAGGTAAGCACATTCGTTTAGTATTTCATATATTATACTATTAATATTCCGTATATTATACTATTTTCTGTTGTTTTGATAATTTGAGCACGCGGAACTTTGTGAAGTAAAAGTTTTGTTCGACGCCAGTTAAACCTACGCATTGAACTACATGCGAAGAAACAAAACAAATGCGACTAGAAACACGATGCTCCGTGATTGTTATTGTTTATTTCTATGATGCAAGTTCGTAACGCGATAGTAGGTAACAAACGAAAAAATATTTTCTCACAGAAGTACATAATCGACTACTTTAATCGGATATTTAAGTGTATTGCATGAATAAATAGTAGAGTACATAATCATAGAAGATGGTTATTACATGAGTTGTATTGAAATTTAACAGTTACTTATATATTGTACGAAGAAACGTACAAGAAAATCATACAGTCAAAACAGAAACAAATGACTGTCGATAGACCGTAACTCATCGTAATAAGGTTGAATATTGTCGTAAGTAAGCAAGATGAACGCGAACAATACGAACGCGGGTATTTGAATGTGGAATTTCCAGAAATTTCTTTTCCAAACTCGTGACGACACAGACTTTCGAATTTTCGAGTGACAATACTAATGTAAATTAATATAATTATTATAGGCACACTCGTGAACAACTGCACTGAAACAACGAGCGTGATATATTCGTTTTCGAGCAGACTGAGAAAATTATTGAAGACTGACGTCAATTATTTTCTTTTACTTACTGAAAATAAAAGGTATGTTACGGATATATTATATCTATGAGAACTCCATGGTACTGGAAGTATAATTGTTTGTACTTGTGTATGTATGATAATACTTTATTGAAAGATTTAAATAAAGTGTTTTATGCCTACTACACTGTTTACCAATATCACTGTTAGATATAATGCAATAAGTTAATTAATATTTCAAAAATAAACATTTGACGTAATATTACAAAGTCAAGTTTAATGGTATGGACTACAGTGAGCATAAATTATTGGTAAAAAATTATTCAATTCTTTTTTACATTTGTTTATCATTGTATTTGTTATATTTGATAGTGATAATACTTTATTGAACTGTGGTTGTTGTTGGTAAATGGTGGTAAGATAATCTACTGTGTACATTGTACATTTTCAGTTGCGACAACAATAATGGACTTGTTATTTTAACTCTCAGTATTATGAAAATAACAATTCTTTATTAATAAATCAAGTTAATGGTATCAACTACTATAATGAAGTGTGAAATATTCTTACCTAACAAAGTATTTGTGCCCTTGACATAAAGTTGAATTTTGGGTGGCTTATATCTAAGAAATATTTCTGCTTTTCAAAGTACTTTTGCCATGGACATAAGGTTACATTTCGTGTAGTTTGTGTCACTTATTATTCATTAAACCTATTTGTGGGTTGTATACCTAATGGTGGGTTATTATAGTATTATACCTATGTTTGTTGGAGGTTGTTATACCTACTGTACAATTTGATTCCAGAATATTTTACCACAAAATGGAAGAAATTCTTTTAAGTCGATTGTCCAAATTTGCAACAGAAGTTAAATCTTTATCAGATCAAGCTCTCAATCTATGCAATATCTTGAATGAAAATGATGAAAACTTGGAAATGGCAAAAATAGTCACATCTAAATTAAAAACAATGTTGTCTCGCTTTACAACCGAACTGTATAATTATTTTAAAATATGTAATGATCCTAACCCGGATGAGATATCTGACTTCACAAATCATCAGCTTCATGGTGAAGAAAATCTCGCTGAGTTGGAAGCCAGATTGGCCATGAAGATTGCGACGGTACCTCATCAAAATGAAAATTCATCGTACAGTAAATTACCCGACCTGCGTTTGCCAGAATTTAATGGTAACCTTCTTGAATGGCATCAATTCTGGGACCAATTCACCTCAAATATAAACAGAAGAAAGTTGAATGACGTAGACAAACTTCTATACCTCAAGAGTTCTCTAAGAGGAGATGCAGCTCGGCTTGTTGATGGACTGAACACAACAAACCGAAATTACGAAATAGCCGTCAGAACTCTAAAGGCAAGATATGGGAAAGAAAGTGAAATCATATACGCGCATCACAACGCTCTGAAGAGAGTCAAGCGAGCGGAGAAGATGGATGATTGTAAAGGAACTTTGGATGAGATAGAAAGACATCTCCGAGTACTTCAATCTATGGGGGAAAACACAAATTCCAATCAAATGCGATTCCTGGTCATGGAAAAGTTTCCAACGGAAATCATCTATGAAATGAAAATAAGATTAGACTCCGACAAGACAGAGTCAGTTGAAGACATTTTGAAACAACTCTCAAGAGTTATCTCGGTTAAAGAGGAAGCACGAATGATAACTCAAGAAAGTACCTTGAATGAAGCTTCACAATATACTGTGGAAACTTTACATGTAAAAGAAACTACATTTCAAAACAAAGGACATTCTTCAAAGATGAATGCTAATGGACCAAAACATTATAAAGGCCATTTTAAGAATTTTAAACCTAGATTGAACAATTGGAATGCGAAAGAGAAAAATTTACCAACTAAAAGAAAGTTTGAACCAGAGAGAAATGGTTATGACAGATTTGTTAAAGATAAAAGAAGAAAATGGTCATGTATTTTTTGTGGAGAAAACCACAACAATGAATATTGTAATAAAGTAAAAACTATTGATGAACGCAAAGCAAAATTAAAAGGTAGATGTTTTAACTGTCTTAGAAGAGGCCACATACTGCCTAACTGCACATCGAAATGGAAATGTAATTTCTGCGGTAAACAAGGAGTTCATCACCAATCGTTATGTCCTAGCAAATTTCAACAAAAAAAGGAAGAGAAAGAATCCGCCAGCACCAGTGTCATGCACATAAGTAGAAAGGGAACTTGTGTATTGCAGACTGCTGTAGTTGAAGTCAGAGGACATGGTAACAATGCAAAGATTTGTCGAATTCTACTGGATTGTGGTAGTCAGAGGAGCTATGTTACTGAAAGGATTGCCAAGGATTTGAATCTTCAACCTGAAGAACGAAATAATCTTTCAATATTTACGTTTGGAGCACAGAAGCCCAAGGAACTAGAAAGTCCACTAGTTAAACTAGGATTAGTTACACGGAATAAGGCAATTAAGACTATACGTGCCAACGTTGTACCTACAATATCTCATGGAGTTCCCCAACCAGAAAAGGACCTACTTGATTGCAAGATCAAGGAAAATTACATCCTGGCTGATGATGGTACATTGTCAGACAGAGTAGACATTTTATTAGGAAATGACTACTATTACACGATCATGTCAACAGAGAAGATTCGTATTGGAGAGGATTTATACCTCGTCGAATCTGAATTTGGTTGGATACTTACGGGCCGAATGTTAGATGATAACAACACAAATGAACAACTGTCAGTTTTGACATACTTTCAGTCTTCGTGTGAAGTGAAGCTGAATCAACCAGATCCGCCATTAGACAATGGGGATTTGAAACGCTTATGGGACTTGGAGTCAATTGGAATCACCGATTCACCAAAACTAAATCGTGATGACGAAGCCATTAAACACTTTAATGAAACAACAGAATACAGAAATAACAGATATTATGTTAGTTGGCCATGGAACGACGATCCAACAAATTTACCATCTAACTTTGGACTAGCGTTCGGACGTTTAGTTGGTTTAGTTAAGAGATTAGACTCTGACACTCTAGCATTGTATGATCAAACATTAAGAGAACAACTGGAAAAGGAAATCATTGAAGAAGTTCCAAACACAGACGGAAATGATCATCCAGTACACTACATACCACATCATGGAGTCTCGACACCAGCAAAACCGCTGAGAATAGTATACGATGCTTCAGCAAAAACTAAAGACAGCAAAAGCTTAAATCAATGTCTTTATTGTGGACCAATGTTACTGGAAGATTTAACTGGATTACTAATTAAATTTAGATGTTATACTATTGGAATAACAGCTGATGTCGAAAAGGCATTTTTACAAATTGGACTTAAAGAACAGGACAGGGATGTCACAAGATTTCTGTGGTTAAAAGATGTCAAAAAACCAGTAACAAAAGATAATCTTCTTTACTTCAGATTCACACGTGTTCCATTTGGAGTTATTTCAAGCCCATTTATGTTAAATGCTACAGTCAAACATCACCTGATGAACACTGAAAATGAAAGAGTTAGACAATTAGCTAATGACGTATATGTAGACAACGTTGTGACTGGAGCCAACACTCCAAAGGAAGTTGAGGAGTTATATAAAAACTCAAAGGAGACGTTCCAACAAATCTCAATGAATTTGAGACAATGGAGTTCTAATTTAACGGACTTCATGCAAAAAAATCCCGATGCTTGTCCAGATGAAGTAGTAAAGGTATTGGGTCTGGACTGGCACATAAAGGAGGATACGCTTCAATTAAGGACAAACAGCAGAAACAACGCTTATACCAAGAGAGGTATTCTGAAAACCATTGCATCTTATTTTGATCCGTGTGGATATATAGTTCCGACTCTGCTGGCTGGAAAACTCTTGTTGCAAGATTTGTGGAAAATGAAAATAAAATGGGACTCACCATTACCCGATAGCATCGTTCAAAATTGGAACAACATTCAAGAAAACTTGCAAGAAGTCAAAGATATAAGTTTGGCCAGATGCTATGTAAAAAATCCTAAATGCAACGACTTTGAAATTCATTGTTTCACGGATTCTTCTACAAGAGCCTACGCAGCAGTAGTCTATATCGTTGGAAATAATCAGAAAAGTTTTGTAATTGGAAAATCGAGATTGGTACCAATAAAAGATCAAGAAGACCTAAAGATTCCTCGTCTAGAACTGCTAGGTGTATTAATTGGAAGTCGATTAATACAATATGTTCTCAAACTTATTAATTTTAATATAACCAAGCAAATATTGTGGACTGACAGTCAAATAGTTATTGATTGGTTTCACTCAACTAAATTACTAACACCATTTGTTACAAGAAGGATCAATGAGATCAAACAAAATAAAAACCTGATCGTCAGACACGTACCGTCAGAGCTGAATCCTGCTGATGTTGCTACTAGACCAACAAGCACGAAGGAAGATAAGGAGAGGTGGTTGAAAGGACCAGATTTTCTGCTTCAGAAACCTGATAGTTGGCCAGCAGAATTCAGTGTTAATACTCTTTTGGTTGGGGAGGATCTGACGAAGACCAATGATATACAAGACTGTCCACAAGCGGAATTAAAAGATCAGACGAACACCAATGACGTCCAAGAACAGCTTTCAGATGTAATGGAGTTGGAAGATACTATAGGTGACAATATACAAGATAAAGTATCTAAGGAACAAGAGGTAGAGATTGAATTTCCGGATAACACATTAAAAGAAGTTAAGAAAATACAAGCAGAATACTTCAAAGAAGAAGTAAATGGTAAAGAAACAAGTCTCAGTCGTAACTTGGGATTGTTCAAAGATATCGACGGCATTTTACGATGTAAAGGTAGACTTCAATATGCCAATTGGTCTTTCGACAAGAGGTATCCGATAATTATACCTAGGGAATGTGATTTCACTAATAAGATTATCACTGAAACACATGAAAAGAACTACCATGTTGGTGTCAATCATACACTCAGCTTGATCCGTCAGACTTATTGGATACCGCAAGGCAAACGCCAAGTTAGAAAGGTCTTGAAAAAATGTCCACGTTGTGTGAAACATGGTGGTGGGCCATTTAAACTACCATCGACACCTTCATTACCACATGAGAGAGTAAATTATAGTAAGCCATTTACATTTACTGGAATTGACTATCTTGGACCTGTGTTAGTCAAAACAGATCAAGGAACAAGCAAAAGATGGATATGCTTATTCACATGTTTAGCAGTCAGAGCTGTACATCTAGAAGTTGTCGAAGATTTGTCAGCTGAAGAAGGTTTACTCGCTTTGAGGCGAATGATTGCGACAAGAGGAGTACCAACGCTGATTACATCTGACAACGCCTTACATTTCAAACTGATAGCTCACATAGTTTCCAAACCATACTGTGTTCAAAATAAGATAAAATGGCGGTTCATACCTGAACTTGCACCTTGGTTTGGAGGATTCTATGAAAGACTTGTAGGACTGGTAAAACATTGCATGCGCAGAACACTTCAAAAACATCTTTTAAAGGATAGTCAACTCTCAACAATAGTTAAAGAAATAGAATCAGTAATAAACACTAGACCATTAACTTCCGTAGACACAGAACTAGAACATGTTCTGACACCTGCTGATTTTCTACAAATGGACAGATGTATCGGTTTGGAACCAACACAAGATAACATTCCATTACAAGGTACATCGACGAAGACCAACTTAGTCCAGGGCTGGAGAAGAGCTCGTGTACTACTAGAAGAATTCAAAGAAATGTTTCGTAATCGCTACTTGCCGAGTTTACGTGAGAGATATAGTCACTCGCTTAAACAACCACGTGTGACTTCAAAGCTATTTCCAAAAGAAGGCCAATTAGTTCAGATCAAAGGAGATAAAAATCGTGAAGGCTGGAAAGTAGGCAAAATTATTTCTTTAGTAAAGAGCTCTGATGGTTTAACGAGAGTGGCTCAAGTGAAAGTAGGAGACACTATATTTACTCGTTCCATTGCTCACTTATATCCTCTTGAAGCAGAAAACGATGTCCAATGGGAACCGATACCTCAAGATACTAAAGAACATACTGATATTCAAAAATTACCTGATGAAACTTCAAAAGAGTTAGTAACTATACCAGATACTATTACAATAGAAACAGAGAATACACAAAAGGAAACATTAACTAATGATATTGATATTGAAATGAGACGAATTGAAAACATGGACGTGACCGAGAATACGGTAGACGTTACAAGTGATGAAGCAAACATAGAGACTGAGAGCATAGATAAAGATAAAATTACAAATGATCTGAGAGATGATTCTAATGTAATGGACAAAGATTTGATGACAACAGACAATGAAACTGTTGAAGAACCATCTGAAGAAACTGGACACAAGCGAATTGCAGCAGTCCGAGCCCTTGAGAAGATAAGGGAATGGACGCGCAATTTGCTTACCTTATTGTAATCGTTCCCGGCGGGAGTGTCGCGACACTTCCGCGAATGTAAATATTATACATAGCAACACTGATACTCTGGTGAGTATATCTATGGTTTCTCGTGACACTCTCAAGTGTCTACTTAGTTTGAATATGGCCGCGACGCTGTTAAATTCTTTTCTCTAGTTTAAAGTTTACATATTCCTATCTCAGTTAGTATTGTGGTTGTTATTAAAGACAGTGACAAGTGCTGGACAATTGTCAACGAGCAGTAACATCCACGCCGAAGATAATGAGCTAAGTGCCTCAGGTTTATTTAAAGTGTAATAATATGTGTTTGCTAAGACCCGTAGACTGTACTTGGTTCAAGTACATACCAGTGGTGGTCGGTTCCTCTTATCATGGAATCGGACCAAGAGGCCGCAGGCCATATGAGTAGGTGATCATGTGTCAATGACTTGTCTCCGTACAAGATGGATAAACTACCGGTAGTAAGAGTGACCCCACGGCGGTGCTTCTCACGGAGTGCCGTAGGGGGCGGTATTGGCCTGCGGGTTGCAATATCGTGGACCATAAAGTTCAATATCCAGAACATAAAGTCTAAGCTCTGTGGCCTTAGTGAGCCGGACGCTATTGCCAGTCGACAGAACGATCACCAGATAATGATGTGATGGGGTCAAGATTATAAGAAAGTAATGATAGTAAAGTGATTAATATAACACATTGATGGTGTTTGATATTATGTATAAACTTTAGGCACTTACCGATTCATGCGGTTAGAATCATAGTTATATAAACTTTTACAGATGGCGAAGCAGTAGAAAGATAGAGAACTGAGAGCAGTGACAGCACTGCTTCTACAGTGGACACAACACGGAGGCGTAATATAAGGTGAGGGTAACATGTTGCAATAATGGATTCATGATAAAGTATATATAGAACTTGGGCAATTTGTTTTCACCGTCTGTAAGACTCGGTTAACAGTCTTAATCCCCAAACAGAGACGGCGACAATCATAGATCAATCAATCAGCTAGAATCTATTGAAGGGGAACTTTTATAAATATAACTATAGAGTTGTAATTATAATACTTCCTTCCTTCCTCTTCTAAGGTTACAGAAACTGCACTTCCACACACGTCACAAGTTCAAGATAATATTGATGAAAGCAAGGAGATAACAACATAGCAATGTTATCTGTCTCTTATTTTGTACAAGTAAAACTAAAAAGTAGTTAGGCAGTGGAAAAGCAAGGTACAGCTTATTCCTTGGACTTTCACAATCTACGACAACTTATATCTGCATACAATTCTGTACAATATACATAGGTACATTAATGCAGTCATGCCATACTCTATACATTAAGTGTATGACAGTTTATTTATCATAAAGCCTAGCACTAGCGAAACTGGATCGCTTGGGTGGCGGGTTCGAATCCAACTAATTAAGATAACTCAATATGTCCGCGATGCGAAATATGGGTGCGCGCGCAAGATAGATAGCTTTGTGCGCAGAATACGCTCTGGCAAATTGTCGTTATATCAGGTTATTCATTGGTCGAGCGTGGCCAATTGGGTCACTTAAGGTCTTTACTAAAGCCTAGTAAAGACTCTTTACTAGGCTATGTCTGATTGGCCTTAATTTTATTTGTCAAGTTCTAATAGGCATCACTTTTGACCATAAAGATCGTTTTTGAAATAATCGAGTATGGCATACAATCATTAAATATGTCCAATATCATTATATCAATTATTCTTTAGTTGAGAATCGTTTACATATCTGATTCCTATTGGTAAGGATCTCCTGGGTTCGGTTAATGTACAATTAATTCTAGGCATTTCTATGATTATCAACTTTCTTTATACGTAAAGCCTAACTTTATGGTTAGTCTGCTTGTTCATACCATACCCTTGTTGCTATAGACTTAATCAGGTAAGGCAAGCTATTTACATGTCCACTGACGGTTGTCACATTTGTGCAGAATATTAGTTTCCAAAAATTTCTGAGACGTGTATAGTCACATTACATTACTCTTTGATCTAAGTCTAAATGACAGACAACGTCGGGAGCAGTTGTTAATGTCACTCATTTATGACCACACACTAAATATCACCGTGCAAAACGTAAACAAAAATTGTTACATGAAAACGTCTAATTAGAGTAAAGTTTAGTGACAAAACCCGATATCTGCAACATCGTCACGAAACCCCGCTCTAATAAAGTGAACAATCTCACGTTCCTAATTAGACCGTTCATTATAAGCCTTCCATGGGAGCCTTATTTCTGCAAAACGGTCTGCCGGTCTTAATTTTTGACCGGATTTTGTTACGGCAATTTGGGCTGTTTTATCGTTTAATATGACGCAGGTTTAGTTACGGTTTTGATGGATGTATAATGAAATTTAAAGCGTGAAATAATGGTTATGGTATGTCCGTGAAATTGTAACTTTTCTGGTTACTGGTTTAGGAAAATGATGCGTGATAACCGTTACTACATTACCACTTTCATTGATCGCTACACATTCAATCCGGAGTCATCCACTGCTGAACTGAACATAGGTCTACCTTCAAAAACAACGCCTTCAACAACGATCACACGGTTTCTGCATTCGGCTTTCGACAACCTTAAACCTCATCTGCCCATTTTATAGGCGATCGATTGACTACTACGCACATTTATTCCATATCCTCTGTCTTCTGATCTAAATATAAAACTTCCTTCTTACCACCGCCGGCCTAAAAGATTGTTGTGCATGCGGATTGATTTACAACATGAAGTAACCGTACTCTGTCGTTTACTGCTAGAGGATTATACGGACATTGAAGTTATGTGATTTACGAATTAATACGATAAATAAAGAAGATTGGTATTGCTCATTAATGTGTAGCAACTAATAAGTTAAATTGATAAGTGTCTGGGGAGTAATTGACTCAATTTGGTACTTTGCTAAACAACCTTTTCGAAATATTTTTACAGAATCTTTTTTTTATCGATTCGATTTTTTATGTACCCTGCTTAGATTGTAGTGGATCGCATTCAATTTTTCTTTCTTAATTTACCTTTGTGTCATTATTTATAACCTTTTCGCAGTTAGATAAAGATTTATTCAGTTTCCTTCATTAACATTGAGTGCAATCTTATCTTCCTCTTGTAGTTTAAATGAACTAAGCTTTTAACTGGAAGATTGCAAAATATATCTACTTATATTGTATAGTGTGTTGACCACAATATAACAAACAACAAAATCACCGAAGCACAATTATCTGACAGAAATAGTTTATTTAAGCAGCTGAGTGCTGAGTTATATATTTTTCTAGATATTATCAACAGTGCTCAGAAATATTTGCCCATCTTCTGAGCATGTTAAAATATTGTCGTGGTGAGGTCTAATTTTAATCCACTTAAAATTAGCCTCCACCTCTAAACCCATCTTAAAGCACATGTGTCGTAACTCACCCTTATGACAAATTTCAGCCCTTAGGGCCCAGGGTTGCCGCTCCAGCAAATAGCTAAATAATAGGTGTCCCTCAGCAGGTGGACTGCGGCCATTTGTCTTGCAGTAATCCACGGTATACACCCAGATTTATGGGAAGAGTTTAACTAAAAAAAACTTAAGGTATGTGGAGCATCCGACTTAGGTTGATCTATGAACGACAGAAAATGTATTTGATGGAATGTCGCGTTAATTTGTTTTTTTCTGAAATTAATACCTCTGCCCTATTAAGGGTTAAGGCGGTGACGGGCGCGTGAGTTGTACTGGAAGTTGCATCTTGCGTAGTCCCCCAAAAATGTTTAGCTGACATGATGATATTAACCCAGCTTTACGTTCAAACACAAACTATATTGCTCTAAACTATATTAATCCCTAGTAGCAGCTGTGTACCCTGAACATTACAGGTAGTTAAATATTATTTAAAAATTGTACGACATTATTTTATTTTAGCCTGAGTATGAGTAATTATTTTATATAGCATTTCATTATTTTGAGTTTGGTTCTATTCACAAACATTGCTGATATTGATATTATGTAAACGCTACTTCACTAGAATAGTATTCTTGGTTGGAGATAGAAAATGCTTGTAAACGATATATTCACAATAAAATATTAACTCTGCATATCATATCGCATATACTTCATCTTATGAAGTTGAAATGTTTTCTATATTTCATTTTAACTAATTTTGATTTACTTTACTCTACAGTGAATATTATAGCAATAGACTATTTTCTATATCCACCAAATCAGTCATAATACAAGCGTATCAACAGGCAGTCAAACAAAATCGATCTTAAGCATTCGTTGTAAAATCTGACCAGCCTAACTTTAGCCAAATACATAGCTCACGACTTCGCTAGACGGCAGCACATCTCGAAAACGTGCATAATATGTACATTTTTCACGCAAATAAATAAGGTCGAAAACAGCGTAGCGGAGAATCGAACCCCACATCCCGTGGCGACCTCGCATGCAAACTTCCTGTTTGGCACGACACCGAGGCTACTCTTGACAATACCGACGGTGCTATTCTAGATATGTACCTAGCTTTACTGCTAGTCTGTGAAAACAGCTTGTTTGACTGGATTGAGGGTGTTGAAATTTTGTATGTTGCCTTCTTTTAATGCGCATCGGGAAAATAAGACGGGCATGATTTTGTCTAAAGCACCGTTGCTAAGTGGATGAACTCGTTTTGATTATTCTTTGAAAGTCGAATTGACTGGCGTTTGGTACGAGAACATCAGATCATTCGAAATATGTCATGGTATTTTATTTTTTGGGTGACGTAGTAAAATAAATACGAAACGGGTTTACACGTCGTAGAAGTTGAATATCGCTCGAATACTCGACATGTTTCGAAGTACGCGATTCATCATCAGGAGCTTCTAAAAGGCGAGTCTAAGGTAACCCATGTACCTACCTGCTACAAAACTTAGGCAAGCGCGAGGTACTTCACGATTATACCGCGCAGCAAAAATTTCCGCATTGTTCCTGTTGTGCGAACGTTCAATTTTGGAGCGCCGGTTCCTAAAATAGCTCGCCCTCTCGATTGCGCGTGATTTTAAAGGGATAGCCTTTTGAAGGGTTGGGTTACTCTAATGTTCAAAATTCAAAGTTCCTAATATAGTTCAGATACAGTTTGACATCAAAGCGGGAGAAATGGTAGCTATGATCCGAACTTCGAATATCAAACGCCAGAGTTACCCCCCGGTACAGTTACCTATTTTACTTTAAAGTTACACCTGACCTGATCGCACTGTTCATAGAGGCGATGTATTGAAAACGCCTAAGAGAGAAAGACATGATATGGGCTTGCCATACCACAGTTTATAGGAGCCATGGGTTGAGTGCCAATAAAAGGAATATGACGGTGGTCGATAATCGCCGGGCGCGTGGTCGAAGGACCTTTCCACATCAAGCTCCAAATGTATTTAATGTGTGCAGTTGACTAGCATTTACCCGCGACTTCGCCGGCGTTACCGGGAGTTGAGTAGCCTATCATAGACTGATCTGTGCAACTCACATGAGTTTCCCAGGTTACCAGGACAGGTTTGCTGGTTTTCATCTAACTTAGGTTTACGTGTTAAGTATAAACACTGTCAACATCTTTTGTGCATGTGAATGATGTATGCTCATTTAAGGCCCATTTTGCCATAGCTTGTTATTTAAGAGTCGATTAAGTCTGATAATAGCGAACATGCACCACGTGTAAACAAATCAAATCACAGAGTATTGATTTCTATCGCATAGCATAACAACCACAAATATCGTATTTATTTCTTTATCTCTTTTGATTACTACTATACGAAATGTTTAGGTATGTTTTATTAAAAAAAAATCAAGCAGTTTTTACAGTAACAGAATTTTATTTAATGCAGATCCATGTCGCACTATAGCCGATATTGTACAAAAATTATAATATCGCTTTTTGTTTATATATACGTAAATAGGTAATATAATGATATTACACAACTTTTCACACAGTTACAATCATGAAACACAAACATTTAAATCATTTTCTACACTATCCCCTCAAGGTTTAAGTATTTCTCTTCGTTTATAGGTAATTTATTATTAATAATTATATTACATTACAATAAAATGTGCCTACCTAGTTACGTATGACAAATGCTTTGTTAAGGACAAATTTACGTATAACATTCGTGAGCACGTTTCAAATTAAATAAATGAAAGACAAATTGTTGACAAGATGAAATTTATACGATGCTCGATGAACAATGGCTTTCCAAGCAAATTAACGCTTCTCGCATATTTAAGTCACAAACATCGTAAAGTACTATAAAAATTACATTTGGGAAAAGGTAAATAATATAAAAATATATCTTCCAAAGTCGTAAAATATAAAAAAATTCGCATTAAACCAAAGGGGACGTTAAAATATAATATTTATAAATAACAGTTTACATTTAGAAATATTTACAAGATGAAAGGACAAGAAAACTTAGGAGATGATTCTTTCATTGCTCGCCAATCAATAATGACGTCACCATACATGCCACGCGACTAATGCCTCATTCAACTATACACACAGTAAAGGAACTTCTAGAGGTAATAAGATGAATCAATGACAGCTACAAAATGAATTTGGCACTTTGAAAACACGTAAAATAACTGAAAGAATCTCAACCTAACTTTACTCGACAATTAGATTAAAGGAGACAATTTACGTATATGTTTATAGGAATCCAAAAATATTACAGCTAATGTAGCTTAAAATAAATTATATTATCTTATGTTATTCAGCTATTCGTATACTGGGCACAACTAGACTTGATGCTTGTCATTTCTCTGACTATAGGTAAACTATTTTCCTAAGAATAAATTAAGCTATCGACTAATAAAATGGAATAAATTTTCATACTAAAGCTTTTGTAGTTACGTATTTAGGACCTCTGGCGTGACGACGTTACAAAACATTGATGCTATCGGTTTCTGCTTCTGAGATTTATTTCCAATGTTTATTAAATTTACCATAACCGTGGCATAAGAAGAACGATGATATCAAATTTCAAATTAAATTCCTTAGGAAACGCTACTAGTTTTATGTTTACAAGAAATAACATATACTTTGTCACTAGATTCAAAACGAGATATCTTTACTACATTAACCTACTCGGTTGTTTTAAGACATCAAAAGTAGAAATCTAAATGCTAAGAAATCAGCTTTAAATTTAACATTTAATTACGACAGATTGGGAATATTTACGATTCTAACCTATTTTGCTTCATTCGTCACTCCAGTATGTAATACACATTATATTACATGGTTCACAAGCTGAAACATATCACTGTATGTCTTAAGTGTAATATGAACGTATACAGACGTTGTACATCAGATTTAGCTTACCAATACCTACAAAATAACTAGCACTAATATATACATTAGAATATCAAATTTGTATTTTGCCCCCACCTCGTTTCAATGACAAAGATTTATTTATCTAAGAAAGATTGAGATTTCGACATCATGGCAAGTATAAAGTTGTAGGTGTAATCACGAAAAATCTGCAGCACTACTGTAAATAGGTATTCGTCAATGAGTTCTTACTATAACATACATGAGAATAGTAACTATAAGGAGCAGTTGTAACCGATACAACTTGAAGTTTTGGCAGATAAAGTGCGATCCCGGTGAGCGATAGGGGGGCGATTCGCATGATAAATAAAAACACAATTCCATTTGAAGCTGGAAGGTGCGGCGCGGCGGCCGCGTCCGTGTACCTCAGCAGGCGTTCGAGATTTATATACGGAGATGCGGAACAATATATCACGGAATGGAACACGCGGGAACCGACCTAATCCTAGCATGGAACAGCCACCGAGCGATGCCACGCGATAGCAGATCGACCGCCCGATACCGGCCGCTTCCACGTCTTCACCTCTCACTCCCAACACAGACGATGCGTTTTCGGACGTTAAAACCTTTTAGACCTCAACTATTTACGCAACACACGTAAAAACTTAATTAAATATTAATAGATGCCACTATTTAAATCCTCTCCGGATTTACATAAATTCAAACATTAGCCGAGCTAAGCGATAAATAAGCGGACACCAAACCGCGTATTTTTCACCCGAGCTTCATATAATTTATAGTCGACGATCATATCGCGACTGGTTCTTTTATTTGTGAAATAGTGATACGCAGAGTGTGCTCGGTAAGCGTTACTAACGGGAAATTTTGACTATAAATCTTCGGTAGTCGATTGCCTAAGCGTTCGTGTGGGTTGGCACAAAAATTTATTCGACAGTCGAGTTTGATATCTTGATCCGGCGACGTCAATGTGTTGGGCGTGCCGAGAGAGTGAAGCGTGTGATTTAGGCACTCCTACTTTTACAATGGTAACAAGCGTAATGAGTAAGCTAAATCTCGTTACAACACCTTAGGCTCCCTAACACCTACCAAGCTGAAAACGCTCTACGCGACGACCACCTGAAACAAAAGGAAAAGCGAAATTAATAAAATGCCAATTATGCGAAACTAAAGCGCAATAAATAATGTATGCGCGGAGCAAATAATATCGATATGGAAGCGTCATGCGTGCGTTTGAGATAAAAATTGGTCCCTTGTATAAATCATTCAGTTATCACGCAATTATGCGTATAACAAATTGCATAAAGCAAGTAAATGCAAGGGACGTTTATCAATTGCAAGTGTATGGCTTATCTCGTGGGCGACGCAAAACGACAGGGCACGAAAACGTGAACGATAGTTTGAAGGATTGATGTGCGTTCACGATCTCGTAGCTTGCGCCGGGCACGCCCTTCCATCATGCCTGGAATCGTGAATTCAATTCACATAAACCCTATCATGTCAGAAACATGGTATGCAACTAATACCTAACGCAAATAAAAGTCTGAATTTTTTGACAGCCTAAATACTTTTTTGAAAAGTTCAATGTGACGCATTGATTTGTGATGTAAGCTCCATCAATAGTATAACAAAGCGTTAAATTTTATTACGACGGAAGCTGCTGTACAACTTAATAAAGATCAACTAAACCTGTATATATGAATCACAATACACGCAATAAACCTTCATAAAGAAGGGCAAACTTAAAATGCAAATAATTTCGCGCAGGCCCCATGGGCATGTTAAAACAGACCCGGCGTTCTAACAGCTTTTCATTATTTATCGCTTCAGCTCACGGAGGTTTTTTTTTAGTTAAAGTTAATTCCTAGCGTAATGCGTATTTGATAAAACGTATCTCTGGCAGGCAGGCTCCGAGCCGGCGCTGAAATTAAGATGTAACATGATGCGAGAACGAGCAAGAGCAGGAGATTTATTGCTATACCACTTTGCATATGCTGATTTACAAAGACGGAGTGACCTGTATAGGGAGCGCAGGTGTGACTGTGGTATATTTGGTGTGACAATAAATGGTACGTTTTCTTGTTTCAGGTTAACTTCTCGAGCAGCGTTTGGATATGAACAAAGAAGATTTAATTGTTGTTATTATTAAAATTTAATCTATGAGTGTTTACCAGAGGCATATTTTCATAGAACCTGATTCCGACCCATTTTAGTACATGTTACCTATTGTTTTAGGGAAAAAGGAATCTAAAATAAATAACAGGAAGTAGAAGGAAGCTAAATCGTTCCCAGTTTTGAGTTTTGGTTTCCCGCTACGCCACTGTAAAGTCGACTTTAGGTCAGATTTCATAATTGTCGCAAAATTGTGCACGATAGAAATTACCTACTCATAAGCTAAAGATAAACCAGATATCTGCTTTCAAACCCAATGTTACTGAGTAGATAGTATTTATATGTTATGTGAAAATTATTTAGGCGGACTCGCAACCGGGCGGTGCTACTAAATAGTACATCATACCGATAGGTTAATATACTCCAATCTGTCAACGACTTGATAAAGTACCTAGTTAATAAATATTCAAAGAAAATTATTACTACGCACAAGAAGCTAAACTGGATTCCTACCGTCATGAATACTATTTATATTAGATATAAATATCAGTGGTTGCCTCAAATATCTAAAAGCCTGACAAACACTGTGTCTCAGTTTCACAGTCCTAACGCAGAAAACTCGCCCTGTCTCGTATGAAGTATATGTTATAAAATTGTTATATACTTATGTCATATTTTCTTTTATTGACCGAGCGAGCGAAGCGTCTCCGTTACAGCTTAGTATAAAAAATCGTATCTAGAATTCCGTATGATACTCATGAAATTTTGTGAGCAGGTTCGATAGTTACCTATATAGAACTTTGTATTCAGTTTTGCGATGTTTTTCTCAATGACGGAGAAATATACAACATAAAGAATTACATATTTCAGCCATTTACCAAACCGTTCTCAAGGTCATAGAGCCTACTAGTGTTTGTTTTTTTCTAGCCTATAGGTAGTCATGTTTTTGTCCCATTGCTGAGTAAAGGCCAAAGAGAGGGGTCTCTTGCACCACTCGTCTCTATAATAGAGATTGGCTACATGCTCCCTTCACGCGCTATACAATGCATCCCAGTCGTCCTGCCATCTCCTTTTCGGTCTGCCTTTTTGTTTTGTATTTCTAAGTATAAGTTCATAAGTTAAGTTCGTATTCTCACTTTAACGATAGTCGTTTAGCCTTAACAGCTCTATACATATCCGCATTTGCTGATGCGGTCCGTTCGAGCTGCGACTGTCTGGCGATACGAAGTCAGCAGAAAGAAACATATACCAGCCAGCGCACCAACCTAAGCTGTTTTCATACAATTGAGAGATTGTTTTCACTACGCAGTTATATTTAAAAGTTTCTAGCGAGATTCCTTACGTTTACATTGGCATATATACTTACATCTACTTTTGATTGTGAGTGTGAGTTATGATTAGGTATGGTCAAAACGTTCGTCCCTAACTTATGTAAATATTTGAAATATGTGCTTTGTAAATGTTTGTATATAGTACCGTAAGGTTCCTTTTTCCGCTTTCATGGTCCTGCGGACGATTGTATAAACGACAGTGATATTGTTAATCCAATTTAGATTAACCGAATCTACGAACAGTACCGAGGTATCTACTTTCATAGCTATAATTTTCAAGGCTTCCAAAAAAAGGATATTTAATAAAGTTAATATAAACTATAGTTTAAATATACCTAGGTTTGTCGTTTAACGCTTTAATTTGGACCATCGTGTCTGACCCATACGCAATAACTAGCACCATTTATAACGACTGACATGTGGTCAAAAGAGTTGTAGACCCGCAAACCTTCCTCATGCCTGTACCTACCGTCCATATGTCTTAGCTAGACAAAGGAAGATCTAAGGCTTTTAGAAAAAGTCAAAGCGGTACAAAGAGCCCGGAGTTCGCAAGGAAAGTAATAAAGAAGAGAGACGCCGACCGAATAATTGATACGATTATGTGTTACCACTACAGAGCGGGCACGTACTGGGGTGGTACATAGTAGGATGGCGATGTAGTTTTAGATATGTCACGGTGGAAGTGTTCAGTGAACATTGTTTGGGTTCGCGGTTAGTGTTGTAAAATGTAGGTAGTTTCAAATTGTGTGTCGCAATGGAAACGGTGTGTCCACGTAACAAACGTGTTAATCAGTATTTTAGCACAAACAGACTCTTTGTTGACAGAAACTTGCATTATTATAGATCGAGGAATAGTCTGTAGGTATAATATAAAAAAAAACCTCAGTAGCTATATGTAAACTCGATACGATGTAATTAAAATGTACATTTTCTATAATCATACATGCAGTCATGACGAATTCACAATGGATGTTAAAAAATTACTCAACTTATTTATGAAACTAAATATTAACCTAAAAATAAGTAAAAACGGCGGGCAGCGAAGCAGTGGAGCTGACGTAATTTTCTTTAGTATAAAAACAAATACACAGCTCATTAAACGATCGCTGTTCGAAATATGAACTATACCATGTTTTTGACAATACCGTTAAAATCGCGCTTCAAGACATGGTATCAAGAACAATGGCCGCCCTTCGCAGCGCTCCGTCAAGTGCGAGCGGCAATAAATCGACTAGGACGCGCAATTTGTTGAATTACAGCATGCGCACCCAGCCACCGGCCCGGCGCGAAATTAGCCCCAGCGAGATAAATTGACGGCGGCCTGCTAAATAAATTATTTGGGAAAACCGAGAAAAAACGGCGTCTTCCCTTGATAAGGGTTGCGCCGTGAAATAATGAATATCGACCTTTGCTTGCTGCGCACTTATTGTTGGTGTACTTATGTGTTACTTCGTGCGTTATTCGAGCCGTAAACTGGGATGTAATAAAACTGGTACACTTTGTATGAAATTCCATACCACGTACCTAGATACAGTGCGTGAGCTCTCAAATTCGGCTGAAAACTGAGAGGCTCTTATCTGGATAGCGTAATAAGAGCCAGTGAGACAAGTATAAAACGCGAGTCGCATTTGACAGCCCATGCACTGTAGGTATAGTTATAGTCTAGTAAGTACATACTTGTACCCCCATATTTGTACGCATTTTCCCTTTGATTACATAATCAAAGGGAAAATGCGTACAAATATGGGGGTTTTTTTCTAAACTTTGTTAATATCCGTAGCGCTTTGATCTAATGAACACGATACCTAGTTTCTATGGAACACGCAATTATTCCCAAGTTATCAACGGTGTACCGAGGTACGATTTGGACTATGTTTACTTCTTATGTAGGCTCTAAAACGCTGTCTAGCCAACTAAGCTCAGATGTTATTTACAATACTAACCATACCGTCCCTCAAACTACTCAAAGCATGTGTGCCAAGCGGTACCTATACTTGAAAAGCTACCGTTTTTACTGCCACTTAGATCCCCAAGATAACGTCCCACCGCTGACCCAGTCGACATATTCCGTAATTGACCGTACAATTATCACCTCTGCGTTATTTTCACGCTATATTTTTTTCTCACGGTCATGAAAACGGTAATTAGAAGTTTATTTGGCACAACACGTGGTTGACATTAACACCAATGTACACGCACTTTCTAAACCTTTTATGAGTGTAAGATCGTGCTTTTAACGAGGTAGTATGAGCAATGAAAAGAAATGGAAGGAATAAGTTGTGCAATGCTAATATTAATAGAACGTGAAACTATTCAATGTATTAGCTATATCATTATTAATGTACTAGGTACTAGACTTTTTTAAAAACAAAGTCTTTCATTGATAACCATATCATCACATAAATAAGCGAATATATGCTAAATAAACAAATCATAAACAGTTCAGCTAATTTTCAATAAAAGCGTAACAGAACTAAAAGTAACTATAAAATTGAGAAAAAATTCTCTTGAGCTACAGGTAGTTAAACACAGTAAAACATTTGATATATTGTGGAACATAACAGAGAAAACAATTAATAACTGCAAAGCACAAGTTTAGGCTAAAAAGGCAAGCGCGTAAATCATACTCCATTGTGACTTTACAATAGGAATACAACAACACATGGAAAATATTCACGCGCTCAAAAGATTATAATTTCCTAAAAATAAACCAACATTTCCACGGGACATAATTCTTCGACTCTCAACTCGAAAGGGTTGTAACACCCTTTTCTTTCAACGGGATTAATCTTATTTGTAGGTATGTATATTCGAGATTTAGTCGGCAATAAGAAAGACGCATAGGTGGGCTTACAGGGATACAACGCATCTATGCCAGTCGATAAAGGTATTTAGGTCTTTGAATTTCTTAATACGATACGACCTTTCGTCACTGTCGGGTGGAGGGGTTCGGACTGTCTCAGCCTCCCCTACAAGCAAGATTTTATTACATTCGTTAACGCATATTAGATTAATGTGTTAATATTTTATTTGTCTATGCTAATGAACACTACGAAGACCACACAAGATGGTAATTTTTAAACTATAAAAATTAAATTGAGCCGTCACAGCTAACGAGCGACAACACATAATATTTGGACGTTTATGGTTCGGAATGGAATTTTATTACTTTAAGATGATACATAGACAAAGCTCATGATTATCACGTCGTAAAACTATTAATGAACTATTAACTGCCAACTGTATGCCATATGTTTAAACAATGTATTTTGTTTGATTTCTAATTGCTGATACAAGCAATCATTGATAGAAACATTTTCAATTCACATTTATAGCATACATGAAGTAAGCTTTCAAAACAGCTTATATAAAAATATAATATTATTTTTTGCTGTTGTATGTGTAGGTAATGTTATTAAAACTATCGTGAGACATCTTTACTAATTATAAACGTTCCTGACAATTTTTACGTGAGTTTATACCGTTTTTATAATTATGTGTAGGTAGGTAGGTAGGTACATTCTAAACTGATCAAGATCAGAAGACTGTAATACATACACGAATCTCTTATAATTCAACATTTTAAAATGGCGATTTTAGTTTACAATACCGATAGAGGTGCCATTTTTTTAAAGTAATGTGGGGATGATTCCACCCTAATCCACCCTGCTACCTGCGCATGCGGCCATTCTTGCGCATCCCCTCTCCATGTATCAACGTATGCTATTATTATAATGCTATTGGCCCAAATTGTTTGATAGAATTAGGCAGCTCGCATTTTGTTGTCATTTCCTTCGCATTTTGATTTGATGTTAGAAACTTTTAATTCGTATTTAGGATTCTACAGATTTTCATATACGTATACACGGTAGTATACATACTAAGTATTAGGGTACTATAACTACACGGTAGTTATAAATAAATAAATAAATATCAGACAATCTCACACAAATCAACCTAGTCCCAAATTAAGCTCAAGAAGGCTTGTGTTATGGGTACTAGGCGACGATATACATACTTATATAGATAAATAAATACTTAAATACATAGAACATCCATGACCCAGGCACAAATATTCGTGTTCATCACACAAATATTTGCCCTTGCCGGGATTCGAACCCGGGACCGTCAGTCAGTTATCAAGATAAATTAAAGAGAATACTAGTAATATTGATTTAGCCAGACTCTGGCTGCCAGAGGAGCATTTCTCAAAAAGTTTGTACACAATTAAGACAGAAAATTAAAGTCCAATATAATTTTCCTATTTTGTTACCAATTATTTTAGTAATTTTATATGAATGTTTTGGCTATGTTCGATAATTAAGGTTCTGTTATGCTTATACTTTTTAATTATATATAATTTGATATCAATGTATTGGAAATCACAAAGAAATTTGGTAACAAAATAGGAAAATTATATTGGACTTTGATTTTCTGTCTTAATTGTGTACAAACTTTTCGAGAAATGCTCAGAGACTGTATCTTGGGATAGGTATAATTTATAAAAGCTTTAATTACATTACACTATACCAGTCCGCGAATGATGATCCCTAGGATACTTCACGAAATGTGATAAACTTATAATAATATACCTTGAATGCGAAGTGTTAATACTTACGGAAAAACGGCTCATATTTTTATCAAGCGTAAGAACGAAAAAGTTGATTTGACATAGACGCCATTACGAGGTGAATTTTTGAAAAATTGAAATAAAGTGTACTAGAGAGTTTTATTGGCCGACAGTATAATGTAATTAATTTGTTAAAAAGATACATTAAATTTCTTTTATTTTATCTACAATTTAACACAAAATATTATTATTAATGGATCAATTAAGATAGATTTGGCATGATAGGTTGTATTTTAATAGATATGTAAGAATTGTGATGAGAGACACAAACATTAACAACTAACCGTCGACCTTCCAACCTGATTACGAAGATGAAGGATAGTGTCTTCTATATATCTCGTCATGAAAAGCTTAAGTATAAACAAACATAAATACTAAGAAAATTCGAAAAGCTGATTTCTCACTCTAATACAATTTGCTTAGTAGATGTGTAAGTATAATAAAGGGTATAAAGGAGGTTTTTTTCCGACCCAATCCGCCCCCCGCCCGAGTAATATATCAGGATTTTGCGACGGGCGAAGCTAAAATTTTGGACGCTTTAAGCTGGACGTAAATTTCGTAAAACATGACACGAGCGAAAAAACCTACTAAAAAGTTACTTCAAACATTTGCTTGTGTAACCTAAGTAGGACGGGTAAACGAATGAAACAAATGAAAATTCGGTATTCAAATAAATGGAAATGTGTGAAAATTTAATTCTGATGCTGTTTTGTTCTTTTTTTAATCCGTTTTCGCTGCGGCTAGGCGTTTTATCTATATGGTCGTTACATGACAAATGTAGAGGACTGAAAATTGTCAGTTCGCCTAGGTTCATATAAATATTTCGTTTTTGTTTTCAGACCAGATATGTTATCACGCAATATTTTATTATTTATATTAGCATGGTATATTTTACAGACTGGCTTTTGACAGGCCGTCTTTTTGTCTTTTTGCATTTTTTTACGGAAATAAAGCTTGAAGTCACGACTACGTGGCCCCGACGGGACTTTCCAAAGCTGAGAGGTGATAAAAAGGTATATTATAACGAGAAGCAAAGACGGGTACCTACACTGATCCTATGATGATAAACCTACCACCCGATGCTCACAGGATACACATTAATTCATAGACATGCATTCTTAACTTATCAGTTTCCTAAAACCTCAACCAATTTCAACAATCACTTACCGAAAACATTAGTCACATAAAATGCAATAACCCAACGTTTCACTCATACGTGAAAATAACCACATAGATGACTTCCGAACCCCGAAACTGTAACGAATGGTGAATATTTAAATCAACGCGACCAATTATTCGAACTATAACTCGCCACATAGCTGTCGACGGAATTACGCGGAAGTTTTTAAAGCATTTGTCGCTGAACTCTCACTCTGGATAGATTAATTTTATTTTCGAGCTTAATGCTAGCGACGTGCAGCCACGCTTTCTTTTTTGAGCTATTTATATCTTTGCTGGTGCGATTACACTGCATCCGGCTGGTTTAGTTAGATCAGCTCTATGGTGAAACCTAAGACGCGATAAAAAAATGTTTTCCGAGTCGATTCATACTTTCAAATCTTCGTTTAAAATATTTGATCTCCTATCCTTGTAGTTGTGTTGTCGGAGAAAAATGTTGTTGAGCTCTCTGATTCACGTAGCCGATTTAAGCATTGCACTGGTCACACGTTACCAGACTCGCTGCATGTCAGCTCTTTTCGACATAGGTAGGTACCTATATTGGATCGAGAGTCGAGACGAGCTCATTTTAGGCGGTGCAAGACACGCTTAAAGCTGACGCACAGCGTGGTGACCAACCAATGAAATTCAGACGACTAAGTCACACCTCGGACAATGGCGATCAAATGTATGAAAGAAACGCGTTGCTACGCACACAGTCTAAGCTCGTGTAGGTGAACGCGTACCATGCTTGTGTGAGTGAGATAAGACATGCTAGGGTTGCTGCCATTTTGAACGCACGAGTCGGGAACACAATGTGCATTAATATGAGATGACCTTGTAATAGCGGCGTCGAATTAATTTTGTGTGCTTATAATTAAAGTAATGTTAATCTACGATTTCTTATTCCGCCCGCGTTCAAATTCGATAACCTCAATGACTAAAAACTCATTGCGCGAATTAGGAAGAATTAAGAATCATATTACACTGTAAGGAGGGTATCTAAGCTCGATTTATACAAATAGTTTCCTATTTTGAATCAGTATAAACGAAGTAACTAAATTTTTGTAAGGAAATTCAGGCCACCAAAATATTACGTAAGTTGAAAACATGATTTTTTGTTCATATATATATTGTGTTGTTTTCAGTGTGATCTGACAGGTTTAGGTCGAAAACGGATAGGGCAAAAAAAATACTAAACATAAGTACCTATTGTAAGTTGGTTTTCTACTAAAACATAAAACACTTTGAAAATAACTGGGTATGTACATGCCTTGATTCATCCAATGGGAATCTGTAGAACTTTCTTTTATTTTTGTTGTTTATAGAGCTTAAACAACCGTACACAGCACAACACACGCCCATTACAAAAGTATTTGTTTAATATTTGAATATTATACGTGGCCTCCGCTCTGCGCATCGCGTCGTCGCGTCCCTGCCAGCCGGTAACTGCGAGGTAACCGAGCGCGGGTGGGCGGCACTTTCGGGGGGAGGCAGGGAGTGTCCATACTGTACGTTAGTACTCTTTATTATACTGTGACTAAGTCGAAGATCAATAGATGAAACCTTCAGTAGTAAGTTATCCTGTGACAGTAGGTCGTCTCCTTTCAAATTCACATGTGATTGAGTCAAGAGTGGGCAGCACTGCCATTGCACCCAGCTATGCACCACCATTAGGCGGCGCGCGCTATTTCGGGTGCACTTAACGCCTAACAAGACTTGCAAGACGATTCGCACTTGTACACAATGCATCCGTGGCAAACAGAAGCAAAGTCAAGTGTCAGGTCACACGTTACAAATAATGGGTCGTTGTAGGTGGCATTTATTCGTGTATTATTTTCGTAAATTACATTCGAGCCTCAAAGGATACGTTTTAATTGTTCAAAAGTGCCATCCCCATGAAAATGATTAACCCTTATCAATACTTTACACGTTATTTTTATTTTTTTAGGAAATATAAACCCTTCAGATTCAGCATATAAACCTAAACCATAAACCTATAAATATATCCTTGCATCTTGTTTATTATTTCAATTTTTCAATGTGTCCTGTAATTTCTTACCAGAATTTATAGACGCGGGTTCATTATTCTAAAATTTACAGACTATTTATAATTGTAACAAATTACAATTTCAAGGAGCTGCTTATTAAGAAAATTTAATTAACTAAAGCAAGTAAACTAGGTAATAAATCCTAAATCCCTATAGGGAAACTTGGATAAGATCTTAGTCCTTCCAAAACGGAGTAGGTTTACAGCACGCTTAGTTCTCGAACTATGATGTAACTATACGAGTATATGGGTTTAGTTAGGATTCGCCAACTCTTATAATTAAAGATGTCATTAATCAAAATTATAGGACGTACCTATAGCTATTTCCAACATCATGATATGATATGTCATACGAATAATTAACTACAACGATATAAAAACAGACGTAACACACGCCAAAATAAACGAAAGCACGAAAAAACTGTTGCCAAATATTGGAACGAGAAAAACTATTTAATCCGAAAACTTCAGTAGTTTGGTACAGAGTACAATAAATCAGGAACTCGCATCGTGCTTCGATGCCAAGGAAATAAGATCGACTTGGCAACTCTAGCACAGACGGTGTGGCTGCGGATGCATAATCTGTCACTGTTTATTATCTGAGCTAGTGTTTCCAGAACATATGTGCACCTACATATGAGTAAATTTGCAAGAATAGTATCAAGTAGGAAGTATGTGAACAATATTTTGAACATGAAGCTCTTAAATAGTGTGAAAACAGGTTTAAAAGCTGTGAGCAGTAACGAAGTAACTATCTTGTAGTACTGTTCAGATCCTTATATTAATGCGAACGCTGATTAGCGTACGATAGTCGAAGTACCCATGACCACATTAATTATATGTAAAATATGCAATATATATTCCATATTTTACGGATTAAGGTTGTCGCACACGTAGCCGCTCGGCACCGGACCGGCGCCGCCTCACCTCATCGGCTCGCCGTCAACCAGGCGTCAATCATACGCAAGCACGTAACGGAAACTGCTCAGCACCACCGAGGTGTCCGCACGGCTGCAGTTAGGTGACATCGCGCTTACGGCTGGGCCACAACGCGCTTAAAGCGAGGCGGCATCGCGATCGAATCGAAACTGCGAGAGACAAGCGGTGGGACGATGGCGGTCTGCGCGCCGTTCCTGTTCCGGCGGCCCGACGTAAGCCCTATGGCGCCGCTTGCGGCTAGCTTGTGTCGAGGTGAGGCGATGCTGTTCCGATGCCGATATATGAGTGTTACAGTATGGAATTTCTTACACATAATACTGGACGGCTCGAGTTGCGGCGGCGCCGGTCCGGTGCCGAGCGGTTACGTGTGCGACAACCTTTACGAATGATACGAGTAAGTATACAACATACCTATGAGAGAAAGCATGCGCTTCCATAACGCTAAATTAATATAAGTACATTAATTTAGCGTTGATGAACAACTGATGATGTGTTTACAAACTTATGGTGTTATTGTCAGAGATTTTTTTTGTCGTTGCGTGTGGAATTAACTCCCAAGCCAATAACAATGCAGCGCTAAGTATGATTTAAACTGTAGAACGCCACATGATGAACGATCGATTGACGTCAATGTTTTTTTGTGACTGGGAACCATTGAGATAATTGTAGGTTTAATATTAGAGTTGATTGAACAATAGACTATGAATTAAAGATATCACAACGTTTATTAATCGATGGTTTTACGAGTACGAGTACAAATAGTTTGTACTTGGGGAGTAACTATTAATTTCATTTGATGTATTGGTCGATTGTAGACTTTTTATTTCTGCAGACCAAAACGTAATTTTTCCACTGTTATCCATTGCCTAATTTTTAAATGATACCTTTTGCGATTTGAACGGATCTTGGAAAGGTTGATGTATGTATGTTTAAAATAAAAACAAGTCGGTAACTATGAAGAACGGCACTACGGAGTACAGCACAACTTTTAGGTAACAAGATACAAGTTTTCTCTTGTACAGGCGGTATATAAACTACGGCTTGCAATAAAATGTCGCTCGCTACCAACGCAAACAATAAAATTATTTATTTGCAGAAAATTCTAGCACTAACAAGATTTCGGTAAAGCAATTCGAAGAAAATAATAACTGTTCGCTCGTAAAACATTCGCGGCTCTCGAATGCGATCTATCTCTTTCAAAAGTAAGAGAAAAATATGGTTTAAGAAGGGGAGAAACGTTGTCTCTCGAAACTGCAGAAATAATTGCTCAAAAGGGGAGACAATATTTTCGCGGGTAGGGTTACCACTTATTTCGAGGTTGCAGCTGAGACTTGAAGCATTTACGATTTCCCAAACATCTCGAAGTAATTTACAATCCTTCATTCCTTAGCACGCCAGGGTGACCATCCGAAACTATTTCCCGGAAAGCTTCCTAATCCGGAGATGGCTCTTTATTACATCAAATCACGTGATCTTACAATAAACCATTTTTCATCAGAATTATTTATAGAGGACCCGCGTTCACACTTTTCCTTTTTTTTCCCTCGTTCCTAAGAAAAATAACAATCATGACCATTGATCAACGTCAGCGGGGCTCGTTACCGAAATCACGTTTATCATAGATCACATTTGTCCAAGGCTTTAGGTATCGTTTGGGTAAAGAAAGGCTTAACTTGCGCGTTTAGGTCATTGGAGATGGAACCCTTTCGTGTCACGTGAAGGTACGTAATTGTCGATCGGCGGTAAAGTATTAAAGCGAAATTATAAGGAAGGTGGTATAGAGAAGAGTCGCGAGCCACACACGACGAATTACGAGCGAGGCCGGGACGGCGGGTTGAGTTATGTGACCGCCATATATATTTTTTATGAAATATTTCTAATACGCCAGAATCTAGTAACTGTAACATATTTACATGTTCTTACTTAACTAAATACTCATATACCTTAAAATATTAATATAATCTAATAGGTTATACGTAAAAGGAAATTATTATCGAAATATTTCCTCAGTTGCAATGTTTCAGGGAAAGGGTAGTTACGTTATATTTCGAGTCGAATGCTTAATCTGAGTTTATCATATAGGTAGTAGGTACTTTCTACTCCCAGTCTCAATATTATTAAATGTTTTATCTACGCACATATCATTAGTGCTCTAAAATGCGTTCAGAAACCGTAGGAAATGGCCAGCATTACTACAACCAATTTTACTATGAGAACTTTCTTATCTGTGGCAGTAGGTAAAATCTGTACTGTAATGTTATAACAGTATCAATTTTTGTAAGGTTATGAGTTTAAATTTGGAACAGCTGTCAAAACTAAAGTAGGTCTCTATTCTAGTATCCATAGATATTAATATTGTTATCGATACGAAACGTCAATTCAGTATGTTTTTTTATAAAAACCGCACGACATTTGATCTCGAGTGACATGAGAATATGGATACATTCGTTTGTATATGATTTAGAAAAAAAAACATTCGTCTTGACGGAGGTTCGAATTGCCGCCATTATTGTTGTCATTTGTTTGTTGGTTCTTTGCTGTTACGAAAATATAATTGTGATAAGTTTATTGTAATTCACATTTTAGTTGAAAATATTGTTTCAATGTAAATGTAAATTACAACAAATAATCTGTTTATGTATTTGTTCAGATTTATTTCTTACTGCATTAGTATATGTCGTTTTTAGATATTTTACAGGTAGCACTAGTGGTGCCGGTCATTTCCTTATGGCTTCTGAACCCATCTTAGAGTACTTATGATATGTGTGTAGATAAAGTAGTGTATACAACTGTACATAATTAGGCCTTAAAACACTCGTGTGATCCTATCATGAAACTCGCTGACGCTCGTTTCATAAAACCACACTCGTGTTTTAAGGCCCCTCATTATGTATCAGTTGCATAAACTACTATTCTCTCTGAAAAAACTTTAATCTCCGTTCGGTTATTAGGTATGTTTGACTTCTAGAGAATGCAACTCGGCATTAAGTACGCCATCGCCATCACGTGTTTATTCTGTTCTGAAAATAACATGTATGGTGTTGATATCTTAGGGTGAATATATATTATTCCTAACCCAAAACAGAATAAATAAAGCAGACGTAGCTTCTATGTTATCACGGGATTCTCCCGGAAGATGGCGCCTGCGAGACGCGATTTGTCAAAAGCATACAAACAGAACAGAAATAGTTCGGTTGACAAGTTTATGGCGAATCTGCTCGCTACTAAATGAATGCTAGTTTTATTTAAAACCAGAGAGATTGTGCAATATATAAAAGCGCAGTTTTACAAACTTACTTCGTCTTCTCGACACATTAGTAACAGGAGCACTTAAGTTTTTTATATCACATCCTGCGGCCCAGGCAGATGAATAACTTTCAGGTGACCAAATCATAATTCCGGAATCTAAATAGTCTAGAAACTTTAGATTGAGAGAAAGTGAAAAATATAAGAGAGATACAACAAAATCATTATCATATCATAAGCGGAATATACTTATATTTCAACGTAGATTAATGTTAATAAGTCCAATAGAAGTATTGCGTTTTGACCTCTTATCACAGAAACAATTTCTTCATCTCGACGTAATTGATTCGTGACTCTCCTTAGATAGTTCATGGGAACGGTACGGTTGAACCACAGCTTAACCACGACCAATATCCAAACGTTGTCAATCTCTTCGATCGCCGCACTAACGAAGTTAATAAATTTAGTCTAAAAAACAGCTACATTTTCAAAAATACTGAAAGACTAGCTCTGCGCGCACTTACATCGGTCGTATCAAACAAAAGTTTGGTCACGCTTAATGCTTTTACGACTGCCGGGGGTGACATAAAGAAAATGAAAAACATTTTGTATTATTC
Organism: Apotomis betuletana; assembly: GCA_932273695.1. NCBI lineage: Eukaryota > Metazoa > Arthropoda > Insecta > Lepidoptera > Tortricidae > Apotomis > Apotomis betuletana. The sequence continues at coordinate 28,094,049 of OW026300.1, read as the reverse complement.
TTGTTGCGCTCTTACCCGCGTAACTTCAGCGGCCCTCGATAGGCTTGGCGAAGGATGACGATTTTTAATACGATTTTTAGCATGTTTATTATGATAGCAGGAAACGTGGACATGATGTTGAGTATGAAAGCATGGTGTTAATTTAACGATCTGGGGAAGTAGTTAGGTACATCAAAGAGATAAATCATCTATAAGAACCATATTCAAGTTTCAAGGGCTTGGACCGAGTATAGTGGGCATTGATGTGCCAGTGAAGATTTTCTTGTTATTATTTGCAAAGTGCAATTAATTTGCAATAAAAAGGCCTATGCTCGGAGTTTTACTACGTGAAATTGTCAGAAATGAGGATACAAAGTAACTGTCATAGCTCACAGGATTGCACGGTTAAAGTGGCAATAGGCAAGCCATTTAGCCCGGTGAATGGATGGTCATTGGGATGGTCGTTGGGGCACCAAAGTCCTTAGGTAACGACCACGTATAGGAAAACGCAGCGTCATTTTCATTTTTGACGATGAATAACGGCCGTTAACGAAACGGCTAAGCTACATATTTTAACCAAGGTTTAGAGTTAGTTAGGCCTTGTAGAGTTAGGGCGTGTAGAGTCAGAAGCGTGGCCCTACATGAAAACTCATAAGTAACTTTTGACAGCGTGAGTCATATCGTAGACGCCAACAAACTGTTTCACAGTTTGGCGCAATTTAAACACACTGTCAAGTATGTGCTAATATTAATAAATACATTTAATATGTATATATATATATATATGGTCTAGACCATCCTGGCATCATTTTACATGAAAATGTTTTTGGATAAGACTGACTGGATGACAAGAAACGAAGCAACGAGCAACGTTTCGACTGAGTGTTTTCTAGCATCTTTTGTGTAGTCGGCGGTTTGCGGCCGGCCTAACGCTCGCATCCCTCTGCCGTCTGCTTAGACAAATATCTACACAAACTAGTTACGTGTCCGGACTGGGCTATACTAGCGTTTAATATTTATCGCCGCGTCTGAGATCCATCCGCTGATGTACTATCGTTGTGGGTTGTCTCATTCCGTTGTTCGGGGAGTTGCGTTACTTTACAGGCTTTTTAATATATAATGCGTTATCAGTGGAACAGGCTGTGCCTTAAATAAGTATTGTTATTTAAGACACAGGCGGTTACAAAAAGATATTTACGTTAGACCGGGGTTTGAAGTTTGCCCATGTTTATCTGAATGATAAAGATGATGCGTATTGCTTACGATAATGATTGTGATATTCACTTATTTCAAACAAGTAACACGGAATAAAGGGATTTATAAAAGCCAGTTTTGAATAACTACTGAAAGGAACTCGTTGGCTTTCATACAATGTTACAATAATATATTCTAAAAAGTGCTGTCCCGCCGTTTCAGAATAATATATTCATTGTATTATAATAAGACTATTCCTACCTACATTCCTATCGTTCATTATTTTTACTAATTATTTAATTATGAACCCGGTAAAAAGCCAACGACCTTTTTAAACCACTAACGAAGTATGGTACGCTTCGTTGTACCCACACATAAGTTTTTTAACAACTAAAACTAAAAGAGCGTATCTGCGTTCTAGTTTCTATTCATATAAGTCTGTTTGTTGATGGAAGGTTTTGGTATGGCGTGAGTATTTTAATGAATATATAAGTAATAGATAAGGCATATTTACCTAATTAGTGTTGAATAGGCGTGATTAGAAAATATTTCTAACGGAAATGGGGAACGCAACTTAGGTAGTAGGGACTAACGAATGGGCTTATTTATAGAAATTTTGATTATATTATTGAGTTAATGATTGCAATTAAAATAAGGACAACGTATGTCAGAGTATTATTAATTTACTAGCACAAACCTGATGATTGCATTTGGTCGGAACAAAACAGCGATAACAGCTTAAAGTAGTAATTTAAAAATGAGTAATGCAATATTGCGAAATAATGTTCAATTAAAAGAAAAGATACGTTTAAAATACCTTAAATGAAAGCTATGCGCTTTGCGATACATACCTAAATTAAATACATGAAATACTAAGATCAAATTAATTTCAATATAACAGTTTTGACAACCCTACCTCACGGAACACCGCGGCGCAAGTAATTACTTTATTAGTGATGTCATCGGCTGAAATATGCGTATCAGCCCTAGGCCACAGACTGCCATATTTACGTAATAAATATTCACTAAAACGCGGCATCTAAAACTAGTTCGCGTTTCAATGTTATGCTATGTAGAGTTAATAGTGCGGCTTACCTATGACTTATTTTAAACATTTGTTTGGTTCACTACAAACACTATACCACTTAACTACACCAAGTAACAAAATTACAAGTGAATTAAGTATTCAACCAGTACGTGATCGCGCCAACACTAAACTAGCCAACAACCCGGATCTACCTGTGGCGTCTCGCAGCCCCGTAATAACATTTTACGACCATTACCTTTTAAACACGGATAAAACGGTAAAAAAACAAAAAAAACGACAGACAATTGCGTTAACGGTGTTAAATTTTTTGAAAAAAGAACACAATAGACGTTGTTCTTTTTTCGAATTGTGCAATGCGAAATGTGTTCGATTTTTGTTCTTTTTTTCTGGTTTGCAAGAATTGCATTTAGAAATTTTAATTTAAAGAAAGCGCACTGTATTCGAGTATCGTTCTAGGAAGGGATGGGGATGTGCCAAAAAGAGATAAAGTAGTTTTATTGATCTATACCGACGTTCGGGCCGCGCGAGTGTGAGTTGAATGAAACGAAGATAACTTGCCGCCCCAAGTTGTTCCGTCCTTGTTTATTGTGCTCAACGATGTATATGGCCGTCCCGCTCGGGCCACGTGACCTAAGCAGGGTGTAACTCACCCTACGGCGGCCATAACTTACTCATAGCGATAGGCGGTACGGTCGCAAAAAAAAAACATGCCTACTTATTTTAAAGTGTTTTTATTTTTTAAGGTAGTTGACTTGATGAGATCAATTTACTCAATTGTTCTAGTAAGTAGACATCTAGTTATTAAAACGTTATTACTTGTTTTTTAATGCCAATAATAAAATGTTAGTTTCCTTCTTGAATAGAAATAAAAGATGGATTGAATTATCTTCAATAATAATATAATTGCCAATTCATTAATTATAATTGAATATCAAGTAAGTACAAGTAGGTATGTCCAACGCATGGTTTGGCAAAAAACGTAAAAGAGATGAGTTCATAACGTTGTTGATGTCTCACAATAGAAAAAAAAATAGTAACATTGTATGAGTGGATTTAATTTTATTCAACCGTTTCTTTGTCATAATATTTATTTAGCAATTACAGCACAAATAAAAAATACTATTAAGTAAATATTAGGAACTCCGTTATAATTCGTTTTGGTGGCCTCAATTATTTCAAACTTTATTCTTATCTCATCAAAAAAAAGAAAATTCCATAACCAACGCAGTATCTTTTTATTTGGCGCTGCTAGCCCAATGTGCATGTCATAAATTACCGTTTCTCCCTCTCTTTCCCGCACCTTATTAACTCTGCTCAATACACCCGGGTCCTATCTAATTCGTAGCGTTGTCAAAAATTTAATTTGAAATCTGTCGTAGATGTAAACTTACCACAAACGGGTAGAGAAATGTTACAAAATAAGGGTGGTCGAAATTTTATATAATACTAGCATTTTAAGCGTTTTATGAGAGTACCTATTCATTCCGAGTTGTGAAATAAAAGCTGCTCGTTTTAATGTAAAGATATGCTATTAAAAATCATAATCAAGTGTTCCGCGTTATTGAATTCCACAAAAACATTGTGTATTAATTGTGTTAAAGTACTACTAGTTTATCTGCGATAAAAAATTAGCTGCAACAATGTATCATGAAAATATTGATATTAGTAATATAATAATTCATGTTTATATCAATTATAATGAGTTATTTTAGAGTGCTCGTTAATATATAATAGTTACAATGAATGAACGTCGATATCTTAATACTGCAAATAAACGGGTTTAATTGCCCAATGATCATTAAACGGCAGTAAAAAACACATCTAAATCACTCATTAACACGGCAATCGCAGATAATAACAATAAAACGAGACAAAGTTCAATAAAACAATAAAACAAATCAACGCAAGCTTCAATGGGATCGCGGTAGTCAATATTATCAGTATCTGTTCTAAAATTAATTTAAAGTGGTACTAAAAATGGTGTTTACTCGTAAATTTAAAGCTGTTGTTCTCAAAATGTGCTGGAATTCTGAAATGCAGAGAACACAAAATAATATCATACTGCTGTCGTTTGTCGCCTACGTTTGTCGGTTATTTTTTAGATTTTCAGAGGTTCTAGGTACCGGGTGAGCTTTGAAAAGTTCCTACAACAAATGGCAGTTCCAGGGCAGTTCTAATGCAGTTGCCATAACTGTATCAGAACTGCCATTTTGCAGCTGGGCTACAGTTCACATGCTGTCCGATGGATTGGCCCTAATTTTATTTATTTAATTTTCTTTATTGGGTAAAAACAGACATAGACAAAAACAGTTAGTACATAATATGAAAAGAAATCTTAAGGTATAGCCTACAAATACATACTAACAAATAAACATCATCCTAATTAATAGATTATGGATAATGATCCTTCTTCATGCTACCTAAACCAGTTCAACGCTCCATCTTCGTCCGATTCACGCTGGGTCTTCCTGTAACCGATCTCCATTCGAGAACTTAAATCAGGTTGGAGTGAGAAAAACGTACCAAGTTTGAGAACCGCCGATTTAAAGTGGCAGTAAAGTTGGGTCGACAATCGCGGGAGGTGTCCGGATCGTAAACGTCGACTCGACGATGACTATAATCGTATCGTAAAACAAATAATTAGCGTCGTAAGTCGCTGCCGCGATACGCGACGGAGATTTTTTTGCGCTTGGTTTTTAACTTTATTTGAACTGACCGCTAACTATTATGGCTTAAGTAGCGCCGAATGCATTTTTGTAAATGACAATGATTCCTTATTTGTTAATCGCTTGCATGTTAATAATACCAAAGCTATTTATTCAGGTTCTTCTGGAAAAAAACGAGCACGATCGACGATGAGAGATATAAGGAAATAAAAAGTTGGAAACGTGAATTGGACAAGATTTGTAAGAAATAGAACTCTAAGAAACATGACATTTCTTGCTCTTTTTCGGACGTTATGTAACAGTTTTATTACTTGATGTTTTTCTGTTTCTATTAATTTCTAGTGCCATAAATAATTATTATGAGTCATATTTATTTGAAAACAAGAAGAGGATAAAAATGCTCTTAAAATATAATCAGAATATACAATCAGAAATATTATACTTGTAGATTCAATATGAAAGCAAACTCCGAAGCTGTCATGAAGTTTACCTTACAGCGCCATCTAGTAGTGAGCGGCTGGACTGCTAACAAAACAAGTTCCATGATCAATACAGAAGGCTTTCTTGGGCTTTAAACGGTCAATTTACTGATTTTTGTACTTTATTCTATTAATGGTTAAAGTAAACTAATTAATTTGATGAAAAACATATCAACAGGTTTTCTATTAGTTTACTTTTAACTTCTCAAGCTTGCTTTTGTTTATTTTAAGAAACCGGTAGAAAGTCGATCAGTCTCTCTACATTTGTACCTATGCAAACTAAAGAAAACAAGTGCTTATCATGAGCTAAACGCTTAGTGACACGACACCATCATGAATGAAGCTTTATAGCTCCATAAACCACCACTGGCGAAATAAAGTGATTTATCCCATAAAATAACAGCTGATCGCCGTGATTACGCACAATACGAGCGAACTCATAATTTTACAGCCAATTTACAAACAATAAAAGTCGTTCTCTTGTCTTACACGCCCATTCGCCCTCCGATATCTCCATATTCTACGCTCAGTCGTAACTCGTAACGTTTATAACCCAATAAAAATCACGGCCTCCCTTGAAGTCCATAAGTCATACCTGCCGCGTATAGATGGCGTTCCTCAAACTCGCATAGCGCCATCTGTGAATGAGAGGCCGAAGCTTTTTATGAGCCATTTGAGGTCGTCACGTCGTAAAGTATGATGTTTTATGGGCTCGGTTGATGCCGCTAGTGTAGCCTCTGCAGTTGATTTTATTGGATTCAATGAAGACGATGGTTGTTTGCGGCACTTTAGGAACTAGTTGCGAGACATTTTTATTTTGTTTTGGTTTGCTTTTTTATTTAATAAATCTGGTTTAGCTCTGAAACTATTTCAAAGATGTGATTGTAAACATACGACATGTATGTAGGTACAGTTACGTAATAAAAAGTGTTTTACGTATTGGGTATTATTGTCTAGGTACCTATCAGTAAGCGTTAGCCAAATTAACAAATTACTTTATTGATCAGTTTTAAAAGTTTAATTAGGTAAGTATATGAACATTGAATTCCTTTAATTGTGAAGTAAAGGCAGTAAAGCAAATCCATGAACCCATCACAAATATTACAATGGTATAATAATAATAAGCATTCAAATGTAAATGCGGACTGGAACAGGCACAGGTTCAAAAATAAACTAAAACAAGTGAAGAGAAAGAATTCAGAAGTGTATTGTCGTGTTATATGAAGTGCCTTGCAATATACGAACTGTAAATTGCATCATAAACATTTTCGCTCGACTCGACGCGTCCTCAGGCCTCACGGCTCGTCGTTAGTTACACCAATCTGCCGCGAGCGAATGGTGGCGTAACCATACATTGAAATGCGCGACATCTATCGGCGAATGGCCGAACTTTTAAGCCGCAACTACGACACGAACCGAAGCTATAAACAATTTGTGATTTGTGTCATGTTTATTCACATTTTATATTACTAATAACGTAATATATGACCGTAAAAGTAGTTTGTGAAGGACAATAATGTAACATGTAGGTGTGTTTTGTTTATAAAAATAAACATTTAGACATTCATTACGAATTCCGTCACTAGATGACGCAACTGTGATAAGTTGCGTTGTGGGCCGACTACATCTCCAAGGTTTTATTGTTGTTTATGGATTTAGTATATTCTTGGATATGTTTGGTTTTGGACTTTGGACACAATGGAATAAAGATTTCAAATTATAGGAAATGATAAATAAAATAATAGTGCAGAATGCAGATACGTAGCGAAGCTTTTTACAAAGTGGCTTTGTTTTCCATTTCAGAAACTTTCGAGGTTTTCTAACTTAAAATCGTTTGTTAGGATTTTTTCTCGACCTGTTTTAAGTGACGTCGTATACAGTAAGTACCTAAGTACCTCGGTTACCTACGCGTTAGTGTTTCTGGCATTTGAAACAAATTCAAATCCAAAGAATGGAATCCGAAGAGTAAAAAAATACATCTAGTCTTTGTGACTGTGGAAAACCTATCAGCTTGAATGCCATGGATCATTTGTTATATTCTTGTTTACGTTAGGTACCTAAATGGTGTGAAAATATAAAAGCGTGTAAGTTTCCTAGTTATTAACACGTTCACGGACACAGGACCATTTTGAAAATTGCATGCTAGGACAGTTTTGAGAAGATAAAAGTTGCCGTCAACAGACGTCCCTAGTTTACGTCTCTCCACGCAATGTCCGTGAAATGATAAGCTATGAAAGCAACTGCACTTAGGCACGATCGAAATTAGATACGAAATCAACTAAAGTCCTTCACCGATCTCCTATTACATATTGATACGAATGATACGATACAGCTACTAGGCATAAGGTAGGCACTGCATAAGATCGACAGTTTGGATAATTTCAGTAGCTGTGGGGGCGTAAATCACGATACACGATGCAGAATACCGCAACTGACTGAATTTTCTCTTTAAATCTAGAATCATCTGAAATAGCAATGGGCCCATGTAATGAAAAATGTAGCCCTGAACACGGATGGCCGTTCGGGCAACAAAATTCTGGAGTTAACAAGCACGTAAGTATAAGAAAGCGCAGCGTGAGCCGGCTCTCTACTAGCTGGACCGATGACATCGTGAAGGTAGCGGGGAGTCTATGGATGCAGTCTGCACAGGATCGCACTTAGTGGCGAGCTATAAAAGAGGCCTAGGTTTACCAGATCTTTGACTTGTACCTAATAGATAAGAAGATAGCGAAACCGCGGACTTGAGACGAGCTGGGGTGAAAACCATCATTTTGAGGATCGTGGTAAATGCGACGAAATGAGGGAGTCTGTTTTAACCTCCGTAGAAATAAATACAGATTTTATATGTTTGACGTTTGTATCTGCAAGCCTTGCAACTTACCTAACTTTAACCCCGTTTCAGTAACCGAATCGACTGAGAATGCCATCGACTTGTATTCGATCAGTCTTGAATAACACTAAAAAATCTCACTAAGTATTTCTTTCTACAGACATTGATACTAATCAAATGACACATATATTTAGCTAGTAATTGTTCCTGTAGTAAGATTGCCAATTTAGACTATAGAATGATCTCAACATTTATTCATAGAAAGAGATCCTAATACCCATTAATAGTCGTGTCTAAACGGCATGAAAGTGCTATAAATTATTATCTTTTCGCCAGAAGAAAACACCTCCATCTTATCTCACGTACCATAAAGATGCACAAGAAATGGGTAACTCACTTTATTACTCTTTCAAGCGTTATCTCGCATACCTAGGCAGTTATCCTTAAAGGAAATCTTTCCGGTTTTCCGTTCTAATTTACCTAGTAACTATTGGGAAAACAGTACCAAAGAAAGATACCTACTTCTTAGCCTATAATTTAGTACCTGCCTAACCTACCAAAAAAACATTATGTTACATCTTACAATACAACTGTAGCTAGACTGCTTTCCTTTGTTTTATGTCGCGCTCTTATGTACAAAAAGTACCTAGATACCTTCTCTTAAAGAAAACAATCAATTTAATTTCATTTAACTGAAAAACCTGATCTACCTTTCATACGCATAACCAAGGCAAGTATCTACAAAAAGCACGTTTCAGTAACGTATATTGTAAACAGCCAACTTATTTGGTTACCGAAACTACTATCATAACGCAATCATAAACCCAGATTAAACCTCTCACATAATATACCCCGAAATCCGCACAATTACATCCAAACACTAATCCACCAAAAACCTAACCCAAAAGTTTCCGGCATAAATCCAATCTGAAAAGTTACCCGATATCTGGGTAATTATAAAAGCGGGGGAAGTGACAAATCCCCGAATAAAACAACAAGGAAATAATTCCGGGGATAAATCGGCCTCGCATCACCCTCTTAGTGTGAATAGAATAGCAATTATTTGGTTGAGTTGGTGCTGCGGCGCTACTATTCTAACTCGATTCTAATTCGACTGGAGATTTTATGCCTTTCCTAATAGGTAAAGGATACGAATAGTGAAATATTTTACCCCCTGGCAGAAACTTAAGTATACATGCAGTACACTCAGGCATACCTATAGGTCTTCCTAAAACATAGGTGCAGCTAGTTTCAACAATATATTTAAATACATATTTTTCACTACACTGCTCGAAAATGTGGTTATAGATTACCTGAATCCAGTACACAAAACTGCTTATATATATGTTCATTTGTAAACTGTACTTATATCTATGTTAGCTCCCAACACGACAACAATGTTGGACCTTACGGTAACAGTTCGTATCTTCACTTGAATTTCATAGTAAGATACGACTTTTTAGAAAATATTTCAGACTAATTTTCTCGGCCGGCTTAAACGACAATTTAACCAATCAAAGCTTAATCGTCTGCTGCATGACAAATTAAATTGACCAATGAGAATGCGTCATTTATGAGGTGTATTTTTTTCTTAAACTTATCAATACCCACAAACGAGTTTATTTTCTTAAGTAAGATAATAGTACTCCTCAGGTTTACTTTTTAATAGGTTTTTGTTAAAAAAGGTTTTACTCTGAAAATCATGAACATTTATATTTTAAAATTAGTTATGAGGCGTAAAACAGTTTCCTAATTTCTACAATTACTAATTTCTCAACAAATAAACAGTTTTCAACAAATAAACACTTTTAATTACCTATATAAATATTGAGTTCATTTTTTTTTATTCGGCTGAAAAGCTATGACTCCATTGCGATGAGATGCGAAGCGCGCATGCGCTGACCGGGCAGCCGGCCATATAAAAAAAAAAAACAAAATGTATTGTTTATATGTATTTATATATTATGTATATCGTCGTCTAGTACCCATAGTACAAGCTTTGCTTAGTTTGGGACTAGGGCGATTTGTGTATGATTGTCCCTTAATATTTATTTATTTTTTAGTAAATATTAAAATTGGTTTTGTAATGATAATGTGATTAATTTAATAATGTTCACATTGGACTCACGAAATATTATATAATATTAGGACCGTATGTTAATATTGCGTACCGCTACAATGACCCTTCAGTGTATAATGTATCCTATAGGGTTGTTTACCTGAGTGTAACATAGACTAAATATTTACATGTCTAAATTAAGATGAAAGATAAGTTTGAATATTTTTGTTATTTCTTCATAACTGGGTTGAAAATCGTCTTTATGTCGTTTGAATCTGGGGGCACGATCAGCTTTATGTTTATAATAGCTCTGATTTTTACAACAATGAGGCTGCAACAAGGCGCTGAGTTTAATGACCAATATAAAAAACTCGTGTGCAATAGATTAACTCGTACTTTTGAAGGCCGACCTGCATCTATTGCTTACTTTACAGCCTCTACAACAATGTACTATAAAATCTCATACCTTTGTCAACAATGTATAATATTTTTTTGGGATTTAATGGATTTTATTTTTATATTATGATATGTATTTAAAAAAAGAATATGCTTAAGTATCAGTCCTTTTTATATATTGAGGAGTTAAAATCAGCACAAGTAATAAATAGAAGGTGTTGCTATGTATCAGTAGCGTGGCGTCAAATTTCCGTAAGGGTTAACCGGAGTACGTTTGGCTTATTTTTTCTTCTGTGTATAGCATAAGGACAATTTGCTCGAAAACCATAAAATAGGCTAACAGGAGAGAATTGACTTCTATGGACGCCGCGCCAATGGTATGTACCTATTGATAATCTCCACACGAAGTCAAAGCAAGCTAATGAGGCAATGAATCCACAGAATAAGGAAGTATTGATTGAGAAAGTAAGTCTAACAGGGAAAAGTGACTTGAATTATTGCTCTATTTTGACAAATGATTGTGTTATTTTTCAGGTTATTGATTTATGTATTTTCATTTATATATAAATAATCCTAACGTATAAAACAGGTCCTATATAAACAAAAAGCAACGTTCCACAAAAAAGTAGTTCGATTTAAAGTAGATTTGCTTTATATTGGTAGTTATCGTGACTAACAATCGAGAATAAAGTACGTGGTACCCCAGCAGCATCCCTTATAAGAACCAACCTTAATAGACCTACCCTTTCGCTAATAAGTCAGTGATCTATAGTATCTAATAGGAATTGAGTCTTGCAAGTTTTTGAAAACAAAACTTATTAAAAAGAGAAAAATGCTTTTTAAATATTTTATTCGTAGGTAAACCTTTTAATGTTTCATTTAAGGTATAAAGTACATCAAATTAAGTGGCTTATATGAGGGATAAGTATTTCCCGCCTCAGTTATTTTCCTTCTAAGTTACAATACATAATTTACTTATGCGGATGAAATGTATATTAATTAGTAAGTCGATCCCAACATTCCCAACTTAATTTATTCGTAAATGAGTATTTTAAAAACCGCAGAACTTGAATGTAAGTATTATGTACCTGTTATTAGACCAATACACACCAGTAGGTATAAATAATTGGTCAATCTGTATATTTTTCATTCACAAGATTTTATTACAACAAGTAACAAAACTCACTTATGGGTGCTTATGGGTCGGAAATCTACTTAGAATTAACATATTCATTATTATTGTAGAGCTTGAATTACATATTAGATAATTAAGTTGGTTGGTAAAGATCGTATTATGGAATTAAAGATAAAAGATAACAATAAATATAATCATTGCAGCAGTTTGATGGAGTAATTATTCGGAACAGCAATTAAAGTTTATGATAGAGTAAGCACATTAATTAAGAATACTAAAATTAATTATTGTTATTAAACACACACATTATACAAATCAACTTGTATTCAAAAGAATCACGAATAATATGTCATGTAATGAGGTAAACACAATATGAACGTGATACATTGTTTGATGTGATTTAACTTTTTAGTTAATATAATTATATTAGTTTATAAGATATCCCGAAATAAGTTATCCCGAAATTAATTACATAACTTTTTGTTCTCCTTAATACGACAAAAAAACCGAAACAATATTTGAATTTAGTTTCAATAATTTTTTTTTCTTAAGAGGTAGGTTGAGCTTTAAGAGAAGTTTTCATTTGAGGTTGCATATTGTTAAGTCTAAATTATCCTGATAATACTTACCTTACCTATTAAAATAGTATTTGATTTCCAATTCAGTAGGTATGCAGATAAATATGCAATTCCCAGATATGTAGGTACCTACATGTTTATCAGGTTATTTGCTTAAATGTGCCATACAAGCGAAACAAAACAAACTACCCTTTCTCCTATCTAATAACATGAAACAATGGTATCTCAGGCGGAATTTTTGTCGATATAAATTACCGTATATCTCGCAAGACGAATGGGGGTCGCGGGTGGGGTAGGAAAAAGTTGAAGGGCTCAACCCTTGCCTAGCGCCCTCTGGCGAGAGTTTGATGAAGTTTTATATACGTGATCGAGTTATATTTAACACATGCTTCTGAATATAGGTCGTGAAACTTGTGCTGTGAAAATTACGGCGAACAATACCTATCTCCATTCTTTCGTCATGGCAATAAAGTATTAGGATATAATATTTTTGATATCGAGGAATAAAATAAAATAATATTAAATGCAACTAGGAACCTAAAGAGATGTTCCATTACCCAACAAACTATAACTAAATAATGTTGATAAAATTTGTAAGTTCTCTTGAAATTCAATAGACATTTGATCCGGTTTTTTTAATGGGCATACGATAGAAATCAATTTTCAGTTAGTTACTTAAGTACTGTATTTATTAAAAAAATTGTAACATTAATAGAGTTTAGGTACTGTAAAGCTTTCAAGTGTAACCTTACTCATGAAAACTGCAATTTTCGCTTTTGCAATCAATTTATTTAAAAAATATTGGCTCAGTATCTCCAAATATGTTTTTATGCAGCTTTTAGGTATTCGTCCAAATAAGGGTTTCACATACTTTAACAATTTATTAATTTGTTTCCTTTAAGTATTTTGTAGTTTATCTTATTCCTACAGCTGGAAAGACAATCGCAGAACCAATAACCCGCGACCGAAGCAAAAGTGTATAAATTAGAAAAGCAGTAAATCCACTCGGACGTTTTAATTGAAATCGCAGCACTTAATTGAGTGAGTTTGCGCATGCGTATCGCCTGATTTATGCCAATTGTCTATTTAGTGCGCCCGCTTCACACCTGCATTTTGGGTAGGGGCTGGCACGCAACAATTAGCGTTTTGTTTACTTGTTTGTTTGTATGTAAACATGAAATTGTGTATTTTTCTTCCAACCATTTTTACAACATGGCTGTAACTAGCAGCCGCTCTATTGATCTCTCATTTCTTCAGAAACGACACGAAAAATTATGAAAAGCTTACTTTATTTTGTTTTGCATAAATAAGATTTTTTAAAACACCCATGCAAATAGCATTTTGTAGAACAAAGACGAACAAGCTTTTTTTCCCAGCTATGGAAGCATACTCCTATAAATTAATGTTTAAAAGTAACAATTCAACATTAGTTTCAGCCCGTACCCTTATTAAGGCCGTTCCCTGAGCCAGATTTGCAAAAATACCCCTCAAATTATCCTATTTTTCTACGAAACGTTGATATTAGTAAACGAGGGAAAAATATATATCATTCTTGATTATATTATCTTTAATAACACAGCATTCGATACACGATTCATAACACTTCGCTCGATACAATTAATTCCCAAAGTAACCTCCAATTCGAATTTTTACTCCAACTTTACTTGTTTTTTTTCTACGTGACACTATGAAACAAAAAAAGGAGAAAAATCAATCATAACTAAAATAGTAATTTTACAGCTTCCGAATTTCAATAATTGAAGCCAATATCTTTAAAATAAATAATCATCGACAAATTCTTACGAAAAAAGATATCGCCTTACGACCCGCAAGCTCTGTCTCCGTCACTCTTTTGAAATGTGACTGTGATGTGACAGGGACGGGTGGCCTGAGGAGGGGCTCGGGGTTCTGGCTCAGGGAACGGCCTTAAGAAAATATATAATAACTTACACTCGAAAAACCCGACTCTCTTTCTGGAGCATTCGGGTAAAAAACCAATTTACTGCACACTTTGAGTTTCACACCTGAATTTTTGGAGGGGTTAGATTGTCATGCAAAAAGGTAGTTAGTCTGTTTGTTTATTGTTTCAGTGAAAGAAATGGACAGACTTTAAGGGTATTAATTAAGTAGAATATTTCCGTTATTTTATCTAGCAGGAATTAACAAATATTTATTTTCTAAACGTAAGTATGTTATTTACTTTTCATAGGGGATTAAGTCCCGTTTTTTTTTATAATAATACCTACTATCCATATAGCTAACCTGTAATGTATGTTTTATTTTCAGTAACAATTTGTCAGTAGGTAGATGGTAAATAATAAAGTCTCCATAATATATTTTTTACTGTAACTACCAATAATTATGCAAAAAAGGGTTCTGCGTATAGGTACTACAGGCTGAACTCGACAAGCAGGCCTAGCAAGAGACACTTTTAATCGTTTCCGATAAAACGGGGACAGGTCCGAAATTAATAGGTACTTTAATAACGATGCCCTTGGGCAGAAAATTATATATTCAATAATAAATATATAATTACTATGTACGACAAGATCACTGGACCAATTATGATCATTATGTGCGGGAGCTATTAGGTAAGTAGCGGGCAGTTATCGGAAGTGGGTATTCAGTAATGCCAAGTGGCACGTAGGCTCATGTCGGGCCATAGTTAACATAAACGAGGCCACGCCCACCAAATGTCACTGTAGTGTTAACTGTTAATGTTTTCAGCGGGTTTTTTGCGAATTGCGTGATTGTACGGTGCATTAAACGGCAGTTTGTATTTGTTTATTGGTTTAACTGAATGCGCTTGGGAAACTCAAGAGTAAAAACTTACAAATGTAAAATGAAAAAAATACTTTGTCGTTATACTTACCTATAAGCCAGTCGGCCGCTATCTGTAAGTCAACAAAGCAATAAGTTTCCATAAAATAAAATATGTTGAAAGGCAATTTAGGAAGTAAATCAGTAGATTATTATTATTTTGTTTATAAAAAACGTATTTAATCTCGACTAGTTTGATTAATTAACAAATCGATCCCAACAAACCGTTTCTCGCCGCCACTTCACACAGCAATAACTAGGTGGTTTTACAGCATCGTAAACTAATAAAACTTGGAAGCTCGAACAAGCCAATAGATAATGAAGTTTTATTGGTCAGTTTTACAGCGTCCCTCAGTGGTTGTAAAGGGGCACTGACGTACCTATCGCCTTTGTTGCAGAAATGAATGGCGGACTGGGCTATTGATGAATGGATGAAGCAACGAAACCAATTGCCACTTGATTAGATTAACACAGATTCTCTGGTATGATTTAAATTCTAGAGCGACAGTTACTTACTCGCACCCACCCTACCATTGTGGCTATTAATAGTTTTACAAATCGTGTAATTAATTTTTTAAGCAAATAAATTTAGATTATCATTATTTTTTGCACATAGTAACGTTTACATGCATGATTGTAAAAAATCATTATCAAACTAAAATTGTTGAACTATACCTATTTAGAGAGAAAGCAATAGTAAGTATTACAATAGTAGGTATTAACTTTTATTGGAAAGAACACAAACACAGTTCTACATTTTTTTTGTAGCTTTGTAGTAATATTTATTCCATTAAATATTACTACAAAGTTTAAAAATTAACAACATATCCTGGACTGGTTAACATATGGATATATTATCCATGTTAACCAGTTCTTCAGTTTCGCTAACACATCGTTAAGTTTATTCATTAAGAAAATTAACTAAAAAACCTTTAAAATACACGATCGTATATGAACGAAGAAGCTTAACAGACAGCAATTTAGCATGTTAATTAAAATTATCCAAAGTTTACTCCATTTAGAAGACCACCAAAATGTTCAACTTTGCTTGGAATCATCTCTGACCTACTTTATGTTATGTTTCATAAGCCAAGTGGGTACTAACAGTAAGCTATATAGATATTTTATATACACATGTTTAGATATTAGGGATATATGGCTGATAGGTATGTACATACCTACAATGTACATTGTAAGTACATATGAGTTATTAATATTTTGTTTTATAGACAGCAAAAATAATGAAAGCCTTAAGGCTCCTTAATCTGTTCAAAACTGTTGATTCCTTTAGACATTTTTTTCTATGTTCAAACATGCTTTTTAGGGTTCCGTACCCAAAGGGTAAAAACGGAACCCTATTACTGAGACTTCGCTGTCCGTCCGTCCGTCCGTCCGTCCGTCCGTCTGTCTGTCACCAGGCTGTATCTCAAGAACGGTGATAGCTAGACGGTTGAAATTTTCACAGATGATGTATTTCTATTGCCGCTATAACAAAAAATACTAAAAATAAAATAAAATAAATATTTAAGGGGGGCTCCCATACAACAAGCTTGTTAAAGATTATGGTACGGAACCCTTAATGCGTGTCGGACTCGCACTTGCCCAATTTTTTACATATTCTCAATGTTACTACTTAAAATAAGGCTATTGTCTATTAATTTGTTGGTACCTATATATTTGAAGCCTACGGTTAGATTTTTTTTTTATAATTGTTTCAAAAAATACTATAAATTACCAAAATTCACGCAGAAAACTGTTTCTTTTTTAACTTATTTTCGACTGGACGCCATGAAAGCATGAAATAGCTGGTTATAAAGTTTATTTTAAAATAAACACATACAACATAATATTTACAATACTAAAAACTACAGATAACCATAAAAGAAAGGATAACTATTATGATTATTTTTTAAAACTAAATAGAAAAAATAAGAATAAAAAATAGCTACCTATGTTATTATTTAGAACTCAGGGAAAAATATTATTCACTTTCAGAACGTGGTTGAAATTATCAATATATTTGTCATAATATTAAAAAGAAATACATTTTAAAATGTATAAGCCTCAAGCCTATATGTAGATCAATAATAAATATTTATAATAAAGTAACGAAAGTAACAAAAAGGTACCATAATAGAAGCACCCATTACTAAATAAACTAATCTAAAGTGACAGCTATACTCGTATTACAGGGCCCATGATCATGATTATTATCCAACGACAATTAACTGTGGAACCCCGTTGTCGAAAGTACCCGAACCATCCCGACAATTCCCGAAGTGGCTATAGATGTATCTGCGACAATAATTTGAATGGAAAGCGATATTTTGCAACTCGTACTACATTTTGGATTGGGCCAGTTATTTATGAGGGTTAACTTGATAACGGTAGGGGCTTGTTTATTAGCTTATATGTCTCAGTTTTAGTGTTATAACTATAGTTATATTGATGGTGTCCTGTCCATTATGTGGCTTTCTGGGAGCATCGGCGATAATTCGACATTTGTTAGGGGATCAAAATGATAACGTGCTAATTTTTATTTGTACTCGATTGTAACACCACTTTTAAGTGGTTATTTAAAAGCTATTTAAAAATAAAATCACAGAATATTGGAAAAATACCTCACACTAGAAATAGGAGATATTAAGCTGGTAAAAGCCTTTTCACCTCACCAGCTCAAACATGGCGATTTTGCTGTCAGATAACAGTGAACAAAATGCGATTTTGTTTCGAGCGTGAGTAGAAAGTAGCTTTTTAATTTTTTCAATATCTGACCACGAATTGCCATTATTCAGCCAAAGGTTAATTATAAAATCCTAATCATTTGAATCTCGATGCACTCTGTTTCTTTCATATGTAAATAAAAGAGAGGGATAGAAACTTATCAATTTGAAATTCGATTTTCGAATCCGACCTCGATTGAGAACAGTTCGGATACGCGTTATACCAAAAAATTCATTAAAAACACCCGAAAAAGTTTTAATTGCAACGTATTTTTTTTTCTTTATTATATTTTTATTTAACGACCGAATATTAAAACTATTGTGACTTTTATATAAAACAATAGATCATTGCTCGAATAAAATAAGATTTTTCAACTTATTGTAAATATAATAATAATTTATAATTTCACCATTTATCATAGATGCATATTCGAAACGTACCTTAAAAAATATCGAGTTCATATTGTAATTTGTTATTTTCTTTTGCATTTATTTTGTTTGGTGTTTTAGGAGTAAAAATATTAATCAATTTATAAACAAAATCTCGTAATATAATATGTATTTATAAATAAACACGTCATGTATCTGCTAAATCTTCCAATTTGATAAAATAATGACAATAACCTTGTTGGTTGGTTGATTATAATTTCAATTAAATTATATTGTTATTCCTTTTTAAGCAGCACTTATCTATTTCTGATTAATAATATTAGCAACGAAGACTATAAACATACGTTGGAAGAAAAAGCACAAAATGTCGAATATGTTCTCGCTGATGAGGTGAAAAGTTGTGTGTGCTACACGAGAGCAAAGTTTTTTGCCTCTCGTGCTGTTGAGTCCCTCGCTACACTCAGGATTCTAACATAGAATCACTCGCTACGCTCGTGATTCAAACGTAGAATCCTTCGCTTGCTCGTGACTCAAAATCAGCACTCGTAACAAAAAACAACTTGGCTCTCTTGTTGCACAAATAACACTTATTGCTTGTTTAAAATTAACAAGGGTAGGTATTACTTGATGTTATTTATTACTCAATGATATTACTTATTCTTAAATTTGTTCACACATATAATTAAACATGTAGGTATATTAAGATCCTATTTCAGCATAATTAGCGACATTTACGCATTTTTTTTTTCAAGATCCGGAATTACTTATTTGTTCTTTGTTATAGTAGGTACAAGTACATCAAATCGGAAAATAACAATATTAACGTTTATTAATACAAATAAATATATGTTATAAACAAATATATGTACAATAAATTAATACCTAACAGTTAATTTAAACTAAATAAAAAAAACAAGATTAAAAAAACACCGTTCCCTGTCGTTTCTGCATGGCCCAAAGGTGCCCATAACAATATTTAGACTTATACCTTAAAATATATATTTAAACCAGACATGAACCCACGTTTCCACTCTTTTTAATTAGAGCAGTAAACGAATGGAAATTCGTTTAATTCGTCCAATAGGGATCAGTCGGCGGCGTGGTTCGCGGTTCGTGAGAGATGGTATCGGCGGGCAGGTCGCTAACTGTACCTCGGGAACATGTCACAGGCCCTTTGTTTGGCTTCCAATAATGATTCATTCGTTTACCTCCTTGGTACTGAATATAACGGGTTCTCAGGGATTAAATAAGATATTAAGGATTGTTTAAGATTCGAATCTGAGGCAAGAATCTGCGAATCTATGTTGGAATAAAATTAGTACTTTTATGTAGGTGGTTAGTACCCAAAAAAGAGAGGCAAAACTTCAAGAGGCATTTAACCCTTCGTAATCAAATTGAAATGAATTTATATTTTAACGTATAAGTTTCAAGTGTCAAGTACCTTAAGTTAAGACAAACAATTTTACCTTCTCGTATTGCTCAATAAAGAGGTATACCTATTCACTGTTTTATTTGTGGTCATATTCATATAAATATCAGATAACTTCACACAAATCGGCCTAGTCCTAAATTAAACTCAAGAAGGCTTGTATTATGGGTCAATACCGCAATGAAAGTATAAACGTAATAACGGTTACCACAATATGATTGAAACGTAATCCAACTCAATCATTATTTAGCCTGGCGCTCCTGCGTCTACGCACGCAGTTTATGACCGGCAATCATAGCACGTCATAAATGTAACATTGGGCGTATAGCGTAAATCAGAAAATGTATGAATGTGTGCATGTCTCGGGTCGACACGAGCCCTTGTGACGCAGATGGACTTGCGTAGGGTTGACAATTCTTTGCAAAACGCATATTATTACAATTTTCATTAAGAGGCCTTATTCCTTTATATATTCTTTTTATATTATGACAGATATATTGATAACTTCAACCAAATTTTTAAAGTAAATAATATATTTCCCTGAGTTCTAGAAAGTCACATACTTGTTTCATGCTTTCATTGCGTGCAGTCGAAAATAAGTTGAAAAAAGAAACAGTGTTCTGCGTGAAAAATTCAAACTGTAGGTTTCAAATATACTTAAGTAGGTATATCAAGTGTCTAAAGTTTATTTTAAAATAAACACATACCATATAATATTTACAATACTAAAAACTAAAGATAAACATAAAAGAAAGGATAATTATTATGTACAATTTGTTTCTTATATCAATAAATCTCGAAAACCCTGTTTTAAGTAGTAACATTAATATACCTAATGTTAAGAAACGTGTTTGATCATAGCGAAAAAAATCTAAAACAATCAGCATTTTTGAACGGATAAGGAACCTTAAAAACCTAATTTGGGAATCATTGTGATATTTCATTATTTTTAATGTGGTAAAACTACAATTTTTTTCACTAAAAGAATACAAGGATCAAACCGAATTGACATTTTATTTTTATAAGTTATAGTCTGTTACTCCTTTCAAGGAAAGAGAGGATATAATTCCTACCTATAAACAAAAACTCTAGATTATTTGAAAATAATGTCATCCATTTCCCATTATTAATATATTATTAAACATAACACATCCTGCACAAGTGCACAGGTCTCCAAGAGGTAGGTACTTACGTACCAAGGATTTATAGTGGTGAACGAAATTAAAACCACATTCATCGTCAATGATATATGTATATATTTTGAAGGCTTCAACATGCATAAGATATGGGTGCCAGCCCTGCCTTACAAACTGCAGTATCCATAGTATGCACAAGAAAGGAGATCTCTCATCTCGCTACAGCTGCGCGGTTGCCCGCGTGTACATAATGATATACGAAGCCTCAAGTTACCCCCCTCCCGCCGCCTCCGCAACCCCCCCACTCGCCATCCCTACATGTAAACCTTTACCAAACAGGTCCGTGACAGGAGCCATATAAAATTGCTATATTTTAATAAGAAACCACGGCAGAATATAAATTAATTTAACTTAATAAAAATAAAACGGTCAGACCCCGTGTATTGATTAATCGTTCATACATTATTCAGTTTATCTCTAATTAATTCGGGAATCTTCGGTGTTGAGGCTTAATATCATAATGAGCACGATTACCTATAGTCAAAATTACCTCAGGTTAATGTACAATTTAAATAATAAGGTATCAGCTTTTGCGGGGCAATTTTCAGCAGTTACGGTCAGGGTTGGCGCGCAGAAACTCATAAATTTATTTGTACCGAGTCGAGTAAAAACTCCACGTATGTGTCTATCGAGTTGTGAGCTAATTAAATTGAATTACGATCATAATTGATGCACAAAAAGATGCGTATTGGTTGGCTGGCTTTAAGAAAAAAATTAGACACTTCGTTAAGGAGCTAAGATGCGTTTTATACGCACAAATACTGCTACGTAATAATCAAAAAGGCGTATGTGTGATACATACTTACATATTGATATATCCTTCCTGCCCTATTGAGACAGAATAATAAGGGTAGCTTCCAGTTTTTACCATCGCATCTGCCTCCCGAACGTTTGCGCTTTGGTATGCTATAATTAAGTGAGAAACATCACTCGGCGGCAGCCATTATTTTTAATCGAAATTCACCCATTGGCTACCAGTCTTTACATATTGTAAGTAGAATGTTTTCGTTAAATATAAGTAAAACTTTTTGCGTAAGTTATTCAGACTGGTATTATTAAGTTGGCTAAATATGAATATTAAAATGTTTTACCTTGTAGAAAAATAAAATAAAAGTCCAAGAGTCTGGGTCGGCACGCAATACCTCACTAAAATTGAGTCGTTTAAAAATGCGCCTCTCGCGATACGTTGGATATCAGAGCAACCAATAATTTTTCGTATCGCCGAAATAATTACCTGCTATCGTCGAATTGGCAGGCGCGGGTCGAGGACCGTAAAGATGGCCGACTCATAATGGAGAGACAGCAGCATATCGTCGACCGTAGGTTCAATTGGGGTAAGGGACAAAATACGATTTTTCAGGAGAGGCTGACAAAGTTTTTTTTTTAACTAAATCGTTCATAACTTTTTTTGTAGTTAACCTTTTTTGGGCCTGATTTCATACATAATCTTGTATTTTAGTGTTCTGTCTATCTATGTAGTGCTCGTTTTAATAATTTAAATATTATAGAAAATGAAATGTCCCTTACACCAACTTATTTCGCTGCTGATGTCCCTTACAGACAGAGTATTCTGTAGTCTCGTCCCTTACCTTAAATTTACCTATTAATTGTATCCACTATATTGATGAAGAAACGGCGTAAGGGACTAGTTGAGATTATGTGTGAATGAAAAAATAGCGTAAAGGGTTCGTTGTAAAAATAAATAAGTACATACCTTTGAAGTAAGGCGTATCTTAACACCGGAAACCTTTAAAACATTAATGTAAGAGGTATATAAATGTATTGAAACCGTGTGAAAAAATGTTGTGTGTCCGTTACATGCCTTATTTGTATCGTTACACGTAACGTTTGTATCGAGTGGAATAAACCACATTTTAATTTATGATTATTTTTTTATTATAATCACATTAATTATTTCTCAGCCTCTATGATCGAATACTGAAATAAACAACCAATGTAATTTATATAGCAAAATTATTAAAAGTTTAGGGCTTGTGTTGAACGATAAAAGTTACAGAATTAAATACAATTCAGAAATAATCATTTTAAATTTGTACTTTTTTAGAAGTCCTGTTAGATAACATAGTAGTTGCTCACAATTCAGTGCCTCCAGTTAATAAGGGATAACTCAAAAACGGCACTTTTCAGAAGAGACAAAGAACTATTTTTCAATAGTAGATATTTAGAACTTGAACTTTTAAGAATTTTCATACAAGCTATAGTGTTAGGCTTTCATTTTATAAATAAAGAACTAATGCATTGACCCTATAAATATGTTTTTTTTTGTAGTTATAGCTTTTGTTCGCGAGTATTTAAAGACATAGGTACAAACTCAATTTATTTGCACCAATTTTATCATTATGAACGACGTGCATAAACGAAAGAATACGACTTGTACCTGTGTGAACGACATTTATTACGGTATTTTATAAATTATACTACTTGTCAAACTTGAAACTTGTTACCTAAGGAGTCAAATGAAGCTGTATAATAAAATGACCATAAGAGTAATGTACTTGAAAAACATCAATGAAATGAAAAGTTCTTGTTTAAATAGCTATGAAACATAATCAATATCAACATCAATGTCAGTCAATGAATAGCAAGAGCTCTAGTTAGATCCTTTGATTTCTCAACACTTATCGGTAGCGGAATTTCAGATAATGACTATTAAAGTGTGTCATACTTAGGAATGCCTTTTAATTGACAGTGAACATTTTCCTTTGCAATTCATCAAGTATCGAGACGCTTTTAAGAAGCCCAAACTCAATAGGATTTCCTTATCGTTATCTATAAAGTTTTACCCATGTCGACTATTCGGCCTCATATACCTAATTTCAACTCAGCTAGTCCTCGGAAAGTCAATCTAATCTTCCTTGAGATATTTTTAAACATACAATGTGTAAAGTTAATTAAAAACTTTTAATAAAGAACGTGTTAATACCTCCTCCAGTATTCCATTGGTTATAATTTTTTTTGACATTCTTAGCCCATTGGATATGCAGACGACCTAGCCGTACTGGGAGAAAATAGCGTAACTCTTTGTGAGAAAGCGAAGGTGTTGGATGAAGAAGGCTCTAGGGTTGGTCTCAGGATCAGCAAAGAAAAGACCGAATTTCTACACATGCGGAGATATAGAGACGTTTTGGAGCCGAGAGAAAGTCTGGATGTAGAAGGAGTTACCTACAAAGGAGTGGAAAAATTCAAATACCTAGGATGCCTGATAAATGATAACAACAGTAGGGAACAGGAAATTGACTTTCGCATTCAGAATGCTCTACGGTGTACGGCGGCTTTGCATAAGGTCTTGGTGTCCAAGCTGATGCGTCGGAAGACTAAGATCAGAGTCTATAAAACAGTCATAAGACCTATCTTAATGTACGGATGTGAGGCATGGACACTCACCCTAAAAGAGGAAAATAAGCTTCTTGTCACAGAGAGAAAGATATTCCGCAAGATCCTGGGACCGACACGGAGGGAAGATGGTAGCTGGAGGGTCCGTAAAAACCAAGAACTGGAAGACCTAGTGTCTGAGCCAAATATTATTGGGGAGATAAAAGCAGCAAGACTCCGGTGGCTCGGGCATCTAGAGAGAATGCCGGACGATAGGGCGGTAAAAAGGGCGTATGTTGGACAGCCTGTAGGTCGTCGACCGGTCGGCCGACCGAGGTACCGATAGAAGGACGAAGTCATGAAGGACCTACGCGCTCTACAAGCAGGAAACTGGGAGGAGATTGCTCCAGACAGAGCGCGCTGGCGTCATTTCGTATCGGAGGCCAAGATCCACTTCGGGTCGCTACGCCAGCGGAGTAGTAGTAGTAGCCCACTTTTTTAAACTATCCGCTTAACAAAACACGGGTCACGGGTAGAATAACAATCACGAGGTGTCGAAAAAGAGTTCAGTACTTACTGACGTTCAGAGACGCCGAACTGACGAATTATACCTAATAACATAAATAGACACTTACATTTCTGGGTGAATTAATTACAAAATTTGAAATTTTCTTACCAAATTTATTTGAATACCTTCAGTATCGTAAAAGTTTGCATGTAAATAAGTCAAACTACGCTAGTAGTTTCAATGATTTAGTAAAGCCAAAAATTAACATCCAGTTTACACAGATACCCGTATAAAAAAGGTTATAAAACTGATGAAGGTGTTTTTATTGCAACATGACACTTTCTTTATTGTCAATAGATTAAAATAATATGAAGTTAGATGTGTTTGTACATACAGGTAACAGGGATTCATTGATTCTCGCGAGTAAATTAGCGTAAGGGACACGGAATCTATATATAAATCGGATCAAACCTAAATAACGTCTTTACCAAATTGGTGTAACGTTCACACTGTTAAAAATATAAGATGGCAAATTGGGGTAAGGAGCATTTTTTTCAAAGCTCGTGCAATCATTTTAAGGTATGGGTGTTATTTATTCATGAGCCAAAAAAAAGCATTAGTGTAAAAGCCAGTTTCATAAGATTGTCTTCAAAAATAAGTCATGTAAAGGTAATTCCTCAATTGGAAAGACCTTTACCTTATTCAAAGTGGATTGGTGGCAGTAGTTACCCTATTTGATGTTGCTTTATTGAAATAAAAAACAGATACATGGTTTTTGTGGGTCAGATTTGATTTTGAACCCATAAAAATCAGTAGCGTAAGGAACACTTTTTTCAAGCTAGATTTTTTTTATATACACCATTCGATAGAGCGGAAAATTCTGAACAAAACTGTATATTCAACTCATTTTGCGTATTTTGTCCCTTACCCCAATTGAACCTACGGCCGACGATATGTAATTCAAGTCTAATTTAAATATAAAACTATATGAGGAGAAGTAAGCCCTAGACATGGCTTACTTCTCCTCCAATAAGAAGTAGAGAAGTAGATATCAATAATGAAAAACTTTTCCGAAATACGAAAATTACATTTTCCGATTCATCCTTTTTTTATGACTAAAAGACAAATTTAAAAGAAGAACTTAAAATCTTTATATTGGATCTTGTATTTTTGCTTGAGTAGAAAATTTGCTAACAAATTGTATGTGACATGTCAATGTCAGTTCAGTAAAACTTGTTCAACGTATAAAATGGTTTATCGTTTATTTAACACAGTGTGTGACATTTGTGACCCTGTTATAGCAAAAACAATTGACATCCAATAAAGATTGAGCAGCAATCTGTTTTCTTCGTAATATAAGTTCACTCGTATCTTTGCAATCAATAAATGTAACAATCACATTTTTATCCGAGTACACCTATAAGTACATAATCTATAAGCCTTCTAACAGAAACTATATCGAAAGCGTTCAAACTGCGGAATTATCTACTTTTTACACAAAAGAAGTTACTATCAAATCCTAATTTAACGAGTTGACGCGTTGGTATAATGCTATTCAGCATTTTTCAACAGTGGATGCGAACCAAATAGAGTATAAAGGCATTTGTATTTTTCTTTTGCGGACCGTACCGCGAGCGTATCGTGGAATTCAGTTTTTAGCGAGCGTTTGACTCTTCGGTCGCCTTATTCGGTATCGAAATGAAACGGACTATACTATAGTCAATCTTATTAATAGACCTTCCCACCGTCTGTTGAAGGATAAGCCAATGAAGTCATTATGCATGCTTGAGTTATAACTGTAGAGGAGTCCGCGTACCACGTTCTGTTTTTTCGAAATACCGTTTACATTTGATGACATAAAATTATTCCTGGATACTTAACAAGGGATCATTTTCAACGTACAAAATGCCATATCTATTCTCGATGATAGTTTGCACACTGTACTTATTTGTTATTTACTTAGTGATTAGGAAATATCTATCGATAGACATCGGGGCATTTTGCACGCTTCGATAAAAGCGGAGACAGTCGGGAAACATCAAAGGCCCTTCAAGACGGGTCCGGTAAATTAAAACATTGCAAAACAGTATACCAAAGAAGTCACCCTTGGGCGATTTCAAAAATGGCGTCGCGCGTCGACTGGTGACGGCGACGAGTCAGTTTTTCGCAACAGTCTCCACTCGATAAATAATGTCGCGGACTTTGACAAAAACTCACCTAGGGTCCTGTTCGGTGGCCGGCGGCGCGCCCCGCCCCGCGCCTCCCCGCTCGCCTCCCCTCCGCTCCCCGCACTCTCTCCGATGCTTTTTCTGCTCATTCCGCGGCGCCGACGCAGCCTGCTCACTTCCATTATTATAGACGTAATCCTAACTATTTACACCGCTACTGGCTAGATAATACCTACTTATATTTATGGCAATTTGTTTAATTTCACCGACTGTTGAAACTGCAGGAACACGATCACGTTACACTATACTTATGCGAGAGTATTGAAGGGTACATGGCGCGGAGATACTGTCACACACGATTCCGTCACGAATCCGTCACGACCCGACACGACACGATAGCGGGTAGGTAATTAATTTAACTTACGACTCTTTACTTAGCTTTAAGGGTACGAGACCGGGTCTCTTTGGTAGGCATATTTGTACAATATAATATAGTTCGTCTCGCCGACTCTGCCGAGCTGGGGGCGCTAGTGTCGCAATATCGACCGCACTACGATACACCTACACTAGTAACACGGAAGAGATTTCTACAAATTGCACTGGTTTCCATACGCAAACATCTTCGACGGTAGCGCGAATTAAAATATTTTAATTACAAAAAAATCAACAAAAACAAAAACCGAAACACAAAAATAATACGACCCGTTTCTAGTCTAGCATTTAACCGTTTATTGTTCCCTCAATCAATTAGAAAAACATTGCGTCTATTATAATAACTAATAAAAATAATCACAACAACCGAACAACACTTAGGTAGATAACGAAAATAATTACAAACAATTTACAAAACACAAAGCTAGGGAGTGTTCGGCGGTCTGCGTAATATCACAAGCGCGCGCGGACGCGGGCCTAGTGTTCGGGGTGGCCCTGCGCCGCCGCGGCCGCCGCCGCTGCCGCTGCCGCCTTCTGCGCTTGCGCCTGCTTCTCTTGCTCATTTAACTCTTTTATAGCCTGAATCTCTTTCTTTAATTTCATCCTTCGATTCTGGAACCATATTTTTATCTGTCGTTCCGTGAGACAAAGGGCGTGCGCCATTTCTATGCGTCTCCTTCGCGTGAGGTAGTGATTCGTGTGGAACTCCTTCTCTAATTCTAGCGTTTGATATCTCGTGTAGGTCTGTCTTCCTCGCCTTCTGAGGCCGTTCGCGCCTGAAACAAAGAGAAAAAAAACTAAATTAGTTTCCCCATTAATTTTATTTGAATCAAAGGGTTTCGGGAAAAAAATTGAGAAGATCGCCGTGTGGCTTCGGGAAGCGTCTGAATGCTGAATGGGACATTGTCGTCGGAGCAAATGACGTTACAATTGGCGGTGTCGACAGCTTCATTTCGTTCAAACGTCGATATTGATAAACGGCGCGGTCGTTCCTTTTACGCGCCGCCAACCGACCGCCGATACCGGCTTGATTAAGAAACATAAGCAAGCGTAGGATGAACATAAATCTGGCCGTGCAAAGTATCTCTACATTAAAACGCATCGATAGCCTTTATTGCTCCTTCTGAGCTACCTCGAAACGTTTTCGGCGTACCTGTAGCGCCCCTGTGGCTGGTACGGTGTCGTGTCGAAAAATTCCGAAAACATAATGAATCATTATTGAATTGACCCACCCCTATACTTGAATGCCTATTGAATCGCGTACGGAGAATTCGATCTGGGGCCATGATAAGTGGAGGCCAATAGCCGCGACTCGCGAAAATTCGACCGGCCGCAGGGTTGACAGTTATTTAAACTAAACATTATGGTGTAAAAATTATCGATTACTGACATAATTTTAAAGAAAGTGACATGATGTACATATAAAATAAAATTATATTTATTTTATGTATTTCAATGTGCATGTACCTAAGCATATAGGTGGATTATTCGACGCTCATGCCATTATTGTTTCTTCCTATTCGTAATAGGAAGAAACAATAATGGCATGAGCGTCGAATAATCCATATAGGTAGGTACCAACTGTTAATGATTATGTATGTCACTATAACAATGTTAAAAGTTGGTACCAAATTTCGAGTTCAAAGTAATATAGACTCTAGAATATAAAGTAACAGTGTTACGTAGCATAATTATTGCCCAATCACATACACCACTACAATTTCCCAGAAACGTATTCACTATCTGGAAAAGAAAAGGAAATCCCTCAAACCACTAAGCAAGCCATTTCTGTTATCTTGCACAGCAAAAATTAATATTATACCTACTTGAATGACTGTACGTATTCATAGTCCTAATTAATTTATTAGAATACTACATTAACAAAGTGTTACACCTTTAACATGAAAGTGGTAACCCTATCGAAAACCCGAGGCGTCTTGATTATGTACCAAAGGCTTTCATTGCATGCGTCTGGGTTGCGTGCTCTTTCGAGTACCTACAGATCGCACGCTGGGACCCATTCGTTTTTTTCCGATGTAAAAGGTACACAGTACACGGTAGGCTATATGCTCGCGAGTTAATTAAAATCGTGCCATATCTATCGGTACTACGTGAAATCGGTTCGTTTATTTATTATTCAATCTCGGGGCATTTCTATGCACCCTTCTATTAGATCTTGAGAGGAAGTGGTGCTAAAATAGATAACATTAAATATTTACACGGTGCACATTTTTTATTTCGATTTAGAGACTTATGTTAATCAACTTAAAATGCACCTGTTATTATTTGCGACATTCAAGCACATAGTACTCCTACTGTTAAGATATAATTTATTTACCAAGACGCCTGGAACATGATAGTCACAATCACGGTCACGACCGGAGTACCGTTCAGTGCCGTATTTACTTGATATAAAAACAATGGCGTTAAATAACTTTTCAGAAGACGTAAACATACATACATACGCGTATTTACATACTATAACACGTGCACCACTCATAGAGTTAACCACTCAAACCACACATTGCCCGCTGATACGAAAATACAAAAATAAACCATTCGGGATCGAACTCGCAGCAATCTTCTCACAGTAAAAGGGTTACCAATTTAATGGCTTAATTATCTCAAGTATGTTTATCAAAATATTTTCGATTTTAGTCTCTAGCAGCTCGTTAATAAGGGTGGAGTTGTGTCATTGTTTCGGACAGAAGCAAGGATAATCTTAATTCTTAAGTTGGTATAGCGCAGAGAATCGTGAGAACGAATGGATATTCTGCGTCTTCCTCGATTGTCCTTTCAAGTCTGATGAAAAGAGAAGTTTCCATGTAATCGATAAAAACCTTGCACTACGGTAGGCTTCGTGCCTAATAAAATTATTGTTGCACCCGAGAGATTCTGTAAAATATCCATTACGTATTTATTTCCCGCCTGAAAAGATTAGTTGCCTAGCTATACATAATTTATTTGTATTTACGAGCTCCGTCCGTCCAGAGTTAAGTGCTACCTTTTTAATAATTAACAAAAATTCATTGGGCTACTAGTGGCTAATTGAGTGACGCTAATTGCGTAAGCCGTAAAAGCCTGAGGGTACCACGTAAATTGCACCAGGCTTTTCTTTCCTTCTTGCTTAGGGACTTAATGTAATTTATACGAGGTTTTTTCTAACTTATACGAGGGAAAATCAATAGTTTAATTTGAAATGTTTTAAAATGGTTAAATTAACTTAGTGATATTCTACATTCTCATAGCCAATAGAAAATATAATTTGACGTTAGGTTTGCATTTATGTATTATTTTAATACCAGATTACAAAAAATGTACTTGAATGAAACCGCTTAAAGGTCAAAGTATCCGCCAACATTCATCCACTTGACACCAAAACGGTAGCATGACATTAAGCACTACAAGATGGCCACCAAAGTGACAAAAAAACATGCAAAAACGTCACCAAACGCCACATGCCTCACTAATTAGGGCGACCATAATTTCGGTGTCAATTTGCGCCTTGTAAATTCACCTCAAAATCCGGAGTACGCCATAAAAGTAATAAACATGACGTAAATGGCTTCATTAAGAACGCGGGCGGGGTCTGTGACCTAGCAAAAAAGACGTGTAGTGTCACTACACAGTGAAAAAGCCTTAATAGGTATATAATGACGGCAAATGTTTCCGTAAGAAACAAATCTGGAAATATCATCTGCTTCGATGCCGTAACGGCTTCCATATTGTTGGGGTTGAAGATTGTGACGTCGTTTAACGTTTCCTGTTACGTTTGATATGGTAACGTAATGCTTACGTAAGTATTTGCTTATTCACATATTGTGGGTGTTACGTAATATTTGACTGCAGAATGTCAGTTGGTCATATTGTACGAGGTTACGTATGGGTACATGTCTGAAATGAATTTCTGAGCTCGTGATGTCGATGACAATGTACTTTATGTGCACGTAAAAAGCGGTGTGAAATTTTCAGATTGCGATGCATGAAAAGGTATGACAATAAAAACAACAGTTTAAAAAAATCAAAAGGATATCTCTTCCACGGAAATCAAGCTGTGGACGTTCCCAAGATTCCCTCGTACAAGTGTCAGCCCAACTCGTTTTGCAACACGTGTCGCGAAATAAAAGAAACTTGTCCGCCTTTCCCGTCCCTCCCCACGGCGACAAAGGATTGCGCATTCTACCCAAGTTATATTAGTCGTAAAGAATTTTGGACTAAGATCTATAGCTTGTAAACGCAGTAACTCTCAATGGTCCCGCAATTGCGGGAGACATTTGCAACAACTGTTGTTTAGCTTCAACGTTTTAATTGTTCCTAATTCGTAAAACTTTTCCACGTGATTTACAACTGTTGTTTTAGTGGATCGGCGGCTTTTGAGGGCCGTTTGTCGTCTTTTTACAAACCCGTGAACATGTGGCGCGGGACGTTTGACAACTCTGGAAGTAGTTGTTTACATTGTGGGGTCGTTAGTGAGTTTTAATGACAAAAACAATGGGTAACGCACTTTTTTACAGTTTTATGCCTCTATAGAACCCAACCCTTGTATGACTTCGGTTGGCCATCTGTCAAAAACTTTCTTTTGAAGAACGATGTGATCAAAGAATTAGAAATGTATTATAATATGTGATGCTTTATTTCAACAAACAGTCAACCTTAAAGTAGCTCAAAGAATATTTTTATGATGCAGTAATTTTATTTGCAAGAGCCGGATATCCTCCTGATTTTTTCATAGTTAATTTTCCATATCTTATCTATGGGAGCGCTGAATATCTAGATTAGATTCATCTTAGATGGCCCGGTGCGGCGGGCCAATTGTCGTTTTTGCATATTTCACAGGAAGGGCGGCATTAAAACGGATCACGTCGGCAATATGCCCACGCGCACAATTTTCTTCGATAAAATTATGTAAAGTAGATATTTGCGAGCGCGGTCTAATGAGAGATAACACTATGTGTTCGAACATGCTCCACTAGTCACTAAATGTGTCTAGGACCCGTCGAGACAGCGACAGTCTCGCATATTACATAAATTACATAATATCTAATGCATGTGTATAATTTCTTGTGAGGTATATAACTGGTTTAACATAGAGGTCGCAAGGCAGACACAGTAATTTGCGATATGGTTTAAATAATGTTTACAGAGCTATAGTATGCGTTAATATGTATTTATGTTGAGAGAGGTTAGTTAGGTACTATTAGCAAAACTAATATTTTTATATATTTTTGAGAACCGTTTATGTTCGGTGAAATAGCGCGAGTCTTATTATAAGGTAAAAAGAAACGCTTTCGGGCAGATTAAATTATATTTGCAAACGACATCACCGCATAACTTTCCGAAATCACAGTCATCCGACAAGATTCTTATGTAAAAAAAAACTGAAATTAACATCTCATCGTGCAACGAGCTCAAATAATCACAGCCTCTTTCGGGCACAATTTACTTCATAACATATTCGACCAACCGGCTCAAGGAACGTAATCACTCAAATTGGTAACGCGAAATCGCAAATTACAAAATTGGCATGAAAACATCCTGGTAGGACAATCCGGCGAGAAATTCGTGTACACCTTCTTATACCTGTGCATGTGTACACGTAAGAGGAGGACCTACAACTTGGGTGGTCCTCGCATCGAGTGTGCTATAGATGCCTTCGTGGCTGCCGGTTTGAGATACCTATAGCTGAATTAATATTTAAATAAATGCTTCGTTGAATTACGGTATCAATGCGCGGTGTTATTAAAGCGAATGCAGCGGTAAATAAAAGAAGGCATATATACAAGCGTACCGTGTTCGTTGATTGTTTTGAATAGGCTTGATAATGTATAGTTAAGTTTCAATACGATGCATTGTTTAATTTGAAGCTCTATAAATAAACGAATGACGATTTTCCGTGACTGAAGCGAGGTCGAAATTCGGCAATGAATTTAATGATCTACCAATTTAGGTAGCTCGCGGATATCATTAATAGGATTTCAAACCGCCGTATCCTGAAAGACGCGGAAGTCACGACAAATCTCGCTATGTACTTTTAATAGGACATCGCGGGTAAAGGCTGCAGCGTGGACTTCCAATCAGTCTACTAGATGTGTATCGACTTAAGAGGCCGCTTGTTATCTCAAAAACGTAATATGAATAATACATTAGCTGCGGCTGTACTCAGGCACTGCTTAATTGACTGAAAGGTTCGAAATGAAACAAGGCTTTCGTCGGACAATCGGACGCTTTTTATGCAATCGATTCGAAGTAGCTTGAAAGAATCGATTAATCGATACCTAGTTGTATTATTTATGACATTTTAGTATTGTTAGCGGCATATCTTTTATTATTTATTATCCGGAACGAAATCGATTGATATAAGTTGATTTCTTATCCGAATACTGAAGTTCCACATAAGAAATTAATTTATGAATCTATCTGATTTCATCATTGTGATAACATAGGTATCAATATAAAACTTCTTTACAGTGCAATTCTATATAAAAAAATTATAAACTGAGAGAGAAATAAATTTAGAGCTCCTCCTCTTAAGGCCTAACAAATCTAACAATTACCTATATCTAGTTACATATAAGTATAACATCTATCTAGGCGCTATAGTATTATAATTCAATTAAAACCCAATTAAGGTGGGTATTCGATATCCTATGTTGGGAGGCAGTGTAACAAATTTGTCGGGATGAAAATAGCGCCCATCTCATTGCATCGGGGCGGAGTATCTTGTAACTTACAGACTTAAATCATTCGAGAAATTCCTAAACTAAACACGAAAATTTTTGTCCTAGAAAGGGTTTTAGGGGCAACTGTTATTAAAAATATAATAAATATTTATTTATATTTTATTGCACAAAAAGTGTACAAATGGCGAACTTAATGCCATAAGGCATTCTCTACCATATGTAAAATGATTTTTATACTTTTATTTTCGTAACATTACCTACATACCTATCTGTAAGCACATTCCAAGGTGTAAGTTTTTAAATTCCAAAATTGATTCCTCTTATAAAATACCTATGTATATATATAATATAACTTTATATATTATACTCGTTCACGAACACCGCTTAAAGTAATTGCGAAACTTAACATAGCACGAAAAGCATCGCGGTCTCGAACGTCGAATTATCATTTTTGCACCGAACCAAAACCCGGTTTTTGTCAGCTCTCGTGTACCCCTAGACGATAATTTCGGTAAATGCAAATTGCTTAATGATGGCCTGAGATCGACATTTCGATAAAAGTGTCGAAATCGAAAGAGCTCCCGTTAATTCAATGGTGCAATTACACGATCTTATACGTATTTTTGGTTCACAAAACAGCGCATATCGAGCGGTCTGATTTCGTTTCAACTTACGTGTTATTTATCAGCCCGTAATGGCTGCTTTTACGAGTAAATTAACCGATAAGAGCATTGCAATAATTTCAAAATGTGAAGTTAGATTCTCGAATATTTTTTATTAAATTTTAAAACGTTGACCCTACCGAATTGTATATGTACCCCAAGACAATATTCGCATCCGTCTAAATGCCACTTCTCGATATATTGGTTCAATATCAACCCATAGATCAGAGTTAATTCAATAAAAATTGGACGGCCCTACAGGATTAGACCAAACCCTGACGTATGTGACACGTGAAAGCCTCAGACTATTTCTTCTGAAGGGGGCGCCGGTCACCCTTTTAAAAATAAATTTA
Source organism: Apotomis betuletana (assembly GCA_932273695.1). Lineage (NCBI taxonomy): Eukaryota > Metazoa > Arthropoda > Insecta > Lepidoptera > Tortricidae > Apotomis > Apotomis betuletana. The sequence continues at coordinate 28,058,991 of OW026300.1, read as the reverse complement.
GGCAGCAGATGCCTGTTTAACCCAGCTTTAAAGAACATTAGTGTTCCCGAGGCAGCCTACAGCCGCATCCGAAATGAGATCTCAATCGATTCGAACACTCCGATGATGAATATAATCGAATGCTCAAGCAAATGCAGCAATAAATCAACGATACGTCGATTTCAAATCAAGCTAATAATTGTTATTTGCGCAATTTTCATACAACAAAGACAAGTAGGTATATATTTGGAACGGACAAGGGGGCGCGAGTTTTAAAATAGTTTCACGAATCCATTCACGCAAATAATTTCAACACAAAGCTGAAACCGACGCTAACAAGATGCAGCTGTCGCGTCTCTCGGGCGTCACGTTTTGAAAAACTCGAGAGTTTTCGAAAATAGAATATAAAATGTGTCACTCCTTCCCCGATAAATCAGAGGTGATTAATGTATCTAAGTTAGGAACGGAGCGCACCGTGTGACGGGGCAGTCTCTCATTGGGTGGCGAGGACGCCATATTGCTCGGAACTTGTAGCTGTCAAACTTTGAAATATGGCCGCCGGCTTTCTCCGCACTCGCGTTACTGTACTGTCTCAAGTAAATTAAACCGTATGAAACTCATGCGAGCGCACAACAATACCTTATAGTTTTAATAAAAAGCCCCATTGTCATGCCATTTAAGGTCGCCTTTGTCTATGAAAAAAATTACCGGTAGCAAAAAACACACTTTATTGCACGGGAGTTTTTGAAAAATTGACGTATTGTTCACGAGGTGTAAAATAAAATTATATAGCCCATAACATTCCACGGACGCATAAATTCATATTTTGACATTTTTAGCCAAAACATTTTGTATTTTATTGTGATATTTAATTTATAAGCTTGATAGATGTGACAGATAAATTGATCCCACACCTTTTAAGTGGGTAGGTAGGTTTAAAGCGCCTGTTTCTTTCATATTTCTGGCTCGCTTCGCTGAAGCAAAAACACCATTATTAATTTAATATTTAAACTATAGCCGCCAGTAATGACACATCTGTGGACCGAGTAGAGGGCTGTTGAGCCGACAATTTGCGATTTGTCTTAGCAACGGATAGGCGAATCATACGGCACCGATCGCAATCTTGCGCAATTTTATATTATTACGGAGCGGTAGGCAATGCGTACGGACAGCAAGTACTGAAACAACTGTGGAGTAGAATACATAAATATAATAAAATTAAATCGCAAGTGAAATTATCCTATTATAATATGTTCTTCACTTCTCAAACAAATCATCAAAACTAAATTGTTCATTGAAGAATACCTACCTATCAGTCTTTATGTTTGAGTACACTTAGATATATGTATCGTCGAATTAAACTAAACCGATAAAAACTATGTCTGAACGAATTTGAAAAATAATGTTTTGCGTTTGACTTAGAGTAAAAAAAAATATATCGGGTCTTGATTAAGATGCTAACCGTACCGTTTTCTTCAATAGGCGTAATAAAGTACTAGTTGAAATAAAATCGTGGAGTTGCAATGCTTCGCGGGGGTTTCATTAAATTGATAGCCTCTTAAGCCCACTTCATAACGCGGCGAACAGCTATTGACACAAGACTCTATCGTATTAACCATTTACGCGTATTTTATGACGCATTGACATCCAATGCGAGGATCGATCCAATATCTATATTGGCGGGTGATAAATACTCTGCATTGCACGTTGACTAATAGGGTAAAGGTAATGCTGATGAATTGGTGATGGATATTTTAAATCCTTATGTATATATATTGAAGTACTTAGGTAGGACAGCTGGTTGGGTTTTCTCACCACACTCTGCTATAAATGTGATGTATGTTGGAACTGCACTAATTTACATAATCAGAAATAAAGTTATGATAAAGATAGAACGTGTGACAAATAAGATTTGCTTGCTTAAAATGTACTTAAAAAGATCAAACATTGTTAGAAGGCTAATCTCCTAAACAAACAGATTAGTACTAAATCCACTAGTATACATAAATAAACCTTTAACTGACGCTATAAATAAACACGATCATTTCAAATCCTTCTTCAAAACTCGGAATCCGTTTGAAAAATTTAAATGGCCGAAAGATACAAAAGCTAAGTCACCTGGAAAGTTGGTATTCAGCAGTTGGGCGTTGCTTTGTAAGTTAAGTCGGACTTAAGCAAAGAACCGCAGCGCCGCGCAGTCTGACGACCGACTTAAATCTCAGACGGAGTTAAGGCTTGATTACATTAGACATATATTGAGTTTAAATAAATAAAAACAACAATAAATATGCGTGACATATATTTAGGTGCACACTCATCCTCATCATATACAGGATGAGTTACAGTAGTCGTGAAAAAATAACTTAATTATACACGAAAAAATTAAATCAGGTACAGTACTCGTAGCAGGCTTTTGCTTACATTGCAGTGGATCTAAAAAAAAAATCTTAATCTTTGGGACAATATATTCCAGCGTTTCTGTCACTAAATATGACACTAAAATACTACATACAGTACCTGGGCGACCGAGCTTTGCTCGGTTATTACTATTTATTGTAATATGGTGGTGTTTAGGTGATAAAGGCGTCACAAAAAATACCCGAGAAACTGTGTTTAAAATTTGTATCGGTAAATTTTTCGTTTTGCACTATTGCTTCATAAGTCTCAATAAAATAAAAACTCGAAAGCATAAATCTTATTCACGTAATCAGTATAGGTAAATGTTAGACATATTTAATATTTATGAGAAATATATATTGTTATCTCAAACATGAACTACATTTTTTTTAAACTTGTCTAAAAACAATAAAAATTTAAAAATTATAATATAAATTTGAACATAAAAAAAAACAAAAGTAAGTCGCCGAGCGGGATTTGAACCCGCAACACTCGTTGCGAACAAACGCATGAAAACTCGAAAATATGCGTTTTCCCAAATATAAGACTAATCTAGATCGATTGTTTACCCCCAAAAACACTTTTACACCAAATTTCAGCGAAATTGTTAAAGCCGTTTCCGAGATCACAGAAATAAATTTATAAATATACAAGAATTGCTCGTTTAAAGGTATAAGACACACACACACACTTGCCGATTTAATTTGTACGAAGCATCGAGAGAGGTATGGCAAAATTAAACATATCTTATCTAACTATTCAATATCGGGTCCATCACCAATCTCTATATTCTCTACAAGCTATGATGAAACTACGCTTATAAGCAACAGAATTATGAGACCTATAAAGTAACGAAAAGTTAGTAACTCGGAGCGAGTTCATGAAAAGCTTTTATCGAATTTGTTGGTGCCTAACTCAACTATTCACATGTTTATTTCATAAGGTTTAAATCACTGAACACATTTTTATGTCGCTTTTAGTGAAGTCTGCTTTTCATTTCAGGAATTTTTTGCTTCAATTTCTCACATCCAAAATCAGCACTTTTAGAGTAGACGAGGCAAAAGTAGAATGCTAGATAAAAATATTCGGCATTACTTCATTTGATATATTGGATTATATGTTAACCGTATTATGGAGAAATGGTACCTACCTCTCTGTAGCACTACTTTATGATTGCCATCCTTGGCTTAAACTTAAATCCTGTGTGCATTATGCTTAACTGTAAGTTTCGCAGTTGAGCCAAGGCAAGGATGCACCGAGATTTTGCCGGCATTCGAAATAAATATTCCAGATTTGCAGTCTGAATTCAACGCTGAGACGTTCCTAGTTGCAGTTTCATTCAAGACTTGGTTACTTGTATCTTTTGTTTATTTAAATAGACTGATGTAGATGGCAATTAAATGTTTTGCATAGTCTTGTTACTGGAAAAATTATGGTGTTTGCCGAAGTTCTGTTTTAAAATGTTAATCGAGTGCAATATTACTTGGTTGGTTTTAAACTACCGATGAGACAAACAACATTAATATGACATTGTTACTTACTAAATCAGAAAGTGCAATGCTAGCATTTATAGCCCCGCAAATATGATGATCGACTTAACCTATCACGCCAGACTACAACATCCATAAAAATGTTCCCCCAAACCTGTGTCAATAAAGATAAAGGAAAACTAATATCAAAACACGAATAGGTACGTGATAAGAAAACATTTATTCGCTATGTTTAATGCATGATTTGTCATAATTTTCCAGCCTCCCCGTTATTTTGTTGCGAGCGAGGAAATGGGCGCGGATGATTTATTACATATCTTATTTATCTCATTTATCTCGGAGTATTGTTTAGGGGAAACATTGGAAGCATTTTCAGGTTTATTAACAAATATGTTACAGAGATTGCGGTAGGGTAATTACGATTTATATTCGTGTTGTCCATTTCTCCCACAACCACCCGAATACTACTGAAGAGGACATCTTCGACCTATATTCTTTAAGTAGATATAAGTACATAAGTTTTCAGCATTTATAGATAAGTACTTAGACTATCCCTTGAGGTTTTGTAAAATGCGAATATAGAAAAAATATTTACGTAAATAAACATTTCATGTGGTTTTGTTTTTGCTGTCATGATCTTATCGTATAAGCTACCAGCAGGGTACCTTAGGTAAATTACTACTCGAGGCTTATTATTTACATAATAATGTGAAGGCAGTAAATTCAGGATAATAGATATAAATGACATATAATCACCGCTTGAATTAATTTCTACATTAAGTAAATTATGGTTTACCGAACGCAATATACAAAATAAACAATAACGTTATTGCTAAAATTACGCAGACATACTTAAAAGCCGCGCAAATTTAAGCCTCAGCGCAAGTCGTCCATAAAAGGAATGTTTTTATTTGCGCCTGTAAATTCGTCCCTACGCAGCGCACTAAGCGGTGATAAAGCCGCGAATCAAAAGTTGGCAATAAATAACAATATGGCGTCCAGTGCCCCGTGTTTGCTCTCGCCCACATAATCCGTTCGTACGGCGGTAAATCCATCCAGCACTGTCGCGCACACTACTAAATCATCATAAGAGAATCCCGCTGTTATGTTACCTATAATGCGAATCGTATACGCTGTATATCATATTTAAGTTCTGTTGAAATCTGCCAATACAAACAAGTCCTATTCGGACAAACATCAAAGGAAACATCATCATCATCATCGTAAGATTCGTAACATATTTTTGAGCACTATTTCTTTCAGTGTTCTAAAATATGCCCTACTTTATTCGTTTACGAGCAAATTTTAATCGAAATGCTACTTGAAGAGGTAACAGCGTTTGTGAACTAATAACGTTAAACCTATTCAGATTTATGGGCCGATCGTCCAATATCGCATGGGGCTGAAAAAACGCCAATTTATTCGATTCTTTTTACTCGATTTTGGCCCCGGCAGTTACTGAAAAAGTTTGCATCGTAATGCTATCGCACGGCATTAGTTTTGCAGTTTATCAGCGTTCTCGCTGTGGCGGCTTTGAGGGATTAATCCGGCGGTGCAGTGGGGAATGCAATTGTGAACTTTGGAGATAAAAGATTGCAGCTACAGTAGCTCGGGTTAATAAATCTAAGATAACAGCCAATGGAAATTTAAATAAACAAAGCTTTGTTGAAGGTTTTGTGTAATAAATGACTACAATGAACCTTAGTTTAGCTTTTCTTTGCTACAGCGAGCTCTATTTCCTCGTTACTCTACGAATGTATTTAAAATATTTATATATTTGCATTTCATATTAAATATTTTGTATCAAGAGTATTGAAAAACCTCTTTTGACGGCAGGCACTACCTAAATATTGAAAATGTGATGGAAATTGTGACACCATTTTCAAGTTTCTAAAAATCTAGGTAGACTAAAAATCATCCAAATAAAATGAAGTGATAATAAAAACACAATTGTATAAAAACCATGTTTGTTCACGAAACACAATTTTTACCAGAGTGCCGTGAGGCATCGCTGCAATTTGGCTTTTCCGCACAATTTATGCGTCCCATTCAAAAAGAGCTCAAGTTTACACGCATTAAGAGCCCATACGTCGTTTTATTACTGGAACGCGGAATTTACGCGTGTATCAGCGGAAAGCGGACAAACAAGCGGGATTGTGCGGAAAGAGATATTTTTAGTCTCTAGTGCATAAATCAGTCAAATGCGTTATGGGATGGTTCTGATGACTGATATTTTTATGACATGAATTTATCTAGCTGAAGCACACGTCTACACATACGAAGGTATTTTTCTGAACTTATGTTCTGCCTATTTTACCACCTTTTTCAGCACTTCACTTCTTAGTTTTAGCACCTACTTAATGCGGTCAGTCAAAGATAAAGATAGGTTTCTGCCATATCAAGATGTAAGTATGGCACTTTTCTCTGCAGGTGACTGTATGTTTAATCCATGCATGGTAAGCAATCCCACAAGTTCGATTCCCTATTATGGCAGTTTTTTGTGCGATAACTTGATGACTTGATGAGCATAAATAAGTATATATTTTGTTCTCGAGTCTAATACACATATAAATATTTATTTGGATAGGTATGTATATATTTCAGAAGCTACGAGTGGATATAAAGGAGTTTAGCTAAGATAAGACTTCGTTTTTAGGACTAGTTTTTTAATAAACTTTATATTTTCAAATCCTCTACACGTTTTTCAGGATCTCATGATCGCAACTAGAGTTCTGCGGTTCTCAAGAACATTAGGAGCGAAATTTGTCTCCTGGACATTTTCCATTCAAAGTCAAGAAATTCTCGGACAGGCACACCACTAGCCACAACCTCGAGCGATTAATAATAGCGTGAAACCCAAGAAAACTGTTTAGTTAAATTCAAAACGTCCGCAAACGACAAGCACTAACAAGAAACATTCCCCTAATTCTACCGTCGTTGGCGGGCGCACGAGCTCGCCTATCACTTCAATCTCTGTATGTCCAATAAACCGCTGACGGACGGACAGGGCTTAACAAACGTAACTGATCTGCGGACCTATTGTTCGAGCCACACACGGCCTATGCCCGTACATACGACATATCGATAGTCGGGTTCATTGGCTGCTTTCAGGTTGTTGAACACGGGTTTTATAGTACTTTGAACATGGTTTCATCCCCTGTAAGTCAACGGGTAAATTTGCGAAAAAGTTCGGTACTGTTTTATTCATTTACGATAGGTAGTCAAGCACTTGTTTTCGATTGCATCAGATTTTAAGTGACAATAAGGCCTGGATGGAGCATGCTCGCCTAGAAAATGCCTATTCACCCTCGACTTGAAGAGATCAAAGTTATATTTTTCAGGGAAAATGTGCGCAGGAAGAGAGTTCCACTCTTCTGGTGTACCTACTGACAAGAAAAGTAGATTCCAACCCCTATTTAACCCAATCGAGGGGGAAATTGCCACTCGGTTGCCACGTATAATTGTGATGATGGTGAGCTTCTGCACATAAAATCAATCGTTAATTCTATCAAAAATTACTGTTGTTTCAGTTTATCTTCTCATTCTGTTACTTACCTATAAAAAGTTTAGTCGCGAACAAGTCACAATGGCATTTGAGTCGCTTTCCTTTTATAGCATTACTAAGCGAATAAGAATGGCGTTACGGCAAAAAGATGGAGTAAATGAGGAATTTCCTTTATAAATATGAAAACCATGTAAAAACAGCAATTAAAACATCCATTCTACAGAATGTGTTATTGATAAACCAGTGGTTTCTACATTATAGTTCACGTTTGAATTTATATAAAAAGGACAACATTAAATTAGGAAAATAAACATCTCATATCCACGCAAATGTGGTAGCTAAGATTTAATTCAATAGAAGTGCTTTACAGGCAACCATTTTGCAGTCAAGCGGCCCGGGCAGGAGTCATAATGGGAGGCGTGCAATTAAATGAACCACAGAAAGCTGTAGAATTTAGAATTATCTTTAAAAAATGCACTGCTAACTTTTGAGGATTAAGTACCGAAGCAGTTATAAATGATACCTCCGTAAAGTATCTTGTAGGTATACTTTTATGGAAAACTAATTTGTAGGTACTCGTATATTAGGTAAATCGGTATAAATCTCTTCTTTATTTTCTGAGGAGTCCACCTACCTGTCAAGCAAATTCGCTATTCGTCTCATTAAGTGAACTAAATGTAATTATCACAATCGTATTTTTTAACCATACTAAATTAAGGAAAATTTCGATGGAAACTACAATGCAACAACAAAATCCAGTCCATGATTCAGCTGCCCTTAAACAATGGCGATATGAGCTACAAGCGTGCCGGGCGATACGTCAGCTGGCCTGTCGTAACCTCAGTACCTTTGTACTCCATCTATCTACGACTCGATCTTGTAAAGACCTATTCCGATACTTAGATAAGTAATGGATCTTCCACTTAGGTCTTAGAAACTGATTTCATCTGGGAGTTTTAGTTTCACTGTTAGAGAGATGAAAGATGCGAGGATGCGACACGTAATGTGAGTATTATATTGTAAACTTGTTGTGCGCCTTTTTAAATTACTAGACCCTTGTAACGTTTTACTTTTCGTAGCACCTTGACGTATTTAGGACAAACAGTCTGTTAACGTACTGTATATTTGACGTTTCTATGCAGTGGCTAATAAATTGTTATGTATCTTTCCTAACACATATGTTAAAATGTAGGTACTTATATGTAATAGTTTCAATGCTATTTTCATCGCGGTTTGATAATATGTATATCAGTAAGCAAGCATAATAAAGTAATATATTTTGACAGTCATGTATAAAACTGTGTCCAAAGCACAAACACAGCCAGATAGTGATCTAGGTCCGTTGTTAGGTATTAAATCGGCCCCGAACGACATTTACGAGCATATTGGCGCGTAGGGTGCAACGTGCGAGCTATCACTTACCCCCTCCCGGCTAATTCAGCGTGACAAATTAACAACGGCTAAATTTAGATCTAGGTAATATAGGGCCTATATGTCTATCTCGGATGAATAGTATCGAGCGTAATTACATATGTGTGTGGGGGGGGGGGAGACCTATTGACGAACAATAGTCTAGTAAAATGTTTGATTCCTTGCTTGTATTGCCCTGTGTAGCTTAGATATCAAATGACTTCGTTGAAAAAATGCGTTCATTACTGAAGTAGTTACTATAATCCGCTTCGGATAGGTTTGATGTCCTGTTTGCAATAATACATCTTGCGTAATAGTGAACAGTAGGTAGTACCTACCTGCAATTTCTTCGAAATTTTAAATTATTTAATAAACTATTTTGCTTAAATACAAGTCGGTTGATAAAATGCCTGTGACTAAATAATATGAAAGCGCGACAGGAAATGTAACATCACAGAGGTGACGAGTTTAGCTTCCCACATTACTCCCACCTTCTAGTAACCAGTCTTTCTAGTCATACATTATATATATATACTTACGTACATTTTCCCTTAGAGTCTACAGGCTGTATAAAGGTAAATATCTTGTTGAAAGAATTAAGATATTATCAGACTTGTAGAACACTCGGCCTAAATTCAGTCACCTAATAGAGCACATTTCTGAAGCCTAATGAAAACCAATTAAATGTAAAGAATGTCTTAAATCTAGATTTAGATAACGTTCTTGTTTTTGAGATAGCGAACTAAGTGAATAATAGAAAGTCGTGCAATCTGAAATAGGGCATTGTTATCCACTCCGGGTGGATACAGCTCAGCTAAGGATACCTAAACATTTAGATATTGAGCGGCTCAAGCGAAAAGTAATTGTCGCACTTATAAGGTAACGATTTTCATGTGAAAAATGTTATAAAAGAGAAAAATGTTGAACGTAAGTAAGTATAATCAATGTTTATTAAACAGAATATGGCTATGTTGATATTTTATCCGTGGCGAGGTAACCAATTCGAAGAGGATTATTTATTTTAGACAGGAAGAAAGGATTGCTCTAGCTCTAGCCCCTTCTTTGACGCTACGACACTGTATTCTATCAATATTTTTGTAAAGTGCAATATATACAATTCATAACAGTGATGATGCAAAAGGAATTAAAACATGGACTGCGAATACAAACGTTTAATTAATTAAAGGTTATTTATCAAATTATGGAGTTAATTGGCAGACCAACAATAAAATAGAAGAAAACTGCTGAGTAATTATTAGCAAATTGATTGATGTTTTCAAATCACGACCAAAGCTGGCTGCTTCACGCTCATGTTTATTTTACGGCGATTTACACACAATTTAAAATTTATTTTAATGTGTAAGTTGTGTTAATTGAGAATTGAGCAACCAAGGATCCCGTTATTTTAGATAGGTACCTATTGTAAAGAAAGTTGTTTGACCCATATTCCCCAAGCATATTTTATTGCCTATCCATAAAGCACTACCTGTTTAAACTAAAAAACACTCATTGAATACAAACAATGGCTTCATTTTGCGCAACCCAAACAAACTTTTGGAAAGCTTTTACTAAAACTTTCGGCAAAAAACTTAACGGTCATAGTCGTACATTATTATGGCAAATCGTAAAAGTAGGAACAATCATTTTAACTTTTACCTTTGTGTGTGGATAAAGGGAGAAAGTTGCGCAACGGTCAGTCTCTTACGGCATTGTTTGTCTTTTGTGTTAAACAAAACTGTTTCCTAAAGAAAGTTTACGGTATATCAAAATTTGGGTTTTAGTTGTAGCTTGCAGAGGTATTCTAAAAATATGTTTCGTTTAGCAAAAATAATCCGTCCATTCTTAAAAAAAGCTGTCTTTGTGACGTCACTTGCATCATCTGTGTTACGTGGGTGTTAACTTTAGTGCTGTACAGTCGAGTTCATTTACATCTACACACTTATGAGAACTATAATATCTGAACACGATTTTATGCTCCTGACAATAGGGTCGTGTTCAGATATTTTTGTTCTCGTAAGTGTGTAGATGTAAATGAACTCGACTGTACATACTACTAACTCATTTTATTGTCTTAACAAAACGCCTCTGCTTCAGCTTCGCCAATTTTTTTTCGTATGACCGGATATTCCGGCTGTTCTCGCTTACAGGCTACATTTCTCAACCAATTCTCGTAAAATTTTGTGAGTAGGTTTGATACGTATCAATACATATTTTAATGTTGTTTACTACAATCGCTGCAACGCAGATAATCACTGAAGATTAATGAAAATCACCGTTGTGGCTTGTGCCATGGCCAATTGACCAATGTGTTTTCTTTCTTTCTTTAATCAAGAATAGCGCTAGAATCAGTAGCATTTTTACGGGCTAAACCACTTTCGCAGATTTGAAAGTTTCAAGGAACCCTAATTGTATCCTGGTATACGGAGACACCAGGCCGTCGTGCCGGGGCGCGGTCAGGCGGCTTGTTAGCGAACAATGCCACAGCGATTGTAATGAGTACGTACAATGCAGGGCTTTCTAACACAATCCCACCTGGTTTATTTATTTACTAGATGTGGAAACGGGAATTTTAGCGAAATCTATAGTTGAAATAATGCCAAAAATACACGCTGAAAGGCGGCTAAGGACACTTAGAAAAGTCAACACTACTTGTGATGTGAGTTTAATCTACTGCATATTATGTTTTCCAAACTAATGTCTCTATTTTAACTCATACTTAAGTTTTGTCTCATACTTAAGTTTTTTGGTCATGTCTTGAGAAACGAGGGATGGAGCAGCTGGTAGTACAACAGGGGCGGGTTGAAAGAAAAAGGTGCAGAGGACGATCTTCTATCCGATGGTCAGACATACTAAAAACAGCGACCCAGTCATCCGTGGTCGAGTGCTATCACAATGATCTCAACTGCAAGAAGTGGAGAACCATTGCAACATACAGCATTAAATCCTCAAACGATTAACAAATTGGATATGGGAGCAAAGATCAACCATGTACAGCAACGAAACAGCCACGATCACTCTGACATGAGTGTACGACTTAGAAGAAGACTGCATATTATGGTCAGACATCAGACCAGAATCACGATCACGACGACCTACTCTTTAAAGTCAGATATTTCTACGTAAGATTACCTACTGTACTAGTCAGGATTTTGGAATGGTCTACACAGTAAACATTAAAAGTACCTAGTAGGTAGTTAAGTAAATTACTAACTTGTAATTAACTCGACAAGTAAAAAAATAGTGACAAAGAAAACGGAGGAAGGAAATCATATATCAGTCAAGAACCATTCTGAAATTAAATCAAGTTCCTTACTTTTTCAGGAATTAAAACTTTTAAAGAAAAATCTACCTCAGCTTAGTGGAAACGTAAACGAGTTCGGAATAACTGAAAAGTTACAGTCGGAACTTGATCACTGTAACTTCTCAAAGGAAAAGCCAATCGGGTAGATTAAATGCATTTCAGTTGCCAACTCATCCATCAAAACGTTTATTTCAGGAGCAACGGGCGTAACTAATGTACAGTAAGACGCGTTTACTGGACAATAAAGAGCCATAATCGAATAATGTAGACATTAACGTTTGCTTACATGACAATAACGCATTAATATCCGAGCGACATAACTGCGATTGTTTAAATTGTCTATAAATTCGATCGATTTGTGGAGTGAGAGATTGGGTTCTGCGTCAAAAAATACACATTTACCATTTTTTGTTATAAAACGTTCTGATGCACTAATAAGTAAGTAGGCGTAGAATATTGTCAGAATATAGAAAATATCTTCTTTGTCACTGTTACGCAAAGGTATATGAATAAATACATACATTATTGGTACCTACACTCAAGTTAATATTTTGTTTTAATTCTATGTGAACTTCAAGTCGAAACGAAAGTCTTCAACCAATGTGTGTTACCAGTGATGACTTACGGCACCGAAACGTGGTCTTTCACTATCGGCCTCATCTCAAAGCTCAAAGTCGCTCAACGAGCAATGGAGAGGGCTATGCTCGGGGTGTCTCTACGTGATCGAATCAGAAATGAGGAAATCCGTAGACGAACTAAAGTGACCGATATAGCTCACCGGATTAGCAAGTTGAAGTGGCAATGGGCAGGCCACATAGCACGCAGAGCAGATGGCCGATGGGGCCGAAAAGTGCTCGAGTGGAGACCTCGGACAAGCAAGCGCAGCGTAGGACGTCCACCTACAAGATGGACAGATGACCTTATAAAGGTCGCCGGAAAGCGCTGGATGCAGGTCGCTTCCAACCGGTATATATGGAAGTCCAAAGGGGAGGCCTATGTTCAGCAGTGGACGTCCTATGGCTGAGATGATGATGATGATGAACTTCAAGTTCTTTGCAACCTAAATATTCCAAGGAACTTTGGCAAGCTATTCTTACTGTGTATGGTGTCTATATTATTAGAGGTTAGTTTATTAAACTGTATGTTGTTTACTCTCCCAAAACGGAACCCTAAAACGACAGTGTGCCTTTAAACGTCACATTCGATATGCCAAACGCGATTTCTTATTCCTTCATGTAAATTTTATCGTTACTCTATTGTTCTGTGAAAATGGTAGAATTTTCATTTGACATTCACGTGACTGGTAACTGAATAGTAATAAAATGCGACGTGTCGGTGAAATATACTTCGAAATGTTCGCTTAAAGCCGCTAAAGGTTGCAGTTTTAGTTAAGAGAAGTTATTTTCTTCAATTTTATCAACGCCAACCAAACATGTATAGTAGTGAGCAAAATTGTTTTATTTATATCTATACTATTATAAAGTTCTTTGTTTGTATTGAAAATATTTTTTCTATAGAGAAAGGTCATGATTTCCGGAAAAATCTTAATAGCGTGATGCAGGATCGTCATTTGTTTTGTATGCGCGACGCCAAGTAAATCTGGCGCTACCTGTTTTCATAATTTTCTTTGTGTTGTTTTCTTCGCATCACGCCGAAACGGCTGGACAAATTTTAGTCAATTTTGATACAGGGATAGCTGGACATCCAAAGATAGTTATAGGATACTTTTTATCCGTCTACGGCAAAGAAATATACGCGAAAAAGTTGCGGGAACCTCATAGTTTATTAATAAGAATGTGATTAATTTATCTATACCATTAAAGAACTCTAAAATTGCATTAATAGTCAGTTTTCTATGGAGAGGCGTCATTATGTCAGAAAATATCTTAACAGCGCGATGCAGGATTTGTATGGGTGCGCTGCTCCAGCCGTACAGAGCCATCCGTTGGTAATATTTTCTTTGTCCTCACGTCATGCTGAAACCGCTGGACATCCAAAGATGGCTATAGGATAAGTTTTCCTCGAATAAAAAATCGCGGGCGAAATTTCGGCACCTTCTTGTTTAATAAATGTCTAGTTCAGTGTGAAAATACAATTTTACACTTGTTTCATGCTGCATAGAACTCATATGTTCCTCCAGCTATTTCTGAAACGTAGGTAGAAATTTCGCATAGTGTAATAAACACCGGAGCTGAGTACATAAGTTTCCACCCAATGCTTGAGTGTAGTGCCGTATACAGAATTTCCACCTAATAAAAGGCCGTGTTACGTGCGAACATTAAGCTGAGAGCACACGGGGTAGAGTTAAGTGAGTGTAACGATAATAATGAGTGAAATTGAATGAATATGTCATTATACTGTTATTGCTGACGTGTATTATCAAAGTTAGTTTATCGAAAAAGAAAAACGACTGTTGCATCGTATACGATACGTTTCGGTAACATTCAATGATCATGATATTGGTTACTTGAACTGGCATTTTTCATGAAATGTAGTATTATTTGCAGAGGTCAATTTGGGCCTTTTTTTCTAAAGTTGTACTCACCACTTTTTTAGATTTTGGATATTTTAGGTATTTTCTACTCAGAATCACGAGCTTTTTCGATCTACTTAGGAGAAAAAGTCCACAAAAATTCACACATTTTTTTTGGTTTTCCATTCCGTTCCCGCTATAGTAGTTTATATGGAAATGGTAACGGAATGGAACGAAAAAATATTAGGACACATTTTTTCTACTAAATAAGGTCGAAAGAGCTCGTGACTCTGAGTATATTTAAAATATTTTAGGTATTTACAGTATTAATCCACGTAAAACATATCAACGAAAACTTTCGTTCGGTCGACATGAACCGTGTGGACCGACCTTTAGGCACGCTATTACGAAACGACCGATTTAAGGAGACCTACCCTACCCTTACAGGAACTACCAACCGGGACAAAAACGGGGGAGATATATGAGCTGTCACGGGTCATGTTTGATTGGTTAAGTAACACGACGAAGTTTCACGTTGAACGTTAATTAGTGCGTGCCGCACGTTCTCGGGCAAATACGGATGTGTGCGAGCGAGATTACAGTCTCTGAGCGAATTAAAAAAGAATAAATCCATATACAAATATTGGTGTGTTTGGCCCAATGTTGGAACCAATCGAATCAGTAGCTTGTATCAAACGCAATGTTTTTTGATTTAACAAGTCGGAATAAACGTTTAACTAGAAATAACACATGGGACACATGGGAATCTAAGTTCCGTAATCCGATAAAGGATGATACTTGGTAGTGTCAAGCGCAAAGGAAATATTCGCTACTGCAATCCGAAGCCTTCAAGCATGATACACATGTCTATGAATTCTCTCATATCACCACGAATACATTGCATTCATCACACTCACACCTACGTACTTGTCAGAACGAGATGGGGTGCTTTATCTATGACAATAAACGTGACCATAGCAGGCCAGTTAAGTTTCTAGTAAATTCCCCAAACTACTCGAGGCAACAGAGGCCGAGATTAATGACGGAACTATTTATTGTCTATTATCGTAACTAACACTACTGGGATCAATTAACGGGAAGCTATTGCAAATTAGACTAACTACGTAGAAGCCTACAGGTATTAGATCTAGATTGTACTAGTAATTAGGTAGCAATCTGGCAATCAACGTCGGTAACGTGTTCGCGGCTATGGCATCTTTGATTGAAATTTCAAGCTTAAATCGAATATCAGATAAGGCAGCCATTTTCTAATTAAATGGAGTTGGGTTTTAATTAATTCCAAAACAAGTTGTATGCCATGGCGGGGCGAATGACGGTGTGACAGTAAAGTGATGAGAAAATTGTAAATACTTGATTAATTTTTCATCCACATGCGTTCGCAATAATTAATTTTTATCGTTAATTATACATAACCCTATAAAATGCATATTTCTGCATAAAAATGAAAAGCTTTCCTTTTAAAGCTAAGCGAAATGATACAACATTACTACCGGCCAAAATGATAATTTCTTCGTCGATCGATTTTATTTACTTTGACCAAAAAATACATACAAAGGCAAGAAAAAGTATTACTTAGTCAGATCGGTGCGTCGCACATTACAGCAATAAACACAGTCACATATAGGTACGCAATGCGTTGTGCGCCGCCTTTGCGAAATTTCTAAATTTACTCATTGCGAAACTGAAATCAAGGGCAGGCCGGTACGGGGCTGGTATGTATTGTATTCCAATTAAGGACGGATCGGCGGGCTTACGCAATACCTTCCACAATCCACATGCCTAGCCCCAGTCCTGAATAGTTGCCCACTGTTGTCTTATTCACCTGCATTTTAGGAAAGTAAAATATGTTTGCCACGTTAGATTCCACTGTTCTCTTACTCAACGGAATTTTAACAATGTTCTATACTTATGTTTAGTATTTTAAGCAAGTCTCTTCTGTTCTCATAGATACTTACCTCCAATTTAGAAAATATACTTATATCGGCAATACCGCCCTGTAATATTATTCACTCAAATATAGCTATAAAGTCCGTAAAGTCCATCCTTCAACTGGATACTGCCAGTGTCAATCAAATTAAACGCCAGAGTCCTGTATTTATGTTTAGTATTTTAAGCAAGTCTCTTCTGTTCTCATATATACTTACCTCCAATTTAGAAAATATACTTATATCGGCCATACCGCCCCGTAGGTAATATTCTTCACTCAAATAGGTATAGCTTAAGTCCGTGAAGTCCATCCCTCAACTGGATACTGCCAGTGTCAATCAAATTAAACGCCAGAGCCGTGTATGTATGTTTAGTATTTTAAGCAAGTCTCTTCTGTTCTCATATATACTTTACCTCCAATTTAGAAAATATACTTATATCGGCCATACCGCCCCGTAATATTCTTCACTCAAATATAACTAAAGTCCGTAAAGTCCATCCCTCAACTGGATACTGCCAGTGTCAATCAAATTAAACGCCAGAGCCCTGTATTTATGTTTAGTATTTTAAGCAAGTCTCTTCTGTTCTCATATATACTTACCTCCAATTTAGAAAATATACTCGTATCGGCCATACCGCCCCGTAATATTCTTCAATCAAATATAACTAAAGTCCGTAAAGTCCATCCCTCAACTGGATACTGCCAGTGTCAATCAAATTAAACGCCAGAGCCCTGTATTTATGTTTAGTATTTTAAGCAAGTCTCTTCTGTTCTCATATATACCTACTTACCTCCAATTTAGAAAATATACTTGTATCGGCCATACCGCCCCGTAATATTCTTCACTCAAATATAACTAAAGTCCGTAAAGTCCATCCCTCAACTGGATACTGCCAGTGTCAATCAAATTAAACGCCAGAGCCCTGTATAGTGTGTAGTCTTACAGTAACTTAGGTAAGACAAATATTGCTTTAGTTTGCAAATACGTTGTATAAATAACAATGTAACACAATTTGCAAGGATCTTTTTTATACTGAATGATCCGACGATATATTATAATCAACCAAATGGATTCATGAAGAACCCTATCTCAATATGCAATAGAACTCGATAGAAATACCTACATATTAGGTATGTTACAAAAATAGGTAACTCGAATTGAGACAGCTGAAAAAAAATTTATAACTTAAAATGAAGTATCAACTCTCTGGAGTTTCCCTTATAATTGGTTAATAGTATTTGCATGGCTGACACACGAGCAATATATCTTACTCAGCCGGTGGCATAAACAAGCTCGTCGGGTAAGCTCGCTCCCGGGAGGCTGTGTGGGTGTGTTCTCACAAATACATTTACTTATATGTTCCTATGTTACTATAATTGGACTATTTTTTTATTCCCTAATTATTTATATTATATTTCACATATGCCCTCATCGTGGCTCTATAAACTAAACATTATTTTATTTTTTTAATAAAAAAATTTAAACGTATTATATCGCGTAGGTACTTTTGTATATGTAGGTCTTGTTTTTTTATTAGCAGCTTATTCTGTATATTGATTTAAACTTATACACGATTTTCACAACCTGGAACAAATGCGATGAATCATCCGACTTGACTAACCTATTAAATAGTCGCGTGAATTGTGTAAACAAAAAAGTCATTTAAGGTAAAGTTCTCTGTGATAACTTTTATACACACTCGTATAACTTTATTTTATTGATTTTCCGTGTAAAATCGGAATGAATAACTCGCTTAAACTGTCTGCATTAATTACATGGTTCTTTAAACTCAAGCATAGTTTACAGACTTGTAGATTTAGTATCATGTTTAACAAATATGCATAGCAATTGTATAGCTTGAACGAAAACACCGGCGACATTTAAAAAAGATCGCTCTCGAGTTAGTTGGAGACACTTCATTAAAGGTATCATTGCACGTTTGCCCACCCCTAGTTTACGAGCTACGTGTCCAGTGCCGATGTCAGCCCGAGCAGGTGATCTAATTGAATTTTATAATACTATATTCCAACCGTTCTGAAAGGTACATATGTCAAAACAATTCTTAGCCACATAGGTCCTTTTATCATCAGCCGACTTAAACGTAACGAGATAAAAAGTATCTGCAACTGTTATTAAGATAACTAGCCATTCGTGGTTAATGAACACCTCTATAAATCGGATTAAATGGGATATTTATGGGTCTTGTACTGCAAATATAATGAAGTTATAATCGTTACCTAAAGATCACTTTGTTACTGTGGAATGGGAAATGACGATTTTAATGGTCACTGTAAAACCGCAATGATTGGTGGGCAATTTTAAGCCCGCAATGTAAAATACTTATTGGTTGTCCGTACTGTTACATTACCGTAATAGCCCGGTGTAGGTAATCTTTTTTTGGGTATTAAAATAAGAACAATGATCGTGGTCCCGCGTAAAGTCGAGCGATTTCCCAAAATGCACAGAAAACGTTATAAAGTGGTGAATTAATAAAGAGATAAATAAATTTAAGAGCAGCGGGAATGTGGGTCTGCCGTTACGGGTCCGGTTCGTTTTATGTGCATATCGAAGATGGATGGCGGGAGTGAGCCCGGGAGGGGGAGGGGGAGTGCATAGTCCCCCCCCTGCCGTCCCGCCAGCAGCGCGCCGTAATGGCCGCGACCACTCGCCCCGTCAGACGACAAAAATGCCATAATAATGGCCCCTGAATAGTTTTTACTTTACCGCTCCAAATACCCAAACTCACTACGTGACGGCGCTCCGGACATCCCTCTTTTATTGAGAAATTCGTCAGTTTTATTCCCATTTACAAAAAAACCACATGTCCAAAGGGTGGAATCCGGTTGTGTCATTTCAAACACTTGATAAGTATCGCTTTGGAAGTTTTTCGGTGCAGAATTTCAGTCGAGCTGCTTTCGTTTAGTATTCGATGAATGCTTATTTTTTGTTCGTTGAACTTAGCACGGTCACCTTCAGCTTCTTAATTGTAATCCAAGAAGAAACCAGCCGGTTCTGGAGTTGCTTTGGTATTCGCTAAACAATAGAATAGCTACAGATGATTCAAATTGTTTATATTCTATTTAAAGTATAAATAACTTTATGGAAGCAAGGAATACCTACTTTCCGAAATGTCGAAATTAATTCCAAAATAAACGATCCCATTGTTACTATGCAAATGCTTTTTAGATGATAGTTCAATACAACTAAGAATTAGTGCCATCATATCGACAGAGTGAACCGTATCCTATCCTAAGTAGGTACCTACTCGGCCCCCCTAAGTGTAACAATCGTCTCACCAAAACTTCTTAAAAAAACCACCAGTCGTGGTGAACATCCCCTCGACCCACCAAAACCAAGCAGCTAATTAAAAACAACGATCTGCTAATAATTGACCATGTTATTATCGAGCGGCGTTATTGAACGTCACAAAAGGTGGACCAATTAAGAGTTTCCCCGAATGGCCGAGCATGGCAACCCAGAATGATAGCCACGCGAGCCGGCCAATTACTGGTCAGAGCCAGCTCACCGATTGATAAAAAGTACCCTTCGCCCAAACAAATTTCGAAGCGAAATTTTTGGTTATCGGACGACCTGAGGCTACTCGCTTTCTGAAAACCAATATCAGGTTAAGTGATGATAATTATTAAGTAGCAACGAAATTATATACCTAATGAAGTGGTCCGACGGATTAAAATTAAGGCTTGTCGGAACGAAATACCTAATTTCTCGTGTTTCCTGTATTTGAATATCTTATTTATCTCTCTCTTCAAGTTTTACTGGACATTTCAAGAAGCGTCGAAAGCCGTTTCAAATCGAGAGATGTAATCTGTCGAAAAGCAACAGAATTCGTAGCCGATAAAAACCCAACGACAAAGCGAGTGGAAATCAAGAATTTTTACGAAATCGCTTTGATTTACGATCGGTGTGGCGCACCGAAAAAACTAGTTCTCGCTTCATGTATGAACCATGACGCGGCCGCAAGAACAATCACCGAGAATAATTCATATTCGGAGCGCGCTGCAAGCTTCGACTCGATTTACGGCTCGCCACTCATGTTCCCGACCGGTATCTTAGTTACTTTCAGAAATAATTGGATTTCGATTATGCCACAAAAAGGCATCCGTACGGTCCGTACCTACGTCATTACTGGTGCCCTTTTACAGGCGGAATAAATCGTGATTGGGGCCGGGATGTGTAGTGCTATCTGCGATCGTTCGTGTCTAACGCTTCAATATTCGAGTTTAACGAGCCGTTTTCCTATTTAGTTCCCAAAGGCGGCTATTTGAAGGGGCGCCGGGCTTCGCGACACCTGTATGCGTTATTGTGTCTTATAAATCGTGCTCTCGCGATTCACTCGCTCGCCTCCCTGGTTTATTGAACCCGGGCCGGAGATAAGGCGCAGCTTCCACCGCCGAAAATCCATAATGATGACATAAACACGAACGTAACTATTTGACACTTTTTTTTTTACGATTGAATGGATGAATTGATCTTAAATTTTTAGGGAAGGAAAATTCAAGACTACGTAGAGTCGGAATGAATGATCTAGTATTTTTTTTGGTTCGTTTGCATTTGCAGGAATTCGCTCACGAGCGTTGTTTCTCATTATTAATTCAATCCCAATCACGACATCGCCCACGGACCTAATATAGCTGGGAATGCTGGATACCGCGCTATAGTAAAACAACATAAGGATCCAAGAATTTCATCGACTCATGATTCGTTTCAGACTGAGACAGACAGAAAGGAAACAACAGGAGGTTTCTCTTGCAAACATTGCTAAATACTTGGGAACATGTCTGAATATTAGTACCTGGGCGCTAAAAATGAAATTTCTCATCGCTAAACGTTTCCTCTTTTTTGTTTGTTCCCCGTGTGACTTTTAAACTCAAATCTAAACAAGTAGAGCGGAAACCTTAGGTACCATACCATTCTATATAAGGGCTTATTTATATGAGTACGGACTCGTATTTATTATTTGTGCGATGCTATCCCAAGATATAAAATTAACACACAATAAATATTATCAGCGGTAGCATCTGCGCGTTGCATACGCTCTCCTAAAACGTCTATTTTCCGCGCTAGCAATGGAAATGTCGCCGTGTAGATAAACGGGTGCGCGCGCGCAGAGACGCGGGAGAGGGGAGGGGACGATCTAATGAGGCGCGCCGTGGTCGGGCGCTGCCCTCTCGCACGCGCTCGCTATATGTGGGTAGGTATGAATTTAAATGAATACCTAAGCTTTCAATTATAATTATGAAGGCAATGCTAATTGCTTGTTAGGTCACTGGAGCTGTGGTTAGGTATTATTTGAACGCATTATCTTCATTCATACGCAAGCCCGTATGTTAATACGGCTAATAGTGTCATTGTCTGGTAGATTATACTCGTGGTTGCACCTGCACAGAAACGGTATCCACTTGTATTTGGGAGTAGTTGTTGTACATTTAGGTTGGGTTTTAGATCTAGGATAAGAAAGTGAAGTAGGTAGTAAGTAGAAGTGAAGAACGTAACATCACGTTTGAAACGTCGGAAAATAAAATAAACTGCACTTTTTGAACGCCATAAAGTCCCATTTTGTTATAATAAAGAATAATGTGTAATATTTATACTTGCCCAGCACAAGCGTTTATCAATTTTCCTCTTCCATCCATTTGTGCAATAAACGAGAAAAAATGCGCAGAAAATCGTACTTATTTATTTTAGAATACAGTACCTAGGTATATATTTACGTTAAAATAAAACAAATCTGTGAATGCGCAGCTTTAGCTAATTATAAGAAGTAGTAACACAGAAGACATAATAAATCAAGATTAGTAAAGAGCAGTGGTCTCTTATACACAGAAATAATGTCAGTCTTGGTATAAATCAGGGGATTATGATCTCATTTGAATCTAGTTAATAAATTTAAACAATGTGATTATTTTAACCTATACCTAGGTAAGCACTTACGCAACTGAGACTATAAAAAAGGGTAAGCGGTTAAGGACTCTTTTATTGCACCCCCGAATTTAAAAGTTCTTTCTCTTAATAAATATTAGCAAACAGGCACTTCGTATGTAGGTAGTAGAGCACTTGCTTTTAAACGAATTGCTTCGCATAACAATAAAAACGCCTATACGCCCTTTCACACATTCTAATGTCCGTAATGTTCCTTCATTTGTAAAGGGCCAGCACGAAGCGGAAATATTTTCCCAAATCCATACAGCCTTAAGGATCTCATAAAGCAGCCGTTTTCCCCACGCAAAAGTATGGAAGTGAGATTTATATTGGGGACTTCGGTCTGAACCCCGAGGCTTTGCTATGATGAATTGACACTTTTTCAGCGTCGCCTACAAATTTCAACTCCAATATACGCACTCTGAATTAATAATGAGAGGTAAGAGTTGTCGTTATGAGTTGGAAACTTTTAATGTCTCCAATGAAGTAGGGCGTTCATAAATTTCCATTCGTGAGATTAGTGGCTCTTTCCTGGAGTTGCGTCGCGTTAAGGTGCCTACGTATCTACAAACTCAATTAACGACTGAAAATTGAGACATTTTTTAGCATTTTATTGGTCAATTATATTCGGGTTTAAAGAGGGTTCTGATTACGGCGTACTTTAATTTCACCCTCATTATGCGGTTTCTGGAAAGCTCACGTGTGCAGCGGGCCCACAAAAAGTATAAACACATTATAAACATGAACGAGGCCGCCATGGCCGCTCGTCACGGAATCTTCACTCGCATTTTTGCATACCAAGTACAGCTTTGATTTGTAGCCCCCACCTTATCAGAGCTGCTTACTAGAAATGCTTTAGTAACCGGCAGTTCTGAAACGTTTTTGACAAAGCCGCTATGCTAATGCGAGCGCCTTTTGCTACCACGACGCTAAAAACTTTTAACGCCAGTTTATGAAATGAATCATATCTCTATATCGTGATCGCACGCCATATAAAATCAATGAACAAACTTGAAACGAAATGAAACCATTAGTCGTTTTATAATTAATAAACATTGGGAACCGATAGATGTACATCTATATACATACGAGATCATGTCTTAATTCAACGTCTGGGGCTTTGGGCAATCGTCTAAATTATAATAATAAGCGGGCGTGAGCACTCCGATGGCCTGTCTTAATAAAGCCATTATAAATATCTGATACCTCGCGGTGCGTCCGTCTATACGCCAAATGCCAAAGGGTTACGGCTTCTAGATATTGTATTATTATTGAGCCATGAATATAAATTAGCCATATTTTATCTTCCTGTCAATATTTAGACAAACCCAGCTATCGTGTTTGTCTTAGCGTAGAGCGTTTGAAGCGTAAAATACATTTGCTCAGGGAAGGCTATTATTTTAATGAAGGAACGAAAGGGCGAAGCGATAGTCGTGTCGATAGAGATGCTTCTATTAAACAGAACCCTTAAATATTTATCAGAGCAGAGCACAGTAAAGGCCTGTATTTTTGCAAGTAAAACAAACATTTGAACGTAGGCAACGAAACAAAATATCCTCGAGGCCGTAGCGGGTGATTTAAGCGGCCGGCAGCTAACAATAGTGGCCTCGTATGAATAAAACGTATACAAATTTAATCAGAGAGAAATCTATTAGTAAAATGAGAAGTACGGAAGGGAGCGCACCTATACATATTCAACGAGGTGCTGCATCACGAACGGGCCAATTTATGCGGCAAGCCCTGAGAGTATCGTACTTTTACCTCGGCCATATGTAAAACTGGAGTATTTCTTTGCCCGATCAGGTCGTCACCTGCTAAAGGGCTTTCTATTTTATACGTTATGGAAGTGGAAATTCAAATTGTGGTTTACTTGCGACACCGGCAGCGATTCTGTGTATTTTATTGACATTCCTAACCTTTTGGAGCTCGCGGGTTACATTTGAAAGTAGGAAGTGAGGCGATTGTCGTGATAATAGATTTCACGATATGTTACCTTCAGACAAATAATATATTTACTAGGTAGGTACTGTAATATATCATATATCATGCTATAGTCAGTCTTGGTAACTGTCTTACGTCGTCAGCTGACTTTGAGTTATGTAACATGGCACGCAATTGATTTTTTCAAGCCATGTAGCTATATACATCGCCATCGATAAATTTAAATCACGACATTTAGCATAGGTATAAACGTCAATTCATTTCATACTGCGGCATGATTTTTATATCCATAATCTGTCGCATGGATTACAAATTGCATCTATAAAACTCATCGATCACTTCCAAAGCGTTGTAGTTATAAACGATCTCCACGGTAGATATTTTCTCTGATACCTACCAGGCTCTAGAAGGCATTATTGCCGACCGCCTTGCTCCAAGTTTCCTTTAAAGTATTAATCAAGAGTCATGTAACGTTTAGGTTTTTTTTATTTAGCAAATGCTTCTGTCGCTGGGTAACTGTTTAAATTAGTTTTGTTACATGTTTTTATTTAATTATACGCAGGCGGTATGTTTTTGTTGGTTCTTCAAATAGTGCGGAATGTTCTCAAATTATTTCTAGATGTCCTTACACACAACTCTATTTGTTGAGTATGAAGATATACAACAATGATGATATATATAGTGAGTTCTTGTCCACAAAATACCTACTTCGCCATTCATGTTCTACGAATTAAACCAATAACGGCAAAATAACCATGTGATTCAAACTGACTTCTAGTATCTCTGTTTGATCCTACTGGCAGAGAATGCCATTTGGTATTAAGTCCGCCATTTGTACTGACTTTTGTTTTGTGCAAAAAGTTTAAATAAATAAATAAAAGCTGGCTAAAATTTAAATTTAAATGATTACATCCCGAAGAAATGTAATTATTTAATAAATGCTGATGTTGGGTATTGTAGCTGCCCATATTAAAACGAAATATTAAATCAAGTAGGTATGTAAAATAACTTCATAATCGGGTCTCCGATTTAGAATGAAATGTGCTGAGCTGCATGCATTTTAACAGTAAATTTCCTTAACATATGGTAATCATTCGTTAAACATGAAAGGTTGTCGAAACGATCATATCAACAACAAGACGACTTTATCTAGCTATGGGCGGCTAAAAGGCCGAGGTCTCCTCGCGTAGCCACATTTCTGTATTAAACGAGAATCTTAGACATTCACGGATCTTGGCAAGTTATTACGTTCTACAGTTACTTCCACGAAACATGAACTGGCTAGGGGATGGTTGGTTGATATTGTTTAATTTTATTTTATATTAATAACGCACTTTATGACACTAGTGTAGAGCTTGTTTTGCCCTGACGATAGCAGGTTGTTGCTATATTAAACGGGTCATGTTAAAGCGATCGCTTTTAGATTGGCCACCTTGACTGCCTTCTTAAGAACTACTGTATGGGTGATATTTATAATTTACTAAGATTTTTCCAGCGACTTTGCCTGACTGAATTAGTTGGTTTATCCCTCGGGAACCGAGCATTTTTTTGCGGGATTAAAATTATTGTTACTCTCATAGCTCCATTCTATTAAGTATATTATACAATTAATCACGTCAATCCTTTGCTCCGCTGTTGAATGAAAGAACCATTACCGCTCGATTAAAATAAAGTTAACGTTCGAGTAAAATCATAAAGTCATAATTTAGATATTCAAAACAAGTAGGAGTTGGTACCTCCCACATGTTGGCTTTACGTTTAAAGAATATGTGTACTTAAATATGTATCTTCTTTATCGCATATACGTCAAATACAGAGTGTTTTCAATTATCAGCCTGTTTCCTTTAACGGCTCCCCGCACTTCAGTAGTCCATAATTTAAAATTTTAAAAGCTTACTATTTCGAGCGCAGTAAAAAATAGCTGCGCACAGGCAACCGACTCCCGGGTTTTAAGTAGATGACAGAAACTTTAAAAGGATATAGAATAATTCAATGTTTTTCATAAATACCTTATTGGGTGAAAATAATGATCGGATGACAGGTGTATATTTTACACGTTTTTCTGATCCAAAAGCGAACGTTGTTGCAGTAACATAAAAAACGTAAATGCTCAAAATATATGAATTTCCTTAATACATAATGTATTTTTATTTACTTTGTCATTTTAATGTCATTTAGCCCAACGTAATGGACTCATAAATACATACACTGACATCCGCCCAGTAACGTAGGTACTTCAAAGAAGTATACTCAATCGAAAAACCTCTTATATTTTCTTTTTTAATATCATAATCCCTTCATTTGAGAATGGTAAAGTTTACAGAGCCGTAAATGAGCCATATAAACACCAACTGAAACTCCTGAAAGGAACGGTAACTTATAAAACAATTTAACTATACTGGGAATCGTATTCCGATAAAATAAATAGCGATATAATACACCTAGACATATTTGAATATCTTGGCGCGCATCGGAGCCATTGTTACCTATGCCCAGTATGGACTTAATTAAGGAGGGGAGAATGGCAGGATCTACCGGCATTTGGAGCCTAGCGTTTGTCCAATTTAAAGCGAAATTAAAATATAAGAAAACATATAGGGACTTGAATTGACCACGAGCGGCTTTGGCGGACGATACAATCGTTTTTGTTGGTGTTACGATTTCTTGTTTTACCGATTTACTTATTTAGGTGTATATATGTAAATTAGGACGTAATGCGATACTAGTTGTACAGTGAAATTTGTAATATATCATAATACTATAGTAATTAATTGAGTTTTTGGTTTGCTATTAATGCAGGTTTTAATAAAGCAATTTATTAAAACATATGGCTTATTATCAATAAGTATAATTCAAATGTCTATAATATTTATGTTATTTACCTACGCAATTTGCTGATTAATGATTACATTGATTTCAATATATTCAATGTAAGTAAACTCATTAAACTACAGTAGGTACTTAGGTACGGCAATGGGTAAAATAATGAAACCGAAGTGACATATTGAAGAAAATATAAGACGCTCAGATTTGTAATTAAAACTGTGGAAGTTACACACACAATTAGAATAATTTATTGCCCAAGTGTGCCAGCCAAAATTATTTTATCATTCGATTCTGCATTCCATATGCAAATTCAGGTATACAATTTAGTCCATTGCATTTGAAACAATAACAGATCTAGCTACGTTTACATAGCCATTCTCTAGTATTGTATGTTTATTTGCTTTCAAATTTGGCTATAGGGAAATCAAGATGGTAAACTTGTACCGTACTGGTCACTGTTTGGACCTCTGGGAATAATAAACCGTTGTGGATTCGAACTGAGTTTGGGAAATTCAACATCAAAATTTACTGGCAGGCTTTTCATTAAAGGCGGGGTCCGTGCTGGTTGGTTGCACTGATTGTTTACTATACCAGAATGTCCTATCAGGCGATGAATTGTGTTGAAAATTCATGACAAAAAGATAAATAGGTAATGTTGTGATTGTAAGACAGCGAGGACTGAATTGAATTAAATACAATTTCATTATTTAATTCCCGTATATGCCTCATTGTTATATTTAAAATAATATGAAGAAGGATCAGTACAGACGTTTGGTTTTAAAATATATGTGTACATTTTAAACTGAATGTTTATTATGAAGCGAAAAATTTAAACATTTCGATTTTAGGTACAGTCAACCAAAAATGTGGTCTACCACTTTTCGACTCTATTTTACATGTAATAGAGTCCAAAAGTGGTAGACCGTTTTCTTTGTTGACTGTACGTCACCTAAATCCAACTAGATTTAAGTTTATTTTTATTAACCCCCGACAAAAAAAGAGGGGTGTTATAAGTTTAACATGTGTATCTGTGTATCTGTGTATCTGTGTATCTGTGTATCTGTGTATCTGTCTGTGGCATCGTAGCGCCCAAGCGGATGGACCAATTTAAGTGCGGTTTTTTTTAATCGAAAGACTTTTCCGTCGAGATGGTTCTTAGCTATGTTTGGTGGAAATAGGACCAGTAGTTTCCAAGATATTCAGCTTTAATTGGAACAAGTGACCAGATCTCTAATATTGAAGCTAAGGATTCCAAATTTTGGTTAAATGTTAAGTTGTATTAGCATTTTCTATATCACTCAATAAATGAAGGTCTCATGATGACCAGCTAGTTGTTAATGGATCTCAGCCAATATTGAAGCCAAGAATTCCAAATTTTGGATAAATGATAAGTTTTATTAGCATTTTCTATATCACTCAATAAATGAAGGTCTCATGATGACCAGGTAGTTGTTAATGGATCTTAGCCAATATTGAAGCTAAGGATTCCAAATTTTGGTTAAATGTTAAGTTGTATTAGCATTTTCTATATCGCTCAATAAATGAAGGTCTCATGATGACCAGCTAGTTGTTAATGGATCTCAGCCAATATTGAAGCCAAGAATTCCAAATTTTGGATAAATGATAAGTTTTATTAGCATTTTCTATATCACTCAATAAATGAAGGTCTCATGATGACCAGGTAACTTTGTTAATGGATCTCAGCCCATATTGAAACTAAGGATTCCAAATTTTGGTTAAATGTTAAGTATTATAAGCATTTTATATATCACTCAATAAATGAAGGTCTCATGATGACCAGCTAGTTGTGAAAGGATCTAAGCCATTATTTTCTAACGTTGGTTAAATGTTAAGTTTTATTAGCGTAATCAACAGATTAATAAATTTTTGACAGTACAATAATTTGGTACTTTGGAGCTGAAGATGGCCGTAGGAACTCCTAAATAGCACAAGATAAACCCATGGTGTTTGGGCTCGTCTGATTGTTCTTGATAAGCAATTAACATTTGTGTAAGAAAGTACAGTCAATAATAAAACCGAGTCTCAAAAAAACTTTTTTGACACAATAACTCATTATAATTTCTGTCACAGTACTGGGTCACTATTTTTAAGTTTCGGAATTCTGCTAAAGCTGAATTGTTATTAGGACTATTTGAACAGGTTCCTTTGATTGAGGTCACAAATAGCAACACCCTGCAAGATTTTAACGCGACTAAATGACACGTAAGCTTTAGCAAAAGTACTCTTGCCTAAGTGAATAACAGCTTTTTAGGATTTTGTAGTTTGTGTCAGTGTGTCCCCAGCTTAGCTCAGAGACATAGTGGTTGAATACATTTTTAAAAAGATTTTTTTGTTTACCTTCCCTACACGTAACAAAAGTGGGGATGTTTATCGCATGGTGTGGGGTATCGATGATTAGGCCTCTCAAAACTAAGTCAAGTTGCTAGGTAACTTAACTAACTGCAATTTTTATGGAGCTAAGTAAGCCACTCGTACCTACTATTTGGATCCTGTAGAATAGAAACCTGGTTCTGTTTTAAGCAAGAAGTAGCGGGTTCTCGCGACTCATGCAGTGCATTTAAGGCCGTTCCCTGAGCCAGAACCCCGAGCCCCTCCTCAGGCCACCCGTCCCTGTCACATCACAGTCACATTTCAAAAGAGTGACGGAGACAGAGCTTGCGGGTCGTAAGGCGATATCTTTTTTCGTAAGAATTTGTCGATGATTATTTATTTTAAAAATATTGGCTTCAATTATTGAAATTCGGAAGCTGTAAAATTACTATTTTAGTTATGATTGATTTTTCTCCTTTTTTTGTTTCATAGTGTCACGTAGAAAAAAAACAAGTAAAGTTGGAGTAAAAATTCGAATTGGAGGTTACTTTGGGAATTAATTGTATCGAGCGAAGTGTTATGAATCGTGTATCGAATGCTGTGTTATTAAAGATAATATAATCAAGAATGATATATATTTTTCCCTCGTTTACTAATATCAACGTTTCGTAGAAAAATAGGATAATTTTTGGGGTATTTTTGCAAATCTGGCTCAGGGAACGGCCTTAAAATATATATTTTGATTGTCTTGGCTAATAACTTCACCATTTTGCCATTATAAGCATTAACTAGTCTGATTTTAACGATTTTTTCCCAGAATGTTGCTTAACCCTTAATTTGGCAGTGTACCACAGGAGGCACACAATCTTAGACCATCTTTTTCAATTTTTTTTCGAATTAGAATTTTTTGCTCTATTCTACCTTAACGAGGCTTGAAGTAGCGACCTCCGTATCTTTTTGTCAAATTAAGGGTTAAGGCTATTGAAATAAAAATATAATATCCTAACTTCAATCTTAGAGAAGACGGCATTCATTACCACTGGCTTGGGATCCTGTTGTACCTACATATAGTCAAGGATCAAGCTCGACGAAAGATTGGAAATCCTGGACCTTAAACGGTGTCAAAAATAGTGTCAAAAGAAGAAAATTCCGGGACGAAACTTCTGTTTGTTTAAAAAATATGAAATAAAAATAAAATTTAAAATTTAAAAAACCCCCGACATGACAACCAATAAAAAGAAGGAAATAAAATCTACGAAATGTGCCTATACAATGAACAGTAGAAAAAGAATCCAAGCTTCGTTGCGTCGGGGGACCGCTAAGTGAATGAAATGCAATGTACTGAAAATCGTAAAGTGGGAAGCCCAAATGCATATATGCAATTTTGCGTTGAAAAATATATTTCATTTCATTTAGGTACTTAGCGGTCCCCCGAACGCAACAAAGCTTGGATTCTTTTTCTACTGTTCATTGTATAGGCACATTTCGTAGATTTTATTTCCTTCTTTTTATTGGTTGTCATGTCGGGGGTTTTTTAAATTTTAAATTTTATTTTTATTTCATATTTTTTTTTATGTATGATTTGATTTTGTAGTTCACAGTGCCTTAGTTTAATTACTGTAATGCTGTGTAACTAATTTGAATAAATAATTAAATAAATGTTTTAGTGCTTTTGCTTCGTGGCTTTGACAAAAATGAAAAAATGGAAGCTTTTGAATGAATATATTTTAACTCGCCTACTTACAGACTAAAAGGCTCCTTATTTAACAGAGAAACAGAGGAACCTTTTTGAGTCAACGAGTATATATTTATTTATATATATATGTCCGTTTGATTAAGTTTTATATATCCGTTATGGTATGGTATCTCACGAATGGTATTTTCTGTCCAGGAATGTTACCGTACTGTGACTGTGATGCTCCAACCGCCACCGTATAAAGAGCTCCTTTACACGCTCTGCTGACCACTAGTGTTAAAATGGCATAAATATCTCTGTTATCCAACCTTTAATCAACCACACATACGATTTATATCGTAGCTATTAGTTCTAATTATATCATTGCTAACCGACTAGAATAAATGCATAATTTTAATAAATAATTGAGAAAAATAAGTGAAGTGGAAACGGCGGTAGGTAGGTAAGCATCACATGCCTACATAATTGCTTATGTATGTGTTTAATTGTTTGTGTTGTGGATAAAGGAGTATAAATCGTACCTAATTAAAATAGTTGAGATGTCAGTATGAGAAAATATACGATGATGAATTAAATAAAAACTATATTTCAGTTAGGTACAACCCATCTAGATAAACGTACCTATTTTAGAAAACTTACTAACACCGGACGACTACATTTATATAAATCAATCAATATTTCTTAAAACTTCTAACAACTGACAATTAGACAATAGCTAATCTTAAAAATTATGTTACCTATACAATTTCTAGTATAAAAAGGCCAAACTATTTTTAAGGGTTTTTTTTTTAATTAAGTAAGCCACCCATTTCTTGCGCTTAATAGATTTGCATATAAATTTATTGATGTGAACGATATAATATGCACTTATTACTCACACGTATTGTCTAGATATGAGCTAACCCATACATTAATAAATCATCCGATTAGCAGTAATGGCAGTAATCATACCTAATACGTTGAACCATTTCTATTAAATACTTGGAATATCATTTTATTCCCCGTAAAAGGGCGTGTTAATTATAATTGTATATAATACTTTGCATTCAACTAAGACAAGTTTTTCCACAACGAAAACTGACTGGAGCATTTTAAAAGAGAACAGCGGAAAGCTGCTACGAGTAAAGCCTATTGATTGTTAATTCCATAGGTATTGGTTTTATTTTAATGTCGTCTACATAATCCCTATTTTTTGATGCAGTATTCGAGTATTCTATAACCGTTTTGGCCACAGTTTTTGTATGGTTCTGTACGACACAATAATCCTTCATTAGTCACAATAATAACTCAAAAAAAATTACATGTAGGTACATGATGAGATTTGAAAATTGGTAGCGGGAAAGCAATTCCTTCCATACAAACTGCGTAAGCATTCGAGCGTAAAATAAATCTTGTTGCTGTATTGACGAACGCAACTCTATTAAATTTCAATTTTGACAAATGAAGTTTAAAATATGATTTAACTGAGCGGGCACTTTGTACCCAATGTCATACACATCAAGTGCATACTCAATTGAACCGGATAATACATGGAATGAAATGAGTGGGCAGTTCACTTGTATGTGGCGACTGGCGACATAGCATCAGATGCAATCCCAATTCAACCGAACGTTTTCAGGTCCGCGCCCTCCTGTAGCTTGGGCCGCGCGACCACCGCGCACTTTACTGCAGGGATATAAATTTAACGCTTACGTTTCGCCTCGCTCCGCTAGTTTAATTAAGCGTGCCCATTGTCTGCATGTGCGTAAAGACGTCCAATACGGGCTGTTGTTCTTGGACCACTAGATAATGGACTCCTACCGGTTAGTTAATGTAGCATTAAGCTGACACTTTTGAGGTTATGTCGCTGTATTAATTAAGAAGGTACGAGAGGGGTCTAATATCATTCCACTAAACAGTATGGTCCGGGAAACATCGCAAATAATTCTTACTCGAAATTATGTAAATCATTATGTAGGTAAGTATTTGTATTATCTACAAAGGTCAATAGAAACAACTTGCTTCCTTCTATATATTCTAATACCTACAGTAGGATTGTTTGAAAAAAAAAGACTCAATTTAACACGGATTATTTCAGTTTCAATTTCATAATAATTTCCTGCCAATAAAAAAAAACCGTCCTTAAAAAATGAAATCAACTAGTAGGTACAACTACTTGGTAGGGAAGGGATCTAGGTACGTATAACAACTTGTTCTACGATGCCAACTCCCCACTGGTACTGAACCAGTAAATTCTGGTACAATTTTGCGCAAAACAATAAGTCAATAAAAAAATTCGCTAACACAGTTAATTTGTACCGGTGTTCCCTACACGGCTGTGAGATTAAATTTTCAAACGGGTGACGGCCATATTAATTTTTCCAGAGACAATTCGCTTTCATCATCCGGCCGCCGCCATACTGCCTTATCGCAAAGTTATTTATGGACAACCCTAACTGTAGGTAGGTAAGGTATATTGTATCTGTTTGGAAACCAAAAATCCGTTTGTTGATTAGTATTAGGTTGAGAGCATTGATTGTCAGCTCACCAGATTTAGTAAGTATACGTTATTTAATCTGTAATTTTACTCTTATCTAAGCCACTTTAGCACACAATAATTGCAGTCCCAAGTGCAGTGGCGCCGCCCTGGTGGTAAAAAATGTTGGCATTTCGCCAGTTCGCTCAATCCACGCCATGAAATGGACAGAAAGGTTGTGTTCTGGTGATCGCCAAGAGATGGTGAATATATCAGCTTAATCTTGAACAAGCACGCTTATTTTTAGAACAAATGCTTTTACTAATCCTGATACATTATAGAAATAAAAAAGCTAAACGTGCCCTCATTAACTAAACCACAACTTACCAAGAGACGAATAATTGAAAATCGATTCTTATAACAACACTCACTTCACTGACGCACGTGTTAAGTCCCAAAGAAAACTAAAGCGTAACAACCAGACCTCAAAGGTGTCAAAATGCATTTTTTAATAATTGCAACTTTCTCCCTAACAATGACGGTTTTTGTCCCTTGGCACAACAAAACAAACTCTCTCTTACACTTTTTGTCGTCCCGTCACCATAGACACAAACAGTCAAGCTATTGCACTTTAAAAAACTCAGTAACTGCACAGACAAGCTATCCGATCGGTCGGACCATCATGACGCTACTAAAAACGGTATTTCTTTATCCAGAAATCTCTTAACGAGGTTAGTTTAGGCAAACTTTTGTGATGTGATTTTTTTTGTTCGCTTTATTTGGGTCCATGTGAGTCCGTTTGTTATTCCCCTTTAAGTATTCGAAGTGAAGGGTTGCGCCGCTCTCGCGTATTTACGGTGCGCAAGAGTGAGCGTGATGCAACTATTTTGTTAATGTCTTCATATAGTCGAAAGAGAACACGTTTGGAAAATAATTTGAATATCAAAATGCAGATGGCTTCTTTCCGAGCCTTGGAGCGCTGAGCTACAAGTTAATTAAGGTTTGCCCATCAATTAAATTATTTTGAATACGTTTATTTTGCAGATTAAGTTCTAATAATAATTTAATGGCTTAATGATGACCTGTGAAACAAAACTAACATCTATATTATTAGAATAGGTAAGTAATAATTCCAATCCATTGTACAGTTTTTATTTATGCACATGAACAAAGATTTTTTACAAACTTACCTAGCATGGTCAATTGGCCATAGATTTTTATATTTGTCATTGATTGTGAATTCCAATCATACATTTTCCGTGGACTCTTAATAACTTTATACTGATCGACTGATCGTAAGGTGCTGCCCGTCACTTGTTAACAGCATCAGTGAACCAACATTAATATTTTTTCCTAAATCATACATATTATTCTTAATGTGATCAATCCTGTAAAACCGGTGTGGGAAGGTCGTCTAGCTATATTTTAGATGAAAGAGCCAATAAGGTAAATTACATTTGTAGTTTTAATGCGCCATAAAATGAAATCCGTTGAAACTATCCTCATTAACGTAGGAACGTGCATTATTCTCACAGTTTTTAATATCCCGCTGAACATGACAAATATTAATTTCTCCGTTGTAGGCTGAACCTTTCTGTAGGTGCCTACATTCATATACTTAAAGCCTACATTTTGCAACGAACAAACTATGACTACAACACATAAATCGCTTTCAGTCAAATGCCATATATCCGAATCTGGGACGATGCATTCGTTCAACGAACGGATTCACTGAGCGAAACACCGAAATTTATTGGGTTAGTAGTTGCCGTAGGTCGATAAAACTACCCTCCCGACAACAAGGCCGTAACTTCGAAAAAGTATTCGAAAAAAATACGACCTTACTCATAAAGAAACAGAGTAAACTCTAGCTTGTTGCTCAGTCTGCCTGAAAAGAGCTAGCAATACGCACTGCAATTTTGTGATATCTTTTTCACTCTTTCAGCCCCGGCGACATACGGACGTTATAGTGCCGAATTAGCATATTTATTGCTAGTTACACGACAAAATAAATTTATCTTAGCCCATTGGGCTTGGGCGGTTCCATACTTATTCAGAATTTCAGGGTTGCTTGGTAATTTAGGTGCCAAGAGACGGAACGTTTGTCATTTGACTTGCAAGTTTAGAGCACTAATTAATCGTTTGCAATCGCTAGCGAATTCCTTGGTTTACCTACATGAGAAGAAAAAAGTTAGATCCTGTTATCATATTAGTGACTGATCGTCATATGTGTGAGTGAAAGATTAAATAAGTAACTATTTAACATACATTAATTTACATACACATATATGTAGATATTATCTCATTGGATTAAACCCCATCGATAGGTACCTAATTAAATTAATCAGCACAAACCGTACACTAAGATACTTTCCCTGATAAAATGAGGTAGGTAAATGATGAGACAAATTTTATCATTATGGTTTAGTAATATCAAAATTAATAATCAGATCAATTAAGTTAGTAACTACACCCCATTGCTATAATATATAAGTTACAACATCATTTTGCCTATATCTAACGACACCCAAGGGATCAGAGGGGATTTGTGGGTGCAATTTGCACCTTACAGCACTATTATGTAACACCATTATTCGATGATCTGTATCTTCATGTCAAAAAGATATAGAACTAAAATCTTTACATAGAACCTTCATAAAAGGATTGCGCTCACGCTTGACCGTTTCCTTGTACACATATTGTAACTTCCGCTTCACGATAGGCGGGTGTAGCCCCAGCTTTAGGGAATACCGAAGTATCCATTTTGTCTGTTTTATGTGCGTTTACGTCTACGTTTGGCTACAAATTACGGAAATATCAGAACATTAGGATTTTTAAGAGAATAATGTGTCTACTGTAATGTACTTATCTATTTATAATAAATACCTAATGCTTAACACAAAGAAAATGTAATGATGGTAAATTATTCCTTCCTAGTATTTAACAAGTTGCCCAGAGACATGTGTAATCTACCTCTGAATAGATTCAAGACAAATCTACATACATGGTTGTTGGACCGACCCTTTTTACTCTATTAATGAGTTCTTTAGTTATTAAGTACCTAATATGCTTGCAAGTACCTATTTTTGTTTGCAAAAAATTCGCACGCCAGAAATGGCGTAATGCTGTTCTAATTTTAATTTAAGAAGACCCCTGTAACCATATAAATAATTTGATTTGATTTGATTTAAAAAAAATACTGCCATTTTTTAAACAATGAAAATACTTATGCATCTTGTCGATTTCTAGGCATTCAAGCTTTTAAATAATCCTTTTATATGTTTTAATTATTTATTAATAGTTCAATTAAATAGTTCTTCTTCACCCCCAATTTAAATTTACAATATAGTACCTACCTACATTACCAACTTAGTAGGTAAGTACAAAAGTAGGATGCTCCTTACCTGAAACAATACAAAACAATCATTAGTATTCAAAACAATACCTCACAAAAAATTTAAATATAAATTATAAAATATACAAAAGAAACAGTTTCAATCCATCAGTATAAATGGATAGCGCTACCTGCCCTCGCATATACGAAGTCACGAACACATACGCACTTCGTAAACGCCTCTGACGAAACCGGTCCGAACGCCGTCGGCATACGAATGTATTTCCTAACAACACATCTTCCGTCTTTCATCGGCGCCAAAACATCACATAAATTTATCTCGCTCGTGCCCTTCGAAGCAACTTCACGGCGAACGAGCGCCGGCCAATCAGCGCGCGCCGTGCCATCGCCATATTGAGAGCCGCGACAGAGCTGCCCTCTGGACGAACTAATGCAAAAGCGACGCTATGTTTTCCGTATTGTTTTGCGTGATTTTCATGAAATTTTAATGTTTTTCGGGTATATTTTGAGTGAAATTTGTGTCTGGGTGTGTGTTTTAGTTATGGTTTACAAAATATTTACGTTATTTCGCAAAATTAGTGATGAATTGGCAATGTTATTAAAAGGACGCCGCTCCAAGCAGCCCAAAGCTAAGTTCGGATCGTGGAATACTTTATTATAGAAAACAACTATATTCTCAATAGTTTTTTTTACTGTTTATAGTGAAATTATGTCTTGTAAATTTGAAAGTACAGATAATGAATACTTTGATTAGGTTTATCATTAATTTCCGAATTTTTGGGTAAAATATTTTGAGGTTATTTCAATGCTACAATTGTTAAAGCCAATATATAGAAAAACAGTGTTTGTGATTGATCTGAAGTATACTAAAAAGATTTTTGACCCATATTTATAGTCCCTTCTAAGCTTCTTATCAGAAATTCCCATTAAGTAAGTACCTACCTATTATTGACTGACATAGCAATCAAATATATTTCATTTATCAATTTAATAATAACAAAACTATACTACCAATATTCATAAAATAGTAACCAACTTTGCGTATTTATTTTACACAATTAACCGAAAATTAATAGATTCTAGGTACCTACATATTCCAGTCGCCATAGCTCAGGGGCCGATTTCTCCTATTTACAGTGAAACTTGGATAAGTGGGACCTGGATAAGTGAGAAACCTCCATAGCTGGAACTCATGCTGCTGTCCCCACACTTTACCACTGAATTACCTCTGTTAGTGGGACAAAACAGACCTCTATAACTGGGATTCGTTTTTTCGATTATGTCTTTATAATTACCTCCATAACTGAGACAGCGGGCGTATTTAACCTCTATTATTGAGACTAAATTTTAAGTTAAATACTTTTAATAAATGGTTATCTTTGAATTTAAAGATTTCGACCTCTATAACTGCGATAATGTCAATCCATTACCTCTCTAACTGGGACTTCATTTTATTTCAAAATGCGAGACAGTAAAAGCACTATTCTTTTACAGACCAATGTTGAAATATCAACATTATACCTAAGATTAAATTTACATTAATTAAAAATAATATCTTAATAGCTGACCCCTAAAAGAGGACAATATAAAATGTCAGATTTATTTTTTGTACTGTTTATAAAAAAGTGTTAATATTTTTTGTTTATGAGGTACCTTTTTATTTCTGCCAACGATTATAATTCATGTATAATCATTATGAAATACACCACCTACCTACCTATTTTATTTAATAATCGCACCTTTATAACTGGAATATCCTCTTTTTTACCTCTATTTATGGAACCCTATCTAAATGGGACAGACATTAATCTATACCTGTATATCTGAGACACTGGGTAAGTGGAATACCTCTTTAAGTGAGACAAATTTGCTGGTCCCTTCAAGTCCCAGTTATCCAGGTTTCACTGTATATTATTTTACAAATTAAAATATGTATACAATGATGGTATAACATAGAATTATTGAATGAAAATATATATTTATATGAATAAATCCTATTTAAAGACGTTTAAACGATACCTCGACTGATATAAACATGGATGTCCTGCCGCCGACGGCGCATGCGTGGAATCAAATCCGCCTCTTTATAGACATTTAGGTTATTTTTATTGAAGTGATAAAACATACTTATGGGTGATTTTATTTAAAAAAATATGTGCTTTAACGTTCTACTCATTGTCAAAGTCTAAAAAACTAAGTAGGTCTTTTACATTACTTGACAAAAAGCGTACTTAGATAAAATATTTAATTGATATTCTTTCGATACCTACCTAACTCTTATACAAAACATTTTTTGATGAGAAATTGCTCCAAACTTCGTAGGTAGGTATAATAAAACAATTTTAACATTATCCTTTATGAAATATTTATCTTTTTTAATATTTTCTTGTTGGTGTGTAATAAATAATTTTTTGTATTGAATGAAAATATCTTTAGTGTTCGTATTCTATTTAGTATTATTTCAACGTAGAATGATTTTTGTACGTTCCTACGTATTCATCAAATATATAACATAATAATGATCAAACACTACAGCATTTGTGGCAAACAAGCGTACGGCCCCATTTAACAAAGCCGCATTCACTTGCGTTGCGTTTTCCAAGCAAAAAGAAAAACATTCAAACCATTTAATTCCAAGTTTTTATTAGCAGCACATTTTATTCAAGTCGTCGGGCTGAAATCAAAGGTGCAGATAAAACTTTGAGAGCACTCGCCGCGTTATTATGGAAGTTGGACTGCTACTGAAGTGAAGCGAGAAACCTAAAGTAGGACGGAGACTATTGCACATGCACATCTTGATATATCTAGATGCTTTTAGAGGGAATATACGTTAATTATTATAATTGTATCGTGGTGTGGAAAACTAATCAATTCATATTTTAAAATTTGTAGAAAGTTGGTAGTCTACAATTTTTTTACCTACGTTAGTAGTGAGGTATAAAACGGAATTTTAAAAGTCTATTCGATTGTTTTTTTAATTCTTTGCTATAAAAAGTTCATTTCTTGTATCTAAAAATCAGTATAAGTACGGTAAAGTAGACAGAATTACTCCTAGACAAATGGAAGGTTACTAAGGCTGGATGTAACCAAACTGGAATAAGACCTAGGTACTCGGAGTTTAAGAGGCAAAACGTCATGTAAATTTGACATTAATTCTAAGGATATACCTTAATCCATGTTGGTTAAATAAAGCTTAATTGTTGTTAAATAAGGCTGGATTGATCAAAGTTTT
This sequence comes from Apotomis betuletana, assembly GCA_932273695.1. Taxonomy (NCBI): domain Eukaryota; kingdom Metazoa; phylum Arthropoda; class Insecta; order Lepidoptera; family Tortricidae; genus Apotomis; species Apotomis betuletana. The sequence goes on along the minus strand of OW026300.1, from coordinate 28,018,711 downwards.
ATTCCAAGAATAATGCTTACACTCGGATAGTAATGTCAAAATCCCACAGTATTAGTTTCCAGCCTAAAGTACCTAACCTAAAATTTGTCTATATAGGAGTAAATCATGTACAAGGTAGGTACCTTTAAACTATTTTTAATAACAAATGGAGTCAAGTAATAAATAAAATAGTTAACGCTATTGTTGAAGTTTGGGTGAAATGAAGACAACACATAATTTGAATAACAAAAACATTTAAATAACCTCGTTGAAAGGCATTCGTTAAGCGCTTCCGTACTAGAATCGCAGAGATGCTAACTATTTATACAGTGCACCGCTTGCATTACACAGATAAAATACGCTGCCAAGTTCTTGGGGCAAAAGAAGCGAAACGAAAGGCGAGATTTAGTGTGGAAATTTTGGAAGTAAGCCGGGACTGCGTTTGTGGTGGCTTACATTAATCATACGATGGAAAAATACCCCGGCGACTTACGACGGAGTTCCGCTGGACGTCATGCCGTATTTAGTACATTTTTGGAAATATTTATGCGCTTGATAGCCGTTAGTTTCCTTGTTGTACTGTCTTAAAAGAATTTACAGCTTATGCTGCGGGCTTTAGTCGCCATTCTCTAACATGCAATTTTCAGATTTTCATAATTTTAATGGTTTTAAACTCGAATGCGACTGAAGAGAATGAACACAAGAAGTTAAGAATGATTTTCAAACAAGGTATTAGTAGAATAATCATTGCCATTCATTGGTGCCAACATGCCACCAACTTCCAGCATCGGTAGCATGGACCCTTTATGGATACATAGCCCCTAGTGGCCCTATCCAAGTAACCCTATAGAGTACAAGCTTAGGTCTTTGTAACATCTAATTGGTTCATCGTTAGTATTTCATATTCTATCAGATAAAGCTTACCCGAAACTTTATTGCCTCGAGAGGAGGTTGATCTAAATAATAGTCCAGAATTTTTACATTATTGTTTAATGAAGAGCGCAAAAAAGTAACCTATTTGTACTCTATGAATTAATTCTAAAACAAGAACGCTGTCAGACTAAATCCAAAACACAAATAGAGTTGTAAATCCGTCCAAAAAATTAGCTAAGCACATGTTAAACAGCATTCTAATTTGTACAAACGGGCCGGACCTAAGCCTACTTAAACAAATTTACAACGATCGTTTCTCCTAAAGGTGACCCAAATTACCATGAAAAAAGTTTAACATCCCTTTATTTCAGAACAAACAGAGGCTGTTCGGCGGGAATCCCGTGTAATCCGACCACTTATCACGGGTGCAAAATGCAAATTTCAAGCGGGACCGTTGTACGCAGTATTACGAAAATACCCGAATAAGTACATCAGGGATATTGTCAAAGTTCGCCGGCGATATCAAAGGATAAACAGGTTAATCTCAGGCCCAAACTTCACGTGAGCCGAGCCTACAGTCGGCTATTAACTTCGGTAAGCATATAATGTTCTAAGTGCCTTTAATTTACAGTTTAAAAATGCTTTAATAAAACAAATACATCCCAAGAACTATTGTTAATAGCATACCGTTTGCTTTTAGACACGTTCAGATAACATATGTCTAGTTCACATGAAGCCTCAAATCTACTGCTAATGAATCTATTGGGGTTTGTATCTTTTGCTATTAATCATACTACGTATACTGCACGAATTTTAACTATAGCGTTAATATTTAATATGGCGTTAATTAAAGTGGAGAAATTAATGTTTGAATAAAGTCACGCTTTGTGATTTATAGCAGTAAAAAAAAATTCCTTCCGGAATGTAAAAAATGTAATGTGTAAAAAAAAACAGATTTCTATTAGGTTAAAGTTTTCTATTTCACATTGATATATATTGAAAAGATACGAACAAAACTGGTTACTTTTGTATAAATTTCTACGGACCTATTTCAAAGTCGAGTTCTCTTCCATACGTTTCCCTCGGCGCCAAAGTAAAAAGCGGCACCTGATTTTTTTACATTCACCGATAATGAACAAAAGCTAGCGTGTGCAAACGCTGTTAGCACTTGCGCACTTTTCAATTTACCCCTTCACATTTATTGATTGGGCTCTGAGAAAAACTTGGCACGCCTTTACGTCAACACGTGGGTACAGGCGTGCGTCGAAGTCATTACTTGACAATAATGCTGAAGTTTAACGCTGCCATAAAATAACTAAGCTCGTTAGAGAATATTTCTAACGTTTTTCTGGATAGCGTGCCCCACTCCGATCCTGTTAAGATTTTCAGTAAAATGAGACTTAGAAACGCGGGTTTATATGTAGAAATTCTAGCTTTCCTATCCTTGAACATATGCAATCTTGTTTAAGTACAAATAATGCCTGTATTTTAGCAATCAATTGTAAAATAAAACGAATTATTAACTGACATAATTGTAAATAGGTGAAATAATATTAAAACAAACAAATACGAGATAATCCAGGGTTTTGTAAGAGCTTCAGTGTGAACTCACTGAACTAACCCCTTGAATACGGTTATGGCCATATGTGAGACATGTACTTGAATAGTTCCGTGTGTTTGTTATTTACCAAAGTTTAAACGTGACTAAACGAACCTTTCAGAACTAGTCTTCACATTAAATGGATACAAATTGACCCTCTATTACAAGCCACAAAATTCATTGAACTTAAGTAGCGTACGACCTGATTTAAAATGATGTATCAATTTAAATTAATAAGCTTGATTTACATTGTTATATCGCACGTTTGTTTATTTAATAGCCATAAGTTATCAGGAGTTCACAAAAATACGTCACAAGTTGATGCCCGCTGTTACCTTACTATTTAAAAGATCATATTGGAAAATATGAGTGTTACTAAGCGCTTTATCATTTAATTAGCAATTTGTGTTAATTTTAAACCACCCTAACTTAAGTTTTAGGCCCTAACTAAGGAAATGGGAACATTATCAGCACTGTAACGATTTAGAATTTTCAATTACCTACCAACTGAATAATAGGTTATTTAACTTGTGTGGTAGGTAATGTATAGGTACGTACTTGACTAGCTTTACGAATTAATTGATAAAAAGGTATACTTCCGTTTGGCAAATTATGTTTCCCAAATATCAAATATGACTTCCCAAATAACTTATCGCAATAGTTTCATTTCCCAAATGCATGTCTAGCAAAGATACATTTCCCATTGTATTCATTTGGTCAAATCATCTTTTCCCAAAATTTCACTTCGTCAAGATTTTATTAAGCAAATGCTTATTAAGCAAATGTTTCATTTTCTCATAAATTATATGGCAATTTTTTTTCCCAAATTTATCACTTCCCATGCTCAACTTATAGCAAGAGTTTGGCAATGGACACAATTTTTAGGACTTGATAAATAACGATGGGGGTGGTAGTAGTGGGTCAAAATGGGTCCCAAAACCGAAAACTGTAGGTTAGGTTAGGTTTGTTTTGTGACCATGTATAGCGGAGCGAGCGAAGCGAGCGGAGCGTCAAAATGGGTCCCAAAACCGAAAACTGTAGGTTAGGTTAGGTTTGTTTTGTGACCATGTATAGCGGAGCGAGCGAAGCGAGCGGAGCGTCAAAATGGGTCCCAAAACCGAAAACTTTAGGTTAGGTTTGCATTGTGACCATGTATATTGTATAGCGGAGCGACTAAATTTGCCGGGATGCGCGTTTTACGCAGCACCAGCGAAAACCCAGCTCACTACTCAAATTGGGATATAAATCGTTTGCCATGGAATATTTTGGTATAAGAATGTTATGCCAAACGATATATTTGCAAAAAAAAAATTGGGAAAGTAAAACTTGACAAGTAATTATTTGCTAAGCAACCACTTGCTAAACAAAATGTTTGCAAACTGTAAATTTGGGATACGTAGTTTTGCTAATTGCACTTTTTGCCAAATGAAAATTTGGGAAACAAAGTTTGCGATGTGATACTTTGGGGAACGTTTTTTGCCAAACATTAGTAATCCTGATAAAAACGATATTTTTAAAACTGCTTTTAAAATAAAACAAAATTTGAACTTTGTGTGGGTTATCCTACGATTACACGATTTGAAAATGATTCATTTTCTAGATTGCGGGCGGAAAAAGAAGGATGATAAGTCAACCATTTAAGTATTTTGTCATCTCCATATTTTGCAACTTATCACAGTCTGCACGTAGCTCGGAATCTAGAAGCTTAACACCTGTTTGCGAACCACTGACCGCTGACAACACCTACGTTACGCCCATATGGATAAAACCAACTCAAAACCTTGTCATGGTAAATAAAATAATGTAAGAGTAGAATGAGAAGCAGTTGCAAAAGGTGGACAACTAACCAATAGTTTTTCCTAGTACCTATGCATTTTTACTTTTTTACTTCGTACTTACTTAACTAACGTTTTCGAAATTGACTTAGTGTAAGTAATTTATATTGATATACTAGCTGTTGCCCGCGACTTCGTCCGCGTGGAACCTTTATCTTGAAAATTTTACATCTTTATTATTTTCAGATCTAAGTAATGTTGAAATTGCTAAACGTGCTTTTTTTTGCTTTTGCACCCCGTTTTAACCCCCATAGGGGTGAAATTTTCTAAAACGCTGAAAGTATTTTTTGTGTTTTTGAATAAGTAATCTTTCTACAAAGTTTCAAGTCTCTAGCTCCAAAAAAAAAAGTTTCCCCCATACAAACTTTGCACCCCTATTTAACCCCCTTAGAGATTGAATTTTTCAAAATCGCTTCTTATCTCTAGCCCACGTTATAAAAGTAACCTACTGTGCAAAAATCAACTCTCTTACATTAGTAGTTTTGGCTGTGCGTTGATGAGACATTAAGGACTTCTTCTTTTATATATATAGATTAGCGGATTTCCCCATACAAACTTTGCACCCCTTTTTTACCCCCTTCGAGGTGAAATTTTCCAAAACGCTGAAATTACTTTTTTTGTATTTGACTACGTAAGCCTTCTACAAAGTTTCAAGTCTCTAGTTCAAAAAATAAAGTTTCTCCCATATAAACATTGCAACCCTTTTTAACCCCCATAGGGGTGAAATTTTCCAAAACGCTGAAAGTACTTTTTGTGTTTTTGAATAAGTAATCTTTCTACAAAGTTTCAAGTCTCTAGCTCCAAAAAAAAAGTTTCCCCCATACAAACTTTGCACCCCTATTTAACCCCCTTAGAGATTGAATTTTTCAAAATCGCTTCTTATCTCTAGCCCACGTTATAAAAGTAACCTACTGTGCAAAAATCAACTCTCTTACATTAGTAGTTTTGGCTGTGCGTTGATGAGTCATTAAGGACTTCTTCTTTTATATATATAGATTATATTATAAAATAAAGAAATCTATATTTCTATAATCTAAATCTATACTGAACACGAAGCCTCACCTATTACTGATGAACATAACGTCACACCATAATAATTTACTCTAAACTTATACCTACTAATACTCAACACACAGTTAGGTCAGAGATAGTTTCAAAATGCCTAATTAGTCTTCCTATGCGACTGTAATCCGCTATAATTCAGACAAATCTCGACTGTTTATGCGATCCCGAATTCCGCCGGTCTCAAAACGAGGCGTTAATAAGATTATAACAGCAACATTGCCGAATAAACCTGTTGGTAAATATACCGACGAATATATACATGTTTTATCGAATAATTAGGAAACTAGTTAGAAATAAAAAGCCGTTACTCTCGAATATGTCATTGAACGCTAAATTCACACATAAATCGAGATGCACTGCATGTGGAGCAAAGATAAAGGAACTTAAAACACGCATTCTACTAAACTATTAGAATCATGTTATTCAGCTAAAGGAGTAATAATTCATTAATTATCCATTATCAAGACGATATACGTATATTCACTACCTACATGCATATACGTATATCCAAGATCTACTGTTTTGCACAGGCATATGGATTTTAAAATGATTTTGAAATAAAACGTTAGAATTTTCAGTTAGACAAAAGGTATAAAATTAATAAGAAGTTGATTTCATTTTGATTTAGTATAAGTATTGTGACTCTTATGATTTAGTTATTCACCGTTGAAACTTCGTAAAAATTTCACACACATACTTGTAAATTTAGTTCATTTCCATCAGATAGGTACCTATCTACACATTCCAATATAAATATAATTACTCACTAATGACTGTAAAACACGTGTGATTGACAGATGGCTATCTCTCGATGAATAATTAATGAATAATATGATAATTGCATCACCGTTTATTTTAAGCGACATTATTGGCGACCGTATAAATCACTATTTATCGAAACAAATTAGACACTACGACGAATATCACGGTTCGGAATGATTATAATAATTGGGTACAGTTTGATTTCATCACTTACTTTCATATAAGAATAAAATTGTGTTAAAGTTGGGCAAGTAAATGCATTTTGTTAGCCACAAAAGTAAGGAGCTACTTAACTCTGTTTAGGTCTGTATTTTTTTTCTTTTTCCAGTACCAATGGATTGAAGATTCATAGTAGAAAATTCAGTCTTTTGAACAGACTTTCCATAGACCTTAGGTATGTCTAAGGAAACGACCAGCTTCCTCCAGTTCGATCGTATTAACACGATACGATTTAATACCCCCGGTCTCATTATCAGATACCTAATAACAAATCGTTTAAGGGCCTACGTACACACCGGGAAATGAGCGAGCGTTAAACCTGCTTATGCAAAGGCACGCGCTCACAAATCTACTTAACGTACGCGGGTAATGTACCTAAACGTATTTACAAATTTACAATATTTCTGTTGCGATAAATTGGCGCACTAAATTTGGCCTCTTTAGCCCAGGTGAACGCATATCTGCATATTTATGTTGCAGGGAAGCCTCTTTAAGGGGAGCGTCTGGGCTTAAAAATGGAGGGAAATGCTGCGTTTTTTCGCCGCAAGTTTTAACAAGATCCGCGTTATTTATGCCGGAGCTATGGAGGGATCTCGGAGATTTATCGTAAACCGTGACTGATTGGAGGAGTCGGTTTGGTATACGGTTCAACCGAATTTAAATTGGCTGTTTTATAGGAGATATCTTTGGAGCATCTTAGATATCAGTACCTATTCAAAATAGAACCCCAGTTACTTGAACATAAAGATCATAAGATTAAGCAAAGTCGGAAAGCAGCGCTATCTATGTACACGTTATAGTTAAATCCGCAGCAAACTCAAAATTTTAGATTAATCAAATCAAATCATAAACCTAAGCACAAATAGAAGTTTCGCTCTAGTACTAGAAAATATTTTAAAGCATTCATACACCTAAGAATTAAGCAGACAGATTTAGATAAAATACATCGTTATCGTCTGAGAACAAAGAATAAGATGAAATTTTGGGGTTAAAAGTCACCCATAAATATTAGAAGCTGATAAGGACTTATGTCACAACAATTAACTCTTATCGATGGATCGTTCATCAATCACAATTAATGATACAAGCGATCTGTCACATATTTACCTATTTTATATATTTAGAGACCAGACCAGTGTTCTTTGACCTCTCAATTGCTGACCATTCCCTCTTTTACAGGAGCATGACCAGTGGCACAAGGGGAGAGGCGGGTCAAGATATCCTGGGCTCTTATCTGCATGCGAATCTGTCAAAGGTGAAGAGAGGTCATGATGATAAGCGATGCGTTGACAACGCACTGGTATAATTATGATTATTATTTGGAATTCAACGTGAATTTTATTGTTCGATAAACAATATTTCCGTGTGAATAGTGTAAATTCCATGATTAGTTACTTAGTCAAAGGATGCGTATCTTTTTAGCTATAATGAAGCACTCTTTGTATTTATCTAAACATACTACTATAGCATAATACTAAAAATATCTACCTGAATAGAAACAAACTTGACAACGCGGTTGGCGCAGTGGTAGTGCTGCTGCCTACTGCGCCGACGGCCCTGGGTTTAATCCCGGCAAGCCTACTATAGAGCTTAAGTAATAAATAAATAAATAAATATTAAGGGACAATCATACACAAATCGACCTAGTCCCAAACTAAGCAAAGCTTGTACTATGGGTACTTATGGGTAAGCTTGTACTTAAGTGTTGTGGGAGTAGCTCGATAGTTTTGAAGTCGTCCAATAGAAAAAGAAAACAAAAACCTATTGTTAACGTTTCAATTACAGAATTACTTAACATACTATTTAAAAATTATTTACAATTATGTACAACACAAACTTCGTCATATTCGTATATAGGTCAACTTAGATACTTATTACAAAATAGCAGGTGCCATTATAGGTGCCAGGTGACATATCTATATAACATTCAACAAAATATCTAGTAAATGTTAGTTCAGTCTGTCATCAATTAATTTTTAAATTGAATTAAAGCAACTCGTAATAACGTACGCTATTTTAAGAGCCATGCAGAAGTGAAATCTTGGTCAAACACACTGCAGTGAACAATTATTTTCTTAGACAAAGGAAATGCTCATTAAAGCCGCAGCAGCGCCAACTAATTACAAACCAGTTAACTCAGAAATTGCACAAACAACAAGCTTTCAGTTCAATACAAAAACAATAATAGGTGCCCTGTTTACAGGCCTGAGTATAAAGTATAAACACTGACACTGCACCCACTGTACACCATAAAATGTACAGGTAAGGTTTTAACTTTAAATTTTATTAGAATTAGAGTGTCAAAGATGGGTCATTTACCTTACTACTCTGAACATTTACTTTTATCGCACACTTTCGACAAACAAATTTGAATGATTCATCCATCAAGCAGATACGAATAAAACTATGCAGATTTAAATTTAAATTTAATAATAATAATACAATACTTTATTGCACACCAATAAAAGTTTACAAAAGGAAACCAGACAAATACAATTTATAAATAACGGTAGACAACAGGCGGTCTTATCGCTAGAAAGCGATAGCGATTTAGACTAGAATTTATGTCTTTATTTTGACCATAACGTTGAATATACATGTGAAAAAGATAAATAAATTAAGTGTATGCTGATAAGTTTAACCAAATTCAAATTAGATATAGTGTTTAAAATTCATGATAGAACAGACATATTAGTCATAACTGATATGAAATAAATTACAACCAACATCTACTATTGTGTAGTTTTATCGAGTAGGTACCTATTTATATCTCTTCTTCTCTTCTTCTTCCCTTCTTCTCAGCATATATGCGTCCACTGCTGGACATATGCCTCTTGCATGGATTTCCAAACCGATCTTGATGCGGCGATCCTACTCCAGGTCGGCCCTGCCGTCTTTTTAATGTCGTCCGACCATCTGGCTTGCGGTCTTCCAACGCTTCTGCCACCCGTTCGCGGCCTCCAGTTAATCCTATTTATATACAAATAGAGAATCTTTATATAATTAATTTTCATTTGCAAAGAAAACATTCCAAAAAACTTACTCAAGTTAATGAGCTCCTCTTAAATAAGTATGTGTATAATTTAGAACGTGCAGTTTTTTTGGCTTAACTCGAGATTTTTCTGGCTTAGCTCAGACGGGAAAAAAACTAGCGCGGATATTTACAAGGCTTAAATAAAAGTTGTTCCGTTAAAAGAACTCCCAAGTAGTCTGGTGCAGACGCCAACTAAAAGCCTATTTCAAATAAAAACAAAATAAAATTTAGCCTCTAACAATTTTAAACAATCGACTCGAATTTAAAAATAAAACCATGTGAAGTGTGTGAACATTGTAATACCATCTTGCTGAGTAAAACCGTCGATGCAAAATGCAACACATGTCACTTGTGTCGATATGCATAAACGATTCCTATGAATTATGTAAAGGCTTCGCCGGCCACGGGTGTTACCCGACAATGAACAAAGTGTCCATGTCCAAAACGACTAAAAACAACATGAAACAAACAGAACATAACCTAATAACGTCATGTCACGTAACTTCCGAATTGGCCGTTGTTATTCCAAATTCGAACCCAATTTAGGCCGCGATGTTACCAGTTAGAAATTCTATTCAAAATTTGAATTTTAATAAAACAATACCGTGTTCGTGTATTCATGCATCACATCAGGGCTTGTTTGCACGGCCTCTGTGCTCGCAATTTACGTCTCTCGCGGGAGACGAAGAGTAATGTCGACGTGGGGAGAAAAAAAAAGTTCGCTACGAGTTGGTCGACAAGTTCAGCCAATTATAACTGACAAGCGACGCAGGCGCGGCCGCCTCAATTTCAAGCCTTCGAGCAACAAGCTTTAGCATGGCTACGGGACATGTTTTTTTGTCATTACAAGTTGCGCTAACGAAGCTACACGCGTTTAAAAATAAGATAAATTTTAATTACCTACCGATTGCATTAAGTTAAATGACTAATGGCCTGACGCCTCTTCATCCACACAAGATTTACCTCCATTAAAAAACTACAACCAAAAATTCAAATGCAATCCGGCATTAATTATTAATAAAACACGCATTAAAATGCACCAGCACCTTGCTTATAAAGTTGGAAAACTCAAAAAGTCTCAAAATGAATCACGGCGTGCGTTGCCCGTGAAATATTACACCGAGCCTGGCACCATAAAGCAGCGGTGTGGCAGAGGCGATACAACGATAGCGACAGCCCGACAGACACCACAGACTCGCCTCTCTGATCAAGCGCTACAGGCTGATGCGTTACGATATTCTTAGCATCTAATATGGGTTACTTTTATCCGAAATTCTCGCTATATAGAAACGTTGTGGCAGAGGCGACACAACACAACGATAGCGATAGCCCGACAGACACCACAGACTCGCCTCTCTGATCAGCTGCTACAGGCTGATGCGTTACGATATTCTAAGCATCTAATATTGGTTACTTTTATCCATAATTCTCACTATAAAGAAACGTTGTGGCAGAGGCGACACAACACAACGATAGCGATAGCCCGACAGACACCACAGACTCGCCTCTCTGATCAGCTGCTACAGGCTGATGCGTTACGATATTCTAAGCATCTAATATTGGTTACTTTTATCCATAATTCTCACTATAAAGAAACGTTGTGGCAGAGGCGACACAACACAACGATAGCGATAGCCCGACAGACACCACAGACTCGCCTCTCTGATCAGCTGCTACAGGCTGATGCGTTACGATATTCTAAGCATCTAATATTGGTTACTTTTATCCATAATTCTCACTATAAGGGAACGTTGTGGCAGAGGCGACACAACACAACGATAGCGATAGTCCAACAGACACCACAGACTCGCCTCTGATCAGCCGCTACAGGCTGATGCGTTAAGATATTCTTAGCCTCTAATATGGGCTAATTTTATCCTAAAGTCTCACCATAAAGGAAACGTGTGGCAGAGACGATACAACGATAGCGATAGCCCGACAGACACCACAGACTTAGCCTCTCTGATCAACCGCTACAGGGTGATGCGTTGCTTTATTCTTAGCATATACCATATTAGAATATGGGTTACTTTTATCCCGAAGCCTCGCTACGGCTGCATTTTGTTTACAAGAATATTTATTTCTATAAGATATAAGAAAGGGCAACAATTTGGTTCTTCCGATTTCATCCTTTAATCATCTGATTCTTACTGTCCAAGTACATTGTAATTCAGCATGTGGACATTTGCTACTTTAATTGTGGGTTATTGAAAAATAACTGGAAAATTCATACATTTAAAATTGCATAGTAAATTAGCTCTTGATTTAGTGTCCATAAGAGACGACTATAATTAAACACAGCGATAGGCTCTACCTTTTTGGTAAACTGCCAGGCAGGCGCCAAAAATAAACCTCTTTTAAATAATTACTTTACTCTAGAGATGCGCAGAATGTGTCACTAAAGTGAAAAGAGTGATATGTGTCTTTAGCTCGCCGAGATATGTATCACTCATTTAGCTCATTTAGCTCAGTAGATCTTTAGACTATATCGTTCACGAGTGAGCAGGGAACTAGAGATGTCGATGAATTAGATTCACGGCAGCATGGCAACATTCATTTCATGAGCGAGAGGGAGCGAGTAATACTGAGATGATAGATGATATACTGAGCTACTTGAATCGTTAGTGAGCGAAAGAGCTAGTGAGCTAAACCAAATGATATAGCTCGTTTGAATCACTCACTCGCGAGCTACACATCTCTACTTTACTCGTGGTTTTACTCTTCCGCCGTAGATGTTAGTTCTTCAAACATTATCTATAGTGTCCTTGGTATAGTAAATTTGTACTTGTACAGCCGCACAAAACAAAACTAAACATCAACCTCTATCTAATAAACTTAAAGAATGCATAAGATAATATTACGATAAAATGTTTTTCAAAAACGATTCCTCCTGTATACAACTCCCACATATTTTACTCACCAACACAGCGACGTAATGAAGCAATTATATATCGATATTTTTATGCATAAAATGCTTGGCGGATATCTGGTCGGGCCGAGCGGCACGGCAGAAATAAAACAATATAAGTAACAAAGCCGAGGTTATTGTTGGCCTGTTGGGTCGCCTGGCGCGGGTGGGTGTGTGCCGTCTCCGTTATCGAGCTTTTAACCCGACGCGCGACAACCCGCGACATCGACAAAATTTATCACCTCACTAAACTACTTCTCATTCCTACTTCCCCGGCCAAATAAATTCCGCATCTACTACTGAAATGACAAACGAAACGGTCTAAAATTTCTTGAGACTGCCGAATTACCATATTATTTCTCAACGTTATTAAAGTTTAACGAATGTCGTTTTCTCATCGATCGTGACGTTTTCGTTATTAGTTAACACTTTAAAAATGCGGACGTCGCCGCTTCGGCGAACCTTTGAGACGTTAACAGGCGTCCCTGCCACATACTTCACTGCATACAATTACTGGGTGTTGCTCTTTTCTCTCGTATGTCGTGGGTGATGTGTGGGAACAGGATGGGAGAGTGATTTCTGCAATGGAGACGTTTTGTCCGAGTGCTTTATGCTTGTTGCTGGGACATCGATTGAGCGAGGCCGTTCGTCAAGCGGGCTCTAGTTTATAAACCCTTGTTATGCATTATTTCTATACGAATAATATCGATTAATACGATAGTGAACGCATTTTAAACAAAAGATCTCTAGTAACCTCATCAATTAAGATTGTTCTAGAACTTTCATTCTTTACAGGTTATTGTATAAAGCGATGTAAAAATCCTTAAAGAAGTAGCGTGCATGCCTATACAATTGTTGGGTAAGTTTGTTCACCCGGCTTTAGTTAACTCGTAGCCTCGGATTTATGTGGCGAACTTTGAACTTAATTCTTTGCCAGTGATACTGACTTCCCTTTTCTGCGACGTGCAATTGTTTTTCTAGGTTTTTATAAATTCCGCAGTTGCACAATAGACGGTAAGAAAGATAAAATTGTAGATATAATAAGCTGAGTAAGTAATTAGCGTTCACAAGGCCATTATTTTTTTAAATAATAGGTATAAGGAATGTAAAAAACACGCTCTTATTTTTTTTATTATTTACTTTGCACGTGTTGCACCTAAGTAATTATTACATTATTTATATATAATATATGAATTAAATGGACAATAAAGCAAATACCACTGCATATTTTATATAATGACGCTCTATAAAAAGTATAATAAAATAAGTGACATTTCCTGCGAATCATGGAATCTGACATCAAAGCGCCGTGGTGTTATAAATTATATTAAAACAGTCTTATTTCAACAGCTTTTTGATTTAAAACATACATTAAGGCGGCAGAGTTTTGTCTCTTAGGTACTATTTATTATAACTACCTACACGCATTCTAATAAAACATTTTAAAATATGACTCATAGAGATTCAGGCGCCTTTGCGGTAAGTCCAAAGTATCATAAGTTAAAAAGACCTTTTTTAAACTTTATTGTATAGGTAGTTTCACAAAGACTTTTGCTAAATGACTTAATTACAATTGGTTGTTGTTGTAGAAATTAGTTACGCGAGCCATTTCACTGGGTAATGAAAACTGTAAGTAATTATTATAAAGGCGAAAGTTTGTGAGTGTGTTTGTATGTATGTATGTTACTTCTTCACGCTCAAACGATTGGAACAATTTTAATAAAATTTCGTACAGATTTTGCTGACGCCTGTATTAAACATATAGGATACTTTTTATTTCGAAACAATGTTATGTTCCTGTGCGATGAGCGGGAAACACCGTGGGGCGCAGCTAGTATAAGAAATAGGTACCTACATATTTATATAGGTACCTATATTCAACCTGATTTGTGTCGGACTTGCTAGACATGTTCCTATAGCGCTTGACTAGACTTAATCGCTGTTTATACATATGTATTAGCTAACCCACAAACACTATGATATATACATATATTTAACTATGTTGAAAAATTCTAGTTTTAAAAAGACAGCCATAATTTTATGGAATTGAACGGATTTTCTATCGAATTACTTCCAACAAATTACCTTTTTACAAAATATAATAACAAACCAAAAATGGCGCTGTTTTAGTATTAACAACTTACGTATTTTTTTTTAATAATTATGATATTTAATATTTATATACCTAAAATAGGATTATGCAGCTTTGGATTTGTCTTATATTTATAAGATTTTTTAACTATACTTAGTAACCTGTTTAATTCTGTGACATATTATTAATTATTATTATAAACATCGTATTCCAAAACTATTCAAAACTCAACTCATTCGGACCCAAACGGGGCCATTATCAAACCTGTGTAAAATAGAACATGAATCGATCGATACATTATCGTGCCCCGTTAACAGTTAGGCACACTTCCATTCGTTCGGGCTCTGATAAGATGCCCGAATACTGGCTGGACATTTATCTTTAAGATTAATGAGCCAATTTTCTTAGTTGCCCATAAAAAGAATCGCTAGGCCGACCTCGGCCGCCATCACTGTCACTTATGGGTTAACTTTCAGCGGCCTAGCATGGTATAAGTTTTTGTGGGAGTTAGGAAAAATATAATTCTTATTATGCTAGTAGTCGTATTAATGCTTCTTTAATGCCTTTGTATGGAAACATGGAAATGAAAAAAAAAATGAAAGTTTGTATATTAGCCAGTAACAAATATTTGTTTAATCGCCCTTTACTTTACTTCAACAAATGAGCCGTAAAACTTAAACTAGAAATTATGTAATTAAATAATTAAATTATCTCGTTTCTAGTCCTATGATGTCGCCTGACACACATTTGTAGACCTAACATTATCTATATTAAACTGTATGCGTTGAAGTGACAGTAATTTACTTGCTTAATTTGGTATTAAATACCCGCCTGAAAAGTTACCTAAGCCATGCAATCATCTTAATCGCCATCTTGCTTACACCTGTATCGCAATTCTGAATAATTACCGAGTAAATTGTCGCAGGACATTATTTATTTTAACCATTGTCCTTAAGGGACTCCGGGTGCGATAAATAAGGAAGTAATTTTAAATTCAAAATAATAATTATGCCAAAAAAATTCTTCCCCCGTCCCTACGGAGGGATAGGAAAGAACAAAATGGATTAAAGTGTCAAAGGTGAAATAAAACACTCTGAATTTGAGCATGTCTGCATAACGTCATCCTGTGTATAACCAAATTTACGCAGATTCTTTTTGTTAACCGTGTACGATTTCTTTTTATTCTTCTGAAAAGTATACTTTATTATCTGCAGAGTTAGGTGAATTTTGTAAATCCGCTATTTTTTAAGACATGAGGTTTAGAAAGTAAAACGTTGAACACCTATCCAGATATTCAATTTGTTTTGTTACATTTACATATTTTATGTTTTTTATGTTAAAAGTAGATAAGGACGACTTTGTAACCACCTCAATCTAACTTAGTTAACATATATTTTTTTAAATAGAGTAGCAAACTATTTTTTTTTTTAATTTGAATTTAGCTATATTTGTGTCGTTGTCCAGCAAAAGCAAGCTAATTCGATTCAATTTTGATAAATTAGTTACATAAGGCTTAAAATAGCGTGTTAGAGAGGGACAGCCGTCACTTTGGCCGGTGGGTCGTATTAGCATTTAGAACGGTAAGTAAACATAGAGTAGACGGTTTTGTGAATGGAGCCGACTTTATGACTCGGTTTATGACTTGTTAAGCGCAAGGATCGCTCGTAAAATTCTTCAAAGCGGTTAGTTGGGTCAACCTGCTTTTTTATAAACGTAAACGTCTTGTTTATATTGTTAATACAGTTTTACGGCGCAGTCGTTAGATAAATTTTGTTAAAGCTCTAATTAGGCAGATTTGTTTTAACACCTCTATTTATTACAACAATTATCATGATTAGTGATATTATTATTTCTTTTTAAACAGGTTTTTCTTAAGAATTAAAACCGTAACTATATTCCAGTAAACGCATCGTTAAATTAAATCAAACCATTTTATTTCATAACGTTTAAGTAGAAGTCGGGGTAACACTCAAAAAGGAAATTCACTGCAAACCAGTCAAGATGTTCCAATTTGAGAGAACTTACGCGTCAATTGTATTGCTTGTTATTGACTTGTTATTTTAAAGAAGTTACATGCAGCTTTACAGACAAATATATGCTAAGAAATCACTCGCAAAATTCAGCACAAAACCGTTGTATCCAATATGTGCGGCGCTTTGTTTTCGCCCACATAAATCGACGGTACACGTATTGAAATTATTATCATGATATTGGGCATAAAACCTATTGTGTATGATATACTGGCCTAGAACTTTGTCAAACTAAATCTAGAACAGGTTGCTAGTTTAAATTTGTATTAGCAACGTTTGTTTGTGTTGACTACAATGTCAGTTCTAAAATACTCTTTGAACAGTACGTGTTGTAAACAACTTGATTAATAATAAACTGCTGATTTTGTATCCTGGGTCTTTTCACGTAAACTGCACTATTCCAATTTATATCCCTCACAGTGGTTATGGGCCCTTGACGATCCAGGATCGTATTTAGTGCAAAAGGACAAATTATTAATCGTAAGTATGAGTACTATGAAAATTGAGCAACTCGACCAGAATAACTATGAGACCTGGAGAATCCAAGTCGAAGCAATATTAATAAAGAATGACGCCTGGGGATACGTTGATGGCAGTATTGAAAAACCTGCGGAGCCTGGAGAGGCGAAACTTTGGGAGACTGCGGATGCCAAAGCTAAGTCAGACCTCATTCTATCCATAAGTCCGAGCGAATTACGACATCTACGAGGGTGTAAAACATCGCGAGATGTATGGTTGAAATTAAAGGCCATTCACGCGTCAAAAGGACCCGCAAAGAAGGCGACATTGCTTAAACAGTTATTGCTTCATAAATTGGAGGAAGGTGGTGACATAAGAGAACATGTATTACGTTTTTTCGATGTGAGGAGTCAATTAGCAGACATGGATATCGAAATGCATAACGATCTGATTTCGATTATGCTTCTGTACAGTTTACCGGCAAGTTTTAGTAATTTTAGATGTGCTATAGAATCTAGAGACATATTACCAGATCCGGAAACACTCAAAATTAAAATACTAGAAGAACAACATTCCAGAGATGATAGAGAAAGTGGTGATAAGGCGCACCTTATCAAAGGAAATAAGTATTTTAAGCCTAAGAAGAGTGGTACAGAGCAAGGGAATTCAAAATTCAGGTTCAAATGTTTTAAATGTCACCAGTACGGTCATAGAGCCTCTGAATGTTTAAAGAAGAATAAGGAACAATGTGTGGATAGTGTAAAGTGCGTGTCAAATAATAGTAGTGATATAGTAACTGTAGATACCAATTTTGTAACATTCAATTGTATTTCAGATGATAAGGCTGTTTACAACGAGAATGGAAGTTGGATCATCGACAGTGGGTGTACGTCACATTTGTGCAATGATGAAAGGAAATTTGGAAATACATTGTTACCTTTGTCTGGTAAGCTAAATTTAGCGACAAACTCGAGCACAAATGTACAAGGTAAGGGCACAGTGAGATTATTAACATGTAATAATGGTTCTAAAACCGTGGTTCAATTGCCAAACACTTTATTTGTTCCGGATTTGCGGTGTAACCTGATTTCAGTTGCAAGAATTACGGATCAAGGGTTTAGTGTCACGTTTAAGGGTGACATAGCTAGTGTAAAAGATAGTTATGGTAACACTAAACTGATCGCAAATCGTAAAGGTAATTTATACTACTTGGAGGAACAGTGTGGTACTGCGTCAGCGATTTCGGAAAGAAAGGTTGGTGTACGCTTGTGGCATGAACGGTTAGGACATTTAAATGCGAAAGATCTCGTCAAACTTTTGAACAAATCTGGTATGGATTATAAAATGTCAGATGTAGCCGAATTGTATGATTGTGATATTTGTGCGCGTGGAAAAATGAGTATGTTACCGTTTTATAGAACGAATGGACCATGTGAACAGACATTAAAAATTGTTCATTCTGACGTGGTCGGCCCCATGCAGCATACGGCAATAAATGGAGCGAAATTCTTCGTCACGTTCATTGACGATCATACAAGATGGTGCGAAGTATATCTGTTAAATAAGAAAAGTGAAGTTTTCAGAACTTTCAAAATATACAAGAAGCACGTCGAAAATTTCACGGGACGGAAGATTAAGTTTCTACAGAGCGATAATGGAGGCGAGTATTGTAACCGAGATTTTGATGAATTCCTGAAAAACGAGGGGATAGCGAGGAGATTAACTATTCCTGGTACACCACAGCAAAACGCAGTTGCTGAAAGGATGAACAGAACGTTGGTGGAGATGGCGAGATGCATGATTATTTCGTCAGGACTTTCTCCTGGTTTCTGGGGCGATGCGGTATTAACAGCATGTCATCTGAGAAATCGTTGTCCAACTAAAAGTCTCGACGGTGGGATACCTTTTGAGAAGTGGAGTGAACGACCGGTAAACCTAAATTACTTACATCAATTTGGATCTAAAGTTTATGTTTTGGACAAAACAATTGGGAAGGACAAGTTCGATCCACGCAGCAAAGAAGGTATCTTTGTGGGTTACCCTAGCGATAGGAAAGGTTACAAAATATGGATGCCAACGCAGAGAAAATTTATCGTTTCACGAGACGTGAAATTTTACGAAAATAAGTGTCAAGAGAGCGAAAAAGGGAATATTGACAAAGATCCCTTTGAGATACAAAAAGAGAGACCATTTATTAATCAGAAGCAACCATTAACGGTTGACTTTGAGTTTCACCCCAAAAGGCCGGAAGAAAATCCAAGCGTACTTATTCCTGACCTTGAGGACGAACGCATTGAGCATATTTCTGAGCATGAAGAAGAGAACAGAGATCTTGGGGAGTGTGAGAGAATACCTTCTGGTGATCCTCATCAACCGATATATGATTCAGAATTGGAAGTCGTTGCTGGTCCGTCGCACCATGTGCATGTCCATCAACAAGATTATGTACATGCTGATGGGGGGAGGGCAATGAAGAGAGGTCCAGGCCGACCGAGATTGGAGAGAGGTCATGTTGGACGGCCCAGAAAAATATATCGCATGGTTGACGTGGAACCACAGACTTCTATGGAAGAACGCGTGGCGTCAGAAGTTCCATTGGAAGAAGGCATGGAGTCCACAGAGGAATACGCGGATTGTCAGGATTTTGCTGGAGTTACTGAAGTGACTTTAAAGCAGGCTCTATCCGGAAACGAAAGCAAAGGATGGAAAGATGCAATTATTTCGGAGGTCCGTAGTCTAATTAAAAATGATACTTTCGATATAGTACATAAACCAATGGGCAAAAACGTTGTTGGCTGTCGATACATATTAACAACGAAGCTCAACGTGGATAAGACTGAGAAGAAGAAAGCGAGGCTGGTGGCGAAAGGTTTTAGCCAACGCTATGGTATTGATTACCAGAATACCTTCGCACCTGTCGCGAGGCTTGATACAATAAGATTGTTAGTTGCACTTGCAGCAGAACTTGATCTTGAAATTCATCAGTTGGATATTAATACCGCCTATTTAAATGGTTTATTAGAGGAGAATATATACATGAAAGTACCCGAACTTTTAGAAGAATGTTTACAGGATCTTATACGGACCGAACTGAGTGGTTCACCTATACATGAACGAGCCAGTAAGATGTTGAATGACTTGAAGGCTGGGGGCGAAGTATGTCTACTCAAGAGGTCGCTATACGGGCTCAAACAAGCCGGCCGTCAGTGGAACATCAGACTGGATGAGCAACTGAGACGAATGGGATTGGCCGCATCATCAAATGAGCCATGTCTTTATTTTAAAGACATTGACCACGATACAAAACTTTTTGTATTAGTTTATGTTGACGATATATTGGTCGCATCGCAGAAAAGAGGTTGTATCGAAAGCTTCAAGAGAGAACTGGCCGCTGAATTTGAATTGAAAGATTATGGCGTTGCGAAATATATGCTCGGAATTGAAATTGACAGAATTGAAAATGGCTTTAAATTGTCACAACAAAAATACATTGACGATATTTTAAATAAATTTAACATGAATAAGTGCAATTCAGTATGTACGCCAATGGAAGTGAAGAACCAATTATTAAAATCTAACGAGATTTGTGATGAGTGTGAACGATATCCATATCGTGAATTAATTGGTTCACTTATGTATTTGTCGACGGGAACGAGACCCGACATTACGAACAGCGTAGCAAAGTTGAGTCAATTCTTAGATAGTCCAACTAAACAGTGCTGGAAAGCTGCAAAGCGCGTACTGCGTTACTTGAAGCACACAAAAACGCATGGACTTATGTTTACGAAAACAGGTAATTCACTAAAAGGTTACTCAGACAGTGACTGGGGCGCGTGTCTTATAGATAGACGTTCTTACTCTGGTTATGTTTTCATGTTAGGAGGCGGATGTGTGTCGTGGAAGTCCCAAAAGCAAAAATGTGTGGCAACATCCACGTGTGAAGCTGAGTATGTGAGCTTGTCGTCCTCGATGAAAGAAGCGATATATCTGAACAGCTTGATGACTGAAATCGGGTTAAGTAAGTTTGCACAATTGACCTTACATGTAGATAATCAAGGGGCGTTGTGTCTTGCTGGTGATCCAATGTACCATTCTCGGAGTAAACACATAGATATCAGGTATCATTTCATAAGAGGTGTATTAAAGAACAACAAAAGTATCGAGCTGAAGTACTTGCCCACAGACTCGATGCTCGCAGATATTTTAACAAAGGCTTTGCCTAAATTTAAGCATTATAGGTGCATGAGTAGTTTAGGCATTGTTAGCTAATTGTTTACTTTGTTAATTAATATTGTGTTCTTTGATATAACTTTGATTTTGTATGTGTTTTTGTTTTATGTCTTTTTTAATATGCACATTAAGGGGGCGTATTGAAATTATTATTGTGATATTGGGCATAAAACCTATTGTGTATGATATACTGGCCTAGAACTTTGTCAAACTAAATCTAGAACAGGTTGCTAGTTTAAATTTGTATTAGCAACGTTTGTTTGTGTTGACTACAATGTCAGTTCTAAAATACTCTTTGAACAGTACGTGTTGTAAACAACTTGATTAATAATAAACTGCTGATTTTGTATCCTGGGTCTTTTCACGTAAACTGCACTATTCCAATTTATATCCCTCACAACACGGGCCCGCTAACTTATTTTTGTTCGTACCGCGCAGGATAGATGGATCCAATTCCAAATTATGTCTATCTTGGGAATTAACGGGGATTCCAGTTTATCCAAAAAACGTGCGGGAACTCGGGGAGGGAGGGGGCAGTTGGAAGTTATTTTGGAATTATGATTCCGGATGCGTGCCGCCGCGTTCGCTCCTCGTTCAGATGTAATATCGGGCCGCTGCAATCGTTTAGGTTGCATCGGAGCGACGGTGCGCTGAAATGTTTATGGCCGGTCTATGCTCGGGAATCGTATAGTGTTTCACATTTTTTTGTCGAGGTAACGATATGAGTAATGAAGCAGAATCCTAAGGCGCGGATCGCTGAATCAATCGATCATGTTAAATCTCTTGCCACATCATATTTTTAATGTGAAGTTTCCCACTTACTATAGGTACATCAATTATAATGATTCCGTTATGGGACATTTTCAATATGCATATTGCCTAATTAAATTCTCCAAATTAGGGACGCATAAACGAAGTTAAAAGAAATGCGGCAGCAATTTTATAAATTTAAACCCTCGGATTCCAAATCCAATTCCAGTTACGTCTGCAAATGAAAACGTCTGGCCAAAAATGCAGGACGTGTGTTTTAATGGGGTGTCACCAGGGTTCTTAAGTATTCCACCGGCCCACCCCATAATACTCTCTCCTTAGTCTGCCACGTCCTCCCCTTGATATATTAGTCCCAGTTCGTCGTACATAATTTTGTAGGGTGGTCGGTTGCTCCCTCACTCCCCCGCGGGCGCACAATACGAAGGTTTTGTTTATTGATGTATAATAAATGTGTTAAAAAATTTAATGGCACTTGTTAACGTTGCGAATTGAGTTGTCTAGTGGAGTGAGGAGAGTTATATCTATCCCTTTGATGTTCAAACGCGGCTACTCTATATATATATATATATATCTCAAAAATATTTATTCGTGTTTATTTTTCAACGCCTACGTTACGTACAAGTGATAGGTAGAAATACTTGTTGATATTACACCAAGAATATTAAACCATTGATACAAAGCTCGTAATATTCATAATATTGTTCAAAAATATTTATGATTTAATTAACCATAGTATAATCATACAGTCATCATTTATTATTAAGTATTTTTAAATCACTTTTTTAAACAATGTTTATACCTATTTTTTTTTCTACTGTTGTATTGTATGTAAAGACGATCTACATACTTAAATTATATAACTGCAATTAGGATATACATAGATTTCATTTTATTAAGGTAGGTGTGCTGTGTGTATATTTAGGCGTTTATTCGGCATCAAATGAGCTTTCTAAAATAAACATTAATTCCCCCTGTATACGTCAATTATTCGTTATTTAATCTATATATTACTACGCAATATTAGGTTCTACGAAACTGAGATTACAATAGCGCAACGTAATCAATATCGGCCCCGTGTATGCGGTAAAACTTCATTAGCGATACATCGGAGAGCCATACATCCGTCGCGGTCACGTGTTACCCGTGTGTAGAAGGATAGGATATATACAGTACCTACCTCTACCCTGTAGCTGGGTGTCTACCGACCCTGTATATTATGTGTTCATGTTGTGTGACGAACCCAAACAATACCAGGTGACTTCCAATTGGTAATATACAAAATTAGTGTTTTGCACACATCGTCCCTAATGTTAACCCCTGTAATACGTCTCATACTTCTAAAATAATCAGTAGTACCTATCTTATTTAACGTTTTAAATTATCCCATTTTTTACGCTTGATGCGGTTACCTTGCCACTATGATTTAAAACAAAGAGGTTTAAAGTGCTTCGAATCAACTTTTGTTTGTTCTGTTAGAAAATTAACAATAGCTAATTTTAAGATCTAATATTTATCATTAACTGAGCCAAAACCAAGTGTTTTGTATTACCAATTTGCTGTATTGGTACAGCAAATACTTACTTTCCCTAATATACTACTTTAACCATTTTTAATATACATATTTTATTTAAACACTATTCAATTAAAAGAACTAGTATCAGTTTGCCTTGCTGCAAAACGAACACGTTAAGTAATTGACTTAAAAATAGATAGCGAGGCGTTGTCGAATAGGTATGGTTTAAGTATGGTTGGAGTGGTTATCTAAGTTGTATATGTACCAACAATAGTAAGCTGATTATACATTGTTCACATTTTAGGACAAATATTTTTAAAACACCAACAAAATTGCAATCACACTCCATATCTAGGCTTATTAAACATTAGTTAAACGAAAAATAACCCATACACAAAGCTAGGTATTGTTTAAGATCGCCCATGGTCTAATAGCATGAAATCTACGATACTGAGTCACATATTACGTGTTTTATTAGTTAGTTTTTACTGGTGCCTAAGACAAACGCGTTGTGGATGAGAGACCGCAACGGATTTCTCGCTCAATGGGCATGTTCATTCATCGAGTTTGCTCGTAATTAACATACACATTACTGAACAAAACATTAAATTTATTGCATTCCATTTATTGCAGTCACTTAAAATAAATTAAATTATATAATTAGATATATATATTGGCAACCCCTTTCAGTTAATTTGCTTTGTATCATGTTAAGATTTCGTAAACCGCGTCGCATATCATCCAAATTAATATGAATGCGTAGTTTAAGACATTTGAATGCTCACCACAAGACACCCTCGCCAACGTGTGACAAGATAAATAATGCCTTCTCGGGGAGAAAAGTTGTTTAATTTGACTAATGTATGAGTCTAAAGTAGTTGTCATGGCAAATTAATAAGTATGACATTAATAACAATTTCGTTCGATTCATTTTGAATAAGAAATAATATAATTTATCACAGATTTTATCTGTTCTTTATGGTTAACCAATACAATGATTTTAAACACAACGTTCCTTTAAAAAGTGCCCTATTTATATCATGATTATACATGTTTTTTTTTTCACGGAGTCTCCCCAACGTTTTTCAAATTCATGTCATCAAGAACTATCACAAGCAGTATAAGGAAGTGCATTAAATGAAATTATAAAATACATTGAATCATTAGAAAACAATATGGCGGGAGTCGTACGTCACTGTCACTGCGCCCACGGCCGTCACCGCAAACCCTGCTTTGTTTATGGCGACCCTACGGACTTGCGAAATGTCTATACATAGCCATTGTAAGAACTTACAGTTTATTATTATAAGTAACTCAGCGGAGGCAGGTCAGAGGGCACTTACACGCACCCAAAACAGCATTATATATTAAAAATCTCTCACCCAGAGTAGTTCAAAAGTGTGTATCGAATTAATCCTCTGATGATGATGATGAGTGGCGTGGCATCCACACTACCCGATTCCCAATGGCTTGCCCACTTCAGGACGATAGAGCACCATTTTTTAAAGCTTTTATTTAACTTACATGGTATGTTTAAAGTATGTTTGTTCGGGTGAAATCTTGCAACTCAATTTTGAAGCAGATATATAAATATGATTTATTCTAGTGGCAAAGTTTATCAACAATCCATGAGGTCAACGAAGAAGCATTTTTGTTGATTCCGTAGGTGTTACTCACAAGGGATCTCATAAGTAGGTACAATATTTGTTGAAACAATACATGTGTAATATGTTTTATTTAAGTCAAGTTCACGCCGATAACGTATTCCAAATACTCATCTTTTGTCGTGTGGTTTCGAAATAAGGATCAAATAATTATTCGATGCACATATCCCTATAACTGTCACCGAAATGAACGTAACAAACATATTATTTAAACTTAGACGCATGAGCTTTGATGTTTTGAGGCCAAACATTCCAAATGTACGTGTTAGAATGATAGGGTTCTTCCTTTGGTTTCGCGGGAAATCAAAGAACATATAATATTATTCTTTCAAATTACTAGCAATCTAACTTTCGCACTTGTAACTTTCAGAGAAAAACTAAAGTGCGTTTTGACGCGAAGTTAAACTCGAAGAAAGAACAGGTAGTTTCCGTGTTTCGCTTATTTCAGCCACAGAACTGCCACTTGAATGACAAAGAGCCTGAAGTTAGTTAGCAGAACAAGTTAGCCGGCTTGGGGCACGCGTGCATAAACCATCGGGGCATCCGATTAAATTATTTAACGTCTTCATTCCCCGTGGTGCGTTGCATGCCGGCATGCGGATGTGAGGGTACATGGACGTTGCGTGTACCCGCCTTTATATTTTATAACGTATACATAGAATTTCAATAAAGAATTGCGAGTTCAAAATCTAGGGACCCTATTTGTAATGGGATAGGTAACTTGATTTCGTGGAATAGACACGGGTTTGTAGAGTTGATTATGCCCATGTGGTCAACATAGACTTCGCGTCTGTCTATCCCCATTTATATTTTATGAGCCGATACTTAGAATTTAAATAAAGAATTGGGAATCCGAAATTATAGGACGCCGCCGTTTGTAATATATATTAGATTCTTTGATTCATTAAAGTTAATTATCTACCTATCGATATAGAAATATTAAACTTAAGAACAATTCATTGATGACTTTATGTATTCTTAATAAACTATTTTTCAGATAACTCGGATGAAATTACCCTAGAAATACAACAATGAAAACCATACCAGCACTAACTACAGATATTTATAAACGGATGAAAACAAAGTCAGATATTATGGCTTCGGGTGGCTAATTAATCCAGGTAAAACTAATTCATAAAAATTAAGTCTTAATTAACTCGCAACAATAAAGCATTGCAATACGTTTAAGAGGGCACTAACTGTAGTATATTTAATATTAAAGATCTCCAGGTAAGTGGGAGCCTGCAGCTCGCCGATAAGGAGCCCCTACCCGCCCTAAGCTTTCGGGGGGCGTCTTAAGAGGCGGCCATACTTCAAATTGCGTTTTACTTAGATATCTAGTTTGATACATTGCTACCGTTATTGCATAAAAGGGCTTTGATAAGATCGCGATGTAATGTGACTTACGGTTATGGTAGAAAAGAAAAATTGGTTGGATTCATACATAAGTCCATACCTGAAACAGACAAAATGACTTATTAGGGACATTTTTAAACAACTATAATTTTAATTACAGTGTGCAACCAGCGATATAATAGTAAATTTTAAATTAAACTTAACACTAGCGTATACCCAATAGGGTAATCAAATATAACAAAACACGTCGAATAGTTATAATCCATAGATTGGAAACATCGCCTGAAGCGAATATCGCGGCAGATTAAACATCCAGAGGCCAAATGAACGTGCGATAATTTACCCGACGACCCCCGCGTATTAGCTGTATCCAACTAATGTCGATATTGTCGATATTCGGCTTTCGTTATTCGGCCTTCGGTATTCGGCGCTCGGCGATATTTACGGGGCGACCAACGCATTAGACTGTCCGTTCGTAGGTAAATTAGCACAGATGCTCCGATTCATTCCAAATTGGCTATCCAGTGTGAAAAACACACGGATTGGGTGAATAGGGTTTTAAGAGTTCTATTTGCGTTTTTTAGTTGGAGTTGCCGGTTAATTTACAATTAACTTTGTTAGAGCTGCTTTTCTTGAGTTCGAACCCCAAGGCGCCTATGGAAAACGTAATTGGTCTTCATTTATATTTTGCGAAAGTATATATTTTTAAGCCACTTTCAAATAAAACATCTCTTAGGGTAGTATTCCTAACAATGTTTTATTTTTATTTAGAGACTTATGTTTCGGTTTTTAATTTAAAAATCGGTGATGTGATTTATTTTCCGTATTTAGCTTTTGATGTGGTTAGGAAGCAGCTCTAGTGGCGTGGCGTCCATAGAAGGTCCACTCCGTCCATTCCCACCGGCTTGCCCATTTTAGAAAATATTGCAGTGTTATTGAAAAAAGGTGAGTTAAATTGGCCCCGGCTTGCTCAGAGAATTCGTTTCACGCCAAAGGGGTCGTCCACATATTACGTCACGCAAAATGTCGACTTTTTGAACCCCCCCCCCCCCATGTCACGTTTGGTATGACCCCCCCCCCCACCCTTAACGTGTGACGTAATTTATGGATGACCCCCAACCACTGTTAGGGAGTTTAAATAATAATTTGGTATATAAGTTTTTTACCGTACGAATACTCGCACACGACTCAACGAAATATAGGTACACAGTATATCACTCGCAGTAATATCGAATGGTATCGCTCGTATCGATTTTGTATCGCTCGCCGCTGTCTATGTGTCTACGTGCCGTAGGGTCGACCGAGGCGATTCGGATCACTGGGGAAATCGGATCAAAATAAGCATATCTGTCAAATTTGAAAGATCGCGGTTAGTTACAGCCAGCCAATCAACGTCCCGCGTTCGCTCTGTTCCCCACGCACGCCGCCACGGTCACTGCCATTGGATGAGGCTCACGCGTTAGTCACGGTGACGCTTCCCGATGAGTCGTTCGCGCGGGTGTGCTGTGATTTTGGCGTTGATGTAAAAAATGTGCGAATACATTCCGTGTTAAAAGTGAATGCAAAAGGCTAAAGGTTAGTAATCATTGGTACTTATTGTTAATCACGCATGTTGTTTCCTGATTTTGTATTGTTTTGACTATATCTAAAGGCATATTTCCGTTAAGCAAAAATAATTCAAACCTATGGTATGAGGTTATTCGGATCATCTGATTGGGGGTGAATAGGATCAAATTTCAAAACGAGGTTTTAGGACGGTTTTGTTTAGTTTATTGTATGTTTGCATGTTTTAGATGGTGCGTACATATAAGAAAAAAACCCACCAGGGAGAATGGTCGGCAGAAAATATGACTACAGCTGCTAATAAGGTGCTGACTAAAGAGCTAACTTTACGTCGAGCTGCCGAGTTGTACAATGTTCCGTTCACGAGCTTGCAAAGAAGGGTCACATTGTCTCGAGGCGTATTAAAAAATCGTGGTGGACAACCAACATTGAACGAGGAAGCCGAGAAGTTATTTGCTGATCGACTATTGCAATTAGCAACTCGAGGATTTGGACTTACACCGAAATCAGTACGTAAGTACGTTTTTCAGTACGCTGAACGGAAGCAAATAGCACATAAATTTAATAGACAATCAGAAATGGCAGGCGAAGATTGGTTCCATCGATTCATGACTAGAAATCCACATTTAGCTATTCGAAAACCTGAGGGACTTTCGCGAGCAAGAATGAACGGTATGACAAAAGAAAAAGTGTCAGAATACTTTACTACATTAAGTAAGGTTATAGATGACAACAAGCTTAGAGGAAAGCCCGAATGTATTTATAATGTGGATGAGACGGGTATTCCTCTTAATAATCGCCCGCCAAATGTTGTCACCCAAAAAGGGTCAAGAGACGTTGTCAGTATTACCAGCGTAGAACGAGGTGAAAATGTAACTGTTTTGGCGTGTATGAATGCTGCAGGGCAGTTTATACCCCCATTTGTGCTCTTTAAAGGCGTTCGTAAACGAGACGACTTTATGATTGGGATGCCTCCTGGTACACAAGTTGCTATGACAGAGAAGGGTTGGGTAAATGAAGACGCATTTAAGTTGTGGATAAACCATTTCAATCGATACCGGACACAAGGAAAAGTCATTTTAATATTGGATGGCCACGCATCTCATACCAGCTTATCTGTGGTTGATTTATGTGAATCATCAGACATAGAACTAGTTTTGATGCCCCCTCACACATCACACGCTCTGCAACCACTAGATGTGTCTTTTTTCAAACCTTTAAAGACATACTATAACCAACACGCTACGGCATGGCAACATTCACATCCGGAAAAAGGAATTACCAAAGTTGCTTTTGGTGGAATATTTAAACAGGCGTGGAACCAGGCGGCGACAGTTGGAAATGCCACAAAAGGCTTTGAAAAGACCGGAATATATCCATTAAATCCCAATGCTGTACCGGACACAAAGTTTGTCTCTGAATTCCCAACAACAGATACTCTTCCATCAACAAGTGCACAACCAGCGGCTACACAAGTTGTACAAAACACATCGCCATTGCCAATTGAGCCTGCTACAAACTTGACAGCGCCACTAGTTCCCGATGTTCATCCAACTGCCAGTACAGAGCCAGTTGCAACAACAGTTCTAACAGAGACTTCCACAAACGCGAAAAAGCAGCCTTCTGCAGATGATCCCCAATGTGTTATCCAAATAAATTTGACTGAAACAGAAGGACCACCATCACTATCGCAAGAGGCCAAAGAGGTACAGGGAAAAACAACAGCACAGCAGGTTAAGGATGGCATCTCACCAACTACTTTAAAACGACTGGAAGGTAAAATTATAAAAGAGATTGTACCGTCACCAATGAAGCCCCCAGACCAACCACCTAAAAAAGCTCGAAACGTCCATAAGCCTATGTTACATTTAACATCACCAAAAAGCAAAGAAAACCTACGTCTAAAGGACGCAAAGAAACAAGAAAAATTGCAGAAGAAAAATACTCAAATAAATAAAAGGGTACAGAAACAAATAACCACTAAAGTTAACACAGAGAAGACAAGTAAAAATAAATCCAATTGCAAAAAGCAGGAGCAAGATAAAGAGAACGTGCCAAAAAAAAATAAAACGACACTAAAATTAAGAGCTAAAGGTGCTTCGTCATCTCGAGATTGGTATTGTATTTATTGCTCTGAAAAGTTTATACATCCTCCGGTCGAAGATTGGATACAATGCCAGATCTGCGAAGAATGGTGCCATGAAAAATGTGCAGATCGAGGAGGTGTCAAAGGGCCATTCAAATGTGACGTTTGTAATAGCAATGATAATTGATCTCATTATTAGAAAGTTAGGTATGTTTTTATTGATTAAAAAGTCTAATTTTTACATAAATGTTGCACTGTGGGACAGTGCTTTGTTATAAATAACTTATTTTCTGATTTGGGGTGAATCGGATATGTGTAATGTTCAAGTTTTGGTTTCTAAAAGTTATAATATTTTGTTTATTTCGATTTAAGTTATAAGATTTTGTAGCTAAGAGGCTAAAGAATGTCTAACATTTATTGTTTAAAAATATAGTAACATATATGAGTGATTTTATGTGACGCTTTCTATAGATGGTGTCATAAAAAAAATTATAAAAATAGCAGGAATAAAAATAATGTTCAAATGTAACAATAAAGATACCAATGATAGTTGATCTCAATTAGTAGCCATTTGTGATTCTTAATCATTATATTTAACATTGTTAACTTTTATTAGTTAAGATTTTATAACAGAGATTGATTGATCCGTTTTACCCCTAAAAATGGGGTGAGTCGGATTTTCTAGGTAGTTTTGTATTTTATTTTTCATAAATCAGATTTACGTTCCATTTTAAGTTTGACTCTTGGATTTTGTTAATTAATAAATAGTTTTTCCAATTTAATAATAATGAAAACATTATCACCTTAAAAAGTTGTATTTATTTGCCCTCAAACGTAAAATGACCCGATTCGCCTCGGTCTACCCTACGTGCCCCTGATTTACTGCTGCATTTGAGATGTTTCCAATTTGTTATCTTATATTTACTACCGTAACAACATGGATCCATACGTTTACGTAGTAAATATGTCCTAAAATATGTGTCTAATGTCGGGAGACATGTTTGTATTTTTTTAAGACGTCTGAAGAACTATTGCCGGCATACAGTTGCCTAACTAATATATATGCCTAACTAATCTATTTAGATATGAGTTTCAATACTAAATTTTATATATTTGTTGGTAGATTTAATCTGTCTAATTCCATTCAGCCCACATCCACCCACGACTGTAAGAAGGTATCTTCCTCTTACGTTACTTTCATATTAAAAAACCCTCGCACCTCTATAGAACTGAGGTAGTCAAAACTATGAACTTAAGTATTGATGTAGATTTTTGAACCAAGTGTGCCTTACTGCTACAGTAATGTGTGAACACATATTTCGGCCTGCACCTTACACTCGCTATGCTTCACTGCATTTTTAAATGAAGTAGATATTCTCGCAATAAATCGCACGCGCAATTAAATACCGTGTAATGGTGTCGAGGTGTCAAGATCGTTGGTAGCGGCCCGCCTCGATGTATATCGGACTTGACGCATGCTAGGCGTTAAAGCGGCCGCACATGGTACGACGCGACCCAAAGGGGAGAAGAATCGACGTTTTTAAGGCTTTTTTTAGAACATGTGTCTGAACTGAGTAGGTCTGAGTAGACCTGACTTGACACAGAGAGGGAGTCCAAACATGCAAAAAGAGATATCTATGCGACCACTTATAGGAGCGGACGTGTTGCTGTCATAGACTATACAGTGAAGAAATAGACAAATGACTTTGAATCGACATTGTTTAATATTTTTGACAATCCATAGATTAAAGGTGATACGTCAATCACAAAGTAAAATGCATCAAAAGCGACCAACCCCTGTAGTTCAGATTGAGTCAATCCAAACGACACTGCACGCTAAAGCAAGCACTCTTCTTTCAAACAAAAATCTACAAATCAAGCCAAAGATTAAGTAGAGCTCATCAAACCTTTCAACCATCCTTCTTTCCATCACGTAATTGAAACTTATCGCATAATAATTTAGTAAATTTCGAAGAAACGGCAAAGTAACCGTATAGGGTGCGACCGGTCTTCTGATGACTATCGTGGGCAGGGCGCTTTAACGCGTGCTGCGCTCCGTGATAAAGAACGGTTGTCTGTGAATTTGTGTGAGTTATTAACTACTAAGTGCTTGTTTTAAATTGGTCGTATAATCTGATTTGCTCAACGCCTTAGCTATAAAGATATAAAGTAGTATAATAGCTATAAAGTAGCCGTAAAAGTGAGCCCAATCACTGCTTTTATTAATACCGACCCGTAGTGGTCACGGAGGAGATTAATAGGATGTTTAACTAGTCATTGTTGAGCTTTATTAAGTTCTGAACATAAGGGCTTATTTAGAAGATTAATCTTCGGTGCTACAGCATGAATGTTTAAAGTTAAGTCCCGTCTTAGTACAGCAGTAACTTCGTATACAGGTACATATTTAGCTTTGATGCCGTTTAATTTATTTCATTTATGATGAGATTGAAGGTGATTTTTGCAATGAAATTCAATGATACAATTTTTATAATTCACAGTTCATGTTCCTCGTAAATCACAAGTCGAATGTCACACCACACAATACGAGCAGAACGGGAAATTGCGGTTGTCCGTTATTTTTAATGAACTGCAAATGATAGTCCTGGAAATTCACAAATGTTGCAATTTCCAATAATGAACCGGATAAATTATCTTTAGTATAAATAATCCGTGCCAAAGGGTGGTTCGATGCGCCGGCACTGCAAATCAACCCCTCCCACACCCCCCACCGCGGGCTGTCGACGGTAAATAAAGTTCACGTTTTAACAATAAAATGCATTTTCCGCAAATGCTTCCAGTGAATTATTGTCCGGGCTTTACGAGTTTAAAATTATTATGAGCACGTGAAATTTTCGATCTCGATAATGCACTATTTTCGATACATTACCGGTGATATTAAATATCGTTGTACAATGCATTAAAAGTATTAACTACAAATTGTAGAGTCCGCCCGTTGAAAATACAATGCGACATACCTCATGTATTCATGCAAACTAACCCATTATAATTTTATCATTGAACATTGCAGACTTTACTTAGTATAGCAAGTTATCGACACATTTACCTCCCTATACATTTATTTGGGAACCACGTGAGTGGCTAACAACACTTGTATTAATGTAGTTAAGGGGGACATTTTTTACAGATTTACCAAAGCGCCCCACCGCATCCGGCGCCCTAAAAATAACACGTCACGTACCGACCCTAAAATACTTATAAAACATTTCCCGGAGGAAAACAATGTTTTATTACCAACAAAAATAGATCACGCGGCTTGATGGAAAACCAATGGCGAGCGAGCACAGATGGCGACACGAGCGCCGAGATAGCACAAATATGAATTACGGCATTCCATATTTGTCACTTGAATTATAACTCCCGGCGGAACCCCGGATGGGCGGAATTGCCACTCGCACCTCGTTTGTCGATGATCTACTTTTTTCGACCAACGCGAATATTTTCTACTACCGTCCCGCTCGTTGCGTGATTTTTCGGCCAGCACGAATATTTCCTGCCGTGCCGTTGTTCCGTTGAGTAATGCGAAAAGAAGTTTTCCAGCTCTCATTTTAACTCGCTAAGGTGTTTTTCATCGGCCGTTATTGGGTTACTTACATGCCAACGAATGAAAATATTTTCCTCGATCGTATACTGACAGCTATATAGTATCGCCTACATACATCACATTGTTATTTTAAATAACATCTAACGAGTAACAAATAATGTATCGTATTAATTGACCAGTACTCTAAAACCCTCATATGGTAGCATGGTTGTTATATTTATCCTAATATTGCTGCCAATCGCCACCACCCGGAGGCAATAAGTAAATAAAGCTTATAATAACGGACAGTTACACGGAGGAAACCAATTTGGGAGGTATTTGTAAGTGTCAAATATGTTTGTGCGCACCTATTTATTACGGGCATCCCTCACGTGCGAGTAAATAACGGAGACACTGCAATAAAGTGAAAAGAGATACCCGAAAAGTACGGAGAACTGCGCCTTAACAGCGCGGCAGAGCAAAACAAAAGTGATCCTTGATTTGGGTGGGTTAAGGTTGTTTTTGGACGGTGAAATTTATCGAATAAACTCTTCAGCGTTAAGGCGGGTGTATACAAGTGGAAAACTCGGTGCGCCACGTGCGAATGATTCATGGCCGTCCCTTAATTAAAGAAGATTTTAATTGTATCGGATGTCTGTGAAAGCGAAAATAATGCACTCCTAAATTGGGGTTGGAATTCGGAAATTTATACCGACTCTGTGGAAATATTGCTTTGCGTGTTTAGCCTGCGGATCCAATCTGGTGGACCTTCGATAGGTATTTCATATAGGAAATGGATTTAGTAAATTTGTGCGAATATTTAACTGAACTTATTACAACCATGGTTACACCCAATGTTTGAGTCTAATTTTCTTATCAGAACAGCAAAAGAGTGAAACTCTCTTCCTAATATACCTTTTCCCTGAAAAATATTAAGTAGATCTCTCCAAGTTGAAAGTAGAGCGAATAGGCATCTTCTAGGTAAGCATACTCCATATTAGGTATTATTGTCCCTTAAAATCAGGAGCAATCGAAGCAAAAGCCTAGCCTAGGCTATCTCAAAAAAAAAATTATGTATTCTAATCGCATAAAAATTTACGTACAGACACAGGTAGGCACCTACAGATAAATTTGTCTCTGTTGAACCTGACATAACATACTTTAATTTTAAAGTTTACCACCTATTTTGATATTACGGGTACCTACACTTTTAATCACAAACATTTTAAAGAAGTTCTCATATAAAAAATACATTTTTAACTTTACAAAACAAATAGGACCAAAATACCCAATTTTTTTACAAAATCCTCATTTTCCGTGACTTAAAACACCCTAAATCGAGTAAATTCATTTCCCTTATATAAAGCCAAGCTGCCGCCGACTTCAATATCTTTCTTAATTACAAAGCCTTTGTTGGACGTATCTGATCTATGTAAACAGTAGCAGAGGGAATGTTTTAAATGGGAACAACACGTTCCGCTTCGAATAAGCAAAACTCCTTTAATGAAAGAATACCTAAGGGTTGTGCCAGCGACACTACTTAATTGCTTGTGTTAATTGCATAAAGCTTGCAGTTAACTAAAGGGGTTTGTTGTTTAAATTAACTGCGACGGATTTTTTATAAACACAAATCTGTATGAAACCCTACTCGGTTATCATAATGTTTTATTTTTACTCGTATATGTATTAGATACCTATAGTGTTTTGTTTGATTCTACCTACACTTAAGGTGGCAAGCACTAAAAAGTTCTAATTTTAATGGTTTGCGAAAAGCGGGTTAGGTGACTATATAAATATATTCATTATAAATTAAAATGAATATATTGAGTATCTATATTATAATTATTATAATATAGATACTCAGGTTAGATCATTTTGCTAGTTTTATATTAACATAAAAATCATTAATAAGACGACATTATGTCGTACGGGACAACGTGTGTACGGGAGTATCGACGTGTACGAGTATAGGTAATCTTTTTGGTAGAATACTTACTTATAAAGTACAAATAATGGGTGTAACTCGAAAAATAACCATTTTATTCCATATTAAACGCAATTAGCAATCCAACTAAGCTCCGCGTTAACCATCAAATTTGCAGCGCATTCAGCAAATTCACGCGAATGCATTCCGCATTCCGAGCACAACTCATCCCGGCGATGAATTTCCGAAGCCAAACCGATGACGGAAGCTGTGCAACGATGCTGCAAAGCGGCGCACTTCATTTCCGAAGCAAACTGATGACGGGAGCACTGCCACGAACCTTTAAAGTCTGAAGTAAGTACTTCATTTCCGAAGCAAACTTATCAGTATTTTCTTCGGTTTCATTTTTACTATAAAACTCCGACCTTTTATTTGTCCGAATGCATCACTATTCCGAATTTTCATAATTCCGAAAACCATGTTCTGGTGAAATATTATGACTTTTTTTGGGATAACATAACCAAACCTAAATAAATTGTGTCACATACCATCCACTGCAAATATCATCGTTTGGCGTGATAGCGCTATCGGTATTATGAAAATTCGGAATTATGATGGATTCGGATAAATGAAACTTCGAGATTTTTGGGTGTTCCGAATATCCGCGATGTAACCCGTTTAAATTGTTTTATTTTAACTGATCAGTAATTATAAAAAAACCGGCCAAGAGCATGTCGGGCCACGCTCAGTGTAGAGTTCCGTAGCTCATCCTTCACAATAGGGCTTAAAACTGGTTTTGAGTTACAAGAAAGATTTCAAGCTCTATAAAAAAGTCGTAAGCGGCAAAGTAACTGTAATTACACCCAACACACTAGTGATCAACAAAAAAAAAATCACCCCCACTTTAGGAGTTCAAGAGGTACCCGAAAAAAAATTATTCTTTAGTTTTTATTTTACCGTTTTGTCGGCGTGATACATATATACAAACATACCAAATTTCCGCGGACGGACGGACAGACGGACATGGCGAAACTATAAGGGTTCCTAGTTGACTACGGAACCCTAAAAATGGTTTAAACTCATGTTAAATTGTCAGGAAAGGCCTATGTTTCAAACTCACATGGAGCTCTTCATTAGGGACAGCTATCTGTGCTGCTGATGTGGCGTTAGTCGCGTAGCTTCCCTCATGAAAGTGATGAAGGGCTCTATATGAGTTCGAACCATATCAGGGGTGAGTTGAAACCGTTTTATTTATGAAATATGTCTCACGATAGTTTTAATAATATTATTGCTACTAATCAGTGATCACGGAAGCAGTGTAATGAACTAGTAAAGCCAAGAGCGTACTTCATTTGCTGAACAATGGACCCCGGTCTCGGTGCCACGACACTGGATAAATTCACCGCCTTACTCGCTCCAGCTTCCGGAAAATTGGGCGAAATCGATTTAAATATCTCGAATGTGACGGCTTATCTCGATAGGAGTTAACCTATGGAGGTGGCTGGCCTAGTGCGAACGACGTTAAATTTATTGGCTTCTCAATGTAAATGGCAGAGTTGAGTGTTAATGTACACTAGAGAACTATAGAGATCAGAATTTATTCCTGTCTAGAATATTGTTGAATACTCCTGTGAAATGCTTAGTGTCTTGTGATAAAATGAGATAGGTAAGTACTTTTTAAAAATACATATGTCTTCAAATTCAAAAACAACTCACCGTTTACTTGCTTTTGAAAATTTAGTTTAAATAAAAAATAGCCAACTCTTTAACTCAGTGGTGCAATCAAAAATTGCCAATTAAGAAAGTGTGGATCTGAACCCGCGGGATCTAGATAGCCGGGCGGTATACTGCCGTGCTAAGTTAAAAGGCTGCCTTTTTGTATGGAGCTCCATACCTTTACCTTAGCTCAGCTTATATTAGGACTGTCTCTGCGGGGACAACACGCGAACAGATACATCTGCACCTTAGCTCACCTTTCTAATTAAAGGAAGACCATCTATTACAACTTAACACTTTATTTTTGGTACCTATAACAAAATGCTTGTTCAAATGAGCAGCAACGATTTTTAAAGGTTGAGATGCTAAACTTTACGTTTTAATCAAATTATTTAAAAGGTTAGTTTAAATTTTCTCTAAATGATCACAGCATTTTACCTTTATGTTTTATTGGTTTTTTTAATAAAATAAAAAAATATCAGAATACCGTAAACTAAATGTTATGGGACTATGGGACTTATGAGTATCTACTAGTCGACGATATACATACTCACATTGATGAATACCTATTTAAATACATAGAACATCCATTAGTAGGGACAAATATTTGAGTTCGCCTCACAAATACTCCATCTCCTTGCCGAGATTCGAACCCAGGACCGCCAGCTCAGTAGCCAGCTGCTGCTGTCACTGCGTCGAATGAACCACATCGTTTTGCGAAGTTCTCAAATTGCACAAGCACGTGAATGTTTCACTTTTTCAGTCTGTTTTTTCTGTTAGACCGTAGAATGTACCCGTATCTACAAATTATCAATCAGGACTAAATCGCATCGCCAATTTTGCTAGCCCCCAAAGACCCCAAAGCAAGTGAAGCCTGCTTAACTCAATCTAATAGAATCACCTCGGATTGCTTTCCGATATTTACCGATTTTTCCCCTCGAGCCGAGATTTGGGAGCGGTACCCGAAATAGGCGTGTACCTACCGGTAAACGGTAACGGTCTGTAGGGTCGTGGGATACATAACCTATCTAATTAGGACTTGAAGGTGCTACTTTATTATTTTATCGTTCGTACTTTTATTCAATTTCAACTCAAATTCTAGTTAAAAACCTATATCGTATGAGACATCAGTCAGTAATAACTATAAAAAGTGTGATAAAAACAAATATACTCCCATCGCATTTACCTACTTACAATACAAGATGAATACTTGCTTGTTGCAGTCAAGATTTTAATCGTTTTACTACGACATTTTTTCTCTGCAAAAATTGTAAAAGCAAAACAAAGCTCCCTACGATATAGTTGTCACGATAATATCCGAGACGTCTTAAATAAATAAAGAGAATAATTCAATTGTGCACAGTAAGTTTATTGGATTGATCATGCGCAAATATTTATCGATGGGGTCGGCAGATAGGGTCACAATTTATTGTAAAGCAAAAACAGTCGTACGTAGGTAAGTTGACAAAATGACGGTAGCAATCAGACAAATTGGCTCCAGCCCTAACCGAATTAATATACGTAGGTTTTTCTCAGGGAAACCACTTTGATAAGAAAATATTGGGGAAGAGAGCTCATACGGCTGTCGATTTAGATTATTCATTGCCAGGAATATATTCAGAGAGTCTCGTACGTTATTAAGGCATTTTAATATAAATTTATTACTTGCGTACGTTTACAGAAATGGAGACTTCACAAGTTACCCAAATTGAAAATGTTTATGTATTTTGTATCAAAACATTCAACTAGAAAATTGTCCAAATAAAGACGTCATTATGCCCGTTTCTTGGAGACACGTCGTACATCGCCCCTACATGCGCGTGAATAAATATTGTACAAATCCACCTTTTACTTTAGCACAAGCAGTAGCTATGGGGAAGAATCGCGTTTTTGCCGCATTTCGAGTAAACGATCCTTAAGAAATTTATTAGGGGATAAATTGAGTTTTACATGTAATGTTTATCTTAGAACTTATTGTTACAATAATTGTTTACATGGACGATACCTACATTTAGTATAAAAAATAGTAGCATGACGTCAAAGAAGTTCAGTCAAAAATTAATAGCCCTCATTTTTACAACAATGAGGCTGCAAAAAGGCTGCAATATATAACAAACTCTGTTTTTCCTCGCATTCGTCGTGAAAAGCACTCTGTTTAGTCTTTCTTTTATTGCTTACTTTGCAGCCTCTACAACAATGTCCTTCACGTATGTTTAGTACATAACTAGGTTTTCTACAGTACAAACTCTTTCATATCTGCTTTTGAATTCATGACTCATAATATAAATCAAATACATGTGCACCATTAACAACGCCTACTTAGGAACTTCTGATCCCCGTTCCGGAAAAACTGATTATCTAATTAGAAGAAAACCGTCGCTTCTTAAATGCGGGCTAATCACGAATTAATGAGAGCTTGTACCCTGGTGTCGCAGCGATGATAATTCCTCCCTGCTGCGCTAAGAACCTCATCAATTATGGTGGAGCCCCCCGGGCCCTAGAGGTTGCACCCCTTTGTGATAAGCTAGTGGCTAAAGACAGGAAATTCTGCAAATTCGAGCAATAATATTTCGATTGGAGACCGATTTGGAGCATGAATGATCAAGAAGAGCCTCTTCAAGTTAGCCTGCAGTAGCTACGCCTGTTCATACGTTAATAAATAGAGATTGAAAGTAATCCTATTATAGTTTATAATTATAGTCATTTCGTTTTTCAGAAATTCATTGTATTTGCCGGGTGCATAGTACATTATTAATTTATTGATCATTCATTCATTCGATTCGATCATTTGATGAGTGTGTTAATGTTATTTATTACCTACTATTGCATTCGTTAATGTAATATAATAGGTAGGTAATTTAATTTAAATGACGATGCAAAAGTGGTTCTAGTGAATCCCAATTGATTAAACAAATTCTTATTGTCAATATTATCATTAAGAATAGTTTATTTTCTTTTCTTGCTTTCATCAATATTTTCGTGAAATTACGAAAAGGCACCTAAAATTCTTCATATTATCCAATTATATGGAAAAATGTTAAAGTGGAGCTCATCAGGAATGGTTATAATTACTACCTAAACATTCCTAACTTTGGCAATAATTCTAGATCCAACCGAAATGACTGAACAGGGTTAACAATTTGCCAAGTATATGCGTTCGAAATGAACAGTCGTGGTAACAAATGGCCCTTAAACAGTTGTTGCAGCACCTAACGCTTCCGCTCCCAAGCCGCACTTTGATTTGTTGTTCCGTTCGGCTAAGTTACGTCTTCGATGCTTTGGGACGTTCCCTTGCACCATATGCTAAGGGTTACATTGAGACAGATTTAGATTTGCTTCGTAGAATCAGGAGAATCTACATTTTCATTACTGATCAAGTTTATTTTTGGCGTTTTAAAATTCGAAACAGCCTGTGGATAGAAATATTTTTAACAGCTCACACAGCGAAAAAACAACAAGCAAAATATTATTTAGCGCAGTCTACAATTTGAATGAGATCCTAAACGGGGTCTTTGTTGTTATGCCATGAATATAAATCGTGATAAATTCCACGCGGCACGGCGGAGGGGCGGGAGGCGCAGCCTCAAGGGCTTTTCTTAAAAATAACTTTTGTCAGGGCAATTCGGAGGAGCTCCACGATTTATGGAAAGGTGGTGTCACCCCGGTAATTAGTTTTTAACTAGTTCTGATAAGGGTCCGCTGTGTTTTATGCGCGAACAGCCATAATTTAAGTAATGTTCCGCTTTAAGGATGAGTTAAATTTACAACTTGCGACATCTGCGGTCGTGAGCAGGCAAACCCGCGTGACCGAACGGTCGCTTTCTAATAAACCATTCGTCAAAACAAAAGCGTTTCCGAGCAATTGTCCCAGGATGTCACAATATTGTTATTTTTTCCATATTTCGCGCGTTTGCGGGCCGTCATATCACATGGGCATATGATTTACGTTCGGAGAGCAAAAAAAATAAAAGTTCTTCGAAGAAACTTCTTTTATTCTCGGAGAAAGTTGCGTAAAAAACTGGAGGCGCTTAGAAAAAAGCAATTTTCTAGCTCAGGTGTGTAAGATGTTCTTTATCTAACTTTGCATCCGAACCGCTTTGTTTATGGCGGCACATTTTTTCGAAGTTTTGAACATTTTATTACGCTGTACCGTGAAAACGGAGCGTGGAGCGCTTTTTATTACCGACGCCGTTACGCACCTTTTAAAAAGCCGACTTTGCAAAGGAATATGACGTTTTATGAGGATTGTACAACGGGAACAGCTACCTGTCTTTTGTGTTATTGTTTACCGTTACGTAACAAAACTGATAAAGAAATCTTAGTAACAATACCCTAATATATTTTAAAGCTAAAACATGTTTGAAAAGGCACCCTTTTAATGAACACCGAAAATATAATTTTGAAATACTCTTTATGGCCGGCATAATGTAGCCAAGTGGGCCAAAAAATGGCTGTCACCGTCTGGCGTACTGCATTAGCATGAAGGGTGTGAGGCAAGGAGGCTTTATCAGGAGGGCCTTTCCTGAGGGAGGGCCAAATAATGCGATATTGCTCGTTTGTGCGAGCTCCTATTTATCTATTAAAAAACGCGAGATTTACGCGAGAATATAGGAAACTTCTGCAAGTTTATGTTGTTCCGCCGCTCCGGGCTAATATAAAAGATTGATGCGTGTTATTTTAGTCTTGTGGAGTGTACATTGGCGAAGTTTTTTACGCAGTCTCGTCACAATTTAAGGCGAGTTACAAACTAATAAGTAATGTTTTATACATGCCGTTGGTAGCTTAAAGACATTTACATTACGTTTCCTGTTTTATCTGTACAACTAGTTACCGTAAATAAATTGGACTACCGTCTAACCGCATTTCTGCCGATGATTGTTATGCCTAAACGCTGACAAAAATTCTATTAAGCCCGTTCTATTTTATCATAAAGACGTTAGTATTACAAAAGCCGTGTTGTCAGATCGGCCGAGTCACGACGTGGCGTGAATGCCGAGTTCCCGGCTTAGGCATTGACTGACAGCCTGACCAGAATGCCAGCTTTGCAAAGCATACGGTCACTGTACTGTGAAGGACGCATGTTACATGTATGAGACACTAAGAAATTGCCATGAGCGTATTGTTAATCACCTTGTGCAGGTAGATCCGGTCGAGAATACTTAGTGATCGATGTCTAAGAACGTTTGTATTTATTGTACAATAGATCTTTTTACCTCCGCGAGATTTCAAGAAAAAATCGATATGAATATTCAGATATTTACCTAAATCGTTTCACAAAGCTATTAGTTAGACTCGTGCCAACGACTATGTCAGGGAAAATATTGATAATAATATCCTAATCAACGGTTTGATTCAATCTACATTTATTATCTTCAAATTTTTCGCAATATCTTCAAAATGTCTTCTAATTAAGGCTTTCAGCCTATATTTTTCCACAACCGATTATTAAGTCTAACTGTTGTCAAAATATCAAGTAGGTATCCCCGAGGCATTGTTCACTGGTGACAAATAATACCGGATAATACCACACTATCGTGTGTCCGACCGAATTTAGCACTGTGCCGAGCCAATATTCCCTGTTCAGCCCGGCTAATTTAAAACGGCCCTATGTATAATACAACTCAAACACACCAATGCCCTTTTAGAATGGGTGGCATTTCTGATAATAAACATGCATCACAGGGCCTACAATAATACCTAGCTATTATATCTGTTTCCACTAAATTGGTATAATTTAGACACTTGATATCGGCAGAGGTTAACACTTTTAAAGTGGGTTTTCCATAGGTCACAGTCGGTTGCTGATCATTTTGGACATGTGAATTGATTGAATTGAAATTAAATAGGTAGATTACTGACTTCAACTGATTGAATACTTGACTACTAGGTACGTGTACTTATATCTACCTAAATGAAATACTTCCTCTTGGTTACTAATACTAAGAGAAAAACAGCAGCACGAGATACGTGGATTCCAGTTAGGTACCTACTCGAGACTTCCAAGTGAAGGAAGACATACATTGCAAAATAGAATTACTTCACAGAATAACCTTTCACTTTCAAATGTGAGTGTCTTAGGCTGTTTAAAAGACAATTGAATGTTGGCATACCTACGCTAGTAAGTACCTACTTAATAATTCTCTTGGAAATGTATTAAAAGATGTGTTACCTACATATTACCTACCATGTAAAAGCCATCGCTTACTTCATTCACTTAAGAAGTTTTGACCAAACTTAACACTTCCAAACATTCCCGACCTACTTAACCAAGTAAACTGCACACAGTAAGTATCTCAACTTGTAAAGATCACTGCGAGAGGAGCTCTCCGCTAGCTAATAAATAATAGCAGCATGAGTTAGGACCACCTAGAGAGATTGTTTACTGCGGAACGGCGTATTGTGGCCACCTACGCCATACATTTTACTCGGCAAATTGCTCACTTCCCTGTCTAATAACCCCTTAATGAACGGAGATTCGCTTTTGCCTAATTGGAATTTATTAGTTTATGATTTAAGTGCGTACCCATTTTATAACCTTAATGAGTCGTTGGCGGACTTGT
The DNA here is from genome assembly GCA_932273695.1 of Apotomis betuletana. NCBI lineage: Eukaryota > Metazoa > Arthropoda > Insecta > Lepidoptera > Tortricidae > Apotomis > Apotomis betuletana. The sequence goes on along the minus strand of OW026300.1, from coordinate 27,974,931 downwards.
TAGACACATGGTTAGTTCACCAGTTCTTAGACACAATTCCAACATAAATACACTAGCTTCAGGTTACGTAACTTCAAAACTTATCAAACTTTCCTATCAACTCTTACCAGCTCAGCCTTTATCGAAAGGGAACGTACCTGCAATCAAAACATAACAACCATTAGACAACATAATAGCTTCATGGGATCTACCATTTCATAATCAACAAGTAGGTTGAACAGATTAGTACCAATTGCTTGACTAGAACTAATAAATCTGCCTTTCAAATTGAATAAAACTACGCCCCTTTAATTATATAATAGTGTTTAATTATCACATTTAAATAATGAATGCAGACTGGAGCACGCGACTCCTCCGCCATTCACAAAAGTCCTCATTTGAATACAATCTAGAGACATCAATGTTCTAACCCACTAGAACGTGTTATTATGTCGTTCGAGATCACTCAACCGCGTGTAGTGTAGACAGACAGACATAGTATGTTAACAGGCTGGGTTACAAGTAGTTCGTAGCGAGATCGTGAACGCACTACACTCTTGTTACTTTATTATTAAGTCTAATTTAGATTGATGCACTCTCAAAATGCGATATCCATACTACAGAGTACAGACAACCAATGCTTATGACAGTTAAATTAACTATCATAATAATTAGGTCTGTTTCGCATTCGACGGGGTCAAGGGGAAATAAATTATTGCATATCCTAGAGCTCGATGAAAGGTTATATTAAATTTATAGGATCTATTTTAAATCTGGCCGGACAACGTCAACGATAAGTTTGTCAATCGGAGTGTATTGGAATTCTACCAAAATATGCGCGGAATATATCTCTAGCACAAAACGATATTAAGTGGTAAAGAAAATGTTTACAACTGTAGACTTTATAATCAATGTGCCACGGTTTGAAGTAGATGTTTATTGTTTATCGACTTATTGTACATACTTTAGTTTCAATGCTGCGATATTTGTGGCGAGACTGTCTGCTACTAAATATAATAATGAAACAAATATATGGTATAAGCCTAAATAATCATCAGTTCCAACTTAGTATAGTTCAAACAGTTAAATAGTTCAATTTGAAGAAATATGTGAAATCTTAAAAATTTTGCTCAGCTGTGGCCATCGTTCACATGTGAGCCGCGTCACGTAAACATAAAGTTCGAACTTTGGCACACTACCATAAATCAAGGGGCGTTATACGCCATGTTTCATGAGCTTGTACCATCTCTTTCACTCTAACTTATCGCGTCGTAAACCCCTCTCCCTCTAATGCTGAGCCAGGGACCCGAGGGGGCCGGGGGAGGAGGCAGCTGTCTAGCCGTGACGTATTACCCGACCGTCGGTCGGTCAGGTCAGTACGTTAAGTTTACAGTGTGAAACGTTGTCTTTTTCTAATTTAAACAAAATGAATGAGACGAAAACAAAAGATTAATAAAAATATGAACGGAACGAGAACTAGTGATGCTATATGAGCATCGACATCGACATTGCTAATTAGGTGACAGACAACGCTATTATGTATGTCGAGTACTTAATGCAAATCGTTAGTTCGATTCTAGAATAGACAATGCGAGGAGAAGTTTATGAGACCACCCACACATTTGCGTGTTTTATGTGGGGTCGCGATCACACACTGACGAATATTTTAGCTTGCAATTACTATGTAAGGTGCGTCTTGATCGCAGCTTTAACTGTTTATGAACCGCGACAAAAATTTAAAAAGGCCGAAATTTCGATTAAGTGGTCCTTGTTGAATTATTTACTTTAGCACAATTCACGAAATGGTAAACCAATTTAATTCCTTGTTAGGTATTATACCTCTTTCTTGAACACGTTATTGATACTTTTTTTTCGAGATTGCTGTTGGTTTTTAAACAGCGGTTTAATTAGAAGAGCATGAACAATCGACAAAAAAACTAATAGTACCTACCGGTGATTTAAAGTTTTTTTTTTATTGGTAGTAATTAACGTACTGTTTAAAACATTATTCAATCCAATTTACGCTCATCAAAAAGAAAACCGAGTATTTTCTATACCTAGGTATGCTCCACTTTAGATAACCGCCACAGAATATTCAACTGGAACTAAAAGCCACCTAGGAGGTTCTCTCTAGTCGTGTGTAAACGACTGGTGGTTAGCACGTGATTAGACCGCCAATTAATTCACCCGCCAATATATATTATGCGCATTTCGTTTATCTATCGGCTCTACAACTGAGGTGATTAAATAGTGAATCATTTTCGATCGGATCGCAGACAAATGCATAAATCTAGCTTTAAAAAGTCGGAAGAGGTTTTTGCGCTAGTCAGAAACCAGTTAGGTTAGTCTGAAACAGTTTAAGGCAGGTACATATTCAAACAAGCCCATTACCTTGTATTCTTATTTGTATCTACTAATTCGACGGCCGTTAAAAGTATCGCGTCCTTGTCGGACGCCTCATTGGGCGGCTATAAATATCGTTGTTATCTCTCGATATCAACCGACACTTCACCACGCGACCTACCCCAGCTCTAATGAATTACACAATGAACTCTCATCTAAATACAGAAAAAAGCTTTTAAAGGCATATATCAAAAATACCCACAAAAGCCTACTAAGACAGGACCCACAGATTTATTACTCTCCCTTTGTTAAACACGTAATCTCCACGTGGAGCCGCGATATAAAAGGTATACCTAAATGAAAATAAATGTAGTTACTCATTCTGTTGCCTACCTATTTACATTGTACTCGGGCATAAATTTGGCTCTGTTTAAAAGTAATCTATTTTGAAAATTACCCGTTAAATCACATTAGGACAGATAACACGTTGTTTGGGGTATGTGGTCCACAAAAAATGTTTGTCGGTCGGAGTGGACAAGATTTGTGGCCTTCAGGGTGGCACCTCCATCAATAGTATTAAGCATGTGGATATAGATTCAACACAACACGGAGTATATTAGGCGGGTTCACGAAAAAATATTCATTGTTTTTTCGAGCCATCCATCGCACAATTTGACCGGTTATAAAGTATTTCCCCTGTAAATCAGCGCTATCGCTAGTAGGTATGTGGGTGAGTATCGAATTTAAATTAATTGATGACTATTTATCGTCCATGTTTCGGACATCGATACGTCGCCTCATGTCGTGCCAGCAGGCCATTTTCGGCAGTTTCCGGGTCTATCTGGCTATAGGTATGTTTGTTTGGCTAATTTATATGCGTGACGGTCCCTTTTTATTGGAAAACAAAACAGCTGCACGGATTAGCATTTTATTGACAAGTAGTAATAAATCAACTACCTATTTCTACTTATCGTACTTATATTTCATAAAGCGATTGTTATATGTATAATCAATCGTGAATCGAATTCATTTGGAATAACAGTTTGTTCTAAAGATAGGTGTTTTATTGAACAAGAATTGCTTTATTTAAGTTACAAAACGGTTGCTCACGTTAAGTCGAGACGAAAGTAAGGTAGTTTTTTTTATGATAGGTACCTACTTAATTGAACATTTCTGATGGCGGGTAAAATCCGATTAAAGTCCTGAACACATATCTAAATTAAACAAATTCACAATCCCAAGGTAGGTACTAATGCAATAAAATAATAAAAGCCGGCGGGCAACAAATGCTAGTGATGGGCCATACTTGGGAAAGTATCGAATATTTTCCCTCTCCTTGTAACAAAGTAAATAGGTGTGCAATAATGTCTCTGTCCACTGAAGAGAGGACCCTTCAGTCGTTGCGGCTGAAAAAATCATAGGCAATATTTAATTGTCAAATGGTATATATTATTGGGCCTTAATTCAGTTAATATGCCTAACTATACCGCTAACGCGACAAGACAAAACAAATGAAAGTACTGGCCTCAGGCGATGTTTCATGCGCAGATCTAGAGCTGACACGATCGCGAGACGTCTTTGGAAGAGTCATGCAAACCTTTAACGATCCAGATAAAAATAATTCGTTGATTTATTTAGAAGCTACAGAGGCTGGAAAGACTGCATATCTATTAATTAAAGTCGCATCTGTCGAAAATTTTTAGTTAAATAAAAGTATGCTTTTTGACCGCTCGTCTATATACTACCTATTGATGTTAAAATTGTGCACTTTCGGAAAAAAAAATTGTCTCCTCCGTAATAATTCCTTCCTTCATTATCCTGGTTTATCGATACGTGACTTGGCGATTAGCGCTTCACTAGCTCTCGGGTGCGAGCCAACAAATCATACAGATAGCATCTTCTACAAATTTGAATCGGATCTTATTTATGATTTGCCTTTTTCACGGCTGCGTTTTGGGGAAAATTCAAACATTAATCAAGGATAAATGGTTATTGAGCTTTATATCTAATACCTGCTTTGAAAACCGTTAACATTAAAGTAGAGCAATGTCTAAACGGAAACCTATTTGACGATGTTTAACAACTAGGTCTATCTGTCTCATTGGAAAACTTCGACAACTATCTAATTAGGCAAATAAAATTGAATACAATCGCAAAATCGGAAAGTTCCCACGGCGTGCAGTTCATTATTCGTAACAACATAATAATCATAACAAAACATGTACAAACCACCGTACTTGGTTAAACAGCAATCGCATAAACAAACCCCAACAATAAAGCCAAATAAACGCTCGAGCACGCCATCGAATCGCACCTTGAATCGCACATAAAAAGCCCATGAACGCCGGTCGAATTGAATAGAGCGCTACTCGACAGGAGCATCCAAATATTGCATTCCCAACCGTACTCGGTCGGGTAATATCGAGCACGAGAGTAGAGTTCGTTAGAGCCCATAAAATCGTTTACGAGCTGCCGAAGAGCCCTCTTCAATAAACGTGCCATAAAAGTTCGGTTACTCGACGCTAGATGGCGACACTAGTGGCCACTTGAAGCCGTTGCGACGATTTTACTGCCATCTGTCGAGCTTTTTAAGCGTTTTAAGACTGAAGAAAGGGATAGTGCGTGCTTCTCGCTTCGGCGGGATTGCAGTGAAGTTCGGCTCCGTCGGACTCAGAAGGCCATGCGAGAGTTGAATTTTCTAGGTGTTATTTACTTTTTGCATGTACGGCCACCGAATTAGTTTTTTGTTTAGATCGTACGTACCTAATTATTGCCCTCACGTAGATAATTCAATTTTGTAAAATTATAAATTTTCTTTATATCTGAGTTCAGTATTTTTTGTGTGTCTTACTACTTATAGATAAAATAAAAATAAAATAAACATAACATTAGTAATTCCAGGCATTAATGCTACTACAATGCAAATTTTAAACTAGCATTTTATAAACTTCTGGATAAGATTGATCATAAATATTTTTCAATTGAGACTTCTATCGAATTTTTCTGATGAGTACCTAATTGGAAAAGCGACCTCTATCAATTCGCCACCTTTGCCCTAAATCACTGACTTTACTTTATTTTTATCCACAGTCCAGAGCTAAAGCCTAGTTTTCACCCTTTCATCATTGATGGCCGGTTTCACGGGAGATTAGGCCTGGAAGTACTGTAGGAAGTTGAGGACTGTGAAATTAAACTAATGAGTTGATATTTATAATAAACCGATTTTATTTAATCGTTTTAATACCACAAGGATGCAATACGTCCATTTGACATGAATAACGGGTAGCGAGAGAATTGCCAGTGTAAAAATATAAATAGTGAATACAGATTTATTTTTGTATATTTAAGGAGGTCAAATTAAACACATCTAACTCACTCAGTAATAATCATATTCGAAATTTCCATATGCTGTATTTTTCACCGTCAAACGGCCTAATGTTCCGTTTTTGCTTGAAGATGTCCATAGCAACGGAATTCAAAAATTGATTTTATAACGGCACTATTTCACTGATTCGATCTTACTGTATTCACAAATTATTTCACAACGTGACTGAGTCCATAACCTGTAGGAAGTTGAGGACTGTGAAATGAAACTAATGAGTTGATATTTATAATAAACCGATTTTATTTAATAGTTTTAATACCACAAGGAAGCAATACGTCCATTTGACATGAATAATGGGTAGCGAGAGAATTGCCAGTGTAAAAATATAAATAGTGAATACAGATTAATTTTTGTATATTTAAGGAGGTCAAATTCAACACACACGCGGTGGTCTCATTAAAGGACGCATGTGATACTCTTGCGCTTCTCACACTGATTATGGCTGCGGCGGAGTCACGAACCACGATTTGCTTGGACTGCTAAACGCTGACTATAGGGCGGAATACTAGCCTTATATGATTAGAAAAAATGACGTAGTTTTGTAGGGGTTCCCCGCCGGTTAAGACCTTTTGTGTTTGATGGGTGAAGCAGACGTGTAAGCGCCGTTTTCTTTTGTTCCAGAACAGCGTAGCGTTGAGATACTAACTCTTGGTGTTAGATATATAATATTAAAAAGTAAAGGCTTAGCCGAAGTACTAAATTCGCGAATCAGCAAACGGTAGGTGATTTTGGGCATTAGCTGTCATGGATCTGTGTCTTGTATCTGTAGATTTCTTGTCTAAATGGAAAATTTGGTATTATGTAAAACAAAAAAATCATAATAGAATGAAATTTAAGTGTTTTTATTTTTACACGAAGTTACTTAGGAATATTGTAAACATAACATAAACATGATTAATTTGCCACTTGGAAGTTTTTTTCACCAAGAGAATTTGATCAATATCAAATGATAGGTAACTACGTAAATATGTAGTTTATTAATATTTCTGGACATGCAAATAACATGAAAACTCTCCTAAATTTATTAGCATTAAGAAATAACAAATCATAAATGTTTGCATAAACCACTAATTAACAGTTTTAGGATTAAAATTTACGAACTATAGGAAAGCATACCTAAATAACTGTTTACTTTTTACAACTCATATGTTTTTAATGTCTGCTATGAAACTGCAAACCTTATTGTGTTAACACAGGGTTAATTTTCCAACTACACGTTTGCGTAACATACGACGGTGGCAAAATATGTAATAGTTAGAAAATACAGCATATTAATCAAGTAGAAGTAATCATTAATCAACAACCGAAATTTCAAAGTCGATAATTTATAGACAAAGACCAAAACCGACGGGCATGTTCACGGAATAAATCTCAATAAAATTGATCTCATCTTAAATCTTAAATAACATCATCTTGGCCGGAGTTCGCCGTCCGTAGCGTCGGCAAAAAAGTGACCTAATAGAACTTATACATACAGTGTGTTACCAGCACGCGGTCATTTAGGTACTAAAACTGTTAATAACATGTCCCATTAGAAATTCTTACCATGTATTAACAAACCATATTCATGATTGTAAAAATAAAAAAAATACCTACTGCAAAATTACATCTCTAAAATGAGTCAATGTAGGCAGGCAACCTCAATATTGATGTCATCGTAATAAGAGAGTAAAGGGCTGTTTACACTTGTCAATTTAATTTGCTGTACAGCAAAGGAATCTGAAACACACCTTTTTGACCCTTATTTTCATTGTGACAAAAGTGAAAAAGGTACATGTTTCAATTTACTTGACTGTACATTGCAGTAATTTTTTTTTAGTTTGTCCAAGTCAGAACTTCAGTTTAGTAAGGTCGTGATTATGATTAAGTCAAGGAGCTCCGTGTTTTTAAGAAAATAGCAGTACATTCTTGTATACAGAAATATTGTTTCTGAATAGGCTACATATAAGAGAATAGTCTTTTTAAAATTGGAATGTCAAAGGAAAAATTACGAATGTTACAGACAAAAAAATGTGTATTTATGATCCGTGTAGTAAGGACATTTCAGTCAAAAGCTTAAGTCATTGATTTGTAGCATTACTTATATTTAATTGGAGACAAAAACCTTTAACGTTCAATGTGTATCAGTGGTGTGGCTTCATACAAAACCACAGGGCAGGGCAGGGTTGAGTTAGCTTACCTCTTTCTCAGTTGTAATAGATAATGTTCCTCAATCGTCCTGAAGAGGACAAGCCGATGGGAATTGGGTTTGATGAATGCCATGGCAGTGATGTGTTGGTATGTTTTTAATGATTTATATTAGTTATATATTAAATACTAGCTGCGCCCCGCGGTGTTACCCGCTCACCCCACGGGAACACTACATTGTTTCGGGATAAAAAGTAGACTGTGTTAATACAGAGTGTCAGCTACCTTCGTACTAAAATTTATCAAAATATGTCCAGCCGTCTGAGCGTGAAGAAGTTACAAACGAACGCATAAATACACAAACACAACTACAAACTTTCGCCTTTACGTATAATATTATATAACACAAAACTGACCAATCTATCATCATCAATACATTACCATGATCTTGCAGACTGTACTCTCCCAAACAGGTTTCCCAGGTATACATACTCACATATTGTTATCTCTCGTCAGCATACCTCAGATTGTTTTGCATTTAATTATATAAACTGTAAATAAATGCAACAATTTACGAACTGCCAAACAACCCTAATTTTTTTATTTCTTTTTGCTCCGATGTTTGACAAATTGCTCATTTTCGAAGCGTTAAATGGTTTTTAAGTTTGTTTATGATATCGTCCAGGCAAATATTGCTAAAAAGGTTTTAAAACTCAGAAGAATATATATGCAATATATACATTTTAACTAATTAAATACTGTAGTATTTTTTTAGGCAACCTCTTTATTTTAGCAATATACTTATAGTGCAGTGTGGTGCAGTTTTAATTTAAATACGATTAATTACAAAATATTATACATATACCTCCGCCTTCTTAAAGGAGGTTGACATCTAACTACACAAATTTTCAAATACCTAGTTACCTATATCTAATATACCAATTTAAACAATATTTAACTAATGGTATTAAAACCTAGTAGCATTTAACTATTGTGGTGTGTCTGATAGTGACCTTTAAAATAAATTACTAGTAAATGATGGCAATTTGACCGCTCTCCGAACCATATGCGAAGGTTATAAATAACATAATGAGTTCAATTATCCGCCATCTTTAAAATGCAGTTCGGCGTTTGCCCGGTGGAAGGTAAAAGCGTGCAGCCGGAGCGAAGCCAACAACTTGTGTTGTGAGTGACATGGGAAATTTCTTTACTTTCTATTGTATAGTAAGAATGTATTATTAATGTAAAACATATATTTTATTGTGTTTCTAATGTCAATCAACAAATGTTATGTAAATTAACTTTATAGCATAATTGTAGTGAATAATAAATTAATGACTTTTCTACTTTAAGTATATGAATTTCCGGAATTAGACTATGATATTTGTTAAAAATATAATTAAATCCATTTTGAGTGTGAATGAAACTCTATAATAGAATGGACCGGTTCATGAACAAAACTGTCCAAATTTCAACCGCTTTTCTCTTTATCGGGATCAGGTATTTAGACTGAATAAGTACGCTATTTTCTGAATACGAGCTTTGTAGAAAGCCTTAGTGCTAAGTAGTTTTTTTTAGCATAATTTTATGTAAGTGAATAAAAAAGTTAATTAATATCAGTTTTACTACCTTTACCTCGTTATTATTTCCCTAATAACAGCAGAACCTTCGAAAACAATGAAGTTCCCTCAGACGTCAGACGCCAGCTATCTCTCGTATCTACACGCGAACAGACAGGCGGACAGACAGCAATATTTTGCACAATTATGTAGATAGTATCACGTAACAAAGTCGAGGCTTTTACCCGCATATGACGCATGCAAAGCAGATTAAAAACTGACTTATGAAGAATAGCCCGGTTCGTACCTATAGGCCAAATATTCTTATATACTGTCTCTCTTTTACTCCCCCAGATTTCATTTTAGTTTTAGACATATGTTTAAAAACGTGTACAGCGTGAAAAGTCAGTTAGGTAATGCACCTAAACAAGTATTAATAAAAGTAAAAATTAAAAAAAATGTGAAAGAACTCTCCCGTACAGCGGACACGCTAAGCCTAGTGACAGGTGTTTAAAGCCGCAACGAAATTAAAGTTCAAACTTAACTCTTTTTAAACATGTTCAACAGTCAAGATGGGCAAGTACCGCGGTGGGTCCGATGGAGCGCGATCCTCGCCTCGCGGGGCGTCGGCTCGTTGTAACTCATTTTGTATCGTTGTTTATTGAAAATTAATTGTGTGAAAACACCACACCGGCTATCGGTTATCAGCAACTGTAAATACCAGTGCTCTGCCTTAGGAATATTTAACTGTAGTTTAAGTCTTAACTGATTTTGGAAAGGGTTTTCAAATTGTGTAATGGATTTTAGAGAAAATGATCATTGAAGCCTCTCGGAATACGAGACCCTATTCTGATTCAAATACTCAGACATGTAAAAGTGCCCTTGTGGCCTACTTGCAGAATAAAGTTCATTATTTCATTATCTCAAATAAATAGAAAAAAAATCACTATGAAAGAAATCAGAAATCAAACTAAAGAAGAAATAGGTGCCAACTGTGAAAGGCAGGATAAAGGCTAGGCTGAATTTTGAATATGTTCACTACACGTTCAAAATTTCAATGATGACAAATATGATTATACATGAACATGAGCTAGCTTACAAGCTAGTGTTACAAAGCATTCATAATTTTGTATTCAACAAAGTTAAAAGCCTTTCCGATATGGATCAGCCGCGTAAGAGCAGATGGGCATAATGATACGTCCAGGATAAACGTTTCCGAGCAAATGTGTAGGTTTTTAACACTTGAAATTATATTCAAATTGAAATAAGAAATGAAACCAAGACATGCTACGTGTAAACACTGTATACTGAAGTTACAGCTTACATCGTAGTGTCGAATGTGAAAGTACACTCAATTGAATTAATCGGAACGATTTCAAAATCGAGGCTGATCAACCCCTGTGGCCAAAATTTCCCTTTTTATTTTACCGTCTGATCATTCCGTGAAACATTATCTTCCCAACATCTATAATAACAACGTTTAACTTTTATTTTTACATCCACCGTGTTGCAAAATATCATAAGAGAGATGGTCCGATTATTCCTTAGATGACCGATTAAGAATAGTCGTAACATGACACGCGCCTTAATACCGATATAAACCAATTGGCAACACCTTAAAGTCTATACTCCAATAAATAACGTCTGATTTATGAAAATTTATCATACTCTTGAGGTTTAATTTTGAAATGATATTCCTATGTTACATAAAGGGAATAACCAATGTATCAATGTCATCGGATTTGAGACCTTGTGGTTTATGGGTTACGAAAAAGTTTCGCTCGTTCAGGGTCGTAAAAAACGTCATTTTCGCGATGGTTGACTAGAAGTGTGTCTGCGTATTGTTTTGATAAGCTGCAGTACGGGTTCGTAAGATTTATTGCTGGTATGATTTAATGCGAATAAACTACTCGCCTTGCGGTCGCTGTATTGATGAATGCGCCGCGCCTAGCGCTCACCTATATTCTAGAATTTATTGAGACTAATTAGCTCATCTATCTATAAACTAATAACCTTGTCAATAACCTTTAAGCGACCGCCTTTAATTTCCAATGGCATCCTTATAAACTACGATCCGCTAAACACCCAGACGGGTTATTAACGAGCTCGCCATATGTCAATCAAACAATTAAATTCAATTATTTTTCCTACAGATCGTAACTTTAACGCTAACCAGCATTATTTAAGTATCCGGATTTTTTCCAACAGCATAATAGCTATGTGCCGCGTTCTTAAAACATCAGTCGGTAATTATTGCAAGTCCTGAATGAAATTATAATAGCAGCTTGTGGGTCGTTATTTGTAGATTGGCAACCCTGTCCCTCCGGGGCCAATGGGAACGTTGTAGCGCGGCGCCTGTACTGCTCGCCCGCTGAGCTTGCACAGAATTAACGAGGAAACTGGCAACACTGACATTCACGGTTCGAATTGTGGACTTTAATGAACTGATTCCTAATCAAGTTGACTAAAAAGTTAAGTTCATTTAATTTAACGCCAGTATTTAATGTAACGCCGCAGAAACCATCATAATGATGTTATGATGTTTAATTTTGTCAGCCTCGCCTAATGAGTTTGACTTGATAAATCATTTTAAAAAATATACACTAAAAAATTACATTTTGCTGATTTTCAGTCGCTTGTTTCTTAGCGAAGGAGCACATATCTTAGAACTCGTTTTATCATGTGATAGCAATCACAGGGATAGTGGCCTTATAAAATCTATTACACAACACGGAGTGATCCAGACTACTGACACGGTCGCGGTAATTCGCCCGCTCCGTATTCGTTGGAAACAATATTAAATCATATTATGCAGTTGGTAGAGATTTGCATGTCACAACTGTTGAATTTATTACGATGGCAAGGTCGGTCTCGGTCTTCACAGATAGCGCTTAGTTATGGTAACAATAGATAAAACTTAGTTTCTAGATTCGAAATGATATTTTTATGACGTATACTTTGACAAATTAATTTATGTGTGACAATATCAGTTTAGCCGGATATAGCGAAAAAAATACTAAAACGACATCTTATTCGCTGCCTAGGAAATTATCTGGTATCGCCATTTATAGCGTTAAAATTAAAAGCAAATACACGTCCGAACCGCGGATCATGGTGCAATATATACTTATCTTGAATGTGTTTTAAAGTACAAGTATAATTTATTTAATAATCGACACGTGACTCTGCTTACATTGAAATAAAACTATAAATTTTAAGCTAGTATTCTAAACAGCAAAAATGAGGTAAGTGCCAGTTGGGACTTACGCTTTCATGCCGTAAAGCCGATACAGGTTTTTAAATGCATATAACTGAAGCCAACAATTAGGGTGGCCGGTAAATCAACATTAGGTCTACGGGAAATGCCAGGACGATTAACCGCGATCGATCTGTTGGTTTGTTGCTTGCCTGACGCCTGAACTAAAATGTAAAAATGGTGACCATTTTAAGTCCAGGAAAAGGTACCTTTTTTTGCCCCAATTACAGTAAGAGTTAAAAAGGAGCTCGTGTCAGTTTTCATTGTTTTTAGGAAACTTACCTAAAACTCTGTTAGTGCCACATAATTTAACTTATGATTACATCGATATGATTCGTTAAGCAACCTTCCTTTAAATGAACTCCACAGGATTATATGGCATACATTTAAAGTAGCTGCATATAAACTAAAATACTCCAAAATAATCTTAGCCTCAATCCTAAACAGAAATAGCCTATTACCAGAAAAATGATAGTAACACTTAAGGATAATAATATAATAATTCATATAAGAATAACCCTTTATCAAGCGGCCGTGGCGGTGTTGGCAAATTGTGCTTCGCCCAGACGATACTGGCATGATACACGCTACGTATTATAATGCTGTCGAACGGTGTCAAAATGCATAAGGAATAAGGTAAATATTTTTATAAAGGCCGAATTTCGCACACAAAATATGGGAACGTAACATAAAAATTAAACATAATAAAAAACAAAGTGACATTTAGTAACAACAAAAGAACACTGAACAGTTGTAAGACCCAAATTAATTCAAATTATCACGTACTAAAATCGTGTAAGTGACATCATGCCTTCAAAACATTTTATTACAAAGTACTACGGTACTTAGAGATAAAATGTTGTAGATATGTTAAATATATGAAATTTTTGGAAGTCTAATTAATTTGAACATGTTTTAATGTTGCCCTCTGCAATAATGTTAAATGGGTAAATAACACGATAACTCTCTTCTTCGTAGGTATCTAAAACTGTTCATATTTGCAGTATGGCATCACAGGCGAAAATAGTTTGCTTAATATTAAACTCAATTTTGTTGCAGATTCCACGCACAGAAGAGACAATATAGAACGGACTGTGACTACCGAAACGCCAGCGGTGACGTATGAAGCGAATTCCATATGGCACTTACACACGCAAACCTGTTATAAAGACATAAATAACGGGGCTAAGAGCTACCTATCAAAACGCACATTAAATTAGGTCGGTAAGTAATAGAATTGGAATAATAGAGAGTTACCCTCGTTTAGGGTACCTAACCTCGGCACTTTCAGGCAGCATTTTAACATAAGTGACTGTGGGTTAAGTTAAAATAAAACGCAAGAAAATTGAATGTTTATTGTTCCTTACAGAAAAATGTTAAGGCCATTAATAATATAGAAAAGCCACACTCCAATTAGTCGAATTTAATCAAAAGTAGATAGTTATGTCTATTTGATTTTTAAAGCACAGTATACGACATGAATAAATCAGCTCAGCAGTTTTCAACACAAAATCCCAACCAGCGGTGGGAAATTGAACAACTGCTCCATATTCCTAATAAATCTAGTACATTTTGTGTTGTTTATCACTTTTAGTCTAGACACTAAAGTAATAATGGCAGGACGGCCTTTTTATTACCCTCATGCTCAAGCGTTAAACACATGATTTATCAAATTTGTATAAGTACCGAACAGGTAACAAATATTTTAGGTTTAACTATAGAAACTAAATACATCTAAATATTTTGAAAACGTTAGGTACTTACATACATTATGCATTACAACAGTCCGCTTAATATACCTAGAGGTAAAATCAGTACATTGAAAATACATATACAATTTACAAAAAAACATTTCAAAGTAGAGTATCTTACATGTCATACTCTGCGCTTATACAAATAGCTATCTAAAGCTAGCGCTGCAAACTTAATGCTATCATAAACACACCAAAAGCGATATAAATTATTTATCAATCGTACCAGTCAGCACTTGGATAACAATAAACAATGGTAAAACATTCTGTACAGTCGGACACAATACGCAGTAGGAGTTTGTGCCTATCCCGCTACAGTCATAACTCATAACGGCAAGAATGATACTGCGCCGCGAGAGCAAGAATACTGGAGCGGACTTTACCTAGCTCGAAGCACGAAAATGTTTCCGAAATATGAGAGTTTATTTTTAAACACATGCAAATGTGGGAAGGTGCCCAAAGCGATTTTTACTTGAAATTTTTGATATATGGACGTGTTTTACTTGGTAATTGTTCATTAAAATGAGTTATATTGACCGGGGCCACTTAATTAAGCCTTTTTATTTATTAAACGGTTATCTATTTAAAGTTCCTAGATCGCAATCGTGAGACAATATTTCAAACCGGGGAAAACAACAATACAACTCCAAACGGAGAATCTTTGCAGGAAACATATTTAATTTTAAATGAATGATAATTTTATTCCATATAGCAAAGACACTCGTGAGTTTACTAACATACAATTAACTATTTGGAAATCTTAATCTCTTGTGAAAATTCGAGATTTCATCTGCTAAGCGGCAAAAAACGTGAATATTTCTTAATTAAGCCTCTTAATGTTATTCATTACATCAACTCGCTTCCCTTTACTCACAAAAAACATTAACATCGTTTTCCAGCTATTTTAGTTGGTCTAAAACAAATATTATATTAACCCTGAGAACCTTTGGCAAGCCACATGCTAAAAATCGTCCATACTCCACTGTTTACAAACACGCAGAATCCGAGCGTTCACCGTAAATAAAATACTTACTAGATCATAAAATTCGTCACATCCCGTGATCTAGCGGTACGGGTACTTTTTATTGGGTCCTTGAACTTGGTACACAATTGGGCCGGTCGATAATTCAGCTACACGCCGCTTGCGGCTCTAATGACCTGTTACAATTGCGGGGAGTGATATCATTCGTAATAGCTGTGTTAGGTAACTATCGTTACGGAACAGGTGACGGAGTAAAAAACGGACGGTCCAATTTTGACTGGTTTTAACCTATCAACGGAAAAAAATGTGGTCAGTACCCGAATGCGTGTTATAACTATGTACGTTGTACGTGTAATATATTTAGGTAGCTTGGAGAATCTTACATTTGAGTTGAAGTTCATCTTAGGACAATCGTGTCATTAATTTAAATATAAAGTAAGACTTCTAAACATCTTGGTTTAAGTTTTGAAAACGTACCTTCCTTTGGGTTTAAATAATGGCCGATTTACTCGAGCCTTAATTCGAACCTCGATTCGAACGCTGCCCAGCAGAGTTCCAAAGCCCTCAGGGTGCAAGGTAACGGAATTATGGTACAGAGTGTACACGATGACAGAGACGGAGACCTTTTCTCGCAGATCGATGTCCCGACCATACCCGACTTCCATTAATTCAAAAATGGTAACTGATTTGTATCAATTTGAATTTCAGAGCAATGAATCATTTGAAACGTGTTGAAACAACTTTTCAAACCAGCCTCATGGCTGTCGGTACTACCGGATCATATTCTTTTTGTGATAAATTTAGACTAAAAAACCACAGCTATAGGCTAGGCCAGACAGACTAATAGCTTTTTTTGTGAACTGACTACCTATTACAAATCAGAATCTTGAGGTTATTTATTCCCTTCCTAGAGTTAGTTACACGTAGAGAATAATTAAATTCATGTTACTACATAGTAATTAACTTTATGACTTGATTATGAACAGGTGTACTTTGTGATTATATTAAACAATTTGGTTTTATTCCGGTTTTTACGGGGCCAAATATCGGAAGAAATATTCCTAAAAAGTAACATTTAAATACATTTAGAAAGCATCCCCATCTTTGCGATTTGATCCAGTGTTCTATGCCAAAGCTGTAATAAGAAGGGTTAAGGGACAATTATGATTATTTTTTGGAAAATCATGATAACTCTCATCAGCGGGCGAGAGTTATCATAATTTTCTATTGCATTTAGGTATCACGCGATAAATAAGTGACAAGCATCCGTCACGTTTTGCCAGTGAGCGAGTGTGAGTGACAAATAGTGTATATATTTATCGCGTGATAAACGCAACCATGATATGCCCGCAGGTGTCTGGTAGAAAAGTAGATGGGTAGAGTAGGTATCCCAATAAATGTAATAAATAATTTTCACCGATTGTAATGGAATGGCTATGGTATAAAGTAAATGCTGGCTTGACAACGGCAAATTGCTGATCTTTGACATGGGGAACAATGGAGAGGATTTATGACGTGTAGCGTCTGTCGCGGATTCAATAATCCTGCGCGTACGCCGGCCCACGATCTCGGTGAGATCAGTACAGACTGCTTACCAAAATACTTTTTATTTATTTATTTCAAACAATTCACGAGATGATTCTAACAAAACGATTGCTTTTTTCTGAGTGTCATTTGACTTTTCATGCTAGAAATGACGAACTCTGTGGGTGGGGGAGATTTAGACCTGGGAAGAAGAATTATTGATCTTGTTATAGCAGGATCAAGAAAATGTGATGTGACGCTATGGTGTCCGTTAAATAATGAATGTATATTTTGTTGTTGTAGATAGGTAGGTATACCTCATCGCAGTCATTCTGGATATAATCAATAAATATTTATTATCATCTTAGAAATTTCAAAAATGTGTATTGTATTCCAGCAAAAATAGATACTATCGATAAATATTATCTTAGAAACTTAAAAAAAAAATGTATGTATATATTCAAGCAAAAATATTAAAGCTACCCCGAATGCACGCGCCCTTACATTCGATTCTTTATGGTGATGCCTACTTTGTATAATTGTAATTGATTTGCATAGCAGTGCAATCCGTCCATACATGAATAATGAAAAAAGAGTATAAATACTCTTTGCGAAACGTGAGTGACATCATTTTACGGCCTTAACTGAAACTGGTTGGATGAATTAGACCCTGCTTCAATTTATGAACACTATTCAAGCAATACAATTATTGCCTAGTTTTTTTATACTGATAGATAGATAACCTACTTTGTAGAGTCAGGTCCCTGGTAAAAATTGTATGTTTTACACTAATTGACACCTATTATAATCATACATGTTACACACAACAGAAAATATAATGCACATATCAGATTAAAAAAAATAAATTCACTATAGTATTACACAAAAATATTCGTATTAATATTAAAAACTTTTCAAATATACACAAATATAAAGAGATAATTCAATGATAAAAAAAAAAAAAGTAGTTTTCAAAATATGGATTACTAACTCAGTTCTTAATCCACTTAAAACAAGGATTACCGATTTGGGCCATTTTTAGACTTAGTTTAGATTTAGATTTACTTATTTTTATTGGGTTATTGTTTATTTTGTTGTGTTATATATATTATAGGATTACCGATATGTTCTTTATTGTTTAAAAACTTGTATTCTCTATTAGAGGGGACGGATAATGTTTTCCGGCGCCATTGTGGAGTCGTGATACTGTCACCGCTATTGCTCATTAGTCATTTCGGAATACCGCTGCCTTGATTTAGCACCTTTATTGTCGGGGCTAATCCTTCTAATTCGTTATTTTAAAGTAAGTATAAAAAAAACGAATTGGGTCATTATACGATCGTTTGTTCCGAATCACTTTCGTGGTCACATTTTTGTAGAAGTGGCTGCAGATTTCGATTTCTTTTCTGGTTAGATATCTTAGTTTACCGGACATCTAAAAAATATCCGAAAATGGCATCAAGATCTACGCCCAATTCTTCCAAAATATGTCCACGAAAGTGAGGCGGTTGAAACGCTTGAATAATGACCCAATTATGTGACAGTCGGAAATCCGTATGCAAATAATGTAAGTAATATTAAGTACCTACTTCTCATCCTCAACTGTCTAACAATTACATTTTTATTAAATACAATGTAAAACATATAGAAGGAAGCAACGGTAATTTTTCTATCACGAATTCGATCGCTACCTGTCCATTTTGTAACAGTAAATTCCAACCAACGCATTGATAGCATGTTCTACGAACGCAATTGTGGCAAACACAGGCTTTTAAAAAATATCCATTGACCAACTATTACTGTGATTGTGCAACGTTTTTTGGACAATAAAACCGTTAAAAGCTTTATTAGGGGACAAGCGAAACAATAGTTTCATACCTGACTTGAACAAAAAAGATACACTGCAAAATTGTTAAAGAGGTCGTAAAAGACGCAATTCTCGTGTAACCTAAACAAACCGTAACGAATTGAGACAAATTTTATTAGCTAATAAAATAAATTGAGCTATTTAAATTAGACGTATTGCTAACACCTAATAGGTAGCGATTTTAATGGGCTGTTTAAGTGAGATTGTTTGAGAACAGCTGTAGTGACGTCATCACACAGCTGATGCTATAAAACGCGTAGGGAACCGCAATAAAAGAAGGGAGCGAGCACCTTTACAGAGCGGGCCGTACTACAGTTTTTCCTTTAATAAGTTTCAGGTCACAAAAACGTGGTCAGAATAACACCGTGTAAGTGATATAAAACAAAAAATATTCATAACTTCGTAGTTTACAAAACTTGAATTTCATTAAACTGTTTGTTTTTACAAACAACTAATTAGAATAAACTTTGCATAAATGCATGTCAAATTATAAAACTCAAATGTGGAACTCGTTTCGACATCGCATGCCTCCTACGTCGCCGGGCGGCGAGTGGCGTCCGTTAATCGTAAACTTTATACGTAACTGCGTCCGCGCAGATGCCGGGTTAAGGCTGAAAGAGCGCAAGCTTCGTTGAAATACTGAGATACTTATGTCGTTTTAATTTAGCAAGGTATGTGACGTTCGCACTGACTCGGGCAGGTGTGAACATTATCTTAATTCAGCTACCGGCCGATCGGAAGGTGTGTTGCCGACTTAGTGCGGGCGGAAAGTTTATTGAAAATTTAAACGATGATAACCTCTCTAAATAAGGTATTTAATGACCAAGGTAAACGGCAATTGGATTAGAAGAGCGTATAGGCAGATTCACAATATACATACATTTGTATGAAAGTATTGTTCGATCGAAATACAGTTTTCTGTATACGTGTTCTTACTTCAAGCAAAATCGCGTCGTATCGGGATCAATCACACTTAGACATCACTGGCGTAATCGTAAAATTATGTAAATTATATTAATAATCAAAGCGTAGTATGATGGATGGCTTGTTAAACGTTTTCCAGTAATTGTGACAACCACACAATTGATTGACACGCCCACTAAATAATGATTTGCGCATTTTCTCAACTATTATTAGTCACAGCGCCTTCCACGACGTTAGGTAAAAAACAGTTTCAATAGTTACTTATCAAAGTACTCCCTAACACTTAACTAGTCACTACATTACAAGCGTTAAAGGAAAATGTCATCGTCGTTTAATAAGGGTGAAGCCAGGCGAGCGTAAATTAGAGTCGCGTAATTTCGGTAAAATAAATAAATAAATATTAAGGGACAATCTTACACAAATGGTCCTAGTCCCAAACTAAGCAAAGCTTGTACTATGGGTACTAGACGCCGATATATATAATACATCATGTCACGGGATCACGTCACACTAGAATGGCGCGACCGAAATTACGCGACTCAAATTACGCTCGTCTGGCTTCACCCTTAATTGTATCTCATATTATCACTACATAGTATAAAACAAAGTCGCTTTCTCTGTCCCTATGTCCCTTTGTATGCTTAAATCTTTAAAACTACGCAACGGATTTTGATGCGGTTTTTTTGAATAGATAGAGTGATTCAAGAGGAAGGTTTATATGTATAATACATGCATAATTTAGCAGCATTGCACCCGTGCGAAGCCGGGGCGGGTCGCTAGTTAGTCTATAAATATTCGAGGTTAAAAAAAATACTTGCCTAAGAAATAATCAATTTGTCGTTGTTTTTACTCTCTAGAATAGGCGATTTTTACAAGTCTCCAAACATAAAAAAATAACATCAAAACGAAAACTAGGTATTTTTCTGCTATTAAAAATCAGGTAGGTAACAAGTACGAGTAGTACAATTTTATTATAATAATAAATGCCAATTATCTCAGCGGCAATAGGATGTTAAATTAAATAGAACGTCAAAATTTTAGTTTTCGTGCAGTTCCTAAGTAACACAGGGTTAGTGAAGTTCAGTTGGAAAACAATACCCAGAGGCGTCAGTTAGAGAGGTCAGTCGGAAGGGTGGGGGTCGCCGGCCTCTGCCCTGGAAACCTGTGAGCACCGGCACAATAGTTTCAGGTGAGTTCTACTCCCGATTTCAGATACCGTTTTAGGTGAAATGTTATGTTAGTTCAGTAGTAAGTTGGACCTTTTTCTTCTTCCTTTTTCACTAGCTTCCATTTTATTATTTTCAACTATTAGATAGAGTTCAACAAGTTTAAAAAACGCATTTGTTACATATATGTATTTTGTACCTTTTAGACGAGGTATTCTTTTTATGACCCTTTTATACATACCTACCTTTTTTATTATTTTAAGTAGTACTTAAGTAAGTACTTAACTTCTTTTTTTTCTGTACCTATTTTAGTTTTAATTTTTATTCATAATTAATTACAAGTTTCTATTGTAAATTAATACATTAAAATTTCTTGAGTAAATTGCCATTTTAATTCTGAAATTAACAAAGCGCAGGTATTTATAATGTACCTACATATGCAATTCTGAAAATGTTTGCTATTCGCTCTATGTAAACGTGCTGATGCCAATGATAGACTGCAGAAAAACTGAGCTAAATATTTCACAGCAAATCAATTACATTCGACATCTAGTTCTGTTTTTTTAAGCATTCGTTTAGACCGATTTAGTTAAATGGACGGCTTAAACTAACAATTTAGTAAATTACACGGATAGCTCAGGGCTAGGTAAAGCTATTAGGAAGTTAAGCAACTACATACTTTCTGTTACGCTTATGCAAGTGCAGGTTTTTGTCCCCTAATACGGGCTGTAAGACTGTTCGGTACATTGTTTGTGGATACATATTTCACCAGCCGACGCTCCGTGCTCTCGCATTCATAACGACCACGGTCTTTGAACTTTAAAATTAACTGACACATTTTTTAAACGTTCCAAAGAACGCGAAAACAATGTAATAATAGAATTGCATTTCATTCCCGCCGTCACGTGAAATTCCAGGCATAATTTCAAAGCATTCATCATTTTGTGGGTTATAATAACGACACCCTAGCGATCACGAACATTTTTCCGTCTTTCATCTTTTAAAACACACTCTAAAACTACACATTTTAACACAAATTGCAAATGTATTTTCCGTTTTAAACATGTAACGCATAATGTCCACGAATCGCGAATGCAATGCAGTAGGAAATTCTAATTAAAATTCTGCGTATACGCCGATGATTCCAACATTCGTGCGTTGACCGTCAACATCTCCTTTGATGCGTGTGAAAAAGTAAAAGCGATGAATTATCCATTGTTATATCAATTATACACTTTATTACACTTATGCTTTGTACTGCAGTGTTGAAAAAAAATACTCTGTGGGTGCTGGGGCGCTCACGACAGTCCTTCTTTGGCGCATACACTTGCATATCTCAAAGTGCAAATTGTTACTACGTGTGTAGCATCACTTGAACACTAACCGAAGGCCGTCAACAAATCAACCTGTGGTAGGTCACTTTGATGTGCATATTGGACACTAGAATTCGGCTCACACTACGCTGATTCGTAAAGGAACGTCCATTGCATTCAAATTTTAGTACAACACTGAACGTTAAATTTCAACACAAAGAAACACCGCCTTAGCTGAAAGGTGGATATCTTAATTTCGTAGTTTTTGGGTTACTAAATTATAATTTACGATTGTGTTCCTGGCCGGTGCGTTGTAAAAAACGGGCTCTATAATAGACATGTTGTTTTTTACCCGCATGTATTTTTAAATGGAGTTGAGCTTTCGGCGTTTCGTCGGACCCCGTGTTTTGGTCATTTTGAAGCCAATATACAATAAATATAGTGTTCTCTTTCGTTGATACTTCATCTCAAAATTCTAAGTGCAAACATGTATGTATCTATTCTATAGTATTCTTACGAATTAATACAACAGTAATTTTAGTAAGTATAATGACCCAATTACGACATTCTTTAGGTTAAATATGGTGACAATGGTAGTTATTATACTAAAGGTTAACTACAATAAACATTTATGTAATTCCGTTAAACTAGTGTTCACGAGCTGTAAACATTTGACATACTTAAACAATAATTTTGAAGTAGATTTATTTTTGCAACGAGTTGATTCTTAATAATAATAGGTCTCCGAGCGGGACAGGTATAGTTTGGTGCGTGTGTCTGCAAGTGAGAAGGGTTTATTAGCTAAGTATGTGGAAGGGCCCGTACATCAAGGAAACGCGGCACTCGGCGCTTGCGCACCTTTTACACTGCTATTCTTTACGGATATAGAAGTCGATGTTATCGAGAGGTATTTCTAACCCTTTCTAACAAACGCTAAAATATACGAGCAGAAACGGAACAGAACCACTCCTTGGTCAGACAATTTAGGTTAACTTATCCACTCTTCGATTCCCACCGTGTATTCTCTAATGGCTACCTGATGTTCACAAAATCGATAAAATATTTCGAATCGATTGACATATATTTCTTAACGGCTTCTTGTTAAAATTAAATTCACACAGTAATAATCGATTTCGAAATTTAGCGCTATCAAATTTTAGGACCAACAAAACCATATGTATTTTTATTTGGCTCTACTGTTATATTACTTTCTCTAAGTAATAATCGAGGAGGCATTCGATGGATGGTTGGTTGTATGGAGTTTATTGTCAGATAATTGGTGATTCCTACTGAAGTGGTGTGGTATAATGTTTATTGGTCGTTATGAAGAGACGCGAACCGAATTCGTGAGTGGTGTGACGAATCCTGAAGCATTTGTTACGGAGTCGAATAACGTTTGATTGACCAAGAACGGTCTCAATTAAGCTTCTAAGACACAAATTGTTCAGAAATTGCCTTAAAAGAAGTGAACCGTTATAACTTTATGAATACTCGACTAACTCACGACTATTATATGGTTATCAAAAATGAGTCAGACCAGGAAGACAACGTATTAATAATTTAATACACTTAGTAGTTATTCACCTAAAAGCAAGGACTATACTCGTAAATGGAAGGTGTAATTGGGAAAACGTTAGGCCTGAAAATTTTAAAGTAGCAATAGCAGCAAATAATGCTATTTAACTATTGGTTCTGTGAATTTATGAAGAAATAATAGAATATTTGTTTTCTTTCGAAAATCAAATACTTAACGTACTTCCTTACCAAATGTTATAACAGTCGGTTGACAAATGCAACCTGTAGGCGAGAACATTCAGACATCCGGAAATAGCATAAACAAATGAATTATTGGCCATGCCGGCTGACACGGAGATGTTTCCCTGCCTCGATCAATAATAAGTAAGCATCAGTTGTTTACTTAATCTTTATACTAAAAAATCCTTTGCTATGATAAACTAAATCCCTAAAAACGACAGACTTACGTTTATAATTAGCTACCATTGTTCTAAGCAAATTATGAAGCACACTGCACTTAATTTCAAATTAATTCAATAATAACGGTTACCTTACCTTAAATACCAAGTCAATTAAGTAATTTCAATCTAGCGTAGGATTAGCATTTTTAATGCCGCCGATGGACGGTAGCTTGTTTGCACTAGTGCAGTAAAACGTTATTACACCGCACCTTAGCTCAAAAGAGACTCAGTGTTCAATGAAATGCTAGTTTTGGCACGAAGACTTGTATATCATGGAGATAACAAAATATCTAAAACACTAAGAAAATAACCTGCAAAAACAACCTTTATGAGAACCGCAAAAGGTTCACCTATAAAGGATACTTCACGAGTTAACGTTTAATTGAAATTGATCTTTCACTACCCTAATATACAGTCGAGATTACAGTACCGGTTATTCGTCTGCATTGAAGGAAAGAGTAACAATACGCAGTGTATGTTATACCGCGCATAGCTTACGTGAAATTAATTGTAGTTTCAATTTTCTGTAATAACGAGTACGTGCTACGGAAATTAAATGGCAATTAAGGGTTATTTTAAACCTTACATACTGAACGAGCATTTTTTTTTAATAACCACAAAAAATAATTAGCAATAATATATGTAACCCTCCAATCACAATCATTAGATCCCACCAAAATGTATGTTTCATTCACAGGGACAGGATCGCCTATGGCTATGGCTCATCGGCTACTGACCTATCTACCCAAGGGCAAGGGAGCCCCAACTCAAGACTCATTGCCAGAGAACTGTAGAGTTGTCTGGCCCTGTTCCTGCGCTGTTATCTACTAACAGTGTAATAACCTGTAACATGTTAAGGCCTAACCATTTTTTTTAAACTACTTACTAACTGAATGCGTACTGCTTCCAATGTACTTACTTATCTACTGTTTAATATAACCGGACAAAATAAAGAAAAGGTCACCCTGGCGCGCGGATAACGTTCACAAAGAAAGATAGTTAGTAATTAACTTAGGGTAAACTTACGATCAAAATCTTTACTTCCTAAACAAGAATTTAAAAGCGTTGACTCGCCACTGGGACCTAATAGGCTGCTAAAGGAAATTAGACTCTATTTGCATATTAAAATGGGTTCAGTGTCGCACCTCCCGCGCGCCACGATTAATTGCCTTCAGGATGGGCGCCCATGCGGAGCGAAGCGAAAATGTTCATGAATAAGAAACAACACGGAGCTATGACGAGGTTTTAGCACTTTGAACTGGAGTAAGATAGAGTTACATTTCACGTGATTGAAGGAGAGCTTAGAATTTTGTATTTTTTTTATAACGGCACAACATAGTGGCTGTACTTCGCCTGATGGTAAGCCAAAAGGGGAGCCTAAGTCGCAATGGCAACTGACAAGAAACCAACGGTGACATAGAACTGTTAGTTTCTTGTTGAAGAAGCATCTCCAACCAAATCTATGTCGGGCCAGATGCCGCTCCACGCTCCGTTTGAAGGCGGAACCCGCGGAACACAAGAGCCGACAAAGAGTTCCATATTTTAATAATTGTATACTCGAACCGCGCTTCGGTTGTCTTCACAAGGGATACCTTACGAAGAGCGCAGCAACCGCCGTATCAGCTGTAGGTATCAATGACGACGTGTTGTGCCGTCGCGCGTCGCCCATCGTCGGGGCCTTGCGACGTAGGTACTTATTTTGATATAGGGCCTTGCGACGTTGCGACATATAATATAAAACCAAGATTTGAGCGTGATACCTTTCCAGGAGCGCAGTTAAGCAATAAATTTAATTATAGAAAAAGAACAACATGCTGGAGTTATACGATGCTATGATTAAGAAATGATTAAGAATAAGAATGAAGTATTTGTAACATTCCGCTGGTTGAACCGTTTTCTGAATAACGTCTAGAAAAGTTTATCCTGAATTTTTGACTACAAAAATACTTATATTTCTTAGTGTGTGTGTGTACCTAAATACACACTTTTAATTACACAATTACACGTCTCGATAAGCATGGTTAGCTTAGCTCCTCGAAAAGTCTAGTACGTGTACGTACTAGGTATGTATTTCAAAGATAAATAAAACAGGTTTCATAAAAACATATTTCTGTTTCCCAGAATCCACGCGCTACATCGAATCATATCTATGGATGGCGGGCTATCCTATGACGTCACGCGGCGGCCGGGCGGCAGACTTGTAATACTTATTTAGTATCATCATTTTTTGCACAGCAAACGAAGATGAATTATCGACTGGTATATAGGACGGATTCAAGGCTAAGTATGACTAAATATACATTTTTATGCAATAAAAATGCATAAATATGTATGTTCGAGTCAATTAAAAAACACGTTTGCACTTCATTTCATTCGTGCAGACAATACTTTAGTTATATTTGATATTACATTCTGAAATGACTATGGAAAAAAAGTAAATTTCCTTTTAAATAAAGAATAGTAAAACTCAGGTAAAGTACAGAATTCTTATCTTCGAAGCAAAAAATACTAAAAACCAGAATAATAAACATTTCATTACAATGATCATTGTCAGTCTATCGAACAATAATACTTCATGTAAATCGGTATAATCATGTATTCAGATGGGTATAATTTAACAAAAAGGAAAAAAAAAACAATGTAACCGAGCCGTAGTCACCTCATTATCACTCGGTCAATTGTTTTTATTTCATCGCTAACACCAGTTAGGTACTTGTGCATGCAATCTGCAATTTGCTTAGTTCCTAGCAAAGATCGACTTACAACAGCCTAACCATAGTCACGAGAACTGATGCCCCCATTTCAACACCGGCTGCTTTTTAATGTTTCTTTAATTTTCTTAAACATTAAGCGGCGATGATCACAACTTTTCCTTAAAATTAGTTATGGTCAATAAAACGAGTAATTTCTAATATAGACTTTCCATACAGTGCAGTGTGCCTTTTCTCCCAGAGTACCTATATGAGTTGTATAGTATACCTGAATGTGTTTGTTAATATTTTTTTCAATTGCAGTTTATGGTGCAAAAAGTGGTAGATGATAATTATAATATAATTTTGAAAATGTTTATTTCTCAAGGAATGTGGAAATTAGTTTGTCATATGATCATATCCATACCAAAAAAAAAAAGATATGTAGTGGATGATTATCAATTATATTGAAATCAAATATTCAATATAATTGGTAATCATCGTTGTTTTTATAATTAATAATCAACATTCGGCTGTCGAAGAGTACCTTACTTGTTTGTACGTTTGTACTAACTACATACTAGATTAATGAAACGTTCGTTTGTATTAAAAATGGCTTAATATAATCTGCAGAAAGGTTTTCCGATGAAACTAAATAACATAGGTACTTAATAACAAAAAATCATCTAAATAGTAATAGGTAGGTAATGTGCACGGAGTATATGGAGATGGCATGCAGCGCAGTTTGTTCTAGCACCGCTGTAGCCGACTTTTACACGCACACAATTATATTCGTATTAAAATAAGGTTTTACAACAAACAGAAGTGAGTTGACATTGGCTGAGCTAATGTGTGCGATTTTCGTGGTCATACACTACTACGAGCAAAGTATCGAGAATTTTAGCCCTTATATGCATATCAGACAATGAATTTATTTTTATTATAACTTAAATAGAAATAAAATAAAAGGCAAATGAAACTTTATGATTCAGTACGACAAAGTCTCGAATTGACAAGAAATTGATTTCTACTTCCGTCAATTCAGTAGTGTCACTTTTGATATTAACGCTGGCAATAAATCACAAGGTTTTATGTTACAATTCTTAAACATTTAAAATTGAACCTTATCCTCGTAACACGAGGTTTAATTTTAACGACCCAGAAAATGTAATGTAAGCTCAGTCAGCGGTATGCATCTACTGATTCTAAAGGTTAAGGGCATGATCAAATCAAAATAGTCGATATCGATAAAATAATAATATGTATAGGTTTATAATATAATGCATGTTGAAAATATTTGTTTTGTATGGTCGTAAATTAAATTATGAGACCTTTTAATTTTTGGCGACGAAATCAAATGGAAGCGTCAACTCAATCTTTCTATCGTTCAAAATGTTTACATATATAGTGATATATGAAAAATAAAAACATCACCTTACAAAATTTGGAACAGGTAGTAGGTAAATTATAAACGGAGTGGATTTATTTATTTTATCATATAAAATGTAAACAAAATAATTAAGGGACAATCGTACACAACTCGCCCTGACCTTATACTAAGCAATGCTTTTAATATGGGTACTAGACGATGATATAAACAATATATATAAATACATACATATAGATAACATCCATAACCCAGGAACAAAATATTCGAGTTCATCACACAAATATTTGCCCTTGCCGAGATTCGAACGAAGGACCGCCGGCTCAGTAGGCAGGTGCATAAAAACTGCGCCAACCTCGTCGTCAACTGACTAGCACGTTATTATATTGTGGATTAGCAAAACAATAATACTGTTTTAATCTAATAATTTTGTCACCCACTGCTATTGATTTCGCTGTAGGTAATAAAATTACTTGTCTGAATTAAAAAAAAAACAGCCTGGTGCGATTCTGACTCGCGCAAACTTCGTTCCGTACAAACTTTCACTTATCCCATCTTAATTGGCCTGGTTGGGTTAAGTTTGCATCTGAAATGTATGGCGCCGCATACAAACGAGGTGCAAATACTTATAAAAATAATGTAATAATTAATGTAATTTAATCTGCAAATTCTGAGTTTTAGTAATTATTTTTGGGTTCCATATTGGGTTGCATAAATTTTAAAGCCATAATGTCGTTGCGCATAACCACTTTTGTCATAATAGTCCTTGCGCATAAGGTGTAGGTATAGTCATTAATTGATCCGCATAAATTTTATGACCATAATGTTTTTACGCATAAGTAAGGAATTTCATATAATTTTGGAGCATATCAACCTGAATCATAATCATTAATCGTCATAATGTTCTTATGCATATCGTGCATTGGCGCATAATACTGAAGAACATAAATATCAAGTTCCTAATTTTTTATTTCAACATCAGCCTGGTTTTCTGGCAGCAGTTGATTTCTGAGGGGGTCGCAGTTCTTTCAAACCTAACCTAACCTACTTTTCTGGCCGATGTTCGTATTTGTAGGTTCACAATTCTAACCTAACCTACAACAAAGAGGTCAGTGTGGAGAAGGATTTCTTAATGCGGGGGGCTTTGCCCCCCGAGCCCCCCTTGTGGGGGGCTTCGCCCCCCCGTCCCCCCTTTTTGTTTTTGTGCTCATGTAACTTTTGTATCATTATTTCAAATGTTATAAAGTATTATGATTGGTACATGTGATATAACTTATACTATATAATTTCTATTGCCATTAATTATGAAAACCATAATTTATGCGTTGCTCTTCTTCGTACTATCAATTATTATGACATTCAATAATATTACTTGAAATTTTGTGCCATACTAAATTATGCTTATGAAAAGCCTGCCAAACAACAATTATGACATATAAAATGTTATGCAAATAATAATTTATGACAAATAACATGTATGAGGAAAGCCATTATGCGAAATGAGTTATGACGGTCAAATTTATGACAAGAATTTTTATTCCACTAGAGGTGATCCCTTATTTTTGACATAAGTAACAAATTGAAATATGTAACAATTAAGTATTTAAATACTTTTTTATTTTGTTTGCATGCCTTTTTGGTAGAACATAAGCAACACTGTATATACCTGTATCACCTAATTTATTACTATGTTCTTGCAATAACCGAATTTGAATTTGAATCAAACTTAACGCAACCAAGTTCTCCAAATATGATTTACCTATTTATTTATTTAATTAATCTTTATTGCACAAAAGTAAACGTATCGTACAAAAGGTGGACTTGATGTTTGAAAATGACTATATTTTTTAAGATTTTTATTAGTATTTGTAGTAAGTATATGTGGCGATTTCAGATTTTTATAAGTATTTGTAGTGCTTGCCAAATTTCATAGTTCTAGGTCATCGGGAAGTACCCTATCACTTTGATTCCCTTAAGAGTGTCGAAATGTACGTTTTTGCCGACATAAACGGCCGTATCTTTTTTTCACGTTAACGTAGAAGCTTTATTTTTTTTCACAGCTTTAAGGGACCCTAGACCTGAGTATATATACATATAGTGTTAATTTCAACTCGATACCTCCACGCGTTCTCGAGATAAAGGGTCTTGACAGACAGACAGACAGACGGACGGACGGACAACAAAGTGATCCTATAAGATTTCCGTTTTTGCCGATTGAGGTATGGAACCCTAAAAAACAAGGTGATAAAGTGTAAATTATATTATTAAAATGGACAAGTTAGTATGAAACACGAGCGGCTCACATTAAAACCTCCATACAGAATATCGACAATTTATGGTTTAGACTTGTTCCCCCGCACTAAATTGTCAGACGGACGTATACATTGCGTGCTCCTAAAGATGTTGCGTGAATAGTTGCCATGTCAAGCTAGTAATGTATAATTGTCATAATGCACGGCAATATTTTACGAAATATTACAAAATAACGAATTTTATTACTTCCCAGTGAAATTAAACTGTATCAGGTATCTTTTTGAGTATGCAGATCTCGCCTGTGACGATTATAATGGCACAATTCGGCATATTTCTAATTTTTTGGGACATAATTACTCAAGCACGTTCGGATGGTAACTAAGTGACTGTTGACATCACGTTGACATATATTTGGCAATTTGGGCTTAAGCTCGGTTACGCCTGCCCCGCCCAATACCCAGTCTATAGTATTCTTATGGTCTGTGGTAATGTGCAACAATAGCGTAAATAACGTCAACTAAATTTAACAGAAAATTAATAAAATTATTTCCTTTTTTTTTTTTTTTTTTCTTCCTCTTTCGCTGCACATTTTGAATAAATTCAAACTAAGTTGTGTACACAAATCAAATCCGCGGGCAATTCTTAAGATTGCTGTTTGTAAAATGCAAACTACGAGATGAAGCCGTGGCAGTGATTTTCAATGCAACGCGTAATAACCTATCCTAGGTCACGGCTGGGAACCAGATCCTAGTCCGATAAATTTAGACTTCCCGGCGTGTTCCATGATATTGGCAGAATTGTATAAAATATTCAATGTTTAAATTATGAAAACAAAGTTATTTAATGTATCTACTTGTTCGTAAAATTAGAAGCTACCAATGCTTCGCTGCGCCCCATGTTTGATTACCTATTTTAAATGTCATGTTACTTTTTATATAACTTTTTTTTGTGGAATTGCCGACTATTTACCGTTTTCTGTTTCTTACAGAATAGGCATATATATTTGCTTGGTACCTACTGCTAATTTGTACAATAACAATACAAATATTTAATAATAGCTTTGTTATTTTTATAATTTTGCAACAATAACAATCTTCTAAACAATAGAACATGATACTTAATTGTTTTTTTCAGTCTCTATTACTTTGGATATTGAACTTGCCGTTAAGATGTCATATAACACAATCTTACAATGTACTGTTACCTACTTAAATAGCTATGTAACCTTAAATTAAGTACTACTAATATCAAATTGGGAAAATTATAACACATTCACTCACTAGAAAAATATCTTAAAACACAAACACCGAGATTAAAATTGCATAATATTTATCACTTCACAGCTGCACTATGATCGATCCTTATCCAAGATGGCCGGCGGCGCGCAGACAGGCGGGAAACGTGCGCCAGCACACCGCCGCCATTGCCCGTCAATCCAACCGTTTCCGAATTCACATTCTTTTTTTGACAGTGCAAGTAATACATTCATTTTTAAGGTGGCGTTGCTGGGTATATGAACTTATGTTGAGAGATTGGAATTCCGTCTTGCAATTTTGATATAACTTCCGTTACATTATTATTTATTTATTTTTTTCATTTATTTTGTGGTTGGCTGTCAAATAGGTATATTATTTTTGAATACCCAAATAATGACTTTTGGAAGTAGTTTTAATGCTTTATCAGTTATCAACAACACCAACTTAAAAAAATAATTTTCCAAATTTCAGTGTCATAAAAATGTGGTAAGTATTCTTTTTATTTTGCACCACGAACGTGTCAGTGCTTCAACGGTTTGTAGAATACTAAGGTTTAAAAAATGCGGTATTCAAAACAGGAACCATAAAACATATTCTCCCCCATTATTAGTTTATGGATCGCTATTATGTCCATTTTTGTGTGTATCCGTGTTTGTTTTGGTGGTGTGCGGTGGACGGGCCAATTTCTGAAGAGCCAATTTAAGAAGGACGTATAGTGATTCGAAGATCAACGGCTTGTACGTCCTTTTTTTATTTAACAATACACATTTAGGGTGCTAATGCCTCTATTGAATGAGATTCTTTAAAACTGTCTATTAAGGCCGAATCTTTTCTTTTTGAAATTGTAAAGAGTAATTGAAATTGTAAAACTAATCAGTACAAAAAGGTTATTTTATTTATGTAATTGTTTGTGGACTGTTAATGTTGCAGTGTACCTACTGAACCGGCTGACAGAAAGTAAATAACTAATAAAAAATAAATAGTTTGTAAGCAAATGTTTTAAAAGTTAATCAATGACTATGGCCATTTAATTAAATAACTTCAAATTAAATTAAAAGTTTATTAACATTTTATAATTTAATCGAAATAAACTAGAGTGTTTTCCCAGACATACCTGGTAGTTACTTGCTTGAACTTTAGAGAAACAAAGTTCGGACCGTATGCAATGTTTAAATACCTAACAACCTGTTTAAGTACCTACTCTTGTTACAGTAGTAAGTACAAGGAAGACAACATCTCTGGGATAAAAGCAAATTTTTACTAAGTGGTGGGTAAAGCAAAATTTATAAGTATTTTAAGTTTTTAATTAATTTTCCGTTCATTAAATTAACATGTGGACGAAAATGGTAAATAATGGTTTATTCCGCTGTTACTACGTGAAAAGTAAATTCCACATACATATTTACAAATCGATTTCGCGCAATAAGAGTTAAAAATTTCGCTAAGTAACCTAGTGATTACAATATCTCATTTCCCTTTAATGAAGGAGCATTTAAATGTTCGGCCCCGAGCATTATTCGGTCGCCAATTTTGGAACCAGTTTTAGAAATTATAGGGGCAGGTCTCGAAGGCTGGGGTTAGATGGTTCGAGGCAGAAGATGCAATGGAAACTTCAAGTTGCAAGGTTATATGATAATGTCAAACAGGCAGTAGGTAGGTACAGTTACCTACTGTGATTGTTATTATATTACAAAATATAACATATGGAAATAAATAAATAAATAACATTGTTATTAGAAAATAGAATTGTGATCGTTCCTTGATCTTTAGGTTTCATCATTAGCAGCCGACAAACTCTACTTACCATAAATCTATAGATATTAAGAGGCCTTATTCCTTTTAAAAATTATTTTTTTCATATTACGACAAATATATTGATAATTTCAACTAACTTTTTGAAGTGAATAATACTATTCGCCGAGTTCTAGGTAGTAACATAGCTATTTCATGCTTTTATTGCGTGCAGTCGAAAATAAGTAGAAAAAACGAATTTACCGCGTGAATTTTGTCAATTTCGAGTAGTTTTTGAAACAAAAATTATCAATGAAAAATTCATGCTGTAGGTTTCAAATAAATACCAATATATTCCAATAGCCCTGTTCTAGGTAGTAACACCAATAATATGTTAAGAAACATGTTTTATCATAGAGAAAAATGTCTAAAACCATCAGCATTTTAAAAGGAATAAGGCCTCTTAAGTTATTAATATTAGGACTCTTATGCCTGAGTCAAAACTCACACGATGCCACTGGCATGCGGGTAGGTAAGTACTTATATGTTTTTAATGATATTAGAGTTTAACAAACCTTTTCATTTTCTTTTTCGACATTTACAATATAGTTTAATTTTAATTTTGTGACATTATTTTTATAACTTTCTAATGTATATTTAAATATATATAACATTTACAAAATTTAATAGTCAAATTTTACTTTCTTTGTAATTTCATTTGGTAATATTGTTGTAAGTTAAAGTTTGGGATATCGAAATAATTATTATTACTTCATGTGGACATCACATTTACTAACACTTAAACCTTAGTTAATTTTACCAACACAACATGTTGTTCTTCGTTATCTGAGTTAAGTGAATAAATTAATTGAATTGAATTAGTGATTCTTTCAAGTCCAGTAGGTACATCAAAATATCAAAATTAAAACCTTGTAGGGAGCAAGCATGCATTTTCCATGCTTTGTCAAAGGCAGATCTAAAGAGCAATAGTGATTTAGTTCATTATACTTAAATTATTGTTGAGCTGAGAGATCAGTATGAGTATATATATACCTATGTCTTTGTAATTCAATATTTTCTATAAATCAGTACATTTATTGTTTTGACGAGTAATGCACGCAAAACACGCAACAATTCCCTCTTTAATATCTGACATTTCGAAGTCCCTACTCGCTCATAACAGAATAGTTGCGTCCGATTTCAGTGTTCTGTGTGACCGGCCGAATGAGACGAAGATTTGCGTTTCGAACTTTCGAGGTGCGAGTGACTGTCTTGTCTACTATCGCGAGAGCTCGTACCAGTGTGTGGGAAGTAGCCTTTTGAAGACGCTTCATATTGTTTACTGAATTTCTATAATTTACGTATGTATTTAATTAAAAGAAGGTATGTATGACATAAAAGATTAAGTAAGTAAATAATTAAAACTTAGAACATAGTTAATATAAACCTAACTAACTATAAATAAAACACGGGCTCCAGATCGGTGCCGAGCTGGAGGGTGCCCACAGGAGGCTGGCCGCATTACTACGCTGAATTAGCCAGGGCTATTCTTTAGCGTAGGTATGAGCCAGCCCTTAAACAAAAAAAGTATATTAGATAAGTAACAACCTATTACGGGGCAGTGTCTTCAACACGGCACTCTACCGACTTACACAGCATTGGGAGAAAAGACCATGAATATTGCTAGTTAATTTTTTATTTATATGCATACCTTTTATTTCATTGAAATATAGTTCTTCAATCACAGAAATTTGGTTTCATGAAGTCATTGAAATTTTTTGGAATACGCCCTTTATTTTGACAGTAGAGTTTGCACAATGACCTCCAGCGAATTCGTGTCGGAGGTTGCAGGGCCGAGCGGGCCGGCGTTGGGCGCGCGTCCTTGTATTGTTTTCGCAGGCCCATTGCGTGCACCCCGAGTGAAATACGGCCGACAGTCCGACTACTTATTTTTGTTTTATTAATTTTTTTTAGGTCGTGTTACTTAATTTTATCAAGTCGCATGAGTTATGAGAACCGGGACCACACGCGCGTCGCATTAATTATGCGTTAGTTGTGAGTTTACGTGGTAGGACTGCTAGATTGGAGATTAATGGGATTCCGATCTCCGATTCTAATTTGAACTTTCATCGGTCTTACTGGCCAACCAGCTTAAACTTTGCAGTTGGATAATACATTAAAAAATCTAATTAGGATCAGTTTGGAAGTAAAATTATTCGACTAATCAGAATTAAATTATGAGCTTCCTTATGAATCCAATTTCGATAGACATCATGTGGCGTTCTCATTAGCATTCTAAACTCGAATTTGACAAATTTCGGTCTGAAGTTAGGTATTAAATAATTTCGTATTTTTTTGTGCACATCAGTTTTTTGTGCGCTTCCTGAAGTAGACGCATTGAGTGGCCATTTGTCGATGGTCAGTGGCACTCAAGTTAATAATAATGCTCCCAAACTAGATCGGGTCGACGACCCGGCGCGCGCGCTCCCGCCATAACGCGGGCCGCTAAAATGACGCTGCGCGGTTTAACTTCCAAGGAAGGCTACCCAACTGTCCGACTACGATTTGATTCATTTGTTTGTTTAAAAAAAATGAGTTTGAGGTGAAATGACATTTTTTTTTTATTTAATTTATGAATTTGCTTGAAAATACATAAAAGAATAAATTACATAAATGCATGGTCCGCCACATTATGGCATGCAAACTTACTTACACTAATCTTTAATTAGCCTAAGGTTAATACAAATAAAAGCCATCATATCAACGACAATCATCACCTATCGCATTTTTTTTTAATATGAGTTTGAGGTGAACTGACAAAACATGTGTCCATTTATTTTTCATGTTCTCCAACATATAATGAAACCAGTAATTAATTATCAATTTGCTTGAACTAATCTCTACAGAAGTTAGAGGGTTTGGTCAATTTTCAGTACTTTGAACGACAATTTCTCCTAGCATGTTAGCTGCTATTTTAGACTACTCTATGACATATATATCAAAATGAATCAAATCTGAGTCGGACAGTATGGTACCTTTCCTTGTTAGTAGGACTCAGGTAAAGTCTATTAAAATGGTGTTCTTTTTTAAACAATTTTTTTTATATTTGCATTTTTATATATTTTTTAATTTAAGTTCCTATGTGTAAAAACTGGTAATAATAATAAGCTTTATTTTATATCAGTAATTAAGGTATTTGTATTTTATATTTGAAGGGGAAATTATAGTATAAAAACTTATGAAAATCAGAACGCAATCCAATAAACTTTGGAGCAGTGAAAACAATATTACTGAAATGCCAATTATAATATAAGTATAGCCCTATATTCCAATTATAATATTTTTTTGTGTAAACACATATCGTATGAGCAGTTACTTGATTGCTTTACTGCCATATTAATGATAAATGTAAACAGGTAATTGCGCAAAATGGTTGAATTGCTGACTTTTATTAATAAGCAAGTTTTCTGTATTATTATTAAACTAGTTATTTAAGGCAAGTTTTATTGCTCTACAAATTTAATTAATTGGTTTATGTAAACCGCAATTCTCATAGGTATTCGAAATATATTAATCGTTTTTTTTTTCACTTAACAACGTTTTATTTTATGGTTCAAGTGTCCATGAATATAATAGGCAGTAGCTGAAAATGATTGTACCTCTTGAACTAAACTTAAAAGTTAGCATATAATAAAATAAATTATTTTTCCTATTAGTTTATTTTTATAAAGCATTTTTTATTTCTTACTGATTTTTTTCAATTTCTTTAACGGTATTTCAGGCAATGAACCCGTAACCTTAAAGGATTTTACGGTTAATAGCCTTCGTTGATAATTATAAAAAATAGAATTAGAGCCTAATTCATAAATAAATAAATCGCTCTAATATTATGTTCACCATAACTCTTGAGTGTGATTGGTGATTGATGCCTGTGCAGTGCAGCGAACGCCCGGCTACGCCGTAGCACTGTGAGCGAAGCGTAGCACATCTTACTTGATTTTCGTAGCACTATAAGTATGGTAATATGACAATTTCTA
Source organism: Apotomis betuletana (assembly GCA_932273695.1). NCBI lineage: Eukaryota > Metazoa > Arthropoda > Insecta > Lepidoptera > Tortricidae > Apotomis > Apotomis betuletana. The sequence goes on along the minus strand of OW026300.1, from coordinate 27,937,425 downwards.
GCAATAAGTTCAAAATATACCTTCATTTATGGAATTTTGATGTAGAGCATGACATTCATTCAAAGTAAAAATATAAGTTAATTTGATCACATTCACTGCATAGATACTGTTGGTAGTAGTTATTTTTTACTAGCCAAATGAATAAATTTTTAAAAGAGAATATTCATTTAGTGGATACAGTCATACAGTGAGGATTGAGTCATTTTATTGAATTTTTGGCTTGTTTTTTTCTAACGTCCCATTATTTTATATATTTAATACCTATATAAAGATTAATTATTCTAACCAAAGTTACTAGTTATGTCGACCCACGATTTTGAAGTGGATTCCTATTATTTAATTTGAAATAAAATATGTGATATTATGGTACATTCAATTATATTTACGACACAATTTTATTTATAATAATAATTTAGTCATAAATGCCATAATGTTATCAATATTTATACTGATTTAAATTTTATTGCCTATCGAGTGCAAATAAAATTCTAAATTACCTATTTAATAAAAGTGGCCACTTAACTTTTGTCAAGCTATAAAACCTGCAGTTATAAATGTTTAAGGAGGTGCGAATTAGTAATGACTCATTCAAATTAAATTTTATTGTTTTATCGTTGACCAGAATTCTTTTTATGGCCTCTAATTAGTAAAGGTTGTCGTCAATGGCTTAAGATTATAAACGACACTCAAATCTGTCGCATCAATAAAAGCTTGACGAGGGTCGTTCGTTTTATGTGCGTTTTATTGACACTTGAGCCGAGAAGTCGGCCACTACCTGATAGCCGACCGTTCTTATTGGATTCCTGTGAGATCTCGTCCGTAACGCCGGCCCATCGGGGCGAGGAAAACGGGAAGCGACATTTTAGCGCTTTTTTCTGTTTGAAGATCGACCTAATATGGTATGCGGCCGACTCAATGATTAATTATTGAAAGTTACTAATTTATTTACGATTTTACATAGATTATTTTAATTATTACCGTAATAAATCTCAGATGGTTTTTCGATGTCGACAGATTTTATTAGTTATTAGTACTGACCTGCTATGGCCATCCAAGGGTAGAAGGTGTGGTTGGTGGGTTGGTGTTGGACGGGTTGCGCGGCGGCGGCAGCGGCGCCCGGGAGGGCGCACTGGTTGCCCCACGGCAGCGCTCGGCCAGGGCTGGAGGACTCGCTGTATCGTGCTTCAGGAGTGCATGCGGCCGGCCGCACCAGCGCTCCCAGACCCGACCCCCAGGCTTCCTTCCCTCCGTATCCGTTCTGCTGCTCTCCCCCAGTCTTCGAACAATCCGCCTTAGCATACTGCTGCTCCCCCGCGTAGAGCTTGCATGCTGCCGCTACTGACGCATCGTAAGGGGAATCCTGCGGCCTCGGCTGATGCAGGCCATGAGGCTGGGCGTACGTCAACCCTAGAGGAAACCCTCGGTACTGATCTCCACCGCCGCCCCCCTGGTGCACACCGTGGGCCCCGTAAAAACCACCCTGCTCGAAATAAGAGTTCATCTTCGCAGTCACTATCGTCACTCAGTTAGAAACACTTATGTCATCGCCGTGATAACGCGACCTCCGGCAATGTCACTCCTAAAATCCAAAATTAATTTTTGATAATTTTATTGCCCGTCGTAATAATGTTATACGTCACTCGAGCGTCATAATGGGCCTCGTCGGCGATAAACGAGTCGATGTGTGTTTACTTTTTACGATTATTTTACGACTCGGTAGCGCGTGCCGCGGGTTTTACGAGTTTTTAAGCGGTTGGGTTTGTCACAGTCGGTTCACGATCACGTGGTCGCCGGTGCTTTATTTTCGAGCGAGCATGCGAGTCGCGGGAGGCGAGCGAACGAAGTTTCGAGTGGTCGTGGACGCGAGCGAGCGTTGAGGCGGCTGTAGCGACGCGACCCGGCTCTCGCAAGCTACTGAAGCGCCTCGCGACTCGCGCGCGCTCGCCACGCCGTTGCCGCGCCTGCCTTCCTTGCCCGCCGCTCGCAACACCGTATATTGCGCCGTCCCCTTTTCGCTAATGACTATTAAATATTATCAGTTACGCTCTCTTTTCCCTTTCTTATCACTCCTACTGAACGCACGTGGCTGCATGAAAAACTATCGATGTCTGTATTGATCTGAATCTATTAAAAGTATTTAAAAGACAATTATGTATAGGTAAGTTAAACTGCAAATATATAATCAAGTATTGTGTAAGTAACAAGACTTTTTAGCTACAATAAATCATAAGAGCTTCTATGTAACCCAAGTGGCTACTTAAAGGTTGTTCGACTTTTATTGTCCTAATCACCACCCACGCACTTAAAATGAGCAAAAAACCTTCTACAAAAGCCTCTAAGTCGCTTTACTGCTGTCGAGTAGCCGCAAAAGTCGTAAACTCATAAAGGTACAATTAGTGAAACGGGTAGTAAAGAAAAGATTTTACAACCACTTCTCGGTCGGGCCACAATGAGCGCGCAGTATCGTAACAAGGTGCTGAATAGAGTGAGAAGTCGTAAAGATGATTATTATTTCTTCTACTACCTGTTTTTACGACTGAATGCGCTGTTACGCTCTCACAAGTGCCGTTCGGAGTTGCGCGAGCGAGAGAGATTGTTATCTGTGAACCGCTTAGGCGCGCGGTCGGCGTTTAGGGAAATATAGCCGTCTCTGTCTGGCGCAGTGGCGCGTGCAGTTGTAGGGCGCACTATCGAAGGGTAAACAATAGCGCATTATCGCAACAGCACTCGGCGCGTCCAAATGAAGTCATCAAACGAATAAATGGCGGTACGCGGCCTGCTCAGAGACAGGCTCGCATTTTTATTGCAGTCACCTCTTAAACAAATATTTGCCGATAAAAAGGACGGGATGTGCAGCGGGGATTTTTTCAAACCGGTAATTGGTCAATTTGCGATGATTATATCTATGGCATGAGCAGACGGGCTAGGTGATGGGATTCTGGCCTATTGAGACATGCCGAACGCTACTGGATTGTAGAATACAAAAGAGCATACTGACTTCAAACTTATTACAGACTTGTATCCTTTAAGATTTAGAGCTTGCAGACTGGTATGTTTTAATAAGTTGAGTTTTTGTTTTATATAAGTGTCTACAGACCTAAAAAATCTACATAGACGAGTTGCTCACTCTACAAGACACAAAAGAGCCGTATAATTAAGTGCTCTTCTTAAATAGCATAATATAAGCATCTGAAATGGGTCTTGCCTACTTATGTACGAGTATCATTTACTTAACTAAAGCATCTGAAATGAGTCTTGCCTACTTATGTATCATTTAATTAGGTAACTAAAAAGCATCTGAAATGGGTCTTGCCTACTTATGTAAATTTTACTTAACTAAAAAGACTTTTTTTACACTGGTTAAAATTGTATATTTTCAGCGATTTCAAATAAATTATTCCTGAGACGAAAGCAAAAAGACAATACTGCTTACAGTTGGATTTTAATAATTTTAAAATCTTCATACGGGTAAGCACTTTATTTTTGATGACTTGGACATGAACACTACAGCAAGCAAGAAGAAAATAATATTAGAGAAACATTTGAATATATTTTTTAATTTACTCCTTTCTGTGGGTGTAATAAGAAATGAGTAAGTAGGTAGGTAACGTAGGGGAGAAGTGGCATGAAAGAGCCAGTTTTCTTTACGGAGGAAAAAGTACAACCTACAATGAAAAAAAATATAGGTAATTTGTTTTTTGTAATTTATTCTTTATTTATTTGAGTATGCAATTTGGTACAAATAAATCTTAAACAACATAAATTTATCAATGAAATATGCATTTAAAAAAAAAGTGTCATTTGGCTCTTTCATCACTATTCGGTATTGAAAGAGCCGCTACAAGTTTAAGCAAGCCGGTTCGTATTACAACGCGTAATTATGAAAATTATCAAAAACAACAATAAAGGCGACATAAAAAAAACTCAAATACATTTGTAACAGACTTTTTAAGTAATTAGTACTAAAAAATTTCAGGATTTTTATTTATATCAGTCATTTTGAGTAATCCTTACAAACGCTTTAATTTTAAAATATTAATTAGTCACATATACCTACTATATAACCTAACATACAAGCGGATTTTTTTTAATTAATAAGTCTTTACAATAAATCTAATAAAAAATAATATCTTCTATCAAAATTAAAACCAACATCAATAAATCCTCAAAATCTTAAAAATAATATTGCTAACTTTGAGCTTTCGGGTCTTTTTCTTTTTTTTGGACCAGCGTTCTCCATAATGCAATATCTGAAGCAAATAATTTAATAATATATAAAAAATGCGTTTAAAGTATTACGTTATTTTATTATGAAATAGCCGGCTCTTTCAATGCCCATTCATCCGGCTCTTTCAAGACTTGTTCCAAAAACAAATATTAAGTTCAAAATAACGACAATATCAAAGCGTTTGCATGCTAAGTTTTTATGAAGCTGCAAGGCCAAATATATGCACAAACTGAATCTATAATCCATTTGCCTATAATTGTTAACTATAAAATACCAAAAAACTAATAAAATTCAGCAAAAAGCTTCCTTTTGGGTTCCCAAAACTTTGACTCGATGTACCGGCGTCTGTTGGTTTCGGTGAGCTGTCAAATGTTTGTGGGTGACGGAAAATCAGTGTTGCCACCTAAAAATAATATTGCCAACCAAATCTGTACTCAAACTACCGAAATAATACAAGTGGCTCTTTCAAAACCTGGCTCTTTCATGCCACTTCTCCCCTACATACCTTAGTAATAATGTTGACTAGCTTCGACATCTATGGACTGTAAAAAACTACAACACGCCTAGTATCAAGTCTAGACTGAGGTCTTCAAACACCCACCGCAAACAGTCTGTGGCTTAGCTACCGTAGGGCCCCGGGATCCCCTAAGATTTAAGGTAATCCGGGCCTCATGCTTCGCATGGGCATCGCGGCTTGGCAAAGCTGAAAGATAGAGGCCTCATCTTCTTTTGAAACCAGGACGCTTGGTCGCCTAACAACGCTAATGCATAACTTTCGCCTTTCCACTACTGTTTCAATATCATATTGGCATGAAATAATGAATTGTTTATAATCTCAAGTGTCCATCCTATCATCAGATTTAATTACACTACTTACACGTCGTCGTCTCAATCTCCGGAGAGAGTGCCATTTTTTCTAAGGCCCTGGCCTTCCTGTGGAAACCAAGTTTTGAATTAGATTTTTAGATGATGTCGTTTTTAGGGTTCCGTACCCAAAGGGTAAAAACGGGACCCTATTACTGAGACTTCGCCGTCCGTCCGTCCGTCCGTCCGTCCGTCCGTCTGTCACCAGGCTGTATCTCAACAACGGTGATAGCTAGACAGTTGAAATTTTCACAGATGATGTATTTCTATTGCCGCTATAACAACAAATACTAAAAATAAAATAAAATAAATATTTAAGGGGGGCTCCCATACAACAAACTTGTTATAGATTATATATATATGTATAGGTACGGAACCCTTCATGCGCGAGTCGGGCTCGCACTTGCCCAATTTTTATAGATTATTTACAGTCTGTCTTCGTTTTGCAATCAAAACGCTTCGTAGCAGGCTCGTTTAATATAAAATTTTCATTACGTCGTTTTATGTACCTGAAGCCATTTTTGAGATTTTTGGAAGAGTTATCGTATGGAATTGGCCATTAAGCTAGATGAGTTCCGTAAATAATCCAAAGAAGTTTCCAAAAGCTTCAAACTTCGCTATGACTGTTTTTCGGAAAAATAAGGCTAAACCGTATCAAACTCGTACGTAATTTTTTAATTCTGAAAATTTACTTAACATTTCCATGTAGAATCTAATACCGCTAAGGCTTTACTTTAGAAAATTTTATGAATAAATGTGTCCAATGATTCCTATAAATAATAATGAAAAAATATAATTTCAGACAATTTCAAGTCCATAGTTTGTTAGTAGGTACCTCGGTAGGTATACTCACAGCTATCTTCTATGTTAGTAATAAGAAATATTCACACACAAAGCTTTAACGTAAGTACTTTTTACAATTACATCAAAAAAACAAGAGGATAGGTACGAATTAGGAACGATCTTCACCAATCTGTTTAATATTTATATGAAAAGTATTTTTCAATAATTTATCTTAAAAATTAATATGACAATATGCATAGTATTAGGTACCTATTTGATACGTATACGTCCACTGAAATTCAAACTGCCGAAACTCTCTGAAATTGAGTCCATTAGTTTCCCTTTGTTGGTCAGTGTCCGAATTCATGATTACATTATTTTGGCTCAATTCAAGATGCATCTAACTATATTGCAAATTGGTATTTTAAGATATACTGGTAAATATAATAGCAGTGGTGTCACTATAACTCAACTCAATAACAGTGAAAACAAACCCATGGTTTATCTACACACGTTTTCGAACATAAAATTGTGGACAAGTCATTTACCTCTACTTAGCTACCTACATTCTTTACCATTCCCAAAGGCTATTGTCATAAATAAAGGCTATTGTGTGGCCACAGAAATGATGGGCAGCATATGGCAAACTTCGTCAGGTCTTCAACTCTTCACATCGCCAATTCCACAATGTCTGAAGACGAAAGTTTTCAATCAGTGCGTCCTACCCGTAATGACATACGGTGCCGAGACGTGGGCACTAACGGTTGGGCTGGTTCACAAATTTAAAGTCGCTCAGAGAGCTATGGAAAGGGCAATGCTCGGAGTTTCTTTGAAGGATCGAATTCGGAACAAAGTGATCCGCCAAAGAACCAAAGTTACCGACATAGCTCACCGTAGGTTAGCAATTTGAAGTGACAGTGGGCTGGCCATATTAGCCGAAGAACCGATAACCGGTGGGGTAAACGTGTTCTTGAGTGGAGACCGCGGATCGGCAAGCGTAGTGTGGGACTAGGTGGAGCGATGATCTTTGCAGGGTGGCTGGCAAGAGCTGGATGAGACTAGCCGAGGATCGTTCACAATGTCGTGCAGTTGGAGGGGCCTATGTCCAGCAGTGGACAAGAATAGGCTGAATGATGATGGTGAAATGATGGCAGTTGAATCGTTCTGAAATTGACTTAGCATGCTCTATTACAAGCAGTTGTATTGTGCATTTATCAGTCAGTTAGGTGTTATTAACAAAAATAACTTAACACTGTACTAACTATACCTACAAAGTGTTTAATACAAATATAAAATATATCAAAGGGCCTTATTAGTTTTTCGTGTTTCAATGATCATGTTTTCGCTATTTTCTTCAATTAAAGTCTCTTAAAGTAAGGCCCTGATGCGCACTAAATAATGAGGGGCCTTAAAAGAACGTTATCTACTTAGTTATGTTTTTTTTTCGGGATATTCGGCCCTTCGTGAGACGTGAGGCCCTGGGCACGTGCCCAGTGTCCTGTGGAAAAGAGGGGCCTGGACTTTAAATTTACTGTAGGCGTAATAATTCACTTCGATCACAACTCCATGAACAAAAAACGTCATGATCTGTCGAGTCCACCGCCAGCCATAGCCAGTGTTTAGTGTTTCTTCTGTAAATAGTAGGTAGGTAGGTAATATTTACCTATCTCATATGTAAAGTTTAACATCCGTAATATACAGCGTTAACAGACAATATGCATTTGTGTATCTGATTTATTGCAGCCCATTAGACTGCTTTAAATTTCTAATAGCAAAACACGTGCATGTTTCAGGCACGCAAAAGCAACACACCTATACTTACGCCTGTATGGAATATACACGTAGCGCGGGCATGAGCTTTGAGAAAATGTAGGTACTTGTGTAGAAAATTTTAAATTATTGTAACGTTGAAATAAATAATCCCTTACTTACCTGCCACAGTATCTACGACATCCCGTAGCACCTTCCCTGTATCATACATACCCTTCCAATAGCTGTCCACGCTGCGTTTCCCGGTTTGCGGTTACCTTTCAAGAGACCTTTCTATCCCAGCGAGCGGTTTTACGCGAGCGATATGTAACAAAAATAGTTAATAAGCCTAATACTAACCCGTGCCGTGGGTAAGAATAATATCGAGAAACTGTCGTACCTACCCAAACCTAAGTATTGTAATTTCAGAGGTTCGGTCGTAACCCTTTACATTATTTGCTAACTTTCCATTCTATAAACAGAATAAATAGATGAGAATCAAGCTATTACTTTAGATGCATCAGCGTAGCGTGTCGTGTGCAAGTCCTCTCTGAATTGAATCGACCCACAAACCCAGTCATAAAATAAACTAAGCAAATTGAATTCAAATTTCGCAAACAATTTATCCTTTATAAACGTGTGAAGATATCATTTCTTTCACTGCTGTGCTATTCAGATAACAACATAGAACTTTACGACCTTTTTATGATATTGAAGTGAGAAAGGCCTTATGACAAGCTATATAATTTTAAATTGCAAACGCATAAATTTTCATAACTGACAAAACTTATGATATTGGCGCGATGTGATGCGAATAAATCCATTTTACACTTTAAAGCTACGTTTTCCGGACCTTACTTTACTTGCCAGTGGCTCCAACTGGTGAGCACATAAACAATAAGGCTATTGTTTATTGGCTGCGTTAGGTGATGATGACTTTGAGTTGCGACGATCTTTGGGTTGGGTTGATGGATGAAATACAATCAGTTATTTTTGGAAATAATATTTTCTTACTAACGGGTTCACCGTTTCATTCCCTAAATCTGTTAGAGGTAGAGAGATTCAAGAAATGGTGGGAATTTGGACACAAACACACTAATTTAAGCCCAAGAAGGACAACTCTTGGTTACTTAAGCCATCTCTTTTTAACCGACTTCAAAAAAGGAGGGGGTTCTCGATTCGGTTATATTTTTTTTTATGTTTGTTACCTCAGAACTCCGTCATTTAAGAGTCGATTTGGAAAATTCTTTTTAAGTTCATGAATAGACATCTAAGGTTGGTCCCTTAAAATTTTGGTGAAGATCTGATGACGAGATCCATGAGGAATCGAAGGAATTCCTGAAATTTTATAGGCACTTATAATATTTTTCATATATTTTCTAAAACTATTTAGGTAAGTATTTGCATATGGTAGTCATCATCTTCCAATGCTGAGCTGATGATGGAAGGTACAACTTCTTAACGGTTAGGAGTTAGGAGATAATTCAAACGAGATGCAAGCCTTCAAGACCTCCCCGATCACTCCACCATTAGTATTTTAATGAAGCACTAAAAAGCCAAAAAAAAAAATTTAACAATAAACTAACCGACTTCAATAAATCTAAAAAGCCAAAAATAGCCCGTTCAAGTACAGATTACATTTGACTCACCCTTTGAAGTCGGTGCCAAACCTCACGTAAACTATAATATATAAATACTTAAGTACTTATAATAATTCAGTGGTTTGGGACGGACTTCAAAGGGTGAGTCAAATGTAATCTGTACTTGAACGGGTTATTTTTGGCTTTTGAGTTTTATTGAAGTCGGTTCTCTTTTCTTCCATCGCATTGGTGAAGAGCTTCGGAGACATTGCATCTCCATGGCTCACACCCCTTCGCAACGGAATCGTCTCCGCACTCGGGCACATAGTGGCGTTGTTGTATTACACACACCTCCACATACCGATTGTCACTCCGGTTACAGTAACTCTTTTTCAAGGATGAGCACACTACAACATGTAGTCTGCAGGAATACAGAAACTTGGTAAGTAACTACTAATAGCGGTCCCCACGCAGCCCTATATACCTTTAGGGTGCAGGAATCACCTGAACCAGTTTTTTATTGAAGAGATTAGAGACCTGCTTTATAACTCAAGATAGATATACGGTACTGCCAGCTTAAAGTTTTTACCGAGAAGCATTCAAGCATTTTCTCCCATTTAACTTATGGCCTGATAAGTGATAACTAATTCACGGGCCTATGATGGTTCCATTTATCACGTGATAAATAAATGACAAAGCATCTGACACCGACACTCGCATTTTGTCAAAACGTGACGGATGCTTTGTCACTTATTTATCGCGTGATAAAAGTAACCATGGCCCGCTGAACTTCATATATATACAAAACTGAACATACAGACGATTTGAATTGCCCTATTTGTCGACCATATCAGACGCAAACCCGGGACCTCTGGATAAGAGATCCACAGGTTCGATGACATCTCAACCAGCGGGGTGTCTCTATATTCTTTAAGCCTTGACGTCAAAATCCAACATGTGCTCTGCGAGCAGTACCATTGAATGAAAACCTATCTTGCAAAATGCATTTACAATCTACGCTTTCTCCATGCTGCATAAGAATGGAGCCTTGATACACGACCCATCGCAAATGTAGGTACTTACTGCAGACTAATCAATTACAAATTTTAATTCTTATTTTATAATAGTTGAAACATAACAATTATAATAATTGTTATTTCAAGTGTCCACTTAACCCCACACATTCCCACGACCTTTGCCGCCCAAAAAACCCAAAAACGCATCCAAATCCTCAAGCGGGCCGGCGCGGGCGCACGCGCGCATCGTAAACACGATTTTTACTACCACTCGAACGCTCGTAAACGTCACTCGAATTGCACCGTTTGTAGAACTCTCCGTAAACACCCGAACACATTTCGTATACGCCTGCGGGGCTAAACCTCTATACCGCGTCACAAAACCAAAAAGCATTAAGCGTGTATCAATTACATACATTGTTGCCACCTTTTCTTGTTCGGGAGGCAGTATATAAATCGGTAAGTTTACGGTGGTTTGTTATTATGCCGTTCTTCGGACGTTTATTGTCAATAATGACTTGTTTAAAGTATGTTTAATAGAGATAAAGGAGCGATAGTTTATGTCTTGATCACGTGCGATTCTGTCTCGGCAGTGGTTTTATGTGTGTAATTTGCCTTTTTATTGACTCATTGGCGCCTGATTGATAACTAGGCGCCAATTTGAATAGTTATACGCGTTTATTCTGTTTCATTGAAACCCGCTCCTTAGTATAATATAAACGCTTGCGGTCATCTTTATGATAGATGAGAAGTTGAGATGATACAACCACAGTGCTATTTTCCTGTGAATATGTATAATAAAACTAAATTTATTCATAGCTCATAACTCTTACAGAGTCTATAATACACAATTATATCCTCGAAAAAATTAACGTTTTTTTGTAATCAAGGCAAATCAAGTCAGCTACAAAATGCACGACAGAGTTCAGGTGCTCTACGTCAATGTAGCGACATCTATCAACGAAGCGATGAACTAAAATAATTACATTGTTATAGAATATTACTTTAGGCAGTTACTAAATATAGACCAAAATTAAATAATGAAAGTGTTGTAACCTATTTAAACCGCTTATAAAACGTTAAGTTGCGAAATAATTCTTAAATACTCACAACATAAGCAATAATGTTAAGTGCTGCCATCTGTTATGCACTAGCTACATTAAAGCTCATTTAATACTTGTCCTCGTAAATTATTTATGGGTGTTGATTTTATGATTCATTTAGATAAAATAAATAATTAAATCACCTTTTTATTACGTGCAACAATCAAAACAAGTCTCGGGGAGACATAAGTATGAAAACAAAACATTTCACAAGTTAATGGCCCATTACGTAGTTATTATCACAATCAGTAGCCTAAACAGACAGCTAGTTTTATCTGCGAGTGACTCAGCTTTAACACTTATTACGTAACATCTGAAAAATAAACATCTCCAGCTGCCAATAGAGATGCGATAACACGATCGTAAAACCGGATATTATGGCTTTATTCATCATTTGGACATATAAATTCATCGAGACACTTGTTAATCGTAAAATAAATCTTATTACACAGTTAGATGATGTTTAAATTGACGACAAGCGTTTTATTTTCATCATAACAATAAAATTTATTTTTACGAGCGCCTTGGTGCGGTTTGTTTTAGCGCCACCTAGCGGCGGGGTGCGGGACCGCGTCGCCGCGAAGTGAGCCGACGTCGTTGAGCTCGGGTTTACGAGGCGATCATGACGCTTCAACGAGCGGATGCTCCCGTAAACGTGGATTTGCGGTCTCGTTTGATCTAGTTCAAGATTTTCATGGGCACTATATTTTATGAGCTTTTATTGAATACTCCGAGGTTGTTTTCAGCAGAGGAAAAGATAAATTTGTTAAGAAATCACAAAACGCATCTGTTAGGTTATGTTTATTTAAGTAAGTAAGTAGGTACGTCATTTTGAACAATATTTGAATGATAAGTCATGACATGAGATATCAGTAAGAACTAATATTATGTAAACATAAGTTTACTTTTAATATTTTATTAAGTACTACTTACTTATAGGTTTTTTTTTTTCAACTTTTTCACCGAAGTGAATACTTAGAGAAAGCATGCCAAAAAAAATCTACTGAATTCGATGGCAAAACATTATTCACTACATCTGTTACTTGTTTCTAGGAACAAGGGGGGTTTATTTCTAGTTTCCTACTTACCTAGGTAACTTATAAAAACATTCAACTGTTTTGAAAATTTTCATCCCATTTCCTTGACGGTTCGTACAGATATTACATATTTTATTATTTACCTGTGCAGGTATTGTCAGCATCAAAAGTAGCTGACAATTTTACTGTTGGAAATAGTGCCGTATTTACCCCTAGGCCCACAAGGCCCGGGCCTAGGGGCCCAGACCCAGAAGCAGGACTTACACTATTAAATATAATGTTCTCCTTATTTATCACTTAAAGTACCTACCTACTACCTACTATTTAATTTGCTGAAAACTGTTTTAGGATAGAGAAGGGGGTCCCAAATGCCAAGTTCCTAGGGTCCCTGGCTCTCTAAGTCCGGAACAAGAGACATCCGTTGGTAGGTATAACAGTGGCGTGGCGTGAAACATATCGTTGCTAAAGCCAGAGTGGGTCTGGCAGTACTTTTTTTTCTAGACCAGTAGAGTAGGATGTAATTTTCTTTAAAATAAGGTAAGGTGGAAATCGAGTTCCATTGCCGACACGCCAATGATGTTTTATAAAATGATAAGTTATACACTAACATGACAGCTGCAATATTTACTTCCCAGTTCACGGTCATTGACATTAAGCTTATCTCTCTCTAAGGGGGCGTCATAACAATGTCAAAATGGCATCAACATTGAGAAAATCTAATTTCTGCTTATTTAGGTACCTACTTGTGATATGAGATTTCGTTTTCTTTTTACCATCGTCGCATTTCGCAAGACGGCATTTTGGGGCCAAAATCACACCGTTACTGAGAACTTGACACATATAAAATAAAATAAATCGGTCACTTTCCGGAGATCCTCTTGTGAAATGCCGGTAGACTCAGACATGTAAAAGTGCCCTTGTGGCCTACTTGCAGAATAAAGTTCATTATTTCATTATTTCATTATTATTATTTCATTATTTCATTATTTCATTATTTCATTATTTCATTATTTCAAGAAAAGGGTTACCATAGCACAAGCTCCATTTGACATACTATTGGAGCGCTAGTAACCTCTACTGTACTATAATTTATTACCTCTATACTATAATTTATTATTAGGTATACCTAATAATAAATTATCATTGCACGCCGCTGGGTAGCACCCATTCAATCAGAATACAGCTCTAATATCTATACCTATACGCAAGACCCCACACGACTAATAAGAGTAACAACTAATAAGAATCACTAAGTAAGAAACCACTTTCTCATTTTATTTACGTTGGTTATTCATAATCCTATTGGAACAATTTTTATACAGATCATGTAATTACGATTTACCTTTATCTGTAGGTACTACATCTAACAAGGCAGATATTTTTATGGGCAGCAATTTTCTATGTTATTTTATTCTTAATAACACAACTAGCTATACATATCTACCTAATACCTACTTATTATTTAAAATAGAATAACATTTAAAAAAAATTTCTGACATGATTTATTACATTAACCTTAGGTATAAATATATTTATGCCTGTAACTACTTACTTACAGGCATAAATATATTTATACCTAAGGTTATATACTTATATACCTACCTACTGTTATTCGTTCCCAGGAGCTCAAAGAAAATAAAAGAATAAGTAAAACATAGTTCAAGTGAAGAAAACAACTCATTCTGAGATTGAAATATTAAACATCGTTAAGTAGGCAAAGTTCCGTGTTCTTGGACACAGTAAGAAAAATAAGCTAAACAAAACCAAGCTATGGGCGGTCATCGGCGGTAATCGTACACATTAAAATGAAAAAATATCACAATTTACAGATCATAAAAAGCATTCTTGTGACCCCCATCCTAATTTTAAGCTGCGGCCGCGCCTGAATCAAGCTTAGAAAACAGTCCTACAATAGGTACCTACATAACTAAACTAACATGATCCCAAGAAACATCTGTACTAAACTAGGCCGAGAACTGAACTGAAGTCGTCTCTCCTGATGGCGGATGCACAGAGAGGTTACTCCGATTTTCGAAATTTGATCATGGTAATCGTGCCGTCCCACTCATTAAAATTTTGTTTGTAAGGAGTGCGAAAGGGAAGGCAAGGTACGAACTTCGATTTTCGAACTACCAAGTAGCTTTCCAGATCGCGTCCCTATCGTCACATTTGTCTTTAGATTTCAAACCCTGAGTCTATTACATAGAGTCGGTTTCCAGTTGTTGGAACATGACAGGAGAATACCTTTACTTATTCTTCTTTTAAAATGCTTTGGCTATGGTTGAGGTGCAAAAGAAAAAAAATTAAAACATTTTTTTTTCAAAATATTAGGTATCGACATTTTGAGTTTACTTTGGTACAATTTCCTTAATTTATTTTGTACAAGGTTCGACAATAACAATGAAAAAAAAAAACCCTTCGAACTTTTACATGATTAGGTACAAGTAACCTAAATTTAATAACCGGCCAAGTGCGAGACGCACCCGCGCACGAAGGATTCCGTACCATCAAATAAAATAACTGGCCAGGCTAATTTAAGTTTGCACTTGGTAATACCTATGTAGGTACATATCTACCTATAGCGCCGGATACAAATGAGGTGCATACAAAGTTAACGTTTGTTGTATGGGAGCCCCACTTAAATTTTTATTTTATTCTGTTTTTATTATTTGTTGTTTATTTATTTATTTATTTAAACTTTATTGCACAAAACAAAAAGTGTACAAATGGCGGACTTAATGCCATAAGGCATTCTCTACCAGTCAACCATTGTTATAACGGCAACAGAAATAAAAAGTTATCAGAGTTCATGAGATACAGCCTGGTGACAGACAGACAGACGGAACGGACGGACGGACAATAGAGTCTTAGTAAAACCCCTGACCCAACCAAACATAGCTTCATCATCATCATCATCATCTCAGCCATAGGACGTCCACTGCTGAACATAGGCCTCCCCTTTGGACTTCCATATATGCCGGTTGGAAGCGACCTGCATCCAGCGCCTTCCGGCGACCTTTATAAGGTCATCTGTCCATCTTGTAGGTGGACGTCCTACGCTGCGCTTGCTGGTCCGAGGTCTCCACTCGAGCACTTTTCGGCCCCATCGGCCATCTGCTCTGCGTGCTATGTGGCCTGCCCATTGCCACTTCAACTTGCTAATCCGGTGAGCTATATCGGTCACTTTAGTTCGTCTACGGATTTCCTCATTTCTGATTCGATCACGTAGAGACACCCCGAGCATAGCCCTCTCCATTGCACGTTGAGCGACTTTGAGCTTTGAGATGAGGCCGATAGTGAAAGACCACGTTTCGGTGCCGTAAGTCATCACTGGTAACACACATTGGTTGAAGACTTTCGTCTTGAGGCACTGAGGTATGTCGGACGAAAAGACATTGCGTAGTTTCCCGAACGCTGCCCAGCCGAGTTGGATTCGGCGGTTGACCTCTTTATCGAAGTTGGACATAACAAAAATAAAACAAACAAACATAGCTTACCTAGAACCATTTCGACAGACAAGGCATTCAATTATTACCTAAGTATAATAAAAAAAAAAACGCTTTCTAATCGGACCATCCGTTTCGGAGCTAGGATGCCACAACAGACAGACACACAGATACACATGTTAAACTTATATCTAGCTACAAAACCACCTGCTACCGTTTTGTTGCAGGTAGTAAAATAAATATTCTTCACGTTATGCTGATGCACAATGAAAAAACTAGTGATCCAATATTTTTAAAGGTGGGAATAAACCACTGTTAGAAAAAGTCACATATACCTAATTATAGGTAAAACAATAGTTAAAAAGCCCCTGTACAGGGCTGGTGGTAGATTACTAGCGGTTACGGTACGGTTTACAGTTTATCGGACGATACTCTTTACGGTTAAATTACCATGAATAGGTACCGACCCCATACTCAACAGAAAGGCCGCTAGTAGGGAGTAGGGGGTTAATAGTAGTTTATGCAACTGATACATAATGAGGGGCCTTAAAACACGAGTGTGGTTTTATGAAACGAGCGTCAGCGAGTTTCATAATAGGATCACACGAGTGTTTTAAGGCCTAATTATGTACAGTTGTATACACTACTTTATCTACACACATATCATAAGTACTCTAAGATGGGTTCAGAAGCCATAAGGAAATGACCGGCACCACTAGTGCTACCTGTAAAATATCTAAAAACGACATATACTAATGCAGTAAGAAATAAATCTGAACAAATACATAAACAGATTATTTGTTGTAATTTACATTTACATTGAAACAATATTTTCAACTAAAATGTGAATTACAATAAACTTATCACAATTATATTTTCGTAACAGCAAAGAACCAACAAACAAATGACAACAATAATGGCGGCAATTCGAACCTCCGTCAAGCCGAATGTTTTTTTTTCTAAATCATATACAAACGAATGTATCCATATTCTCATGTCACTCGAGATCAAATGTCGTGCGGTTTTTATAAAAAAACATACTGAATTGACGTTTCGTATCGATAACAATATTAATATCTATGGATACCAGAATAGAGACCTACTTTAGTTTTGACAGCTGTTCCAAATTTAAACTCATAACCTTACAAAAATTGATACTGTTATAACATTACAGTACAGATTTTACCTACTGCCACAGATAAGAAAGTTCTCATAGTAAAATTGGTTGTAGTAATGCTGGCCATTTCCTACGGTTTCTGAACGCATTTTAGAGCACTAATGATATGTGCGTAGATAAAATTCTTTATCATATAAGACTACTAGGTACCTACTATTAATACTACCTACTTTCCAGACGAATAGAAACGAAATACAATACAGGCAATTACTTACACTTCAGAAGGTATGGGTCAGGAAATGAAAAACATATAAAGGAAGAGTTACATTCATCTTCTTACTCATAAACTGTAATAAATACCTAATTGGGATGAATATGAATAAGTAGGTATCCATATACATCATATATAAGTAGTATTTATTATGTATATATGGATACCTACTTATTCATATGACGTGATCATGATGACGCAGTTTGTATTTTTGCACCTGCCTACTGAGCCGACGGTCCCAGGTTCGAATCCCGGCAAGGACAAATATTTGCTACTAATTTAAGCTAAATAAAGGCTGTAGAATCGCTTCTGCAGCTTGTTTGCTACTTGGGAGTGAACTCGAAAATTTGTTCCTGAGGTCATGGATGTTACCTATACTTATTTATATTATATATCGTCGTCTAGTAGGTACACACAGTACAAGGGTTTGTGTCCGATTGTCCCTTAATATTTATTAATAATACCTAATAAATAATGTTCGGTAATACTTAGAAGCGTTTTTGTTATTTAAAAAGTATTTGTTAGGTATCTTAACATAAGTTTTAGTATACATTTATAAGCCAAATAAGTAAATAATAATTAAATCTAAAAATATTTTAGGCAACTGAAATACCTACCTAAAATACATCTTAAAAATAATTAATGCAACTGACACTAATTTACAATTATAAGTAAATTAATTATTATCAATAAAAGTCGTTAATATTACAAATAAAGATCACAAAATAAAGTAAAGATTCCTGATTCAAAATCCGTCGGGAACGTTCGGCCATCGCACACAAAACGAACGTCCCGTTCCCTTAAAACTGCCGAACTAAACTAACTTTGCATAATTGTCTCATTCACGCACATGCAATCGCCGTAATGGGCTTGCAGCCGCTATCTCTGTCGCGCGTCATCGTTAAAATGGCCTCCAAACTAGATGTTTTGAAGGAGCGCCGCCAACTTTTGTTGCCAGTAATGGGCGGAGCGTACATGTACAGGGTCGCACTTAAACGACGATTAATATTAATATTTTTGATCAGGACGTATTTCGGTAATCCGGTTTTAATAAAAATGAAATATAATTTTGTTTCAATGATACACGTCAAATTAATGTCAAAATAAAGTAATTGATTGTTAATCTGTTAAAGAAAATGTAGGTTTTTATTTAATTTAAAATGAATCATATTTAAAGTAACGATTTTTTTAATTTTAAAATAATGTATTCTTTATTATAAGATAACGATGAAATCGTTTCGTGTATCGTGTCGTTTTGTAATAGTTATATGAGCGTTCAATATCTTAAGAAACTCTGCTAGTTAATAATCACTTATGAATCTATTACATAACAGGGTATATTTTGGGCCCTCCACTTCTAAAAATGTGTGTCTAGTAAAAGTATTTGTTTTAGATGTTTTCTTTTAATGTATTGAACAAAATATGAAGACCTTACAAATTAAATGAACATAATTGCTTTTTTTATCAACGTGATATACCTGCATATTATGTATTTGATTACAAAATAAAGTAATGACTTATAATTAGTTATACGTACTTACTTAATATTTATACCATATTGCATATTAGTGTTTATGGCGAAATCTTTATGATGATCATCTAAAACAAAATGTTTATTCATAAATAAATAAACCATCAATAACAAATTAATAATTATTGTTTTAGTTTATAGAATTTAACTTAATGAATGAATTTAACTTTCATGATATATTATTAAGTATATACTTTTTTAATTTAAATTATTGTGACTTTTAATAACGTATTCGCCATTTTTAGGGTTCTATACCTACTTCAAAAAGGAAAAACGGAACCCTTATAAGATCAGTTTGTTGTCCGTCCGTCCGACCTTCTCAGTCAAGACTCTTTATCTCCGGAATGCGTGGAGATTTTGAATTGAAATTAAAACCATATACTCAAATCTACAAACCCTGGAAGCTGTGAAAGAAATATAACTTCTGAGTGAACGTAAAAAAGATGCGGCCGTTCATGCCCTAAAAAACGTAAGTATACTTCAATACTCTCAAGCGTATCAAAATTTATAGGGTATTTTCCGTTTAACTAGACTAGATATACGAAAATTAGTAAAACCGTGGTTTACTGTGTGTGTAAGTATAGGGAAAAAATCTGAATTCGTGACGTGACCATAAAACATAATAACATAAAGGGTGTGATAGAAATGACAAAAAAATACAAATGGCTGTGCCACGAAAAGGTCCCATTTCAGCATGATGCTAGCTCAAGAGCTAGCACTGATCTTCCAGTGGGAACATAGGTGGCGCCACAGAGAAGTGCACTCGGAGAACTCAGCTGCGTTAACTTTGCACCTCATTTGTTTCCGGCGTCATACATACCAGGTGCAAACTTAACTTAGCCTGGTTAAGGTGGGATAAGTGTTTGTACATTATGAACCTTCCTCTTGAATCACTCTTTCTTTTAAAAAAACCGCATCAAAATCCGTTGTGTAGTTTTAAAGAACTAAGCATACATATGGACAGACAGACAGATAGCAGGAAGCGACTGTATTATACTATGTAGTGATAGTGATAAGCTCTTTATACGCTTGTTACTCACTCAAAGGATAGTGTAATAATCTAAAAATCCCTGACCACACAGCCAGCCTTATGAAACCCCTGCCACGGCCCTGCATATGACTTGGGCGATTTAGTATAAGGTATAATAGGTTTAATTTAGTATAATCGTTAGTATTTTATAAGTTTTACATTTTATTCATTGTAATTTTATTACTTACACCTACATATACACACACTGTCACTTAGTTTGGTCATTTTGACAATTACGTTAATTCAACAAATTTAATGACATGAAAAAATAACAAAATAAAAAATAAAATAAATATTTGCTCGTTTTTTTGTTTGCATGTAGAAATCTATGACAAATCTAAAAAAATATTTTTTAATACAGTTGCTCAAAAAGTGGTACTTTTCGTAGCTGCAAATCGTGCGAAAAGTTGGATATTTCGAACTAGTGCTTTTACTTTTCAATTTTTTTTTAATTTTCTGTTGTATTAACACGTCATGTGTCATACATCCAAACAAAGGTCAATCACTTTCCGACTTTATTTATTACGTCATACAGCATTGCCAGTGTATATCTTATAATTATGCTTAAAATATTTAAATTGCATATTGGATCAATCAAAGGGTTATCTATTAAAAATGTTCAAACACGGTTTTAATAAGTTGTCTGAGTGACTATTATTTAATAAGCAAATGAGTATTATGCGTGACCTAAAAAAAATAAAAATAAAACTATTGTCACAGATTAGAAAATACAGTATTAAGCGTGACCCACGCGTTGCTTTATAAATTCATAATAATTATGAATAATCGCTATTTTAGTGTATTAAATAATATATTTATTTATAATTATATGAAATGTAAAGAACTAAAAACAGATTCACAATGTTTATTGTTTGGAATCAATTAAATCACCGTGTAACATTATCATATCTCTTCTGAAATATTAAAACTATTTCTTTTGATTTGGCTGAATGATGACAGCCGACGCCATCTTGAAAAAAAATATTACAATTAAAAGTAAAACTTTCTTTTTCATTCAAGATTGTTTTAATTATGTGTAAATGACACGTAAAATTTTAAAATAAGAGTTTTTGATAGAAAATGATGGATTCTGATGTTACCAGAATAGATTTAACGCCGCCCTATATACGAGCCAAGGCAAAAATTGCAAATGAGAGTATATTACCCGCAAAATCGAAAGAAAAATTACATTGCCGTCTATGAACATTTTATTGGCTGGGCTGGAAACGAGAAAAAGAGAATTATTAACAACTTGAATAAAACTTTAAACTTACCAGCAAAGGCCTTAAATGCGACCCTTCACAATTGTTCTAAAAATTGTAGGTACTCTTAATTTTTATCAGACAGAAATAAATATAATTGCCCCTTGCAATTACTGTTTTAAATTTGTATTATTGCAATTTTTCGCAAATGTATTAAAAAACGTTGTGTGGTACACGTAATTTTAACTCGTCCCGAGTCTTGACCCTCGCCTTACGGCTCAGGCCAAGACTCCTCGGGACTCGTTCAAAATGACATACTTTCCACACTTGCATCAAAAACTACTAATATTTACTAAACAAGAAAACAGTAAAAATATTTCTATTAGTAATCGTATTTTATTTGTTAATAACATTTCACATTTATTCTGTATAACTTCACTAACAATGCCAAATATTAATTTCATCGTAAAACAATTCCTACCACTTATTTTAATGTTTGAATGCGCCCCTGGATATCGGAATTCAAACATGGCGACCAGCGACGCGCTGTGTGACGAACGACCGTCGTGATTGTGTCTATTTTAACGTTTTTCTTACAAAAAAATGTGTGCCACTAATGTATAAATGATGTGTGATGTTGTGCGCAATACATCAGTGCTTAAATTTAGAATAACGCATTAAAATATTCATTTATAACCTAGTGTTTGTCATTCGTCCGCCATTACACTATGAGAATAGCCGAACGATCGTAGTCGCTGTAATAAAAGAGATCGATAGATGTACTCGCGTCTCGTTCTAACGCAGAGTTTGTGCATAAGTGTGAAAGAGAAGCGGTGAATGTTCGGAAGAGCTAATGGAATGAACGGTGATGGGATAAAATGTGTATTGAAACGAAAGCTTTTGTAATGTATGATTATAATATGAATTCAGGTTTAATATAAAAAAATAACTATGATATATTTTTTAGGCTAATGAAACACGTACTTAATGAAACTTGTGCATTTGCATCTTCATGTTACAATGGGAATTTACCAGTCTGTCCTTTTAAGTTATCATTTTAAGATTTTTAAGTGTGCATTAAAATTAAAAAATAATATACCTCGTAAATGTCACTAATAAATACCTACAGTGGTAACATTTAGGTATTATATGATTTTAATACTTAGTAGTAAGTTAGTAGGTACCTTACCTTAGGAGTAACTACCTAAGTACTTAGTTATAGAATAAATTAATACTTAATATAAAATTGTCTCAAAAGGAAGATATTATTTAAGAAAATCCTATCGTACCTAGATACATAGGTAGGTACTAGGTAGGTACATATATTATGTAGATATTTGATAGGTAGGTAAAAGGGGTTTTTCCCAAATTGCTATTTAATACCTTCTTATAAATTGCCCACCAACAGGACCGTAATTGCGAATTTAAATGGCAAGCTGCTGTCTCTAGCGATACCTAAAGTAAAAAATCGAACCAAATTTAATTCTTGCCGCCGGCTAAAGTCAAAATCCTGGCTCTGATTATCCGAAGTAAGTAGTTGTGGTACCTACTTACGTATTAAGTAGGTATCAGACTTATTTTTTTTTATTCACATAATTATAGGTAACAAAAATCTAGATAGGTACAACTGAATTTATGTGTGAGTGATAGTATCAGGGTTTTATATACTGTAGGTAACTTAAAAAAATAAAGTTTTTGTACCTGTATTAGGTATTGCATTTATGCCTATTTATTTAGCGGATGATCCAATTATTAGGATCGGAACAAAGTCGCAAAACTGTCAAAGGCGGTTTTAGGGGGGGGGGGGACCTGGGTGGTCGCCTGGAGCTTTGGCTGCTGAAGGGCGTTTCTTTAGCCAAGTCTAGGGCGGCTAGGGCTCCACACATGCTCATAATGGATGGCTCGCCCGGGGCGTCTGTAAGGCTAAGGCCGGCCATGAATAAGGTACTAGGTACTGTGCTTTTGTATGGAGCTCCATGCATAAATGTCGTCTTTGACCTTAGTAGGTACGGTACGGCAGAATGGGTAGTACTGTAACGGTTCCTAAGAATTTATTTGTGCTAAATTCTTAGACACCCTTCCTAAGTCTTTAGCACCTTAACAATGGACTGATGCTAAACTATATATTTAGGTAGGTATACCTACCTATACGTGTCTATTTTCATACCTACAGATAAATTTATTATTCCATGAATGATAGTATACATCGACGTACAGGTACGTACGTACGTACCAGTAGACCTAATGAAGATATTTTCGTCAATCCAATCAAGCAAAACATCAACAAATCATTGTAATGTTTCATTGTTCTACGGCGCTACGACGACGCAACAGAGCTAAACTATACCAAAAGAGCTGAAGAAGCTGAACACTTCAAGGTTGTTACACCTTTTTGAATCGGGACTTCAATCCCCAAAATGGTTACTGAACAAAATAAGCTTTCCAAAGTGTCAAGTTACTCGCACCTCTCTCGTACGCTCCGGACACGGGCCGTAAATAAATCTAAACATTTCGACATAAATATAAATATTTCAGGATAAATATAAATATTTCGGCAGCGCGTGCTCCGGCGCCGCTTTTCAACTAATTTAAAACAGCTTAAGTCTACTCAATCCTAGAGCACTTATGACGTTTTGTATAGACAACAGTAGGGCTGTTCCTTAGCATTCAACTCTTGCGCATCATTGTTTGTTTTCGACGCCAACGCCGTGACGCGTGATCGCGTTATCGATGAGGTTATGTAATATTGAATAATTGGTTACTAGGTAGACGGTAATGACCTTTAAATCACTATGCGATCATGAAATTAAAGATCGACCAGACCGCTGCTAAAAACCGGTGACGGTGTGTCAAATGTATGTCAATAACGTGACGCAAACGTCACGCGTCAATTAATTTTCAAACCTACATTTGGCTACATTAAATCACCGTCGCCGGATTTTGAGCAGCGGTGTGCTCAAATCGATCTTCTATATATTTTAGGCATGTTGAAAAAGCTTAGATTTTTATTTAGATATAATTGTAGTTAAAGCTCAATAAGTATTTAGGTACATTGTATTGTTGATGAATCATGTTACATGTATTGTGATAAACATGTTGCACAAAGGTTGATAAAGATAAAGCTACTAGCAGACAGGAAATCTTTGCGGGTAAAAAATTTATGCGTAACGCGTTTTTAATACGTACCAGAAAGTGTTAATGTGCACAGGTTTTATTTCCGAAACTATATGTTGTGCTGTTCGATGTCAATCCCCGCTTCAAATATTTCTGGTCTCCACCAGCCGCAACCAAAGATAAATTTCCTTAGACAACAGCCTTACGATTTACTATCCAATGCGATCTTATTTGAATGTGTTTTACATACACTATAGGTGCTATCTCCGAGCAATGGAGTGGAAATAAAATAGATATGCGTCTCTAGTCCAGATACAATGGGATGTAGGGCTCCCATCTGCATATTATAATAACGGATACAATCCACAGATCATAGGAACATTTTATTTTATAAAAGTCCCCAAGTCTCCGTTAGCTAATATTTAGTTTGAGACCTTACAAAATTTGCATTAACACTAGCTGCGTCATGCGGTGTTACCCGCTGTTTCAATCAGACAAAAAGTAGCCTTTGTGTTAATCCATGGTATCATCTACCTCCATACAGAATTTTATAAAAAATTGGTCCAGCCGTTTAAGCGTGACCAAGTAACAAACATACATCACCAACTTTAGCCTTTATAATATTAGTGCTATTTTACAAGCTTTTATTTAACTTGCATTGTATGTTTAAAGTATGTTTGTTCGGGTGAAATCTTGCAACTCAATTTTGAAGCAGATATCGTCAACCGATTGAGCTGAAATTTTGCATACTTACTTAACTTTGATGACAATACAATAATATGGTACCATGGGGCTGATCTGATGATGGAGCCGGAAGGTGGCCATAGGAACTCTAAGTATAATACAAAAAGCAATCCTACCGAGCTTGGGCTCTTTAGAATCGTCTCAGTGAGCATTTGATGGATGGAAAAGTACAGTCGGCTATAAAAGCTTGCCACTAAAATTACATTTTTGAAAGAAACTTATTAATAGACAGTACAATTAACAGCTACCTATGTCTCATTTATTTTGATTTTGCTCATTGCTGTCGTAGCATGGTGGGTATCTATGGCTATGCTTGACTCAGGTTGTCACAGTTTATGAAACTTTGCACACAGAGAAAAATTTAGTAGAAACAAGTAAAAAATATTAATCATTGGTAAAATTTTAGTAAATCCCAGGACAAGGACATTATACCTACTAACGGTTTCAAAGCAGTTTTACCTACTAACTGTACCTATTTACCTACTAACAGCAAAAAACTGTCTCTTTTTGAAACCACAATACTGTTTACTAAAAACAAGTAACCTTTTCAAAAGCATTTTCCAACTCTTTATTATTACCTAACTAAATATACAATACAGGTGGAAGCACTCGTTACTGTTACGTAAGAAACATGCCTCATCATAGTGATTCCGCTCTCATGGTTGCCCTACAAGGAAGCCGCACCACCATTGTCTGCCGCGACGCCAGAGGTTTGTATTGAATAAAAATAATTACCTACTATGCCGATATGCCTATGATTTTCCTTTGAGATACGTTAGGTGTTAATTTATCAGCTTTTATTTATTTCTACAGCAGTATAGTGTCATTATTAGATAGAATTGCGTTAGTAAGTGTTATCCATAGAACATATGTAAGTATATATTGTTATAGATACCTAACTAATACTTAATATGCAGTGCAAAACGTAGCAGATTCAATTTTATTTAAGGGGCTACCCGCTCTCAATGACCTTCGATCTGTTGCGATAGATTTTCCCATATTATAAATAGCTAATCATAATAACATAGTTTTTCCACAACAAAATACCGTATCAAGTACCTTTT
Source organism: Apotomis betuletana (assembly GCA_932273695.1). Lineage (NCBI taxonomy): Eukaryota > Metazoa > Arthropoda > Insecta > Lepidoptera > Tortricidae > Apotomis > Apotomis betuletana. Next base: position 27,911,546 of record OW026300.1, on the reverse strand, counting down.
ATTAAGATTGGACAAAAATAAAAACGTCGTTCAGTCCGTCATCTTTATTCGCAGAGCACTTTCATAGACAAGAAACACAGGAATGTAGAAATGCATTCTAAGTTCAAACTATACACTACAACAGGTGGCAGCACTGGCCACTCAAACTAAATTGTACTTGTCTTTTGATACAATCTCATCACAGCCCCTCAAGTTTATAACGAAAGAAGCTGAAGTTAAAACTTGCAAAACAACTTAACTTTTATATAAACAATTATAACTAAGTTTACATAACTTGATGTAACTTGATATGACTTGATACATTCAAAGTCAAAGAAAAAATTATGTGTCTACTATCTAGCCCTACGATCAAAGTCTTGGGATCAGTCTGCACCACTAGATAATAAACAACATAACAACAACATAATTATTATGTTTTACTACACATTAATTAACATAAGTTCAAATGTCATATGAGTACATTGAGTACTAGCTTAATACATTTAAATTGTTTTATTTTAATTACACAGAAATTACTATACTAAATTTAATTTACTCAAGAAATAATTATGTTTAATACAAGGTAAAGCTTTTGTAAAAATATCAGAAATATTTTCATTTGTTGGTACATAGAACAATGATATGAGTTTCTTATTTACTATATCTTTCACATAATGATATTTAATGTCAATATGTTTTGACGCTTTACTATTAATCTGGTTTTGGAACAATTTAATAGTACTCTGGTTATCAATAAATAAATAAGCAGGAATATTTGTTTCATTACTTGAGAAATCTGACAGAACACCCTTAATATGCATGAGTTCACTTACAGCATGTGCACCTGCCACAAATTCTGCCTCAGCTGTTGACAATGCTGTGCATGTCTGTTTCCTTGAGAACCAAGATATAACATTTTCACCTTGATATATGACGCAGCCACTGGTGCTCTTACGATCTGTCTTGTCTCCTGCCCAGTCTGCATCGGAATAAGCTCGAAGTGTGATGGCCTCCTTTGACTTCTTATACAGCAGCCCCTTTTCTGCAGTCCCTTTAAGATAACGCAAAATTCGCTTACCTGCTTTCCATAAGTCTGCTGTCGGTCTGTCCAAAAATCTACTCAGATAGGAAACAGCATAAGTGATATCTGGTCGACTGTTTGTGGATATATATAAAAGTGAACCAACTAATTCTTTAAATGGTACATTAATTACCTCTGACTTGGTGTCTGCGCTGTAGTTGATTTCCATTGGAGTACTACTTTTCTTACAATCTTGCATATTGAATTTTTCTAGTAATCTGTTTATCATGTCTGTCTGTTTAATTTCCATTCTGTCCTTCTTTCTTGTAATTTCCAGTCCTAAATAATTCTTTACTTCTCCCAATTCCTTCACATTAAATTCTTTTTTCAGTTGGGTTATGATAAAATTTCCATCACCTAGTATTAAAATGTCATCTACATACAGTAATATCCAGGTTTTTCCTTTTCTGTACAAACAATAGTCATATTTTGATTGTATGTATCCTTGTCCTGTAATAAATTCATGAAATCGATTGTTCCAGCATTTGGGTGCTTCCTTCAGTCCATATAACGCCTTTTTTAGTTTCAATACTTTTCCTTCTTTTATTTTCAATCCTTGTGGACATTTTATATATACATCCTGGTCTAAAAATCCGTTTAAGAAAGCTGTGGGAACATCCAGCTGTTTTATTATTTTATCTTCTTGAACTGCTATGCTCATCATTAGTCTCATTGTTGATGATTTAGCTACTGGTGCATAATTGTTGTATGAGCTACTCTGTTGAAACCCTTTAGCTACAAGTCTCGCTTTCTTTATTCCATCTTGCTTTGTTCTAAAAATCCACTTTGTATCTATAGCTTTACACCCTTTTGGTAAAGTCGCTTCTTCCCATGTATCTAATTTCTGCTGTGAGTTCAGCTCTTTCTTTATTGCTTGTTCCCATTCTTCACTTTGTATGGCTTCTTCAAAATCTTGTGGGTCACCTGATAGTAAGCAGTATGCTGTATAATTTAAGTCATATTTTTCAAGTAATTCCCTTGGTTTTCGCACTTGTCTTCCCGATCTTGTATGAAATTCCTCACTTTCTTGTCTTTGTTCTTCGATATTACTTTCCTCTTCAGTTTCTGTAAAATATTCATCATCCTCTTGATTCTTTTCAACATTTTCTACCTGTTTCTCTTGCTCTTCAGACTGTGTTTCCTTTAATTTCTGGTCATCTTCTTCATCATATTCATAATACCTGTATCTTACCTCTTCATGTTCTCGCTCTGACTGTTCAAACTTCACTTGTGTCTCATCAAATCTTATATCTCTTGTTACTATGATCTTATCCGTTTCTGGATCCCATACACGATAGCCAGTAGGTGCATATCCAACAAATCTCATTGTTTTCGCTCTCTTTTCAAGTTTGTCTTGCCTTGGTAATATATGAACCCATACCTTACATCCAAATATTCTTAGTCGTGACAGATCTCGATGTCCAAAGATCATTTCAGCTGGTGTATGAAAACTGATGGCAGCTGAAGGACATCTATTTATTTGATAAACGGAGCATCTTACCGCTTCACCCCATAATGTTTTTGGTAGTTTTGTTTCGGCCAACAATGTTCTTGCACGGTTGTATATGGTGCGATTCATCCGTTCTGCAACACCATTCGATTGTGGGCTATAAGCAATTGTAAATTGTAAAATTATACCTTTTCTATTGCAGAAGTCTTGCATCACTTGATTTTTAAATTCTCCGCCATTGTCTGCCCTAATTTTTCTTACTTTATTACCTGTTTGTGTTTCCATTTTATTTATATAATTAATTAATTTTTCTGTTGCTTCACTTTTCCTCTTCAATAGATAAATTTCGCAGAAATGAGTGTAATCATCAATTATTGTTTGGTAATAAATCTCACCGTTAGCTGTTGGAGTGCTGACAGGACCAGAGAGATCAGTATGAATTAATTCTCCTATATATCCGGATCGGGGCTTCGGAGTGGTACAAAATGGTAATCTGGTAGACTTACCTTCCATGCAGGCTTCACAGGGTTGGTCACTATATGGCAGCTTCATCATCCTCAAGTGTTTTCGATTAGCATGCCCTAGTCTCTGATGCCATAAAAAGTCACTGTTGATATTGTTAGTTGCTAAGCACCTGTCATCATCTAATTGCATAGGTATAACATACAAATTTCCAAGTAAGTTTCCAAAAATTTCCTGAGTTTTATTTTTAATTGACACATTTTCTTTATTAAATTGAACCATATAACCTTTTTGTAACAATTTCCTAACAGACAGTAGGTTGTGTGACAATTTAGGTACTATCAAACCCTCTATATTTACTGAAACATTCCCACATTTTAAATGTAATTTACCCCTTTTGTTACATGTCAGATATTGACCATTTGCTACAAACACTTTTATTTCTTTTTCTAATCTTACTACATCTGTCATATTTTGCTCAAATTCAGTTTTTAGCAAATGTTCAGTTGCGCCAGAATCTACAATGAAATTTATACAGTCATTTCCATTACTCACATTACAATTATTTGCATTAAATGCAGTGAATGATAATACATCCTCATCTACAAGTTGTACCATGTTGCTAGCTTGCCCCTGATAGTCACGATGTGGCATTCCCCGCTGTCGACTGGAATAGCTTCTGTATCTGGTAGGTCCACGATATCCTCTTGTCGCTGGTCGTCCTCGGTGAGTATTGTTGTGAGTGTAGGTCTCCGGTTGTTTCATCCTACAGTCCCTGATGATGTGTCCTTTCCGTCCGCAGCCATAGCATACAAGAAATGCCTCCTCCTTTGTGTCCTGATGAGGTTCTTCACTTAATTTTAGTTCCGCGTCGAGTAATCTTGCTTTGATCGATTCTATATTTAGCATTTTCTCACTGATCATCGTTTCAATTGATGTTATAACGTTGTCATAAGCAGATGGTAGCGCTGCTAGTAAGTAGCAAATTTTATCAATCTCCTCAACTTTAGACCCGATTGCATTGAGTTCTCCGAGAAGAGAATCAAACTTTAAGAAAAAATCTTGTAATTTCTCCGTTGCACCGCATTTCAACATGATAAGTTGTCGTTTTAGTCTTAACTTGTTGCAAATACTTTTCCTTTCGAAAATGTCTTCTAGTTTAGACAACATGTCCGCCGCAGTTTTCGATTGTTTCACTATTTCGATATATTTATCACTTAAACATTGCACGATTATGGATCTTGCTTTCGCATCACTGATGATATCTGCTGGCTTTGTACTATCGAAAGACTCTTCTAATAATACTTTATGTACGCCTTTTTCTTCTAATATAAGTTTCACTCTAAATTTCCAATTCCCAAAGTTACACTTTTCACTCAATCGTATTACATTATATTCTGTTGCCATTTTGCGCTAATTACTTATTTATTTTATTATTTCATCTGTTGTTTTACAAATAGCGCAGTGGAAGCGTATTAAGATTGGACAAAAATAAAAACGTCGTTCAGTCCGTCATCTTTATTCGCAGAGCACTTTCATAGACAAGAAACACAGGAATGTAGAAATGCATTCTAAGTTCAAACTATACACTACAACAGGTGGCAGCACTGGCCACTCAAACTAAATTGTACTTGTCTTTTGATACAATCTCATCACCTTTCACATGTCACTGACTTTGAGATACAGGCCGTCAAAGTTAACGATTTTTTCGGGGAAAAGGTTGTGGAAACGGTTTTTTGCGTTTTTCTCGAAAAGTATTGAGAAAAATAGAAAAAGCTTCACAACAAATTTTGTGGAATATGGTTTAGAACAATAAAATGTAAGATATTATTTTCTACATATCGATGGCAAAAAGCGAGAACGTAGTAACCGCCAAAATGCAAACTTTACACCAGAGCCAAAAAACTTTTCGATTTCGAGAAAAAAAATCATAACTCTTTCATTTATGAACGAAAGTGCTTGATATTTGGACCTAATTCATAACTTATGGTTTTCTTTCAACTGGCATATTTAATATTTAAAAAAAAGACTGGTTTACGACTTAATGGCGGTTACGACAATTGAACTCTTTTTTTCGTTACGCGAAAACGCTGTAAACGCCAGAAGTAAATGTATTAAAATGGTGAAACGAGTATTATTTCCATAAAGCATAAATGCTGTAACCAGATGCATATTTATTTTAAGATTCAATAATTTTGACGTAAATGTCATTACGTTCTTTATAGGACTAACTGAACTGTGGTAAGTGTCCACCGGCAAAAAGAAACTGTGAAAATAAAACGACTTAAGTATCAATCAACTTTTATCAACATACTTTTTTTAAATGTTTCCAAATTTTAAATGCAGGTTTCTTACAAATTAAAAGCTCAGAAGCAACAATTACCGTCTTAACATATCAAATACTATCTAGTCTCAATTTATCTGTATAAAAACATTACGAAAGTTACTTAAAACCGCTCCGTTGATTGTAACATTTCAAAAGGCTAATAAAATCTCTCATATTATAAAATCACAACCTTGTACTTATCGTGCTAAAAACAAACATAAATATTCTTAGGGTTAATCAGACTATAATATTGTTATCCGCTAAAACTAAATATAATAGGTAATGAGGTTTAATATTCCCGTGAAAACTTTAAAACTCTCTACATTTTATCTTCAGTTTTGGCATTCAATTGTTTTTTAAGTAACTTTTATCGATATAAAACTCACTACCTATTAAACCCACTAACTATAAAAGATGTTTTGAATGTAAGTATTACTTATTATATAAGTTTTCAACATAATTCTTAAACAATTGTTTGAACACAACTATCACCTCAATTATAAAAATATTTCTTTGAACTAATCTCACTGAACCATTAATATTTAACTTTAATAACTAGACGTTATATCACTATGGTACCGTACAAATTAATTTTTTTATTATTTATTTAAATAAAAACTCGGAGTAATTTTTCTTAGGCAGAATATCAATTGACATTAAAATAGGAACCTAAAAATTGCATTCCAATGGAATTTGTTTTCATAATAACATAATTAAAATAACTGTTCTTAAAAAAATACTAAAAATTCCACTCTAAAATGCATTGTTGTATAATAACACTCCTCAAAATGTTTGTCATAATTAACTCAAAAATCGCCCCTCTAAAGTAATGAAAATTAGTGCAATAGTGACTGATGGACATGTGCATTCTTCCAATCCTGACCTACGGAGCGCAGACTTGGTCTTTGACAAAAGTTCAGAAGTCCACCCTCAAGGTTTGTCAAAGAGCCATGGAACGCAGTATTCTGGGCGAAAAACTAACTGACAGAATTAAGAACACAGCTGATGTAGCTCAAGCAGTCGCAAAGCTGTATATTATGTCCGTGATAAAACGAATCACGACAGTTGTCGCAGTGGTTTAAGCAGCTGCCTACTGAGCCGACGGTCCTGGGCTCGAATCCCGGCAAGGGCAAATATTTGTGTGATGAACTCGAATATTTGTCGAATAATATATTTGTGCCTGGGCCATGGATGTTATTTGTATTTAAGTATGTATTTATCTTTACCAGTATGTTCACTTGTGTCCAGAACACAAGCCTCCTAGAACTTACTGTGGTACTTGATTAATTTGTGTGAGGTTGCCCGATTATGCCATGCGTATGGTTATTGTGAAAATATTAATCGAATCAGGCACCAGTTAACCGGTAACTTTTAAATACCGTACAGTTGTTTATCAACCGCAGCTCAACAAATTTAGTGCTTATCCTGATTCTAGCCCTTGGACAATAAAAATGCGGACGTGACACCCCAAACTAGTTTGATCCGGCTTGAGTCAGCTTTTTAGGGGTTAGACCAATTAACTCTTAATGGTTGTAGTGAAACGTAGTAGATTACAGCAAATCTTTCTTCTAGCGATTACAACCGTAAACTAGATATACATATTATACTAATTAAAAAAAAATCATTATTTTAAATCGAAATCAAAATTGAAATGTAGGTATACCTATTCTGTAAGTAGGCCACTTTACATGTCTGAATCTGAATTTATCGGCAGTTCACAAGAGGAGGCCGCTGTCGAGAAGAAGGCCGAAAAAAGTAAATATTTTTTTTATTTTTTTTTAATCATCATGCGAGCGTTTGCTCGTATCTTTTGATTGCCTTGAAGCTGAAGATAAGCAGACCTTTGGTGATATTTGATGTTAATTCCAGCTTTATACCTCCACGCGTTCCTGAGAAAAAGGTCTCGACAAATAGATAGACTGGCACAAAAGTGATCCTATTTAAGTTTAGTTTTTGGCGATTGAGGCACGGAACTCTCAAAGCTGCCGCGTCCCGCGCCCCAACATCGTTATTTTCTTCCAACAAAATGTAATAAAAACATTTTTGCTGTCCTTTCAATATTAATAAAGCAAATAAATATGCTAGTTATGTTTTATCCCAATATTCATATTTTCCATTAAACCCGCAACATATTTTTACATCCAAAAAAGGCATGTACACAGACTACGCACACCCACTCGCTCCGGCGATCGCCGATAGACTAAATCACAGGTCGTATTCACGAGCCACACCGCCGCGAGCGCACATTTTTATTGCTGTATCTTCAAGCACTACCCACTTCACGTTGTGTTTCAAATGTCGTTACTGTAGCTTGCTGTTAATTCATTTTCGAATGAAATGTAGTAAGCGTCAATCATAGATAATTTATTTTAGGATAATTGCAGTAAGCTTGGTTCGTAATTTTTTCACTACATGCATAAATGCTGCAACCGCCACGGAACAAAATTTCGGCAACGCTGTAACCGGCACACCCTTTGATTTATGAAAGAACAAAATTAGCGTAAATGTACTCGTTTAGAAAATTGCTACTATTTGGGTGTTTACAGCAATTAGATGTGGGCATCGTCAAAAAAATACATTCGTTTTGCAACGTAGTCCAGTTTTTTCTAAGCGTCGTAGAGCCATGGGACCCAGACCAGTCGACGCAGAAAAATTCGCTGATTCCGAATATGCAAAAAAAATTTTTTTGACCAAGTGGCGGTTACTACGTTCTCGCTTTTTGCCATCGATATACACCGGGGATAAAAGTAGAAACGAGATTAGTGTATTTTTGGTCCTTCACCGAATATTTTTTTATAAAATACACAGTCGTTAAATCAAAATTCGGGTCACTACAAAGTGTTAAGCATAGACCATACTACAATATATATGAAATAGGACATTATAAGTCTATAATCCACAAACTAGATACGATGTAAAAATCATCAAATTGGCTGATTTCTGCAGTATTTTTAAACTAACAATTAACTATCTAAGGCCCACTTGCACCAAAACTTCGAGTTAAATATATAACTCAGGATTTACTAACTCAGGGTTAAAATGTTAAATTTTTAACTCATACTTTTCGTTGCACCGATAGAAATTTAGTCCGAGTTAACTAACCCGAGGTTAATGTAACATTCATTCGTTCTATTCATATCCGACCAAATGTGATAGAATAAATAATGAATGATTTAAGCGTTGTGCTCTCTGTCACTCTACACTCTACAGTACTTTGCATAAGTCTATTCCACTATGTCAGATTTGGAATTACATTTCGTTTTTTAGCGTATATTATATATCTGTATTAAATGTCAGTCAGGCGTCATTATTGTTTTTGCGTGAGTTGTGTCTGCTTTCTATATTTTATTATTTTGTTTTAAACTGCTAAAAATGGAAATCGAATCTCGTTTACGTGCCCCAAATTTTACAAATAGCGACAGATTACTGCTTTGTGATTTAGAAGCGAAGTTTAAGCATAAACTTGAAAACAAAAAACCAGTCGAAAAAGCATTGTCTCTTTGCGAGTAAAACTGATCAATTTCTGCAATTTTTCTATTGTAAAAGTCCGAACGAATGTATTTGATGATCTCTTCATCATGGGTTTCACAACGGTGTCAAGAAAGCGTAAGACACGCAAGAGTCAGTGTGGTACTGCAGGACCGGTTGGTTGTGGTCTGCGGGTCTCCACACCGAGCAAGGCGCTGTAAGTGTCGCGCCTGCATCACACTGCCACCGATGAAGAAGTGACGTATGTTCGCCAGAAAACCGGCTACTTGCTGAGAGTGTTCCAGTAGCATTCGCGCCACTACGTGCACTTCAGCTCGTTTGTAGTGCGCGTGCCGCGGCCGCTCCAGGAGACCATCGCGTGTGCCGAGTTCTGGCCGAAAGGTGTCGTGTTTCGTCGGTTCCGGGGCAACCTACCAAATCCAACACCCGAGATGTCGGAACAACGGGGCCACGCCGTTTCGCCGTCAAAATAAACATTGTTCGGTTCATGACGCATTGGTGTAAACTGTAATGTTATGTAACCTGTTTTTCAATAAATCATCATCAGACAACATTCTATTCAATTATCATTATCCTGGACAAAACATAACAACATAACATAACCTAAGCTATACGTCAAGTCGATTTTGATACTTGTTTGACACTACTAACCCTAAGTTAATGACTTTAACCCTCACACATCGGCGGGTTAAAAAATTAAATTTTTAACTCAAGGTTTACTTCTAACTCTCGGTGGTGCAAGACGTACTAATTACTTAACCCTAGAGTAGCATACTCGTATAACTCCGAGTTAATTTTGCTAACCCAGCGTGGTGCAAGTGAGCCTAAGTACATATGGTATATTATGCCCAGTTAGGTATGCAGAAACATTAAATAATTCCTGTTCATTATTTATTACGGGATTATAAACTACATATTTGGCTATGCACAATGGGTTTCATGTGATGGAAATGGGCAAAATTGTATTATATGTAAATGTAAGCATGTGTTTTTTTATAAATACTTCTTAATTTATATTTGTTTTATATTTAACCCTAAAAAGATCTGTACTGCTAGTCTTGTGACGAACGCCACCAAAAAATCCTAGAACATGTAGAGATAAAAGGTGAATATAAGATCGAAAAGGAAAAAGAAACATCGTGCCAGAGCGGCGCCGGTTGCGGCCCCCGCCCAGCGCAGGCTTACATGCCCCGAAAATCCTCCTATGAAGAATTAAAATGTTTATGAGACATTTTTAATTATTTAGAAAAGAGTCGGAAACTGCTCGATATGTCAATGAACTTGTCATTAAGGATAAACGATGGATAAATGTAAAAATCCATAAAATATCATTAATATCACAGAAACTACATGTATTAGTTTTACAGAAAATATATGTACAAAAAACACATAATGTTTCAGTAATATTACAGAAAGAAATGAAATTCTCCATAAAAAACATGAATAATACACAAACACAAACCACATGTAGTTTTACATGGAATATCTGTGCAAAAACACATATTACCTATTTCAGAAATAGACCCGAAAAAAAATTAAAAATAATTAACGTCTACGTAAAATTATATAAATAAAATTTTTACATATTGTAAAATTACATGAAGAGGTATGTAAAATCACATAAAATATTATTTTACACATAAGTATACACATATTATACACATTTTATGTAATTTTACATATCTGACAGATAAGTAGATATGTAAAATTAAGTTTATGTAATTTTACATATCTGACAATTATGTAAAATTTTCTGTATGTAATTTTACATATTTGTAAAATCGTTGATTATTTAAAATTACATAGCCCTGTAAAATTACATAATTATGTAAAAACACGCAAAAGTGAGGGCAACGAAAGTTGCCCTCACTTTTGTGTAAAATTCCCTAAAAAAAAATTACAGTGTACGATATAAGTTCGAAACATCTGGCGGTTCCTGATGATCCTGATCCTGACATTAAAGTCTTGAGTAAAAATTGTGTTTTTTTTTTTAGAATAACTGGATGCACAAGATAATTAAAAGAATTGAAATAATGTACCTATCTAATATATAACCCCTATGTAATAGGTACAGGGTGTTTGGTACATCGTTTGCCAAATTAAAATGAGGGATATAAGGGGTCATTTGCTACCTCCTACGGCCGCTAAAAAAAGTATTAAGCCCAGGGATTTATTAAGATATTTATTTTAATTTTTTTGGAGAATCCTAGGGAACGACTCGTTTAACTTAAATTACACAAATGTTTCAGTGCTTAGACCTGAAATTTTTATTTTATTGCAAGTTGTAATGTAAATTAAATTAGTACATTACCAACAATTCAGTTCTAGTCGTTAATGTCGTCAAATTAATGTCATAAAAAAATCCGTGGGTCTAAGATTTTTTTTAGGGGCCGTAGGAGGTAGCAAAAGACCCCTTAAGTAGAACTCGTTAAATGTATATGTTAAGTCAAATGCAACGCAAACGGGAAGCGCAGTTTAGAGCGGCCTAATTGCTGAAAGGATGATGATGATGAAACAAGAAAACCTAACAATCAATTAATACTTATGCATAAAAATATAATATAATTATAATAGTGTTTAAAAACCCTGTTTCTTGATAGGTACTATAGCTTTTTTCCTAAAACAACCATTACACATTGATTTTATTTTTAAGAAGTTTTTATAACTTCAAACATCTGAGATACTTACGACGTTACGACGGGTATAACAAAAGATAATTGTCAGTAGGTAATGTACCTCTTTGCACATTTTAATAAGTATATTGCAAAATATCTATTAAATTCATAAATTATTTACTTATGTTATGTACATCTTTGTATGTTTTTTATATGTATAGATATAAAATAAAAACATACAAACAGTATGAGTCTGTAGCATCTTGCTAAAGATAAGAAATTGAAAAACGTTAATTACCTACCTACCAGGGTTCGTATAAAATGCGAACAAAATGAATTGAAGTTCTAGGGCCATCACTTCAAGCGATGCTCGCATTTTACATATAGATACACATAAATAATTCAAAATTGTTAGAAGATTTACCCAGAGGCTCTGATCATGATCAATATCATAGATTGTTTCTATTTAAACAGTAGAAACATACTAAGTTACCAACATGAAGTCAGAGTCAAATAAATATAAATACAGTAGGTAATTCACATTGATTTCAATATTAGACAAATAATATAAAGCGCTTATGGGATATCTATTTTAACTTCACAGTAATAAAAAAATCTATCCAAGGAATGGCTTTAATTAAACCAACAATATTTTTTGTCCACGTCACCCATATTTCTACCTCCCGCGTCCCCAGGGCACCGCACACTGCGTCCACACGATTCGTCCGCGACAAAAAGTCGGCCATTTTGACAACGTGTGAGCCAGCCGCGTATACCCCCACCTAACCAAGAGGGAGACTGCTATACAAACAAGTTCCCTGCATTCAAAATACAGGTTTAAGATAATACGTATAAGGTAGGATCTTATTCTGGTTAGCTCAGAGAATACGGTGTGTTTATAACCAAAACTGCCGCTTCATACAGCGACGGCGTCACAGCAATCACTTTCATTATTATTGGGCGATTTCCAACGTTTACTTGGCACTCAGCGAGAATCACTGTTCCGTTTGTTCAATTAAAATTTTCGTTGATTGTTGTTTGGTGATAATTTTTACACCTAGGTGTGAAATGAAAATGTTTCTGCTTTTACTAACAATTATTTCACATTCGCACTTGTGAGTCTATACAATTTTATGCTGATGTGTAGTTCTACAGGGTAATTAAATTACATTTGAGTTAACTGCTAACATTCCCGTAGATACAGAAAACAGAACAGATGATTTAAAAAAAAGTTTCTACGAAAACCGGAGTAAGTTTAAGCACACCACTATTATTAGTTGTTGCATGCAAAATAAATCAATTGAAAAAATATGTTTGTAAATGTTATAATAATATGATTGTACCTAAATCTCCCTACATTTTGATTTAACGGCCAAATCCAAGCATTACAATTAGTATGAAACTACGTATGCACACGTTATTCACGCAATTTGTTGCCTAATCAAGCTTAAAATAGCATTCGTTTACTAACCTACTAATTTAATTCCTGAGTCAGGCAAACCCACAATAATTAATGTATTTAAGGCACGCACGCGTTGCAATGGACGAGTAGTCGGGTGGGCTGTCAGTCGTAAACTAAAATCCGGTGATATTTCTTCCTTTAACTACAAGTTTCTTCTTTCTCCTTAAACTAAATTGTTTTTTACTGTTTATATTTTGACACACCTATTTATATTATTACTTAATTTACCTACCTATATAGTATTCTATTCGTTTGCAAGTGTTGAGTTTGTTGCTGCTGTAAGTACCTATACGTTACCTACCAACTGAAGACTGTTAAGGTTTAAATAAATTAATTACACGTCAGTCTCCTGAATTCTAAAATCATTTATGTGTCATTATAGACCAAGATCCTGCTAGTTCAGACGTTAATTTTACCTATTTTTGACTACGGTGATGTGTGTTATCCGGACTTAACCGAGGAGCTTCTGAATAAATTGGAGAGACTACTAAACAATTGCATTCGCTTTATCTTCTGTTTACGTAAGTATGACCACGTGTCTTCTTACCGTTCTCAGCTTGGCTGGTTTCCTATCCGTCAACGACGTGAGATTCGCATGCTTTGCACTCTTTATTCTATTCTCAAGGACCCGAACTCTCCCGAATATCTTAGAAACTTCTTTCACTATTATGGTGTAACTCTTAACCGTCAATTTCGCTCTTCTGGCAATTTATCTCTCTCTATCCCATATCACCGAACTAGTTTTATGTCCAAATCCTTTACCGTCCAAGTGTCTCGCCTTTGGAACCGCCTTCCCCTCAAAATCAAGCAAGTCCCGAACAAGTTTGCTTTCAAAAAAGCTTTATGTCATCTATTTGGTGGCAGAAATGTGAACTCATAGCTTATCTGATTACTTTGTTCATCTGTATTTATTTATATGTATTATGAATATATATACATATATATATTTATATTGTGTGTATATCCTATAGGAATATGTATTTATCTAAGCATATATCTTTTGAAATTGTTTTAATTTAATTGCACCGCCCACAAATTATCTGCTTAGCCCAATGGTTGACTGGTAGAGAATGCCATATGGCATTAAGTCCGCCTTTTGTACCATAAGTTCTTTCTTTTGTGCAATAAAGATTAAATAAATAAATAAATTATTGCATGGTGCTTGAACAGTCTAATTTTAAAATATGGGTGGACTAACCCTTATCAATAATAGGTATATCAAATTAAGTGCTGGTACTTTAAGTATGTAGGAGACTTTGAATTTTTTAACCTGACTACAGCAACGCATATAAATGCAGTAAACATAAAGCCTTCTGGAAAAAAAGTTGCATCAGGTAACCTGTGGTGTATTATATTAATTAAAGGATATTTAACTACCTACATTTTTTTTTAAAGCTATAGGCGTCTATAAAAATAGGTATCTTAGTGCTTTAGGACAAAAAAAAAGTAAGTAAAACATTAAATACCTATATAGAACACTGTACACGCACAAAATATCATTTAAAATAAGCTAACACTACCCGTACTAACGGTTTAGATACAAAGTAAGCATTTTAAAAGGTTTGCTCTTGCCCTACGATAAATTAAATCACCAAGTACAACGAACTTCGAACGCAGGCCGGCATTCCGAAGAGCTCATTTTGGTTTTTGTTTGAGCCCAAACATTTGGTCCATTTGCCTTTAATGGCCCATCCTTATTAAATTTATACTAGAGTCTGCTAAAATTTCAGTTGTTTAATTACTCGGAATTTGGGTCCAGGGATACCGCGTAATGGACCACTGTGCGCCGGACACGAAATTAGGTGGTTTCCTACACGGATCTATCTCATTGCTAATGCTTGCCAAGTATTTTTGAATATTAAGCGAATGTTAAAACGTTACTTGTGCAGTCAAGTTAATGGGAATTTTATTCCTAGCATGAGGTAGATCATTTATACAACTAGAATTAAGAAAACTTTTTAATACTAGGTAATTAATAGGAATCTAAATTGAAAAAAAAAATGTGATTGCAAATTTAGATTTCGTGCAATTATATTGAGGTTGATTTGTTTATATGTAAGTAATTTATTTATTGATTATTAACTAGGTACCTATCATACTTACATCTGATTTCCATAAATACTTTTTTACCTACTATAGATGTTAATCGGCAAAATAAATTAAAGTTGCGCATGGCCTTTCAACCAATTTGTCATTTAGATTGTTGCATAATCGAGGTCACAAAATATTCGTTATTCACGAAATTATTCCTTCACAATATTTTTATACGTCGCGTGAAGAGAGCCAAAGGTCCCGTGGCACGCACACACGAAACAGACAGACCTTCGAGACTAGCTCCGTCCCGCTCGCACTAATGGCGTCGTAACCGTTGTTGAGACGTTCCACTCTTTATGTTACGAGTGCGCCGTAAAATAAAAGTGCATCAAAACGGGCCTCCCGTTTGCATTGCGCGCGATTAAAAACCGACCGAGTAAAAAACTCCTCATTGTGAAACATTCCGGTGGTGGCATTTGAACCACACAACTTGGTCACATGATGGCGTTCCTTTACGATTATTTAGTCGTAAAAATCAAAGTTATAGCCTATTTACACGGTAACTGTTTATTAATCTTTGTTTTACGAGATGTTTACGAGTCCGGTGGTTTATTATATCGCCGTAAATCATTTAACACTTTAGGTGGTTTAGCTAAGTAGCTACTTTGTTTAATATGGATGGCAAGTAGCAATAAAACTGTAGTAGCGTTACGAGTGTTAGTACGACCCACGTTGTAGGGGACCAATAAGCCTTGTAAATAAGTTATCAGATGAGCTATAAACTATTACAACCTGTTAACTGTTAATGTGTGGAGCTCATCAGTTATCTTAGTTACCTGAAACAATAGAAGAAATTTATCAATTACAGTTACAAGTATTTATAAATAAATAAAATATTTATGCAATTTGGACAGTTTTCGCCGAGAGAGGGCTACAGTGTTATCGTGTTGTACAGTCATCATCAAAAATACTTCAAAAAGTTGGTTGAAATTATCAATAAGTAGGTATACCTATTTGTCATAATATGAAACAAATAAAATTTAAAAGGAATAAGGCCTTTTAAGTCAGTCGTAAAACTGACAGCTACTTTTGATGTTAACCGTACTGTAGCTATACTAAAAGCCACAAGAGATCATATATAAATCAACAATCAACTTAAAAAATAGTTGAATAGGTATAGTAATTTGTATCTGAAAGTCATATTGTTATTATTGATAGCGTTTTGTCTACATAACATATATATAAATAAGTAGGTACTAAGTACTACTTAATTTACCTAATAAATGTAATTGATTACAGCTTTTAAATTCATTAACTAAGTACACTACAGTAAATAGGACAATGAATTACACTTACAGAAATATACCAACAGAGACATTAAACCAGAACATCAGGGAAAACAATCAGCGCATTCATTGTCTTATATAAATCTGCTTATTTCCAATCAGTAACAACGGCGTAACTTTCCAATTCCACAAACTAAATGAATCTCTATGATACTGTTTTGAGTGTTCATTTTCAATTATCGCACGTTGTGGAGTTGAGTTCATATAATGAGAGAGATGAGGTGTCGCATGTGACTGCATGAGTTGCGTTTACAATGTTGCTTGAGTAAGTTATTATACGTAGTTAGGGGATGGATTGAATGATTTTTTTAGTCAATCGAAACGTTTGGAAGCCAATTAATTTCGCCTGATAACAACCAAAACTCAGAAAAAATCTTTCACTCCTCTTCAAAACCTAGTAGGTATCTAGTTAGTATAATGATACTGAGATACGAGCTGTTTTAAGTACGCATTTGTTAGTGAGTTTTGCTTGTAAACAGACGATTGAGCTCTACCATTTGGTAAATCTGCGACTTAATTGGAGTGACATTTATTTATACCGGGTGTGCCTGTAACAAAAGCAATAAACTAAAATCTTTTGCTTCAGTGTAATCGGTTAAACAATGTCGAAGTAGTGGTCGTATCTCTGTTGCTGTTTTGAGTATTCATTTTAAATTGCAGCATGTTGTGTGTGGAGGTGAGTCGATTAAGTAAGACTGCATGAGTTGCGTTTTTTAAATGTTGAGTTATGTAGTCGTCGAGTCGAAGGGCTGTTCGGTTTTAATCAATTCGAACATTTCGAAGCTAATAGTTACCTACTTAATTTAACTCTATTTCTCTAACTTAATAAAATCAGACGGAACAGTTCGATATTTAATTAAAGCTATTCGTTTGTGTAAGGTATAATATTTAAGTTCACAGATTGTCGGTTCAGTGAATTTGAACTGAAAAACAATTTTCTATGAATTTGTACTGACAACTTCTTGGTATAGGATAGCTGGACATCCAAAGCTTGTTATAGAATATTTTTACCCAACCACCATAGAGAAAGAAGGAGAATTATGTGGATGAAGTTGCAGGGACCTTCTAGTACAGGATACTGTAGGTATCCAGTACCTACAAAGTACAAAACAAAGGACGTGCAGCAATTCCGACCAATCAGCCAACTCGCTTCAATTGGCAGCGAGCGAGTGACCTCTTTAATCTATTTATACTTGTCAAGAGTCAAGGTTGAGTGTAAATACTGCTTATTTCATTATCTGTGTAGTCGATATCAACTTTTTTTGTTTTGAATGAATTACTTACCTGACAATAGGTCAGGAGCGAACGTTTGATACCTGGGCCATTTTTTCTAAAGTTGTACACATCAAAAAGTTGTAGGTTGAAAATTAATGTCGTTGCAAATTAATATGAATATTTTTTTTGGATGCTCAGATGAGTAGATTTATGGAAAACATAGGTTGTTTATTTGATTATTAATTGATAATGCAGTAAAAAAATATTAAGTCAAAAGGGAGAAGAACGATCGTTCCATTCCGTGACCAATTGGTTATATGTTTTAAAAATAAAACAAGAGGTTTACTCTGTTCTTAATTATTTATTAAGGTAAGTAAAAGGTAAATTGCTTTAAACATGTTGGAAATGTTTAGGTATTTTTAAAGCAATTATTTTAAAATATCTTAACATTTCCATTACGTTACTCTTAGGTTATAATCGGTTTAATTTTTTCACATAATCGTGTTTATTAACAGGTTTATTTCATGAGATCAACTTTTACTAAATTAACAAAACTTGTCTATTTAACATAAACTATTTATAAAGTAGGTGATAGGAACAAAATATATTAATAATTAAGCAAACAAACGTAATTTTCCAGTGGGACAGTCACGGAAAGAACTATACTGATAACGGAATAAATTCTAAAGCCTCATTCACAACAATGGCATAAATACAACAAAACTCAGAATCAATCAATAGTCTTGTCTTATATTATGTAATAGGATCAATTGCAAAAAATATGTACATAGTTAAAAGCTTGGTTAACATAAAATACGATCGCTTAAGTAATTAAGTTTTGTTTTAATTAAAGCCCTTAACTATGTACAATTGTTCTGCAATCGACCCAAAAGTCAACACAAAGTATCATTGATATAAATACACTTATTTGTGCATTTGCTACATAAATCAGCCACTTGCCAGTTTTTATGCATTTTTTCTTGTCATCAATATTTTTTCATGTTTTTTCAGCGTTTTTGAAAATTCAGCCCCGAAGGTGGTGAAAAAGGGGTTGAAAATTTGTATGAAAATCATTTTTTTTTTTATTGTGGGATTTTAAACTTTGTATAAATGCATTAATTTCAGCGTTTTTGAAAATTCTACCCCTAAAGGGGTTAAAAGGGGGTTGAAAGTTTGTATGAAGATCAAAAAGTTTTTTTGCGGGACTTGAAACTTTATATAAAAAAGCATATTATTAAAATACAAGGAAAGTCATTTTAGCGTTTTTGAAAATTCGTATAAAGACCAATAAATTTTTTGATTGCGGGATTTTAAACTTTGTATAAAGGCATTTATTTAGAATACAAGAAAAGTAATTTCAGCGTTTTTCAAAATTCTACCCCTAATAAGGGGGTTAAAAAGAGGATGAAAGGTTGTATCGGGTATAAGTTGTATTTTAAGTTAGGAATTAGAAACTTTGTAAAAAGGTATTTTATTAAAAGAAGAAAACTCATTTCAGCGTTTTTGAAAATTCAGCCCCGAAGGTGGTGAGAAAGGGGTTGAACATTAGTATAAAGATCAATAAATTTTTGATTGCGGGATTTTAAACTTTGTATAAAGGCATTTAAGGCTGGAGGTGGTGAAAAAGGGGTTGAAAATTTGTATGTAGATCAAACATTTTTTTGAGTGCGGTACTTGAAACAAAAGGGGTTGAAAATTTGTATGTAGATCAAACATTTTTTTGAGTCCGCACTCGCACGCGGACGAAGTCGCGGGCAACAGCTAGTTTATTTATAATTTAATAATTAAAATAAATATCGATTTTATTTGTTATTCTGTATGCGGCTTTATGCTTCCATTCCGTTACTTTTTTAGTTCCGGCTTTACGAAACCGTCGCTTGGGTTTCGGAATGGAAGTAACGTAGCACTACCTGTGGCGGGTTTAACTAAAATATATTGTTAAATAAACTTTAAATATGCTTAAAGGTATTAAAAATCGATTTGTAATTACGTTAGTCGTATAATAATAGAAATGCACAAACAGTTTGTTGCGTACTTACCTGGAATTTGGTATCGGAACGTGGAATCACAAAATGTTACCGAGGCGTACACGTGCGCTTGCGATGTGCATTTGCTGGCGACTAATCAAAGAAACATGGCGAACCGTTGAGTTTTGGGTTAGTTTTGCCACATTGAATAAAATCAAAGTAATAGGGAAATAATATTTTCAAGTTAAACACCCAAAACTGCGGTTTCGGAATGGAAAATTCCGCGAAGTTCAATTTCCGTCTCCAATATTATTTATTAATTTAATAATATTTTATTAGGCAAAATTAGAACACTTTTTAAGAATATCATTTTTATATCATTTTCTATCAGCTATAGCCGTCGTTTAGTTCTAATACTAACGGTTTTTGAAAAAAATGCTTGGAATGAACAACTATGGAGTTGGGACATCAAAATTCGGTCGTTTTTTAAATAAAGAAAATTGATTATTAAATGTTTTATTATACTCAAGAAGAAAAATATAACTCACGATTTAATTCGAAATTGTATACAGATTGAACTGTAATGTCTACTTAATTAAGTCAGTCCCAAAAAAATTGTCAAAAGTACCATCAAAGGTGTGGGACAGCCCAAAAATGCTGTGTACAACTTTAAAAAAAATGGCCCACCTACGGGTTATGATATAATGAAATCACACAAGTAGGTACCTAACAATACATAATTTGCTCTATTGACTATCATACAATCAATAGCTATATTGTGATGCTTGTTATCATTTTTTTTAGTAGGTAAGTAATTAAGTGAACATTAATAATTATTTATTGTTTGTTAATTATTAATGTATGGATGCTACAAAATAAACCTAGCCTAACATATCTAATGAGTTTGACTGTATGCGAACACTCCATTACTTATAGTTAATTATTTCAGAACAACTTCTCACATTTTTACAACGAACATTACATTATGATTTTTAACAAAACAATCCAACATGATCATGACATTCTTAAATTACAAAAAAAATAAAAATTGTTAAATTAGTAAAAGGGGATATCGCAACGACTCGTAGAAAAAGGGACCAGGTAAACCGTATTCTACACTACAACATTTTTGAACCCGTACCTAATCCCGAAGGCGCTATCCGACTTTGCAAGTACCAGCGGTTTCCGTGTCTGTCTTCTTTATCGCACCTTGTCGTCGCAGATACATCCTTTTACGACGTACATAACTCACCAACTCCAACTATTCTAAGGCTTGAAAACAATTCGTATCCTGTAGAATACCGTCGCACGTAACTAGGTAGGGTTACCACCTTTATGTTTTACAGATAGTATTTCTCGTCTGACGGTGGCGGCGGCGACGGTTGTGACGGTGGTAAAAGTAAAGTCACCAAGACGTTCACAGCTATATTATAGACTTCCAAAGAACGCCACCATGACCGGTGTGTAGCGCTTTAAAACTAAAAACATCTCCATAAATATAATGTATTTTAGCACTTTATTTATTTCTTAAATATAATGGATACATAGTTAAAATAGATATATCTGTATTCTGTTGTATTTACAAATATTGACTTAAATTTTTTTGACCATTCAAGTTTATTTTCTTTTCTTTACGTAGAAACGTCTGTGTATATTTAACGTCAAGTTGATTGAAAATTTATAAAATGTGATGACTAAAAATTTAAGTAAATTGTTGTATTTTTACCGAGAAATTGGCTGATATTTCCCTCAATTTAATTATGTATCTGTTGATAGAAAAATCACCCTGTACATTGAAGTACGAGTGGCAACCCTACACGTGACTATAGACCAAGGTGCAGTCACATCTAATAATGTGTATACATTTTGAACCTTAGGCGTAGACAACAGTATTGAATATCGTATACATATTTTTGGTGTCGGCCGCATGCGATGTAGTCTTAGTGCGGCATTTACTTCTCTGTGGGTGAAAGGTTTTCGTGTTTGAGAACTTTTAGAGGCGTGTTCTTGCTTTGTTAGATAATTAAAAAAAATGGGCAAGTGCGAGCCCGACTCGCGCATGTAGGGTTCCGTACCTAGGTATACATATATATAATCTATAACAAGTTTGTTGTATGGGAGCCCCCCTTATATATTTATTTTATTTTATTTTTAGTATTTGTTGTTATAGCGGCAATAGAAATACATCATCTGTGAAAATTTCAACTGTCTAGCTATCACCGTTGTTGAGATACAGCCTGGTGACAGACGGACGGACGGACGCACGGACGGACGGACGGACAGCGAAGTCTCAGTAATAGGGTCCCGTTTTTACCCTTTGGGTACGGAACCCTAAAAAACGGTTTTATTTCAGAAACTATGCAAAGCTGAAACTGGTTGTAATTACAGTGTAGATGAAAAATAGGTTAGGATATAAAATTGCATGAACGCTTTTGTCCAGTTATGTGCCAGTAAAAAAATCTTAATCGTTATACTTATATTTTCTTAAGTTTATTTACAGAGAATTTAAGTTTCTATGTATTTTTTATTTGTATTTTACTTTCTACAAAACCTTTTTCGTATTCAGGTAAAGTTATAAAATACCAAGATTGCTAGTTAATTGTTAAAAACTATTTCAGCAAATATGTTTCAATACCTACTATATAACTTAACATACGAGTAGATAATGTATACAAGTTAGTAAAATTTTAATTATATATAAATTATAATAATAAATTTAAATTATAATTGTAGTAACTATCGTTAATTTCTACTGCGTCACGTTTAAGAATGACATAACTTTAATAGTACTATTGAACAAATTCAGGTACCTAAAGCTTGTTTCCTGAATTCAATAATCACTTTCCAGAAATTAATCCTTACGATGAATATAAAGAAGCGTCCAGCATTTACGGTCGGAAATAAATCGGTTTGTTTTTCGGGTCACGTCGGTCGCATATACCTTTATCATTTCATAAGGGCATATGTGCGTAAGGCTTTGAATAGACTTGAGTCTTTTTAAGTCAGATCCGCGGTGTCGTGACAGCCTGTGCATCAAGTTGAGATAAAAGCTTCGTCTCATGGCTGAACGAAGGCCCACTCACGCTTTGCGGTTAAAAAAAAGTTAAGCCTCTTTAGCACTTAGCTCGGCCGCGTGATTGAATGCCGTGAACTTTTGTTGTGGCCAGATGGAAGCGATAGCCTTTCTTTATATTAAATTACTTACCTAGGCGTTCCTCGGTTTTATACGCGTGGCAAATAAATCTGTTTTGCTTCGAAAATTTAAATTGTTACTAGTTTTTTTAGGAAAACAAGCCAGGTATAAGAGTTACTCCGATGTTCGAAATTCAAACTTCATATCGTGTTGTACCGGTCTCATCGAGAGGGATGTCACGGTACTAACTTCGAATCCCGATATTTGGAGTCACCCTTTTTCCAATATATCATCTCCATGCAGAAATAAGATTGCATCAGGGTTTAAGGGGAAACTTGGTCAGGTTAAGACTAATAGTAAGAATTACAGATTGACCCTATACTTATACTTTTTTTATAATAGTTTAATGTAGGTATTTCTCGTTTTGCTTAAAACCCTTTCTTTTACTGCAAGCAGATCTTTAGATCTAAATAATTATAAATGCAATGCATTTTAGAGGGTTATTATTTTATGTAATAGCCCCTTCCCTGATTACAAAGTCAAATATTCGATTTTTACCTAGGCGTGTGATTGATAGGTATAGGTTCATTATCATTACTAATGAATAAAACTTTACTCTACTGATTTTGTACTTGTTTCCATTAAATTAACGTATATCTACAGAGCGATTGCTTTTGTCTGTTAATTACTTTTAATTTTCTATTTTAATTTTGTCAGTGTTGTGCTTTTGAAAACAATAATAAATATAAGAGAAAATACTGACGGAGACAAAAAAAAAAACATACTATAAATATAAGTCCCTACTCTATGTATCTACAAGACGCCAAGACTGTCTCTGTCGTTAAACACATTGAATAACCGTTATATTTAATTAGCCAGTTAATTTATTTTTTATTTTAAACTGCTGTACAGAATTCCTATAAACGGAAAATGGGTGGCTATTTTCAAATAATAGACAAAAGGACGCAATAGGATAGTATAGGCAATATCTTATTCACGTGTGAGTTAAAGCCCCGAGTTTATGTGGGCGGGAGGGGGGCTATCTCCAGACACTGAGTTATTCGAGCGCGATATCGTGCGCCTGAGACGGTGGCGTTTGGAACGGCTAAGATCGGGGCGTAAAAAGGCTTGGTTTAAAAGCAACTGAAGATAAGTCAGGCCTTTGAACCTAGGGCGCAAAAATGTCGTTTCCTACGCCTTTTATAATAGAGTTGTGGTTGAGTCTATAATCGTGATATGTAGAAATTTTACGAGTCAGAGTCAGGAGTAATTCTTTGAGATAACTTGAGTACTTGGTTTGATGAAGGCTGTCACCAGTTTTTTCTTCATGCTCAGCGCTGATGCCATCTAGTTCAGTCGAATACATAATTTTTTCAGCATTTTGATCAAAATATAATATGAACTCGCCTCTATTGTTAACGACATAGAGGCGTGTTCTGATATTTTTGATAACTTTTTGCTCATTTTAGGAACTCGACTGTACATACCTAGTTAGTTATATTTAGTCGGGAAATA
This sequence comes from Apotomis betuletana, assembly GCA_932273695.1. Lineage (NCBI taxonomy): Eukaryota > Metazoa > Arthropoda > Insecta > Lepidoptera > Tortricidae > Apotomis > Apotomis betuletana. Next base: position 27,887,472 of record OW026300.1, on the reverse strand, counting down.
AAAAGGTTTGTCACTTTTGAATTCTCTCTGGTGTTAAGGTTTAGCCTACAGGTAAATGTTTAGGCGCTGGATGCAGGTCGCTTCCAACCGGTATATATGGAAGTCCAAAGGGGAGGCCTATGTTCAGCAGTGGACGTCCTATGGCTGAGATGATGAAATGTTTAGTGTATAGGTAAATGTCCCAGACGCTTGGTCGTATAACTCAGCCCGCAGCGTTCTATTAGGTAATAAGTATGTACCTATACTCATCATTTCTTAGGGGTCCTTATATACTTTTAAGTATGAAATAGATGAATGGTGCCTCGACAAGGAGAAGAAAGACAAGTAGCAACGCTAAAACCACATTTCATACCAAAAAACAGCCATGATTATAATACCTACAATGCACAGATGCACACATAGTCAACGTAGGTATATGGAGTGCAAATGTTTGTAGCCAGCCAGGGCACAGAGGCGGTTGCCAAATGGCTACAGATGGACGCTGGCACGGCGCTGAAGAATCCTTTATTTATTACTTAAAATATGGAACGTTATATCTCGATTATAGTGATAAAATTGATATATTCAACGTCACTTGAACATATCTTAGTGAGTAGTGAGTAGAGGATATTTTACGTGTGTTGTATAACTCTATCGATTGACCTATTGTAGCATAGAAATGCTACGAACAAGCAACATCTACACCGCGGTACATGTAGGGAACGTGCAAGTTGAGGTAATTAAATAAAAAAAACTTTACCTGTGTAATATAAAAAGTTCCTTTACGCGAAAGAACATTTCTTGGATCAATACTCCACATACTTAAATCACATTTTCAGATAAACACTTCCTAAAAATAGTAGTATTATTATCAATATTCATCGGGTTTGATATCGACTCCAAGATAGGTTGGTTCTAACTATTCTGTTTAATAACCTTCCCAGCCGATATTGCGCAATCTAGAATGTTCGAAGCCTAGACACGATATCAAAGCAATCTGAGGATAACTCGACCTTCCTTGTTTGTACGATAACCTGAACATTGTGTAGGTAGAGTCAGTTATTATAAAACCCCTTACCTCAGAAAATTATTTGAATGCACTGCGAACAACACTGGCAACACTGATTAACATCAAAACTTTTTGTTTACATGATTAACTGAATTACAGCTCACACTATCACCTATGTGTCTAAAGCCGCGCGTACACTAGAACGATTTTTTCCAGACTAAATTCCCGACAACAAGTCAGCTCTAACACAATAGCCTCCAAACGTATATTTAGGTTCGATAAAACAAAACAAAAACCCGAAACAAAACCGTTTAAGCTTTTGTATACCGCCGCGTTCGCAGAAGATTGTCGGCCTTAAAAAACGTAAAAGTTTTTGTCGAGAAAAACATTAAACGCAACCCTTACGGCCTTGGACAATGGGTTTTTAAAAACTGTTGTTAAATGGGTTAACTTGCGCAACGCCCGGATAATAAAAGCTTTCGAAGATAATAGCACCTTTCTATACGTGTTGCGAATGTTGTTCCGAATAAATCGCAAGGGATCCCGCAATGTTTGGCCTTGTCCGAACAATTTTATTGCATCGTAAACCACTAAAAAGTATCTCGCAAAGGACGTAGAAAGGTGTTCCGGCCATTAGTCGCTTTAAACAACTTTAGAGGAATAATTACACCTGAGTGAAAGAAAGTCTTTCGCCCATTGTTTGGTTTATTTTGCGCAAATATTAATAATCGCTCATAAACGTTTTGTTAAGAAATTTCGCAGGTGAAATGGGACAATGTCCGATATCTATTTGTTATTTTTTCTTTGCAAAAATATGTGAGGTTTTGGTCAGTTTGACGTTGTTTGTTGCACAGTTTGCTTTGATTTTTATAAGTAAGTGTCCATCATCACGTGCTTCTTTACGATTTTGAATAATAATGTGCTACAGGAATAGTTTTCGTAGTCTTTAGTGACAATTAGTATTCCGTGCGCTAAAAGTATCTGTAGTGCTAATAATGTTATACCTATCACATACTAACAACGTCACGACGTCGTAGCTCTGTCAGGTGCCTGCCCAGGTACACCAGGATCGATTCTGAAGCCTGGTAAGTTGCACATTATTATGTAAAATTCATACCAAATAAATCTAAATCGGTTGCAGATATCAAAGTGGTGCCATTATGTATCTAATATATTACGTAAATCTACAACTATATGTATACTTACATACTGGTATCCATTATCAACTACCTACTGCCTATTCCAAAACTTTTTCACCAGCTTTCGGTTGACTTACGTTATTATAAATTATAATCGTGTCAGATTCTCAAATCAAACATAATACTATTCACTTCCGTTGAATCTCAGCATAGTCACGTAATACTCATAGACATGTGTATGTGTGTGTATGTGTGTACGTAGGCGCGTCGCGAGCCCACAAAGCCGCCTAATGGAGCGACAATCGGCGCCACATTTCATAATTATCGCCTATTTTGACTGGACTATATCGGCGCTTGGGCGGTCATCTCGCTTTGGTCACTACGTTAGATGCTACGCAGAATTTACAATGATCTTCTGCATATAGCAATTCCTTCCTTCCTTGAATCCTGATTAGCCTCAGGATTCAAGGACACAAATAGCTATTTAAATATGTTTTACTCAGAATTTACGCGATGCATGAAGATGAGCTGAGTAAATGGTGAACATAGATGTTGCTCATAATTTATGCATTCATAACGATTACTTTAAATTGGTATGAAAACTCGTATAATAATTTATCATATTTCTGAACGTTTACTACTCACCCTAATACAGTTTTACTACTATACCTATGGCTCTACATTTACTTATCTTTGTGATTAATATTAGATTACTCCACATACTTGTCATAAATTATCTAATTAAAAAAAAATACGAGCTTAATACCTTTATCGTAGCCTCAGCGACAAAATATCCTAACTCTGTTAAGTCGTCTGATTTGGTGTCGGGGTTTAATAATTAGTCCCAGTCGTCCCGGAACCGCTTATCCTGAAATCCACACGAGCTGACTATTGCTGTTCGTTTCTAGACTTTGTAGTTTTGTAGTATCTAACACGTCTGCCTCAATCGGAGTGTCACAAACCATCATTATGACGCGTTTGTTCGACATATCGGGATCACAATGCTCTGCCAAATGCGTCGCGACTTACCGCCGGCGTCACTTTTAACGGGGGTGTTATGGCCGGCCTAATAGACCCGCCATTCCCACTGAAATATCGTATATGTGGGACTGGGACCTAAGTTCTTAGCTTCCGGGTATTGTTGGATACGGGACCGTCGATTTGATATGAAGGATGTAATCAGAAATCAGGAGATCTTTGATCTTTTAGAAATTTTTGTCCAAAATCTAAGCTGATTTTTGGTATCGTATCGCTAAATCAAGGCCTCTAGTGTTGCATATATTATGCAAATTATTTATGGTGCAGGCTATTACTACTTCTGCTGCATCTCGTCTGGTTATCATCATCATCATCATCATCTCAGCTTTCTAAGCTTTATAAGGTCATCTGTCCATCTTGTAGGTGGACGTCCTACGCTGCGCTTGCTGGTCCGAGGTCTCCACTCGAGCACTTTTCGGCCCCATACATCGGCCATCTGCTCTGCGTGCTATGTGGCCTGCCCATTGCCACTTCAACTTGCTAATCCGGTGAGCTATATCGGTCACTTTAGTTCGTCTACGGATTTCCTCATTTCTGATTCGATCACGTAGAGACACCCCGAGCATAGCCCTCTCCATTGCTCGTTGAGCAACTTTGAGCTTTGAGATGAGGCCGATAGTGAAAGACCACGTTTCGGTGCCGTAAGTCATCACTGGTAACACACATTGGTTGAAGACTTTCGTCTTGAGGCACTGAGGTATGTCGGACGAAAAGACATTGCGTAGTTTCCCGAACGCTGCCCAGCCGAGTTGGATTCGGCGGTTGACCTCTTTCTCGAAGTTGGACCTACCTAATTGGACCACTTGTCCTAGGTAGATGTATGAGTCAACAACTTCGAGTAGTACCGAGTTTTCAACAGAGACTGGGATGGGCACAACCTTGGCATTTGACATGAGTTTCGTCTTGTCCATGTTCATTTTTAAGCCCACCCGTTGAGAAACTCGATTGAGGTCATCGAGCATCATGCTGAGTTCCTCCATCGACTTTGCCATGACTACGATGTCGTCGGCAAACCGAAGGTGAGTGATGTATTCGCCATTGATGTTGATGCCAAGTCCTTGCCATTCCAGGAGCTTGAAGGCGTCTGGTTATACCTATACCTATATAGATAGCGGCGAATTTTAAAACTAAAACAACTAGCAAATGGATACATATACCTATACACTTTCCATATTGTGAAAGGTAGGTTACCGAAATCGATAATGTTATTCTTTGAAGTCACGTTTAGCTAAATTGGATACTTAGCTACTGCAAGACCTCGACGAATTCGGTTAATGGTATCTCAATGATGAACATTATAACTGCAAGAGATCCATTCTGTGCCCATTGCATGGCTCGTTGGATCCCTGTGGTATCCGAACCCGCAGCGTCCGCAGGTATTCGGTTGGTCAGGGATTCCCAAACCTTTTCAGATTGCAGCGCACTTACTGGTTTTAATATTTTGACTCGGCGCATTGTGGATGTATTACCTAAGTTTATTTTCCATAGAAGAGAGATGGGTGTGCCTCTCGGCATCCTTCTTCATTCATTATGGTGCACCAGGGCGCTGTGGCAAATTGTTTGGGAACCTTTGGACTATGTAAATGTGCAGCGAGACGGGTCATTTAGTCTTAATTGGGGGTCATTCGCGGACGGGGCCAATAAAACGGTTCGAGAACACCCCCGTTAGTTTCATGGCGGTTTAGTATCTGTTTAGTTTTCTAAAGACAATTTCACCATGTACTGTCATTTGTGAACGAGTGATTCGTGCCGTTGTAGACCAGCGGTCGGCAATCGAGGCCCTTGACTACTTTGGAAATGGGGCTTATTTCATTACAATTCAGTACCTTTAAAAAATTCTTCAAAAATCGCCTTTTGTTTGAGGGTGTTGCCCTTGCCCTTTTAAAAGGTTGCCGACCGCTGACTTAGACTATGACAGCCGTATCGACAATTCATCACCATCAGCCATTAATTTCTAATGAAATTTAGTGGAATTGGGTCTAAATCTGTGAGTTTATGTGGTAAAATTATGCAAATATTCACATCTCCATATTAAATTATAAGATGCTACGAGTTTAGATAATTCTTTTTCCGTAAAAATATATAAAATACCTGTTACCATCTATGTAATCTGTTCAAGGTAGAAATATGTTTGACTTTAAAATGCACAGCTAAATGTATGAACCATAATATTCTGTTACCCGTAAAATTAGGAAAACCAATTTCTCGCCTACTTAACTATGAACCCAGAAATATGCATACAAACTACAGTCCTAAGGTAAATCCGACACGTGTTATATATCTGTCTTTATTTAACACTATAGTGCGAAAGGGGCAGACATATTTTTCACCCACTCAAGCCGTTAATATAAGAAAGTCGCCGCACAACCTTTGTTTCCAAGAAAATGTACATTTTTCATAATAATGCAGGCGAGTGCCGCGCGTAGGAAAATTGCCTGTAATGTATATGATATAACGGTCATAATTGCTTAAAATATTAAAGGTTAAGCATGTAAGACGCAAATTGATCCCTTTTAGCGTAATTTACGACGATTTAGAAGATCGTTTTGCCCTTTAGTGCATGCCCTTAAGACGCTAAAGCTTTATTTCCTTCTAAAATGCGATGGAAGTATGTATCATAATTTAGCTTTATTATCTAACACTTATATAATGGCGTTTTGGAGCCAGATGCAGTCAGAGATAAGGAGATCGAAAAAATATCTGATCTAACTCTATTCAAAAAATCTTCTGAGCGCGGAATAAGCTTGTAAATAAATATTTGCTTGGGACGAAACTGAATCAGCCCTTACTGTACGGTCAGTGTCAGAAGTAGCTATTCTTTTCTTTCCGTCCAATTCTTTATTTAAATTTTGATATCAATTGCATAGTTTGCGTAGCAAGAGCGAAGAACCATACTTTTATATCTGGATCTGCAGTAATTGTACAAAACGGTACGATTTTACTGTTCACTTTTCAAAACCGGTATAATTGAGCTCTGATTACGTGCGTTTTCACTGAATACAGGGTTCGAATTGTAATTGTTGTGTAAATAAGAGAAACACCACTGTTATAAAAACAATACGAGTAGCGAGCGTGAGAGTCAATCTCGATTCGCGCCGTACCGCAAAAACCAATCAGTAGTTTATTTACAAAGGTCCGGTCAGAATTAAAACCAGCTATCACAATTGGCAATAAGCAATCTCTTATCAGCGCATCTCTACTGCCGCTTAACATCGCGCCGCGCCCGCGGCCGCGGACTAATCTCCATAACTTTAATCCTTTACCCTCGCAGTGCCAGGAATCCAATCAAACAGTACAAGTATCCCCCCAAATCCCCCCACCCTACGCAGCCTGTCCCGGAGTAATTATCAAAGCTTTAATGACGTCATAAATCGAGTGTATAATCTAATCTGGAAAAGCCCCGGGCTCCAGCGCGCGGCTTAATGGTGTGAAAGCTGCCTTATCTCCCTCCATGTGTGAATAGAGCTTTATACTCGGCCGCCTGAAAGCGGCGGGAAACTTTGGAAAAATATGTCGTAGAACGTTCTAGATAAGAAAGTGGGGCGAGAACGCTTTCAAGTTTAATAGAAAATCGAACATTATCGTGCGATATGTGTTTGCTAACAAATTCTTTGAAAGCCTGTGTGGCTCGAGTGTGCAGTAAACATAACTGGAGTGCTTCCTGAAGGTGTCGTCAATAAAGCGGTAAACGGCGATTGGTTTGTAAAAGTTCTTCCTGAATCGCACATATAACCCTCAGCCGGATCGCTTTGTTCGTTTTTGATAAAGTAACAGTTCCTCCGTTTCCAGCAAAAAATAAACTGCTGCAATATATGTGGAATTTCATGGCACGGATTTAGTGATAAACTTAGAAATCTGTAGCAAATAGGCTGCTGAGAAAACATCTAAAATAAAACAGCAAACTCATCTAACGTCTCACCCATAAAATTTTGAAAGTAACCATCAAAACTTATCAAATTACCGACACTTCCTCAGCGTCCCATCTAATGCTCTGCAATTTCTCGCGAGATTTCTCGGCAAGAGGTCAAACTCTCTGTAGCCAATCGCTGATTACAGATAATAGTTGAAGCCAGACTGTTAGTGCCGCCGGTCTTCCGAGCCTATTATTGAATTACACGCCAAATCCAATTTATTACTTTTGTGAAACTGCTTTTATAAAATTAAGTACAATTTTATTACCATCAATCCGCTATACCAGCGCAGACTAAATAAAATCCTTAACGTCGAATTGTAGACTGCGTGTTTCTCGATTTTCAATGGTTGTATTCCTTTAGTCTGGGGCGAATTTACTAGCAGAGTGTTGTTATAGGTAAGAGTTTCTCAGACGATTTGTTTTATATCGATCGTATCGAATGGAGAGACGATTTTAACAAGGATTCGATTGCACCAAATCGAATTGTCGCATTGTGTGGTTCTCACGTTTTTGTTTCTTTAACATTTCGTGTACGTTTCGGTAAATTGATTTGTCATCGATTGATTTCATGGGGATTAACTGGTGAGATGAATTTTGCTGGAATTTGTGATAAAAAGGTCAATTCAATTTAGGTACCACACACGCAATAGGATTGCGTTTTATAAAGTGCAAAGATAAAAAGAGTTGAAAAAATATGCTTCGATCAGAAGAGCTGCCAAGAAATTTTAACGATGCATGGAATGGCTAAAAAAGGTTAAGGTAGAATACAGAAATTCTTTCAGGCTCGGATCCTGCAATGTGGTTACTACGTGATACTGCATTGTACGACTATTAATTATCTTTAAAGTCATTATACGAATTCTCTGATGCACGAGTTAGTAATTATTTGGAAAGACATGCTCAATCAGGTACAAAAAGAAACGGAACTCAAAAAAGGAGATTTAAAATTCAAACTTCGTTATTTCTACAAACAAAATAATTTTACAGTTAAAGACGTTGCACTTTAATATCTTACCTATGTCTACAGTCAAAAAAAATTGGGCAAGTGCGAGCCCGACTCGCGCATGAAGGGTTCCGTACCTATACATATATATAATCTATAACAAGTTTGTTGTATGGGAGCCCCCCTTAAATATTAATTTTATTTTATTTTTAGTATTTGTTGTTATAGCGGCAATAGAAATACATCATCTGTGAAAATTTCAACTGTCTAGCTATCACCGTTGTTGAGATACAGCCTGGTGACAGACGGACGGACGGACGGACGGACGGACGGACGGACAGCGAAGTCTCAGTAATAGGGTCCCGTTTTTACCCTTTGGGTACGGAACCCTAATAAAAACGGATTGACCCCACTTCAAAGTTTAAACAGTCTCAAAAATAGGTATCTATAGAATCATAGATTGCGCCGTCTTCCGTCATATCAAGCAAATGGCGCAAAAATCCGCCTCAGCCCAGACACTCCAAGGCACCACATCGCGACGTAACGGCAGTACACGATACGACCATTATCCTAAAATTCATCTCCCAGCCCCCACTCTTAATGAACGAATAAATAAATCGGGCCCTCCGTGTAAACAACGGTAGTACCCCTGCAAGGGGTAAGTGAGTTTCGGTGTAGCCTACAATATGTATGTGTAATGTATGTCTGAGCATTAGCAGTGTTTATATCTGCTGCTGTCATGTAGCTGAAGGGTTAGGTGTAGTTTCGGGTAGAAGTTATGAGAAAAAGGCTGCTAGATGGTTAGTAATGTTAGCCTATCTTCGTGTATGTAGGTATGTAAGTGAACGAATCTGGCTATTAGAGGGTTTGTTATGAATGTGTTATGAATTGAAACTTCGCAATTCTTCTTTGTAATGAATGAATGAATTTAATTAGACATGTATAGATGAATGAATTTATAATTAGAGAATTATGTATGCATAATTCTGATAATTATTTGGAAAATCAACTCTTTTTCCAGGTGCCTGGATACCTTCCAGTGGCGTGGCGTTCATAAGAATCCGATTCTCAGCGGCTTGACAATTTGAGAAAATGTTGCCTATTGTTTTTTTTAAGTAAGCTAAATTGGCACAGGCTTGCCTGAAAATACTTGGTTAAATAAATTAAGCAACAAAAAATATAACATAATAGTACATTTTACAACTAGTGTGAAAAGAATGTCTTTTTACCACTAGTACCGAGGTATCTTGCCACGAGCTGAAAGCGAGTGGCAAGACTCGGTACGAGTAGTAAAAAGACATTTCACACGTGTTGTAAACGACGTTTTTTAATGCAATTGCGAAAAAATAACAAATTAATATATCATTGCGATAAAATATGCTTGCTTCGAAGTTATTTTTGAACGAACCCATACTTTACAAATGACATGGTACATTAAGACCATCATCATCGTCATCGCCATCGCCATCGTCATCGTCATCGTCATCGTCATCATCATCGTCATCGCCATCGCCATCGCCGTCGCCGTCGCCATCGCCATCGCCATCGCCATCGCCATCGTCATCGTCATCGTCATCGTCATCGTCATCGTCATCGTCATCGTCATCGTCATCGTCATCGTCATCGTCATCGTCATCGTCATCGTCATCGTCATCGTCATCGCCATCGCCATCGCCATCGCCATCGTCATCGTCATCGTCATCGCCATCGTCATCGTCATCGTCATCGTCATCGTCATCGTCATCGTCATCGTCATCGTCATCGCCATCGCCATCGCCATCGCCATCGCCATCGTCATCGTCATCGTCCTCGCCATCGTCATCGTCATCGTCATCGTCATCGTCATCGTCATCGTCATCGTCATCGTCATCGTCATCGCCATCGCCATCGCCATCGCCATCGCCATCGTCATCGTCATCGTCCTCGTCATCGTCATCGTCATCGTCATCGTCATCGTCATCGTCATCGTCATCGTCATCGTCATCGCCATCGCCATCGCCATCGCCATCGCCATCGTCATCGTCATCGTCATCGTCATCGTCATCGTCATCATCATCACTGACATTCGAAACTCAGTTACTGCGTTTCGAAAGTATAGTTTGGAGCTAAAAAGTAAAAAGCACTAATTCGAGAAAATGAGCTTCTCGCACGCTACGCAGCCACAAAAAGTACCACTTTTTGAGCAACTGTATTAAAAACAAAATTTTAAACACCCTGACACCAGTAGCTGGTTATCATGAGACCCTCATTCATTGGTTGATAAATAGGTACATCATTTGGAATTCTTAGGCTCAATATAGGCTGAGATCTTGTCATTTGTTCCACATAACTCCTGGTCCTATTTCCACCAAACATAGCACTATCACGCCGGACATGTCTTTCGATTTAAAAAAAAAAACGCTAGTCCATCCGTTTAGGAGCTACGATGCCATAGACAGACACACAGATACACAGATAAACAGATACACGGATACACATGTTAAACTTATAACATTCCTCTTTTTTCGGCAGGGCTTAAAAAAGCTATGCTTACTAAAAGCCTCCTGTCACTGTCAGTACGTTGGAAGCTTTGCCTATTAAATCTCTCGTCCGCTCTATCGCCTCGATCGCACACAAAGGAGTTTAGGCTAGCTTTTCTGCTTTAGATAGAATATTATAGAACAACGTATTAGGGAAATATCCGTCAACGAATAAAACCGCAGACAAACTTAATTTATAAAAAGCAATAAATTACTCTCTAAGAAAGAATTTAATATTAGTGCAAATGCAAACGTCATACATGCATGTATTGTCGTCTCAGTGAATAAGAAAAAGGAAATGCATAATACCAAAGCATATATACCTAACCTACAAGTAATAATGAGGGCACACAACAGCCAGTCAAAGTTACAGGACAGGATAACGTTTATTACGATTATTACAAATGTAGTGATATTGTAAATAATATTGATAAAATTTTATTTAAGACAGTCTTTTTTTTTGATAAATCTAGAAATAATCAAAATATTAAGATAAAACACCTTCATATATTTAGGATGAAGTTCGTTGAGAGGCTAAAAAGGCCTGGGATGAAAATATTTAATTTACTTTACTTTTTACTCATTATTTTAGGTAATAAGTTGTTACACTTACCTACTTTGATTAAACGATGAATAAGTATCTATATAAAACAACCATATCTATATTAACCTATTTTAAGACTAATATCAAAGTCAGATCACGGTCCAAAATAATAATATATTGTCATGTGACTATGTATTTTCAAATTGTTAATTATAATTTTACCATTGCATTGCAGTAGTATAACAGATATACCGTTATAAGACTACTTATGAACTACTTAATACTACTTTAGAGATGCTTCCTAAAGCATCCTTATATTAGCGTTTGTACGTCTACCGGTATGCGTCAGGGCTGTCTTAAAAACATCGGAGAAATCCCAAGGCTGTTTAATTTCAACTCGCTGATTCAGCGGCGCGTTGTTTTGACTTGAGTCCCGTACAAATCGAAAGAAATGTTGTTCCCTTACTATGGGATAAATATTCGCTTTCTTGGAGCGTTTTTTAAGAGTTGGTGTTATGCCAATTGTGTCAAATATATTTGCGAGTTTGAGAAATAGGTGCATATTTGCCATGATATGATGTATGAAATTGTAATTTTCATACTAATAGACCACTGCGAATAATATTCGCTGCGTTATATTTATGCTCTTTTAACCATGTGTTTATTTTTATTAGACACTTACTATGTTTAACAAACTCGTGTATAAAAGCGTTGTTAGATTACATGTCTGTTTTTTTCTGTAATCTTGAGTTGGGCAATTTACATTAACTCTAAAAGATACCAACGGCTTTAATTCTAACCACACTTTTATAATTTCTATGCGTAGTAAAGCAAACCAATTAATTTATAAGCAGTAAAGTCATGTTTTTCTCATTTATCCTATTAAGCCCGTCCAACTCCAAAAGTACGGGCCATCTTAATGGAACGTAAAGTTTAGATTACGCAAGACACCCAATATACCTATCCAAACAAGCCGACTCAGATAACGTGCGCCCGGGTATTTACTCATCTATTTAAAGAACCAGAGCCATTAATTTTCGGCCAGGCATTATTTACAGAGCTAAGTAGGCACGGAACGGGTTCTTGTAACACGAGAGTCGAAAGCTTCGAATAAATCTCCAGGATACACGATAAGAATCGATGTCTCACGCAACGTAGGTTTTTATTTATAACACCGGGTATAGAGTGGGTGTACGGTATTAATGCTTTCACTCGAAATATAAATCGAGTTTCGACGTTTTCGTCGATACGCGGCGAGTTTTTCGACTGTCGAAAGTTGATTCGTTTGAGGGTAAGGCTTGGTATTCACTAAAGACTTTTTTAAGACCTTCTTTCTAGCTAATCATACGTAGGTACGATACGATATATTTTGATTTATTTGGCAAGTCTTTGAGCTGCCTATCTTTGGATTAGGTAGGGCATGATGGTGCGCCAAATCGTCAACACAAGCAATGACTTCACTGAGGGTCAAAACAGAACTCCATATCGTTATGTTGTGTCAACGTTCTACGTCGTGAACTCGTGAATCCAGCACTTACGTGGAATTATCTTTGAAAGTCAGGAACCAAGGTAAGCAAATAAGTCTCGACATCTTGATGCTTTGCAAAAAAAGAGATTTCTCTTAACCAGTAGAAATAAAAAGTAATAGGCTGCTATATTTAACTTACCGGTAGTAATAGGTAGGTACCTACAGTCTCTGACTGATTTCTTTTTACATCAAAACAACCTTTCAAGAGAGCCGTAGTCCTTTGTATCAATAATGAAGACGCAGCATTACGTAGCCAGAGCTGCGCAAAATGAATTGAATGCATCTGAAATTTATTGAATGCGAAAAAACACACCTCGATTTTACATGAGTGTAAATCTGATTAAACTTGAGTTAAGATACAATGCAAAATAATTTATTACGCAAAACTACGTATTACACGGTCATATATCACTCTACCCTTGTTACATAATACTTATTTCTTATCTAGGTAAAACATTTTTTTTTAAATCTTCTAGTTAGCTTTGATCATTTAGATGAACATGCCAGCTCCAGCAGGCCTAATACCCATCATAATTCATCAAAATACATACAACTCAATTTATGAGATTTTATGTGAGTTAACATTTCTTATTTACCTATCTAATATTGTTTTTCATGTTTTTTTTTATTGTAAGATTAAGTTAAGAGCCATGTGTTCAGAAAGCATCGAGTTTTGAGAGAGGGTTATCTAGTTATAGAAAAAGAGGAAGGCCAAATAAAAAAAAGGATGAATTGCGTGAATAGAGAAGAAGGAGTTAAGCAACGACATGACGAATGACGAGGGAGGCTGGAAATAAATAAAATAACATGGCTTGCCGATCCCAGATAAAAAAGGATAAGGGTATAAGAGAATGATGATAATGAAAAAAGGAATTCTGTAGAGGAATGTAAAATAAAACGTGAAAGTAATCGTCTAAGGGAAAATTGAGTGAAATGAATATTATTGCTATTAGTTAAAATTGCAAATTAATCAGTCTACAGTCTGACCAAAAAGAGTAGAAATCAAAAAGTGGCAAAACTGTACTGTAGTGCCTCCCTTAAATATTCTTTAGCCTCAGGCCTGGCAACAACTACTTTCGAATCATCAGTCACAGAGAGCACTGAGCCATGTATTGTTAGATTTCTGAAACATTACGCGTAAACATAATTAATACAAATTATAACGGGTCTAACGAGATATTTCTTATTTACCTTCATAATCGCGAGAGTATAAAGTGTCATGTTACGCGTAAAAATAACCTACCACCTCCTTTTAACTAAGTCAATGTCAAAATTTTATTCGACTATTACTGATTGAGTGCGTTACGCATTGAATGATAGAGATAAGAGCACATATGTTCGAAATGGCGGTCGTCGAACTCGGGAGTGTGTCGGTTGGTCGAGGCCGCGCGGGACGTATATCATCGCTGTCTATGCCTCCGGGGTTCTTATGGGTCGCACTCATTATTATAATTTAGATGAAATATTTTTTGAAGACATCTTCTATAGATCAGCAAAATGCCTTGAGTTTATGTTTTTGTCTACGATATCTAAAAATGTGCAATTTTTAAATATGAAATTTATACACAGTACGGACTACAGAACTCTTCTATGAAAATTGTCTAATTCAAATTACCAAATCATTAGGCAATAAATTTACTTAAAGATTAGTTCATAAACAGTGTTGCTATAATTCTAAATCTAATGTTCCTATTTGGAAGGCGGTTTTACAAATTAAATTCGCTTTTTTGAAGAATTTTCAGCGCGTTCAAATTTTGTGAATGTAAATGAAGTATTTTTAGGAGCGCGTGTATGTGCCCTCTCTTGGAGTCTAGCGATAGACTACATAAAATGAATACCTAATACACAACTTTGCTGACAGGCATTATAATTCAGTGAATAAAGGATTTTGACCTTACAAACGGTCCGGTAGTTTTGAATTTTTGATATGTTGTCTAGGATGGTTAGTCAGTGTTTAAAATGCAAAATGCACAATTCCCCCCCCTCCGCGCCCGCCGCCATATTGAAAAAACCAGCACTCTCTTCATATTTTTGCTCATATCTTCCTTTAGGAGCATTTTAGCTAGAAGAAAGCTTCGACAATGTTATAGAGAGTTAAATTTACTACATTTTCCATTTTATATTTTGTTTCTAGGACAGATAGTTCCGGAGATATGCACATTTAAAAAAACTTAAGAAATTGCAATTTCCAACTCAAAAACAAACTTCTGGATTATATCTTCGTTTAGGAGCATTTTAGCTAGAACAGTGCTTGGGTAATTTTGTAGAGAATTAAATTTACTATAATTTACATTTAAAATTTTGTTTCTAGGACAGATAATTACGGAGATATGTAAAAAATAAAGTCACATTTTCCGAAAATGTATGTAAAAATGGACATGAGTTTTATAACCAATTATATTTCCTACATGTTTTAATTTGTCCGTAACTGAATGACAGCGTTCTAAACCAATAATTTTGAGAAATTTTCGGAAAATTCAACTTTTCCTGTTTTTTAAATGTGCATATCTCCGTAACTAACCGTCCTTGAAACAAAATTTGAAATGTAAATTATAGTAAATTTAATTATCTACAACATTGCCCAAGCTTTGTTGTAGCTAAAATGCTCCTAAACGAAGATATAATCCAGAAGTTTGTTTTTCAGTAGGAAATTGCGATTTTTTACGTTTTTTTAAATGTGGATATCTCCGTAACTATCTGTCCTAGAAAAAAAATATAAAATGGAGAATGTAGTAAATTTAACTCTCTATAACATTGTGGAAGCTTTTTTCTAGCTAAAATGCTCCTAAAGGAAGATATGAGCAAAAATATGAAGAAAGTGCCGGTTTTTTCAATATGGCGGCGGGCGCGGAGGGGGGGGGAATTGTGCATTTTGCATTTTAAAACTGACTAAACATCCTATACAACATATCAAAAATTCAAACCTACCGGACCGTTTGTAAGGTCACACATAGTACTTTACTCTCTATTCACCGTGTTATTAGAGACTTGGTAGGTTATATCCTTATATCTCAGATAATCCATACTTTTAAGCAGCAATAGTAAGGTAAACATTAAAAAAGATTCAGATTCATTGTATACATACATTCCTTATAAAGTGTTATAATGAAGGTGTGCGAAACTAGTAAATTACAACCACAGATTACAACAATCATATCAGCTGAATGAAAAACATTTTCGGTAATAAGTCTGTAATCTACGCCTATTAGATAATAACGTCCCAATTACGGTTGTAAATTCATGCAAATGCGTATTATCTACGAAATTATATCAACGTAACGGTATTTCGGAGCGGCCATTTTTCCCAGTAGGAAACATTTTGTTTTTTAATGTCGTCCGCTTTAGATGCTTGGCCTTTTGCCATTTTGGGTGCGGTGCGTGAGGTGAGATACGGGAGGGGCGAATGGAAATCAATACCAACTGCACACTACTCCACTCCACTGCTGCATTGCTCCAACATAAATCAGCCCCTTTGCCACCCCGTTCTAGTTTGCCAAACCGTGAACATACAAACGCCAATCTAACTCGGAGGACCGAGAGCTCAATTTACCGTAAGGCATTAAAGAATGGTCGCGAATCTATTAAATATAATTTATAAAAATTCTTTATAAAAATTGCCTTTTTAGCTAAGTTTCTGGAGTCTTTAAGATTATGAAGTATGTACATTTTTGTGTTCCGCAATGTTATTTTCATCTTTACAATCCGGTCAACAAATTAGGTACTTTTGAAATGGATATTGCTTTCTTGACAATTGATGAATAAAAGAATGAATATCACTATCATTATTGGTTAAATAAAAGCAATAAAACTAATTCTTTTTAGGAAATGTTGACAATTTATGATTATTTTTAAAGTTAAGTTTTCAATTAGGTACTATACCGGGAAAAAAATTAAAATGATTATTAATATATTACGTTGAATAAACCTTTAACTTTGCGAGAAGACTGCAGTAAGTATTAAACATTAGGCGCATACATGTACATTCAGCTGCAAAGAAAAAGCCTTTCTTAAATGATCGTTAGACAAATTACGTATATCTCTCTCCCTATATGGCCAATTGTAGATACCCACCTATTTAAAGCGACAGAAGGCGATGGACGATACGCGGCATAGTTTAGGCTTGATGATCTAAAATCTTGTTAATTAACGCATGCACACGCATAGGTTTCAGCTTTCTTTCATGCTTACACTATTTGAATCACCACCTATAATTTAGCATTCAAGCAAAGAAAGCTAAGAATCCCGTCTACCCAATTCCTTTACCATCCTTGTACTTTTAAGGCGTCTAGCCAATCTAATCTCTTTATATACAAGCAGCACATAGCATCGGACAGATAAGGAACTGGCTCTGCCAGAGGCGTGCACTAACTCTCAGCCTTTATTTATGAAGCGCTACGTGCCCCAAGCGAGCAATCCTTATACCAACTTATAAGTAACGCTATAAGAAACGTTTCAGCCCTAAAAACGACCCTACACCGTTTAAATAAAGTGTTCAAGTTTCATGCGATATTGCAGCGATATGGTTGCTAAGGATGTCTAATTGATAACGCGCACTGTATCTGGTATTGGCATGATTTAGCTTTGCCTTCGGATTCCGAGGCGCGATTTATTTGGTGTCTGACGGTACACGAACGCTTTCAAATGTTTTTGCTCTGGGATAACGCCAGGGTTTTTGCTGGAGCGATTGAGAAATAAGTATTAAGTGCAAAATGGCGGTTAGAGAACTATTGTTTAAAAAGAAAAACAGAAATATGTTTTATCAGATAACGTGAATGTTTTATTAAAGATTTTACAACGTCAAAATACTTAAATGTTTCACCAGTATTTTATACATATCAAGTAATGGTATCGGAGAACTTCTCAGCAATTCATACTTCAGCGCCCGCGGCAACGAAGCCAGGCAGCACTACAATTTCGTTATAAATTATTTATAACCAAACAAGCACACGTAAAATATTTAAAATTCATGCGATGCAAATTAGTCAAGTCCCAAGGCAAAGCAATTACGGGCTGAGACTTTTAACTTATACCTAAGTAGTAAATCGAAAAATGTTTTATGTGCCAACAACAAGTTAAGAAATAAATAAAAGTTACGCGGCCGGTTTTTGGGGCCACTGTTTCCCTCTCTCTCTCGCTTATGAACTAGTTTAGTGGGAGAAGGAGTAGGAGGATGTGATGAATTGCTATTCGAGCTCGGAAACCAGTTTATCATGCCAAAAGTTATTTTTTTGCGATGCGGTAGGCGTCGATGGCTGCTTTTCTGTTCTGCGAATTGTACGATGGATGAGTAAGTGTCTTTTATTTCGTAATATCTGTCCTTGGGCAGTGTTGTAAATCAAATTGACCAAATATTTGATGTGAATAGATTGGGGCTGTATCCATGTAGGTATTTATACTTAGAGGTGAATAAAGGAAGCTATACTGATGGATTTTTTTGCTTCGCCTTGAAAGTGTATTTATTAAATACAACTATTAATTTTCCATGTCTGTGTTTTTTTTATAAAACCATTAAGGTTGCTAAAGCTACCCGCCAAATTATTATAATTTGACATCGATGAAAATGGTGGGTCTTAAATTGAAAATTTGTAATAATGAGCGTTTATTCCCGAAGTGAGCGTGGTCTGTTAAAATTTCTAAGTAATACCTAACATTAAAGCGATCGCAAACAATTTGAAAACTTTTTAAAGAATGAAGTTGGCTTGGCGTCAAGCGTAGCGAGCGCAGTCCACCCTACGACAGTGCGCTCACATTTCATGATTGATTTTTTTTATAATTTATAAATTCATATTTTAGCAGTATTTCGTTGAAGCTATAAAAGTTTATGCAAGTTCTAAATTAAACTTTCGATAGAAATCAATCAAACGAATTTTTAAATAATTCCTTTAAATAATGGTAGAACAATATTTTAATTTAGGTGTCAACTGGCTACTCTTTACTTAATTCAATTTATTATTGATAACAACAGTTACAAGTAAAATTATTTACATTTCACGATATACATACATTTTATTATTATTACATTTAACATTTACTTTTAACATATGTTCAGTAAAGAATAGCAATCTATACTATAGTCAAAGTCAAAGTCAAAGTCAAAATATTCTTTATTCAAGTAGGCCTAGCTACAAGCACTTTCGAATCGTCAGTTACAGAGAGCAGAGCAATTTATTGATAAACTTATACTAAAAATAAAATAAAATAAAAAAACAACATTATAGAAATAAAAGAAAAATCCTAAAAAGGATCGTCAACACATAAAAAAATTATAGAAATAAAAAACTAGAGGCTAGAATATTTCTAGAATAAAATTCTAAATGTCAAAAATTATAATAAAAATAGTTAAAATTAAAATATCAGTACCCTGATAGGTACTCGTTACAATAATTACACATAACATTGCGTGATTTTCACTAATCCCACGACACGTTATCATTCATGTAGTCTTGAGTGCTATAATAAGCTTTAGAAATAAGTTTACGTTTTACATAGTTCTTGAATTCACCAACAGACAAGTCAGTTACGCTTCTAGGAAGTTTATTATAAAATCTTGCACAGTTACCCATGAATGATTTTCTTATTTTATGGAGCCTAGTGGCAGGCACTGCGAGCTTATGCTTATTTCTAGTATTAATATTATGTATATCACAGTTCTTCTTAAAATTGGCAATGTTCTTATGTACATACATAAGATTCTCATAAATGTATTGACAATGCACTGTCATTATATTAATGTCCTTAAACTTATCTCTAAGCGAGTCTCTATGGTGCATTTTATATATCGCACGAATAGCCCGTTTCTGGAGAACAAAAATTATATTAATATCTGACGCACTGCCCCAAAGTAATATGCAATACGACATAATGCTATGGAAATAACTGAAATATACTAATCGAGCTGTTTTCACGTCTGTTAATTGACGGATCTTACTAACTGCAAAAGCTGCAGAACTCAGTCTATTCGAGAGATTAGCAATATGGGGACCCCATTGGAGCTTAGAATCTAATGTAATACCGAGAAAAACTGTGCTATCAACTAGTTCCAGTTCCTCATCTTTAACAATAACACTTGCTTGCTCGTGTATAACGTTACTCGTGACAAACTTAACACATTTAGTTTTTTTCTCATTTAACAATAAATTATTTACATTAAACCAATTCACTACTTTACATATAGCATTGTTTACGTCATTATAAGATTGTTGGTTTCGTGCGACTTTGAAAATAAGTGAAGTATCATCCGCAAACAAAACTATATCATGGTGGGTCTTTATGAGCTGTGGCAAGTCGTTAATGTAGATAAGGAACAAGAAGGGTCCCAATATTGATCCTTGCGGCACACCCATAGAGACTAATGACCCCGGTGATCGCTTTCCATTCACGTCAACCCTCTGTATTCTACCATTTAAATAAGATTCTAACAATTTCAGTGCCGATCCTCTAACTCCATAGTGGTGTAGTTTCCTGATCAGTGTCTCATGATTAACGCAGTCGAAGGCCTTAGATAAATCACAGAAGATACCTAAAGCATCTCGTGATTCCTCCCAGGCATCGAAAATACATTTTACTAGCTCGACTCCAGCGTCGGATGTCGAGCGACCCCGCGTAAAACCAAATTGCTTGTTATGCATTAAATTGTTCAAATTAAAGTGTCTTAATAATTGAGACAAAATTAACTTTTCAAAAATTTTACTAAATGTTGGTAGTACAGATATTGGTCTAAAGTTATTGGGGTCAGAAGTACTACCTGATTTAAATAAAGGAGTTATTTTACTATGTTTCATCAGATCAGGAAACTCACCGCAATCTACACTGTTATTGAATATAACTACTAAGTCAGGCGCTATGATATCTATGAGAGATTTGACAGCATGGACGGAGACCCCCCAGAGGTCACTAGTTTTTTTGACATTAATCGATTTAAACGCCTTTACTACATCTGAGGTACTGATATGTTCAAAATTAAGGTCTCTACTACATTCTGGGACGTTATCTTTTAACAAAGTAACGGCTGATGAGGGTGATGAGTTTAAAAACTTTGTAGTGGACACTGGTATATCGGTGAAAAAGTTTTCAAATTCTGTTGCTACATCTAAACTAGAATCTATAATTTTACCATCAATATTTAATTTAGGATCACTAATAGCATGCCTCGATTTACCAGTTTCCATATTAATTACTTTCCAGGTGGTTTTGATAATATCAGAACTAGTCTTGATTTTCTGGGATAAATAATTGCGTTTAGCAATATGACAATCAATTTTGAATTGCTTCGAATACTGTTTCACGTGTTCTTTAAATTCATCACTCGTATTAAACCGCCGCTCCTCGTACAAGGCGTACAGTGCTTGTCTGCGTTTGTGTAAGTCCGCAGTAGCCCATTCACTAAATACTGGTGCACCGCCAGCCACGACCGATTTGGAAGTAAATATTGCATTATAATATTTCATAAAAGTTGCAAAGAATAAGTTATACATGTCGTTAGGATCCATATCGGAAGACAAAAAGGGTAGCGCCTGAACTAGATTGTGTTTCATTCTTTCCACACGGTCCGTGGTTACCGGTACAAAAGTAATTTGTTTTTTCACGATATTTTTCCTTAATATCTCAAACACAATCAATTGGCCTAAATGATCTGATTCCAGTTTACTAATTACACTATGCGTAGAAGGAAGAATATCAGTGAAAATATTATCAATACAGGTGGCGCTAGTAGCGGTCACTCTAGTAGGCTCCATAAATACGTGGTGTAGATGAAAAGATTTGAAAATATTCAACAATCTAATACTTATTGTTGAATTTTCCAAAATATTTACATTAAAGTCGCCGCATATAAGCAATTTCTTTCCAGAAAGAGATATCTTAAATAGAGCATACTCTATAATAATTTGAAAAACATCAAAATTACTTAAGGGCGGCCTATATACACAAACAACAATAAATTGCTCTAATTCTACTGCACTTAATTCTATGGTCCGTTCAACAGACAAGGATACAATGTCCTTACGTTCCTTAAATTTTAATTGATTATTTAAAATTATTAACGACCCACCATGTATGGAACTAAGTCTGGTGAACGAACTACCCACCTGGTGATTATTGAATTGGGGCATTATTTCATTACTAGTAAGCCAGTGTTCAGATATACATAGAATGTCAACATTACAACCATT
This sequence comes from Apotomis betuletana, assembly GCA_932273695.1. Taxonomy (NCBI): domain Eukaryota; kingdom Metazoa; phylum Arthropoda; class Insecta; order Lepidoptera; family Tortricidae; genus Apotomis; species Apotomis betuletana. The sequence continues at coordinate 27,865,690 of OW026300.1, read as the reverse complement.
TAAAAATAATTCTATTTGTAAATCTTTCCCTCTAATACATTGAATGTTTTGATGAACCAGGTGGGTGTAATTTTTATTGCCAGAAAAGGAGTTCTCCTTTGTCTTAACACTTAGTTTAAATCATTACACAATACTACATCTGACTGCTCAATAGAAGCAGAGTGATGTACCAAATTCTTGGTAGAAATGTCAAGTAAATAGGATAGTGACAAAACTATTTGTCGTTTAAAATAATTGGAAAGGTAAAACTTACCTTTTGTCGAAAAATACAAATTGCTGACATATTTGTTAGTGTCAATTATTCTAAACTTATCACTATATGTACACAGGTTATATAAGGCTAAATTTAAAATATATCTACTGTCATTTTCAGATTGTGGCAGTTGCTCACAATAAGGAAAAGTGAACATAATAATTTCTTTCACTGTGAGTGTGTTTAATGTTTCATAAAATTTAATTAAATTATTTTTGTTCACTTTTCCTCTGTTTCCAATAAGAATAAGCAGTGTTGTCTGTAAATTAACATTACTGTCGTTTAGAATTTGTTTTGAAATATTTTCAAGGCTACTATAGGGCAGACAATTGCTAATTACACTATGTCCCTTTAAATGTGAATTTAACAGCGGCCCCATGTTGGTTCCTGTCTCATCACAATACATGATAACACTTGGTTGTGAGTTAGGTGTGCTTGACATGTTGTTGAAGGAACTGTCATTGTTGGATTTTTGTGGTAAACTGGCACACAGGCTCGGTTCTAGTACACTAGTGGACAAATTATCACTCGCTTGTTTACATAAGCAGGACTGATTATTTGTCAGTGACTCAAACCGCTCTGAATTATAATTAATTTGTGATATCAAATCATCCATGGCCAATGAATATTCATGTATATTTTTTTTCGAATTGTCATTAATTATGTGTAATGACCTAATTGAATCCTCTAAACTTTGAATTTTGAGCTTTAATGTCTGTGTGTCAGTTTCATATTTTAACCTACTATTTTCTAACTGAGCACAATACATATCTACCTTATCCACTAGATTTACATTTAGTTTGCAGGATCTCAGTTTCTTAAAAAACAATTTGTTTTGTTTTGACAACTTTTGCACTTTCTTTATATACCTATTGATCCTTATATACTTTTTTAGTTTTTTACCGCTACAATTTACTAACCTTGTTGTAGTGGAAGTATCACAATCAATGGCAGTCACAGGGTGTTCTATTGGAGCGGTAACCAACTGCGGGACCGGTCCAACAAGTTCTTCAAATAAGCTCTGGGTGTGAGCCGCTGCACTCTCGTGTTGGGCCTCCTGAAGCTCGATGATTTGCTCGTTGGCATCATGCAGCGCTCTCTCCAGTGTGTTGATCTGCTTTAGGGCCTGCTCGTACTCAGCGCTACACTCAGTGAACCTATCAACCGTCTCCTGAAGCTTGGCCCGCTCACAATTTAAATTATCATACTCGCATTCTAACGTACATAGTTCCTTTTTTAACTTATCTCTACTCTCAAGTACCAATAACAGTTCCTTCTCACTATCCTCTCTCTCACTCAGCAATTGTGCACACAACTCTTTGGAATTTTTTAATTCTAGTAATGTGATTTGAAGTTTATCAAGCTCCTGTTGTTTGCGAGCTGCGGCTGCTCTTCGGGTAAGCATTATAAATATGTATTAATAAAAAAAAAGGAAAACAGAACAAGAAGATACTTAACAGGGAGTTGCTTACACAAGCTAAGTGATTGAGGTACTTACATGAAATAGTAACGCAAATATGTGCACACACTGTGTTCTAATCTTATTATTTGATAATATAAACACAAAAACAAGTAGATATTATTGCAAAACGAACACAGATTTCGAATTTATAACCTATAACGGTCAAAAATCCGAAGTATTGCGAGACACTTGTCAACGTTACTAAAACACTTCACTTGTTATGTATATATTAAGATTACGACTAAAACTATTGAATGCACACCTAACAAGCTAAATATTACACGAAATACTATAAAATTAGCAATAAATAAGTGGGACCTAGCGAAATCAGCTGCTTATTCTTTGACAGCCAGTGCAGTGTGACCTAGTGTATACTATACTACTAAGCCTTAACACGGTTTTATTTATGTAACTTTGCAATGATTTTTACATTGCGTTACTTGCTAATGTATGCAATACAAATTATCTAATTAGGTAATTAATGTAATAATTATAGTGCACAGAATAAACATTAAAAGGACACCAGGAAATAATAAATTAATTATAAACATCACTCATCATCAACTACCTGTGTCACAACATCATCTGTGTACGGGTGTATGGCTGTCAGATACTATACAGGGTGATCAATCCAAATGGGTCAGTAGGGAGAAAACGAAAACTATAAGAGATAGAGAAATCTGTTCTTAGGAACTGTTGGATTCCGGGTTATGCATGAGATATACGAAAAAAATAATAATGCAGTTTTTAATAAATCTAAAATCAAAGCCATGGTTCCTAAGAACAGGTTTCCCTATCTCTTATAGTTTTCGTTTTCACCCTACTGACCCATTTGGATTGATCACCCGGTATTATCAAAATATATACTTAATTCGTTTATTATCTTCAGTAAGGTTTTTTCTATAAAAATTTTACGTCTTTCGTACTGTATGCTTCACTTCACTGTAATATTGTGCAATAAAACAGGCGTCCGGTGGAATTTACTAGCGTTGAGAACTTGCCCGGGCGCGGGCGGCGTACTGCCCGGCCGGCCCGGGAGTTAGGGCCAGATATACCGGCTTAATAATAGAGTCGGATATGAAAAGGCTAACCTATACACATACACAAATATCATTACACTTTTTGGAGCATTTAGAAGAATTTGCAAGTAATGTTTCTGTAAAAAATAGCTTTGAGAACAAAATATCATGATGTCTGGTTTATTATGGAGAAAACACACTGAAGCATAAATTACATCGTTAAATACTTCAATGCTTTGAGCTATTTAATTGTTGTTTATTATTATGCTTGTATAGGCAAATCTCTCAATTATTGACAGAAGTGAATATATGACTTCATCACCCTTAGTCTACTGTATGCTATTCTTCACTGTATATTATGCGTCCGGTGGAATTTACTAGCGTTGAGAACTTGCCCGGGCGCGGGCGGCGCGCTGCCCAGCCGGCCCGGCAGTTAGGGCCAGATATACCAGCTTATAATGGACTCAGAAATTAAAAGGCTACACAAATATATTTTCTAAAATTAGTAGCCTAACGATAAAAACGATCTGTCCTATTGACCTATTTCTTGGTCTTACTTTAATGCAGATATGCATTTTCCGACCCACATTAAGTGACATTTTTCGCTATTTGTTACAAGTAAAGATACAAATGGTTTAGATTCCATTTAACACGTATAGGTAACAACTCATTTATTTATTATTTTATTTATTATACAGAATTAGCACAAACAGCTGAACCTTACGTGCTAATTGTTAGTTGTTAGAAGAATACATACCCTAGTACTACTACTCAACACAAACCCTAGATTTTCTCGATAGGAGAATTATCCGTAGCTAAGACTACATCTATTTATACTTAATCAAGTATAAATATATCAAGTATTATTCATTCATTTCGTTTAGTTCGAGCTACCTATATTAGTTATAAATTAAAAAATTCTTGGAAGCTTGGTATTCTTCGAGAAACAGCAATTAATATTATCAGTTGGTAATATTTTTTCTTATTTCAATGAACCCAACTAGTCATAAAACAACCAGACTTCTTATAGACTAATAATAAATATTGCTGATACAATGCAGTGCCGATCACTAGGTATGGGAAACTTGGAAGAGATATGGCCAAGTCTTGAATTTATGGTCAAATCAATGGGATACCAACACGGTACGAGACCTCCTTGTATGGTGGTTGGCGGTAATTATAGAGAGCTTGTCTTTTTATAAGAGGTGACTAAATGCATGCGATGCTGTTTTATGGATATACGACATATTGCTGAGGTGTATTGCTGCGTCGCCTTTCGATAGAAATGGCATAAAAACTGAGATAGTATTTTTTTGGACATTTAAGCACGCATAATTAAGCACGTTTGTTTAATGATTTGAGGGAGCGTTTCATCGGGGGAGACATTGTGATCGTGGCTTAGATTTCTACAAATAAATAAGAGGCAGCTAATGTTGCGTTTCATTTCATCCACATTACAAATCAAATGAAGATTTTTATTGAAGAGGTCATGTCACCGCAGAGCTGTTGTTGACCACTTTGCTAACAGTTTGATAGCATTGAACCTATTTTTGTATATCTATGGGAGAATCTACTTTTATGATAAAATGTTCACATTGATACGTGCCGAATAATTAAGGCACGTAAAAAGTATAATACGATACTAAATTAATTTTCCAGTAGGTATTCTATGAATTGTAGTCTATAATTGTCTACACCTTTTCTTATTTCTTTAGAAAAATACTGCTTATATTTATTTATTATTTAATTTACCTAGTTGCCTTAGCCGTAAAGTTTACGATCCAAGCCAGAATACGATCGTTTAACTAATTACAGTGCACTTTCGCTGCCCTTAAACGTCCACAGATAAACGCCCAATGAGCCAAAGACGGATGGGAAATATATTATCTGTCAAGTAATTTATTATATTTTTCCAATTCCGTTTAACGCTTGCACATTCATACGTGTCACAGAATCAAATGAGCGAGCCTTCGAGATTGCTGGGATACTTGGGGTTCTTTTGAGCAGCCGCAGCAAGTTTTGCCTTATCTTACTTAACTGGAAACCTGCCGCTGTTCTGTACTCGGCTGTTACACTTCATGCCAAACAAAAGGGGAAATTATTAAGAAATACTTCCTACTTTTTAATAAGTTAGTCGTTAGGTTTAATGAATAAGCTTTATAACATTTCTTGGATTTTTTGTATCGAACTGGTAAAATACAAGAGCCCTATCAATTAGATATTATATCGCTTAAATATAATGTATTATAAATTAATATCAGGTAACTTCCACATTTTAATGTAGAATTAGAAATCGTGTTGTTTACACTACAGCAAGGAATAGACGGCAATAGCTTTAATTTGTACAAACAATAATTTTACATAATTGATTACTTGATTGGCCATACGTATCGTGGAGCCAAAGCGACACATAACTCACTCGATCCAATCAAGTGGTACATTCGCAATCAATAATTGTAACACGCCTCATTGCGATAACAATGCACCGCTCAATTGCCCAGTTCATTGAACCACTTAGTGATCACTTGCACTTTCCCGTGTTCCTGTTCTGTTAAGTATTACTTAGTATATCATTTATTATGTTTAGTTATTTCCGGATAACATTTTCTCTAAGTTATTGATAGATGTAGTAGCTTTGAATAATTCCATATTCAATTAATAGATGATAGTGAATTCTCGGGTTAGCGCCGGACCGTTAGCATCCTAGATTAGCACAGCTTTTTCGCCGGTTTTAAGCTATAAGTATTTCACCGAGACGATTTTTAGCTTGGCATGCACGGCAAACGAACGTATTGTTTTGGTATCCTATTTTTTTATACTACTCTGCCAGCCCATGGTCCATATTTAGAATACTGAAACATGCACAAAACACTGCTTGCAAAAAATGCGTCTATGCTGGCTGTATATTAAGTAAGATAAACCACTCTTTGACTGCTATTTTAACGATTTACTTATATAAAGAAAAATTCTCCCTTGATGACAAGTTCTAGGTTCTCTCGGACAATTAAAAAATGAAATTGTAGCAATTTATAGTATTTGATTAGATAATTTTTGATGAAATAAAAATACGCGATACCTTTTTTTGCACTGAGGTGTTTCTTTCGCAGTACCGGCTCATTTTCGAATGAAAAAGGTCGAAGAATCAAGTAGGTCAGTTTCAGGTCGTCTTAAAAAAGTGGTAAAAATGAACACTAAACTTCACTTAACGGATATTTAATTGTCCGTTATTGGCATGGTTTTATAATTGGTTAGTTTTTGCCGTGGTTATTACGACCGGCAATAATAACTGTTAATAATGCAGTGATATAAAGAGTGACAACATTTCTTCGCTACCTTTAGTCATCGTGATCGTAAATATAGTATCATAAGGTTAAAATATGGAGACTAAATTACGTAAGCTTGCGTTTCGCAACATTATGAAAATTTAAGCAAGTGACAAAATATGTAATACAATTATGATTCCTGAAGAAGCTTCATACTGTTAATTAATTAATTATTGTATTAACATGATTGCAATGTGTGAGTACCGTATAATATTTTTAAAATTATTCGTAAGTACTCGGCTAGCGTAAAAATTGGTATCAAAGAGAAGAGATTAGGTAGGTATGTCAAATCAACATAATTCGGTGTTGTTATGATTATTAAACATTAATTAGAGATAAATAACTAATATCAGGTTTTATTTATCGTACTTATTTAATTAGACGGTAATTCGTTACGTACTACATGTGTGAAAATTGTGGTGTGTGGTCAGAGAGTGAGGTAACCGCAGGCCTCAGTCACATTAGATGGATAAGTGCTCATGATTGTTTACGAAATTAATGACGTATGTACTTAACTATCACGATCATTGCAATTTTTAAAGCGAATTTCATCACATTGGCGCTGGTGGCAAAAAACCGGTTAAGTATGCCAAAAGTGCTGATGTCAGTAACAATAAGGCAGTGACAAAATTGGAAGACTTGCTGACTGGATCTTGTAGTTTCGTTTGTTTCAAGTTTGTCGTCCCGGCATGGAACAGGACATTGGTTTAGATCTAGTTAGGGTCCTAAATTTTTTCACTGTGTAGTCCTTACTTTATTTTTGTGACATAAGTACTTCTTACAAACTGGCATGCAAACTCCTACTGAGATAATGATGTAGGTATGTGTAATCACATACAAATTACGAATCAAACATGTATAAACGTCCTCAACGCGTAATTAATTACAATCTAAGCAGTGTGTTAGAATGTATTGCCTTAGTAAGTTAAACGCGGTGTAACTCACTAATTAGATAGTTTAATGAGCTCTGAATAATGTGGGAGCCAATCAGCCGTCAGTTACCTAATTAAGGTTAGTGTGCTTTTTAGAGTGTTACATAAACTAAATACATAAAAGAAATGAAACACGTATCATCTCGCTCTTGTCACAACGACAATATAGGTTAAAAATTTTGTAATACGGTACTACGGCTTTACAAGGATTTCAAAATTTTAAAATACTTAAATAAATAACGGAAAACCTCACACAAATCGATCTACTAAGCTTTAGTAGGCTTGTGTTATGGGCACTGTCTAGACGATGATACGCATACTTATAAATATTATAGGTATTTTTTTGTTCGCACCGACGGCAAATAATATTATATGAGTAATATTAAGCACAGTTTTATTTAGTTATATTGATGTTATCCGCCAAGAAGGTTATTTTATTTATTAAGTATGCAGATAGGTTTTAGGGGATCGCGGATTATGGAAACAAAATTAACATTATTAAAACAAAGTTAAGGTTTCATCCACGTCTTATTCACAAGGAATCGCTTCAAGCCGCAACTTTTATTTCAATGCATTAAGAGCGAACAATGTCCAACCATCGCGGCGCATCGACCGATCGATGCGAGCCGAGCCGAATGAAGATTTTTTTTACCGGCTTCCGCAGATAAATGTGGGTGAAAAAATCCTAAAATATCAGTTTTAGTTTCAGTTTCATTTATTGAAACGTTTTAAGATCCAGAAAAAGAAAAACATGCATTACCTAATTACTAACTAAACTAAAAATAGTAAAAATAAATTCAGAGATGACATATGGTCATTTCCTGAAATTAATATAAATGAGTTGACACCAACTAATAAATATTAATTTCCAAAAAGAAACACGGAACAATGTTACTATTATTTTTGCTTATTAAATATTTTAGAAGTAACAAGATCCAAACAAAAAGAAGAAATTTTACCAAATTGAACGGATGCGTTTCTCTTATCAATTTCATTAAACCAGCGTTACGACATTACATAAAAAAATGCAGATTTATTTGTCGTCGTCGTCTCATCATGTGGCGTCGCATGCGTAAGGAAGAGTATGCATTTATTTAGTTATTTTTGAAAGTTTGCGGTCTATGAGTATAATGAAGCAACGCTTTATTATATTCGGCTTGATAATAGTTCTGTCAGAAAAACTATAAATATTATATTCATGAAATATTTTTAGACCATCTAAAACAAGTGAAAATCTTCTCAACTAGAAACCGACTACTTCCACGCCAAGATTCCAAGAATATTTTAAATGCTTAGCAATGTTTTGTGAAGTAGCTGTTGCGTGGCCAATTATCGCCTACATTAATTGGCTGTTATCTCAGTCGTTATACTTTTATAAATAACATAACTAGAAAAAAAAAAACAAATAAATCATCAAGTAAAGATATAAATATAGTTACATTGTAGTACTTACAAATATTATATAAGTCATTGTAATGTAACGTCTAAAACTTCTATAAAAAGGCTGATAAGGTTACTTTATCTTAGTCTTTTGAGAGGGGTATAATTTGTTACAATATTATTAAATTTCAAGTTTAATACTCATAGTTCAGTCATAAAATTTGCACATCGCTCGACTGAATACTTGTGTAACATCTCTTGTCTAACAATGTGTGCCAGCCGAAGCCGCAAAATATGCGCCCTTCAGGAGTACACTAAACGCCCCAAGCGAATGTGAAGGAGTCAGCAATGGTAAAGCTAACTGGAGTCAACCACTATCACATACAACCAATATAACAATGAAAAGACAGAAACATGACGGATATTTTTAGTTAAAATATGTATTGACAAGCATTGGAAAATTTAATCATGTTGGAGCTTAAGATAAGCCGTGCTCGTTTAGAAAATGCTTCCCTTCACTCGCTTTTATGTCTGTAATATATAATAACAGCCAGCATTTTATATCTATATATTTATTAAAACTAACTACTACTAACACCTTGACTCTGTGTCAGGATCCTATTATAATTAATTGAATTTTAAATTAATTTTAAAATGCCATCTTGCGCTCCAAAACCCAAATAGCGGATGTAGCCCTAACAGCCGCTAAGGTTAAGTGGAACTGGGCTGGACACGACACGACACATTTGCCGCATGTCCAACGAACTGTGGGCTAAGAATACCATTACATGGACTGGATCCCATTCCATCTAATAGAGTACGGCGTCGCGGCAGACCAGGACGGAGATGGCGGGATGACCGAGACACATTCCGAAAGAAAGATTGGTCTGTTGCTGCCTTGAACAAAGACGTCTGGAAAAAATAGAGGAAGGCCTTTGCCCAGCAGTGGGACAGCACAGGCTAAAATAACAATAATAATAATCATTAAATGATTATGAAGCTTATAAATAACACAATCGTTCTTATATAATAGCACGCAGGTAACTTATCAACATAGTCAAGTAGGTATGTACTTAATGTACAATATAATGCAACAAAAATATATCTTCTCAGAAATATAGTATACTGAGTGATCAATTAAAATGGCTCAGTAGGGAGAAAGCAAAAACTAGAAGAGATAGGGAAATTTATTCTTAAGGAACCATGGTGTAGATTATAGATTTAATAGAAACTACACTGTCTTTTTTTTTTATAATCTCATACATGACTGGAAATTGAACCTGGTTTTAATTCTGTAAGTAATCGCGTGTCGTTTTGTAATATTCTTAACAGTGATATTGATCGGGTTGTAAATTATGTACGAGATTCATAAAATAATAATAATATAGTTTTTATTAAATCTAAAATAGACGCCATGGTTCCTAAGAATAAATTTCCCTAATCTTTTATAGTTTGTGACTTCTTCCCACAGACCCATTTGGATTGATCACTCGGTATATATATAAAGGTACCTACCTCCCATCGTGCGACAAACTAGCTATAGTTGAAGTAATACAAGCTGAGCTAATCCACTTACCTGCATTCACAATAGCATTGTGTCTAATACAATCCTATCTGCTTTTGTTCTCATAAACGCGAACCTGGCGCCAACCAGTTACTTACAAAAAAGGTTATAACTACATTGCGTGGATATTGAATTTTCAGCCTTATTCCTTGTTGAATAGGTTTAAAATGTTTGTTGACGAGAGATCATTGTCCTTTTTCAAGAGAATACGTTCTTGAGGAGGGTCAGACGGTTGTAAAATTCCAAAAAGTTATGATCACCATTATTCTGTTAGTGCATTTTGTAGTCTAATGTCCAAGGAAATAGAGTCGATAATCTATATTAACCTTCCAAGGTGGTTACAATCTGCTTTTACTACGAGCTCGTTATCTTAATTTGCGGTTTACCAGTTGTGGTTTGTTCAATGGTATTCAGTTCTTAAGTGGATTAGCTCAGCTTGTATTACTTCAACTATACCAACAAATCTGAAAAGAAACGTAGGTACTATTATGCCAACTGTATCTATTCCCCGCCCAAACTCCAGGGATTTGATAAATCACCATTGACTATATACTGCCTAAAACTGTATAGATGGCTTATACGAAAATTATTCATACGTCTCACGACGCAAAAGGCTCTCGCCGCATGACGCCGTACAAACTTACGGATGAATACATTTAAATAGTAAACGCGACACTGTCGGAGATTTAGTGTGGCATAATGTAGCTAGCTACATAAGTTCCATTACTCACGGACATAACTCGTTCTGTGTTATAAATACGCGCGGACGCGGATCATGGTAAGGTTACGGAGGTGCCGGGTTGGGGTTTCACGTAAGGCTTATAATAGTTCGTTAGGCGCTTCTATTGCCGTAAGTAATTTAAAATAATCAAAATTTCAGAGACGAAAACGAACTACTTATTCAAAATATTAGAAGTCAAGTCATTGTCATTATACATGGTGTCCTGTATTTAATAGGCAACCTTCTGACCGATCAAAACCGACCTTAGAATGGTCCAGACAATAGGCTTCTTTTTTAAAGATATAAGAGCCATTATTAAGTTAATCTGACTATAAATTTTAATGATAGGTACCTTGTTTCACTCTAATACGGGACTAGGCCACAGATGTACAGATTTTTATTCTTTAATAGTGATGCTAACTAGCGTATATGGTACCAATTTTTTTAACGGATTAATAAATGAAATCCGTTTTTGTCTAAGATTATTAACAAGCTTAACAAATAATAGAATCAGAGGGGTCAACTTTATTTAATATTATGAATATATAAAAAAAAAAAGGTTTGTTAGAAGGTTGTCCATTAAATACAGGACACGATGTATAATGACGCTCATTTGTCTGATCTCTGCCTATTATCGAAGAAAGTGACGGAAATATTTGATTCATAAGGTCAGTCGGGATCGGGACAAGCGCGCCAGAGGTGATAAGCGCACTTACTTAGTTGCATCTGTTGTACAGTGAAGAAGAACACGTATCTTTTTCGCTCTTGACAATAAAAATAAGGGTCAAAAATGTTCCCGTCTTCCCGATCTAACGCAGCTCATAAATAAGAATCACGAATCGATTTGAAAATATTGAGCGATATTCGATTTTAACGGTGTGAATATACACCCGTTTCATATGTAATTAAATACTTCCAAGTTTCAGATAGGAAACATGTTCGAGTTCTATGCACATACATATCGCCATAAGTCGTCATCAACGCAAGCGCATCGTTATAAATACGGTGCGTACGGACATGGTTTAGGGTTCTGTCGACCATTACTCCGCGCACAAAGGGTTTGTTAGCAGAAGTTATGAAGAACTACCTCTGCTGTTTGCCTTGAATAGGCTAGCCGAGGTGTAGGCTGTACATAGGGCTAATGTATCTGGATTAAGCCTGGCTTTGTCCCGAGGGAACGTCCCGAAGTTGCAAGAAGTTTTGAAGAACTACCTTGGCTTGCCTTTAATAGGCTAGCCGGGATATTTATCGAAGTGAAGGCTCTACATAGGTAAAGGGCTATGTATGCGTATATAATCTCACGTAGAAAGAGCGGTCTCAAACTCTTTGCGCAGTAGTCATTTATGGTTTGACACTCTTTGTCTTTTTAAAACTTTTAATCAAACCGCCTACTTTTTTTTAGAATAAGGTAACAATTTTATGATATCCTAATGTGAAAAACGGGTGTTATTTAACTTGAAAGCGGTCACTTAATGAATTTACTTTGAGACGTAACAAAAGATAATGTTCCTTAATTGATTCTTAGCTCAAGACGCCAAATAGACTAACAGAAGCAATTTTTCTCCAGTGTGTTTTTTAAACAACGGTTATAATATACATAGGTAAGTGTAAATATAATAAATAAAAAAGACAAAAAATTAATTCTTACGCACCATCACTAAATCAATAGAAAAAGTTCCTACTTAATCACCAATTACAAAGCAACAACATAGAAGCGTCTTTCATGATAAACTGCCACTCTCAATACTTAACGGGACCGATTTTCATCGCCATTAAAAATAAACAATTACCACCATCTTCCAAGGGCCCTATTACGGGGGGTGCTGACATAATTTCAGCTCAGGTGGCCCAGAGGGCGATCCTGCGCCCTTTTTGCGATACATTATACAACGCACCTGCGACTCGACCTTTGCGCTTTCGATCACCAGTAACGTACGAGGACATTTGCATTGCAAAACACGGAGATTTACTGGTAATTGTTTTTTGTTCATAAATGACTGTCGATATTTATTGGGAAAAGTTACTGCGAGTTATTAATGAGTAATATGGATTACTTTTCACGGAATTCGTTTTTAAATGTACGTATTTACATTTTATGAAATATAGTAACTACAATACTTTATCATGATTACTTATTTTTAAGGCGGCATCTACGCCGATTGCAACTACCTATGTGTATATACATTATTTAAGCCTTCTTGACGTATCGCTAACTTATTGCTCCTTATCCATTCAAAAATGCTGCTTGTTTTAGACATTTTTCTGTATGATGAAACATGCTACTTACTTCTTTGTTACTTATTTCTTAAATGTTACTACTTAGAACAGGGCTATTGCGATTTATTGGTTTATACATATTTGAAACCTACAGTTTGAGTTTTTCATTGATAATTTTTGCTTTAAAAACTACTCGAAAATGAAATTCACGCAGAAAACTGTTTTTTTTTCAACTGCACACAATGAAAGTATGAAATAGCTAAAGCTATCTTACTAGGTATCTAAAACTCTCAGGGAAAACTATTATTTTCATCAAAAAGTTGGATGAAATTATCAATTTATTTGTCATATACATGAAGTTTTTTTTTAAAGGTATAAGGCCTCTTATTTTTATTAATTAATTAAAGTATACAACTCAAATATATACAGTTCTCTGCAAAACAGTTTGGACACTTTAGTTTTTATTTTACGTGTATATATATTATTATTATTGCTGTATTGAATTATTTCATAGTTGAAAGAACATTTTCAGTATAGAGGTAACCTGCGCGGGAAGACTGAACAGTACATAGATAGATATCGTTGATGATGCCATGTGATGACGTTTAGATTCAAACTATAAATGTTATCTACCACCTTACTATTCACTAGATCAATTGTTATGGGCTTTGTTTGAATTCTATTTAAGTTATAAATAGTAACAGTTTTAGGGCAAATACTGTCACGTCACGTCTCTGGCCATTGAACGGGGTTTGAAAGTCCGGCCCCATTAGTTATCCAAATCGTGATCAAGCGTACAATAGTACAGTTTACCTCGACGGTGACAGAACCAAATATGGAAACTTTACGGAAAGTTGTGTTATTACTTAAATGTATACTTAGCCTAGATTATTCTAAATGAAATGAATTTCGAAATATTGGTTTATACGATATTAAGTTGTAAATATTTGACCGATCAGGCGAAGATTATCCATTTCAGCTTGGGGGAAAATGCTTTTGTTTGTTCGGATGTCCAGTTGTCCATTTGCGGATGTTCTCTTCCTTTGATATGATTACCGTTCGATATGGTTTTAGTAGGCGTTCGTAGCTTTATATTTTCCAGATAAGCACTTAGGTATTGTATAAACCTGTTAAATACAATTTGTGATGTACCTGCAAAATAAATATCACCAAGTTATTTTACCTAAATACAAAAACGAAATGCTTGAAGCTTCATACCTTCATACCTTCATACCCATAAAGAAAAAAAAGACTGAAACTGAATAACTTGGTTTTCAGTTATGACTATTATATGTGTTGCAAACTCTAAAGTCTCTAGTCTATCTTAATTTGACAAAAAAGTTATATTTCCTTTTTCCTTGAACGACCAAGGTATTTAAAGCAATGTCAACTCAGCTACCGTGGCTCGTAGGCCAAGGACAAAAACGTGGCTTAAATTCCATAAAAGGCCTGCAGAGCTGCTGTAACGCAATCGTGATGAACACGGTTCACCGCTGGTAACCTTTAGCCTCTTCCGCAATAGGGCGCCTGTGTACAATGGTTTACACGTAATACTATAAATGTAGTTATATATGTGTATATATATCATCATTAATTCATTATTTTTGGATGGCCTGTTCCTGTGGCTAATACCCAAATTTGAGGAATTATTAACCATTATGGAGCGAGGAGCGTTTCATTGGTCTCTTATCAATGTTTGCGAGCTCTTGTCTTGTCGTTCTGTGGTTGTCCCAAAAACTTGACTTAAAACGAAAATTGATTGCATTTGACGTTTACAAGTTTTATGGGGTAAACTACAGTACACTAATGTATACAGTGTTAAATTGTTAGCTTTCCTAGCTTCTAGATTCCGGCAATTACTGACAAATTATGAAGATATAACAAAAATTCGGAAGTGGCAAAAGTTTCGCATTTTTTACTCGTCTTAAACAAAAGTATACACTTACATCGCGTATATTAAGACTTTTTTTATCTGTACGTCGAATTTTCACGGAGCAATTTTTTTATCAATACAATTTAAATTTGTAATATAATTACTTATATGTTGTCGTATTTTCAGTTTCAGTATTACATTTGATAAGTACATTTTTATCACTTCACCTGTACTATCTCTACTACAATGATTCATTGAAACAAATATATATAAATATATATATAATGACACATAGTATCCACGTAAAAAAAAAAGCCTTTTATTTCGAGTCCAAAGATGCATTACATGTCCCTTAAGCTATAGTTGTTACGTTTAAACATCACATTTTCTTCTTATAGTATTTTGTTAATTAATGATTCATAAAAAATATATCAATAAATAATAAATATGGTATCCACGTATCCACACTTAAAAAATCAGTCTTTCGCGTTTGTTTATCGAGCGTTTCTAAAATAACGTTGTGCCTTAGAATATAAAACAAAATGTTCTTATTATTTCCGAAGTGTCGTACCATGTGGCTGAGTTACGCAGAGCACGTGTCGTGAAGCTCACTTAATGTTATCGCGGAGGCCTCAAGTCAGCAAGCGAAGCGAATGAATCCTAATTCTACGAGGATTTGCGATGTCCCCAATTTAACGAAAGCTTTGAAATGAACTGAAATACTTTTATTTTAGGAAACTGTAGCCCATAGCTCCTTACCTTAAAACTAACATTATATTTATTAAATACAAAATAATAAAAACGTAGGTAACTAAATTAGGTATAGATATATTTTTTTACAGCGATATGATACTTGCGCAAGCTTGCTGTGTCTGGTAGCCGTCCACGTAAACGCCAGAACATGTCAGTTCTGTTTTTTTTGCTTTGTCTCGGCCATGTAAAGATATTAAATCAAAAATGTTTGTTATTCGACCTACCTGCATGAAGAATCATCGATAAAATGAATACCTACACCGAAACTAGATAAATTGCCGCGAGCAATGCATTCGAGACCTCGGTCCGTTTTGTTTGACGTCTATCAAATCAGCAGAAAACAGTATAATTCCCATTACTCTACCTATACCTACATCATACAATACTTCTTTATAACAATACTTCATAGACCACATCACACGATTCCCTAGTAAATTTATAAATATTCAACCGTATCACCGCCACCGCATGTCAATTGTGCCACAGCGCCTCTCCCGCGCTGCGTACTGAGTGCTTGTGCGCACGTTTCATCGCGTACTGATCAAAGGCTACTGAAATTAATTACACGCTTCCCCTATGAATGTTTCAACTGCTCTGCACCACAAAGCTAAAAGTACCTGTAGATCTAGTACGTATATGTGATCCTTAGCTCGTTTTGGAATTAGATAATAAGATCAACATCAGGAAACACTTGAATGTTTGTAGGCGTTTTTTTGACAAAATCAAAGCATACCAGACAGAAACGTTGTACCTAGTGCTCAGGTGATGGCAAAAAATATATGAATATTATTTATTAATACGTCGGGGTCTGCTTAAATATAAACACCTGAGTATCGAATTAAAAGCGAGATAATTCACAAGTTCATCAGATAGTCAGTGTACATACATAGATGCTTTTTACTTGACTACGGTAAAGAAAAAGGAGATTTACGCGGATGACTTTGGGATAATTTCTAGATTATACAATACCTATCACACTAATATTAAAAAGGCGAAAGTTTGTGAGTGAGCTTATGTGTATGTTTGTTTCTTCTTCACGCTCAAACGGCTGGTATGAAGGTAGCTGACACCCTGGATACATGGCTGGATGGACATAGGCTACTTTTTATCCCGAAAAAAATTAGTGTTCCCGTGGGATGAGTGGGTAACATCGCGCAACATAAGGCATTTATCTTAATTACATGAAGCAACGTCATGCTTTCTATAATAATGAGTCATAACAACACAAACCTAGGAATTTTCTCACGTTCCTCCAGCCAAGGTGAGATCAGGTGGATAAGGCGTGTGACAAGCCGTCCTACCATGCTGACCAGTGAGGTCACGAGATAGGTACGTGGCTCACATCGTAATGCGACCGTTGATATCATCTGTGGTTCTGGTAAATGAAGCAATTAAATACAGCCTTTGACAGTTCTGTGAATTATATTGAGGAATAGAGCCCTATTTCAACACGCTGACAGGTGCGACAATTGTCAGGAAAATGTGAAAATTCTATTTATTAAATATTCTACACTGATTTTACTGTTTTATATAGAAAACTCAAGTAAGAGTCAATTTTTTTTCAATTGATCTTTATTGTAAACATTTCGAGCTATAGATTTATTTTATTTTATTTTATTTTATTTTATTTATTTGGAACATCAACAGCATTACAGAACATATATAACAATATATATAGATATTCGACTTCTACGACTTCAGTAAACCGTATGTATTTTAATATGTCTGATTTTACTGATACGATTTTTCCTTGAAATGCTAAATCAATAAAGACCAACAGAAAAAAAAAACTGTGTTATAAAATTATTTTGCATTATCTTCAAAATTACTGCCATTCTTTACCACTTACACAGTGGAAGCATCTTGAAAATACAAGTGATGCTAACCACTACCGTTGAATATATGAATGAATGAAACATTTATTTCAGGTAACTGTGGCCCAGCATATACATACTTTAAAACTAACGTACGTATACATATCAATTACAAAAAAAATTAAAACATAAGTAACTAAACTAGGTCACATTTTTCAACAGCGATGTGTTACGCGTGTTCGAGGTGTCAGGTAGATGTCCACGGAAACGCCAGAACATGACACTCTTCGTTCGGTCAATATTACTCTTCCTTTACGAGGGGCGGAACTCTCAGCACGAAGGAATTAAGGCCGTCCCAGCTCTAATCTTTTGTCAAGATAAATCGACAAATCCACAAATATGTCAACTAGGAAAATTTTATCTTTTTTCAGAACGTAGTCATTTAATTTAATTAGAATTGTATAAAACCTCATTTAGTAAAATATCTCTTTCGACGCTATTAAAACTAATTTTTTCAATCTAGCTTTACAAAATGATTGTATTAAGCGGTTTACACTCACGTGAAATTGTCAGGAACGGCCCGACATGTTTCGAACTCGTATGGAGCCCTTCATCAGGGACGGCTGCCCGTACACCGCTTAATACAATAATTAAATATGTCTCACGAAAGTTTTAATAAAATTATAGCTTTACAAAGCTGGAATTTGAATTGTTATGCATCAATTTAATGAAGATACGAAGAACCGGAACATTAGGTGTTTAGGTTATAAACAAGTATATATTATGTCATATACTCGTATACACATAGGTACTTCTCAAATCAGTGAAGTGTCATAAATGTACATATTTACAGATGAAAACTTACTGCACTCAAAAATGTTAACTTATGTACTTACATGTATCTAACTCTGTCTTCCCTTTAGCTCTTAGAAATATTGTACCAAAGACACGTTATTTAAAATTGACACTATATGTGAATTTTGATTTAAATCATGCCCCAACTAATTTAGGTCAACATAACACACGCCAAAGTAAGCTTAAGTTTGTCATATAAATGCATATATCTGTCACCCGATGCGGCGCGTATATCCTGAAAGATTTACACAGTTTCGTAATATACTAGCGCTATAATTTGCTATTTGCGCGAGTGCCAGCTATCCGTTTGAGCAATAAAGTTGGGTGTTAAATGTTAGTTACATGTCATTGGGAATTATGATTCGTATTAACTTTTGCAGTTACTTTAATGTCCAATAGATTGAGTGTCCATTGAACTTTTTGACATGTTGGGTGACACTAAAGGTGACTGTGGTATTACAATGCATTGCTTGCATCCCTAAAAATCACTTGGTCAACAAAATAAGTGTAGATAGATAGATAATGGTGTACTTGTACTAATCATGCATCGTCAACATAATATGCAGACATAACATAGCCAGAACCATTAAGTATTCTTTAAATTTTAGTCTAAATTGAATTGTACATCCTTATTTACATTTGGTGCATGTATGTACGAAATCAATAAAATCTATATCTAGATATAGCTCGTGAAATAAGATAAGAACACTGGTAAATGACAAAATCTACCTAGTTTATGAAAGTTGCAGATGCAGGATAAAATGAAGACTTCCGCTATCCATGCATTTAAAGTCCTATTGAATTTTACTTCTATTTACTCGATGTCCATAAAGGCATAGCGTGTAAACAAAAAAGGGTTTCTTATTTTCAGACCCTTTGATATAGAGCACAAATAATAGGTACGCAAGTCTCGTTAGGGCTAAGCCCCGATCTCGTATTTTCCAATTTGCGTCCGCGTCGCAATAAATAGCGTCAGTGTGGGAGTGAATCAGCACTGCTCTGATCCAGGCTGTGTACAACATATAAGCTTAACAGGGTCGCTGTCTTTTTGTTCAAGAACTATCCTTGGGAGGTAAGCGAATCGACTTTTGACTTTGTCTTCGGCGTTACTCAAAATTTTTCTCTGTTAAAGTTACATTTGTGCAAACTACCGATTTTATAAATATGAATATTCTTAAATCAGTTCTTAGAACTAACCTACATTACGACGCGTTTGGCTCGGTTTGTAGACACCTGCCTACTGAGTCGGCGGTCCCGGGTTCGAATCCCGGCCGGGGCAAATATTTGTGCAAATATTTGTTCTTGGGTCATGGATGTTATCTATATACGTATTTATATATTATGTATATCGTCGTCTAGTACCCATAGTACAAGCTTTGCTTAGTTTGGGACTAGGTCGATTTGTGTATGATTGTCCCTTAATATTTATTTATTTATTATTTATTAGGTAAGAAGCTCACATTCAATTTACACCTTAGGTTGTGAGTAGTTAGTCAATCAATCCCTGTTAAGAATTTAATTGCCAACAGTTACGAATTCTGTAAGTAATTACCTATATCTATGTGTTATTGTAACGTGGTGTGCGTGAAAATAATATAGGTTCAAGCATTAAGATAATTATATAGCTATGATGATGATAAACGATGAAAATGGCTCCATCTACGAAAGTATAAGGTGGTATAAGAAGCTCCGAGAGTAAAATAAAGCTACTAGTTTTACTTCCACGTGACAGTAAGTAGTTACTTTTGCATTTAAGTACATACATATTTAATATTATTTATACTTTTTGCCACCAAGGTAAGGCCTCATATTTCTTAGATATCGATCATTATGGCGTCATTATGGAGTGATTAATTAAAAACCAATCACCTTGCCTCTCGAGAAATTGCTGATTAATAACAACACGTGTGAATTCTAAAGGACGTATGTGCGCTTGAATTGAATTGTTCGTACGACGATTGAACACTGTAGATCAAGTTGTTACTGGTCTTTCTCGGTTTTGTCGAAGGTGCCGTTGCTGTAATAGGGTGCGGGAATTTTATAATCGCTAAATGTCCGGTATTTTCATTGTTACGTTTTTTAGACGCCACACTCCTTAATTAAATGCCTAGTGTCAATATTTACTAGTAAAGAAGTTATAGTCTCACCATTTCATTTAACTTTAAAATAACGCCTGGGAATCATATAAATTAATCAACGTAATAAAATATCTGGGACCTCCTGTACAAATTGACCTAGTCCAAAACTAAGCAAAATTTAATGCATAAGTAAGTATGTGATGGATTAGATTAAATTAGGTAACCTACTAAAGTATCTAATCTAATCCATGATGATGATCCCTATTTCCCTATAAATTGTACATAAATACAAACATCCAGGATTCACTCAGTATTACTTTGGGTTTCAGTTTTCTTACTTGCTTTATATTATTTCTTTAGGTTGTTACGCATTTTCCAAATTCAAAAGACGTTTGCTAATGCTTCTCGAATTCTCGATACGAGTGTCACGTCTGTTAGTTTTTCTTTGACGTAGTCTTTCAATATCATATTACTTTTACTCCAGTCCGATGATAACGACGTGAGAATAACGGCAAGTAAAAGCCTTTAACATACAAGGTACCACATAAATAATACATAATATAAGTAGGTAATTCAATGAATGTGCCTCGAGCATCTTATAATTATGATATGATTATGGCTATACATTTTTCGAAAGTTATGTACTTAATCATACTTTAATTTTAGCGGCACCGTCTGCCGCATAATTTAATCAATCCAAGAAACTCCTAAGCGCCGCACAAATTAGACCAAAAATACGCCCTAAGTCCAAAACTCGTGCATCTCCCAAACTTCCAGGCTGCGGTAAAACTTACGGACGTCCGAAATATCTAAAGTGTACGCAACACTAAACAGCTAGTGTCTCGACACGGTGAGACATACTGTGTAGTTAGTGTTAGTTGTAAAGAGTTTTGCTGGAGTGTGTGTGCAGTTTTGTGCACGGTGTTCTTAGTAGGAAAGGCCGGGAAGTGGCCGGTTTAAACAAGGCGGTGTTGGCTAAACTTATTTGCATTTACACGGGCCGAGTAATTGCGCTGCGCTTCTGGGAGAAGTTTAATTAAACTCGAGTGTCATTAACATGAGATATAAATTATGGAAGTAATAGAGAGTTAGGTAAAACAGCTATGAAACGTCTAGACGGTAAATTAGGTATCAAGTAAAAACTTCTTAGCTCTAATAAACATAATATGTTATTCTCTACTGCAATCGGTTAAAATTTACAGGATTAAGTTACACTTAAACTTAATCTATGCTTTAAAATTATTATAATTATATATTATGCATAAATATGTATATCTATATTGTAACGTGCGGGTAGTAGTCGCCTCTCCTAACTTTAACTTTCCAGCACCTCTAGCAAATCTGTTATACGCGACTCTTTCTCGCGCGAGATACTTATCTATCTCTTTCTGTGCAGTACTGTGAGAGAGTGACGGGTGACGCTATGCCGCGCGACAAGAGTCGCCAAGCATACATAGTTGTACTAGACAGGCAGGTATCTCTTTCCCGCGCCTTTCCCATTCAGCATAATCCGCATTCATGGTTAAAAATAGTCCTATATTATAGAATAATCATTGCTTAAAATAACGCACTGTTTAGGAAATAAATACCAATATTAGTAGGTATCTTTCCCAATATTAACCTATGACCATGTAATTTTATATTTACTTATTATCAAATATATATTTTTTATATCAAATGTGCACCAAATTACTTATGACAGACTCCTTTTTTTTTAAATATCGCGTTACAACTTTAAGCTACTTATGACAAGATGATTATACCTACTATAGAACTTGGGGAGCACAAGTGACGTCTATAGTAATGACGATACTTATACAATAAAACTAATAGGTATACCGTAAATAACTGATAACATGTTTTACTCAGGTTCTAAAACTTACATACAGCATTTTTATTACAGGTTTCCACTAGTTTTTCACGGATCATATCACTGCGACCCAGTTCTCAGCGACGACGGATTGATCAAGAGGGAGCCTTCGTGCACAAATAGCAGAAAAGGCGAATAATAAACGGGGTAAACAATAGACAGTTCATCTACGAGTAGGTCTCTTTAAAAAAGCGGAATCAGAGAAGACATTTATTCATGCTACCCATTGGTTCTACACCTCATTCGTGAGATCAATGCTCCGGTTAAGCAGAGGTCGTGGGTTCGATTCCCACTTGCAGTTCAGTGGATTGCGTAAAATTGACTACAAATTTATCCTTTGTATATATATATATCATCATCATCATCATCATCTCAGCCATAGGACGTCCACTGCTGAACATAGGCCTCCCCTTTGGACTTCCATATATACCGGTTGGAAGCGACCTGCATCCAGCGCCTTCCGGCGACCTTTACAAGGTCATCTGTCCATCTCGTAGGTGGACGTCCTACGCTGCGCTTGCTGGTCCGAGGTCTCCACTCGAGCACTTTACGGCCCCATCGGCCATCTGCTCTGCGTGCTATGTGGCCTGCCCATTGCCACTTCAACTTGCTAATCCGGTGAGCTATATCGGTCACTTTAGTTCGTCTACGGATTTCCTCATTTCTGATTCGATCACGTAGAGACGTATATATATATATAAAAAGATAATTTTATTCTCAATCGGACATGGACAGAGTGGTCGTGGCTATGGATTGATAGCTTCGGTTCTGATTGCTGCCTTAGCGATGCTTCTTTACTTATCTCCGTTGGAAGCATTAGGCATAGTTGTTTGCGTTTTTATCTCTACACAAATTCTATTCATCTCAATTATTATAGGTATAATCGTCAGACAATAGCCTCTGTCAATGAGCGAGGCATGATTAAGAGAGTTCAAAGCCCCCAATGCTAAGAGCAGCCTGATCAAAAAGCCACGACTGCAATCCATAACACTCGAGATATAGCTCTTATGCTACGTTCACTACTGGGTCAGTTGCTATCCTACCGTAATGATAATGTACCTATATTGAAAGAGAGGCGTGATTAAGTGATGTAGTAGGAGAGTTCATAGCCCCCAATGTTAAGAGCAGCCTGATCAAAAGGTACTTAGTAAAATTAAGTATATGCTAACATTAAAGACATTTACAAAAAAGTTTAATAAAAAATACAAGCATATTTTTAATTTCAATAGTAGTCAATTAATTGTTCAGGTAACTAAACCAGTCCAAACGATCCACTTTCACGTTCCAATCCGTACCATATATCAATTCACGCACCACACATTAATGCCTTCAGGAAAAATATATAATGCAACACTCATAAATACTTCGCAGTGCATCACCGCCGCCTTTCACAATCTCTCACATCCTATTGCGACCGTTTCATCATATCTCCATAGGGTTATGGTTCTTTATGGAACAGTATGATTCTGCACGATTCTGCAATCCATAATTTTCGAGATATAGTAGCTCTTATGCTACGTTCACTACTGGATCCTGTTTTTACTCGCACACATGTTTTGTTGACTTTTTTCTATTACTTAGTAAAATTAAGTATATGCTAACATTAAAGACATTTACAAAAAGTTTAATAAAAAATACAAGCATATTTTTAATTTCAATAGTAGTCAATTAATTGTTCAAGTAACTAAACCAGTCCAAACGATCCACTTTCACGTTCCAATCCGTACCATATATCAATTCACGCACCACACATTAATGCCTTCAGGAAAAATATATAATGCAACACTCATAAATACTTCGCAGTGCATCACCGCCGCCTTTCGCAATCTCTCACATCCTTGCGACCGTTTCATCATATCTCCATAGGGTTATGGTTCTTTATGGAACAGTATGATTCTGCACGATTCTGCAATCCATAATTTTCGAGATATAGTAGCTCTTATGCTACGTTCACTACTGGATCCCGTTTTTACTCGCACACATGTTTTGTTGACTTTTTTCTATTACTTAGTAAAATTAAGTATATGCTAACATTAAAGACATTTACAAAAAAGTTTAATAAAAAATACAAGCATATTTTTAATTTCAATAGTAGTCAATTAATTGTTCAAGTAACTAAACCAGTCCAAACGATCCACTTTCGCGTTCCAATCCGTACCATATATCAATTCACGCACCACACATTAATGCCTTCAGGAAAAATATATAATGCAACACTCATAAATACTTCGCAGTGCATCACCGCCGCCTTTCGCAATCTCTCACATCCTTTTGCAACCGTTTCATCATATTTCCATAGGGTTATGGTTCTTTATGGAACAGTATGATTCTGCACGATTCTGCAATCCATAATTTTCGAGATATAGTAGCTCTTATGCTACGTTCACTACTGGATCCTGTTTTTACTCGCACACATGTTTTGTTGACTTTTT
Organism: Apotomis betuletana; assembly: GCA_932273695.1. Lineage (NCBI taxonomy): Eukaryota > Metazoa > Arthropoda > Insecta > Lepidoptera > Tortricidae > Apotomis > Apotomis betuletana. Next base: position 27,841,144 of record OW026300.1, on the reverse strand, counting down.
TCTATTACTTAGTAAAATTAAGTACCTATATGCTAACATTAAAGACATTTACAAAAAAGTTTAATAAAAAATACAAGCATATTTTTAATTTCAATAGTAGTCAATTAATTGTTCAAGTAACTAAACCAGTCCAAACGATCCACTTTCGCGTTCCAATCCGTACCATATATCAATTCACGCACCACACATTAATGCCTTCAGGAAAAATATATAATGCAACACTCATAAATACTTCGCAGTGCATCACCGCCGCCTTTCGCAATCTCTCACATCCTTTTGCGACCGTTTCATCATATCTCCATAGGGTTATGGTTCTTAATGGAACAGTATGATTGAGACAGATGCGAGGTAGTCGAATTGAGTAATGCATCAGTATTGACCTTCGATGTGACGTCAATTAGTACCAACCGTAAATATGTAATACAAGGATATTATGAAGTTCGATTTATTCAAGTAGTAACATATTAAGAAGCTACTGAGTTGAGCATTCAGAATATTCTTTGATCGTTTGCGCTGGTTAACCCTTTACCGCATATAGAAAAAAAATAGTTGTTTGAATTTGAACCTTGACCTGTGCCAATAAGGTCCAAGTTCATATCTGCCATATATGGCTTCGTATGCGGTAAAGGTTTAAAAAGGAAATCAAGGATTGGACACATTTTATCTTGACATAACTATGTATTTATACATCGGAAAGGGATCAAGGTTGGGTGAGGACGGTGCAAGACCGATCGTCGTGGAGAACATTAGGGGAGGGTTTTGTCCAGCAGTGGATGTCTTTCGTATGATATTTTTATGCCCCGTTTGTGGATTGTGCGATCGAAACCACAAATGGGGCACAACATGGGCAGCCTGATCATTATTGTTCTTTTTTTATAAAGTTAGATAAACTTTATTGATTTTTACATTTAGTTAATTGGCTGAATCTGTACCTACTTAGTGGCAAAATTTATAAGACAAATGTCAATTTCATTTAGCATTTACCTACTTAACACGTATTCTTGTGTAGTAAGTATACTACCATCTGCAGTTCTGTAGTTTCCATTACCATTAATCTTCTCTGAATTAGCGTTGACTCAGGTCATGAAATGTACTTCAGGACCTAATAACATCTGTGTTTTGTATTAACTGAAAATCTATTGTTTGTAAAGTGATGTAATTTGCAAATAAATTAAATTCATATCTTTGGGATGCATTTAGGTACCTATACATAGCGTAGGTAATAGGTAGGTACTTTAGTTATTATAAACACCCGCATATTTTTAACATATTTCTTCTTGAGGGAAAGTAGAAATACTTACCTAAGTATTATATTTTTTTAACTTTTCGGTCGATGCAAATGGCAAATTGTCACCACTATCATCATGGTCACTTCAATACAACACTGGAAATACCCTGTCAATACCCAGATCAATACCTTGGAATTAAGCAATCTTGCTTAGGTTCTCTCTAGTAGACAAAGAAAGAATGAGGTTTAGTTTAACGCAGCAGACAAAGGTTCGGTATAAAACATAGGCATCAATAGCCAATACCAATCCTTTGATAAAAGATCACAACTGCTCGTATATCCTGAACGCCGTTCACACAATGCACATTGCAACTAACTGTTTCGCTGCAAATTGAATGCGTGAACGATTCGCGGCGCAGCCGGCATATTTTTAATTATTTGATCAGGCAACACTGATAAATCAGCAGCGGTAATTGGTCGGCCAGTGTTGCCCTATAATTATTTCACGCCCTGAAGTAATTAGTTCATGAATTTTAATCCGAGAGCGCTGGGCGTTAAGTGATTAAGGGCCAGTGCAGAATGGACCGCTTTGCTTTCTTTATTGCGCAATAACCTTGCGTCGAGTTTATGATTTGAATTTAGAATTGCTTTGTGATTCTAGCGAAGATGAAACAAAGGAAAACTTGACAGTTTTGTATATATATTTACACGTATTTTAAACGCAAGTCTCCCCGCGCGCGTGTTCATTCAAATTATTTGCGTTTGAACTAGTACCTGATACTGATATATTTATATAATTATATACATCGACACATCTATGGTTATACATTCATCGTATACCTATTTACGTACTAGTACGTAAACAAAATTATACCTCAAAAGTTAATTTTAAAAAATCAAAAATGTATCTGCACAACACGCAAAGCTCCGTGGCTTAGATTGCGAACATATTATTAAAACTATTTGTTATATTTTCTACCGCTCACAGCTAAAGTAAAAATGCTCAAATCCCATCTCACTATAAGCATTTCATCCCCTTTCTCGACTATATAAATACACTTATTTTTAGTACAAACGGCTTAGAATATCTCGAGCAGGCGTATAAAACAGTTTCCCGCGTGGCGGTGACACGGCGTAGGGTATCCACAATGCGGCAAATGGCGCGGAAATATCGCAGACGGGCAGACATTTTGTTCCTTTTCGCTAGCCACGCTCATTATCTGTCGCCCCAGTGTTTCTTTGTCGAGTTAGTTGCTTTATTTACTCTGATGCAGGTATTCGCTTTTAACATTGCTTTTAGATGGAGTTTTCAACTCTGTTGGTGTAGGTTTGGTGTTTGATTTGATATAAGTTGACGTGATTTCGTATCGTCACCTAAGAAACGAAATATATGTTTTTATTTTAACGTACCTACTGATTATTTATTACATAATATACTACAATAATTGAACATGAATAAAAAATTAAACCATTAAACTAAATTAAGAAATCGTTCAACGGAACGCGTGGCTGTAGTTATAACGTTTATCAGGCGGTTCTTATTGATTTTAATTTAAAAAAGTTATAATATAATCTATTTCATGAACCTATATTTACTATAAGTGCACGAATGCAATTCAACGATGAAGATAATTCTATTATTGTCAACCATCACCACAAAGCATACATTCCCACAATAAAATGTTAACTACAAATTTACATTACAATTAAATTATCTTGTCAATGATTTCCCTTTCCATAAAATGCATTAATGATATTTATAGATACAAATACACATCTATTTATTGCTTTTCGCACGCACTCGAAATAATCGAGGGTGCTGTACAATTCTATAATTACGCGGAATATTGCCATATCCAAAATAAAAATAAAATAAATAATAATCCCCGGGCGTCGTAAATAATTCTGTGCTCTTCCGGCGTGGACTCTCGCGAATATCCGGTAGGGGAGTCACCCTACCGCCGCCATTTTGTATTTGGATTTCGATTGTCATTGTTGATAGAAATATGGAAACGTGATGGAAATAACTGTTTTGAATTGTTGATGTGGTTAGTTTATTTAAACTATGATTAATTTTTGCGGTTACCCTAGTACTTCGGGCGAGAAGCATTACTAAAATACACATTATTTAGAAAAAAGTATTCTGACTGAAGAAAAAAGTATACTGCCAAAATTATTTATAACTTTTTCGTGCATGTTTTAGTTACAGTTATGGTACTTTTGTACCTATATGTGCGGTAAAATTTTATGATTATACTTAGGTATAGCATTTTAAATTGAAATGGTGTAAAATTGCTATTCAGGGCGCCATTTTGAAATGAAACAACAAATTAAACAAGAAGGGCTCGTTAAGCCCTCCACTTGTTTTGTATTTTTTACCCATTGTCCTTATTAAATTAGATTTAGCTCTCGCTTAAACGGCTCAAACTGTGACTCTAACGAAAGCGTTTCGCTCCCACATTACTTAAAATTATGGACATCCTATGCCCAGTCTAATGTGGTCCCTTGTGTTCAGTAACTAAACAGGAAGCTTTAAAGGATCGAATACAGTGCTTGGGGTCTTGCTCATTGGTTTTGTAGAAAACGAATAACACAAATTACGCGGGTGTTGATTAAATTAGAGAGAAGGATTTATGTTTGTTACCAATTTAGCAATGATGTGAAGCGATCGCACATAGGGGTACGTCGCTTAAGTGGAGATACGAAGTAATCAAAGTTTATGTGTCAGTGAGGGTTTGTGGTCATTTTGAGCCGTTACATTGTTGTATTATGGGCCTATTGTTATGATATTAATCATCATGATGATGCTTGTTATTTAATTTTAAGGAATAATCTGTTATTTATTTCTAGTTACATATGAGTTTTTATGGATAAAAATAAGCAGGGGTGCATTGAATATTCCTTATACATGCAACCAAATTCCTATTGCATTGGTATTGTGACATTTAACATTTGTGACACATTTTGAACGAATGTTATATGAACACACAAACTACCTTATTCTCAACAATTGACTCTTTTTTTAAACATCCTGAAGTATGATGTAAAATGATTAGAAAGAAAGAAAGAAAGAACGAAAGAAAGTTTATTTCGCTGCAATTAGTATTACATATTATAACAATTAACGTTAACGTTATTAGTTCATGCATTTATAGAGGCATTCAATCTTCGTCCTCCGGGTAGGCAAGCACTTGTGACTCCTCTGGTGTTGCAGGTGTTTATGGGCGACGGTAATCGCTTTCCATCAGGCGATACGTTTGCTCGTTTGCCCCGATGACATAAAAAAAAAAAAAAAATGCATTCTGGAATATTGAAACAAAAAGCGTTGAAATGGGAAAATTGGTGTTTTTCTGCTTGCAATGTATTCCACTTCCTTCCTATGATTTAGAATCTCAAATGTAACATTGAGATTCTAAATCGTACATTACATCAAATAATATATATTTGGAAATTATATTCTCATAGTAATAATAAAACCATTTCAAGAATAAGAATAAAGCCTCTAGTTTCTTGCTCGTAACGCCATCTAGCGGTGCTACGCGGAACTCGGTGGCCGCGAAGGCTTCTACGCTTTCAAATTGGTTTGGAACACGAAGCTTTGTGGTTCGGAGCGCTATAGAGCCTTCGTGTTTACAGCGCACCTTTTGAAAAATGGACGCTTTAGAAATCATTTGGGTGCATACAGTTTGGTAATTTATTGAAATTGGTTTTGAAACAATGCATCTATATGATTTCTCTCTACTTTTTGTTTTAAATCAGTATGTGTTTTTGATCCTATTACTTGCGCTATTTATGCGCTGCTGATTTAAAATATAATTGAGGATATGAAAAGGTCTCAGAAAGTCAAAAATAAAATCTAAAGTACTCATTAACAATAGAATAAATAGTAAGTAAGTACGTATGATCTATAAATATGGGTAGAAAATGGTTCCATTAAACATGTACCTGTAATTTTATTGTTGCCTCAATAGAACTAAGTAGTTTCTTGACCTGGCTCCGATTTAGATAGACCGATGATTTTTACTCTTAGGTATATTGAACTGTCCCGTATAATAAACAAACTGACCGCCAACAACTCAATTGCGCTTAAAATACGCCCCCATGCCTAAGTGAGTGGCGTCCCTGATAACACGGAGGTCAGTCCACAGTTGCGATAAGTCTCGATTTAATACCGACCCCTTACTTACCCAACCACGTATATAACGCAACCGATTCATTACGAAGAGGACTTCGTATCTTAAAAATAAAGTCCACGTTCCAAGTCCACGGAAAAGTGACATGAGGGGTAGATTGAGTAAGAGGTCGATACGTTAAAAGGTGGTCTAATGCGGTCGTTTCCATTCGTTACGACGTTAGGCCGTACCTTATTGTTAGCTTATAATACGGCTTTCGGTGGTCCGTGATGAAATAGGAATTCGAGGTGTTTTAATGCGACTACTCTCCGTGGTTAGGTTTAACGAGTTTCAGGGAGAATTCTGTGAGTAACCTGCAGAGAAGGTTACTTCACTTGTACTAAAAAAAAAATGTTTATGCACAACTGTTTCTGTGCCTTGAGATGAGTTCAAATTTGTAAATGTGGTGTAGTAGTAATCTAAATTAATGATATAAAGATTATTTATTTTAAAAAGTAGGTGCAATACGTAATAAATAGTAAAGTAGGTAATATGTTGATGATCTGGACGGTATAAAATAATAATAAAATAATAAGTACAAATACATGTCAGAACTGTTGTTTTAAAACACTACTAACTAGTGGCCCAAAATATTTTTTCTCAAACATGCAATGAAATATCGTCATAACGTGCGTTAAAACAGGCTTCGAAGTGTCAAGTTTCGGGCGGAACAATTCGAGAGAACTGTAAAGGAATTTCATACAAAATTGAAGGTCTAGGCCGGGAAGTAATTTGTTTTTAATTTTAATGTAAACATGGCGTCTGTGTTTATGAACAGCTGATATCATTTTTTTTCTAGTGGCTACCCATTCTGCCATCGGACCAACAATGTCCGCGTTAATGCCTAGTACACACGAACTGATATTAAGAATACAAATCTGCATGATTCAATGTGTTGATGAATAAATTTAAAATACTGTCTATACGCAATTACGCAAGTCACCATCAGAGACCATAGACAATATAAAAAATCTTCTGCCGTTATTTTATTTATTATAGAAATTAAGATTCTTATTATCAGGTTGTGTATAATGGCCCTAATATTCGAGCACTACACACGTGGACGACTTTTTAAAGAAAAAAAAATAGAGGTATTGGAGGGAAATTTAAAAATACTTTTTTTAAACATGGCGTCTGTGTTCATGAACTGGCTGAACAGCTGAATTATGTTTTTTGAGTGGTGTATTTTTTTATTTCATTGCATATGTTTGAGAAAAGCACTATACATGCCTTAGCCGTGAAAAGGGCTTGCCGGCTTCGTATCACTAGACGCGCGGCCTCCCTTACGGTCGGCCGTCTATATACCTACTCAGCCGGCAAGCCCTTATTTCCCGGCGTCTGCAGTAATGTACTATAAAGTCCTGCCGTCATAGCGTGACGTAGTCGTAAAATAGGAGTAATGGAATTTTGCAAAATATTTTTGTGTTACTAACTGATTAAATCTAGGTTAGGTAAACCTGATAATTTAACACAAATATTTTGTTTTTAGTATACCCGTCTACCTGTGTAGACGGTATTCATCATCAAATGTAGTAGGTATGATTTAAATGTCAATCGGATTTCAATAACAAGAGTCAAGATTATGATTTATGGCCTGACCATGAAATTGTTAGAAAAATTGCAATTAATGCCTCACTAATGTCTTGATAACATTAAAATAAATGTAATAAATAACATAAAATGTTGACAGTTATGTAAATGCGTCGATAATAGTTATTACGATTAAAATATAGATACGGTCGATAAAGTCATGTTAACGGTTCATTTGGAATAACTCCCTATAAACTTAGGATTACTTCAACGTTTCTAATGATATCTGTCAGAGATATCGCCACTATACCTGCGTCTACTTTAGCAATGTTCTCTATTAGCTTTTAAATGACAATTTGTGAATGTCACTTGACGTCGCTCGAATTATCAAAAATTCAAGTTATCGCCCATATCACGGAAATATGGCGGTAATGTGGCCAATAAACCGTCAAAATTCCAAAAGGGCAATGTAATTTGAATTTGGCCTGGGGATTATGTTCATGTTTTTTTACTGTTTTTATTATATCAAAAACTTTTGTTTTTTCGGGTGGAATCTAGCGACTCAGTTTGAAGCAGATATCTTCAACAGATTAAGCTGGAATTTTGGATACCTACTGAACTTTGATGACAACACGATACATTTTTGACAGAAACCTATTTAAGTATCAAAATGTATGTCTTAGTTCTTTCTTTCTTTATTTTTGTATTTCTTTTTTTCTTTCTTCCTTTTGTTCTTTATTTATTTTTCTTTCGTTCTTAATTACTATTATTTTATAGCACACAGCTGTGTTGATCAAACTCGCTTGCGATTGGTTTCATAAACCCACACTGTTCTAATGCTTCATTATGTAGCAGTTGCATAAACAGCTACTAGGTACATACAGAGGTTATTTGTATTGAACTTGTTTCTACCCTCCAGAGCCCGGCCTCGCACAATATCGTTCACCCACAATTCATTTTTACTGCAACTTGCAACCTCGAGCTATAAAGTGAGTCATTAACTCACGTCCCGGTTCGCACTAATCTTTATGGATCGACTTGTGTCAATTTAACGGCCAAACGGTTGGCTAATGGATAATAAAACGAAGCCTGTAGAGTTGTTTAGCGCTGCTTTTTAAATGACCGCTTAATAGCGATGTAAGTGTTTGTGCTGAAGTGGTAGTCGGTATCAGTTTTGCTTTCATGTTTGTTTATTTAAGTGGAATGAAAATATTGGGAAATTAATCAATGAGATTATTTTTACACTGAACAACTGAAATGTCATGCATGAACTCACTTTTTAACTTATGTAATCTTTAATATATTCATGAGATAATATTATCATGGTCTACTAAGAGTTATACTCGTACAGAATTGTAACTACATATTTACATTGACAATCTTTGGTCTTTTGTGCCATAAGTTCGGTTGTGCAACTTGTGCACCCATCATATTTTTAACTTCAGTTAATAGAGAATTATACGAACTTACCAGAGAGTAATATTGGATAGCTAATGAAAATGATGTGACATGTATAGGTATAATTTTATTGTCTAAGCTTTATATCGAAATTTCTACAAATATAAAAAAATCAAAGGCTGTTAAACATATCTTACACATCTTACTGCATTTTCTTTTTAACAACTCCGACACCATGCTGAAAGCACATCTAAATTATGCAATAATTCCACACGTTGCATTTATAAAAATGCAAACACCAGCTACAGTGTAGGTACGAGTAAAAACTACCTCCAATTTAATTTTCATAAGGTGGATACTAATACGGCAGTGTATAAGCAGGACCACGACAGCGCATTTTAATTAGAGATAGGTACATGAAAATGCTTTGGAGCACACAGCGTTCGTGAGCGCACATTTAACACCAAATTATATCACGATATCACATACATATTCACCCCGTTAGTTTAAATTACCCCGCTGTTTACTGCGGACTCATCGACTTGCGTAATCCCAAATTTAAATACCAAATCTCTATCACATTTTTACGTAAACGCAAAACTACACAAAAACACGTTAACGCGCGTAATGAATAAGGAAATCGAAATTCTGCCGTTTAATTACAGCGACACAAGTAGGCATTTAAGGTTTCATTCCGGTGAATTTAACAATCCTAATTAGAAGCTCAGAAATCTAATAAAAGATAAGTCGAAACTCCGAAGCCGCATTCATAAGGCGAACTTTCCCGATTAAAATTCCTCTAACGAGTGAGAACCATCTCCTTTAATAAATACAGGCCCTTCTAATTTTCCTCGGAGAGATTTAAGCGGCATAAATTTTGCAGACTGAAAAGAAACTCTCGGAAAGAAGAGCTTGTACATTTTTACGACACGAATCCCATTCGCCCCTCCAGCGGCGAGTTGTCTCTCTTTTAAATTAAATTTTCACTCCTAATTTGAAAGTATAATGTTATTTCACTAGAATTCCGTTATTAAAACTTTTAAATCATTCGGAAGTTTCGTCTTTATATACGTTTGGGGTGCGTTCCTGTGATTTTTTAATCAAAATGGGATCATTTCTAGTGATTTTTTACGAGCGCGCACTTTGAAGGCATCAAATTGTCATTAGCCACTTGCATCCGATATTACTTTTCTTTCGCGAACTCCGTCGACTTTATGGAATATTTAATTTCCAACCCTCCATTTAGGGGTATTTTTTATGTCGCCAAATGTGCCTACATCTTGAAGAAATGTCTCTGAATTTTCAATAAGCGCGAACAAAATAGAATTTAAAAATCTTTTGAACCGACGCGTGATGTTGTATTTTTATACTATACACAGGTAAACAATACACCAATAAACCAAAATTATATAATCTTCATAGCTACTTCGATGTTCTACCTATTATCATGTTTAGTTTTCGAACATAAACGCAGTGAAACTAAAGTCAATGCATGTATTTCACCTATATTTTCTGAAACTTTTGAATACTAAACATAAAACCATCATGTGATGTATATGTTTGCTCCACACTCGATCCAATGTGTCAGCCAACTCAAACCCGCGACAATTCGTCAGCAATAAAAATTCCTAACAACATTTTACAGTCACCAGTAAATCATGACTCGTCAGAGGATGGTCAATAAAATTCGTCTGGGGTCCTTGACATACAGACACAGTAGACGGAGAGTTTATAGTCCATAAACATTTTACTAGCTCGACCTTGTAGGGTTTGCAATGAGGTCGTTGCACTTCGGTTTATGGTAACGTGTTATGGAGCCGGGATTGTGATGACGATCATGGCTTGTTTTTATTAAGAGCGGAGAGAGGGGAGGAAAACGAGGCTATCAGTAAATTGTCGCTAAATTGTCAGTGATTCTGATGGTATAGACTAAGTAAGTAGGTTTTTGAAACAATTATCTGCTTGTGAATGGAATAGAATGTTAATTTGTTATAACTCTGTTCTTTTAGTTTTAACTATACTATAAGTTACAACGCCATACACTTACTATGTAACAAAAAAAATGTGCGTTACGTACGATTTAGTATGGACGGCTTACCACCTGATTAACCAACAAAAAATAGAGAATAGCATACTCATATTTATAGGCGTAACTACGTATATGTACGGATGTCATTTTTTAACAATTCAATATGTTCAGTCTTATATCAATGGCGAAATGCCTATATTTTCATGGTTGTGACCACAAGTCACAGAGTATTTGTGCTTTTTTATTTATATTCATAAACTAACCGTCGATTGAAGTCACTATCACCTGATGATGGTAAGTAACTACGGTGGGGTCGAAGATGTAGCTCGCTGATGGTTCAGCAATAGCTTCTCAAGTAGCACACAGGCTGCGTAAGCACTTATACAGCCTTTATTCAGCTTAAATTAGAGTTATAATGGCTGTATAAGATACAGCCTGTTTGCTACCTGGGGTAGTAACCATATATCTAAAATAGTAAGTTTCTTTGATAAATTAATTTGACATTACCATGTCTGTCTAATGTTTTCTGCACGAAAGAAAGTTCGGCTAAACTATAAAGAAGGCGCTATTATACACGGTTTAGTCGGTCCCAATAACGCCTAATCTATAGACAACAAGAAAAATTACCTGCTTTAATTGCGCAAGACCGTTGCGTAGGTGGATCATTGTGCTACTTTCCAAGAAATCGCAAAAGCATTTCATGTCAAAATAACGGCCCTTTCACAGACAAAGTCCATTGTCTCATGAATGGAAGGGTTGTTTTTCTTGCAAAGGCAATAAAAGGGTTCGAGCGTTTGTCACCCTTTCTTTGCATTGTTCCATAGGAATGAATAGATTGCACAAAGTGCCCGTTTGTGTTTTGCACCGTATTGTTTCAAATGTTTGGTGTTAAAAAACTTAGTGGACAAGCTGGATAGACGAATCCTTTTTTATTTAGTTGTTGCTTTGGCATTGCATTCGATACCTCATAGTGCTGTGATAAGAGAATATGTGAAAACTATACCAATAAAGTGTTAGATATCTGTGTAGGAAACTGAGTTGCATTTGGCAAAATAAAGTGCGTTTATGCGTTTAAACTGAAATAAGTGGAGTATGTAAAGAATTATGAGTTTATTCCTGTAAGTGTTGACAACCTTTCCAGCAAACAGAACAATTCTTTATCTTAAGTATCATAACGTCAAAATTCTAATTTATATAAGATTATATTCATATTTTCTTGGCAGCCTAAAAGAGCGTCTAATAATACCATGTTAAGTACATTGTAACAAGCCCACGTTTCCAAGTTTTGAATGAAAACAAGAAAAGCACGGCGGTATCACATCTAAATTTAAAAACCCAATCTCAGGTCGGAATCGAGTCGGATCCCGACATTCTTTTACCCTTATCCAGCGGTTATAAATCCGCCGCTGGCGCAGCGATAACTCTGGCCGACCATTAAAAAGATAAACAACTTAATATAAGTATAATAATAAATATAGTGGAGTTAGTTAGATCCCGAGGCCATAATTTTATTTATTCACGAGGCGGTAAATATCTGTCTGTGTAATTCCGAAGGCTTTTTGCGGGGATTAGGCGAGGGGGCGATGGGTTGCGGAGCTGAGAAAATTATATTCGGCCATAACAGTAATCATGCATCACCTGGAACAGGGTAACGTTCACAATCTCGAGGGCGCGCGCGCCGCGCGAATTACTTTTTCAAAGTATTTACATGTAAATAGAGCCTCAGCGCGCTGTGTGAGGAACTGATTATACGCTCTCGTACAAGACATTGTGTTGGGTTATTAAGCGGATGGGGAAGATAGGTTCGAGGAAACGATTCCGATTATTGAGGTTTCATATTTATCTATGATACCTAGGTAAAGGTAGATATTTTCCTACCTCAAAGAATATATATAGTACTACTTAGTTCTGTAAAATATTTACAGTACCAATTTTCAGAATAATAGAAATTGTCTAATACAGTAAATATAAAATTTTTCTTTTCCTTTCGTACTTAAAATTAACACTTATGCGGAAATATAAACATTCTAATAACTAACAAATTCCAGTATGTATAGTATTCAAGTTAGATTGATAGTATTTCCTACCCATGTATTTACAGGTTTTCAGGTCTTGCTGCACCCTTTGATACATTACAGTAGAAAAATAAATAGCAGCACGGCACTCTGGTTGCACGCTATACGTAACTGAATGTATCTTGTAGAATTAAAGAGAAAGATTTGGATTCTTCTGTAAAAGTGACGTCGTCAAATGTAAATGAACAAGATAAACCTCGACTTAAAATTCGTCTCCACATTCAAATCGCGCCGCGAAACCTCCAAGCAGGTGATATCGTTCAAAAAGCACGCCTTACACATAAACCGCGTAATAATTATCATCCATTCTACTTATAAACTTTCATAACAGCCTATACGTCGACTTAACCTCTACTTTCGGAGGCGCAGGGGGGTGGGTGGTACCCTTCCAGGGGGAGAGTTGCCCTCGCCTTATAATGGGCGCCTAAGAAAAACGGGTGCACAGCTCGGAATAGAAAACGCTTTGGGAATAGCTTCGACGGAAAGCCGTCGATTTATTGGCGCTACGGGCCGTTCGGAAAATATCCGAGAGCAGATTTTTAATGGCGCCATTGTTTCTATTTTAAATGCGGCGTGCGAATGGAATACTTAAGCTGCGGAGCTCAGTCTGAGAGGGTTGGTAGATTCAAGTACCTACGTACCACCCTGAAGCAAAGAAAGTCGAATATTAAAACGGTTTAAAATCGCTTAAAAATTATCTAAAACGGCGGGTTGACCGTTTTCCGCGCAACAGCACGGACCTAGCTGTCACCGGCCGTCTAGCACAACTATGCTTCACGACTCTTGTCGCGCGAGATAACGTTATCCGTCACTCTCTCACATTACTGCACAGAAAGAGATCAGTAATTATCTCGCGCAAGAAATAGTCGCGTATGACAGTTATGCTAGAGGTGCTGGTGAAGAGCTCTATACGAGTTCCAAACTTATCGGGCCGCCTTTTGACCGCCAAAGCTGTAAAGCAATTCACCATGCCATTGAAATAGTGCTCTACAAATTCAATAGGTAGGGATTGATGAACACATGTAGCGGTTTGAATGATCATGTTTTTAACCACTGAAATTTTAATGGCAGTAGGCAGCGACGTTGGCGTCAGTGGCACAACTTGCCCTCGACGAGATTTGCCGTCTTTGGCGCTCAATAGGTTGACAATTCTTACGTGTGTTTAGACCGTTTAAAATTATTGTTAAATGATCATGATTAAATACAAAAGACAGACAATGTATCGACTCTATAAAGGGTTTCGTTGTTCCTTTTGAGGTAGGGTACGGGACCATATTAAATTAGGAACACGAAAAATCATAAGGGAGTCAAATTGACATGCAATGTCACAACCAAACTATCTCATAATACAAGAAACATAAACAAATGTAAAACAAATAAATAAATAAGATATATGTTATGCTAAACCACACGAAAGGGTGAGTGAGTTCAGTTTTAAATTTCAAGTTTACAAAATGGTGGTAGCGTAGAAATAGGGGCGTTAGTTTCGATCAGTACATATAAATACTTTTTAGTCTTTACATCTCGATAAAAACGTATGTGCTGTCAAGTATCCTAGTAAAATGACCGAGTTATTAGTTACACGTCAGCCTATAAATAAGTCTAAACAAATAGGCGTTAACGTTTGCTTAGGTACCTACACTACCTACCTACCTACTCGACCACTAGGGAATTTTGTTCTTCCTAATTATTTTTCTTTAGCTGGGGCATGTCTCGAATTCTGAATAATATTAATCAGTTTTATAACACCTGAACAACATTTCCGTAACATTTTTTGCTAAAGCGTATTTTAGACAAGCATATCAAATGAGAAAGTAAGACACTTGAAACGATTATTTTTGTTATCTACATTACTTACATAGATGCATCATTGACGACGACAAATTTATGCGAGATAAACATTCAATTATTAGTAGATATATCTTTTACAAAAAGCACTAAATTCAAGTTTTCAGCAAAACTTCCCCTTTAAAAATATATTATTTTATTTCCAATTTTAGGAAAACTGTCGTATCTAACCCTCGCGTCATCTGTAGCAGTATGTAGTAGGTGCAATGTGGGTGTTATTGCCGTCGAGCTGCGCCATTCGATATTGCTATGAATTAATGTTTCTTACGTTTCCAGCGTGTTTTACAGGACATCAAGTTTCATATACGCCTTTATAAGTGTCAATATAAATCAACTCACTTGGTAATGGTGTTTCTTGTTACTTGTAATGGTAGGCCGTTTGATGAAATATCTGTTCTTATCATAAGAAAGTGGTCAAAATTTATTTATTTTTTTCAAGCAAAGAACAAATAAAATGTACCAATTTTTGGGTGTCAGTTTTTCTACAATTGAGCATGTATAAAGGCTAACCAAGATATTCCTGTATAAGGATTAACATTTGACCAATAACAGAAAAATTAAGTAAGTAAACTAAACAACATACTAATCAGTGCCATTATAGATATATGTAGTTAGGTTTTAAATAATAGAGATTTCTTATGCGTAGGTATACTATTGTATAAATATTTTTTTTATTGATATGTACACCAATGCTGAGTGCAGTAAACATGTCATTGAAAAATAAATGCTATGTACCTACCTTTCTTTTTTCGCATGGCCTAATTTCACATTTTATTTTCCAAATCGGTAGGTAGGTAACAGTTTTTTCTAATTAAATTAAATTTTAATTTTTGTTATAAATTTATTGACGATGTAATTAGACTAACTAGTGTCTCTTTTTATAGGACCGATATGTTCAGTAGTATAAAGGTTATTTGCTTTAATAAATATAAAATAAAAAACATATACATGAACCACTTTTGCTGAAACAGACCTATCTTTTATATTGCAACATAAGCACCTTTATTCAGCCAGCGAGGCTAAGCTATCTCCCGTCGCCACGCGCTCTTATTGCGGCGTATATTAGCGATATAATTCACTTGTAATTCAGCTTACGGGCGCAATGCGTGTTTCTGCGCTTATTGTTATATCGCCGAATAGTTATATAAGCGTGTTATGTTAGTACCTCTACCTACGTCTTATAGGTATGTTTTAATGTCAATGTAAGTATTATATATACATTTTCGAACGCTGAATGAATCAGACAGCTTTGGAATATGTCAAACACTACATTTACTTAGGCAAGCAAATATCTTTCGACGACAATGACATAGAGGAAGTAGAGCGCCGTATAGCCATTAGCTGGAAGAAGTACTGGTCCCTCAAAGAAGTTTTTAAAGGCGACTATCCACTGCACCTCAAAAAAATCATAATGGACACAAACATACTACCATCACTAACGTACGGATGTCAAACATGGAGCCACTCGGTGAAAATTAAAAATAAAATAACCACCACGCAGCGCGCTATGGAAAGAAGTATGCTCAAATTGAGAAAAATACATAAGGTGAGAAGTGAAGTTATCAGAAGCAAAACTAAAATCACAGATGCTCTACAATATGCTCTCAGACAAAAATGGCAATGGGCGGGGCATTTAGCGCGGTACAAAGACGAGAGATGGACAAGAGCTGTGACGCAATGGACTGGGCCAAGACGAAAAAGAAAGCCAGGACGGCCGAGGAACAGATGGAGCGACGATATCGTGGCCACGGCTGGGAAGCTCTGGATGAGAAAAGCAGAGGACAGAGAAAAATGGAGCAAACTGGAGGAGGCCTATACCCGAAAAGGGGTTCCTTTTTAAAATAAATAAATATATATATTTAATTATACTATAAGGTTTACTAACAAAAAAAAAAAAACATATTTACTATTATTTACTAACAAAATAGCGAAATTAATTTTACCGTTACTTTAATGTGATGTATATACTTTAAAGGAAATAAAGAGGCTTATTATTATTATTATTATTTCGAACGCTGTATACTGTGTAAGGTTTAGAGCTGAAATAGCCTACATAAATTCTATTCCAAAAATCACGGCGATTAGTTATTGTGTGAAATCTGAAGATTTAAAAAAGAAAGAAATATTTATATCTACGGCGAGTCAAAGGAATGATATCACTACTGGCCTTTTATTTGCCATCGTATTACTCTCATGAACTTGTGTGTAGACATTTAGTATGGTCTTAGTTGTATTTTAGTTTGTGTCAAAGGCTAACAAAAGGTTAATAAAAACAAAACTAACAACGGTGTCCTTTGTGTGACTTTCGCTATACCTATCCTAATAAAGAATTAAGTTTTGCTTGAATAATGGCCCTGAACCTTGGTATACATGTTTTCTGAAAACGACTCACGCATCATTGAAATTCTATATATTCTTTAAAAAGCATTTCACATGTTATTTTCATCATTGTACACTGCCAACCCTACCTTTTCAAAAGCTGGCATCTTCGAACCAGCTTTTAGGAAAGTGTAGAGCACTGAAACATTTAATTTAGGTACCTATTTACCTTATCAATTTGCAAATGCCGTTTAAAAATTAGTTTAATGACATCAATTAATATTCATAATTACAACTTGGCGCTACGTTAACCAAATACCTACCCAAATCCGTTTGAGAAAAAATGTTTTCATTAATATGTAGTAGGTAGGTATATTATTAACGGCAACAAATAAATATCCAAAGTTAATCTGTAGAATTTATCACCCAATATCTATTGCCGTTCAAATTAATAAGAATATGTAACAGACCATTACAATATTAATAGAGCCATAAACACAATATAAGACTGTCTAACGATCGTCTTCGGGTTTCGGCCGTCGGCAAAATAACTTATAGTTTCCAAAACAACCGCAACTGTCTCATCTATTCAAGAAACGGACCAAAATGGGTAACGTGTCATTTTTTATCTCCGGAAGAGATAAAAATGCTTAAAATAATGAACTAATAATAAACCCGCTTCGGGTATTCGAAAGCAAAATATATTAGTAGCCGGCTAACACATTCTCTCGTTCTATAATGAACATGGCTTCCCTCTAGAGGGAACATTAATCACCCCTCTCTCCCCTCGGCCCCGACGAATCCCTCCAAAAAAGTCCCCCCTCTCCCCAACCCGGTTACAATGTTTCCAATTCATCACTAGACCCCGCCCTTGACAACTCTATATGACAAAGCCGTGGGCCAAAAGTCCGTTGCCGTTGTTGCTTAGAAATGTCCTTTGAAAACTATCACGGACTTCTAACCATTCTCCGGGCTTAAGTCCCTGACCGATCGTGGAGAAAATTGTTTGGCGTAGCGATCAGGGACTTTTGGCCAGGTTAGTGTATTTTCTTGTAATGTCGGCGGGGTTGTATGGCGGCCATTATAGATAAATTTCACAATTCCTTTATTTTTTAACACAGATTCAATGTTGTTTCGTCGCGTTTCTTTATAAAAATGCAGTGGCTTTAAGGTTTTGAATAACGCTATTCATTACCTTGTTTTGAATTTAAAATATTGTAATATATTTTAAAACTTTTAGGTTTTAACTTTGTCAGATATTTGTTGGTGTAATTTAGAGAAAAAATTAAGAATACGTATTTATTCTAATAAATGCAGACATGTTTTGATTGAAACAGTGTTTATACATGGAGCTCTTTTGTTCTTATTTAATTTGGTCTAAATGGTCATCTTCTATTTCTAATGTAGCATTTTTTGATGACTTGAAATAATGAAGACGCCGAAAAAAAATTACGGACCAGAGTTCTTACACTTCTTACAAATTAGTTTATGCCTACAGGAAAACTGCTTCAGTCAACTATTTAGGTACTTAAACGCTTAGCTAAATATTCATACTAAATGGTCATATTAATACCTAATAAATGTTATCGATCCACAACCCTATAGTATATGTATGGTAGGGTCAGCATCACCGAACCGCAGGCACTGTATAATTGCTTGGCACATTTACCGCTTATACATATTCATTGCATCCCATTCGGGAGCCGCGCCCGCTTGTACCTATACCTATACCTACCTATTGCTTTGTCGATTTATAGGTATGGTATGTGTACCTAGCTCAGTCGCATTCGCATATGTACAATGTGGGTTTATCTAGGCTTGATATGGGTAGTTTGGAATTAGAATTGAATGGGTGGGAGTTGGGAAGGAGGCAATAATGGAATGACATTAAGTATTAATTTGACGGGTTTACAGTGATATTTTTTATTTTGGATGGATAATCAGGGGAATGCATAAAAATGATAATTTTTATTGGTATATGAATTCTAAATAAGTACCTATATTACATTAATATGTGTTGGAGCTTCACATATTCACACATCTTCATTAGACAATATTTAATTTACTTCAGAGCTCTTTGTCTTTAAATGCTGTAATTTAAATGGAAACTTTGGACGGAAAAAATGCACACGAAAATAATCTACAAACCTTAAAATACAATAACTTACTTCGTCATTCGATACCTCAATATAACATGTTGTTTGTGCCCAAAAATCACTGCAACTTTTCTTTTTTCCAGGTCTGACGCATCAACTTAATTAAACCGAGACGTATGGATGCAGGTGACAAAACAAAGGAACATCGTTACCGTAAACAACGCAAGAACAAAGAAATCAAAACAAAATATAAACAACGCTAAAAGGACGAGTGACACAGGAATATTTTTACCCCGATGTATTTTAAAATGCCGCGGCATTGACGTGTCAAGTAAAAGTACTTGGTATTCTGTGTAATAAGTATTTCATGGCAGATTTAGTGTTCGTACTTGTTCGTACCTTAACGACATGTCATAGGTTTACTTTGTGTGATTTTTCTTCGGTGTATGTTGGATTATATCTAATGCTTACTCATTTTAAATTTTTATAAGTGATAATAAAAATATGACACTATACTATATTACCAGAAATATTTGATGTTTGCTTTAATTATTGTATCCTTATTATTATTAATTTAACATTGATATCAATAATAATGAGATCTCCCTGGATGATTGATATTTTTAAGACATCGACTATAACGATACCTACTCAATCGTTAATTTCAAAAGCTTATCTGTAGGTACAGTTAGGAATATTATTATGTAAGAATAAAAGTTAAATAATGCGAATATGTATATTTTTTTAGTTTTACTACAAACATTACATTATCTAAATTCCAAAATAAAATAAACGCATATAAGAATTCTTTTGGGAACCGTCCAGACAATTTCATTTGAAACGCTCTAGGTACTTGTAAACATCAATTTAATTTGAATAAACAGCTTAACTCCGGTAATACAATTAGGGATCCAAACGTACGAACCCCGGATATGAAGCGTTCGCGACGAACACTTCCCGTAATGAGAACGATCGTAAGTTCAATCGGTAAATTTCGCGAGCGCTATCTCTTCAGTACCGGCGCATTGCACAAGCTTCGGCGGGTCCGAGGTTAGAAATGCCTTGACTCCACGCATTCCTAATCTCGGATCCGGGTCTTTGAGTGTAGGAGCCATAATGAAAAGTGCCAGTATCATAGGGATCCAAAGGCACGAACCCCGGATATGCGATCTCGACGAACACTTCCCGTAATAAGAACGTTCGTAAGTTCAATCGGTAAATTTCGTGAGCGCTATTTCTTCGTGGCATAAGCGGAGCAGAGTCTGGAAAAATAAATTGTAACCTCTTTTTTATTTACCTTAGGTAAAACTTAATGAAAACTTATTACTATTAGTGATATGATATCCACTACCCGTGTACCAAAAATATATTTCGATTGCTGTTCAATTGGAGCTGCATTAAGAGACATTGACGAGTTTTGATTGACAATACAACAAATCTGTGGTGTACCAAGTCTTGGACGATATTTTTACGATATATTATCAGGAAGACTTTAGACACTCTCTCAACACTATTATAAAAAATAACGAAAGCAAGTTATAATTTACCGTTTTATATATCAATAGAAATATTAATACAAAGGTAAATTATGAAATAAAAATGTAATGTTATCCACTTAACGTAACGTTAACGTAAGCAGGGCTTTTTTATAAAAATAGGTTAGCAGTGGGACTTTATTTATGAAAAGAACAGCTGTTAGAAAGAGCTCCAACGTCCATTTGTTACACAAACCTATTAGAGTCGACACTATTTGGCATTTGCTTGATGAACCACTGTTAGTGAAATCATCAGGAATAACAGGCTACGTAAATAAAAGAGTAAAATGTGTTTACAAAAAATTACAGTAGGTAATCGAGGGTTATTTTCACAGTAAGTTATCATTCGTAGTTTTTAGCAACTACACAAATATCTTATAGGTTCCAAAATACTTTCTACAAAAAATATCGAACGTATTTCCCTCTAGTATTTTTCACAAAATACTCGCTACCACTTCAAACACGCACCAGGTATTAAAAACAGCACCAGTGGGGTACTTTATTCGCAATAAAGAAAGTGGGATACTGGCTGGCGCTCCAATTACGAGGATATACGCGGTCGTCCCGGTGACGTGCTGCCGGCCCGGCGGCAATTATACAATATTGCGAACTGCCCTCCGATAAACAAAACTAGGGAAAAATACTAGGTATAAAGACGCTAAGCGTTTACTCCTTTGTGGGACATTTCCACTTTTAGACTTGTACTATTTTGTTGCAAGAGATAGGATGATAGTCTTTTCTCAAACATCCAAGGAAATGTCGTTCTTATGATCGTGGTAATAGAACGCGAAATACGTCTTTGTATAGCAATTGTTGAAGATTCGTTCTAATTTCAAATTAGAGGTCTATAAAGGAATTTCATACAACATTATTGGCCGTGGCCAACAAAGAGATTGTCTTTTGTTTCAGTGGGGTTTATTTCTTTTATTGATAAGATAATCTATGGCATACTGCCAATAAAAAAAAATTGGGCAAGTGCGAGTCCGACTCGCGCATGAAGGGTTCCGTACCTATATATACTTATATATATATAATCTATAACAAGTTTGTTGTATGGGAGCCCCCTTAAATATTTATTTTATTTTATTTTTAGTATTTGTTGTTATAGCGGCAATAGAAATACATCATCTGTGAAAATTTCAACTGTCTAGCTATCACCGTTCTTGAGATACAGCCTGGTGACAGACGGACGGACGGACGGACGGACGGACGGACAGCGAAGTCTCAGTAATAGGGTCCCGTTTGTACCCTTTGGGTACGGAACCCTAAAAAACGTAGTTTGTGCATGTTTATTTACGTTTTATTTCTTATATTTAACTAGATTATTCAATTAGATTAAAACAGATATTCAATAAAATAAACAAGGAATCACGTTTATTGTTAAAAAATATAACAATATCTAATTAATAAGGTGTTGTCATTTTTTAATAAATAGAATCATCTTAACATTTGGTGGCAAAAACATTGACCCGAACAGCTTAAAAAAATAAATTTGTTTTTTTTTTATTAATTTTGAAATAAATTTGTTTTTATATGAATATATAAGTTGAACATTTGTATTATTTCCTTGGATTTATTTGAGAAAAGCACTATACAAGCCTCGGCGCGAACAGGGATTATCGGCCTCGTATCTCTAGATGGCCTCGTTATCACTCGGCCATCTATTACTACTCGGCCAATAATTCCCTACTTCGCGGCCTCTGCAGTAATGTACTATTAAATTGCGGTATTTAACTTACTTACTTGCGCGTAAGTTGGAAGAAAACCAATAAGAAAGTGTTCGAATCGCCTAAGATAGAAAAAAGTCGGTTTCTTTGCAAAGTTTGCAATTCCAAGTTATACAATATGAAAATCTGCGATTATTAACGCTGAAGTCGAAAACTATTGTGGGTTTTATAAAAGCTTGATCAAATTATACACCCCGCCTGTATTAGGTAGGTACCTATCAGCTGTTTGTGTCGCATCTGGCTGTCCACAAACCGTCCCGTAACATGTTAACCGATCGACACCAAAAACTTCACCGATACCATCGATTGGAGCCCATAATTGAATCAAACGCCGGTCTTATTACAATATCCCAGTAGGTACAATATGTTGGTACACGCCGGCAGTGAAGCGATGATTTCGGTACATTTCGCCCGACCGTAACGACGCTCGGAATAGTCTTGATGGACGCTTCGAATGAGCTCTCACAACATAAAGAAATCCCCTTAAAAAGGGTAGCGCTGGGGTGGATTCGGGTGCGGTTGTTCAAAGTTTTTGTATTTAAAAATCCTTATTTTAGTTTGAATGTGCGCTTTAATTTTGCATCCCTTTTATCGCGACGGGATAAAAGTACATCAGGTATGTCAACTAGGTAGAATACTTAGGTTTTCTTAAAACTTGTTTATGTTTTTAGCTTAAAGATGGAAAATATAACACACATAGACAGTAACAGAAACAAAAATAAATACATG
The DNA here is from genome assembly GCA_932273695.1 of Apotomis betuletana. Lineage (NCBI taxonomy): Eukaryota > Metazoa > Arthropoda > Insecta > Lepidoptera > Tortricidae > Apotomis > Apotomis betuletana. Next base: position 27,818,458 of record OW026300.1, on the reverse strand, counting down.
ATCCATTTTAGAGGCGGTCTGTTAAAATACATAAAGCTGAAAACTATAAGGTTTTTGGTTGTCTAGAGTACCTACCTAGTTACAACTATAATAAGTTCACATTTTAAAAATTTCAGTTGAGATTGAGTTGTTGTACGATCAATGTAAGAAGGTAGGTACATTTCCGTCCCATCCAAGTTAAAAAAAGTCAGAAACAGCTTTTCCTTCGGTGACATTTTGTTAACCCTAACCGACTAACTGCCGTAAAATTTAACCCTAAGTTAGAGAATACTTGACATAGAACTAACTGGATCAAATAAACCACAACAAATAATATCAAAAGCCAAATTTATTCTAGCTCTAGTGTACCTAGATCTCGAGCAAATGAGACTGTATTTGCAGGATTAGGGTCACAGTTTGAGAGCCCGTGGCGGCGAGATAGCACTGTAAGGCGGCGAGGCTTAGCTGAGGGTGCCGTTTTGCAGCGCTCGCTGCCTAGATATGCTAGATTTTACTCTGGATACATACGGCTACCACAGCTGGACTGGAGGCCGTTGATCAGGTCAGATATGTACAGTTTTATGGTCAGTTCTATGACGTCACTCGTACACGGTTGTTCGAGCACGCAATGAAAAACAAAGTACAGATTTTGATTTTTTTTTGTCTCTTTAAAAATAGGTTATAAGTAGATAAAATACAAATGATCCTGCAATATCCGGATGATGTTGTGTGAATAACGGAAAGATTTGTAGGCGCAAGTTGGATATAAGATAACAAATATAGTGCTACAATTAATTATTAAAATAATGTTAATATTATTGGGTATCGCATATAATTTTGCACCTTTACATGGTAAAATAAAAAAGTTTGTACCTACATTATTATAACAAAACGGGACTTAGGTACCTAATCGCGTTCAAATTATTTTGAAATTTATGAAACATGTAATGGCCCTTTTTTTATGGGGGTACGGTAGGTACACACCACATTTTTTATATTAAACGGTAAAAGAGATCGGGAATCGAACCCGGTATCTCTGTAACGCGCTGGGCCGGCAATCCAGAGGTACCGGGTTCGATTCCCAGTCTCTTCCACCAGGTTACGTATTTCAATTTTTCTTTTAACTTTGATCTTTGTATAAATGGTTTAATACATTTATTTTATTTTGCACACTTAGATCATACATATGCACAAACTTTCAGGTACTGAAATATCTTAAGAACAATTTCAACTAACTTGAAAACATTTTCTATTCTCTAAAAAGTAACTTTACAATATCTCTTTCTTTGCAAAAACAAGCAAACATCTCCGCCGGTAGTAGACAAATGGAGTAAGTTCGGGGTTTGACCTCCCCTAGCTCAGAGTAAACAAAACAACATTTTTTCCTAGTCGGATGAATAAATAAGACTTGGAGGGACGGAGGGAGCCAACCCTATATTATATTGCTTGTTTGATTTGCATGTTTTAATCCTTCCGCGGAGTCTGGAGTGAGGGATAAATCTTAGAAATGAGTTTAAGTTTGTATAAAGCACTTAAAATAGGGGTGTGTCGCATGAAATGCTCGAAATTGAGTGCTTATAATTATTACAGTCATCTTCACAGATGCGACTGTTATTTTATTTGATTCGTACTCGTTTAGTAATCAGTCAACAATTTTATAAATACAAATAAGTAGTTTTAAAAATAATGGATATGATGTAATGACGTGTTAAGGTATCGATATTTTTTACATGGCCTGTGTCTATCTAGCCTAGCATTAGACATCTCTCTCGGCAGAGGACGAGTTATTTATTCAATATAAAAAATATTGATATATAATTTTATGTTGACGCTACTTACATATATTACATATATAGAGTTATGTAAGTTTTTTTTTCCTAATGATACAACTGTGGTTACGATTGCGATATATTTTATTATGTACAGTCGAGTTCATTTACATCTACACACTTACGAGAACAATAATATCTGAACACGATTTTATGCTCCTGACAATAGGGTCGTGTTCAGATATTTTTGTTCTCGTAAGTGTGCAGATGTAAATGAACTCGACTGTACATACAGAGAAATTTCATTAAAATGGCGCGCGCATTTCTGCAGCATACACACAAAATTCCAGTCTTGTGTATATTCTAAGTTTTACTTCACTAAGCCAAAAATTAACGCAGAAATTCAACACAACTGTGCCAATCCTCCAACTAAAACTTACAACAACTCCTCCAAGACATATTCCTTAATTCGCGAGATAGTGCCCGACCCTGCCCCCGGCGATGAAACTAACGGTCCAGGGAATCAACAGAAGGGCAATAAGATATGCTTGGAAAAACTAGTGGATGTTGCCCCTGGGGCGGCCTGTTCCGGCCGCGTGCATGTCGTGTCAGTATGTGTATCAACAATTTAACCGCTCTTATTTCAGATAGGAAATTGCGTTCAGATTTTAGCGGTGTTTTTGGTATTTTGAACAGTATTTATTTACAGTGAGTCGTTTTCGTAAAAAAAAAAACAAAACCGGTATCATATCACAACTCCGAAACATTGTTTTCCATCTGAAACGTTTCGCCATATTTTAATTTGTCTGAAAGTATTTTTTTCCTGAAACCCGCAATATTTTCAGGATTAAATAAACATCGTTTTAAAGAACCATTAGGTTATAGGTAGAAATAATTATAAAACAAACATAGAAAAAAATGGCTCTCCGACAAATGATAATTTGGCGAAACGATACAGATGGGAAACAAAAATTAGTGTTTCAGATAGGTCTCTGTTAGAGGTTTTTAGTTTTGAGATGAGAATGAATTAAGCAAATAATTTTTGGCCTGGTTTAATTTGTATGTATTAAAGAAAAGTTATTAATAGTAGGTAGCATTACTAGTAAACAAATCAAATCAATGTTTTCACATTGCAAAAACCATTAAAGGTTTCTTCCATGTGTATAGGTATTTTAATAATTTCATTGACAGTATTCACATTATATTTGTGATTTGATCATAAAAGTGGCGAATGTAAGCACGAATACGAGTGGGCGGCTACTTTCAGAAGCTTTTAGACGATATTTACTTACGGAATTGAGTGCAGCAAAATTCCGCACTGTTACGTCTCTTGATACATACCTATAACTATTAATTATATATTCTAACTGCAAGCTTTTTCGGGGTAAGGACGAAAAAGATGGACGTAATTTCGGCATAATTAGCCATACCAATTGAAAAAGAAAGGCTATTGGAAAAAGTTTAGTTGTGCTACAACAATTAACCTTAAGGTACGGTTAGTTGTTGTCACGCAACCGAAACTTTGATAAAAAAAATATTGAGTAAAGCGGTAAACTTTTTGGTCTTCACCCAAATACACCCTGTGCTTATTCAGACATATTAAACATTTCGCAACAAGCATTTCTATACCGAAATGAAACCGAAGGCTTCTGGACAATCTGCGGCTTGTAATTTTGTTTTAATAAAGGCTTCGCAGCCGTCGCGCTGTTATTCGATCCACGGTCACCACTAATGCTTTTCATATCTTTTTGAAGGGTTGACAACCCCTGCTTTCGCGAATTCTATTAGTTGGAGGTTCTTGGGGATAATTGCGATTGAAGCGTCTTTGCCTAAGTTAAAATTGACCAGTGTACTTATTTTTTAAGATGCAATAAAGAATTAAATTTGGGGAATATTGCGATTTTGCTAAAGTTGAGTTAAATAACTTTTTTTATGACGCAAGCCAGAAAGAAAACAGCAATCAAGTAATGTCATTAAATTAAAATAAAATTAAACGTACTTAAAAAAAGAAAAACAACCATTGCTACAGCAAAGACAAAAGACATTTACAGTGATTATAGAAATGGTAATTCTGTAGATATTTTTTACGATCACAGATTTTTGAAAATTAACTGAATGCTTGTATTGCAATAATGATGATAACTGAATGTAAAAATATGATACAATAAATACTTATTTAGATCGGCTATATAATTATAAAAGTTTAACGAACCTACAGAAGGGTATTTGTTTCAGATATGTTCAACTAAATTCAACCCTCTTAATGACCAGTGCAGAAACAATACGCAGCAAAGTCCAGGCCGAAACGACCCGTACGGAATGTGCGACAATTAAGATTGGCCACTCCCTTCGTAGTTAATCCCAAAATACGTGCGCTGGGTGTTTATTGACTACCGAACTGGTAACGTTTGTTTTGGAAGACAAATAGCCTTTATTAGGAAGTGGGCTGGTTCGGATATTACGTGCCGGTGGATTTAATGGGGTATTAATGAAAGTCGTGCGTGGAAACGCTAGTGGCTGTTAAAGAAATGCGATGGGTGTAATGTGTTCTTTAATAGTCAGTATTGTCTGTTTCAATTAAGTTTCCCTGCAATATGCTTTCTTTTCAATTATTATTTTTGCAAATCAAGATCTTTTAAAAACCCAATTGTTTCATGCTTGCATCGAGCATCGAGGAATGTTATATTGTAATGGATCAAGTGCTGTGCTCGCCATGGATGTACCTAACTCAATTTTTAAGATCGTTTTGTATTCCAATTTTAAATACATACATCAATAACTACGCATAAACCTAAAGAAGACCCAAAAACTTTCAATAAGGACCCACTTAAAAAGTTAACAAGTTAAATTCTCTTGAAATGGTGAGTACGTAATAAGGGGTATGGAGTGGAAGCCCCGGTCCGGCACATCGGCGTTATGGGCCGTTAGTGCTACTGAAATCAATAAAAGTACCGGAATGTACTGCACATGCGCAATGGGAACGCTCACTGACTCAGCTACATTCATTTTATAGCCACTTGTATTTGTGTGTATGGCCACTTTGTACTCTTTACTGTTGACGGGGTAAAAAAGAGGGGCGAAATTAATTGGGTTCGAAAATACCCGTGGCAGCGCAGGGTTAGCGTTTAGTGTGATTGATGCAATAAATTTTACTCGCGAAAGCAAAATAGGTAGGCTGTTAATTTTTAAAAAGGTTTTTTTATTTCATCACTCCGCTTGCAGGTGCAAATTAATTCTCATTTATTCCCAACAGCCTAATAAACAACAACAGCCTAATTTTACGCCTTTTATTGCTTTAAAATTAAAATTAATCTGTAGCAAAACCCTTGCTTTGCTACAGATTTAACATTTATATATTTAACACAAACATATTTCTTTAATCGTACTTAAATCTAGTTTAATCATTCACGTTGAGGTCAAAATTCTATAATTACTTTATTGTAACGGTGGCACAAACTTTACATAAAACATGAATTGTATAAATCTACCAAACAACACACGCTGCGATAATATTAATAACAATGTTCAATGAAGTTCTACAAACTGTTCTACCGGAACATTTCCAATCGAAGATTGTCGTGTTTAATTCGTCCTTATTACTAAGAAAATAGTATGATTTTCCAGCAAGCCAGTAGTCGTGGACTTTAAGTTGGTATTGAGAAATAATTTTGAGAAGGTTTTATTTATATTACGATAGCTTCAGTAAGTTATTTCTAATAGCGGGTTTCATGCTGTGACTAATGGAGCTGCCGACCTACAATTTACGTCGGGCCCTTAGCTTACCATTATATCTAATTTATAATGGGATGAAGACATCGAACCCCGCCTATCGGAGTTGGTTAATTGGGTGTTTCATTTCAAAACGCCGACGTGATTAAGATATTACACCGGTTTACATTCCATGTCTGTAGCTTAGTTACGAAACAACAAGTTTAGCAACCCCAGTAGCTACAAATTGTAATCCAGTTTCGAATTAGAATACATTAGCGAATTTATTAAGGAAACATAAATACAAAACCAATACGCATAAATCTGGCGTTCGATAAAACTTACTCCGAAATTTACGAGTGTTTTATGCTCTTTTATGTTTACGGGCCATTTTTTGTTAAATCACTACTCGGTTAACAATTTCCCGACCATCGGTGTCAGCGACAAAGCTGATATGGCATTTAACGACATGACAATTAATTAAAAAGGCATAAACGCCACTTTTATATACGGAGAGCCTATAAAGACTAACTTTTATGCGCCGTAAACGCGATTGTCTGGACCCTGACGACGTCGATACTGCAGTATTTGCGCTCGCAACTCCCCCAATGTGCTATGAAAAGGATTTTGGGACCGTAAAAGGACGAACGTGCGACGTTAAGTGGAAATTTTGGCCGTGATTTTAGGGTGGAGATGAAAAAAGGTAGGTTAAGTACTGTAATGAATAGTGATGTTAAAAGGTCGTCATTCTAACAACGGCCTTTTAAGTTTAGAGGATTTTGAAGAGAACACTTTCTCAGCTTTTCTGTTTCATTTGTATTTTTAAGCAACAAAGATTATAATATTGCATTTATATTTTAGTTGATAACTATGATAATTACGTTCTGCCTATAGATCAATGTAGTATTCCATTTTATTACATCACTCTATTTAACATGGAGGTTTTTAAAATATAAAAAAACGTGAGCATACAAAAAGGGTATCAGAACAATAACAGCGTCCAAAACATGCCATTAAATCACATGAACAAGCTAAAAGCGCAAACATCGCATAAAGGAGACCGGGGAATGTCTCAGACATTATAAAAAACGATTTATTCGGAGAGTTGGAATGAAAACTGTGAGATTTTTAAATAAACCATTAGAGAAAAGTTCCGGGCCATTTAAAGCGGTTTATTGTGGCACTATCGGGCGCCATTGTTGACTGCAGCGTGGCTTAGTCGCCGAATTAGGGAATATGGAAGTGGCATTCTTCGGTCGAGTGATCCCCTTAAGGCAGGTGCCTTATGGACTTCAAGGTATAGTAGGGAATACCCTGGATAGCAATAGGATATATCCGATGAGCCACTGATATTCAAGCGAAATTAAATCCGTATTATTAATATTACCGATTACGACCTACGTCTACGTAAATACACAAGCGTGCCGCCCCGGGACAGACTTAGTAGTGCAAGTGCACCAATAAAAATAGGCCCGAAAATGTATTGAATTCTTGTCGTAAGGATTTCCGCTTCTGCAATACAAAGCCTATGTTTTGTTACTATATTTTTAAATTTAGATTAAAACATATATTTGTGTGTGCTTCTAATACCTACAATACTACAATTCATTATTGCAAACCAATAGGAAGCATTTTACAATGGATACCTTATTTTAACAATGCCTACCTACACAATAGGTTGTCTTATCGTAAAACAACGATATCTTCCGGGCAACCGCTGGGTAAAGAAAACAGCAAAAAAAAAAAACAAAAAAAAGATATTTACATTTTAAATAAAAATACGGTTGAGAATAATTTAGTTTTTTTACCTTTGTATCTAATTCACATTTATTAAATTTGGTAACATTTAATCAATATTTTAATATCTTGCTAGAACATCCAGTAACTCCCTATGTTCATCACTATTTGAGATTTGCCCCCGAGTTATGTCTAGTCGTAATGGAGTGTTTGTTACCATTAATTTTTATACAGCGCGTCCTCTGATAGCCAGCTATCATACCGCTGACTTCAAAGTAACTTAATATAAGTAATGCGATCACATTTTCACACATCTAATTATAATTAAAATTCCTTGAATTAATAAACGTTGCACATTAGCATATTATGAGAAATAGTGGGAGGTGTAGGTGTTTTTTGTGCTATAATTTTTTTTATGCTTTTTGTAAGCTAGTTTAATGGCCAAATTAAATATACTTCCGATAAAAAATCGACGTACCACGTGATATGTAACATAAATTGTCACATTTATGAAAATAAAAAAAATGGCCGAAAAGTTGCTCAATTGTTTATGGTTACTTTATTATAAAAATATATTATAATAATATAATTTTATAAAAAAATTGAGCACATGCATATTTTTCATAACTCCTGACTGCACCACATTACTTTACAATATACTTGTCTTACATCCTATACCTAGCCACGTACTCTCCCATAAAAACAAATAAACGTTCTTTTTCGAATCAACCAGATTTATTCTCGGGGGACATTGTATTTATTTGTGGAAGCAGATATAGGGGAGGCCGGGGAGGGGCGGGGGGCAAACGGCAAACACAGGAAACGGATCTGGCAAACTTTTCCGTCGAGCCTGCAAAAGGAAGATCGAGTATTCGCTGAGTGGGGTGACTGTAAAATCGGACGTGGGTAGGACAAGGTTTTTTTATCTTTTAAACGAAAATGTAAAACTGGAGCGCCTTTGTAGTTCTTACTTTAGAATTAGCTAGTTTTCTATACATTGTATTGTGAAGTCTGTATTTGTTAGATGATCAAACGAACTTACCTGAAGTGAAGTTCGATCTTAATTATCCCGGCTTCGTCGAAGAGATTTAAATTCACCATTATCATCAAATTACGTCTCCACGGAGCTATATTATAAGTGTGAATAAACAAAGGTGGTTTGGCTATCTATCCTGCATGTGACGACTGAGGAACGAATCGGATTTAGCTCAAGTAATTATTTTTAAATAATATGTCCATAACGACAGGAGTGGTAGCCTACAACTTTTAGTCCCGGAAAATTCTTGGTTGTGGAAAGATATTCAAAATAACATAAGGTAAGCAGCAGTATGCTAATATTAATTAATGTATATAAAAATAACATGATGTCAATTTGAAACACCAAAATATTATTTTAGTCGAGTTAAATAAGGACGGCCTTGAACATAACATCACGTCCGAAACGTAGAGCTAATGAAACAAAGATTATTGAACGGACCTAAATCCCATTTTGTTCAAACATAATATTCCGTTAGTGACTGAAATTATTTCCTTTATTATTACAGAAAACAAGTCCAGCAAAATAAAACTACAAAAACCTGTTCAATCTATTTAGATAGAAGTCTCCAAAAACCCAAGACGGATATCCCCACTATTGCCTCTTGATATGTTTATATGCATTAATACCACTTTATGGGTCCAAGATAAGCATAAACCTAGCGGTAGGCGGTGGGAGCCATGATGTATGTACATCCCACTTTATTGTTATACCGTTGAATTTATTTATGAGTGGCCAAATTGTCTGTACTTATACAGATAGTTTACTTTTCGGGTCTTTATAGGGTTTATAGTGATGTCCCTTTTTTCGTGAAGAATGTGTTTTGCGAGTTGTGAGTACCTACTTAAAATTTTGTAAGCGTTCAAAAATCGTGAACTGAATTTACCCTGCGAACAATCACATATTACAATACACATTTTATTTATTTGCATACGTGTGTAATGACGAGTGGAAGAAGTAAAGGAAGGACTTTGTCCAATAGTGGGACGCTACAAGCTACTCGTAATATAATAAAAATGTCTGTTATTGTCAATGTTAAAACTTCAATGCAAAAAAAACATAATCGAGTGTTTTGTGCAACATTTAAGACGAGTTTTTTTTTATATCTTATGGGAATGTCCCACTGCTGGGCAAAGGCATCGCCCTTTGATTTTACAGGTCCATGTCTATGCTTCCTCGGACCAGTTGGAGAGCAACGCGTCTATGTTATCCCGCCATCTCCGTCTGGGCCGGCCCCGTCGACGTCACCCATTTTGGGATACCCACTTGGTGGCTATAGCTATGCTAAGCTGCTTGCCTATCCTTCCGGGTTCATACCTCGGACGTAGCCGCAACACAAATAGGCGGTAGTTATTATTGAGCGCTTTGGTCTGTCAGATATCCACCCAATCATAAAATACATTAACACTAATATTGTTCGACGTCCTATGGACGTCCCAACCCACTCATCATTATTTATAAAATAAATAAACGTACGGTATCACAGACATGTACTTACCTATTTATTTAAACAGTATTTTGTTTGCAGGTTTAAGCTCTCTTCCCGATTTCAAAACTCATGATACTCCTAACCTAACATAACCGAAGTTCTGGAGCGAAATTCTCATTAATGTGGACAGCAACCATTTTGAAACAATAATTGAGCACAGTTTGTAATGGCTTACACGCACTCTGAAGATTCTATATTCCTAATAACTCAAAATGAAAATATATATATGTCATGTCAGCTAGGTTAGGTCTCATAATCAGCGGAGAATCTGCGTTAATTCCTGAAATGTCGTTAAGTGAATACAAACCAACCGCGTAGAATAAAATGACCCGCGACATTCCCTCATTTCTCTTTACAGGTTGAGTCCTCTGGAGAATAAGGTACCTTGTCAGAAAAAGCATTTTGCTTTATTTTACTTTACTGAACTTAAACTAGACGGTGGGCTTCATTCTTCGTTTAACTGAAATAAAACGTCATAAACTTATTATTTTATGCTTGTCCGTTGTTGGGTAAAAAGTATCCTATTAACCATTTGTGGATACTTAGCAGCCCGTGAATCAAAAATAGTTTAAAGGCGTCCTGACATTTTGGCGTGAAGTGGCTACAAAGAAGCAAATATGCGACATAGATACATTCATGCAAAATCCAAGTATAGGTACAGTGACCGTCTAATAATAGCCTTTTACACAAATTTTTAGCCATTTTGAACGTAATGTATATTTTTCCTCACAGCGGCGGATGGCGGGTGTCTTCTGCGAATGGTCGTTACAGAGCAATCATAGCAGTTCCCTGAAATGAGACTTGCCCTTAAAAGGATAAACAAGTAACGTGTGCGCGGAACTGCCGCATCCCGAATTTATATTTTACTTCTCCCGCTTTGCTGTCTTAGGAAATTGTGAGATTGCGAATGGGAGGTGGCTTTCACTGTAACTTAAAATTCTTTTTACATTTTGAAATGCTTAATTCCATGTTTCGAATGACATATATGCTTATTTGTGTAGGTAAATAGTGGCTATAATATAATACCTACATATGCATATCAATGATGGTAGTATGATGGTGTTTGAAAAATATCTTAAATAAATCATAAAGATTAGTCAAAGAGCAGATTATATGCTAACGAGTTTGGTGAAATAACTGATCATTAAAAAAGTAGAACATTGAGTATACTGCATTACTTTTATAATAAGCAGTGATATTATTCCCGTAATATGTAGAAAATCTAGTAAAATTATACTTTGAATGTCTCGTACTCTCAAAACATAAAATCAAAACCGTTGACTTTACGAGTATTATTTTACTTTAATATTCAATATATTTATATACAAACTCTATAAAGTTAATAATGTAACCCTTTAACATCACGCCACGTACAAGAAGAGTAACTCGCCTCACGTACCGCAATAATGGTACAACTGTACCGCGTTTCATCACCCAAATTGCTTTTCTTATAACTGAACGAATGTTTAAAACACGCAGCAAGCATGTGTTTTATGGCTTAGGGCCTGTTTTATTGATTTTATGAGTTTGCTGACGATTTACGCGGTAAACATGGGGGAACACCTATGTAATTTTGGTCGATGCTAGTTTAAAGCTTATAATATTTATATTAAAGATTGGAGAGTAGAATATTACTGAAATATTTAGTGAAGGAAAAATTGCTAGCACGGACAGAGACAGACTCGTTGTATAACTATGATGAGTTTACCGTTGGTGTAAAGCATTATGTCACATTATGTTTCACGTAATTCTACTAAATTTCTTCTAGATAAGTATGTAAAACTATGGCCATATACCAGATTATAGAAACAGCACATCTAGCACAACAATGCTTCGCGACTCTTGTCGGGCGACGTGGCGTCATCTGTCATTATTTCACAGTACTGCATAGAAAGAGATGGATAAAATTTCTCCCGCGAGAAAGAGTCGCGTATCACAGGTTGTGCTAGAGGTGCAGACCGATGAGATTACAGTTACCTACCTTGCCCTAACTGGAGCATCGAGACAAACGAAATTAAATATTAACCAACATAATTTGTGATGTATTGGTATACCGTCTCTAATGTACGAAATCCGGTCGAGTTCGTCATGGCGCCTATTTCGCAATCGTGGCAATTGTCATGTCGCTACGAGAATTTGATGCTCAATAACGAACCAAGTGTATGTACGTCTCTGGGCTGCATATAACCTAGTAGCAGACATCACTATTATATTAACCTGTACTTTCTCACTGTTGGACAAAGGCCTCCCCTTCTTTTTTCCAGTCATCCCTATCTAAGGCAGCGCATAGACATGTGTGAATATATAAAAATAACATCTTTCCATCCCAAACTTATTTTAGATACGCTGTCTCCCAACCGTTCCATGCACGGCCGTTACAAAAAATATATTCCCAATAAGCGAAAAACAAAAAGAAATAACGCCAACAAAATTGAAAACAGGCCGTTGTTATGTTATACTGTAGGTTAGAAAAGGCAATCTTCGCGGAGGGTTCGCGCCGGACGCGATGAGGAAATAAGAATTCATCCTTCCGCGCCCGGGGAGGGGCAAGACGGACGGCGTCATTCCAAAAACCCATTATACGAGCGCCGGAGCTGTTTTCTATCTCAGAAACGAACCCGCGCCCCCCTAGGGCGGAAAGGGGGACAACCCAGCATCCTCAGGGATTCTCGACTTTGTTTATGAAAATTACCCATTAAAGTGGCTATGAAAGTAACGGTTTTGCCACTCCTGGAATTAATAAGGAAATTGATATAGATTATTATATTTGAAAATTTCGGGCCGCGTGATAACGCGGTTTTGTTGAAATTGGAATTTTTGGAATTTCAAATTTGCCGAACGGAAAATTTTACATTTTGTGCGATGATACGACATTTTCGATAAGTTATACATTTTACTACAACAGCACTTAATTTAATATTATATTATATTATATTATATTATATTATATTATATTATATTCATTATTGTGCAAGTTAATTTTGTATTTTAAATAGACATTCGTTGCGAAATACTGCCACCTATATTTTATCGATTGTGTTTAATATTTCTTTCAAAACGTAAAACTTGTCTTTCTATAAAACTCCACATTCAAACTTACGGGTCAAGTTGAACATCACATTTAAACTTTACCAATCTCAAGTTCATACATAAACTCCCATGCAACATTACCCAAGAGCTATCACCCCAAGATTTACATTGTCATTAGAAATTAAATTAAAAAAGCGAAATTATTACACTCGAGGCCAAATTTAAATACACATTACCGCTTAATGCACCCTCCTTATTGAGAAAGCGTGCTTTCTTCAAGCCTAAACCCATCTCTTTCTATTCATATTGTTGCCAATGAGTGTGAGAGGAAAAGAGGATCGGCGTAGAGCCGTAGCCCGTAGCTCGATATAAAGAAAGATTATCCGAAGCCCCTAAGGAAGTTTGAAATTGCTATTGTAGCGAAAAGGATTATATGTTAGTGCTACGCCGTAGAGGGTCTACGCCGGGGGTCGGATTCTGAGACAGTATTTATATGTGGTTTTGTGTTCTATCAAGTTTATTCAAGTTGCACCTGTAAGTTTTAGGAATTAAGTATGTACTTTTACAAATTAGGGCGTGTTCAAGGCCGTTTAGTTGAAACCATGAAGTAAATACGCGTCGCCTATTTTATGTCTTTATTTATAATAAATTGTTTGTTTTAATATGTAGGTATATTAGTTTTAAGGTATGCGCCACAGTTGCCCGATAATGATGATGATGATAAACATTGCTTAGTTGTTAAGTTGGTAGTGAGAGTTCAATTCCAACCGAGGCTGTTTTTAACGTTACTGTATACTATATACTCTACACACTGTGTATTAGGGGTATCACTTTGAGTATCTATCTAAAAAAAAATATAATTCCAATTATAATAGTACCGTTACATTTAAGTATATATACATAATTTGATGCTTATTGTAAAGCAGGTAATTGATCATACGAACTAATTAAATTAATTAGTTATATATTATGTTACTCAAGTTAATCGACGCTTCTCCTTCAGGTTTTTTTTTTTACGATTAAGCCCTGTTGGTGTTAATTTCCTCGAAGCATAAAACAGGAACGCAATCGCAACGAACTCCGCCCAAAATCGCTTAAACGGAACAGTTAAAGCACACACAATTAACAATTCCAAACGTAAAATAAACAAACCGATATCGCGAAAATGCGCAGGCAGTGTCGGCGAGCGGATTTAATCCCTTAAATCCGCTTAGATCCGGTTAAATCCGGTTGAATCCGGGCCGAGCCGCGCGATACCGGCGCCCCCTGGCCTAGCGGTGTTAATCCTCGCTTAAATTGTGATAAAAGCCTCACACCTGTATTAAACCGGACCTTGGATGTTAGACACTAATATAAATTACGTGAAATATCATCGGGGCTTTCGAGAATATTTTACCGGCTTATAATCTGGGGGCACGGTAGTGCCCCCGCCAAGACGAGCAAAAAAGAAGCGGGGCACTACCTACCTTTTCTCGAGCCGTTTCGTCTAATTTTCAAACCCTCATAGCTCCGTCCCAGTTAGCACCAGAGCGCCCAAATTCACAGGTTAAGATGCAGTTAGGGAATATATGAAATGTACTTAATTTAATTGATCTAGCTTTTATACTTTAGGTTTTATTGGTACCTAAAATACGCCGATTTTGCCACTCACTCACTTATGTATCAAAACCTCTGGGGTACTTCCCGATGACCTAGAAAGCTGAAATTTGGTATGTAAGCTAGGTTTAGTACACAAACAATAGAATAATTCTGAAACTTGGAACTTTTACCCCCCAACCCCTTAAACTAGGGGATGGATGTTTGTATGAGACTTCTGCAAATTTTGATACTAGAGGTCTGAAAATTGATATAGGGACTCCTTGTTATAAATAATAAAATATATATTCTAGGATTTTTACAAAATCACCCCCCACCCTTTAAATAAGGGGATGAAAGTTTGTATGGGTTTTCCATAATGGGGGCTAAACGTAAGTATTTCTTAAATTCTTAAATACACAATTATTACTACTTACTTAGAAACGCTACGGCACAAAAAAAATAAAAAAATAAACCTAGAAATTAAAAACTACTTTACAAAAAGAAATGAGATCCCACCAAAAAAACATTTCATGTAAAATTAGCCGCCAAGACGCACATGCTCATAACGCTTTTGCTATTATTACTACTTACTTACAGACGTTATGGCCCAAATAAATGAAAAAGACTAGGGCACCTTACAAAAATAAATGAGATCCCACCAAAAACATTTCATGTAAAAATGGCGGCCAAGACTCATATGGTCTGGCTGTAAAAAAGTTATCAGATCCCTCGAAAAGCCAAGCCCCTAAGCCCTGAGTTTACTAATCCTACACATTGGCTTCAAAGGTATGGCTTGGCCGTTTCATAAAGTACCGTAAATAAGTCTAATGGACTGTCCGGCCTATATGGTAAGGAATTAAGTTTATATATATTATCATGGAGATATATAAACTTAACTTCTTGATATCGTATGGGCCAGACGGTCCGTTGGACCTATTTACGTTACTTTATGAAACGGCCAAGCCATACCTTTGAAGCCAATGTGTAGGATTAGTAAACTCAGGGCTTAGGGGCTTGGCTTTTCGAGGGATCTGATAACTTTTTTACAGCCAGACCATATGAGTCTTGGCCGCCATTTTTACATGAAATGTTTTTGGTGGGATGACACTTTTAAAGGTTATTTACTTACTCTCACCATTCGGCTTTCGGTCGACTGAAAATTACTATCATTTACATTATTTATTTATTACTTGGATACTAATTATGACGTATTGTATTTATACTCAACTAGGTAGTTAAATCACCGAAATTAATAGAAAAAATACTTTTTTGTTGCAGGTCAAGAAGTTGTCCGTGGTTGGACTGATCAAGTCGCACTTTTAGAATTATAGTAACCTATAGGTAATTCAAAATCGTGGAGTTTTAGAAAAAAGTATCTTTAATTCTCAATTTGTAATCAGTTTAGGTGTCAACGATTTTGAATTAGGTCACTATAATTCTAAAGGTGTTAGTAAAGGACTCAAGAATAGACAGAACTATGGAGGCGAATCATCTACACATAGTGTAATTCACCCAATGATGACCGCGATCTTCAACCATAAAGTTTTAACAGAAGAAATAGTCTTCATGTTGAAATAAATACATTTTACATATATACTCAATTTGAAGTTAATCCGATCATTTAATGTGGCTTGAAACTGAGTAGGAAGATTTTAAACAAACAAATATAGGAAAGTGAACCTTAATAAGGTAAAACGTGCTTTGTGTATGTACTTATGTAGGCTCAACTGATTGCTTAATGTAAACCTTTCATTAGGAGTAATGTAAGCGCCACGAATTTTTATTTTTTAAGGTATGAGTTCGCGAAACAATTTCCACATGTGTATTTTTGTTGTATTAGATTTTGATTCAGTATTCAATCATCGTATACGATTTTACATAAAGATAACCCTTAAAGATTTATTACATGTTTTGTGCCAACCAATTCCATTTCCAACTGCTGAAACAATACCTATACAGCGGACAAATAAATACATAACTTACGACTACGAACCGAATACGCTCGCAGTAACGGGCAACATTCTAACAATTTAATACGGAATAAACAATACAAATATCGCTGGTGTTGTACGCGAATCGGCATACGTAGTCGCGTACAGAACATATTTATCGAGTATGGTATTGTGGCGCGACCATTACCGTATATCTGAGGGGGGCGTGGGGGTACCATGAATCCTGATACCGACCAGTGTAAAATAAACTTCGGTACTGATAAAAAGGAGAACCCGTTTATGTTTTAATCTTCGACTAGACCGCGTAGGGGAGCTCTTGGTATGATGGGGGCGATCTAAAGGGTTTGTTGATTGGATAGGGAGTCGAGGGTTGAAGTGACCCGTTGTTAATGGACTTAATCGTCCATATAGTCCATCTAGGCGATTTATGTTTCATTTCGGATAACATTATGCACGCGGGATCATGTATAAACTCGATAGATGGGTTTTGTTTACTGATGTGTATCTGTTTACGCACTTTGAGATAAGCCTAAGTATTGAAATGGACTTCTGTTGACTTTATTTGCATAATTGTAATATTCATTAGATAAGATACAAGCAGTGGTTTTGTATATTTACGGCATGATATCTCGATCCTTTGTAATCTTATATTTTCCCGATATGTGAGGCATATATAATGGCTAATAATATTGAAATATCTATTACCTACAGGTCGCGTTTTCATTATTACAGAAACGTGATTGTCATATCATTATTTCCAAAATTGAGATGAGATCTGTCACTTGCAGCTCATCGTGTTTTAATGACAGTTTAAAGGCGATATGACTGAGATCTAATGGAAATTTGACGTTTGGCGATATCTATATTGGTCACTTTCGAATTAGCGCCCTAATAGGGGATGCGACGGATGTTGAATTATACAACATAACTAGTGTAGTTATATAAATAAAATTAGCTTAATATGTCATGAAACAAAAGAAAGAAACTATAAAAAATATATTTTTTGAAATATGTGACTTCAAAAGTACGAAAATGTTATGATTTATTTTTTTTACCTTTTTTTTAATTGTTTTTAGGAGCCTCATAATTTAACGAAACAATAATTTTATGACAACCATGAACTTAAACGCACTTTTTTACGATGAAAATGGCAAATTACTTATTTTCTCCATACAAATACTGGTCCCCAATCCACGGATGACGTCATATGCAGGTAGGCCATCTGTATGGAGCGTGTTTAGTGCTCTGTAGGAATGTTGAACTTTGACGGTCATTTCATTTCTGACTTTTAGAGCAGTCTAAGTCCCATATAGACATTTGATCACAATAAAAAATAGAATCAAATAGAATCCTTAAAAAAAATCTCCACACGGTTATTGCCGGGTATAAAATAATTACGCACGAGGTGGCACTAGTCTACTCTGCGATAAGGTACTGTAGAAATTCCACCAATAAGTTACTTACCGTGAAGATAAAATGGTCTCATACTTTTAAAAAGATTTTCTATTGTGCTACTGTCTACCATAAAAGCAAAACCAACATCGGGAATAAGAGAGCAACAAAGACGTAATTAAGACCGTACAAGCAGATGCTTTTAGCCGACTTGAAAAAAAAGAAATGAGAGCTTGTAAATAAGCTAAAAGCCCTCAGCTCATTAGCAGATTAAGCTCGCGTGACTACCGGTCGTGTGGAGCAGCTTCGGACATGCGAGCTTTCCGAAAGCTCCATTTTTAATTTAAATGTACCGAAAATATTTATGTTTATGACGGCAGTAATTTTTTCATGTTAGTAACTAAATATATTAAAATGATAATTTAATCAAAACTTTTATATTTGAAGTACCTAACTAAGGTAGTACTAGTTGTCTGTATTAAATAATTTTAGGGTAGCTAAAAAGGACAAAACAGAACCCTTATAAGATCACTTTGTCGTCCATCCGTTCGTCAGGCCATCCGTCCGTTCGTCCGTCTGTCTGTGAAGAGTGTTAAGACCCTTTATCTCGGGAACGCGTAGAGGTATCGAGTAGAAATTAAAACCATATGCTCAGATCTACAGGTCCCTTGACACTGTGAAAAACATCAAAAAAAGATACGGCCGTTTATGCCGCAAAACACGTAGGTACCTATATTTTGACACTCTAGAAAATATAAAAAGTAAGTATAAAGTATTTTCCTTTGACCTAGAACTACATATGAAATTTGGCAAGTAAAACTGTCTTATACTACAAATAAAGGAACAATGTAAAAACTATACATTTGTAATTAAATTATAAAAAATATAGTCCTTATTTAAAGTAAGTAAAACAGTTTTTTTAAGGTAAGTTTGTCGCTCAGTATTTACAGTTTACCTTCCATAGTTCGTACGGAACCCTCGGTGCTCGAGTCCGACTCGCACTTGACCGGTTTTTTTTAATGTCTACTCTGCGTTCTCTATCGGATCAAATTCTTAATACAGATTATCTATTTAGTGGTTATGATTCGTCTAGGCGCTTTATTAGTATCAAGAAACTAAATAATGTTGTCCTTGATACGTTTTAATTGTTCGTTTTAACGAATATGTAAGGTAGTTCGATTCTAAGGGTCTAGTCGCAGTTTAGGTAATTAACTCGTTAAATCTGAAATGAGTACATAAAATAATAACAGGTCACGTTTTAAAGGTAATCTATTTTTAAATAAACGATTTAGGGCTCTTGTATATATTATTATTAAAATGAATAGGTAAATAATTGTCATCTTACCTTGGATATGTTATTATGAAATTATAAATTTTAATAATTCTAAGGTACTGTGAAAACAACATGCAACTACCTAATACTTGGCATTGGGCGTATTACATAACATATCTCTTGAGAAAAGAAAACAATAAATGAGATAGGCAAATATTCGTAAAGATATTATGTCTTAAAACCTCAAAGATGAAAGGGAATATCGTAAAAATAAAACATAACTCAGCCTTCGTATGAACGTCAGGCCGAATGCCTACTTGGAATAATTCGCCCGAGCACCTTAAGACCGTTTACATGCATAATGTAGCGGTATGAAGAAATTTATCGCAACTGGCCACCAGGTACCAAAAGGGTTCGAATCGAAGTCTTAGGATAAAAGCAACACTACTCGTTGGTCAAAAAAACGCAAGTCTCCTTTGTTTCATATTTTTTGAAACACTAAACTGTGGTGTACGAATATAAATACTCAATCAGTATTTTGGTTAGGTAACGCAAAATATATTCTCCAGCATAAAGGTATCTCATGTAAATGTGGACAAATATCGGTGTATTATGGAACTCGTAACGCCATCTATGAAAGAGCTACGTGCAACTATTCCACGGACAAAAAATGCTTAGGCTTTAGTCGCTTGACACGAATACGAATTTACGGTTACTATTTTATTTTCTGATATAATATATGTATATCTGTAATATTGATAGAAGACCTACATAATTAACAAGGAATTAATATGACGTACATTATTAATATAATTGTAGTCATAACATTATACAGGGCGGTAATAACTAATGCATACCTAATGTAACAGGTTAAGTTTTGACTATGTAATGTATTGTGTTTGCCCTGGTTTGCGCAGTAAGGTCATATTTTATTAGTATCTTTCTTGTTTTGGAATCTTGAAACTCTGTGAAATGCAAAAGTCCCACTTGCCGCCAATTTCTGAATAAATTATTTGATTTTATGAGTTGTCCCAAGTTTTCTTCATGAATATGTTGCTGCCTACTTTACTTACACCGTTTCAGTGTATATTTTATGAACGGTTATTAAAATATATATAGGTCAAAGTGTAAATTCTTTTTTGGTTGACAGGTCTGATCACGATGGTTAACTTGGACTGATAGACTCCCGTTTCCCATACTCGTGACAAAATTCGATATTTCTTATAATTTATCTCAGAGATATCATCGACGAATGTGTTCTATTCAGTGTAATCGTTATCATTTTCTTGCTCACACAGAGGAGCTCTCTCTATTTTGATTGGCATATGATTGAAGAAAGATATGCCTATCTAGGCGCAAGCAATCTTACAAATATCACTTTGCCAAAGTCATTTAATGTAGCTTTAATAGTAACAATCGGCATACAACAATAATTTTATCAGATTTTTTATAATGAATTAGTTAAGAAGTTGGTATGTCTGTAACCAGAAGATACCTTCTCATATTAGTTATTTAAACACATAGCCTGCGCTCGTAACAATAGACCGGTACCCAACTCCATCCAGCATTTACATTGCCAATTTATACGAAGAACAACACAATTGAATTACCAGCGGAATCATAAATATGAACATAAACCCATTAACGTTCGCTGCCCATTCCCAGAGCACAACAATGGTTCACAATTAGATGCAAATATGATCCCGCTGATGTTAGAGAAGGGTCATCTCTACTGGAAAATTTCCCCAGTGACCGGACAAAGGATTCGAAATTATTATGTAGCTATTATATACATAGACAGAATTTGTTTGTTTAGTTTTTAAGTTGAGATTTAATCATTAAGACATTTAGGGCCGGATAATTATATTCCATGACAATAATATTTATAAAAACCGTTTTTAGAAATTGTAGTAAAATTTGAATATAAGTACCTATATCCAGAATAACGTAAATCTTAGAGTGCAGTGCGAAATGATCGATATACGACATACAACCTACAGAATGGTGGTAACGAAAAGCTTGATATTATTATGTTTGTGCAATATCCATCACAATATATATAACATTGAAATATATATATGTCAATGTTATTCTGAACTATCACTTTGCCTCACTTAATACCTAATGATCACAAGTGTATATAACAGATCGCATTAAGACTAATTAGAATTAGTACGCAACACATATTTAATGTATCCCAATTTAAAATAAAGCCACTTAATGACACTGCTTCATTTAATTAAGTATACAGAGTTAATTGAATCTGTCGTGTGCTCGGGAATTGCTTTAAAAGCACTTAGCGTTTGTAACGGAAATTGCAAACGAAATAACAACCGTTATATAATATTGTATTATACGAGGAATATAATTATAGTAATCAAATAGCTGTAGGTATTCAGTGGTCTTAGACCTGGGTTCGAATCCCGGTTAGGGCAATTTTTATGTGACTACATCGAATATTTGTTCTTGGGTCATGGAAGTTTTCTATGAATATATATTTATCTTTACAAAAGTATATAATTGGATATCCTCGTCTAGTAGTATAGCTATGCTGAGATACATAATGGTCAATTGAAAACATTGCAGCGGCTCGTTTAATTCGGGTCCATTTTGTTCGTCACAATATACACGGTGTATATTTTATATGAATGTTTATTTTATCTAATCTACGGCATTGAGAACAAGACCGTGGACTTTTTAAGAATATATATTTTTGTGTAAAAATTGTCTTTTAGGTGTTTACAATTTCCACGGGAATCATTACTTAAATCAATATTAGAAAATCTCACACCAATCGACCTAGTCCAAATCAAGCTTATGGAATCACAAAATGTAGTATTGAAAACATCGTGGATACCTACTTCGACGTTTCAAACGTAATATTACGTTCATGGTCTTGGGAAAGGGTGAGAGGAGTCCTGTTTTGTTATAATAAAAGAGTAACTTAAGGCCGCTAGACGCCATCAAAGCAAGAAATAATAAATATAGTTAGTTTAAGAAAATACTGGCTAGGCATCAACGCATATCTAAGTGCCTTATCGAAATGTAAAATAAACGACACACCAATCTACTTATACACTAGAGGGGGCGAGTGACCGATCCAGGGCGAGAGGGCAAAATGCGTAACTTCCGTTTTCCACGACATTGGGCACAATTTGAAATATTTTACTACAGTTGTAACGACTTGATGGTGCTAGAGGGCCACTTGTATATCTCTTTTATCTTTTGTCGGCTGCGCCCCTTTGCCCTCTGCCCGGATGAAACTTTCAGTTTGGAATGGGAGGTTTTTTAGCGTCGAGTTGTAGCTGAGCTCGGCAGTTTCGTTTTCCTTTATAGTTTTTATTACTGGCCAGCAAGAGAGATAGCAATGGACGGATAGACGTTGTACCAGGCTGAATAAACGACGCTATGCCGAAAATTATTTGTAATTTCGGATATGTTTCAAGTCAATATCTTAAAGTATCCGTATTCGTTTACAAGGTTATTTGTTAGAAAATTTAAAATTAATATTATTGTTCCCTAAAAAAAACGACTAAAATGAAGTAATCACAAAAATAGCACACTATCCACCTGAAAGCAGTTGAAGTGCAGGCATTGAAGAACTTGTTACATAGTTTTAGAAAGATTTTAGTGTTGTGTGTAGTGGACATGAGTAAAGACAAAGGCGGATATCGGAGGACTCAAAATCAGTCGAAACCCAAATATAAAACATCACATCGCGTATGCAAATTGCGTATCAGCTCAAGCTAAACAAAAGATGATTGACGTAACAAAATGTGTAAGGGAAATATTTATAAATTACATTGTCGCACAGACAGTCCACAGAATTCCAAAAAGCATATCAGCTCGGTGCAAGAATGAATTCAGCCGCGCAGCGCATAAAGCTAGTGGGCAGTAAGATAAATCGTGCGCCGGAGATGACTAAATCAACGCACTATCGGCCGATCGCGCAGGTACGCTCCGGCGAGAAGAAATATCGTACGGTCGGGAAAATGTTTGACATAGAAACGTGCTGTTTTTTAATGAACGTAGCATGTGATATTATAGTTGCAGTCATAAAAAGGAATGGGTAGGAATGGACATAATATAATATAATTAAATACATTTAAACTATCGTGTTACACCAATTATATAACACTTATGTAACACGTAAGTACATCAATTTAGACGATGCAGATATCCATCCATATAGGCAGCAAATTCATCATCATCATCATAGATATAAGAGAAAATCTCTTCCCGGTGTAGCTGATAACGTATGTAGGTAGTTGTCTCCATAGAGTTACAGCCGCGTTGACCTTCTCTTTTATTATTTGTTTTATCTACCTTATTCGTAGCCTTCCTGGGACACTTCCCTTCAACTTTTATTCTATGATGTTGTTTATGAAAGCCTTATATGGTGGCCAAACGTTGTTCCTCTTTTTATAATTTTCAGAAAATTCCTTTTTTTTCCTTCTTGCTTCTATCTTACAGTCTCCTCCAATCTTACATGTTCATTTATATATAGAATATTACAATGGGGTAAATTAACACAAATGAATCGGGTTTAATATTTTGTACCTATGGGATTTCTTTATTAAGTGTCCCTTAAATGTGTACCTACTACTTTTAAATATATTTCATTACGTCGTAGACATAATTTCCAAACGGTCAGTGTGACTAGAATAAATGCTCGACGTGACAAAAAAAACGGTTGTTATTAATTAAGTTGTCAGCGGCACAAATTTATTATTAAATAGCAATAAATCCGCCTGAATATGCAAGTCACAAGGAGTACCCATAAAATTAGTATTTGTCCAGATCATTAACAAGTCATAAGGCTGTTTTATTGTCCGACTGGTTTCCACTGCGACACGGTAATTCATTGCTAATGTATTCATTACGTCTTTCCCAAGCATTAAAAATATTAAAATACCTTATATAAATAACTAAACAAAGCCGACTAGTCCCGAGTTCACGTAACTTATGGCGGACAAAAGTTTGAAGGTAAAAAAATAAATATATCTACATGTTTTTTTAGTTTTGGTAACATCTTGATTAAGTAGGGACCACCTGCCAGCGTCGCTTCTTAGGGTATCCATAAATAAGTGTTGAAAAAAAATAATGGCGGCATAAAGAATAAGGTGAGGTGGTTGTCTATGGCTTTTGGATTGGGAAGGGTTGGAGGGGACGCTTTAGTCGATGCCGAGTTAAATTTTTAATTATTATATTTTGTTCAGTCATAAAATAAAACTCTATCAGGTACAGTAGGTAAAATATCACACTAAAAACTTTAAAATATAAGTATATAGTTATGCAGTTAATTAATTAGCCTAAGCTAAAATAATCAACCTAAACACCTAGACAATCCATGAATTCCCGAGGTTTAATACAATTTTAATTTCGTCTTCTATAAAAATAAATATTTCGCTATTTTTATTTATAAATAGCAACTTTTCTATTGCATTCTTCATTATCAGTTACACAACAAAAGAATAAACGCATCCTTAATGCCCTTGCAGAATCGCATTTCGCACGCAACAAAAACCATTTTTTGCCACATTGCGGCCGACTTTAAATTATTTCGAAACCTCTATTATCCATAACCCATAACACTCAGGTAAATAGAATGTTCAAGATGGCGTCACATAAATCCTGCAACTGCGCTCGCGTTGCATGTAATCGCGAATTTATTGTTCCGGGGCCAACTGTAGTACGAAATTAACAATGAACAAAATATTATTAGCGCATTTCTCAAAATAGGGTCTCTAAATCACAGGGGTATTGTCGTATCAGCTTTTACGAGTATACAGCGGTAATGAAGCCATTTCGAGCACCGCATAATAGCTCGAATGATGCTGTAAATTGATTTTTATACTTTGTTTGACATCAATGATTGACATGAGAGCTCTTGGTGCTATAAACGCTGCACTCGCGACATTTTTATCACCTGCGCGACAAGGCGCTATAAATTTATCGTTTGTGGGACTTTGGGCCAATTTTATGACTCATTTGGTGGTACTAAACGTCCATATAGATTGTTAGTGTATCAAGTTGCGCCTTTTGATTGTGATGAGTGCCACTGGATATAAATGCTCGACTTGATGGTGTTTTAAGTTAATCCTAATGTTTATGGGCCAATAATACGCGGTTGTTTTGGGCTTTATGGCCCCTTAAGTGCTCGTAAATATAATAGCATAAAGATAATGTTCAACAAGTATAATATGCACGGATTATGTGCAAGGTTGTTCAGATTATATATTATTTTTTAGACTTAATAAGGTTTTTGGTAAAATAAGAATATTTTTCATACAACAATTTTATCATACTTGTGTATCTGTGCTGAATATGACATCCAAACAAAATTTTGTACGATACTTAGAATTGTATAACTTTCTACAAGTTACTAAAAATATATCATTAATCTAATTCGAACCCTCATCAAGCTCTTTGGATACCTAATCCAAATAAGTATTAGAACCAATTGCACGTGACTAAATAATTATGAGACCTCTATCTATGTGCAAAAACTTTAACATGAAAAATGGCACCTTTATGCTCGTGAGAAAGGTTCGTCATCCCTGCCTTAGGGAGATACTAAAAGATAGTGTTTGAACTTAAACGATAATCTCATCATCATCATCATCATCTCAGCCATAGGACGTCCACTGCTGAACATAGGCCTCCCCTTTGGACTCCCATATATACCGGTTGGAAGTGACCTGCATCCAGCGCCTTCCGGCGACCTTTATAAGGTCATCTGTCCATCTTGTAGGTGGACGTCCTACGCTGCGCTTGCTGGTCCGAGGTCTCCACTCGAGCACTTTACGGCCCCATCGGCCATCTGCTCTGCGTGCTATGTGGCCTGCCCATTGCCACTTCAACTTGCTAATCCGGTGAGCTATATCGGTCACTTTAGTTCGTCTACGGATTTCCTCATTTCTGATTCGATCACGTAGAGACACCCCGAGCATAGCCCTCTCCATTGCTCGTTGAGCGACTTTGAGCTTTGAGATGAGGCCGATAGTGAAAGACCACGTTTCGGTGCCGTAAGTCATCACTGGTTAAAGACTTTCGTCTTGAGGCACTGAGGTATGTCGGACGAAAAGACATTGCGTAGTTTCCCGAACGCTGCCCAGCCGAGTTGGATTCGGCGGTTGACCTCTTTCTCGAAGTTGGACCTACCTAATTGGAAACGATAATCTGTTTGAGGATAATTTTTAGAATTAAATAGTTGTAGTAAAATCTTTTGGACCAATGCGATCAAAAGTTACAGAAGTTTAAGTGTTGAAAAAATAATCGTATACCTATTATATGGTACTGTCGACCTGGAATTTTGATTTATGAAAGACACAAAAAGATACCGATGGATAGCTTACCTAATTATAGGTTTTATTGATAATACCTTTTTTGGAAAAGAAATATAGGTACCTAATATGAATACTTTGGCTGCTTTTTGTTATATTACCCTGCATATTAAATTTAATTTAATAGTGAAAGAACTACATAATCAGAGCAGATCACTTTTTTCTTGAGATTCTGATGTGTTCTGATTCTGATGTGAAAAATCATCAGAGTCTATATAATTTGTATGAGACTACAATCTCAACTCAGCTAACATACAAGCAGGAAACCTTAACAATTTTTTTATCTTGTAGGAAACCAGTTCCGCTGCTACCCGGCCGAAGGCTTCGCGGCTACAACATTACTCTCCCATACGGCGCCGCCCCGCCGGCGCGAGAGCCTCCGATTGGACCACCAGGCCCCGCCCACAAACACCTACAATTATATTTATAATGCACACGCTGAAATAATTTACATTTGAGCTGAATTTGCGAGCGGTGTGGGTAATTGAAAATTTGTTATATTGGCCCAAACGGCCCAGCGCGGATTGCGACGTCTAAGTGATTAGTTTGCTTCCCGCTTTTGATTGTATTTGATGAGGTCTTTGGGTGACGCTTAGTGTGCTTTGTTGTTAATGTTGTACAATAATAAATATTAAGTCGGTATGCGTTTGATTACAAGTCTTATAAGAGTTGTAAGTAAGCTTTAATGGGCCAGATGCTAATTCTAATATCCCTTCCTATTAGAACATAATAATATTCATAAACATAACCTAATACAACCATTCTTTAGATAAGTATATAAGGATAAAATACCCGTATTACCACTGTTTCCTAAAATAAAAAAAGCGGACAAAATAAGTCCCAAATGGGGATTTAGATTCTTTTGGGATCCTCAGATTTGGTGTAACTTTACTGAATGTAAAACTTTCACTACTATCTAGGTACTATTAGTTATACCTAATACTTGTAAAATGATGTGCCAGTTTCATTTCTATTCCAAATTACTTACTGAAAACTCATGAGCGATATTGAACCCCTCAGTCTAAGGAGAGACCTCGCCTCCTTGTGTGGTGTTTTGTCGCTTGTATAGTGAGTTTGCACAAACTCAGCTGCTGCTCTGAGGAACTATTCGACATGATACCCACGGGCACATTCTATCGCACCGTTCGTCAACGGCAGGGCGTTCAAACTCATACCCTGGAGCCTAAATGGTCGCGTAAGGTACGGTTTCAAAGCATTTTCCTCCCGCGAACGCGCAGGCTAATATGGAATGACCTACCTGCCCGGTTTTCCCGAGGGATTATAGGATGAAGTTTTTTCAAATAAGGAGTGTACAAATTTTGAAAGTGTCGGCAACACGCATGCGAATCCCCTGGAGTGGAGCAAGCATACCTACATAGGCTGCGGTAACCGCTACCCATCAGGCGGGCCGTACGCTTGTTTGCCACCTTCGTGGCATAAAAAAAGCCTATCATGGTTGCATTTATCACGCAATAAATAAATTTCCAAACACCCGTTACGTCAACAGAGTGACGGATGATATATCGTTTATTCATCGCGTGATAAACGCAACCATCATAGGCCCCTAGGACATCTATCTGATTAAAACTTGATCGCTTTCTCAAGTACCTAAATAAAAAGGGACGAGTTAACTATCATCACCATCATAACATTAGAACCAAACATAACTTTCATATGTTGCAGCTACTAAATGTACACCTAGGAATATCACACTTCAAACTATCAGTTTTGCTCGAACAAAGACTAATATATGGCAATATACAGATGATATATTAAGACGGTTAGTTAATAAGGCATCCCTTTCGAAAAACGATCAATAGACGACGTATATCTTACGTAATCAAAGCCGCAGGAAATCTAATATTAGTAATTGCTGGGTATCAAATAAATCTGTCACAGCTCGCAATTTTCTGAAGCAATTGTGAATTATGCCGAGGGACTCGTGAAGATAACAAGATTTGCGATGGCGTATTTTTGTTCTTCGCCCATTTTTGCGTAATTGCGTTGGATGGAGCTCACGACGCTTTATAAATATGGAAGGAGAAGAATAACACTTGAACTGATAAATAAAATTTTAAGCAAGGCACAAAGATGAATCAGGTCATGTATTTAGGATACGTTCTTTCTTCTTACAAGGACGAAGCTGCAGGTGCAGCCAATCCTAATATATTCTTCTAAACCAAGACGCCGCCAACGTTAGGACAATACAAAGTTTGTCGGGTCCGCTAGTAGGTACTATAGTTTAATTCCAGAATTGTATTGCAAAACTTTTTTCTATGGAGTGGGGTAATTATTTCATGAAAACTATTTGCGTGAGGCAGCAGCGTGGCAACTGCAGTACATCGCAATCTCTTTGTAAAATTTTCCTTGTCCACACCGTAACGGCTGAACGGATTTTAAACAATTTTAGGGATAGCAGGATATGGATAGATTATACATACTTTTATAGATCATACACAAATTAAAGATTATAAGGATTTTTTTTACTAAATATGGGAAAGGAAAAAAATACGCGGACGAAGTTGCCGGTACCTTCATGTCTTGGATAAAAGAAGATTTCCGAAAAAATGCACCCATAGTTTCCGAAGGAACAGGTAAGAAAAAACGTCAGCTCTGCTTCAGGAAACCCAAATCGATAGTGAATTAATTTCTTACTAGACAGCTACTTATAAGATATTATACAATTAAACTGAAAGTAAGTAGTAAATCCCGCAAGGACATGTCGAGTAGGCAGTAGATGCAGCTAGCGCGATAAACTCCGGGCCCGATAAACGACGACAGCCAACCAGGGGTCTTAATTGGCTCCCTGTATTTTAATTGATCATAAATCGGCGCAAGACCCTAATGAACCTGTTTTCGACACACAAATCTTGCGCGCGATTGAGTTTCCATTATTGAGCCTTTGGTTTATTTTTGTACCTCGATTGAGTAAAGTTGGCGACAACGTTATAACGAAGTGCATATTAGGTAGGTACTTGAATTGATTAATCTAGAATATACGAGATTTTTGTAATCGTATTTTATAAGATAAGCTTGTTGGTCTATAATTATAATTCAATAAGAATGCTTTAAAACTGAATTTCCGTCACCGCAAAAAAGTACTGTTGCATTGGAACGAGTTTTACTTTTGAATACCTACTTAAGTGATGTTGCTTGATTTACAAGAAAAGATGATGCGGGAATCCGAAAGATTGCTTTTTTATGCGATTGGTAAAAAATCTACGACAAAACTTTGGCTAAGCCGTTTTAGGGTTCCGTACCCAAAGGGTAAAAACAGGGCCCTATTACTGAGCCTGCTGTCCGTCTGTCTGTCTGTTACCAGGCTGTATCTCATGAACCGTGATACATCATCTGTGAATTTTTTTATTGAATAAATTATTTCATTTCATTTCATTTGTACGGAAGCCTCGGTGCGCAAGTCAGACTCTAATTTGGCCAGTTTTTTATACAGCATCACGGTTCTTCTCTTATTATCACAAAGCGTCAGCCAGATTTTGTCGAATAAGAATAAAAACTCTGTTTTGTTGAGTAGGTATAAATCCAAGCAAAACATTTTGTGCTCTCCTTATTGGAAAAAAGTATCAACGCATATTGCCTTCATGTCCATATAAATTTGTCCTTAAGGCCGTGAGGAATAATAGGTCAATAAATAGGACTGATATAATACGAAGTGAAGGTTGACATAATATACCTAATATATTATATTGAAATGATGATGTATATAGCCTTATGATGAAGATGCCAAATAAGTATGATTTTCTTATAAGAAGACCTTGCTTAAGATGACATAATATGATGCAAAATATCGCCACTTCCAATTCCTATATCTTATTTTATAAATAAAATAATTTTCAAATATAAAAGGCGAGGCTCAAAACTAAAACGGTCACTATAGTTTTAGGCAAGTACAGAACGATACGTATAGAAGAATTTAATGAATATTTGAAGTGTTTTCTTAGCGCCTTTTTCATTAGGTACTGAAAAAAATACCTGATTTAGGAGTATAAGATAAATATCCGAAGTTTCGCATCATATGTCGCCAACCTAAGTTCAAGTATCATGAAATATCCTGAAGTTATAGACCACAAACAACGCATCTGAATAGGGTAATCCTCATTAATTCCACGACGAGGAAAATATCTTACCCTCGCATACCTTAAAATAGATCTACTTACTGTTGGATTCTAGAAATATCACCCTTTACAGAAAAAAAAGATCCATTCGACTTCATTAAGATTTCATGTTGTCGTAAATAAGTAAATCGAATACGCATACTGAACAACCGAAGTGAATGGCAATCCCTCCAATGTAAGAGGCCAAGGCAATTTAAATAAATCCCACATACAAGTTCATAAAAATTCAACAGATATAAAAATACCAGTTAAGTAAATAAAACAATATAAGAAACACCTATATCCCTTATCGGGCAGTTTGATCTGAAAACAAATACGAGGAACTATTCACGCTGAAGCCATAAAGGGGTAGCTAGGACGATTTAATCAAGCGATATAAATTGTTGAAGAATCCCGATAGATGGCGCGCGGCGATAGGAGGCTACTGCGCAGGCATGTATAGTTTACTGTTTTAATTAAAATTTGTTACAAAAGATTGTTTGAGAAGATCATAATCATAAGTGTGAATGGTTTGTCGTTATTTGAAACTGTATTCCATTCTTTGTAGCATATTCATAGGTCGGTAGGTGACAATTTAATCTAGGTACATTTCATGCAATTGAATAGATGAAAAATTGTTTAATATATACATATTAACTGTCTTTTGTTTAAATAAATTAATTTCATATCTTTTTATATGTTTTCTAATCCTTGAAAGATTGTAAGTTGAATGTTGAAAGATCTATTAATTAAGTAATTTGAAAAATAAAAGAGGAGCATTTTTTAGAGAGGCAGTAAAGAAATCATATTGTGTATCAAATTGTTATCTATCGTGAGCCAATTTTTCAAATCCATTCGAATGGATTTGAAAATAACTCCGTGGCCAAAGTATCAATCTGGATATGAGCTGAAATCATGTCCATGATCCCCAAGTGTACCTAATCTGCAGAGAAGAGGTACTTACTCTTCACTCTGGCACTATTGTAGGTCGTCCCATAAAACCCACAAGATTTGGAATGAGGACTACTTATAAAGAAACATAGGATACAAACCCATTGGAAATTAGATCCATCACAGGTAAGGTGACTGTCTCGATTAAGGCACTTTCAACTTTAATTCATAGCTATAGCTGGATACTATTGAAATTAGGATGTCAAGCATTGGTGCTCCATAAAGGGAAGGGCTTAAGTTCTTACCTTCATTAATTTGCACTGATGATTCATCCATGTATTGTATGTATACTCCATGTGCACTAAGTACCTGAAACAATAATGCACAAAGGTCAATTAAATATTATAAGGTTTCATGAAATCAGTGGGTCCGATAAATCGCTTGAAACTTCAAGTGAAGGAAATTGAAAAATGTACTTTTTTCGCTCTTGTCACCATGGCCCATGGGCCAATTTTTATTTTGTTGTCGATTTTTTTTGTACTAAATTTTAGTAAAAAATAAGAAATTTAGCTACAAAAATTATATAATTTTTTTGTAACCCACTGAAAATTTTTGTACGACATAGCGTGAAATTGGGCTTAGGTACCTTCTTCAGAATAAGCAACTTTACCAACTCACCAAATTTGATTAAAATCTGAGAAAAAAAAGAAATCGACAACTAAATAAAAATTAGCCCAAATAGGTACGCGTTTCCTGTACTGTACATTACATATAATCGGCATGCTTAGAAATACACTAGTTTTTGTTTCATTTAAATCAAGCGAGTAGTTTTGAAGTTATGAATTATGGTATTGTACATTTCGTACGGCGCCCAATGCCAGAGTGACGTCATCAGAGTATAACACTCATGGTATAGCCCAACAAGGTGATTTTCAGCCCACTACTGGTACTAATTTATTTTACTGGCAATGTCAAATTTGGGTAACTGACGTTGAAAGTCAGTGAATGTCAATGTCAGTTATGGAAACTAATTTTTGCATAATAAAGCCAAAACTATCCACAGTGATGAAAGTCAAAAAAAAATCTATAGGATTTAGTGTTTTTATTTTCCAAGAAGAATTAGGTTTGAGCATCAGCATTCCGGTAAACAATGTTTTGACTTTGGTTGATGACAAATCCCTGACAAATATCTACTGAAGTTTAATAATGCAATTATTTGACGTACTTACCTATGCACGTTATTGCCATATGAAAGCTGTTTGTAGTTGTAGTGCCACTATCCCTGGGCTGAACTAACGCTTGTTAGGCTATAACTCCATACTCAGATTCGTCAAACGCCTAAATTTTCGGAAACTATGAAGCGTAAGTATCCAGAAAAACACGTATTTATTTAGTTTTTCATGCTGCATAACGTAAGGGTAAAATCAAAATGTGGTGATATTACCTATTCATCATAAAAATATCGAAAAGTACCTACTACATGTACTACTTGTATGTTATACTGGTACAATTAAATTAGATGCGTGTGAACATTAAAACGCAACACTAATTATATACCTACTTATACAATGTACCTAAATATAATAAAAAAAAATTAAAAGCTGTGTGCAATCTCTGCCAGTCAACTTTGAAATTTTTATCTGTACCACTCTGTACCCCGAACTGGAAAAAAAATCAGCCAAGTGCGAGTTTGACTCGCGCACCGAGGGTTCCGAAAGTTCCGTACAAATACTTATCTCATCTTAACTGGCCGAGTTAACTAAGTTAAGTTTCCACCAGTTAACGCAACCGATCACGTTTGTTGTATGGGAGCCCCCTTAAATATTTATTTAATTAAATTTTTTGTATATTCGTTTTTATAGCGGCATCAGAAATACATCATCTGTGAAAATTTCAACTATCTATCTAACAAGATTCATGAGATTCAGCCTGGTGACTGACGGATAGAAAGACAGATGAACATCGGAGGCTTAGTACCTAATAGGGTCCCGTTTTAACCCTTTGGGCACGGAACCCAAAAAAAGATTTTTTAACAATAGCCCAAGTGTTAGCTGCTAGTTACCTACATAAATCGGAGGACGGACAAAGTTGTGTACTAAGCACAATTTGGCTAGTTGTCAAGTAGTTAAACTAATTGTGAGTTATTATTTTCAGTGCGCCCTTATCCGACACTACCACCACGATAAAAACATCTTCACTTTCTAGTAAACGAATTCAACACAATGTCAATATTGTGACTGCATGCTGCAAATTATGAGTAAGAATATAGAGAGATTACATATTGTGTTCGTTATTAAAATATTATTGTTGATTAAAAGCAACCTTGGTTGATTTGTCTGAATTTTGTATGAGTAATTATTTGAAAGATCCCATGACCATCATCAGACAGACTTGGACTTGGTGACAATAAACATTGTCGCCAGATTTATCTACATAACAGGGCAATCGGTCACGGAGCAAGTAGCACTAATTCATAATTTGCCAAAAAAACCACAAATTGCGACATGAAAGAAGGACCTGCCAAATGTACAATTTTTTAATAGTTTACCATAAGGGTTGAAAAAAAAAATCTGACTAGATTTTATATTTAGGTAGCATGCTTTCAATGGTTTGGCGTTAAAATCTCGGTGAATGCAGTTTTATGACTGAAATTCGTAATAAATAATGAAACAGCTATTGGTTTTGTACCTAATACCTATGACAACACAGTTTATGATCCATAGCACTGAGGGAAGGGGCTGATTGAGAGTATTGCAAGTCTCATACTAAGTCCAGGTTTCATCCCATTTTCATGTTATACTTCTTCGTGTGAAGGGATCAGATTATTTTTATCCCATTTTGGAAAACTGACAATAGACGGAAGCCGGCACTGGTATAGGTACCTATGCATTATGCACATAAAAGCACTCGTATATTTGGTATTTATTCCACTTGTCGTCAAAAATACCTGCAACGTAGATAAGTATTACTTTTTTATGGCAAACTCGATCACCTGGCATACCCTCAGGTACCTAAATTGCGCACTAATGAGTTTATTGAAGTACTTTAAGTAGTATTTTTTTACGTCGGCATACTTCAAAGGTAGTAAAATTGAATTTGTGCAATAAAAATTGAAAGCAGACCCTTCTATGGCCTGTTTTACAATTTTACTCGTTCACCTAACGGAATAATTATCAATAAGCGGTATTCAGACTCGAAAGTGTAAGTAGTAAAAATGTTTTAGTTTAGTCTTTGTTGGTGAACAAGGCGAATGTGCAAGTAAGCAACTGTGAGAGTGATTTAATACTTAAATCAAGTTAATGTGTAGATATCTTGGTAGATATTTACGTAGACGTACTTACTTACCTTTTACTTATATCTGTGAATTTGTTGGTTTTGCTGTCGGACAGTAATAAAATTTTGCGAGGAAAATGGTGATAATCAAACCTTGGTTTTACGAACCGACCTAGACGACCAGGTACATTTTCTTACAAGATTGGTAGGTAAGTAAGATTTATCTATTTACTAAAAACTTTAGTTAGAAACTTTTTTCTGTAGGAAAATATAAAAAAATAAATATAATAAAACCTTTAAGATTTTACTGATATTTTATGTAATACATTTTTCTATTTAAAACTAAAGAAAACATCATAAAACCCTCTTTTATTAAAATAAAACTACGATTGATATCAGCACCATCTATCGGTGTAATGCTAATTCACGATGACCACTGCTTAGCATACCAGAGATGATGAACGCAGCGTTAGGTTCGTCCCTTGAGGGACTGCACTGCCATCTGTGTACAGGGCAGTGCAATGCTAAGCCGTACGGCATGCAATGCACTTAGTGTGCGTGATAGTACAAAGATAAAACGTAA
The DNA here is from genome assembly GCA_932273695.1 of Apotomis betuletana. Classification (NCBI taxonomy): domain Eukaryota; kingdom Metazoa; phylum Arthropoda; class Insecta; order Lepidoptera; family Tortricidae; genus Apotomis; species Apotomis betuletana. The sequence continues at coordinate 27,783,310 of OW026300.1, read as the reverse complement.
GATGTAGTTTTGGACGTTTTACACTGGAGAATTTTGTTATGGATTTTTTGTAATGAAGAAGTATTGAGGCTGGAGGCTGGATGGATTCTGTAGATTCATTTCAAGTTAAATTATGTTGAATATGTTAAATAAGTTTAATATGATCTGAATACTCTTAAGTAAATATACTTACCTAAGTAAAATAGTTTAATAAAAAAGCCTTCGTTGTGTTCTACAATTAGTACCTATACATATAATAATATAATCTATACAACTTAATTACATTTAATTGTATTGTAATAGGTAGGTACCTACTTAATACCTTCACAACGAAAATAAAATAAATCTTTAATTTAAACGAAATATAATGAGGACTGTTTATAATTTAATGTTTTTATTATTGATGTATAATATTAATAATATACAAAAAATACATACATATAAATTATTATTTTATTAATTAATTTTATTATGTAAAGTAGTTTTAGAAATAAAGTACCTATGACTGCTCTAGGTAATTAAATTTTTATGGTCTTATTTAGAAAGTTCAATGTTTTCGAAATCAGGACTATTTAAATCGTATCTAGGTAAGTCATATTACTTTATAAGAGTCAGTAAAGTTATAAAATAATTACATACTATTTAGATACTTTTCGTACCTACGGATATTTTTGACTAAGTGCGAAAGGATAATGGAAATAATGATTGATGCTCAATGAAATTCTACTTCCATTGCACAGATAAGGAAATAGAACATCCGAATAGACCAAAATTGATGCTTTGTTTACATTGAACCAATAAAATAGTTACGACGTGTTGAATAATCGTTCCCAGTTTGAGTGACCATAAATTTGTACCTATATCGCGTCCTCAGGAGAATAACGACGCATTTCGTGAAAAGGTCCTGTCACTTACGTCATTATGTGTTTAATGTTGCGATATTTTTAAAGTCACGCAGTTTGGAGTCAATAAAAGTTTAACGAGCGAGGGTGCCCGAATAAAAATGTTAAGGATTTTACGGGACTAAGTATTCCTTGTTTCAATTTGAGATGTGTTGGGGAATTTAAGGTCAGTTTGTGGTAGGTTCATTTCATACATACGTACCTGCTCGTATAGGTTGCAATAGTGATGAACTTCCTGAAGAATGATGTTAAGCTTTACATAACAAAACTTTTAGTAATTACATTTTTATAACCTATTATCATTATGTTAAAACAAAACATTTTATTTTTACTTAATTGTTTTTTGTTAAAAATAAAGTAAAAGGAATCGCAAGCGGCTGAAGCTAAGTACCTATAGAAATATATATTTTTATACCAGTTCATTAAACCGATTTGTATTAAAAACAGGGAACACGTATCTACCCACCTACCACCTACCTATCAATCTATAAGAGTAGGTACCTACTATGCGTTGATTCCTATCAAAAAACCATAATAAAAAACCGGCCAAGTGCGAGTCTGACTCGCGCACCGAGGGTTCCGTACAAACTTTCACTATCCTATCTTAATTGGCCTGGTTGAGTTATATTTGCACCTAACATGTATGGCGCCGCATACAAACGAGGTGCAAACTTAAGAGGCCTTATTCCTTTTGAAATTTATTTTTTTCATATTATGACAAATATATTGATAATTTCAACCAACTTTTTGAAGTGAATAATACTTTTCCCTGAGTTCTAGGAAGTAACATAGCTTTTTCATGCTTTTTTTGCGTGCAGTCGAAAATAAGTTGAAAAAACTAATTTTCAGCGTGAATTTTGTCAATTTCGAGTAGTTTTCGAAACAAAAATTATCAATGAAAAATTCAAACTGTAGGTTTCAAATATATACCAATAAATCCCAATAGCCCTGTTCTAGGTAGTAACACCAATAAAATGTAAAGAAACATGTTTGATCATATAGAAAAATGTCTAAAACGATCACCATTTTAAAAGGAATAAGGCCTCTTAACGCAACCGAGTTCTCCAAATATGATGTTTGAAAAGGGCTAAGTATTTTTTTTATGATTTGATTACAAATCTAGAGGTCTGTCCCTATATTTATGGGGCGTCTTTGTGTGCTCTGGCCAAAAAGGGTGGGGGTATTAGGCCGATTGCTATTGGTAGCACGTTTAGGCGGTTGGTAGCCAAACTGGGTTGCCGAGCTGTGAGGGAGGAGATAGCGTCTTATCTCCGGCCCTCACAGTTGGGCTTTGGCACAAAGTTGGGCTGCGAAGCGGCTATTCATGCTACACGGGCCTTTTCTGTAGACCCTAATAATGCTGAGTGCGTGATAATTAAGCTAGACATTAAAAATGCCTTTAACTCGATTGAGCGGGATGTGTTGCTGTCGGAGGTCAAGGAGAAGGTGCCTTCTCTCTACCCTTTTCTCTTTCAAGTATATGCTTCCCCATCCTTTTTATATTATAATGGCTCTCCTATTAGTTCACAAGTGGGTGCGCAGCAGGGTGATCCGCTTGGTCCCCTTGTTTTCAGTCTTGGAATTCAGAAAGCGATATCCGAGCTTAAATCGCCATTAAATTTATGGTACTTGGACGATGGCACATTGGGGGGTACGCCAGAGGTCGTGAAGCAGGACCTGATCGCGCTTCTTCCACGCTTCCGAGACCTGGGTTTGGAGGTTAACGCGGGAAAGTGCGAGTTCTACCCTTGCAGCGCTGATTCCCGGTCCTCCTTTTCCGCTTTTAGCGACTTGCTTCCCGGGCTCACAGAGTTGTCGGCACAGACTTTTAGCCTTCTGGGCTCCCCTTTTTTTCCTGATGCTGTCCCTCAGGCCTTTGAGGTACGTAGGCAGCTTCTGTTGTCGGTACGGGAGAGGTTGAAAGATCTGTCGGCGCATGTTGCGCTCGTTTTGCTGCGGGTTTGCTTCGCCGTTCCCAAGCTCACCTATTTTTTACGCACAGTACCGACTTGGCTTCACCCTGAACTCTTGGATTCTTTTGACGACGTGTTAAGAGAGTCTATAGAGTCACTAGTAAATGTCTCCCTCAATCCGGACCAGTGGGCCCTTGCATCATTACCAATCCGGAGTGGTGGTCTAGGTGTCCGACGTGCGCGGGACGTGTGTCTACCGGCTTTCTTGGCTTCGGCGGGTGGGGTGGAGCCCCTTGTTACTCAAATTTTAAATTCGGATGGTAACAGGGTTGCTGTACCTTTCGCTGCCGATGCTTTGGAGGCCTGGAAGGCTGTCAACCCGGGCGAACCCCCACCTGAGAGGAAAGACATTCAGCGGCTGTGGGACGACGTTGGGGTGAAGCGGGTATTTGAGGGCTTGTTAGGGACGGCGGTGGGAGTGGACAGAGCGAGACTTCTTGCGGGATCGGTTTCCGAGTCAGGCGCGTGGCTGCATGCGCTTTCCTCCCCGCATTTAGGCACTCTTCTCGACGACAATTCTTTGCGGGTAGCGGTTGCTCTCCGCTTGGGCTGCGATGTGTGTGTACCTCACTTATGCATCTGTGGCACAATGGTGGAGAGCAGCGGCCACCATGCTTTGAGTTGTTGTCGGTGTGCAGGAAGATTTCCACGCCATCACGCTTTAAACGATATCATCCGCAGGGCACTTGTCTCTGCGGGTGTGCCGTGTTTGCTGGAACCTCCTGGTCTTAGCCGTTCAGATGGCAAGAGGCCGGACGGTATGACGTTGGTGCCTTGGCAGAAAGGAAAGTGCCTTCTGTGGGACGCTACATGCGTGAGCACTTATGCTGCGTCGCACATTGGTCGTACCTCAGTTTTGGCCGGGGCCGCTGCTGAGACTGCCGCCTTTAGGAAGAGGGCGAAGTATGCTTGTTTGGGGGGCTATTTGTTTGTTCCTCTGTCTGTTGAAACGTCTGGTTGTTGGTGCGCGGAGGCAAAGGCATTCCTGAAAGAGCTTGGGGGTCGCTTGAGGGAGAAAGGGTATGATGCTCGCTCCGGATCATTCCTGGCGCAGAGGTTATCGATCGCTGTTCAACGCGGTAACGCAGCGAGTGTGTTGGGAACTTTTGCGCCTGGAATGGTTCGGGGCGGGTTATTTGAGTAAGTTTTTGTATTTGTAAACATTTTATATTATAAGGGACTGTAATGTGTATGTTTTAATTATAATCCTATAATAATGATAATTATGTTGACCTGTAAAATATGTATTATTACAAATGAATAGTTTTCAGATTTTTATAAATATTTGTAGTAGGTATGTGACGATATTACTTGCCAAATTTCATAGTTCTAGGTCATCGGGAAGTAACTACCCTATCATTTTTGATTCCCTTGAGAGTGTCGAAATGTACGTTTTTTGCGACATAAACGGCCGTATCTTTTTTCACGTTAACGTAGAAGTTTGATTTTTTCACAGCTTCAAGGGACCGTATGGTTTTAATTTCAACTCGATACCTCAACGCGCTCTCGAGATAAAGGGTCTTGACAGACAGACAGACGGACGGACAACAAAGTGATCCTATAAGATGTTAAGTAGCGATGAGGCTTAAGATGAAGCATGCTTGTCTAGAAGGTGCCTATTCACTCTCGACTTGAAGAGATCTAAGTTACTTTTCAGGGAAAAGGTGCGCACGAAGAGTTCCACTCCTTTGCTGTCCTGATAAGAAAAGTAGACGCAAAGCGTTTTGTAGGAACCCAAGTAAAAATAAGGCTATACTATTTAGACACTAAAAAAACAAATAAAAAAAAATATTAAAGGACAACCTACACATACACAAATTTACCTATTGCAAAGCTTGTACTATCAAGACTAGATGAGGACAATGAGTACAAGCTTTGCTTAGTTTGGGAATCGGTAAATTATAACATATGGAGATGGAGATGACATCCATGATCCGCAGGAACAAATATTCAAGTTCGTCACATTAGAACCCAGGCCGCCGGCGCTTTAGCCAGGCCAGGTGCACTACAAACTATGCCAACCGCGTCGTAAAATTTTCACAAGGTGCAGTTGCTCGCCTGGATAACAATTTCTTTATCGGAAGGTTACATTATTATAATAAATAAAACTGACATTAACGCCTCTAAGTCCCGACTTTACTAACCCTACACCTTGGAACAAAGTATTAATATTCATTCCTTATGATATCGGCTAAACTAGTCCGACTGTTTACGCCAGGAAATTATGTCACATCACTAGTCTTCAGTGTTATGTTATGAAATTCGATACATCTATGAAACATATTTTTTAGGCCAAGGTGTGGGGTTACCTGGTGTAGGTAAGTCATTATTAATTATTCCAAAACTAAATTTATGCATATCCATTCCACTTACATGAATAAGACACCTAAACCCATAATAATAGCCCATAGTCACCAGTGTATGCGCAATAACAACAATAAAGATCGAAGCGTGCCATGCAATTGTGAACCTTTAGTTTAGAGTCAGTAACGGAACGTACCTACCTGGGACTGATTATAGATGCTAACTTTAATTGGGGACCGCATATAAAAGATCTATTCTTTCGAAACTTAATATTCTGAGATGTAAACTTCCTTACAATGTACTAAAAATGTTATATCTATGATTAGTCTATTGACTAAGCAGTTATGGCAGAACTTATAAAACCTACATTGATAGGATATACCGATTACAGCTAAGTCTATTAAAATCAATTATACCTAACCATGTCAAGAAAAAAATGTTTACTAACGAGATGGACATATTTAAATATTGTGAAATAACCAATATTGTGTAATATTAATAATGTATCTAACATAGTTTATAAGTTAATTTACTTACATGTAATGGAATCTGAATTTCTGAAATAGACGATTTAAAAAAAAAATAATATTCATAACAACATCAAAATGCTCATACTTACTTAGTGACAAAATAGAAAATATAGGAAGTCTTATACGAACCAGTAGACCGGCACATCTTAGGAAATTAGATTACTTACCTAAATTTGTCCTGCCAAAATGTGACAATGTGTACGGAAAACGGAGGTGGGAATATACCAAATATTCTTAACGAACTCGATTCCAACGTACCTACTAACGAGTGTGTGTGAATTCAACTGCAGTTAATCCTCAGTATGGTTTTGCTCGTTGCATTATTGTTAAATGTACCTATTGTATTTTTCTGTGTAGTAAATAAATGAAAAAAAAGTAGTCATGGCTTAGGAACTCGGATTTTCCTGGGATTTTATAACTTTTTTTTACAGAGAAAGCGTTATAAGCTTGTGAGTCTTGGCCGTCAATTTTACATGAAATGTTTCTATTGAGATTGGGATGTTTAATACATATTGTTAACACAAATAATTACCGTACTGCGTGGGTAAAATATCCACGTTAGGTATATGTTCAACTCATAATTTGGACTTTAGTTTGTATTGTATTTGTATGTATTGAATATTAAAATTTAATATTCTGATATATATTTTTTGGATATTGCCACAATTAGTTACTTACAACTGAATAGCACAATATACACTACAATATGTCATTTACCCAAAATCAAAAAGATTTACCCTTATCCGCATTTCTAAGAATTTATTTCCTTATTTTTAAATGTCCATATATCGCCTATGATATTTTGTCAAATTACAATAGTACAGTCAGCAAAGAAAGTGGCCTACCACTTTTGGACTCTATTACATGTAAAATAGAGTCGAAAAGTGGTAGACCATATTTTTGGTTGACTGTACCTAATTGTTTTTGAGGTTTTCAGGTGGTTTAAGATAATGATCTACAATGTCATTATAATGAAGAATACCTTAATGTTTTAAATATAATGGGAATTGTAATAAAATATATATATATATATATATATACACGATGATTTTTAATCGGTGATCAGGTACTAAATTTTATAACTCAGTAAATGATGGCGGTCACGTTGAAGCTGTAAACATGTAAACAAACTTTTATTTTTCTATGATAATTTTTATTTTGAAACCTATTTTGTCTTAAATTCCTTGTCACCCTACTAATCTGTATCTGTGAGCTTGCTACATCTTTAATAATTTAATGGCAATGACAATTTATGAGTAATATAATAACTTGTCATTGTCATTGTCATTACCTATACAAAGTCGTAGAAAATTTAGTAAAATTTCCCGCCACACCGATGACACGTGACATAGGTATCATACTTCAATAATTATGCATGATGACCATGTATCTAGTGGTTATTAGTTTTAATTATGTTTTAACTTTTAATTAATTAAACAGTGAGGTAATTGCGTTAGACCTCGCCTATTAAGTTTAATTTTAGCTACATATTTATATTTTTCTACTCCTGATCACCGATTAAGAATCGTCGTGTAAATATATGTGTAGTCGTAAGTGCCTAAATATATCATCGAGTATTAAATTTCCACACTATCGTATTAGATTAAGACCTGTAAAGATAACTGTATGTTGTTTAAATAAATAAATAAAATAAAAAATTACCTACACAAAGTAGTTTTTAGGATTCCGCTCCTAAAGGGGTCAAAGTTGCCTGGGCTGTCTCTTTTGTAGCGCGTTACAAGATTTGTCATGTAGGTAAGTATTATCTTGAAAATGTATGGGAACAAACGTGATTCTTTAGAATAGGTTCGGTACATAGTGATTGCCTGATGCTATGTGTTTTCGTTATGCAAACAATGAAACGGTCGTAAATAGCTACGTAGGTACTTACTTGCAGTGAACGAAATTACCAATAACATACTTAATTTTGAATTGACTGTACTTTATAGTTTCGAAGGCTTATTTTTTCGTTAAACCTTTATATCAAGCTTTAATACCGAGTTACACAGTTTATACAGGTCCATAACCATAACCAACAGACAAAACGCGAACGCCAAAGTAATCTATCTACAGGGCTCGCAATATCGGTTTCTGAACGATTAACAGAGGGCGCGCGTGCCCTCGGTTTTACTACCATCTTTTACGACATCGTAAACTCACCCATATAGGCCATAATCTTTTTCCGCGCTTCCCACCGCTGCGGCTAGATGGCGCTTATAACAAAACTTGAAATCACTGTCACTACTAAAATGTTAAAGTTTTATTGTGTGTTTCGCTAATGCGGTGTGAAATTAATAGGCAATAATGCTTTTATGGCTACTTGTGACGGTTTATAGGGGTGTAAAGGTAGTCAGGTGACTAGCTTAGTATTTGTTTTACTTTGACCGCAGGTGTTCTGGTATCTTTTAACGACGTTTGATGGTATAATTTGGTGGAGTTGTTCCTTAAGTGTTTTTTGGTATTTTATTGTAGTGCAATTAACGTACGCGTCTCATTGTAGACGAAGGGTCGTTGACCGGGAAGGGAATATCGAGCGGCAGAGGGGATAATTGCGGTGGAAGCAACGTTTTGATAGTGTTACGGCGGTGCTTAGTTAGTAATTTCGTTTAGATTAAACTACATTTACTTACAACCTATTAAAAGTTACCCAGTGAATTTGTAGTGACAACAAATCAAAATAGTTTTTTGTATTCTACGGGTAATTGATACAGGTGTTACAAATGTTACAATGATGATTGATGACAACAAGAGCAATTTCACAACAACCATGAAGAAAATAGGGTATTATAACCGAGTGATCGTTCAGGAACGATTGATCAATGATACAAGGCACCTACTTTACAAACTCTGGCATGACCGCACAATATACATAGATAGTTATAGTTATATACCTACCTACCAACGCAAATATACCTAATTTGTCGAATTGAGAAATTGTATTTCGCTGCACAGTCTTTTCAATGGAAATAACTCATGTAGTATACGCAGTTATACGGCCTTTGACCACAATATTCAGAGCACAGGAGTTAAAGCTTCGGAATGAAAAAACCGCCCAGTTTCCGAACGCAGCCAACGTCTCCCGCGCTCTGTAAATCAGCTGTCATGTCATTTGTTTTAGAGTAGTTGGTAACTTTGAACTTTAGTAGCTCACAGCAACTTCACTATCCTGGCGTGACGCCTGAGGAACTAGAACCTATGATGATGACCTGGAAAAAACTTTGAACTGGGTATAGGGCGGGGGATTTTCATTTCGAGACTGTGTGGCAGCTCATACAATTAAAATATAACTTTTGTTCAGGCAAGTTCGTTTAATTTCTAATTAATCCAACGTACCTATACATTCTCGAAATTGGTAAAGAAAATGAAAACACCTACAATTTTACCCGACTGCGCGATGAAAAAGAGGGTGGGTATGTGTGTTTATTTATGTTTATTAACCCATTTAAACCTTATTTTCATCGTGACAAGAGCAAAAAAATTTACCATACATACAAATAAATTAAAACAACTCATATTTTTAACCGACTTCAAAAAAGGAGGAGGTTCTCAATTCGAACTAATTTTTTTTTTTTTCTATGTATGTTACTCGATATCTCCGAGAATCGTGAACCGATTTTCAATTTATTTTTTTTTAATCGAAAGGGTATAACTCCGAGTTGGTCCCGTTAGCACTAAGTCTGGATCTTATGATGGAATCTTGGAGAAATCGAGGGAACTCTTCAAATGTTATAGGGACATGTACGCGGCGCTAGGCGCTTTCGGTAATTTATTGATAAAGTCAAGAATTTACATTCAGTAAATAGGATTTGGTGTAAGGAAACAGAACTGATGATGAACACACATACGAATCACTAAAAAGCAAAAAAAAAAAAATTTTTAACAAGTAAAAGAACCGACTTCAGTAAAACTAAAAAGCCAACAATAACCCGTTCAAGTACAGATTACATTTGACTCACCCTTCGAAGTCGGTGCCAAACCTCGCGTAAACTATAATATATCGAGGGCTTCATGCTATAGGGGCGTATGCGCAAAAATGCGATTTTTCGTTTTTAACGGCATAGTATTCATCTAATAACGATACATCGGGTCAATTTTTTTCATAATTTTATCGTAATTATAAGTTATTTAAAATAAATAAAATATGTTTTGGCGTATCATTTTAGGTCATAATTTTTTATCGATCCAAAGAGGCGTACAGTAGGCGTAAGCGCAATAATGTAATGGAATCTCATAATATTATCGGAGTATAAAGGCGTATATGTTCATACGTCTATTACTCGATTGTGTGATTTACCAAAAATTGTCGCACAATAGCGGCGTATGTACATACGACCATATTTACCATACTTTTTAGTGATAGTATCAGTCTTCGGCCTCATATACCGTCGCACTATATGGGCGCAAAGTGAACGTCACACCTTTCTCCGAAAAACATCTCTAACTGGTAGGTTTCTAAGGAACCATCCTGCTCGTATCCCAGGTGGATTAGATTCAATATCCAAATCATAAATGCTCGATGTCATCCAAAGGACGAACCCACTTAGCATGAATCGCACTATCGCACATAATATGCGAGCCGACTAGGTCCAACTTTGTTGAAAACAGAGGTTCCCAAGAAATATCGGGCAGGGGGGCGCTGAAGAAATAGATAAACAGGCGTCCTTACATATACCATTATGGATTGCTACTATCATGCATAATTATCCATCTCAGACAGCTGCGGGGACAAAGCTAACTAGTCAAGCTGGAGAAGTTTAGGATAAGCAGAAAAAAGACGAGGAAACTCAATACAACAATGAACATTTGAGCAAGGGCACAAATTAGTCAAGTCCAAACTAAGTCTCCTCTACAAACAGGTAACTGCAGTTTTAGGATCCCTACACAAGCCAGATAATACCTTCACCAGCTCAGCGGCGGAAGAAACAACCCTCGTACAGACTCACTTCTCGGGCTGTGATTTATAACGGTTAGTGAGCTGGGTGGATGAGGAGAATACTCCAATGGAGAGAGAATGGCGACAAAAAATACAGAGGGCTTTCAACTGCTTGACTCATACAAATCACCAGAACCGAACGGAATAGAAGGGAAGAGAGATAATTATCAAGATATTTACTATTGTTTTGGCTGCCTGCGTACTGCGTAGACAAGTCAAAGTAATTGTCATACAAAACCAGGTAGAAACCTTCTACTCAGGCGTTAGATTCTTCAGTGAAAATTAATCAGCTTGTTGCTTAAGCACTTGCAACATAAAGTATTCTGCAAAATACTAAAAACAAGTCTGTGCCTTATGCTTAGGCACATTCATAGACATTTAGGGACGTCGACGGCAACAACAGGATAAAATTCACCAGCATAAAAGCGGCACTGGTAGGAGCCGGAATGAAAGACATTCATCGGCATCGAAACTGGTGAAGCCAAACCTGGTGCACTCAAAAAGGCAGTGGTAGCAAAGTAAGAACCCTCGAAGCTACGTCCGCTCACCACTTTTGTGGAATCATCGCCACACTAAACGAACATCACTATTACACAGAGTCATCATATCCTGCGACATAGTAATACTAACGAGCGGTAATCACAAGGGTATGTGAATGTGACTTCACTCGCTCTATACTGGCTGTCTAACAACAAACAGACAGTTTATTCGAAAACACTTAACTGGTAATGTTCGCTAACAGATGCTTTGTGGTAACTAACCCAAAATGCTCTCTGTGGTCGCTCCCTCATGACTGAGGATCGTGGTCATCGGTGGATATAGATGCTCTATACCTAGTTTTTATGATCGTGCCTCTTCATCGCATCTCTAATGACCCAGCAAAAAGTTTATAATAAGTTTTAATTAAGAACAAAACTATTCACCGTTGAAGCTAAACTACAATCACTTCAGAGGTTGATTTGCTTGACAGCCACGGGAAAACAGAACCTCAGGAGAGCAGCTAAGGTGTCCTCGAGTGAACAAATAGTGGGCACAACATCAACCGATTTCCGTAGTCTATCTTATAACTCGTCAGCAACATCAAGGGTCTCCTAGAATTGGGCTTGCTGATGGAGTTGGGTTGGCAAAAGTAGTGTCATCAACTCGCCACGGCGTACGGTTAATGCTTCGTTTTTGTAGAAGACTGTCATGTTATCACATTACAAACTAGTTACTAGTTAGAACCTATTCAGATTTCGTAAAATCCGATTTCTGCAGAGCGTGGGCACCTCAACTGCTTGGAGTTCGCAAGAAGTCACCTTTAACGACTTTCTGACTGCTGTTCTAGGCAAAGACCGACGGGTAGACAGAGAGACTTTATTTAGCACTGAAGTGCTCAGTTAATAATCGTTCGAGATGGTCAGCCGGCTGGATATCGACATCTGCCGTCATTACTTAACATCTCAGAATGTCGCCGATTCAAGAGCAGCGGTGGGTCATAAGTCCTTCTAAAAAGATATAATCAAGGAAACGAATAATTTAATCAGTGAAATGTATATTCTTTCTTTACTAAATGCTTGAATTTGCCTTAGATCACCACTATACGACCACACTCAAAAGCCACTAGCACTGTTTTTTTGTCGGGCGAAACAGGCGTAAAAAAAATCAGAAAAAATGGAAGGAGATTAGTAACAATGTGAAAATTACTGTAAAAAGAAAATATTTCGATATAAAAACAGAACTCAGACCAATTGTCATTGAATAATTGAATAGGAAAAGATTTAATTTATACGCCCCTCAATTTCAAGTAAATACTTCAAGTAAATCAAGGAAAATCGACAGTCACTTCCAATATTTGCGCCGCAGTAAAGAGGCGTAAGCGCATAATTACTAGTTTTTAGAATACTTTACGTAAAATTGATCATACTAGATAAAAACAGTGACAATATAAATACTCCATGCAATTTTGCAAAAAGATCCGTCGAAGGGACAAAAAGTTATTAAGTTTTTTGCCTCTCCTGAAAAGTAGGGGTTTTGCGCATACGCCCCTATAGCATGAAGCCCTCGATATAAATATAAGAACTGAGTGGTTTGGGATCGACTTCGAAGGGTGAGTCAAATGTAATCTGTACTTGAACGGGTTATTGTTGGCTTTTTAGTTTTACTGAAGTCGGTTCTTTTTTTTGTTAAAAATTTTAATGCCTCAAATGCCTGATAAAATCAATTTTAAAAACATAACTTTCAATAATATCTATAATATTCTATTTTTTTTTCTCATAGTTCATCACTGTGCATTTTGCACATAATAATAACGCATTTACAAGCCATCCTTGATTTTAAGCGAAAAAATAACCAAAGCCCATTCCACTGATTTATTAAAACCATGAACTTAGCCGGCGATCCACTTAATGTTCATGTTGAAACACAATAAACTTCCAAAACGAATAGACAGCCTGATAAGCGCAATCGTCAATTGCTGGAATGGAGACAATTTTCCCCATACCACCTACTTTTGCCCATAAATTTAGCTAAGCGCGAGCTGAAGTGCCGTTACAATATATTTTAACCAGAGCTATAATTTGCAACTTACAACTTACTTTTACAAACATATTTTTACCAACGAGCGTAGCGCTTTGTTCAAGCAAAGTCACAAATCCGCCTCAAGAAACTCTAGTTTCACATTTCACCACCCGCACGTTTAACTTGGCAGCGTTATACCCGTCTAGACTGAAACTATTCTATAGTACCCTCAATTACCTTTATCGGAAGTCACGCTCTAACATGCGTGTGTTGTAGTTGGTGCGGAAAGGAGGGAAGCAGAAAGGGTGGGCCGGTGAAATCCCTCCGATTTTCCATGCAATTGAATAAAAGACGTTACGGTGTGTTGACGTCATAGTTAGGATTTTTATCGTGGCTCCGCTCGCATACGGCGAGAATAGTTTCATTGTAATGAGACAAGGGGTCATTAATGTACCAGACCATAAACATAGGTTTTAGGTGGGCCATGAAAATAATGAGCATACTTTAGAACCATAATAATATTTTGGAATTGGCATAGCTGATTTTTTTCAGTTTGTTTAGTTTAGTTAAAAGTGTTCATAGGCATACTAAAAATACTCACTATAATTTTACATTCCGTACGAAGACTATTGAGTAAAGTTGAAATCTTCAACCATATTACATATAAATAAAAACGGAGGTAAAAACATTTTAGCAAAGAGGAAAAAAACCCGAAGGATAGACCACATACCTAGGTACCTACATTGTAACGCAATAAGGGTGTTACATGTCACATTTTTATTGTATAGTATTTTTTTAACGTGTAATGTATATCAATTTACGTTTTTTTCTCCGGGGACCTACCACCAATAATAAACTACACAATTAACTGTTATCACAAGGTGTATAACATCGTTATAAAGGGTATAGTGGGTTTTTATATTAATGGATGTCATACTCATAGCGAGCTACATTAATTCTATGAAACTATGTTAATATCTTGGATAAAAACGCACCTATTTCCATATTCAATTAGAGCACTAACAACACACTTACAACAAGGCCATAATTAATTGACTAATATCATCAGTTACTTAACAGTAAATAAGCTGATTAATTCAGTAAAAAACCAAAGGGTTAAAGCTGAAAGGTGCCTGCAATGGGTACCTAATGGACTCTGAAATGAGCTTCGTCGGCAGAACGGCATATTCCGACCCATTATCATAATACCAATAGATATAGCTGTGGGGGGCTTTAGAAAAGGAAGCTTTAAAAGAAATTCGCGAGCGTGATGTCACTTTTCCTCCCGATTTCAGCCTCAAAATTGTTCTATAAGGCCTGTTTATGTAACCAAACAGCATTTTTGTTCGTGGCTGTTGAATTAATAATTGTAAAAACTTGATGTATTATTATAACATAAACTCCTGATGAGTTCCAAAATGCCCACACATAGTTGAGACACTTCAAGAAATTGTTAACTTTCTCTCTATTTGACAAAGCTTAACCGAACTGACAAATTAATGAATGCTAGTCGGAGTTTATTGGAACAGCTCTGTAGTTATTTGTGTAATTTGTGTCGTCATAATCAATCATAAGTCAATGTTATATCTAAGATAAGCAAGTGCAAGGAAGACATTCCTAAAATAAAATGTATAATTTCTCTGAATATACTGACTCTCTGAGCAGTTCTTACTCAATCGTTTGCACCTTCGATCCTAATACAAGAAATACTTATTGTGTCTCAATTCCAGATCATCTCGTTTTTGTTTAATTTTTTCATTTTTATTTCGCAATGTACAAGAAACACGTTCTTCCATATAGTCCGAATCTACAAACGATTCTGAACAAGTTACGCCTCTAATCCATATTAAAAAAAAAGTAATCCCACCAAAAAACATGTAAAATTGGCGCTCAAGACTCACATGCTCACATTTAACGCTTTCGCTATAAAAAAATATCCGACCCCAGAAAAAGCCAACTGACTTTACTAACCCTACACCTTGGTTTAAAAAGTATGGCTTCAACCCTGATTTCAGCATGTTTATTAAGATTTACGATGAATTACTGTGTATGAATCTATAGTTATTTATAGGTACGTTAAAGAAACTGAATTCAAGAAGAACTCTATTATCATTGTGCAAGGAGCTAAAAGGGTACGTGTTTCCTTCGTTGTACCTAAATGCATTGAATTGTGAAACCTCGATCTTCTAAATTAAAGTAAACCATGTCACTGTGAGGTAAGTAAGATCTGGAGCTAAAATCTAAAGTAGGTCACGATAATCTAGCTTGTCTTGTTACTTATTGCCCCAAGCACTTTACAAATTTAACAGAAAAATCCTTGCAATTTTCTTCGCCAACTTATTAAGTTAAACAGAATAAAGATAAAATAGTTAATGTTTCTTGAAATATGGTGCTTGTAATGCCTAAAGGAGCAAACACCATTTTGTTTATTGTCAGACTTTGTTAATATCTTTGCTACGAAACTGTAGATCTCGTGTAGCTTCTGGTATAGAATAGCCGTTTTAAATGAATTAGATGGAAAATAATGCTATAAACGTCTGATATTATAGAAAAAAAATTCTTACTGGGCTCTGAGGACTACGATATCATGATAGTCAAGTATCCAGGTCAACAGTGTCAAACGTCCTAGTACTAAAATACAGATGTAGTGAATTTAATAGTTTTCCATTGTATTTTGTCGGGTACGCTCGTTTTATATTTCCATCTCAACTTTATCACGGAAGTTGATAGAGAAAACATTCTGAAACGAACTTCTCCGACAAAATACGATGGAAAACTATTCACTACATTTGTCCCACTGCATTTTTACGTGCGTGACAGTGCTGTAAAAATCAACATGAGTGGACGGCCCTATTCGCAGTTATAACGTCACATAATAGGCAAATTATTACAGTAATATAAAGACGTGTGCATATTTTTGTTTGCACTAAGTACCTATATCTGCGGGGTGCTTACTACCTATTTGTTGTTTAGAACTTTGCCGCGATAGAACTGGTAAAAAAATCTTGTTTCAACGGGAAATACGGTTCACGGTTGGGATTAAAAACTGTTTTGTACCAGTAGAATAAAAATTGCTCAGTTCTGTGACATCACAGTTTCATATTTTTCAAAAAGAAATCATCTATGAGCAGTTTATCGAAGGTGTATCGCCATCAAAGTACCGCATAAAGTGCAAAGTGAAAAAGTTTTCACTTTATTAATCATCATCATAAATTTAAGAGCTACGCTCTTGTCGATGGAGCAATTTCCATGCATCTCGTTCTTGCGCCTTCTCTTTGACAGCCTGGTAGGACACGACGTTCACCCTATTTGGTCCATGTAAGCTCTTCTTGGTCTTCCTCTCTTTCTCCTTCCTTCAATCTTTCCTTCTATTATAGTCTTCATATATTCGTTCTGTCGCAGCAGGTGTCCAACCATTTCCTCCTCCTTCTCTTCTTCTTCTTATCTTCTTCCTCTTCGGTTCTCCATTATTTTAATAAAATAAAAGGTTAAAAAACTTAAACCCGACTACGGACAAACGAACTAAAAAGTTAAAAACAAGGTAGAAATATCGGGTATCATCGCCTTATTCCACAAGACAAGTCGTTAGACATTTTAAATGTTCTTGTATATTTTTTTCTACTGAAATCTTCTGTTAGTTAACAACAATAATATTATAATTTAATTGAAATGCCGTAGTCGTGCGTTGTGGCATTAACTACCTACGATACAATCTTCCTTTTACATATCTCCAAACAGTAAAAGAGCGAACATGCATATAAAATATACGAATTAAACCGCTTAGCCGTAGCCGTAGCAGTAGCAGAAGAATTTATTTTATTAAGTTTTCTTCGTTTTTTAAGAACATGTTATTTCGTGAAAATCCTACCTATAGTGTCTAGTTATCGAGAATAAAACGGACGCACAGCATTATTACATATTGATATAAAAAGAAGAGTTTTACAAGACTTATTTTAGGTACTCAATAAGATGATGATGGCGATCTACCTAAAACTACGAAAATTTCCTTGTATAGTTGCAGTTTTTTTAAATAGTCGACAACGCACGACTACGGCATTTGAATTAAATTATAATATTATTGTTGTTAACTAACAGAAGATTTCAGTAGAAAAAAATATACAAGAACATTTAAAATGTCTAACGACTTGTCTTGTGGAATAAGGCGATGATACCCGATATTTCTACCTTGTTTTTAACTTTTTAGTTCGTTTGTCCGTAGTCGGGTTTAAGTTTTTTAACCTTTTATTTTATTTCAATATTTTCAGTTTCTACATATGATGGAGTAAAGAATATTTAAATGCATATGTAAGCTTAAAAAATGTCGCTGTATCGCTACATCTTCCTTTGAAGTCTGTTAAAGATGTAGCCTATGTCACACAATACACTCAGTCATCAAAATCTGTCGAGTAGTTTAAGCGCTATCGTGGAACATACTTAAATACATAACTTAGTACTCTTCCCTTTGACTTTACGAATAACTCAGTCGGGCAAAACTAACAATAATTTATACGCAAAAGTTGAATACCAACGTCGAATTTCAGCTATCGAGACCAACCAGTACCTCTATCGTATTGTGGACCAGTAGACGACTGAAAGCTTATAGAAAGTAAACGATAAAAAAAAAACAATTTCATACACCTCTAATATTTTTACGCTAAAAGAGATTATTCGTTTGTATTTTTTTCTATGCAACAATATCTAAATATAGAATAATAAATATTAAATATAGGTACCTAATCACATCTTAACGACAATTATTTAAATTTGACGACACAACATTTTCAGCAACTTAAAAAGCAAAACAGAAAAAAACTGTTTGGAAATCCATATATATCACTACCGTCTTTTATGTCACCATCTCCTAGGTTAAATCAAAAGTTTCCCCGAGCTCCACTGTCTTTAAGTCATCATCTCCTCCGTTACCACAAAAGTTTCATAAGATCTGCTACCCTGTATCCGTTTAAGGATGCCGTATTCTATTTATTGCGGGGGGCTCCGCCCCCCATCTCCCCCTATCCCCATCTCCTAGTTTAACTCAAAAGTTTCCCCGAGCCCCCCGGTTTTCATGTCTCCATCTCCTCCGTAAACTCGTTTTATAACATTAGCTTCCTGGTTGCCGTTTCAGAACGTTGTAGTTTTTTATGGCGGGGGGCTCTGCCAGCATCTGGCATCTTATGTCACCATCGCCTCCGTAGACTCAAAAGTTTAATAAAATCTGCTTTCTTGTTGCCGTTTCAGAACGCTGTACTTTTTATGGAGGGGGGCTCTGCCCCCCGAACCCCCCGTGTTTTATGTCACCATCGCCTCCGTAGACTCAAAAGTTTCATGAGATCTGCTTTCTTGTTGCCGTTTCAGAATGTAGTAGTTTTTTATGGCGGGGGGATCAGCCTCCCCGAGCCCCCCGTGTTTTATGTCACCATCGCCTCCGTAGACTCTAAAATTTTATAAAATCTTCTTTCTTGTTGCCGTTTCAGAACGTTGTATTTTTTATGGCGGGGGGCTCCGCCCCCCGAGCCCCCCCTGTCTTATGTAACCATCGCCTCCGTAGACTCAAAAGTTTAATAAAATCTGCTTTCTTGTTGCCGTTTCAGAACGCTGTACTTTTTATGGAGGGGGGCTCTGCCCCCCGAACCCCCCGTGTTTTATGTCACCATCGCCTCCGTAGACTCAAAAGTTTCATGAGATCTGCTTTCTTGTTGCCGTTTCAGAATGTAGTAGTTTTTTATGGCGGGGGGATCAGCCTCCCCGAGCCCCCCGTGTTTTATGTCACCATCGCCTCCGTAGACTCTAAAATTTTATAAAATCTTCTTTCTTGTTGCCGTTTCAGAACGTTGTATTTTTTATGGCGGGGGGCTCCGCCCCCCGAGCCCCCCCTGTCTTATGTCACCATCGCCTCCGTAGACTCAAAAGTTTCATAAAATCTCATTTCTTGTTGCCGTTTCAGAACGTTGTATTTTTTATGGCGGGGGGCTCCGCCCCCCGAGCCCCCCCTGTCTTATGTCACCATCGCCTCCATAGACTCAAAAGTTTCATAAAATCTGCTTTCTTGTTGCTGTTTCAGAACGTTCTATTTTTTATGGCGGGGGGCTCTGCCCCCCGAACCCCCCGCGTTTTATGTGACCATCGCCTCCGTAGACTCAAAAGTTTCATAAAATCTGCTTTCTTGTTGCCGTTTCAGAATGTTGTAGTTTTTTATGGCGGGGGGCTCAGCCCCCCGAACCCCCCGTATCTAATGTCACCATCGCCTCCGTAGACTCATAAGTTTCATAAAATCTGCTTTCTTGTTGCCGTTTCAGAATGTTGTATTTTTTATGGCGGGGGGCTCTGCCCCCCGAACCCCCCGTGTTTTATGTCACCATCGCCTCCGTAGATTCAAAATTTTCATAAAATCTGCTTTCTTGTTGCCGTTTCAGAACGCTGTACTTTTTATGGAGGGGGGCTCTGCCCCCCGAACCCCCCGTGTTTTATGTCACCATCGCCTCCGTAGACTCAAAAGTTTCATGAGATCTGCTTTCTTGTTGCCGTTTCAGAATGTTGTAGTTTTTTATGGCGGGGGGATCAGCCTCCCCGAGCCCCCCGTGTTTTATGTCACCATCGCCTCCGTAGACTCTAAAATTTTATAAAATCTGCTTTCTTGTTGCCGTTTCCGAACGTTGTATTTTTTATGGGGGGGGGCTCCGCCCCCCGAGCCCCCCCTGTCTTATGTCACCATTTGCGTCCGTAGACTCAAAAGTTTCATAAAATCTCATTTCTTGTTGCCGTTTTAATAATATAAAATTTGCTTCCTTATTGCCGTTTATTTTTTATTTTTCTTTATTGGCACACTAAACAGATTAAATTCATTTCAAAAATAAAGATACAAAGGACTGGCATTACAAATTAATGTCATCCAAAATAAGCATGCACATCATGATTTTAACAATATAAGTACATTGAAAAAATATCCTAAAATAAAAATTATTATAAATGTAATAATTATTATAATGGCTAAACTGTTTAATTTAACATTTTATTTAAATATTTTATACATATTGAGCATTTTGAGATAGAATAACAAAACATTCAAAGATGTGTAAACAGAGATGGCGTTGACGTTTTAGAACGTTGTATTACTATCTGGTTTCATTATTACTATTCGGTTGGTACCTCTTTCATCAAATTGGTTCAGGACGTTACGCGTCATCAAATCATATAAGATATTGGAATACGAATATAAATAAAGAATTACTTTGCTAAGGCTTTGCCTTATTCGGGTGAAAGTAATCAATGAAATCGGTTTAATTGTAAGCAATATACTCAACTACACCATCATTTTTTTAAGTCGGTTAAAAATATGGCCTACGCAATGTAACCGTTATAACAAGTCGATGGACACGTTATTGATCAAAATCGGTTAAGTAGTGTAAGCGCTATGCTAGAGCATGCTTTAATGCAAACATATAGTTCCAATCACCTTTCGTGGTCTTCTGCATCAGTTCCACTTGGTCAAATTATGCTTTCTGACAACACATACCTGAATCTCTTTAGAAAATAATAAAGAAATTGTACTTGTAACTATTATATTTGCAGAGTTCCGTCGATTTCTGATGGATTCCATCATCAGATCTTTACCATATTTCTAAGAGATAATAACGGAAGTGTTAACTTTCCAATAAAAAAAGAGTTTTTGAAATCTGTTGATTTTTTTATTTTTTTTCTGTAGAATTTTTGCTCTCACTCGTCCGCCTTTTTTGAAGTCTGTTAAAAATGTAGCCTATGTCACCCGGACTGTAATTACGAATTGATAGACACCTCAATCACTAAAATCGGTTAAGTAGTTTTCGCGCTATGGTGGAACAAACTTACATATAAATATACATACATAGACTGCTAAACTTATAACCCTTCCTTTTGGCTTTGCCGTAGTCGGGTAAAAATACCTGCCCATATCAAGCAGTTCCTTGTTCAACCACTTTCCATTCCAGCTGATCTTGTCCATTCGTCGCCAGCACCAGATTTTGAAGGCATGTTTTGCAGTCTATGCATGCATGTTTTCGCTTCCGTATAATGCTATGCTCCAGATGTACATTTTTATGAGCTTTTTCCTTAAATACATACTTAAAACAAAGCTCAGTGCCAATCTACAAACTAGAAACGAAGTTATAAGAGCAGTGACAGAAATTATCGTAAGTTTTGGTTGTCACCTGGCGATTTATTTGCATTGTAAGCTCTCTTTGCCATTGCTAGGTATTCTGGTGATTATGTCTTGTGTACATCTGGCGTCATCTGTTATAATCATCATCATCATCATCATCTCAGCCATAGGACGTCCACTGCTGAACATAGGCCTCCCCTTTGGACTTCCATATATACCGGTTGGAAGCAACCTGCATCCAGCGCCTTCCGGCGACCTTTATAAGGTCATCCGTCCATCTTGTAGGTGGACGTCCTACGCTGCGCTTGCTGGTCCGAGGTCTCCACTCTGAGGTCTCTGTTATAATACTACCAAGATATTAAAATTTTGTGACTTGTTCTATTGTTACATTATTTATTGACATTGGTCTACCTACATATGATGATGAAGCTGATTTTGAGGTTACAAGGGATTTAGTCTTATTTATGTTAATTTTTCAGTCACTTATCTAAATTTCGATTTGAAAGTAAGTATACACAAAAGCAAATTTGGTAGACTGTCACATAATAGGGCTCCCTTATAAATATTCAGTTGCGAAGAAATTTGCATTAAAAATGTGCGCGCACGAATACCGAGTAAATAGAGATACATTAAATACCCAGCTAAGCAAAGAACCAACCCGATGCGCCGTTATTTTAATACCCTTATCAAAAAACAAGGCACATTACAAAATGGCCACCATTTCCCGAGTTCCCTGGAAACTGCTCGTGAGCCAGCCTGGAAAATTATAACAAAAGGCATCTCTACCGCTATCTTTGTAATTATAGTAAATCACCTTGCTACAGGCAAGATAAGGCTGTATACAGTCAGGCAACGTCTAAATGTCCTACGTGTTACAACAACCAAAACGACTTGTTACATTTTGAATTTGGAACCGAACGTTTGTTTTGAACGTGAAAGAAGAAAGTCTAAAGTTCGGAAGTTTTTACGCTACTTACGACCTTTTACAATAGCAGCATATCTTAATTATATTCGAAAGCGATAGGGCGTAAGTGGATGAGTTTGTTTATATTAATACACCGTTTCACTGCTGCATCTTCAACTCGTTCGACGAACGGACCCTCGCTTTGTACAATCGCACTGAAAAGTACTTTTTGTCCATTTTATTTTCATGGCGTACTAACGTATTTCAATGAAACAGCGGCCCAAAGAAGCGGACCGCCTTTCTATTATTGAATTATAATTATAGGATTTTAAAATAATATCACAAAAACTCATAATAATAACATTTAATATCTCAACAATATGAGAAACCTACTTTTTAGATATCTAAAATAAATGCTACGTAATAAAATTATATTATCTACGGACGAAAGCACAGCTACTTATAAATTTCCTTATAAAATAACTTCAATTTATTTTATGACTAATATGTACTTCTTGTACAAACTGATCATAAAATAAATGGATTTCTCCAGATTAAATAGTGAATGTAAATAACTGAGTCACAGCTATCTGCGTAATCACAATAGAATCAATTAAATATTAGTATATATTATTAGAACTTATTAGAAGGCCGCAATTGGTAATCCAAAAGGTAGACAACAAATCACTAAGGTATAGAAATATACTGGAAATACTTATTTTTATTAAAGCAGTAACGTCTGCTCACGTAAACTAAATGTTTACAAATGAAGCGAAAATTGAAAAATTTAATGATTCGGACAGGATTCGAACCTGCGTTTCCAACGGCTTTCCGGGCCAACACGGGCGTCCTTCCAATTGGACCACTGAATCAGACGTCAGAGCCATTGAATTTTTCAACCAGTTGCTTCGACATGCCTTAGGGTGGCATCGTAGCGCCATCTACCGTAAAGATTTAGACCTTTATCGTCGGCACCATCGTCTCAAATTTGTTGAGAATCGATAGTAACGATGTGCTACACCCGAATTACTTATTTTTATTAAAGCAGTAACGTCTGCTAACGTAAACTGAATGTTTACAAATGAAGCGTAAATAATAAAAAATTTCAAGTTTCGCTTCATTTGTAAACATACTGGAAATGAGTGGAGCATATACAATTAGCCAATTAGGTAGAGAAGGTCAAATTGAGTACGGAATGATTAATTCCTAAGAAATTGGTACCTAGCTAAGTTCGCATTTTTGTACCGCTAACAGAATTAGTGAATTCATTTTCCCATCAACTGTCCTCAACCGTAGCTACACAGATATCGAACGGTGCACCAACACACACATTTTCACTCTCTGCCAACTTTACACTCCAGTACGCACACATAAACCTTAGTGACCAAAGTCCCCGGGTCCTCTTCGCCTCCCGTTTCGGAAGCGAAATCGGACCTCTTGCGAGAGTTGCGAGGTATATCGAAGATCAGATTAATTTGGTTGTGTTACCGTTGAACTGATGGACTGTTTGCACAGTTTCCTATGACGTGGAGTAACTATACTAACCCGTTCTCGTTTCAATTCAGGTTTACTAGGCATGTAACTAATGCTTACTTTACCGTTTGTAAGTTGGTACTAGTAACAATACTTTATAGTTTCAATAAAAAGTCAATCTATAAAGTATTATATACAACGTTTATTGTTAGATTATGCAAATAAAGTAATTACGTTAATACGGTGATTAATATTGAATTTTATGTTATTTGACGTGCTTGCCTATTGTTTTATTAACGTGCATTTATGTTTGTATTGTAACAGGGAGATCCGTTGACTATGAAGCTCGAGCTCTTTTTTGAAAAACGCATGTCACAGCTGTGCTAGAGGTGTACCAAATCTGCCTCGCAACAAATATTAGATGTCCCTTTCCAAGTAGGTACAAGCAAAAGGAGTGATAATGAGATTGCTGAGTCGGGTTAGAAGCGAAGTCGCGGGCATTGTAGTAAGTTGAGTTAGCTTGGCTACTCATTTTGGTACCAGTGGACTTACCAAACGCCTTGCCAGTGCACTCGCCTGCGTGTTTGAACCTTACTGAACTTAACCGTTGCTTGAAACGACCACCAGCTCGTAACACTCGCAACTCGTACAGTTACAAGTTAGGTATAACCATCGTGCCATATGGCAGTCAACTGGCGCCAGTAGACTAGTCAAGCAATTTGCCAGTAAACTTGCCAGCGTGTTTGAGCCTCAACTCACCCGTTGCCTGGAACGAGCAGCAGCTCGTAACACTCGTAACTCGTACACAGTTAGCCGTACAGTACAACTAACGCGCCATATCGCCTGCTTACTCTCTAAAATCCCTATCTACTTCGACTGTTTAATAACAAAAACAACTTTACAATTGGAAGGATAAAGTTAATAGGATTCGAAGAATACATTTATGTTACGTCATTCGGGACAGCTGCGCCATGATATCGGCGAGTGCGTCTTTTGGTGACATTACAGAAACGCAGCACTTTAAATCGCCCCTGTACTCTTTTCTAATACTCATGCCTTGAATTCGTCAATGGACACTCGTATCTTTCTGATCCTAATAGTGTCCATTTTTATAAGGGTTCCGTAGCCAACTAGGAATTAACCCTTATAGGTTCGCCATGTCCGTCTGTCCGTCTGTCTGTCTGTCTGTCTGTCTGTCTGTCTGTCTGTCTGTCTGTCTGTCTGTCTGTCTGTCTGTCTGTCTGTCTGTCTGTCTGTCTGTCTGTCTGTCTGTCTGTCTGTCTGTCTGTCCGTCCGCGGCTTAGCTTCGTGATCATTAGTAGGTACTAGAGAGCTGAAATTTGTTGTGAGATATGTGTATGTATCACTCCGATAAAACGGTAAAATAAAAACAAAATAAAAATAAAATAAACTTTTTTCGGGTACCTCTGGTACACCTAAAGTGGGGGTGAAATGGTGGGTCGATGAATAGGTTTTTTAAAAATAATAGGCGTCTCTAAACATTATTTTTTGATCAAGTCAGCAGTTTTGTAAATATTCGCTCCGAAGATAAAAAAAATAGCGTCCCCCCCTCTGACTTTTCAACACCGGGTCAAAAAATTATGGAAAAATTCATGAAAATGAGACCTTATAAATACTATCCGTGAAAACTATATTGAATGAAATCGGTCGAGCCGTTTTTGAGTTATCGCAAAATTTCATAATTTTCTTTCAAAAGACGTAAGTGCCGCGCGGTGTCCCTATACGTCGAACGTTACACTTATTAGTTAAGTGCCATACTGCATTAAAACATTCCGCTCAATCTGGCGCGTATAATCGATAAGTTCCAGAAGGTAATAAGTAATTGCATCCCTTTGGCGTTTACGACCTTTTTTATAGAGCTTGAAATATTTCTCGAAATTTAAACCCCGAAGCCCGTCTATTGTGAAGGATGGGCAACTACGGAACCCTACAGTGAGCGTGGCCCGAGATGCTCTTGGCCGGTTTTAGAAATGGAATTGGAAGGGCCGAATTAAACTGTCAAGGTTTTATGACGTTACTAAAAACCGCACTTGCTTCATACATACAATAGCTTTTACTTACGTTACAATATCATAACAGTATGCGCGTCATCGTCGAACTGTGACGTCACTGAAATAAATTGACATTAGTTTGTGTTTAACGCGAGCTCAAAGAGTCTCTAACGTCTAGTTGGTTTACTTAATTAAAATGGACGTACGCTCTATTGTTTCGATGGTTTAATAAACTGGCGGATGACAGTTTCGATTTTCATTATTTGTTTTAGGTATGTACCTACATCTAGAGATCATTAAAATTTAAATTACCGTAAAACGGGGTTACTTTAGGAAAATTTGGGGCTACTTTGATAGATTTAAAATGGTTATAAAAACGCAAATATTCATAGTGCGATTGAGCAAATGAAGTAAAAGGTTAGGTCATTGTTGAAGGCAGGTATTGCATTGCCACAGATAGTAAAAAAATATAAGGATATGGCGTAAAAACGCTTTTCCAAAGTAGCCCCTGCATTTGAAAGTAACCCCGTTTTACCGTATTTAAGACTTTCAAACATTAATAACTACGTCCTGGTAAAAATAGCTGTTTAAACCTTTCAAATTTTTATATACCTACCATCGAATTACGCGTCGCGAGTTCATGACCGATTGGCAGTTCCTGACGACATTGATGTATTTGTCAGTTCAATGGAAAATATTTATTTATTTAAACCATACAAGAAAAGTAAAAATGGCGGACATAACGCCATAAGGCATTCTGTACCAGTCAACCATGGCGCCAAACAAAAACTAGTATGCAGGGTAATTTAAGTAGAGAGAAAAGAGTCACAAATTCAATATCCTATATTCATACATAATTATATTGACAATATATACCTACACTCACGGTTCTTACAAAAAAGTAATATCAAAAAAATTAACAAAAAACATTAATCATGAAAATGGCGGCATGCCATTTTGCTTTCATATCTCCCTATAAATTGCACGCTCTTGTTCTGTTTCGTCTGACCTTTAAACAAATATCAAAATTATGAAATACAAATAAGTTAATATTTTCTTCGGTTTCCGCGACTGTCACACATTTAAATAAAACAATTTAAACGGATTATATCGCGTATATTAATTATTTGAGCCTCCCTGACGTTTTGGTACCTTTATAGATACCGTTGTCAAAGGTTGACTGAGAAAAACACAATTTTTCTCTGTCAAAGTTACATTTGTGCAAACTACCCATTTTATAAATATTAATTTAAAGTAAATTAAATTAGTGTTACAAATAGTAAATGTAGAGTATTTGTTTAAAAGTATATCATTGTAATAAATAGGGCAATGGGAGTTTTCTTTCGGCGGTTCTTTCTCCTCAGTAAGCCTTTATAGTGAACAGCTAGTAGATATTTTAAATAAAATAATAAATGCCCTTCTGGCACATGTGTAACTGTCTTTACACATTAGGCCCATCTGGCATGTATGAACACCTTTATTTTAAATTAATTTGCACAAATGTAACTTTGACAGAGAAAAATTGTGTTTTTCTCAGTCAACCTTTGACAACGGTATCTGTAAAGGTACCGAAACGTCAGGGAGGCTCAAATAATTAATATACGCGATATAATCCGTTTAAATTGTTTTATTTAAATGTACAAATAAGTTGTTAATAGTATTGGAAAACTGACAAGTGTGACACACGTTCGGTTAACACTGTGAAATTGTTTTTTTTTTTAAACGGGTATCTACCCAGAAGTAGACGACTTGTAAAAAAATATGACTTCAGTTTTATACAGTAGGTACCTACAGTGACTCTAAAACCCGTTAGAGTGCTTCACACTGCGTGATTCATACTACATTTACCTTTATATCAGGCCTTAATTTTTTTATCCTCAATAACTAGATACAAGTTGAATGTTTAATTTAAGATTTCTCATGTATCTAATATTTTTCTTGTTGGTGTGCGATAA
This sequence comes from Apotomis betuletana, assembly GCA_932273695.1. Classification (NCBI taxonomy): domain Eukaryota; kingdom Metazoa; phylum Arthropoda; class Insecta; order Lepidoptera; family Tortricidae; genus Apotomis; species Apotomis betuletana. The sequence goes on along the minus strand of OW026300.1, from coordinate 27,755,712 downwards.
AGTATTGTTGTAGGTATTGTATTGAACTACCTTCTATAGTTACCAAAGATAACGTATTCCTAATCCATTTCTCAAGTGTTCTCTAGAATCAATTTACATTATTATAATTCTTCCGCAATGCTCCAAAGAGACAGTAAAATTACAGTTTCACAATAATAACGGTTTTCCTTTCCAATAGCGATTCGTCGTCATCGAGCGTAAAGAAAACGGTAGCTTCACTCGAATATACCTAATAATGTTATAGTTATTGTTATATCTGCTCACGACCTAACTTGTAAAAGTTTCATCCGCCTTCACCACGCTCCCTAAATCTTTATATCCATTGACGGTTTTGAAAGGGACGCGTTGAATCGGTTGTTGGTGCAGCGTTCTTTGGATTCGCTGTTTAGCGATCGGTTACTGATTTCGGGGGAAGGGAATTGGTGTTATATTGCCGGAATGAGAGGTAGGTTTGCTCCGACCTGGCTTCTATCTGCAAAATCAATGTGACTATTAGCACTCGCGACTGCGCACAGAGGGCCGGGTGATTCTCAGCGTTTAAGCGGTTATCTCAGACGATGCAAAATTATTTATTTGACATAAAAGTCGTGTGAGCTTAAATCTTACTCATGAATAAAATGCAGACATTAATAAATTGCTTTATACAAACGTTATTCCACAAATAAAAAAAGAAGGTATACACCAGTGTAAACACGAGTTTAAATAACTAAATTGTAATTTAATCTTCTAATATTATGCATTATTAATAAAGTATTCTTTAATCCTTCTGTGGATCAGCAGCACGTTGTAAGTAAATGTTAGTTTAGAACGTTGGCTTAGAACATCGGTTTGTACGTATACATAGGTAATATAGTAGTGCCAATTGGATTCCTAAACTAACTACATTCATTCATATTTATAAATGCGGAAAACAAATTTTGCTTAAGCCTAGTCTAAGAAAAAATATAAGTATACTGTTCTTAATTTTAATGTTAGATACTTATGCTCAAAAGGCTTTGATCAAAATCGCGGGAAAAATCTTAACAGCTCGGTGCACATTTTCATTTGTTTCATAATAAGACACCAATCTCAGAAAATCTTTGCAGCCTGATTGATCATCACGCCAGAACTTCGGTAGGTACAGCAATATCTAAAGGTATAACTATAAGGCATGTATTTAAATCGATATCTGTAAATTCCCTTTTTTCGATCAAAATATTTGAAAGTTTCACCAAAAATACTGACTTGCACACTAAATAATGCGAATTCAATATATTAAAGGTATTTGCAATAGTACATTACGGCAGAGACCAGTAAGTAAGCCATACTGGCCGAGTAGGAATTAGACGGACCGAGCCGTAGGCGAGGTCCGGATATAATACGAGGCCAGGATGGCTCTTACGGTCGAAGCAAGTATAGTGCTTTTCTCAAAAATTAAACAAGAAAATTAGATTAAAATTATATTTTATAGGTGACATTCATATTCGGCCATTTTCCAATGAATATTTTTGTTATATCCCATTTTTATTATTACACATTGTGATATTCGTCGTCGTAGGCACCATTAACTCCCATGATAACAACCTATAACAAAAATAATTATGAGTTTATACTTGGATAAAAGATATAGTTATATCGTTATCAAATAGTGGCAGCATTTATTTACCTTCATCGCCAAACTGTTTATCATCTAGAGCTTGATTTAAGAACTTTTCTATATTTTGCTGCTGAATATTTGTGATTTCTTTCCTTTGTAGCCATCCGATTGTCTCAGAAAGATTGTTGAAATATTCAGACCTTATCACACATTATCTGACCAACTAATAACTTGATTTTCTTCCTTCCATTTAATGAATCTCTTGTATTTTTTTATATCTCCTTGGATTTAGTCGGAAGTAAATTATTTTAGCTAACTCTGCCTCCGCTTTTAAGTATGGAGGAGTGCCGTCTATTCGGAATCAGACTCGTCTGAACTCATTTTTGCTGAATTATTGTAATAGATCACACAAACAAATTTGAAATTTTTGTCTTTTAATTTAAATCCCGCCTTAATTTCTTTTTTATAAATACTGCGTTTAAATATTTGCACTGTCTTACAAATCTAAGTCTTAAAGATAAAATTTAATTATTGTTATACATTGTTGTATTTTCTAACTAATTTTCATATCATAAAGCTTACCTTCAATTTTAACTCCGAGGTTTTTTCTAAACGACACAAAAAAGGAAGGAATTCCGAAATATCATTGTCATTTTACACAGCACAATAAAATGAACTAAACGCTGCATACAAACTTCCGCACTAAACCTTGTCGCTACTTTTTTTTTTTAATATGCATCTTGAGTTGCGTTTATACTGCCAATAGTACTAACCTCTTTTTATTTTACATTTGCTCTTAGTGTAAATTGCAAGTGTATACTGCAATGTCGTCTCTTTCTATTTAATCTATGAAAAAGGGACGCCACTTTTTAATTTCTACAATTTGCTCTCGCACTGTACTTATAATTAAAACAATTTGTGGAATGCATCCTTTTCCCATTTATATACGACCTCATCGCCTTTACATCCTTAGTTTTTTTATAGGTCGGTGACGATGTAAATCGTATTTCGATATTCAAATATCTTGATACGTAATAGGAATTACATACTTACTTACTGGACAAATATTGATTCCAAATTTAAAATCTCGCTATTTACTGGACACTTCTAAAAAGTCTTCGGTATGTTCCACTTACTGTAGTCTATCTAGCGATGGTAAGGCAACATTACATGCCATTTTTGAGAAAAACTGTTTTACTGGATATATAAAAAGAAAACTAACCTAACCTAACCCGGCCGAGCGGATCTTAGTGTGCAGTGCGAGGATAATTAGTGTGCAAGTCAGTATTTTTGGTGAAACTTTCAAATATATCCGATGTACGAACCATATTTTTGGTCTGAATTCGGTTAAAAAGGCCATCTCGTTTTGTATGATGTTTAAGTTTTTTTTGTAGGACATGTTCAGTTAATCAATTGTTTTTTTTGCACAGCATTCGTTTTTCTGGTATGCATTCAGTTAATTAGTGGAGTTACCTAGTGTGCTCAAAAATTATACAGATGTGCATTTAATAATATCCCTAACTATAATAGGGCAGACACTTTCTCGAATACTATAAAAATGAATTTCTTGATGAGAATCGCCCTCCCGCGTTACCGGTCAGGAGTGAGGCACTTGCCGGGCACTTCCTATGCAGATGCCACCATTTACATTTGCTGAGTTATTGATTAGTTACGTTTCATTGTCTACGGGCGGACTACGGCAAACGTATACACGTTTGATGTTGAATAACGTAAACCAAATGATTCCATAGATTTCAGTTATTGAAATAACAGTATACATTTGCGTAATGGCGTTATGTCAAGACTGGTTCACTACACATCGTGAACCGAGCTTGTAGCCTACGGGGTTTATTTTTCAGGCTAATATGATGAATTGGTAGATTTGACTTGGCATCTAATAAAATAAATAACTTGGCAGCTACAATAACCTAGCATGTTTTATCCGAGCTGTTAAAATAATAACCTAGCTTGTGTCATGTGCGACTAATGCCAAGTCATTATTTTACCTGCCAAGCCATTATTTTGCCTAACAATTTATTATATTATAGGCCAAGTAAAATCTGCCTCTTCATCATATTAGCTACCCGGAAAATACGTAAAAACCCATGTGTAAATATTTCAATACTGTATTCAAAATAATCGTATGACATTGTATTGGCTATTAAGATGAATAACCTCTTTTTTGAAATTCAAGAAGAAGTCGTAAGTACCTACATATTTGTGATATTCAGGGTTCGTAAAATGCGAGCAAAATTTATTGAAATGCTAGGGCCGTCACTGGTTGTCATACATCATTTCAATCGATTTTGCTCGCATTTTACGGTCTCTGGTTATATATTCCTATAAAAATTAAACTTTTTGATATCATTTAATTCAAACTAAAACGTACTTATATATTGTGTAAGTATATTCATGGTATAACAGAAATACTGCTAGATTTTACTGACAAGGGCCATATTAACGTAATGGCAATAATGGAATCGTTAATCAATATGAATAAAGAGTTTACAAAAAATACTAATCTATTCGAGTTTTTAGCAATGTAGGTACATCATACAATCACTAATCATAATTACTCATATTCATATCAATCTTCAGTATGAACGAATCAAAGGCCACCACATAAAAGTAATACAATACCTTGAAGCTAACCCCGTTCTAATTTCAACAAAAGTCTGCGAACAAAAACAATTTCCGGAATCGAATAAAAGAAAACCCGAAATAAAATAAAGGAATGGAGTTTTCTATCGAACCGAATAGTTTTCAGGAGATTTCCCTGAAAACTATTCACCATGCACCGTTCAGTCTGGCTCCATTACCTATCTGACGTTAGTATCAGCTAAAGTTTAGGTTTCGTATATCGGTATACTTACGCTATTTTAGGGAAGTGTAAATTTTCGCAAAATAGGATTTAGGGTAGATAGCTTAAGAAATTTTAACGGTAATATTGAAATTATAATGTAAAAAATTAAAATATTTGTCATGTTCAATGAAGGTTTGAAAAATGTTTATTGTTTGATCATTGAAGCTATAGGTAAATATTATACTAACCAGGCCTTACCATCTGTTTTTTTAAGTGAAGCTAATAGAATATCAAAGATGAATGAAACAACAATAATTTTAATATCAAGTAAAAAAACACCAAAACTATGGATAATATGTCAGTCATGAGAAACTAGACATTTTGAGTGAGTAGATTAAAGTGCTTGTACTTTGTGTTGGATACATTCATAAAACTAACAATGGTGACTTTAACATTTTCATTTTAGAACAGATCTAAATGTTATTCAAACTATAACAATGAAAAACGCAAATTATACACTTTTTACATTAATTTACTTACAAATTATAATACAAATGTCAACGACACGTAATAGAAGTTTGGGATGCGGGAGCGTTAGACCATGAAATTGGCTGCGTCTAGTCTATACCATCCAACGCATCGGCGCCTAATGGCTGCCTCCCAATCCCAATGGGATTGTCACATTCCAACTGTCCAATTTAATAACTTTAGTATGAACCGCTTGTCTAGATTTTATTTTTTTAATGGCTATGTTGATTTAGAATTTAACTACTTATCTATATTTTACTGTAACGTAAGTATCTGATACTTCAATACGTTTAACAATACTACGTGATATAATGTGAGGTATATGCTATTTTCTACGAATCAAGAGTTTTCACTAGTAGCACTCGAGTTCTTCTAGTAGATACTATTATAACATTTTTAAATCACTTCTTCTTCATGGAATTAAATATCAACTTGCACGTAAAGTTCCACAGTGTCGATTTATTTAACGGCTTCCAAGTAATTCGAATAAACAAATAAATCTCTAAATATTCCCGCTGCATCAAAGGTCAAAGCTGTAGCAATACCAATAACAGTTAATCGAATAGCGACTGAATTTGTTTTGGTCGTAGCCAACAGTTTTAGCTACTTTTAACAGCTATTAGAATTTGCTATGATCGTTCCATGAGATACTTCGGCAATAAAGGTAATGTCAAAGATAGGGGTACTCGAAAAAATTGGGCAAGTGCGAGTCCGACTCGCGCATGAAGGGTTCCGTACATATATATATATATTATATATATAATCTAGAACAAGTTTGTTGTTGTATGGGAGCCCCCCTTAAATATTTATTTTATTTTAATTTTAGTATTTGTTGTTATAGCGGCAATAGAAATACATCATCTGTGAAAATTTCAACTGTCTAGCTATCACCGTTGTTGAGATACAGCCTGGTGACAGACGGACGGACGGACGGACGGACGGACGGACGGACGGATGGACGGACGGACGGACGGACAGCGAAGTCTCAGTAATAGGGTCCCGTTTTTACCCTTTGGGTACGGAACCCTAAAAACCACCAACAAAAACTATAAGCCGAAAGTATCAGATGAAAGGTTGGGGCAAAAAATTGTTTATCGATTTGAGCGCAGAATTGCTTGAGACCATCAGCACTTTCGCGTTGTTTTTGCTTTGAGAGTAAAGTGGATTGCCAAGCGATTTCAGGTCTAAAGTGGAATCGCTCGACCTATTGTGAATTCCGTAGGTCTGAAATTTATTTGACAGGGTAGTGTCTGTGGAGAATGGAAAATGGCGGAATGGTAGAATACAATACATTATGGATATAACTCACGGTTTGTTTTTGGCGGGGATCTGACAAACGTTATTGGTATTTAGGGGCATTTAACTATTAAGGGGCAATGGCTTTTTCTTTTTTTATTGTGATATATGAGACAGTGACTGTTATAAGAACGACTTGCCGACAGTGTGGTCGTTAGACACGGTGGGAATTAATTGATGTTTTAGGTAGCGTGGTTTTTCACTTGTATGTAAAAGAAAGGTTTAATTTTGCACTCAGCGGGGAAACTATCGCATCACAAAGGCGGCAACCTTCTCTATACTCCCACTACCTCTATTTAGGTATATAATTTAAAATAAAGCACCGAGAGTCATAGAATATGAATAAAGTGAAGGTGTGGACTAAGAAGCAGAAAACTCGCTTCGTTTTCAACTGTGCGGTCAAAGTACATTAGATTTTAAATAAGTCGACAATTTTGCGGATCGTATTCGATATCTCGCCTTTCTATCTGCGCGGTTCTTAGAGAATGAACATTTTTGTTGGTAATAAAAGAGATCATAGTTGTAATAATTATTCCACTCCAAAATGTTTGTCACGCTATATAAGTGCCCGAAGACAAGCCACGAAAAATAAAATAAAGGCGTCACCCATAAGTACCTGTTTAGGTATGTCAGGTATATACTTAATTATGAAAATTAAAACTTCCTCAAGCTCTTTTTCTTGCTACCGGTATGTTTGAATTTATTTATAATTTTATTGGACAACCTTCACACAAATTGGCCTAGTCCCACAGTAAGCTGTAGTAAACTCGTGTTATGGGTAGTAGACGAGGATGTACATAATAGAAAACATTTAGTACACATATTCGAGTTCATCACACAAATATTTACCCATGCCAGGATTCGAACCCAGGATCGTTCAGTAGGCAGGCATATTTATTAGTTTATTACGATTGCGCCAAGCCGCCAACCGCGTCGTCTTTAAAAATGTGACAGAAGCTATCATACGTAGGTAATACCTAGATTGATTTTTCAATTCATTTTTTCCAAATAAAAGACAAAGTTGAATATTAATTCATACTGCGTGCGTGGCAGTTAAGTTTCCGAATAAATGATGATGATGAATGGTCACAAAATCTAAATAAGTCGATCCCCAAAGCTGACAAACATTAAGCTTGTGGTTGCAAGTGTCTGTGGCTTCTAATCTAACGTAATCGTAATCTAGGCGGTTTCGTTCCATAAACTTGGTGGAAATGTACAGTATGTACATAGATATATGTATGTTAGAAAGGGTAAATATTGAACAGAATCAATGTTGGTCCTATTTTTGTGGTGTTTTTTTTTTGTTTCTATATTGATACCGCGGGGATAAATAAGAAGCCAACATTTTATGCGATATATAGCAATCCAAGTGGTGTGGGGATTTAATAAATGTTTAAAAACAAATTGACATGATCCGCGAAAAACCAAAAATAACATTACTAATAAGTATTCATAGTAATAAATAAATAATTTAGATGATGCACATCTTTTGTTTGAAATCTTTGAATTTATAATGACGTCAGGTAGGTACCAATAATTAACGGTATAAAATAATATTTTGCAATACAATATACTTCAAGTTATATTATAATTTAATTCATTATATCACAAAATATTATACCGTCTAAGAAAATTACTGGTGGAAACTTTCCAGTCAAATAACAAAAAATCCTGAAATACGAGTAGACGGGTAAATTCTTGAATGGATGTAATTCTTTTCAAAGGTAAGTGGTTATTTGGACTGTTATCTACATCATCGTTCTTTATACAATACCCGGTGTCAGTCACACTGCCAACGTTACGTTTATTTTGTTGCTTATATCAACGTCTGCCCGGGCTAGTTTGCTTCACAACAGACACTTTGCCGTGTCTGTTATACTGTGCGTTTGTTCCTCGTAGTTTTTGTAAATTTTAATTGAGTCGAACTATTTTTGTAAAGTCTACACGGGTCTACACTTAATAACTCGAAATGCCATACAATCTATAGACACCTCGACAAAATTTATGTAACCTGTACCTGTACCTGTACAAACTTAGGCACTAATGAAAACACGGCTTCTTGATTCTAGATAATTTCTTAATAATATTATACATACTTACCTAGAATTGGTGTATCATATATGTCTCAATGCACGTTATTACATAAAATAGATTTGTTTGACACTCTTTGAAAAGTATAGGTAACAGTAATGAAAAGAAAATGGGATAACGATTTTTTGCAACAAACATTTTATGGGTCGTGTAGAATATGAATTATAAGCACTATTTTCCGTACCTGTAATTCATATTGATACCAGTGGCGTTATACAAAATAAATTTTGGACTTCAATAAGTATAAGTGGGTTAAACGGAGAAATATGTTTGACACGGGCTATTCCACCCTTTCTTAATCTCAATCGCTCCCTGACTGCTGAGGACCGCGATTCTTAATTTTGCCAATCAGCTGTCTCCATCGGCTACTTACGTTCAGTTCCTTGATGAAGTGCAACACTGACAGTTAAGTTATCTGTTCGCATATTTGGTCTGACCATCTTTTGGGACTTCGGACTGGAGATCTTTTACCCTCTATCTTTCCTGTCACACTTAACCTATCCAAGTTGTTTGGATTTCTGCCTGCTATATGGCCGAAGTAATACCGCACTATGCATTCTAAGCAGATTAATGAAATATATTTTAGTACACAAATGTTTGCACGGTAGGCGTTTCATTGCATCCTCAACTCTTTCTAACCACTTAATTGTAACAAGTTATAGAATTATTGAAATTCCTTCATTCTTACCTAATTAATCTAATTATTGTAAATAAGTACCAGAATAGTGGAGGGATTATCCGGTCTTCTTCGAGATTCACAGGAATCGGACCTGCTCGTCTGGCATAACTGTGACACGCGACTCTTTGTCGCGCGTCAAATTACAACCTGTCACTTTCCTTTCAATACCGTGCAAACAAGACAGGTGACGCTGAGTCGCGCGACAGGCGAAGTAGCGGCCAGATATGCTAGCCCTGCTGAGAAGCATACGCATAAGTGCCTCCGTATTTGAGCAGTTCATGCATTATAGCAATTACATTGTCATAATATTATATTTTTTTATCAATTTTGTTTTTAATGTGGAAAAAGGTTAATTACGGGAAATTTTATGTGATCCACTGCAATGTTAGAAGAACTCGAACCTGCTACCTGGACAATTTATAGAGCCAATGCCACATACATAGTTTTTCGTATCTTGTACGGCCGCACTTATAATGTTATGCTTCTCAGGTTTGGAACTCTAAATATACATATATAAAAAAAATATCAACTATAAATTTAGGTAGAAGACATTCGGACTCTGGACTTGAGGTACCTAAATGAAATTTGAATGCCAACTCACAACTCTTTACATTCCTCAGCGAAGCTTGGTAAGATTCTGAAGCTTAAGCATTAGACAAAAACATTGTACTTACTTATTTTTTAGGGTTCCGTACCCAAAGGGTAAAAACGGGACCCTATTACTGAGACTTCGCTGTCCGTCCGTCCGTCCGTCCGTCCGTCTGTCACCAGGCTGTATCTCAAGAACGGTGATAGCTAGACAGTTGAAATTTTCACAGATGATGTATTTCTATCGCCGCTATAACAACAAATACTAAAAATAAAATAAAATAAATATTTAAGGGGGGCTCCCATACAACAAACTTGTTATAGATTATATATATATGTGTACCTATAGGTACGGAACCCTTCATGCGCGAGTCGGGCTCGCACTTGCCCAATTTTTAAATCCACGTACCTCCAAAACTAAGTTTCACTTCCTGATAAAGGAGCCTCTTCTAGTTGGTTATGTAAGTATTCTATTCCTCTGAACTTGACCATATTATGTAAAATTTAGGGAATAAAATGTAATGCTAATATTAGTATTGTGTGATAAATGTTTTTTGCATAAAAGTTTACAGATATAGCATATATTTTAATGTCACTTAACGATATATACCTATCAAGCTATTTACTGTTAGTCGTGGTCATCAAAGTTGGTGTGCATTCGCACAAAGACCCGTACTACGTAGGTATTACTTACTACGGCCATTTGGACTTTACCTACTGTAGCAGGTTCGAGTCAGAGCTATTTGTTTCTCTGATGGTAAGAACGTAGATTTAAGGAAAGGTAAACAAAAGAATACAAATTAAATAACCATAATTTAATTAACTCTTTATTCTTTTGAATTTCTGAAATTAATATTACAATATTGAATGCGGGTTCCATATACAATCACCCAACTATTTGCTTATTTACCACGACACAGTCACGTCATATCGCGCCCAGGGCACTCCAAATTAACCAGACACCAAATCCCTTATAATTACTTCAAACGTGGGTGTCTAGTTACGTTGGTTGCTAGCACGACACATTTCATTACATAACATAAAACAAAAATATAAAACGAAAAAAATTCGCCACATAAAACTTTTACGAATATTTACAGTTATTTTAAGACGCTTTAATTACCTACTATTTTCAAAAATATAGATATAGATACATACTCACTACATAGCTACATTTATATTAAGATAAACTTTATTGAAGGATTTATGTAAAACTAATAAAAGGGGCGGTTATTTTAAAGTTAAAACATTTAACGGAAGATTAATACACAGATAATTAACGTCGAATAACAACCAGAAAACTTAATATAAAATGGATTTTGAATTTATATAATATAACAAAAAAAGCAGAAGGAATAATACAAACAAAATTGAAATAAAAGCGTTTTTATTTTGCATGTTCAAAAATCTAAATATAAGCCAGAAAAAATATCTTCAACGACATTTCTCAAAAGCTATTTAAAAGTAACAAGACATGGAACAGGTTCTTAGTTCATATACAAGGTACTTTAAAGGAAATAAAACACTGAAATCTACAGGCAGGTAGGTACAACCTACCTACATACTAACGAATACTAGTACATGGCAAGACAGCATTACCGATGGAGGACGAATGTATGTATGTAATCTATTTAGCAAATTGCTCATTGTTTCACATGAATTACACATCTTTACGAGCCAGAAACAATAAAGTGTACCCGACGTAAATCAATGGACGTACATACACGTTAATATCCTTACTATGTTACAAGTTCTACCTATTGTTGTACGGAACTAAATGTACACTCGATACAAAGCTGTATTCATTATAACTTCGAACGGCTCCTAATTTGCACATTCCCATAAAATATTAATAAAACAATTATAACGGAATAAACGCAAACCTCAACGGTTTAGAAAATGCAACAATTTAATTCGTATACACACGTTGTGTTTAGCTCAATTCTTCCCCAGTGTGTACGTCCGTCTGAAGCAAACTGAGTGCATTGTGGATAGTAGCAATAGTATCTATAGACAGATAAACAACTGACATGCTCTCTCATCCAGTCTCTAGTGCAGTGGTTCAGTGGTCCGTGGGCCACTTGTGGTTCGTTATTCAAAATATGGTCCGCGAACTAACTATTCAAATTTGCGGGCGATACCTACCTACATCGCCGAAGTCCGCCGAAGGAGGTGAATTTTTGTATATTTCATCCCCATGCACAACATCAAAATAAAGGTGGTCCACGATCAAGAAAAGATTGAGAACCACTGCTCTAGTGTAAGTTTGTTGCTAACGCAAAAAATGGAACGCAATTGTGGTAAAGTTACGATAGGTACTAGAAACTTAAACGCGATCGAGACGTTTTGTTGCATTAAAAATGTTGTCAACATACAGTCAAGACTCAGGCGTTATGTTCGAGACACTCTGGCAAAAAAAAGTTTACTTGAAGGCTTGTAGCACCACAAACATATAGCTAACCCAATTGCATATCTGTCTATGTACTAGATCGATGACTGCCCTTGCACTATGCGAACAATACCAAATAATTTCAAGCGTTTTTATCGTTACTAACCATCAGATATCTACGATATTTTATTACCTATGCATTATAATTTATAAAGCCTACTTATACCGAAGTTACTTAAGTACATTTTGTTCGATTTTCATTCTCGATTTTTAGTTTAGAATGAGATAAAGTTCTATTACTAACGACAACCTTATTTTTATAAGAAAACTATGGGTTATGTAGTGTTATAAGGATATTTGTAATTATTGCACGTAGGTCAGCAGGCCAATGTTACATACATCACTTTAACGAAATACGCACTTTAATGAGAGCAAGATCTCTTTAATAGTATGTTTCGAGGCATTGTTTCGTTGAAGTTTTGCTGCAGTTTTTGTAATTTATCAGCCTGAAGACAGCAACGCATTTAATGCAATTTTCAAAATAAATACAATTTTATAATAGGTAAATTACTGATCTTAACGCGTTATACTCTTCCAGTCTAACGGGACCTATTGGAATATAAATGTACTTATACACTAAGGGATGGTTATGTCCAACCAAACCATTACAGTATTACTCTTACACACCCGAGGAAATAAATAATAAAAATGTAGTACGTTACATTTTGTTCGCTTAATAATTAATAAATTCACAACTTATGATGTGACATTATAAATAATACTTTTTATTGGATATACCTTAATGGACTTGTTGAAAAATGTTCATCTTGAAGTTACTGTCAATAAGCGATTTCCATATAAATGAATAATTATGTTCAGAAATAATTAGTTTGGAAATTCAGGTAGACAAAGTCGAATGTGCGCTGTAGGCACAGTATCTAGAAAGGAAAACCACATGCGAAATGATGGTCACGTTTATCATACGATAGATAAATGACAAAGCATTTGTCATTTCCAGGTACGCACATTATCTATAAACGCAACTGGGTTCTCTGCCTTTTCACCGAATTAATTTTCGTCGAATGTTTCATTTGTTAGAAAGTATTTTTCTCTGAAACCGTAAACTATTTGGGATTGTTATAAAACAAACCTAACCGAATCAATAGGATGATATTTTTTATTAAAATAAATTATGATCAGGAAAAAATGGAAAAGTGAAAATTAAGGTAAAAAAAGGAAACATTCTTTGAAAAATAATTCGGCGAAAAGGGAGAACGCAACCGTCATAAGGCAGGTGGGGTCTCTCCTGCGTCGAAAAACTTACAGCTACTTACCGACTTATCTTGAACTAATGATATCACGACATTAATTATCTGTAACCGCTACAGCTACAGACTCCTGAATAACAAGTGGACAGATATTGCGAGATGATCTATCAAAATCTTTGATAAGCGAAGAATTCAATTTCATACAGTTATTTATTCACTATTTTTCATTTAATTCTACCCTGACATTTAATTTACGTATATGGTGACTATCAATACTAAATTTTTAATCTAATTTTGTTCGGATTACGTATTGAAGTTCACAGATATTTTTATGCGAAGGGTTTAGCTAAGAGGAAATTAAGGAGGGATTGGTGAGTAACGCTCTAAATTATTTTAAATATTATTTTGGCACAATACAAAATTGTAAATGAAGTGTGAAATACAAGTGACATTAGCGATAGTCATTTATGGATTTTGAGCTTTTCTTTACCTTCATTAGGTACCAAAATAGGTTATTTGAAATAAGTAGAAATACTGATAGAAGCAGTAAAAGAAAATTACAGAGAAAACGTTTTGACAGCGCGTGTTTAGATTATTCTAGTTACAGGTTTTATCAATAATTCATACAAAGTCGGACCTATTATTATCTATGTATTATACACTTATACTACTCCACTTTTAAAATTACGTGTAAAATTTTATATTTAGTCACATTATTGTTACCTATTTATTATATGTTTCATCGTTACGTATATAATTTTGAACATCAGATGATTACTGATTTGTGGACAACACGTCGTGTGAAAGTCGATTATTTCTTTTTTATTTGTTAATTTTCATTAATTTTTATTTCGAGTATTTGGACACGGGATTTTTGACTATATTTATCAAAAAATACAGCCTAATTCGAATCAATATTAGGTTCTTAGACCGAACAAAAATATAACGTTAATAACAACTAATGACGAAGACCTATTTGCAATTGTACTTCGATACGTATTTTGTTAAGTATTTTAATTTAACCTTCTCATGGAATTAATAATGAAGGTAAATATTAGAGTATGAAGATATATGTACTATTGTAAACAATTATAGTAATTAGGTATGATCATAAGCAGCAGATTTAGCACTATGTACCTATAAAAAAGTCAAATAAACAACAATTTATGATCCTAACTACTGATGTGAATCACAACTGGTCAAAACTAAAAGCAGATAACCCTTTCGAAATCAACTGATAAATACAACAAATTTTACAATTATAAAAAAAAATGTGACCGACAAAACATAACAGTCCACTAAGAGCGGACAAATAATAAAATATACATCAAAATGTACAGAATATATCTATTAATAAAAAAATATAACATAATGAATTATAGTAAGTGGTAGCAATAAATACTATGAGATTCACAGATTTAAAATCTTAACTAACAATACCGATCATCACTCTGGCTCCGTGTAAACTCTAGAGCGATTTAAACGCTTTTGTAAATTTAGTAAAATATTATTGCAATACAATGTGTGGTTATGGCAACAAAATAAATGCTTAAAGCACATCACCAGCCTGTCCACGAGCGACGCCGCTGCGTCGACGCTGCGTCACGGCGGCGCGCGGCGCTGAGCCGCCTGCGCACTAAAGGAACATATTACAGTGTCTTACGCCTCCACAACGAGGCGACTAAACCAGCCGCAAAACATAAAACTAGTGGATACGAAACGACTAACGTTGTCCTCCGTCCTTGGACGCACTCGCATTCATGTATTCACACTATATGATACAGAATCAGTCAGGATTTGCTAGTAAGGAGCACCTTACGTCGGGACCTTATTCACTTTGAGTAGGTCACTGGAGCCCTTGTCGATGGGCATCTTCATGGGGTCGTGGTGGTGCGTGACGTGGTGGCCGTGGTGCTGGCCCTCCAGCTTGGCCTGCTTCTCCTGCTGCTGCTGCTTCATCCGGTCCTGTTCCTCGCGCTCGCGGCGAGCCTGCTCGTTTATCTCTTTGACGGCTCGCAGCTCCTTCTTTAATTTCATGCGCCGGTTTTGGAACCATATCTTGATCTGCCGTTCTGTCAGGCACAGCGCGTGTGCTATCTCTATCCTGCGCCGACGCGTCAGGTAGTGATTGAAGTGGAATTCCTTTTCTAGCTCTAACGTTTGGAACCTTGTGTAGGTCTGCCGGCCCCGCCGCCGTGGACAACCGTTTGGCCCTGAAAAGAACAAAAATAACATTAGTATAGAAAATTAGCATTTACCTATTTATTACGCAATACATCAGTAGTTTAAACTGGCGTATACGCAATTATAATTACAGGATCATCTTAGTCCATGCTGATAATGACAACAGGGTTTGAGGAATAACCATAAAATTTCACTTTTAATACCATCTCAGATTTTAATGGCTCATTAATAGATATTTTATTGCAGCACTAAAGTTAATTTTAGAGTTATCGGCTACTGTGACCGACCGCAATGTAGATCAAATATTAAAGTTTAATAGGCAGAGGAATAGGTAATAAATGACAAACCGAACGTTTACCGATGCTAGAATCGGAAAGTTAACCGTTAAACGCCTCGAGCAGAGGTAACAAAAACCAATCTGTGCAAAGCAAAAAGTAACGGAAAGGGTTAAGAACAAATGGACCATAAATGGACAATGGCGTTCCCTAAAAAGGACGGCAAAGAAGGGTTGCGCAACTTTCTAATGCTTTGTAAGGTGTTCTTTTAGTCGATTCAAGGAATCCGTGAAAGTCAACCCTAGCCATAAATCTGACCGGTCAGAAACACAACGAAGTAATCCTTATCCATGATTAAATTTCATCTTATTAATTCTCACGTAGCCGGAGCTACATAGACAGGTAAATGTTCTCACAAAGGTTGGCCGGACTGGTTTTCGAGTCAGATAATAAATAAGACAAGATAAATGGTCGTCCCGTCGTGTATTAAATTAATAGCGGGCCGCCACTCTCCCGGAATGTGTTGTAGGTTGCCCTTACCTTAGTTACCTGCCTCGGCGGATAAATGGACGCCTCTCTCTAACCTAACCAACTGCATTAATTACATTTAGATTAAGAAAATATATTGTTACGACGTGTCTAAAAACACATGATCATGGTGATGGCTATCATGAATGACGACAAGGTACCAAACATGTTTTGTAAACAGGGGAAAATAACTCATAAATTCAGATTTAATATTGATTATTTAATTCGTGTTTTGATGGTTTTTAATTAGTAAAAATATACAAAATAAAATCCAGTCGTAAATATGTATGTCTTGGTTGGGTAAAAATAGACAATGAAGTGATTTAAATGATGTTTTCTTTTTTTAGAGCTGCGACGAGCTATAAAACAGTAGGACTGACACTTCACGCTAAATGTATTCAGTGTTGAAAAATTCACGTAAATTTTAAGATAAATACCGTGCAGTTCTTTGTTTAAACTGTGAAAAGATTAGGTACAGGATAAGTAAAAGCATTCTTCCATAACCAAAACTAACTTTGTTGTACAAAAGGTTGCTAACCGACTTTACATTGTACACATGATGCTTGGATGCTTCAAAATGCTTTACATTTCAAAGTGAGTACGTAATTAAAAAATATGCAAGTCCGTGTAAATCATGTGACTCGCCCGAACTCTGCTACCACATTTACATGTGCCGTAAATTACCCAAACTGCGTTTTTACGGCCGTAATAACATTTACGGTCTTCGCTTACTTCAACAAAAACTTAAAAACTGTTTAAAATGTCATAAATAGAAAATGGGATAATTATATAAGTGCGGTTAGACGAGTCTGAATAGACGAATCCACGCGCACGAGAGAGATAGAGAAAGCCATTCTAATTTTAAAAAGCAAAGATGGAACCCAAAACACTTGCAATAAATACGTAAGGCCGTAAGTGATGTCCGTTGACATATGAAAGGGATCATTCTGGTTTATGCGGTAGGGTCTAAATCTGAGTGCGATCGGGGGCGAGTCTGGCCGTTTTTATTGGGGTTGGTGATATGTTAGCGAGGCAGGTTGGGCACCCCTCGGTCGCCATGGCAACGCGCGTTAAGGCACCTCCCGTCAGCTGGCTTCCATTATTCTCCACCGTATTGTTGTCGGGGTGGTTTGTTGTCGTACCGAGTACCTGCAAACGCACTTTTTTAATGGGAACGTTTTCCCATAGGCGATAGAGATCAGATTGAACAGGACACAATAAGTTTGCTTTATTTGCATTCGCACGAATCTGATAAAGCGTTTTCGTGCGAACAATACGCGGCTATTTATATGGACGCTTTGTTTTTTATTGGAATAATTTAGTGGTTGAAACGACAATTATTTGTGGTTACAGAATTAAACGAATAAGTATGTTAAAGCGTAAACACAATATATCTGGGGAACGACACGCATTAATAAGAGTGGCATTGTCAGGTGACAGCGAGCGTGGCTCGAGTCGCCCGGCTCTATCTCGAGAAATAACTTAGTGTCAAAAAATACCTAATATTTTTATATAAGACACTCTGAACGCGCTAAATAATATATGACATTAGATACTTGAAAATATTCAAAGGTGTAATTCTATTGGAATTGATATTAGTACTTAGGTACAGCTATTTGAGTGCTTGTATCGCCCATATCACGGACATTAGGGCCCATTTGTTACGAATGTTTTCATTAGAGAATGTCGCTAGAGCAAATGATGTCATTTAAAATGCTGGCTTACGAAAAACTAAATTTTGAAATAGAGTACTTTTGATGGATTATCAATTATCATGTTGCTAAAATGTAATTAAAAATATTTTTAATTATGAAAAACCTACTGGAAACTGATTTCCACGAAACGTATTTCCATGAATTGTGATTTTTGTCCAAACAACCTAAGTCACGCTGGCGCGGCAGAAACACAGCCAAGTAAATAGTTACCTACGGCAAACGCCACCGTGTAGTATTACTTGTTATGGACGGTTTTGGCCTGGAAGCTGCACTTTGTGATGGAAGCAAGCCGTTTTGCACAGTGATAATATAGACCAAAATAAACGATTTCACTCGAGGCGAAATTAGTTTCACCCCTTAGGAACAGAGATGGCGCCACTTATGCCAAAAAAGTTTAAAAAATTCTAAATCCTGAACGGATACTCCGATTTTGACGTAAGAGGTGCCAATCGGCAGATAATTACCCAATTTAACATGAAAAAAATTAAAATCACGTAGAAAATAATTTTGGATACCTAAGAAATAATATTTTCTGAAAAAAATATTTAAAATTTGTGATTTTTGGAATTTTACTCGTAAAAATGTATGTACATGGTACTTTTTTTATTTGTTTATATTAATACACAACTAATTTTACATTTACAAAAAAAAACCGCATATCATTAGCTCGTATAATTCCAAAGTTATTGAAGAATACAGACATGGCGCCGCTGGGTCAATAAATCTTACAAAAAATTTAAAACCTCAACGGATATTCCGATTTTGATAATTAAGGTGGTAATCGACAGATATTTACTTCAATTAGTTTAAAAAAATAAAATAAAAATTGAAATAGGCAAAAAGTAATAATATTTCCAAAAAAAAACATACATTTTGAAAAAAAATATTTTTTTTTGGGGCTTTTATGTAATTTCATATAAAAAAAATTATGAATATGGCTTTATTTTACTTATGTATATTATAACACTATAAGGTAATTGATCGTTTAATAAAAAACCGCATATCGAGAACTTGTACAGTTCCAACGGTATTGAAGATTTTACTATAGGGTGCCGGTGCGATGTTGCCGCCGCACGTGCAACTTATGTACATGTATATAGAAAAGTATTCTTCCGTTTCGAAGGTACTGTGATTACCCTGAAAATATAACCACAATTGAAAGTACAAATCATAATCATCCCAAGTAGCACACAACACACTTATATCCCTTGTACAGCTTAAATTAGAGTTTTAACGGGTGAATAGGCTCTTATACAACCAGTTTGCTAATATCACAAGTATATTCTGCCTATTTTCACTAAACTGTGCATTGTAACGTGCATGTTAGGCCGTTGCATCGGCTGCAACAACGCATTTTTCCATAGCTCGATTTGCACCCATACTAACTGTTCTATTGTGGATCGCACCTGCAACCTGCTTCCAACGCCATTCCATTCCCAAAAAGAAAGGACTTGGGACAGGATATATCCAAATTAAGACGTTTATTTCACATTTGGCTCGCTTGAAACGCTACACGCAGAACATGTTGTTCAATGGCAGCTGAAGTAGTCGGCGAAAGGCTTGTCGCCAGCTCTGTGAAAGCATCGAAGCATTCAAATTGCAGTCGTCAGTGCAACGGTCTACTAGTAGCAGTTTACAAAACAGTTATTACTTTAAGTAATGAAATGATGACTGCACTTCAAGGCTTTCACAGAGTATGACAAGACGTCTAATTTTAATACAATAAGAAAAGAGACCTGTTTTAAAACTTGCATGTAATACCCTGAAATAAATAAAAAAAAAAAAAAAAAAAAAAAAACTACTGCTTTTGCAAGTAACATCGCTATCTATAGAAATTCTCTCTCGATACGTAACGGCTCATGTGAAACGATTACTTAGGGCCATTTTTGTTTCTTTTTTTTTAGGGTGTGTTTACATAATTAATGTCATTCATTATTATAACAAAACGGGATTTAACCGAGTTCAAAAATGTTTATTTACTGCAATTAAGTCCCGTTTTATTATTTTAATATAATGTGTGAAAATCGTGTAAGATTCAATCACTATATTAATGTCATTAATTGGTTCTCAATTAATCGTAACGTTGTTGGTCCCAGATTCACATGCAGGCTATACGATGCTCCAACAGAGCATATATTATTACTGTTAATGCGATTCGAAAAGATCTGTTTAAACTAAAAAACACTAAACTAAACAAGCTTGTGAGATACCTTCCATCTATTTCAGCTGCCATTGAATACCGTTTCATGCAAACCAAATGTGGGTTCACGTTTTAATTTGGAAATATCGAGTCCCAAGTCCTTCTTTTTGGGAATGAAACGGCATCAAAGGTAGGTGGGGTCCACAATAGTTGAAGGTTAGTTCAATTTGGAAACTCCTTGAACATTATGGATACAAATTGGGCTGTGGCATAATGCGTTGTTGTTTTTTTTATGATGCGACGGCCTAACTTGCAGGTTACAATGCAAAGCCTGCAAAGACTAAAGTGAAAATAAAACGTAAAGTAAGTAAAATATTGATTCAGAAATGCTATTTAGCATCTAATATACTTGTGATATTAGCAAACTGGTTGTATAGGAGCCTATTCACCCGTTAAAACTCTAATTTAAGCTGTACAAGGGATATAAGTGTGTTGTGTGCTACTTGGGATGATTATGATTTGTACTTTCAATTGTGGTTATATTTTCAGGGTAATCACAGTACCTTCGAAACGGGAGAATACTTTTCTATATACATATATGTACATAAGTTACACGTGCGGCGGCAACATCGCACCGGCACCCTATAGTAAAATCTTCAATACTGTTGGAACTGTACAAGTTCTCGATATGCGGTTTTTTATTAAACGATCAATTACCTAATAGTGTTATAATATACATAACTAAAATAAAGCCATATTCATAATTTTTTTATATGAAATTACATAAAAGCCCCAAAAAAAAATATTTTTTTTCAAAATGTATGTTTTTTTTTGGAAATATTATTACTTTTTGCCTATTTGAATTATTATTTTATTTTTTTAAACTAATTTAAGTAAATATCTGTCGCTTACCACCTTAATTATCAAAATCGGAATATCCGTTGAGGTTTTAAATTTTTTGTAAGATTTTTTGACCCAGCGGCGCCATGTCTGTATTCTTCAATAACTTTGGAATTATACGAGCTAATGATATGCGGTTTTTTTTCGTAAATGTAAAATTAGTTGTGTATTAATATAAACAAATAAAAAAGTACCCTGTACATACATTTTTACGAGTAAAATTCCAAAAATCAAAAAATTTAAATATTTTTTTCAGAAAATATTATTTCTTAGGTATCCAAAATTATTTTCTACGTGATTTTAATTTTTTTCATGTTAAATTGGGTAATTATCTGTCGATTGGCACCTCTTACGTCAAAATCGGAGTATCCGTTCAGGATTTAGAATTTTTTAAACTTTTTTGGAATAAGTGGCGCCATCTCTGTTCCTAAGGGGTGAAACTAATTTCGCCTCGAGTGAAATCGTTTATTTTGGTCTATATTATCACTGTGCAAAACGGCTTGCTTCCATCACAAAGTGCAGCTTTTTTTCATAACAAATAGGACTAGTGGCAAAACGACTCGCCTCGCTTTTATCTCGGTTATAAATCTCACAGAAAGCCGCTACCTTATTTATTATTTTATTTAACTCGGCCCACCTTTGTACGAACCTGTTTCTTGTTGCTTGATTAATGTTCCGATCCGGTATTAAGGGTCCGATTTACTAATGAATAATACTGAAGTTTGGTCCAGTAAGATCGTTATTTATAGCAAGCTTAAGGGTAGTTTAGAGACCGTTTCGAAATTACTCGTGTAATGTAGGTAACGTCTCGGAGGCAAATTAATTAGTGTTTCATTAGACGCCTTCGTAACTAACGATGACGTTTATCTATATATAAAGCGGCTGCGACCGGCGAGGTGACATACAAACGGCTGTTACAGACAATAGATTCTCATACGGCCTAATAATTCGTTGAAATTAAGCTCCAAATTGTATTAGGTATCAATTTAAGGCGCATTAAAGCGTCAAAGGGTTCCATAATTCCGGTGTTGGCGAACGGTTTATGGGCCATAACTCGCGAATTGTCGTAAATAGTCGGCTATACTCGGCCAAGCTCGGGACATCTTAAAATAGTTGCTGCGCTTTCCGAAAAGCAGGATTCACAACTCAAAAGAACCACAGCGCTCCTCAGATGTTGTTTTATTTTGAACACAACATGATTAAGTACTAATCTTTTTTTAAACATATACATAGCGATCTATTTGAGTCACAGTTAGGAGCCTAATTCGATTGATTCTGACATACTGAAAATCTCGGATAGTGGCTATACCTATCCATTTTTGTCTTTGCCTTTCGGTAGGTATGCATTAAATGAAAATTACATCGCCTACAGAAATATAGTAGTTATGATATTCCAGACATGTATGCAACACAAATATCGAATTTAGTCCTAGACACCCAATTAATTGAAATTGGTGATATAGACACATATATAATATGTGCATTCACGTAACGATGCGGCAAGGCAGGTATTAATCTCTTATTTTTATTTTTTTATATGCTATGACAAGTATTTGATAGCTACGGAATGTTAAGTTCTTTTAAAAATACCCGTGTAGTGAACTTTTTCTTTGTGCCAAAAAGCCCAATCAACATTCCTCAGATAAAAAGCGTTAACCTTAAATAAACTTGAGAATTTAAGGGGTCTGTTAACTTGATCTAAAGTATCTTTATAGTAATTAAACAAAATAACGTAAGCGTGATGTCGACAAAATTATCTGTTTACGTGTTTAAAATTATTATAATGCTTGTTAGTAATGTTTATATTAAACAAACATTAATCTATTTCTTTAAATGTTAGTAACGGAACCCTATCGCGTTAGTGGTAATTAATAAGAAATTTATATGCCATGTGCTTGTTATCTTTGGAGAAAGTTTTTAAACGAAGATTTATAGTTTTGGGTGCAGTTGTAATAATCTTGATGTCATAAATTTCCTTTATTCTCCGTTTTACGTTGCATTCATTCATTCGCTTTTTGTAGCTTAAGCTCTGTAGATCTAAAAACATAGTTACCTAAGAGCTACAAACCTTGCCTTTTGGCCTAGGTATTTAGTCATTGATTATTATTTAATAATAAATATTCAATATTCCCACTGCAAATAAAGTCCCGTGGTCAGTAAAAAGCTACATTACTGTTTACGTGTAAGCCTGTAGGTGAGCGTGAAAGCTCGAGTCGGCTAATATTTCACGGGCTCGTTTTGTCGGAAAGGACTATTTTTTGCTCGACTCGAGCGCAAGTTAAATCATCACAATGTTGTTCTGTGCCCCGGTTGGCAAAGGACATTGGCTTTGGTTAGGGTTGTCACGTTCTGTCGTCTGTGGGATCCTCGCCTCTTGAGGCAGAACATTCCAGAAACGTCAAATAAGTTTTGCGAGCGAGTGCGCCCGTCGTTTTTAATATTAACTAGATCGTAGAGTGAACATAACGTTTAAATTGATAAACCCTGTTAACTCCGGGATACGGTTGCATACCAACTTATGCGGTAGCATATCAATTATACATTATTTCCAGCAGAATATATAAACGATACGAGAGATTTAGGTGTTCTGGAAATACAGAATAATTATTAAATTACATATGCATGTTCCTGTTTCCTACAAGTTAAGTAAACGTTGCCCTGTTGCCATTTTTTGTTTTCGTGATTGTTTCAAGATGAAATTTAAATGACTCCGCAGTCAATACTGAACCCTTGAGCAACATTTTCCACTCCGCAGTCGACGAAGTTGCTCGCAGGTTCATTTCATAACAAATACTAGACCAATGGTTCATTACGATCTGAATGCGCAATACCGAAAGTTTCTAAAATAAATAGCATAATATTGGTTGGCAGCCCTATGCGCCTCGTTCAGCTGGATACATTGGTGAGTTGAAGTGAAACGATCTTTGATCCCGTATGGACCGCCTCACTGACGTCACGATTTATTCATCCCGAGTGTAACACGCAAACTACACTCATCCGTAGGCCGGCAAAATGACGGCTTGATGCGTTGTAGGGCTGGGATTATTATTTGACTGTATATTGTTCAGCTTATTTAAATAAGCTGAAATTGTATTAAACAAAACAAGCGAATTTTAAATAACCTTTCCTTAGATAGACCATCTCTCTGTAGTCGTTACTTCTTGAAAAGGATGACTTGACTCCTTCTATTGGTTGCCATATGCACCACGTCCCCATAGCTTGATGTTGATTCTACCTAGTCGGAGATCTACCACGTGCACATACAGCTTAGTCTAGAGAGACCATAGAAGGCTTATAGGTATATTATAATCCCATAACTTCTTTTATTTGAATTTCTCAAATTGATATCATGAATGTAGGTACCTACATATATTAATTTTACTGCCCATCTATATCAAACATGATATATAAACAATGAAATCACAATAAACCCCCTTGTATAACAGCCATTAAAGATACTGTCACTATAGATCCATAAACAGTTATAATTATATTAAGAACAGTGTAACACTGAAGATTGTACATTTATTATGGCAATAAAACGCTATTTATTATATACAGGCTTATACATTGTGCATATAAAGGTAGTTATTATTGAAATTGATGACTTTATATAAGATAATAAGGTTAGAGGATATCGGTGGCGACACATATAACCCTGGACGAAAAACGTTGTATGTTCATATAACTCCCTTATATATAATAGTGATGTTATCGCTATGAGACCACGAATAACGCTTGGTTTAATTAGCCTCAATGTTTCCATTATAATATATAATGGCCTTACATAATGGTTGATAAGTATGTAATGTATCTGTCTTGGGAAGAAGATATAGAATCATTTATCGTGGATAACCTTGCATGTTTTTTCTTTGATTAGCAGAAATACTACTAGTATTCAGAACCTAATGAAGGTAATGGAGATATTGATATCGAAGACTCGCATTGTTTATTTGTCAACCAACGTCCAAAAAACGGTCGAGTTTTTTTTGCATGATACTATTGATATTTGATTACAACATATAGAAAGTACGATTGATTTCCAACCTATTAAAACCTCCTACATCTTATAATAATCGAGTATTTAATATGCATTTATTATGTAACATTGTCAGGAAAATAAAAACTGTACTAAAACTGATAAATTTGTGTACTTTTAATAATGAGATAAACGGTTAAAATGGCCACCACCATAAATTAGAAAAGACGTATAAGAAAATCTTGTCATATACGGAATGTAAAAGCTTTCGCAGTCATTTGGACTAATGCCAAAATACGTTGCCAAATGCACGGTTTAAGAAATAAATGGGAACCTACTACTATATATTTCACAGTAAAATACAGTTTTCAAGATAAACGAAAAAAATATGGAGATAGTAAACAAAAACCTAAAATACGTTACGTTCATGTATTGGCGACACGTCGTCTGCAAAGAACTTTACGTAGAAAATATACAATTTATTGTGAAGAAAGATATACTTTGTGAAAAAGGGATTTTAAAACGTGTATCATAAATACTTTGTACTTATAGAAATTATAGTATCTTTGGCTATAATGTATAAAGAGAGTGGCTCATTTACGAGTAGATCTGTCGGTATGGGCAAGTCTGTAACAATAAGACATACAAAGATCTGTTCTTAGGAACCATGTCATCCATTTTAGAGACAAGAAAAGCCTTTTAAAATAAACAATGCAAGATTTACACACAAATCATAAGGAAAAATTAGAGGTATTCGCCTTGGGTCGTGGAGTGGTTGACACGTTGGACCAGTAATCCAGAGCGTATACCGAGTTCGATTCCAGATCTCTTCCGCCAGGTTACGCATTTACATATTCTTTGATCTTTGTATCAAAAAGTATGGTATTCTTATAAAAAAAATGAAGCGTTACATTAGAAAAGAAAAAAAAACTTGAATTTTTTTATACAAATGTTCTGATCACATTTTCAGTCACTTTTATTGGCTGACTGACCATCAATATTTGTATGTTGTGTATGTACTTTTTTAAGAAGAGAATTCATAATAATTTGCTGTGTTGCAAGAAAAAGTTAGGATACAACTTGGGTCCCTAGCTGTATTATTCAGTCTTTCTTGACTGAGAAGAGGGAGCAGGGAAGTTTTAGATCGAAGTTTGTCGCTGGTAAGATCTCTTTGTCAGAGGGAATCTATTCGAAAACACGTTTAAACTTTCTTTTCCTTTACATAGTTGCATGGATGTCGAATTCAAGGTATCAGGTTTCGTTCCAAGATTTGTTTGATTCCGGGTTGCATTTTTTTTTTACACTAGATCAGGAACAGAAACACCGTAAGTAGTCAGTAGAATAAGAGATGACTGTTAATGAAATACAATTATTATAATGAAACCTCTATACAAAAATATTTTGAGTGGTCTCTAAACTTCATCAAAATTAGTCATATTAGGGGCTCAAAAATTGCCTTATAGTATCCTCTTTTCTAAAAACAAAATTTATTATGTAGGTACTAATTTGACCACAGCTTTCGAAAACCCTTTAGTGGTTTCCTCCAAAACCATTTATTCATAGTATGGGCATACGTACTATGGGCACACTATGAATAAAGGATGCATGGATGGATTTATTCTTAAATACAAAATGTCCAGCCGGTTTACATTTTCAACAAAAGCTTTTCCCGCGAAACAGATTTATCTTAAAAAACATATATCACAGCGTTGCAAAGCGTTCTCGGTAGCAGGGACTGGTTCTGTATGCAAGCGGGGCCGTCACTCGCATACGTACGGAATGAGCAATGAACCTCCGAGACAGCCAGCCAACGAGACCCCAAAACCAAGGACATTCTTTACACAAGAGCTCTCAAGTTACACTGGCCAAAGCATGCTTGCAGGACAGGGCACTTACAATCAACAAGCAAGCAATTATATCCTTACAGTTGAACAGTTCTGGACCTAGAATCGTTTGAGCTATCGTTAGAAATGATGCTACTTATGATAATGTTATCGACCGATGGTATCAGAATGCAGCTAGACGCAACTGGGACTGGCGCCAATTATACTTGGATTTTAATAATATATAGCAGCCTTATAGTTGCTTGTCTATGAATTCGTGATAAAATGTCACCTCCCTAAGTTCCACGCCCGTATTTAATTAACACACATCACCGTGGCCATCTAGATAATGAAAACGAATCACGGGTATAATTTAAAACAAACAAGCGTAGCGAGTAGACACAAAACAAATATCAACTCGCAATTGTAGGTAAGCTCCAGCTAGCTCCACTACATTGCGGGCGCTATATAGTGTTTGTATGTAGCTGATAGCGCTACAGTGCGTCCAAATACCAAATCCCAGAGGGCGTAATTATACAAAGTCTGCAGCGGATGTGCATTCGCCGCCCCAAAAGGAACGACGCAAACGCTAGTAGACTTGCGCGGAAATGCACTCTAAACTAATAACGTAGAGTCCTATTTTCAAAAAGAGGGAAACAGCGAATTTTCAGCGAGGATTTTCCCATTTAATCCCCGTCTGAAATACATACGTTAGCGACACAAATAAATAAGTGCAGTCTGCCGCCCACTGCGTCGGGATGAATTCACTTGCCTCTGATGTTTTAATCAAGCTAAATTCAAACTCGACTTAAAAAGAAGTTATTTTGCTCCCTGAGCTAGTTTCCGTCTTGTTATATTATAGCGCTTTGATACCTCTGTAACTGTGTTCTTTGTGATAAAACGCCGACCAATAGTTTTCCGAGAACGCTTGTATCAGCTGTTTTAGGCGGCTACGTTCCTAAAACAATTGCCTGATGCCGTAGTTTTTTGTAGTGAATATTTATGTTAGAGGCCCACGTGTTAATACTATAACAGGATGTTTAAAACTCCAAATTACCGCGCTAAGTACGCACTTCATTTCCTATTATTATTTGTGAGTATTCGTGTAGTAGATAAGCCCGGCGTCGGCGTGCTCTCGGGGCTTAGAAAGCGTTATTTTGATAATATATTAATGTGAAGTGGTCGTACATTCCCATGGCGAGAAGAGAGGCCGTTTTATTTTTGAAAATGACTCCATCAGTCACAGATAACGTTCCAGAGGCGTCACAAAAAAACAGTTATTGTACGTATCGTGTGTCACGTACCGGTTTGGAGTAACTAAATATTGTTCAGTTGAATTTAGTGGATACTCCTGTGACTTTATCGCTTGTAGCCGCCGAGGGGGATAGCTAATTTATAGTTAGGTGGGAGATCACACAGAAAACTCTAAGAGTAAGATAAAGCGTGGTATAATGCCCTTAAAATAAATTTATATCCGAAGAGCGCAGCACCCGACGAATGCTTAAAAGGTAATGCGTTGATATAAGAGAGGCTTGCTATTATTATGAAAATATAAATAACATTACGTCGCTTATTACTAAGAGGAATGTATCCAACAAATCAACTTAAAGTCTCTTGTGCTGCAGTGGCAGAAAAAAAGTCCCACAAAAACATGACACTAAACCGCCCACGTCAATTTAGAAAATGTACGCAGACATTGTTGTGGTATTATTAATTGTGAAATTATCATCTCATAACTGCCAGAGCCTGGTGTAAAAATCTTAGGAGCTGCCCAATGAATCACGTTAATGTAGATAATGCCGGTTTATTCCCGCTTCTATAGAGCATAGAGTTTAAAATGCAGTATCGTAACTAACGGCTCGATGTACCGGTCGCACAATAAAAGAGCTTTTAAAAACATCAGGCTATCTTAGCGGCCATTCAGTCGGTCGTGTTACGCGTTGTTTTGAAAGCGCATAGAACGATTACGATTACGTTTCCGACGAACGGTCGACTTCAAGTTACCTACGTATCGTCATTCGAATCTCGCGCTCGGATGTTTGGTCCGAAACGCTCGTTCATTAGCATTTTATGAGTTATACGAGCGATAATGGTGTAATAAGACGCATCGAGTGGGTCATACGACGTGATAGACGCCCGGCCTGCTGGCACAGAGCGCTCGCCACACTGTTATGGGCCATAGTCATTCAGATCAACGCATTTCCATTCACTCAATGGGTCTTATTGTACATTTCAGATGTTCCGATGCTTTGAGCGCTTTGACGGTGGTTTTGTTTTGTTTTATGCGTTCAGCGAGCAATATACGAAAGTAATCGATATTATTCAATTGCTATTTTAGTCCGAGCGGCGATAAAAGCTAATTTATTGCACTGTTTTGTCATAACCTATTTCCGATACTTACTACGGCCACTATATTACTCATATGTTGCATGTTACACTTATAGATATGCAAATTTCTGTCTATATTAAAAGAAACTCATACGTAACGGAAATAAATATATTTATTATGCGGTATATACCTAACTGCATACAACTGCGTCGTCTTTGCTTCATCGTCCCGTTTCAAAAACATAAATGAAACATTCAAATGATTTTATGACACTGTTCGTTAACGAGTTGCCTTGTCATCTCTTTACAAATAAGAAGATCGTTAAATTTGCCTTCACTTTACACCTCTCACTTCAACAGGGTATCAAAATCTAACGCTAAGGAATATTGTAATGCATATCCGGTACTGACACAGGGATCTGAACGCACAAACAGGAGGTGAAATTGTATAGTTAATCCGAAGGCAAAACAGCACTACTGGCTATCTGAAAGCCTGAAAGAATTTTAGTCCAAATCGCGTCTGCGTAATTTGAGAAGCATATACTCGTACTACGATGATATCACAGCCTGGCTTAGTGGACAAATTCCTACTCAGAGCAGAAAATTTTGATAAGACTTCTTGATCAGGAGGTCGGGTGGAGAGCACTGTAAAGCAAATGCGATGAGCCCCAAAATAATTAAACTATACATAATTTTTACACAAAACTTTGAAATGTTAGGAGGTATCTTTCTGAAATTAGGGCCCTATACTTGATTGGGCTGAGGCTTTTATGTTTCAAATTTCTGTCTTTTAGGTTACTTGAGTTTCAAGCACACAAATCTACATTTGAATAGTTGTTAGACGGACACTTAACTTCATGGTATATCAAACTAATCCAGTGCGCAGGTGTGGAATCCGTGCCCCATCTGCTCCGGTCCGGCTGTCCAAGCGCCGAAGCCCTGCCCATGTTCCATGCTCTGTGCTCACCCCCATACCAACATAAACTCAATCAGCCAGGGGCGGAAGATCGTAAACTTTTTTTTAGAACGTCTCTCAACAAAACGCGAATCGTAAAAGTAATTGGGGCCCATTCATATTAATAGACGTTTACGAGGTCTTCTCCATAAAACAGAGATTGTCATCGCTCTTGCGTAAGCTATGCCTATACGAATTAATGCCTTTTGAATTTGTTGAATAGTTTTTATAGACTGTAAATCATAGCTATTGGATTAGAACGGTGTATAATTAATAAAATTCGTTGTGAATTGGCACGCTCCATTTGTGATCGCTATTGTTTCCGAGGTTTGAACGCCTACGTTGGTCGAATATCTATACTCGTATTTCTGAATGTCGTTTGTTTATGAATGAATTCTAATCCTACTGATTCATTTGAAGTCAGGAAATCCCAAATTTGACAACTTATTTCTCAAATTAGCTGATCACATTACATATGATCGAGTGTTTACTAATGTATTCGTTATAGATTTCAATGATTATCACGCGATAAGTGGCAAAGCATTCGTCACGTTTTGACAAAATGCGTGTGAGTGACATATGACTTCTTCATCAGGAGGTATGCTTTGTAAAAGCAACCATCATAGGCTCGCAGAGCTAGTGAACTAAAGCAACTAAACAAGACAAATAAACTGAACTTCATAAATATTAGCACCAAATATTGCCATCGATTGCGAGCCTTATCCGACGCCGGGCACATCTGCCATACCGATCACAAGAATTATTTTTCATCGTGCCTGAAATGATATCGAGATAATACGGGGTACGTAGTAATATCGGACCGTTTTCCCGATCGCGGATAAATAGAAAGGAGTCCACATCTGTCGCTCACCTCCTCTCCGGGGAATCGTGCAATTTTCTTACCCTCACTTTAATTCGATCCCCGGAAGGCTGAGGCTATCCTGGGAATATTTATTATTATATCTTTATTAACGCCCCCGTTATGTCTCTCGTTTATTGCGGATTAGATTTGTGCTTACCATTGCTTTTTATAATGCATTTTTACGTTCTACTATTCAATACACCTGTCTCGTAAATATTAGCTTCAACATGCTCTCATAGCGTTCTTATGACAAGTCGTAAATTATTTAAGCAAATTTAGTCTTCCAAATAGTTTTTTTGCGGGTTTTACGTGTCAGTACAATCTGCACGACAACTTTTATAGTTATTTTATATCGGAAATTATCATTAAAATCACAGGATGAAAATGCAAGCCATAAAACGCTGAATTAATTTCACGTTAATTTTCTATTATAGCGAATTAAAAATCAGAGTAATATTCCATTAAAAATACATAAAACCGCAGATAGATTTTATAAATTTACGACATGTCGAATAAGCTTTTACGACCAAAATAAAGTCGGCTGCAAACTAACTGTGTGGCATTAATTGTGAAATAGTTCTCAGAAAAATGACGTTTCGTGCCGAAGCCAGCAATATCTTTAGTTATTTTACTGCTTGACAAGCAAATGAATCATAATGACTGATGGCAACCCTAAGGTATGCCAACAATACATAGAGCATACCACGTGTTGTTTACAGTTCATTCTTATGTACAAAGATAACTAGATAGATTCTTGTTACACGGGGTCCCGATAAACTAATTAAAGCGAGTGCCTCTAATATTTTATTCCAACCCTCTCCCGCTTGTTTATATCAGCAATATTTTAACTCCCAAAGCAATATCGTAACATAATTTAAAACGAATTAGTCTCCCCTACAGGGCTCCAAATTTGAATACCGCATAGGTCGCTCGCGCCCTTTTCCATAGGTACGTACAACATACCTTTAAAAAAAAACAAAGGGCGAACTCTGTGTTTTATAATTTGCCCCGCCCCTGCTGTAGCTGTTCGCGTAAATGTATTTTGGAATAGACTCCCTAATGTACGAGAATGTCTAGAGAGCTTAAGTGAGAAAATATTTCGCTTCAAAATGGATGCTTTTATCTCTGGTAATATTGGCATTTTGTGTGCTAGTGCTATGAAATGGGAATTTCGGTACTGAAAAATGTTTGCGTATTAGGTTAAAGATAACTTAACAGCTATAGTAATTGCATATTAAGTAGGTTGGTACCAAACAAGTTCAAACATATTATTTAAAGTAAGGACAAAAGTTCTTCAGAAATATTTACCTACTTACTTACTTAATAAAATTACTTGGGAAAACTTTGGGTGCGTAACGTAAAACAAAAAACTCAGGACAAGCCCGAGTAGATGTCGTTTACTTTTTCTTCAGTAGCAATAGAGAATGTGCAATTGCCCTGAAATGGGCAAACCGGTGGATTTACAGAGGCAATCCTTAAATGAGGTAAAATAATGTTAATTTCGAAACTTAAAGTAAAAATTTCATTTAGTAATAAGTACAAATAATAAGTTTCTGCTACTATTTCTCTACAGTTTTCTGCACTTTTAGACGCACGTATTTCTGATATTACTATATTCTGCTAGATACAAGTTTTGGGTCAAACTGGCAAAATAATTCAATAAAGTAATGCAGTGTAATCGTTAAGTGGTTTAAACTCGTATTAATGTTATTCCAAAATTAACCTTTTCAAAACTAGTCGACATTTTAAAGGTCCAATTGCGTACAAACTCCATTCTAAGCCACTAAATCAATCTACAATAGCCTTGCCTTTCAAGCTCGACCGTTATCAATGCACATAACGTATGCCCGCATTAACTTTCAATTAACACAATTTATGCGTCCGTCGTAGGATCATCATGAAGTGTAGTATAGTGGAGTATAGTTATAGTTAAATTAATAACAATGGAGGACTAACGAGCCCGGTCGGCGGCGACCGCCTGCGACGCATAGCAAATTAGATTTGCATTTTCTAACCCCTGCACGCCACGCCCCGACCGGTTTGAAAGTGCAGCCATTTTGCTTGACCACTGGGTTTCTCGCGTTTGCATAGGATATTGCTAATCTGCTATGGCGCATGGGGCTTTAGATCAGAGTTAGAATTTCAAATCTGTGTCTATACAAGTGACAGTGCCTTGGTGTCTATGATAATGGAGGGGATTATGCTCTGCCTTTATACGTTATCCACGTATTTTTGTATGCATGTTTGCACGCCATTGATCTGCTGTAGCCTTTGAGAATTATAGAGCAATACAGTACCTTATACACGCAATTGATATGCGGAAAACCAGACACCTAATTAAAGAAATTTAAAAAGTACCAATTTAGTACCAGTAACTTCGTTATATAAAATGTTTCATTATTAGGCTGTAGAATTGATTTACTTACAAGATACATGAAAATAAAAATATTTGGTAACTAATGAACTCAAAATATAATATTAAATATCAATTTCACCTCGCTTTGTTATGTAACACCTACCAAAAGAAAGTCTTCTAATATAGGTATAAGTCCGTAATACTACAGCCATGCCTTGACCGGTTCCAAACTGGCATTTTGTAGGATCTAAGTATGAAATATTGACAATCATAAAACATCACTAAAGGTCACACAATATAGAGTCATCGTCTCCATCAAACAACCATACCCCCATTACGCAAACAATTCAGTTTTACCGCCACACCTGTATGAAACTTCATATCTCCCGCGAGCCCTGAAAACTCTTCAAGTCTCCGTTGTTACAGTTCAGACTTCATAATCGTTGGTTTAGAACGTTTTAATTACGAAAACCCTATTCTGAGGGCGAAATGCGCCCTTAAGCGGCAAACGACGAAGGCCCGCAAAGTGTAAACTACGCTTAAGTACTAGGAATAGTTTACCGTGTGACAGTGTCGTGTTTATAGCTAACTTTATTAGGGACATATCTCGTAAATGCTCGTTTCGGTAATTGATTATGTTGTTTGAAGGCTCTTATTATTGATACTAACTAACGTAATTGTCTTTTAACAGCTGTTCTAGTTATCTAGATTCTTAGTCGTTTTAATAAGATATTTTATAGCCGATTGGGGAAGCAATTTAGTGACGCATAAATGGAAAACTTAATAGTTCTCATTCCATACATCTGGCCCATACAAATTACATTAATCCCATAGCAGAAAATTTCTAAGCGCAATTAAGGCTCTTATAAGCGAGGAATGCGTTTAATAATGCTCCCCCAGCTGAGCGGTAGTGATTAATTCGCGTGTTCCACGCACCGCGGCGCCACTGTGCTTCAGCCTCGTTTGTTACGAGCAATTATAATTAAAAATTAATCCAACTCGGGGAATAAAAGTTTCATTGCATGTTTCGTGGTGAATTTTTAAGCGCTTAATCAAAGCTGAGTTGTGAATGAGGCCGCGAGCCGGTTTTGCGCCAAAAACTTAGATAGTTTGATTATAAACGAGTTATTTTTATATAAAAAATATAATTTGATATATGGTACTATAAAGTTATATTATAGATAACACATACATACACTTTTTTTTCGTTTCCATTTTACACGTAACAAACGTAACACCGCGAAAATTTCAGTAGTATCCGATCGTAATAAAATACATTTCAAACAAGAACCTTTCCCTTCCGAATCTACATATCAAAATAACGTACACGTACAAACCACTATAAATTACTGCGCATTACCCACACCTAGGCTTCTCGCAGTTATGTTAATGTGGAACCACCCTCACCGGCGAAAAGATAGGATTGCAAATTTGCGGCCAACAATTTATGATAGCCCATCTTTCCCCCGAGGCGTGGGGTAAACCGGGTAAATAGGCCCATCGGCGTTTGGGAGAGCTAGCCGCGCTCGTTGCCCACTAAAATGACCCTAAACATTTTATTTGGCAGCATTGCTATTCCCGTAACGCACCGAAATGACACCGACTAATCTTGGGCCACCGTTTAAGGGTGTTTCGCGCCTATTCTGTATATAAATATATCTGGATTACACATGTTCGCATGGGGCTACCGACGTGCAAATGCTGCTGTCATTACGTTAAGTAAAATAATACATTTCTGAAGGTATTAACTTGAGCATTGGTTTAATTTGGTTTCTTTCTAGTCTTTCATTCGAGGCAAAGTGCTGAGGGTAATTGGCTTTTTCCCTCAAGAGGATGAATTGCTATCCGAGCCTATTTAGTCTAAGTCTATTTCCATAATTAACTAATTTTCCAGCACACAAGTGTTTGCTTAAGCTGCCAAGGAAGTTGTTTTTTACATTCCTATTTTAGATTATACATATAACATTCTAAACTATGTCTAGGGCATGTTATGTCATATATGTAATTTAGGTTTGATTCAACCATGAAAACTTTATTCAAAGAACGACACTTACTCTCGGATATTAAATATTAAAACCCCATAATAATTCGACATTACTGTTCGAGAGTAAACTTTATTCTTACAATAAAAGTTTGGTCAAACCTAGCCTTAGAGATATTGTTTTTTATACACGGGTGGTTTATGTATAATATATATATATATATACTTACTCATTGCGTTTTATACAATTGAAACTATGTAAGGAACGTACATAGTTAAAGTTTTGTTTATTTCCTTAAAACCCCCGACATCACTGCTAACTGTACAGTCATCCTTAATTGCAGTGCAATCAACGATTAGTGGAAAATGCGGCAATTACAGTCGACGATAAAACTGTAATTGTTAATTTATTGCCTTTGCTTCAGGGCCGCTGTTTGTCGCTGCCGGTGTAAAACAGAATTACGATTGTACCTGTAATAGGTACGATTTAGCTTTAGGTGGCATCTGAGGGCAAAATTAAAGCTCGAACATAGAGTCATGTCCAAAATAGAGACATTCAGATAATGGCTAAGTCGAAAATAAAAAAAATACAAGTAAACATGTTGGCTTAAAAAGTATGTCTAGTTAAACCAACTATACGTTAAATTTACTGTCTAAATAAACTATTTTAGGGCGAAGGTACCAAAGATATGTGCAGATAGGGGTTAAGGTCACCTCCACAGACCAAAAGAATGTCATCTCACATCTGTAGGTATATTCATGCGCAAATAACATCCATAAGTGCCCAGACATGTAGATGACACAAGTCCCGAACAACGGGTAGAAATGACTGTCGAAACATATTGTTACTTCATTCATGCGTGCTCCCTCTCTTTCACTCCCACGAATGTAAATGCGACACCCAATAAACAGAATGTTTTATCGACTGCCACAGCCATTCCAATTTATTCTGGTCATTTTTGTCTACTTCAGGGGTCCGATTTTTAGGGTGATATTATTTTTATCGCTTTATCTGTTTTGTTGGTATTTGGTAACACGTTTCTGTAAACTAGCCCCCTATAAGAAGCAATGAACTCATACTTGTATAACATGTGACTATTCATAATTTGATTTAATATTATCTAAACATTTCTGTCGGATTGAATCATCTTTTTCTGATATATCACGAGAATTCCGCTTTTATACATAAAGTCAGCAGGTTGAGAAAATTTAAATGAAGAAAATGAATACCTATTACCTAAGTACTATTTAACATTTTCTAAAGTTTTACTGTATTACATTGGAACGATACCGAACCAAAGTCAGACCGATTCAGAATAAAATAATTTTCATAATCGATCGGATCTTCACACGTACCCTTGAGACCCTCCCGCATTTGTAATCCGTTGTTTAGGATACAGTACCGATAGCAACAAAATATTCTGATCTCGTACCAATGTAACGCCCTTCCTTGCCGACCCCCCACTTATACCCCTGTTATTGGCACTTCTTCAATGTCAGACGCACCCGCTGTCCCCGGTATGCCCCTCTGAGCCCCGGAGTCCCCCAGCCTGCCCCTTCCCCTCTCGGATTCCAACATACATTACGCCACACCGCTCGAATGCTAAGGGCTACAATGGGCTACATAAAATTATATCAATTGCATGAATTTTACGGTTGAATTACAATTCCAGATTTGGCACCTCGTTTGTTATTGTCGGGGGCTCAAGGGTTGTTATTGTTACTCGCGTGAGATTTCTGATTAAAAATAGATACCGTTTTTTATTCATTTCTAAGGACGCTATAAATCTTTAATCTGAAAAATAAAATTCCAGTTTTGTACATAATAGCGCAATTTCTCTCCTCGGAGCTATATGGCCAACTGACGCTATCTCCATTGTCGGAATTGCGTTGTTTATTTTAATATTGACGCTGTTCGAGTTCATAATCGTTTGTTTTTATGCATACAACCGTATTAAGTATATGGTTTTAATTAAGTAAATACACCGGGTGGCACGCATGCGCGTAGGCAGAAGCCATTGATGAATAAAGTAAACCGTTTTATCGATTATCCGTCTCCTCTTTACTGAGTGTACCAGTACAACGCTTGCGCCAAATGTGAACATTCTACATCTGATTGAGTCATACTGAACAAAATAAATGAATGTTTACGTGAAACTGATCAAAGATCTTGAAACCGCTTAAGCGGAAATTAAATATAAATATTCGTGATTTATAGTTACCTGGTTATCAAAAGGAAACGAAATGTTTGCATCCGCGTAGATAAAAAGAAACTTTAATTGGTACTACGCATAATGTAATTTTGCATTATTATTTTATCAAAACCGGTATAAATTATCTACGTGGGTGGCTGGAAACCGCACCAAGTCTTTTAATTAAAGAATTCCTGATTACAATTTTCCTTGCCTAATTTCCATAAAACTATGGCGGCATGCGCAACACATAGATTACGTTCATATTTCAAGGCGGTTATTATGCGCGGGGTATTGCAAATGTCATCACAGTATAATGTAGATAAAGCCATTAAAATGTACTCACAGTTCTCGGCTGTATGGCTGATATGCCGAGACAGCGGCAAGCTCAAAAGACTTCAAAAATTCTCCGCGACCACAATTAAGCTGCTCTACAATAAAATCACAATTTAATTCCTTGCTAGTGGCAATTAAATTACTTGAATGTCGCCTTAATTGGTCGCGGTAGAACTTTTTCTTTTCTAGAGGGCAGATTTTCTTAGTCATACAATTGCGCAGTCGCACGAAATTTTGATACAATAGTAACATTTAATTTATTGGGAACTTTTAAATGAGAACTTAAAATGGCTTTGTGTACTAAACTCATTATATTTACTAGGACATGTAGTACAAAACGCACTCATTTTAACGGTGCTGTTGGGTCGCAAACTTGGTAACTGGCTCTTCTCCGAGTACTATTATAATACATACTCAATTAAATATACATAGCTATAAATATAAAGAAGACTTTTTAAAACCACGTAACTGGACACAACACCTAGTGAAGCTACAGACTGATTATATCGCAGATTGCTCGCCCAATGCCAATGTGGCAAGAGACATATAAAGAAACTGTGATGCAGATTATATCAGCGTGCTTGTACTACTGGCGTTGTTTCGCGTAAACATTGTGCTTTATATGTAGTAGTAACAAAAGAGCATTAAGTGGCCACGAATTCAATTGTCGTATTACACTTGACGGTACGGCTTAAGGTATAAAACTTTACTTTAGTATTGAAGGTGCGATGTTACTGCAATAAGTCTTGCACGGTCTTTTTTAAACTCTATGGCAGCGGCGCCATGTGCATTCCAATACATTTGAATGACGGCTCTTTATTGGCACTGTAATAAACATCAAATCAAACAGTTGAGAACTTTATTTATAGAGGATGATATGTACGTAAACAGCGCACATTTTTTGGCTTGGATATGTCTATGTATTAGTAGATATTTCGCATTTTCTATTCAATTTAATAGTTACCAATTTAGCTGCAATAATTAGTTATGGACTGTTTTACTTATGTGGCATTCAATAGAAAAATAGCATTATTCAAAGTACACAATCAGTATTGATACTGAAGTAGATAAACGTAGGAGCGAACAGTGAGTGAGTGTAAAGCTTGTCATCATAAAGAATAAAAATGTCAAAATACATTCAAACAAATGTGAAAATACATTCTTACCCCTACGTGCGGGGTTCAAAGTTGGTGCGAAAACTCAATGTGAACATAATGCCACAGTTTAAATGTCAGTATATCCATTTCATTATCTAACCGCACCCAATAGCATTATATGCACCCGCATCGGTGTCCTGTAGCGTGGCCACTGTCGGCTGTATATCAAGATTCGTATCTGAACTCTGTGCTTGCGAGACTGCAATCAGATTAACTTTGTGGGAAGCTACGACTTTTACTATTGGTTGGCAAAATCGAAAGTAACGTAAAGTATTTGTAATCAAACTTAAACTAAGTATTAATTGAAATAAATTACGTTTGGTTTGCAAAATCGAAAATAACGTTAGGTATGTATATTGTGTAATCAAGCTCTAACGATTAATTGAAATAGATTACATAAGTAAAAGCTTAAGAGATATCTACATAACCTCATTCAAAATTAAAAAGGTAAGTGTATTTGAGTAACTCGGTAACTTGAATGTCAGGGTATTCCAAAAAATACTAATATTTAATAAACGCGGCAACATTATTTGCGCTAGTAACTGATTGTTAGCACTAGTAATGTTACCGGGTTTAGTACATTGTATTACTATTATTTATTAGTAATTTTCGGAATATCTCGACATTTGGAATAACCCGAGTACTTACTCCTTTATTACCTTTATCCCAAATTGAATAGAGAAGTAACTAAGCATGCCAGTTACTTAATTATGTATTTTTTTATGATTTGGTCAGAATGGAAGGAAGGTGTCATAATGATCGAAACGGGTTTCACTAATCATTTCATCCATCATATTAATTATACATTGGTAGGAAAAATTAAATATCGATTACATTATATCGACAGATTAAGCTAAAGCAAAATTTTGATGAAGTTATTTTATGCTCAATGTGATTTTCTAAAGCATGATTTAATGAAAAGATAGAAAATATTGAATGGCCTGTCGTATCGCCGACATGATTATTCAGATTCTTGGCATAATAATGTTAGCAGTTACAGACTGATATGACAACCTTCTACAAATTATCTTGACGTATGCGCAGCCTCGGGAATCCAGTTTATATTATTAATATTTTGTCACAAAAATGAATCAAAATTTGTGTCAACATGTCCGCACGGTTCGAATCAACACTCGTCTTTTTAAATTATTTACACAACGAAATCTAAACTCGGCCCTTCGATATTTTAAACAAACAAGTTTTATCGTGTTTTGTTCAATATGAAGATAGAAGAGTATCGTTTGTTTTCTTCCAGTTGAAAATGGCGAACATAAGGTCGGTGGTTAGAAAAGTTTGAGTAATATGCGTGTCGCTCAGTTTCCTCGTACGTGTGTAACTGCGCAACTCTGGTCAGCGAGCCAATTTGTTTTTATTGAGACTACCCTCCAGTTTGCATAACTGGTAGGAAACGCTGAGCCCGTTGTAAACAAACTTAAACGTGACCAAATAACGATGACCTCCCGAAGTGAGCACCGCGCGTTTGGGCGGAGCACGCTGGAGGATGGAGGCAGGTCATGGTTACAGTGGATTAGGTGGCCAGGTCTACCTTTAATCTCGGCGAGAATGTTTTCACAGCGTCTGGTGTTTGGCCCGAGGCCGCTCGCCGACGACGTGTGTAAACAATACTCAACGTTAATAGAGAAATAAATTGTACGCATTTCATTTATCCCTTTAGAGAGCAATCAGCACCTATAGGATTATGAAATGGGCTGTTATCGGTGCCCCGCAGGCGTTTGATATGTGGCAAGCTTGCTGACTTTGTGTTGTTGATATTCCCTGTCAGATCAAACTAGTGTACCTAGTTTAGTGCTGTTTACTACGTTTCAGAGCTACTTAAGCTTAGTGCGAGCTTGCACAACTTTCGATAGTTATCGTTACCGACATCTATACAACTACGGTCGAAACTACTATATGTTTTATTTGTTCTATTGGTGCCAACTATGAGACTTTTGTTTTAACTCAGTGTTTTGTATGTATAACCTATTTATTATATTTTGGTCTTATCTTTTCACAAAAGAAAATGTTAGGTTTTACCGTGTAAGTATAACTTTATGACGAACTGATGTAAAAAAATGATTTAAAATCTTTTTCACTTATTGGAGTGCTTAAATTAAGCTTCATACATTTTGTCCAACATTCAAAACGACTCACAATTGAAACTTGAAGAGTAACTTATACGTTAGTTTACAAAACTTACTAAGCTACCTATGCTCAGGTCTGAAAGTTCATCGGACTTTCTCGAACTATTCCTCAGTTTCCTTCGACGTTACACGCATAAAGTATCGAGTCGTGCTCTTCGTTCGTTCAGATACTCCATTGTAAGAGGGAGACGTACGATTTTTGTCCATGACTTGAAGACGCTATGTATATATGTATACTGTAGATATTTATGTAGGTTAAGGCCAAGATGAAAAAGTTCTATGAAAGTATAAAGGAGGAAAAGGCAAATGGAAATAGCTTAATTAGTCGATTGCACAATCCTCTAACCGGTTGACGTGCATGTTACATGACGACACTTTTAGGTCACACATATAAAAGTTGTCTATGGCAATTCAACAGACAAGAAATTTTCGTTTGGGTTGAAAAATCAATAACATACCTACTATTTGATATAAATAAATAAATAAATAAATATTAAGGGACAATCTTACACAAATCGACCTAGTCCCAAACTAAGCAAAGCTTGTACTATGGGTACTAGACGACGATATACATAATATATAAATACATACATAGATAACATCCATGACCCAAGAACAAATATTTGCACAAATATTTGCAAATATTTGATATAGACTTAGACTGACACAATTTTCACAAATTATTATAATAAAAGGGGGTCGTCGCGTTCAAAATGGTGTATATTTAATTACCTTGACGTTTCGAACGTGATGTTAGTGTTACGTCCATGCTCTCGAAGCGACTTCTAGCATACTTTTTGATTCGAATACAAGTACATACAATATCTGGAAAAATTATGTTCATATGATGAATGGTTCTCGGCTATGAGCATGACGTTTTGAATATGTTATCAGTTACTGTGAAGTGATGGTAGAACAAACGAATTACAAAATAGTATGCTAAACAAGTGTCAGTGGGATTAAATTATTGATGTATTCATAGGACGAGGCGACTGCGCATTCTAAGTGAACGTAGATAGATGCCTGCCAAGGCGGCGTAGCGTCAGCGTCAGTACAAGAATGCAGCAAAAACAAAAGTTCCTAGAAGTTTCCCGAAGGTCAGACTTGGTAAAGGTTACAGTTTAATATAGGGCAGACATGCTTCGGAGTTCATCTTACTAAAGGGTTAACGAAAGTTGCCATAAAAATGTAACGTGCGTGATGTTGATGTTGTACTACATTGTGCGTCATTTTCATATTTCCAGATACATGGAAGAGATATAATATTTAATTTAAGTCTACTTTATTTTGAGGGCTTAAGATAATATCTTATGACCACAACCACCAAACAAATGTTACTTTAGGAGTGAGGCGTCAGTCTTGAATATTTAGAATTACTATTTCATTTTCAAAATATCCATTGAAATTAAATACTAAATCTAAATTTAATGTACTTAATTTAATTTAATTTATTGTATTGTTTAAATTTAATAATAATTAATTAATTAATGTATTAATGTTAATGTAATGGGTGAATAAACAAATATTTTATTTATTTTATTAATTTATTTATAAACAGAAGCTACGGTTCGGAGGCAAAAAATATGACACGAGTGTGTCTCTGAATAGAATCTTTACCATGTTATTCATCTAAAAAATTCCGAAACTTAAAATTTATGGTGCAATCATACCCAAATCATCGCATCTTTCATAACGATAATCATGCAGTAAATTCAGACAATTTAAATTCTATTGTACCTATTTTAAAAATCAAGTTATATTCTTGATTAAAATTCCTATGCCTATTATTCTTTCCAACTTCCCCGCAACACAAGAAATGTTGAGTTGACTGTACACTGCATGCAATTATAGGCACATCCGGTGCATTGTCGTGTGAAAATTTTGCTAAACCGATATTGAAATAAAATGCACGCATCGATAGTCAATAATGGTGCCAAATGAATGGAAACTAAATAAATTTTATAAACAAGGTTGCCTTGTTGGTGAAGGGTTTTAAATGAAGTTATTTCAATAGTCACATTAAGGTTGGACTGGATGGAAATCTATCAAATAATAAAATTTGGTATGTATAACGTTGGTAACGTACATTCTGAAATAGGTATAATAAATCCGAATATGTGTTTTCTAATTATTTTTATTTTGCCAAACCTTTAGGGCCCATACAGACGAACGGCACATTCCTTACAGACGAACGGCACTAGTACAACTGCAGCCGTCGCCACCTGTTGACGGCTGCCGTCGACAGGTGGCGACTGCCGTCGACGCGTCGACGGCAGCCGTCGACAAGTGACGGCTGCCGTCGAGAGGTGACGACTGCCGTCGACGCGCCGACGGCAGCCGTCGAGAGGTGGCGACTGCCGTCGACGCGTCGACGGCAGCCGTCGACAAGTGGCGACGGCTGCAGTTGTACTAGTGCCGTTCGTCTGTAAGGAAAGTGCCGTTCGTCTGTATGGGCCCTAAGCAATTTAGTAACGTAAGGGCCCTTTCAGACGAACGGCACTTTCCTTACAGACGAACGGCTCTAGTACAACTGCAGCCGTCGCAACCTGTTGACGGCTGCCGTCGCCGCTTGTCGACGGCTGCCGTCGATGCGTTGCCGGCTGCCGTCGAGAGGTGGCGACTGCCGTCGACAAGTGACGGCAGCCGTCAACAGGTGGCGACGGCAGCCGTCAACAGGTGGCGACGGCTGCAGTTGTACTAGTGCCGTTCGTCTGTAAGGAAAGTGCCGTTCGTCTGAAAGGGCCCTAACTTTTGTTATTTTTCTTGAAATGAGCCGGACCTTGCCTTAGTAGGTCTAAGCGTAGTAGTAGGTCTAGCGTATTAAACAAATTTAATTGCCTTCTAAGGCTGAAATTCTGTAGAAAAAAAATTTTTACATATTACCGTTACATATTTAGTTACTCATTTAAATCATGAAGTCGAAAAGTAAAGGAACGCATATTGATTACTTGGCTGCGATTCTACGAATGTTGAAGAAGTAAACATACCGAGCAATTATGTGTGTGTGGAAAATGATAATGATCTGAGGGAGTTCATTCACTTCACACTTACAATACTATATAAAAAAAAAATTAAATAAACACTTATACCTATACCTATCCTAGATTTATGTCTATGCCTTTTCAATTAAGTATAAAAGTATATAATATGTAGAATTATTTAATTATGCTTTTAGTAGCAGATGTATACTCTTATAATCGTAGTATTTATACGAACAATATTGTATTAAATCGATACAGACTTAAGGTTCTATCTATATCCTTGGAGAGGAACAACCTCCTACTGAAACGTGTCCAAATTACTGAACGAGAAGTCTACATTAAAGGAGTTCATATAAAATACTGTAAGAAAATACATTATTCGAGTTTTTATCACCTGTTCCATATAAGTCGAGAATAATGTACCCACCTAGTAGCATCGTATTTTACAGAATAGTGTGTTTTGTAACTCACTGGTCGGCCTACTTAAATTATTTAGAAGAATAATATAACATTTAAACAGTACCTTATAGAACTATAGAAAAATACACGTGAGTGTCTCAATGTAGAAACGAATGCTCAATAATTTTTATTCCAATTAATTTCAATGTATGCATTATATTCTATACATATATCTAAACAACGCACGTTCATAAACAGTAATAATGAAACATGTGCAAGTATTTTTATAATAATTAACCTTGTTCTTTTTGTTCATTCTATAGTTCTAAGTTTATACTAACATTTGTATTGCCATTGGCAACGTGAGAAGATAATACATTTTTCTGCTTTTAAGATGAGAATATCGTGAAAACGATATGGCATCTATCGTGATCTTAACCCATGTCTACATTGTCTATCTGATGTCATTG
This sequence comes from Apotomis betuletana, assembly GCA_932273695.1. Taxonomy (NCBI): domain Eukaryota; kingdom Metazoa; phylum Arthropoda; class Insecta; order Lepidoptera; family Tortricidae; genus Apotomis; species Apotomis betuletana. The sequence continues at coordinate 27,710,792 of OW026300.1, read as the reverse complement.
TTTAAAGCAATGAAAGTTAAGATAAAAAGGAATAACTTAACACGCGAATAAGTATACGAATGAATACGAATGTACTTATTTGGCATTCGAATCCAGTCTGCTTATTTGGTGACGAACGCGGACGTTTTTGGTCAAAAATACTGGCTAATGACACATCGGCCATAAAAGAATTAAAGAAAGAAAAGAGTTTTTGTTTTTAATAACATCTAACGGTACTGCCGAAAGGGTTAAGAGAAATGTTTCTTTCTCTTACGTAACAATCGCGGTTAAAATGTGGCCAGCATTTTTTGAAATCTTTTCTAAAAGGTTGCAATAAATCATTGAATTGTTTCCTTAACTCTTTTAATGAGTGGAAGTGTTCCGGCGGCTGCACATGTCGAAACAGCTGTTTCTATGACAGTCACGTCCACGAATCTGGCAGTATGTTTTACTATACCTACTACAGCTCGGCTCGTTAAATTTTTATAGCCACAAGGTCGTCACTTTATGGTCAATTCTCAACTCGGTTATTGTTCGCGGACAAACTTTTTTACAACAGTGTAGCGTCAATCACTTGTAGCGGCGAAGTTACGATTGACAGTGATTCCGACTTAATTGTTATAGCGCTATAAAATGACTTTTATAAGCTCTAAAAGTGTTAGGATAATTTGTTTTGTTTGGCTAATCAATGCGTGTAAATATATGGTTAATAAAGGCATATTAACAGTGGTATAAAACGCCAAGCGCCGGCGTCTCATTGAATTTTGTTGTATGCGTATACTTTGCTGCTTTAGAGCTAAATATGTTCATCAGAAATGCATATCTTATTTTAGTCCTGACGATAACGGTGAGGTTTGCGGCTGTCGCCACTTGCGTAAGAACTGAGCTAAAGTAAGAAAAATTGCTTTAAAAATATCCTTTATTGATCTTAAAATGTAACAGAGAAGCTTGTATAAATGACCCTGCGGCGTCCAGGCGTCCGTGTGATAACAAACGATGTTTTGGCTGCGATTTTGGCAATATCAACTTTCGCAGAACGACCGCAAAGAGCGTAATAAAGCAATTTGCGACCGTGCCAACAAAACAATGGCCCCAGTTCTAAGCCTGTTTTAAACTTATCGACAGCATGATTTAAAACCCTTTGACTCGGACCTTATTTGTAAACATCTTGTTAACACAAAGGATCGCTATTTTTGAACTGTAAAAAAAATTGCGCAACCCATTGCCGTGAACCCTTTGTGCTGTTTCTGTTTTGACAGAACGGGGAAAGTCGCAGGCGCATTGTCTGATTGTATTCTACCTTAACTTGTTCGGTTTATGAGATAGTGACCCACTATTTCCCATTGTTCTAGGAGAAAGTCCCGCTTTATTGAGATCTTGGAACCCTTTTTATAACTTTTTACGATAGCGCAATTGCTTTACAATATTTTTTTGCGCGTAAGCACCGCAGGTACCTACCTTGCTTCTGAAATTCGCCGTGACTTTGTTGGCACGCAATCCGACAGTTCACGCAAATTCGCGATTTAGGTACAACGAGGTAGTTAGAACAGATAATAGTAAGGTAAGCTATTAAAATTTAAGCCATTAAAATTTCAAGATGGTCCGTCAAATTTGTTACCGGCTAATAGATTAGAAACTAGTAGGTAACCGTCTTATTCTCGAAGACTGAGCTTCAGATTTGCATTATTCTACCAATTTTAAATACCGTCCAAAAATTTAAGACATTACAAATGAATATAATTGCAACGAAACGCTACACAAGGCGTCGAACAATTGACACAGTGCCAACGGACTTTGAAATAAAATAACCGCACAATAGTCACATTGACCACTAATTTAATGCAATGCTTTTATAATACTTACTGCAATGAAATGTATTGTTATTCTTTCGTCGCTTGTGCATTTATTTTAAAGACCGTTTCAAGATGGTGAAACGAATGATTATAATAGTCTTGTTTTGCGATAAATCGCAACCGTCAATTGTTTAACGGTTAATTTCGTTAATTGCCGAGTTGTTTGTACCAACGAAAAACCCAACACTTTGTAGTAATCGCTAAATTTCAATTTACCATTAAAGATAGAAACACTTTTACAAACATGTAGAATATAGATTTATTTGGAAAAAATATACGCTTAAGAACCGTATTTTTGTAGACTGTAGCCTATCTTCATTCGTTTCACCTTCTCGATTAGATAACTAAATGTACTTAAAACTAAAAGAAAATAAATTTGAAACGATAAATACCATTGAACTCACCGCAGACCACGCGGTCGAAGGGGCTCATCCAATCTGGAAATGGAAAATCTATTATCAATCGTACTGAAAGTTCACTGTTCCGGTAAAGGGCATGCACAAACATTTATACGAAATGATTTTTCAACGCTTAACAAATGCATTCTGCAATCGATTGGCTTTATTAAATTTAACAAAAAGCATAACACGTTCTAATGCATGCATTGAGCGTTAAAAAAAAAAACATGATAAAATTAAGAGTAGGTATAGCTAACGCCGATTTCAGACCGATATTCATTGGGAATATGAGGACTAAGAGTACTTGCAATAATAATAATGTATTTATCAATAAGAGTTGTGTTACATTGACAGTGAAAATACAGATTTAGCTAAGCTAGATAATAGCTAAAGTAGGTACAGAAATTTATTCAGTAATTTAATGATTAAGCGGGTATTTTAACCTGTTTGAAATCGTTTTGGTACAAGAACTAAAGTGTTATTACTTTTTTATACTATTTTTTTTACTAACATGCATTCGGTCTGTATGAAATCGTTTTGGTACAAGAACTTAAAGTATCATTACTTTTTTATACTATTTTTTTTACTAACATGCAATCGGTCTGTAATGTGACCAGAAGCATTTTTTTATTAATTACTTATTTGGTGGCTATTAAAAATACGCAGAGTGGAAAAAGATATTCTTAAAAAAAAATGGGATTGTGAATTAAAACTAGAAATAAGTAAGAAACACAAAGCGACATTATATGTACCTTTAGTAGAGGTACTGACCTTTAGGAAAATATACACACACATGCAAAGCGTTTGTTATCAAATGCATAAGTAATACATGTTATATCAGATGGGTACAACGCATTGGTAAAATCTGATTAGTAATATAAAACCGTATTTAAGGTTTGCAGATTCCTGAAAATTCACGAGTATCTTTGGTTACCTCTTAACCATAAGTCAATTGAAAACTAGAGATTCCCACCATTAAATGCACTGCAGAATCCACGGCCCTGAGATCTAGTACTTATCATGGTTTACGCTGTATTACAATTACATGCAACTCCTTGAAAAACAGTTATGCAAAGCCAAGTCGTAAACGAATAACAAATTGAAACAAAATCATTGAAGTGATTAACTTTACATAAAACAGGCTATTAACTTACAACAATAGCGAATGAACTGCTCCGACTTAAATTACGGGTATGTTACGTTCAAGTGCTACGTTTACTGCTCGTCAATTAAAAATGCGTTTTTTCACAGGGAATATAGAATGTCATGCAATGATAATAATAAATACCAAATTGACTAAGGCCAAGTGAATGGGATAATGTGGTTTCAGGAAATAGGTACCAACCAGTGTCTTCATAAGCAACTCTACGATTACTTAAGCGAAAACACTAGAACAAATTTGAAAAAAAAAACATATCTCTGGAATAATAGGAGTAAGTAGTTGCCGATGACTCAGGGAATCACTGACAGGGAATGACACATCTTAAATTAATCACTAAAATGCTATTATTAAAGGTTTACATCGATTTACGTTAGTAAATTATAAACGCGATTTAAGTATTATTTTTTACTTTATTAACACTTTATTCCTATACGCGCCAAAGAGTTTATTGCCCATCAATGTAATAAAAATTTAGTTCCACTTTGTCGAATTTCATTCAATCGTTACAAATTAAGAAGGACGTATATTCTGTGGAAAAACGAAAGTTTATATGATCTTTTTTACAGAATATTTTTAGTTATCTATATGCATATCTATACAGATATTAAGATATTCATAGTTGGTTTCGTAAATGGTTTAGACTCTACCGCCTACACCTTAGTATTGTAACGGCACGCAGCTATTGTTTGATTGAGTCATTATGTCATTACGATGAGAGCTATTATTTACTCGAATGTGATTGCAAGGTAGTTGATAGCGGTTGTGAATTTTAATCAGATTTGCAAAGGGGGTAAAAGTAATTGTTTGTGATTTCGTTTGCGTACAACAACAATATTATGGATTATTAATAAAATTTACAAATAAGGGAAAATATATATTAGTAAAATTTTCATGTAAGTACCTATGAGAGTTCGTTATTATTATAACATAGGTAACATATAATCTGGACGCACTTACGTAGAATAAAAAATATATAACCTATACATCGTGTATATTTGATATAACCGCAAATTGAAGCCAGACGTAGATTTTAGTGCTATAATCTGATATTTATAACAATTATTAATAAAGCGTGAACTGCCATAGCGTAATTAATTTTAGAAAAATTTCTGAGCAGGAATGTATGGCGTACACTTAATAAAAGTTATTACTGGCGAGTGGCGACAGTTGTGACATCACGATGTTAAGTGTCAACAAACAACAACAAACAAAATACATTAACCTTATTAAGGTTTTTCGAAAAGGAATTTCTAGAATATATTTTTTTTGTAATATGTTGTATTTAGGTATGTATAGGAAGTTTTTACTTGTTTACCTACTACTTTTGCAATTTTAACAGTCTATTTTTTATTGGTATCTATATACTGATAAGTATACCAACTTGACACTATTAAAAATAAAATAAAATAGGTGCGTGGATAATATGCTACTACAAACCTTGTTTTACAATTTCATACATACTATTCGTTGCTATTTTTATAACTGCATCCAGTTTAAATATATAGCATTAAAAATATACCTACTCATTCTATAAGTAAAAAATTAACAATTTTAGATTGCTTTATAAATCATTCGAACTTTGTAAGGTAATATAAGTGTTCCATTAGCAAAATAATGTGTTATCACAAATAAAATACTTCGACCAATCGAAATACTCCAGCCTGAAGTGCAACCATTAATTACAACTTATATCTCAGACCCAACTGGTCGTATGTATCGATTAAAAATATAAGATATTCGACTAATTGGTTCGTCGCAGAGCTCGAATATTGCAACGCTAAGGGACGTTTAAACTGCACATAGAACCTTTTTAATATTTAGTGCGCACTCGTTTCGACAGCATTTGATATGCGAGTCTTCAATTCCTTTGAAGATAAAGTTGTCTTTATCCAAAGAAGTGAGATATACTTATTCATATAAGTATATGTAGTAGCAAATATTCGCAATACGTTCCAGCGCGTATTTGTCACATTATAACTAAATATAAGTAGTTTACGTAGGTATAGCGATAATATGATGAAGGTACCGTAAATATGTGTCGTTATTAGGTTAAAACATTTTAGGTCTAAGAATTGACCCACCCGTTCACAGCAAGCAAACGAAATGAAATCTACCTACCTATGTGAAATTTGACTTACTTATAGCAAAAGCTATATATTTAGATATATCGCAACCATTCCAAATTCTAGTACTGCCTGCCCATGAAGTTTGTTGATACAAGACCATCGTCTGATATCATTAAATTCAGTAGCAAATGTTTTCCTCTTATTTTCGTGTATAATTAAAGCCTTTAATCAATAACATATGATAACATGAAAGAAGAAACACCTGTATACGTATTACCTCATCACAATTGTTTTTTTTAACGTTTGATAAATAAAGAAATAATTATTCTAATACTTAGTTCAAACAATTTTGTAATTATGAAAAAGCTACTTAGGTGTACGGTAAAATCATAGATAATTAATATATGGGTAAGTATGCTTGAAATGAATAAATCTTTATTTTAAATTATAACAGACTATACGTAATTAATAAAGATCTATGTAACACTATGTACACCTAACGGTGTACTGCAAAATATTAGGTAATTAGGTACATATGTTTTTAAATCTACTAAAATATTTACTATTTCATTATGATTATTAATTGTCATAAAATACGACGGATATTATTATTTTTGTGGTCATGAATTTAATATCTAATAATAATATTTCAGTCCTACCTAATATGACGCATTAAAATGTTTCATTTCGACTGCATATAGGTATGCATGTGAATACAAACATCTGTACATACTACATGTTATCTATTTAAAAGCAAAGTCGTTGAAAACCTTGTTTACCAGATTTTTGCACGCTATCAAGAAATTGAACGGGATTTAAGCTTTCTTGATAATTAAACGAGTTAAAACTTTCATTTATTTAACAGCTCTGAAACGTAGGTATTACCCTCGCTTAATTATTTGAGCCAGTTATTTACCTTATTATCGACTAAAACCTCTTTAAGACGCCATTTTAATACTGAGATAAAGTAATCGGTAAATATAAATAAATCTGTTGATAACAGCTTTCTATCAGTACCGAAACTCGTATTGAAAGTAAACCAGTCAGGCCAAAAGCGGCTTGAGTACCAAAAGATCCCTAAAAAGGTTAACTTAAGAGTGCCATATCAGCCTCATAATTCTCGTGAGAAAGATAATGATGTTCTTACGGAGTTGTTTATAGTTTTTCGGGAATGTTGGCAACAGTGTAAGTATCGTAAATTAGTATGTAGGTGTTCGGAAAATGGGTTTTATCTCGTTTGACGGATCCTGTATGATAATGGATTGATTTGCAATGGCGTCAGTTTTTATGATTTAATTACCTAAGTATATATAACTATCCAGTACTTATTATTAAGCATAAAGTAAATAATTATGTATAGAAGTAGGGACCTACTTATTTACCTAATATTCATAAGAGCTTTAAAGTATTTTATAATACCCGGGCATCAATTCGGGGTTTGATACTGGTATCTGTACTGGAACCTATACTAAATTTCACCGCCAACAACTACTTTGAGATGAATATAATATTATATCTTTGATAGGTGCAAATGTATTTAATTATTTTGGACATTGATCCATATCTACAACACATCTGTTAGTAACATCATAGACTTAATAACTAAGTTAGTAAATTTTTTAATGCTCATTAGAGTTCACATGTAGGGACATCCAATGAGTGAGTAAAGGACTGTGTACCTATAGTGTGCATCCGATTCGCAAACACCTTCAGTAGAGTATTGTAGGATTATATCAATTCACATACAACTTCACTTTTCGCTAACTAGGCGAATATATAGAAAACTCTAGAAATAAAAAAAACGTCATTTTTATTTTTTAACCTAAGAGCAATTTTTATTTCATCTACCTTTTAAGGTAAGGTAGGAATTTGTGTGCAGTTTTTTTTACAGAAAATGCAGTAAAAAAAAAAGACATACATTTCAAAACCCGTCCGCGATAAGCCAAAGTGAATTTAATTGGGCCAAATAGGTATCTCATTATTTTTAACCGTGTGGTTTGTGTTTATTTAATACCTACGTTAAAGATACCATTTGTCGTTTTATTAGATTTTTTTTTCGCCTAATAACAATTCAAAATTTTCAACTTTGTCGGACGTAGGACGTCAATAAGAATGTAGGGAGATAAATACAACCTAAAGTTTTTTTTTAAATACTATACTGTTATTTAATTCATCATTAACATGAAACTGTTATTAAATTGATAATGATAATCTAAGAGCCGTTTGCGATTAAAATATTGTTGAAGTCACAATGTCATATACGGCTTTCTATTATATCAGAGCCCAACAAAACGTGTACAAAAAATATGTTTCGGCTAACGCAAAGGAATATGAGTCTCTTGATCATTCTAATAGAGTGTGTCTACGGCTAGCCCAAGAGCAGAGAAGCGTTGGCTCGATTGGCTGGCCGCGACGGCCATGTTGGCTCGCGCGTGCGCGTTGCGCCGTCCCGCGCACATGGTACCGAGGCCGCGCTGGGACATGCATTACCACCAAAAATAAACATTGACTCACCAAATTTCATTCAAACTAACTTTTGTAGAGTTTGAACGTACTTACTACGTTTTATTGTCAAAATTATTGTACAAACGTTACGACGAATAAATTTCACGGAGCCTACATCTCCGCCATTTTAATTTCGGACGCCGTGTGTCAAGCGTCACACGCACACCTGCTCCGATATTTCTGTCTCTCTCGAGACAGATTTTTTCCTGCATCGTTCGGGACATTTTTATACGGCGGCATTAGAAACAAATCAAGAATAATAGTCATTTTCAAAGCAAAAACAAGTCGATTATAGGCCATTTTATATAATTTCACTGAGCTACGAGGCTGTTATTATGTTACACTGGCTTTGATCATGAGGTATTTTATACGCGCGGTTATTGATGGCAGACATGTGCCAGGAAGGCTGGTCGTCTCTAAGCTAAATGAAATGTTTTAACACACACTTCTTCATAATGTGCGTGTGTCATTTTTGGGAATAATTCATTGATCGTCTCACTTAGACTGAAATATTAATAGGGATAGGAGAATCTTCTGTGTTAAGTATATATTTATTGTTGTTATTATTAAGAACTTAGCAGTACAAAACAAAAGGTAATCGTGAGTAAGTTATCATTTTTATCATTATTCCTTACCAATTCCAGGTATCTTTTTATTGCTTATTACATTGAAATATATTTAAATGATCATGTAAACTAAAAAAATTACGTTTTTATGTTTTAATTATAGCAACAGGCCTTTATATGACCTATATTATTTATACCTAGTAATTTACCGTAGGAAGATAGGTATAGGTAGTAAGTAGGAATCGACTTGATAACTTTGTAAAAATGTGCATTATCTATCCCTTCATTCTTGATATAAACAAGAGTAGGTAGCTACACCCACTTAAAATGATAAATAGTTAAATACATAATGTTTTGAATGGTGTACCTACTTATAAGAACTAAGTAGTTCCAAAGCGCCGGTTAGTTAATTTTACAAGATATATGTACTGAAGAAGACTTCATCTTTTACATCTATTATCATACTATAGATAGTCACCAAACGTGAAAAACGTAACGTAGAGGTGAGTTGGTAGGTAATAGGTACATAGGTAGGTAGGAATTTCAATGTGACATTCATTAGTGAAACATACATTTGGTATGTAACGTATTTAGGAAAACCCAGTTATTTTTTTTATTTAATGTCTATTAAAACGATTTCTAACTTAAATTAAATCAAGTTCTGACATAAAAAAAATGTTTTGCAGGAAGGAGACATAATTAATCAAGAATAATGGCCAGGTGCAAAAAACAACCAACATGATTCATTAAAATTTTAGGAATTTTAAATTAATTATACATAACTACGAATATCTTTGCAATGCTTTCGTTGATAGGTAAGAATTGTAATTAAATTTAATTACACAATAACAGAAATGCAAACAAAATGTTTTATTACTGTTTGTACAAGGTAACTACCTATTTAAAACTGTAGTTTTATTGTTAAACTTATAATTTCATCGAATGAGCTTTTAAATTAATTGTTACGGTACATATTTTTATACAAGTAATTCAACCTCTTTCATAAACTCAAACCGCGTACTTGCTTTCTATTTTTATTTTTATAATGATCGTTTCAAGGTACCGTTAATAATATGAGTAATCCGTATGTCAAAATAGTTAACCGGTTATTAAGGCTTAGGCCATAAAACCGCGAGTCAAATAATTGTACCATTGTATGCAAAACGTACAGGCACTTTAGTACTGTAATGGACAGATGTTTTTGAGTACTAAGTGGACCGCACAGAATTCATCGCAATGTACGACAGTCTAGCGGTAAAGCCACCTGGAAATTGTCCTAGGTTAGTTTTACGAGTTTCAAATTACCTTATCGGAATTTAAACTTCCATGCGATAAACAAAGTTGTTTTATTATGCGCAATTCGATTAGGATTTCTAATTGTAGAGGAACCGAAGTTTAGGTCATGTTTAACATATAAGTGGGGCAATGTAATATGTATCTGCACTTAATTTAGTGAATACCGATAAGGAAACGTAATTTTTCGAAATGCATTGATTTAATTTAATTGTAAATTTATATTTATATGTAATTTATTTGTTGTTTTTGTCGCTAGCTTGAAATGAGACAGGTTAGTTATTTAAGCAATTAATTTGTTGTAGGTATAATTGAGGTTTCCTATTTATTTTATTTTTGCATTCATTTTCAATTAAGTAACTTAAAAACATATACTTTGTTCTCACTCAGAAAAACAAACTTATTTTATTATATTTCCTTAAAAAAAATGAGTGAGTTTAAATTTTATGAAACAATTAAAATAACATTAAAACCAAATTTTATAATTACTATTATCGATTTTAATGTATAAAGGAATTGACCTATTTTTCTCATTGAATGCCTAAATTAATAAAAATAAGTAACGTAATTTATTTAATTTTATGTTTAAGGCTTTTCCATCAACGATCTTTTTCAAAGTAGTTATACTTACCATTCTATAATAGTAGGTAGGGTTGGTTCTTGGTAGCAACCTAAGGGCGGATGTGAAGCCGCGAGTCCGCCCAGGGCGCCGACGGTTAGGGCGGCCGCCGGCGGGAAATTATTTAAAAATATATTTTTGTTGAAATATGTAATCCTACGAATTAACATTAAATAACGTACATTATATCAAACAACGTATCTAATTTTAATTACAAAATCCTTTAATGTTTAAAAATAAATAAATTTAATTTAATTATTACTACCTACCCGTAAAAATAGTAATAGTAATTTTTAATTAGCTTGTAAATTGCATTTAGTGAACTATAATAGGTATATTTAGTGCCCACCTTTGTTTGTTTTTATTATAATTCAATAAAATAACGTTGTTCGTAATTAAAACTAAATATAATTTTAAATTGTTTGTTGCTTTATTTTATTGGAACTGCACTTCGGTAGCAAATTTCTATTAATTGCTCATTAAATTGCCATTTAATTATTGTAAATCAGTACAGACTTAAGTAAATGTCGACAATAATACTATTAACTGCCATTTTATTACATTTATATGTTCACGGCTCGTTTTATTGTTGTTGGTATGAATGGCAATTTGATGTTTTTAATTGCGTAGATAATAACAATTAATAATTATATACCTACCTTTATTTATACATAGTAGGAATATCGGCAGATAAGAGGTAGGCGGTACGCATGTGATCATTAGAAATTATTACATAAATTATCTAATTATATTCAATCTTGAATAGGTTTAAAATGTATAATTGACGAATCTAAAGGTAAACATGAAAGTATTTTTATCCATTGGAATAGAAAAGGTACTTATAATAAGATAAGATTATCAAGCTATTGTAATTTTCATTTCATTAATTCATTATGTAGGTAAAAATATATATATGTAGGTATATATTTAATTATAAATATATTTTAACGAGCATAATAATAAATGATATACGTTTGCATATGGTATAACAGGTATACTAATTACGTATAAAGATATATAAACAAATAAATAAATAGGTGGATTCCTATTGGAATTTTCACTACGCTTTTAACGAATAAAATGGAAGCAATAACAGTTACACATCTAGAATTCAAATAGTGCGTTTAAAATGAAAAAAATATGCCAATTTGTATTTACAAAACCTAGCAACAAAATAATAGAGAACAACTTTGATGACTACAGAGTAGCAAATTTACTGTAAGTAAAATAACGGAATCGAATTAAGAAAATTACGCTTTCCTTTTTCAGGACGAATACAAGCACACTCATGCAAGGAGAAAAACATTTACCGGTGATCGACATCCATGGATATCGCGGGATGTCCGGGAGGGGCTGCGCCGAGGGTTGGGAGCAGGCCGCTCCCATGGCGTCCACGGAAGCCGCGGAGGCTGCTGAAGCAGCTGATGCTGCTGCCTGATGGTAAAACTGCGCCGCTGCGGCCATGCTCGCCGACGCCGCTGACACCGCTGCGCCTCCATTGTGCTGCCCCAACGCGTACATGGGATCCGCACCCACTGCAGTCGGGTACCGACAGCTTTTATCGTCCGCAGCCGACAATCCTCCACCAGCAGAGAACGGCACCGACCCCCCGAACTGCTGGTGATGCGACACGTATGGATACATCCTCGCCGGCGCCCCCGGCGACGCCGAGGACGAGCTCGACGACCTCTGAGGACTCCCGTTCCCTGGAGAACCGGCCCCCAGTGCCGCTGCCCCCAGGCCTCCTGACAACGATGAGCTCAGCGACGTCGACAGCGACGACGACAGCGACGACGATAGCGACGCCTCAATCGGCGACGCACCAGCGCCCGCAAACAAGTTCTGGTGGTGGAACTGCTGGTGGTACTTCGGGAGCATGCTATCGATGATGAACTTGGAACTCATCGCTCGGCGACGCGGCGCGCGACGATCGCCTCGCGGGAGATGCGTTTATCGCCGGGCGATTCGGATCGATTCTCGCGCGTGCACTACTATGGCCGCGAATCGTTTATGACCCGCGTATGAGGCTCTACGACTCCGAATTCCCCGTCGCGTCGTGGCGAGCATTGCCGCTGCCGCGCGCCGTTGAGGCGGCGCGTGCGAGCGAGACGGAAGCGTTCGCGGCGGGCGCGCCGGAACCCTCTCCGTCTCATTAATTCCTACCTGCGTTGCTTATATTAGAAAGAGATAAAAGCTATTCGCTAACGACCATTCGGACGGCCATTGTTCGTAATGGCGCCTCGCTCCGCGCACCCCCGCGTACCCCTCGTCTACGCCAATAGTGATCCCGTGTAGAACATTCACCGCCAATCACAAACCATTCCGGCACTTCTAAATGTCAAACTGAATGGTTTTAAGCAAAATTGCACCATTACGTTCGAAATTAGTAATTTGGTATTGTTTTGTAACTGTTTAATTTTCAGGTACTAAAAGTGCAGTTATTTATAATTGGCACGAACAATATCGTAAAGTTTTCAAATGGCAAATGCACTATAATAAACCTATATGAGGTGAATTACAATGTTGAGTTTATTTTAGAACTGTGTATTCGTATCTATGAAGAATTCATAAGTCCACAAAGTTTTTTTTTATGTACAGAAACACTAGTAAAAGAAAAATAAAAAAACTGTATTTTAATTAAATTTCATTGATGGGACACAAAAACATTTACCTACTTTGAAAATTGGTTTAAGTAAATAAAACATAAATTTTTGGGTTATGTTATGATTACTTAGATATTAATTAAGTGTTTAATCACTACATTATTATATTACTACATTAAGGATTTAAACATGAGATACCTACTCAGAATTTTAAATGGTCAAAATGGTTAATTTTTTTATGTCTATAAATGAAATATGATTTAAAATCAATTAATTACCCAATCAACTTGTACACCTTTTCAATTTTGTTTATTCCATTGTTTATGAACGTAGGTACCTAATAATTAAATCAGGGGGCCTATGATGGTTGCGTTTATCACGTGATAAATAAGTGACAAAGCATCTGTCACTCACACTTGCATTATGTCAAAACGTGACGGATGCTATATCACTTATTTATCGCGTGATAAAAGCAACCATCATAGGGCCCCAGAAGAAGATAATACAATTAGGAAAGAAAATATATTTGTTAGTATTGCAATTTTTATTTATTCCATATTGAAAAATAAGCCGAATTATTTGGTTAGTTGCGTTGTGCCTAAGTAAAAAACGTATCAAATCAAAAGAGTCCAAAGAATGATCTGTTAACTCGTCTAAAGAATGTAGCCCATTGGCTGTTTCACTTTTAAGTTCACAATAAAACTGCTCATAAAACCTATTTAATAACCACTAAAACGGTGAAATAAAAATCATTCAAAATAAGAATTGCGCTCGGCTGTTTTACGCGGGCCACGTGGCTGAACGGGTATCATTCATCCCGCTCCGACAGACGTCCCGTCTTCGTCGCACGTTTCATTCATAAATGTGGGTCGTAACAAAAACGAGCGCATATGCAAGATCAAACTTTATAGCCATTAAAATAAATTCTTTTATGGTGTGAAAAGTTTATTTATTTATTACCTTTTTCATAGGTTAGTCATCTTTAGTGCATGGTTTTTATAGGCTTAAGTTGCCTTTTCAGCTTTATCAGGTCTGTGGTTCGGGCGTGCGGTAGTAGAACATTGCATAAGTATAGGTTTTATGTTGTTATTGTGATGTTTTTGCCGTAAACGTATGGAATGGTTGATATGGCCAGTTTAGGTCATTTGGTTTATGGGAGAGACGCTTTTTACTGCCCAGTAATTGTTTATTTGGTAATAAACGCGACTAGGTCATTAACTAGTTCAAATATTGAGGTATTATGTTCACAATTTTACGGCTTATTTAGGTACTCAATATGATTAGGTAGTTTAATTAGCTAAACTATTTTATTACTAGCTTAACAACACAAATGACCATAATTTTATTAAATTTTATTATCTACCTTGGTGCCTGTTGAGGTAACTAAGATATTAACATGGGTAATATTAAATAGTTTAAGAATAATCCCACATATACGTATGTACTATTTAAAGTTCAAATTTTGATTTCATTACGTACCTCATGATAAATTAATTCAAGAAAATACTTCATAAAAATATTTTATATATGGCTTACCTACATAAGAATAATATGAAATTCGAAATTCCAAGTAAGGGTGAATAACTGAAAGAACCTTTAATATTGCAAAAAGTTATAAGTAGGTACCTACCTATACAAAAGTTAGACTGTTTTATTTTTAAAATTATAAAATTTATTAAATGCTATCTTTAAATATTATTTTATTTTAGATAATATGGCAGCTTAATTATCGGAATTGTGCAAGATGCAAACGTTGGTCCTGCGAACCGGATCACAATTTTAAGGACAAATAAAAAGGGACTGGTTTTGAAAACAATATATATAGAAATAACAATATGTCAATATGTACCATATTCTTGGAAATAAATGATTATGAATTATGATTATGATTAAAAAAAAAAACATAAAAAAGAATAAAAACAGACAATAAAAATCTTATAAAAAAGGATGTGCATCTTGTATCACAGGGATTATTGGGAATAAACAGGTCCAAATACAAATTTGATAAAAAAAACATCACTTTATGACAGAAAGTGATAGTTTATTTATTTATTTATTTTAAACTTTATTGCACAGTCAACCATAGGGCTAAACAGAAACATTGAGTTGGTGCAGGGTCTGCGAGTATAACGTTCGGAGACTATATAAAAAAAAACAAATATAAATGAAATATACAAATACATAATTATAATATATTACAGGCATATAGATTAATGTACCCATAGATAGTTATTGATAGATAGCCTTAGATATAGGTAATTTTTCGCTAAATTGCTTTCAAATTACATGGTTGCTATACTTCTTGATAAATCTGAATACTTTTATATATACTTAATACTTTTTTTATTGTTTTGACCAGGTTCCAGTTGTTGACCATTGATAATAGGTAGATAATATTTAAAAAGTTTCTGGGATAGCTGATCTTTTTCTGTTGGCTACATAAGATAAGTGCAATTGTACCACTTATTAAAATATGAATTATGTATATAAGATGATCAGTCCTTATCATAAAAATTATGTACCTATGTGTGGCTGCTTGTTATGAACATACCCACAAACAGTAAAAAAAAACAGCTAAGTCACTACAAAAAAAAAGATGGAACACGTGTTTATTGTTGACTGTATTATTTTACACTAACGTTCGTTGCTCATCAAGGCTAATCGAATGAGCACAAACACGATTAGTTTATCATTTGCCGTTTAGAAGTTCCTAATGGCCACCTTCTGTCTCCATCAACAGAACAGCTCCAAGATACTAAATTATTGTATTATCACTCCAATTAGATATACACTCAAGACTTTCATTTCGATACGACAATTAGAAAGTAGTTAGGTTAAAATTGACTTCAAGATTTGATTAGGTACATTATTTGATACAAACTATTAACTAACAAACTTAGTTAGGTACAAGTGAACCTAAGAAAAGTGTGTTAATTTTAATAAAAAAATCCAGACTGCAGTTGAGTATAGGTATCTAGGTCGCCCGAAGCCCTGCTTGACAGACACGGTAAAGTCGTTGTAAGCTTTATGAAGATAATTGGCAGAAAACTGCGCAGGATTGACACTGCTGTGTGCTCTCGTTGCGGAGACCAAGACCGTTTTTCAATAGGTATTTAGACCAAAATAGAAACCACAACAGAGAGAATAATTGAGAGAATGACTGGTTGCATTGGCTGTTTCTTTGAGTTTACAGTTAATGTGCCAGTAGATGACCAAATAGGTATGTCAAAGACAGGCAATTTCTCAATATACATTTCATTATTAATTGGTTATCTGATGCATAGTCTTAACAATGTACTCATCGCATAAAGGTCACAAACGAAAAATTAGCATAAAGTGGTGGAAAATCATAACAAGTGGCGCCTGGTCAGCTACTGGCTCTACCTGCCTATTTCCAATTGGTAAAACTGATGAACTGTTACATTTGTCTGTGTTTACAAGCGTTGATCTTATTAGAATATTTTGACCGGATTACAACCGGTTTTTTCCAGTACGAATCAAGCACATTTTCTATTAAGGAAACCAAAATATAGGTTACAATTCTAATATGATTTGATTCAATTTTTGAAATCGATTTTTAAAAATTTCAATAGTAGGTACCTACAGATCATTTTTCGTGTGCAGGGGTCTGAGGTGCCTTACTATATAAGTACGCACTGATGCCAGTTTTCGAAAATGGTCGTGCCACGCTCTATTGGGATCGATCTATCATCACGGACAGGACTATTGAAGCCAATAAGCCTGATATCGTGTTGGTAGTTCGATCCAAGCGCCAGGCAGTGCTTGTCGACATTACCATCCTGCATGACGAGAAGCTCGTGAAGGCCGAGAAGGACAAACTCAGCAAGTACCTTGACTTGGTTCACGAGGTGACAGCCATGTGGGATGTTGACTCGAGGATCATTGTTGTGATAGTCGTTTCGGCGAACGGTCTTATAGCGAAGAGTCTCGACAAACACCTTAAGATACACTCGCTAGATTGCTGGATCAAGGGCCAGATACAGAAGGTTCCTCTCTCTGCAGCCCTAACCACCGGTAGCCTGGGCCCTGCCCAGGCTGCCGGTGGCACCCTAGGTTAGGTTTTTTATAATGTATTTATATTTTGTAATTACTTTATATAAATTAATGGTAAAAAACCTAACCTAAGCTTAAAGATGAATAAAGGGAATAATAATAAATAATAAGGCACAAGTACCCACCAAAACACCACCCACAATTTATTTGCTTACCCCAAAGGTTGACTACGCCGTCCGCCTTTTGTACGATAAGCTTTTCTTTTATGAAATGAAAATTAAATACCTACATACATAATATTTAAGAAATACCCAGTGAATGTTTAGGTACTTATAATCGTGCATACATACTTAGGTAGTTGCATTGAATGCTTTAAATGAAAATACAACCCCTCGTTCCTAAAAAGATATACTGATTTTTATGGGTATAAAAAAAGTTGAAACGTATCTTTATAAGGTCCGGAAAGTTGGAGGCAAAACATTTTCAAATTTTTTTTTACAGCTAAGTATAGAAAAATCTGTAACTTTTTTCTAGGAACGAGGGGGTTATTCCTATCTATAAAATTCCAAACACTTTGAATTCGCCCATTGCGTTTTCTTATTATTTCAATTTACAGCATTAATTGAAACTACCTATATAGTTTCAATTGACTTGTTCAGTTCGTCTAGAAATGCCTGGTCTGTGTCTACTAATGATCATACATATATATATATATGTATGAAGGCATGGGTGATGGGATAGGCCAAGTCATAAAATATACATACACCAATAACCACACAAAGTTGCACTTTTATGCCTCGAAAACTAATCTGAAGTGTGAACCACCTAGTATTTAGCACTAACGGGCGAACGTAACTTTAAATAGGCAAATTTCCAATCGCAAAGAAAGCCGACAACGCATCACACCCTATTTTATAGGCGATCGATGTTGTAAAGGCGCCTATTATGCAAGCCACAAAGTCGCAGGTGGGCGGGGCTCGTCCGTCGTAAAAGTGGTCGACTCCAAAGGAAATTTACAACTATCGCCTGCGAGATTTAACGAGCAGTTTATAGATTCGGAGCTTTAAAATTCGAGGACACCGGGCGAGTGTCGAACGGGGGCAATTTCGGACACGTGACATTTTGCTGATGCTACTGGTATGCATTCCTTTTTTTGACCCAGTATATATATTTTTACTTATTAGAAAAATAACACTTGATAGAGGTAAGATTTGAAACTAGTTTCGTTGATGTCTTGATTTTACATCACATTTATTATGCATTTAATTCAACCAATTTCAATAACCGATCAGGCCCTCACCCCTAATAGAGTCATGTGGGACAAGTATACGCAGTGGGTAAGTGTCCGCGAATTGTAAATCCAAAATGAATGGGTTTGCGCACACTTACCGACTGCGTACACTTGCCCCACATGACTCTACACTGAATTAAATTGTAGAGATTTTATTAGGAGGTCAAAATTCCCCACTGTCCCCGAAACATCAGAACACCCATCGACAGGAAATCAACCGACACTTTGGCAGTTCCTCAATCTGAATCTTGCGTCTAACTGTTGTATTAATTAACGATTAATATTAATGTGACCTATTAGTGTCAATATAAGGAATGGAGTGCCAACTTTGATAAAAATCAACTAATTAAAACAAAATTAACGTCAATTTTGTTGATTTGAAACTCATCTAGACCACGAACATATCATATGAAAGCACTTAAATAATAAACTAGTGGAACTGTTATAAAATTTTGCTATTTAGAACATCGAAGTCCATGGAATTGCTGGCCAATGGAGTGACACGTATATATTTATTAACCTCGTAGTCCCAGTTTGGATCACTATACTTTGCCTGAGCAGAACAACTTATCTGTGATGGCATCCTTCTAATCAAAAGTCTAATAGAATATTTGACACAAAATAATTTTTCCTTTCTAGTAGCTCATATTTACGTTCCAGTAACTCTGTAATTACTATATCGTAAAAGCGTCAGTTTCAAAAAATAAAAAAAATGCAAGAAACCCATAACCCAAACCCAATAACACACTTAAAAATATACAGCGTGTATATTTGATATAACCGCAAATTGAAGCCAGACGGAGATTTTAGTGCTATAATCTGATATTTATAACAATTATTAATTTAGCGTCAACTGCTATACTGTAATTCATTTTTGTAAATTTTCTGAGCGGCAATGTATGTTAGGGTGGAGCGAATTTTTAGTTGAGCGAAATACAACTCGAACGTCTCTAAAATGTTGCATTAGGCTGCCAGATGTACGAGAAAAATAATAATAAAAATAATTAATACTACTGTTAGCCCTCTACTGTCATTTTGAATATTATGATCAAGCCCATATTGATTTTTTTTTTTATCAAAATCTTGTTTTTTTTTAATGAAAGTAAAGTGATTTTTTTCTAAGCAATATAATACTCGAAATAAAAGATATTTATTGCATAAATTAACAATATTAAAAATATTTTTTTTTTTGAAATACTGAATTTTAATTTGGGTCACAGTCACAGGTTCACGTAGTAGTTGCCGTAAGTATGAAATAAGCTCAAAACATTTGAAGTTGAAACCCTTCTTTATAAATCTAATACTAATTACGTAAAAAAAAAGTTTTTTTTACCAATTATGAGTAAAAAAAAAATTTCTAGCTCAAGTAGAGGGCTGAAACATATTTAAAATCAATGACATATATATTCATTAATATCTTATCTAAAGGCAACATATTACAAATATTCCAGGTCGATCAGACAACTTTTTTTGTCTCCATACATCTACGCTCCACCCTAATGTATGTCGTAGTTATTACTAGTGACAGTTGTCAAATCACGATGTTAAGTGTCAACAAACAACAAAAAACAAATACATTGCCTGCTTAATTATTTTATAGGAAAAAAAAGTTAGATTTTTTAAATAATTTACGGTGCAATACTTATATTAATAAATGCCTATACTAAGACCCCGTAAAGTTTGCGGTAATATCAAATATACACGCTGTATATAATCTGTAGAATAGGTTATTAATGTTATTAATATGCCAAACTAGAGCGATAAACTGTTATATAAAGATATAATATACGTAACTTTCATAAATAATAAAATTAATAAGTATATAAAATAATAACAAATAAATGAGCGTAGCCGGTAGCAATAGCACTCCCACTCGCACGAATGATGTCAGGATGCATTAATGGAAATGAAAGGCATGAGTCAGTGTTTGAAACAAAAATTAAGTATTGTATTGTATAATATTGCTGGCACTTCAATGAAAAACCTTCATAATTGGACTCAGAAGCTACTGAGTCAGAAATATCTATCACGAAGCCAATGACTAACGATCAGGCTGTGTGAACTGTGTGACGGTGACTTATTTTTTATAAAGTGTAAAACTCTTTTGTGCGACAGTTGTCCAAGTGACAAGACACATTAACTGGGTCTTGTATTATATCACATTTGATGCTGACGGCCCTGTAGAAAAGACTCTAATGAAATAAATAAATAATCGGTCTTCATTTGACATATCAATTTTAAAATCCTTGATTGATATATTAATTTACAGGTAGACCAAAGTAATTTGTATATAATACTTTCGGTCGGTGAAAAATTGTATCTATAAAATAATAAGATGTTAAAGTATGCCAACATTAAATTCTTAGTTCTCAAAACTCTGTCCGGACAGACAGACATGGCGAAACTATAAGGGTTCCTAGTTGACTACGGAACCCTAAAAAGGGAGATAGAAGCAACTGGGCAACGATAAACTTTAATTGAAAGTAGGCTATATTGTGATACAATACAATACAAAATGCTTTATTGCACACCAAAAAAGTTTACAAATTCAATACAGAACAATAATTTTAATAACGGTAGACAACAGGCGGTCTTATCGCTAAAGAGCGATCTCTTCCAGACAACCTTTAGGTAGTGAAGTTGATTAGTATAAATCACACAATGAGTGATCTCTATATTTGTCGTTCTTTAGCGACATAGATAAATGATAAATATTACGACTGAATTAGATGAATAACGTGAAATTGACTTTATATCAGAAGAAACTGCCGTTTAGTCAGAGAACATTGGATGCAGACCCACGTAGTACTTATACTAATACCTAAGTCACTAGGTTTTTATACAGACTTCGTACTGTTTGGGTATCCCAAAATTTGGATAAAGATCTTTTCTACAATACATCACATTCATACAAAAATGTGACCAGGAATGGAAAATTTGGAGCACTATTGATACATGTAGATATTGGGATCTTAGATAAAAACGCTCAAAAGTTATATTATACAGTTTAATATAAATATTTGTTTTAATATTATGATTATTAAAGCTATCGTTGTATTCAACATCCTCCACCGTATGTTTGCTGCATTGATCTGTCGCCTGGAACTTACCCCCTTCGCTGATAAAGACATCGTCACCTGAAACAAAAACTAGTGTTAAGTAGGTCCATGCTTCACTTTATATTGACACTTTGTCGCAGAGTGGTCGTAGACTTGGACCATTCGCTTGCTACTAATATGACGTGGGGACTATTCCAATAATAAATAAGTAAGTCCTTATGAATAATACTGAAAAATTCTGGTCAGGCACATTTCAGGACGACTGTTTCCGAGATGCAGAATTAAGACAAATTGTATGTGTACAATATCCATGCTAAATACTCTGACCTTCATTGATGATATTTTTGCTAATTGCTGGTAATTATTACGTAATTCTTATTAGACGTTCCAATTCGAGTAAGCAAGTTCATAAGTGGATATTGGAATTTTTGCTGCATTTAATACTTAGGTATCCTAACTATAAAATTATCGCTCAGTTTAGGTACTAATAATTGTCAATCAAAGTCAGCAATCGGCACTGACTAACGTAATCGTGCCCAGAGAGAGGCGCTGATAATGTCATCCAACCTAAACCCATATGATATTGGGGCTTTTATGCTGTTCAGTCAGATTATGCACGTGTATAGAGCGTTAGTGTACCTATAGTACCTATGGGTGACGTCGTGTTTTGTAATTTAGTAATAATTTGTAATAATTAGTTTGTTTAATTAGACAATTTATTTTTTCTGATGATGTAGGTACTTTTAGTATCTTTGTAATGTATACAAATTCTTTTCATCAATAAATAAATAAAAACCAATCGATATAAAAATATTGATTAATTTTTATATTACTGAAGCGGCAAATACAGATAAAAACAAAAACATAAGTCATTTTTAAATCAAGAACAACGAAAAACACTCATTCTGAATCCTTACGTCCTTTTGATCCCATCGTAACTTATTATGGCGTACATACCTAAGCAATATCTTATTTAGCTATTCCAGTACAGGGGTGGAGGGTAGGTAAGTAGGAAATTTTAATTTCACGTCTGGCCCGGCCGGGGCGAAGAATTTGTGTGGCATAATAAGTGAGATTGTTGCGAAATTTGCTACAAGAAAAAGAAAGAGGGCTCGCGGCGCACCAAACGTTGGCTTAGTGTGGATACGCGGTGCGTGTATTTGTACCTTTATATAGGAAGGGGCAAGCGTTGGTTTTACTAGCGATGTACCCCGCCTACTGCCAATTTAGTCTAGCGATTCTTCGGCTATGTCAGTTACTTTAGTTTTCGTGTGGATTTCATTGTTTCTTATTTTGTCTTGTATAGAAACTCCGAACATAGCCCATAGGTACCAAAATTGAACAATAGGCATTCCAAAGCAATACAATACCATACATGTACTCTTTTTTGGACACCTCACGAAACAAACAGGAGAGATACAATTTTTTCAAGCTTTTTTCCCAGCTAAAATGCTCCTAAAGGAAGATGTAAGCAAAAATCTGAAGAAAGTGCCGGTTTTTTCAATGTGGCGGCGGGCGCGGAGGGTGGGGAATTGTGCATTTTGCATTTTAAACACTCACTAACCATCTTAGACAACATATCAAAAATTCAAAATTACCGGACCGTTTGCAAGGTCATCCATAGTACTTTAGTCTCTATTCACCGAACTAAATCCAAGAAATTACAATTGTAAGTATACAACAGGGCCACCGTTCTCAGACAATCTTTGGGCAGTTGAAATATTGGAAATTGATTGTGTTACTAGGCGGTGCAAAAGCAGATAAAATTGTATGTAATACATAAACGATTAACAAATAAAATCATTATTTATTACTTATTGTTGTCGAGAGCTACGCAGCGCTATGCATGCTACGACGAGCCGTAGCAACAATAATCGCTTTAAAAATAACAATCTAGGTACTAAATTTGTCTAATTACAAAATAATCTATTACAAGTGATATACGATATCACCATTTGAAAAATATTGATATTCATGATTTTAGCAAAAAAAGTCGTCGACGAAATAAAAATCCTATAAAATGAAGTATGTTACCGACACGATGACAAGAGTCCTCATTCTGTAATCTATCATGTTCTGCAATACAAGAGGGAGAGCAACCAGCTCCGTGTAAAGAACATTCTCAAAAGCAAGCGTATCCACCCTAAGCTAACCCACGTTTGCACCACGTGTAAGTGGCAGCTTCAATATTTATGTGCAATTTTTCCAGCACCCCTCCCCCCTCGCCCAGGCCCCTCATAAAGGATGCAGCGAGCTCCTTCAATTGCGTTACAATAAGCATTTATAAACGTAATTATTTTTGTGGCCCTTGTTTTAGGTTAAGCTGCGAAAGAGTTGGAACCTAGATAAACCTAGTGAGCTAAATTTTTATACGGGTCGTAATATGGAGTTTCAAACTACGTTAGAAATCAGAATTTGCTGTTTACAAGGTTAAATAATATTTTACACCGTTCATAGCTTCCAATTCCCACCGGTTTACCAATTTCAAAGCACCTTTTTCCAAGTCTTTTAAAGGAGAAGTAACATAACATTTTACAACTAAAATGTATGTCGATTGTTTGAACTAAGATGGAAAACTTCATAGCAAGTAGGTAGTTGATTTTCATTTTGATCACCATCATTAGGTAGATTTTAACTCATTATCATAGTAACTAGTTTATATTCTCATCGTTTATATTTTAAGGAATCGAAGTCCAGGAAGAAATTACTTATTTTACTATTAATAAGTTATGGTATGGGATAGTACCGATCAGCCGTCTCTCAGCTTTATATCGCTCTATTCTAAGATTCTATTAGCTAGGTATCAAGTATTCTATAAATGTTGACACAATCGCAGAACTCAAACAGAGATGCAGTTTGACAGAACCGTGAATGAGAAAAGTAGGTTTTTTTTTTTAATCCTTGAAGTTTTGTTTGCTTGAAGGTAAGGAATAACCCACTCATTTCTAAAAATGTAGAGATCTGTTTTTTTTTCACCGCCTTTTACAGGCATCGTACGGTAACCTATCCAAGGTGATAATTTATTCGACATGCCAGGGGTGCTGCTGTGTTGCTAGATAATAATTTTATCCATTTCATATCGGGTCGCATCAGTTTGCGTACATAGAATAAGGCTTCCCGCGATTTTACCCGTACTGTCTCAAAACATTCAGTATTTTTACTTTTAAGATTTTGAGTTACGAGTTCATATTTTTTGAATCGAGTAAAAGAATTGCGCATACACAGCTATTTAAGCCATACATTGATAAACATCATGGATTGCATCGGTTGCGTCATATAATTAGTTATGCAGCTTTTTTGCTAACATGTGTTTTATTTGTTTTAAACTAATTACGTTGCATTTCTCGTTCCATTCATGTACAAGTTTTATAGACAATTAACTGAACAAATATAATTTTAAAAGCATACTAAGAAGCTTGTCTAATGAGAGAACGGCACATTCTAATTTAGCTTATATAATTCGTTGTCGATTAACATAACTGAATAATTCTCAGCAATCATACCATAACTAAGTAGCCCTTTCCTTTCACGGCTACAGTAATATTATTCAAATAAAAACAATTTCAATTTGTTTCTAAATTGAAACCGAGAGCAGGCGGCGTGTTATTACGTTGGGCGGAGGTTAGCGCCGGCAGAGCGTGTAAAGTGGCGATAGAGCCTCCCGCCCGGCCCTCTCATTGCCTATAACACCAGTCGGGCTTTCCTCAAAAGCCTCCAAGAACGCCTCAAATTTAGCGACTTTTCGCTCTCAATACTTTTACGCGACATTTAGAAGCTATGTGTGACGGTAACACGCGGTTTTTTGGGGTTCCATTGAATGCTTTTACATGTCTTCTTCCTTGAGGAAATATCCTTTCCATTACTAGACTGAAATCTGGATACTTATCCATGTCGTGGTTTATTTTGCACACCGTTGTTTTTATCATATAGGGGAGAGTAACCTATATTGAACCACTTTTGACATTAAGTCACATTTAACCAAATTCTTTAGAGATATACTAATGAAACATTACTCATAATGTAGCTTCATTTAGTATCTAGATAATACCAGTCTGTTAATATTATAGGATGATCGCAACTAGTCAAGATTTTTTTTTAGTAAAGGTTGTCATTCGGTTCAATTAACGAAACTGGTATCTTATATTGAACCACTAGACCCCTTAATTGTACCATAACAAATAAACATATGAAATTAAATTCAAAAACACCATTTTACATCGATATTATTTATTTTCATTATTTAACTTAACCTGTTTTGCAAATAGGAACGATATTATTTCTGGGAACTCTTTGCAGTCTTACTAAATCAACACAATAATAATGTTTTAAGCATTCTAACGATCAGTAGTTATATAAACTCAAAAAATCAACAACGCTACATATAATCAACAATATACTGAATAGAATAATGAAATATTAATTCAAACAATCATCATAAATATCGGGATTGGTGGTGCAGGTCTCATGTAGCCAGTTCATGTAGTACAATTTAGGAACCATGGAGAGGTCCAATATAGGGGCCTTGTTAGAATTTGAATTCAACGACAATAATAAAATCATAACCTCAAAAGATTCGTGTTCGTTAACCGACACTTAAAACAATATAAAACAAGCTTTTTTATTAAATGTCTGACAAAATTCTGACTTACCATTACGACGAACAAGGTCCTTAGGTAACACAGGCAAAATTTACATTAAAACAGCCAAAAAACGTTTTTTTTCGATAACAGACGCAACCACTGAACAGTGTCAATGCAAATTGGTGGACTGATTATGGCGCTGTCGTCGCTTCATTTTTTGTTGCCGGTGTAAATAAATTGTGTTATTTGGTAGAAATACAGAAGTGGTCCAATTTAAGCGCCGGTTCAATATTGGTTACTCTCCCCTACCCACGAGCCATGTGAACCTGCAGAAATCCAAATAAATTTTAACTAGTAGTCCTGTAAATTGAACAGATGCATTTCCAATTATATTGCTAAGTTTACTTATAAGAATTTTTTTTTGTAAAAAATACGAGGTTAGATACGAGGGTCAAGTACTTACAAAAAAAATATATTAGGGAGTACCCGTATTCTTCCTACAAGTCTTTGGATCAAATAAATCTTTAGGCCGGGGTCTGAAACACAAAACTGTTTTTTTTCGGTCAGTTGCTTATGGGCAGATTTCGGTATTGTGATATTTGTGATGGTACTGTATTTTTTTCAGGTTATATACTTGCATTCGTATTGAAACAGATGAAGATACTACGGACAAATGATTTCATTTGCCCTGCAGCTTACAGCTATTATTACTACATGCATCAAATAAACATCTGACTCTTTAGGGTTGTACAAAATATCTCCACCTTAACGCCCTAAGTAATATTCACGCTCAAATATGAGTTTATCTATCTATTCCTACAGAACCTCTATATCGTATCCGAAGGCTCCCCCGCAAGTTTATAAAGGGGGAAATGTTATAGTTTTTGATGGACGCGCACATTGGCTCACGATGGCCCGATGGTTCACAATGGCCTTATGGCTCGTGAGTGTGATTGAGGTATTTCTTATTTAGAAAAATATGCTCCACGAATTTTCTGCTTCGGTTTTCAAGCCATTGGCTACGTTTTCTAGGTGCTTGCACGAGCTTTCGAGTGCGAATAGTCGAACAATTTTGGCAATGAAAAGTTTTTTCTTAATATAAATTTGTGAAAAATTTTACTTTTAGAGAATATCACGTTCCAACTACTACGACGGGTTAAGTTTATCTAACTTTTTATACCTTAAAGGAAAAGCAACAAACATAAAGCATCTGTAAAATTCTCAAGTGCAATGAACTTCAAACAGAAGCAAAACAGTTCATATTTTCGAGCGTCATTTTCACATGTCAGCCGGTATTGCATAACACCATATCTAACTGGGGCTATTTATATCACTCTATTTATAACGCCGTGTCTGCTAGTGACATCTTTGGATCGCTCGCGAAACTCCCAGGAAAGACCGCCGAGCGTACGGGAGCTCGCAATCTCTTATCTTTTCTGACAAGCGCGAGATGAAATCTCGCCAAAACTTTCTTTATAATAATGTAACGAATAATTTTCAATAAACAGATTTTTTGAGAGAATTAATATTTGAAATATTCATAAATATTATCATATTTTGGCACAAGTCAGACTAGAAGTGACGCCATCTCTGTTGGGGTGAACGTACTACGATGAGGTAACCCAGTGCGTTTCGCAAAGTGCAATGCGCCCTCAAATAGTGCAACGTGTGAAATTTGCAACTAAGGAATACTGTTGTAAACATGCTAAGGTTAGTGTAGTTAACATTTTGTGGTATTTAAGTATCATAAGCGTGTATTTAAATAATAGTAGAATTTTAGTTACGAGTATGATAAACGAGAAATACTAAAACGTCTCATTTATTTATTATTATATACATCTTGAAAATCAATTGACAAATTCATGACAGTATAATTTTACGTCAAGTCTCTATAACTGCATATACATAAATTGTACTTAATAACATGGAATTTGCAAGATACGAGTATATTGCACAAACACGTAACTATATCACAAAAACATCGCAGCTTAGCACGTTAGGTCACGTAGCTATTACCTAAGCGTCACGACACAGCTCAGAAGCGAATAATACCGTCTAAATAACGATTTCATTCTCACGTTCCCATGATTTACGTCTAACGCGACCACTACAGCCCATTATTACACCTACCGCAAATATTTTTGGACCTCACATTTTTTTCACACGCGACAATTTTGAATTTTTATCACGTAAATTTCCCGCTTGAAAGGGAAAACCTATTGTCATTCCGGACGTATCGCCCGTTTCCTCGCGAACACGTGTTTGCCTAACTATACATATTTATATACCACATAAAAGTATTTATTTCAGTCACGCAATTCGGTTTGTCGAGTTTTGAATTTTCATAAAGTAAGCCACGCTTGGGGGCGGCAGTGTCTCAATTATATACGAAATATGAGACAATGGCATGAAACGCCAGATTTTATCAGTTTAATTTAAAATTCAGTTTGTTTAGACGATGTTAAATTACCTAGAATACCTACGACACACGTCAAAAATATTTTACTTTATCTAGTCTAGGTAATATAATTAAGATGTTCAAGAAGATAAATCACATACTCATGCACAATGTTTAAATTGCTTATAATTAGAAATAGCAGTGTAACAATGTAAGAAGTTTGTTAACAAGACAAACAAAAATACCGGCTCTTTGTTGTCTGTACTTTAAAGATTAAAAAATAAAGGGTTGTAAAGTCTCCAATTAGATATTTCCATAGCGATTGCTCTTCACCGTATAGGGATCGCTGTTTAGTGAATGTCGTTCGCTAAAAATGATGCGACAGGATTTCAACAGAGATAGCAATACATTAGTAATTAACTACCCAATGTAACATGTGCCTAATTAAATCAGAAACATTACGCTTGCCATTAAACTTGCATGAAACTCCGAGAATCCAGCCTCGCAATCTTCCGATAAGGAATTACTCCTCGGCATACTTTAGAATCTTACTTATTTACTAACATTCCCCTTCAAACTAATAAATACGATACATAACGACATTTCACGTTTTCTTACATCTACTTGGATAAAATGGACTGGTTCGCAGTAAGATTGCGGATAAAAAAGGTTTGCTATTTTCGGTGTAATTAAAAGAAAAATTATGACGTGACAGGTGTGCTATCAGATATTTTCCAGGCCATCATCTCCTGCCATAAAATTTAAGGTGAGATAAAATACCCATTAGCTAGTTGTTGAAAATATATGGCCCTATATAATAAATGTTTTCTGAAGCCACCGACAAAAATAGGTGAAAAAGCACTTAATTAGTGTCGGCACTTCAGAAACGTTTAATTTGAGGATACTCAGCTCTCGTTTTATTTATACAAAAATCTTGTTTATACAAAAAGTGCATCGATACATATGAAATCTTTGCAGAATAAACCGCCAATGAAATGACAATAATAATAAAACAATCTTTTTACAATAATATAAGTACCTACATAGGTATAATATAGGTAGTAAATTAACAGTTATGTGCTTATGTGTCAGAGAATTTTAATGCCAATTGCTTTGTCAGTGATAAAGTTTCCGCGCTGGTGTACGGGTAGCCGTCCCTGATGAAGAACTCCGTGCGAGTTCGAAACATGTCGGGCCGTTCCTGATAATTTAACATGTATAGTAAACCGCTTAATACAAATGTTTACAATGAATTGAAAAATTGAAAAATTTTACGGCTCAGGCAGGATTCGAACCTGCCTGAGCCGT
Source organism: Apotomis betuletana (assembly GCA_932273695.1). Lineage (NCBI taxonomy): Eukaryota > Metazoa > Arthropoda > Insecta > Lepidoptera > Tortricidae > Apotomis > Apotomis betuletana. The sequence goes on along the minus strand of OW026300.1, from coordinate 27,681,098 downwards.
TATTCGCTTAATACAATAATCCAATATTTTACTTACTTACTAAGCTGGCTCGGTGACCCAAAGAGGATCTTGGCCTCTGACTCGAGAGAACGCCACTCTTCCCTTTTCTGCGCCACTTCACGCCACTCGGGTACTCCAAGGGCGGTCAGATCTTTGAGGGCTTCGTCGCTCCAGCGGTATCTGGGTCGGCCCACCGGGCGTTTTCCGCTGGGCCGGCCCACATACGCTCTCTTCACTGCACGATCGTCAATATTTTAAAAAGGTAAATTTATTTCAGTTTCATGGTTCATATCCTTTTAAACCTTATATGGAAATCACGATAGGGTACGGTTTTTTGGAAGACAATTAAATTAAGTGTAATTTTTTTCTGAACTGCAGCTCTTTTATTAGGGTTCCCAAGTCAACTAGGAACCCCTATAGTTCCGCCATGTCCGTCTGTCCGTCCGTCCGCGGATCCGAGATCCGTGATCATTAGTACTAGAAAGCTGAGATTTGGTATGAGTATGTGTATGTATCACGCCGACAAAACCGTAAATATAAAGTAAAAAAAAAAAAACTTTTTTCGGGTACCTCTCCAACCCACCTTAGGGGGTGATTTTTTTTTTCGTTTCAACACTAGTGTGTGTAAGCCGTTGAATAGGTCTTTTAAAAATAATAGGGGTCTCCAAACATTATTTTTTATCAAGTCAGCAGTGTTGTAAATATTCGCTCCGGAAATAAAAAAAATAGCCTCCCCTTATAATATATTGAACAAGAACAATCTGAAAAAAAAGTCTTCCAAAATCTGTACTTACTCTATTCTATCGTCTCTCAAGGCAATTGCTTTCGCGATAGCAATAGCGTTTGCGCCACGTATTAAATCAGTATTTGTCACCCCTGCGACAACTAACTGGGGTGGCATTGTATTGGCTCCCGTCCCTAAAGATGGGGCCACGGTAGCTTCACTACCAAGTTCCACTTTTGAGCAGCAGGTGGAGCTTTTATTTATACTAGGAACAAAGTAGAAATGTGTTATAACAAAATTGGTTTTCTGTCCGTTGCACGACATAATTATAATCATCCATAGGTAAGTTCATAAGGTGCTCCTAAAATAAGTAAAATGTTTCTTTAGAATTATTACTCCATTATGTTAAAATTATTCTTTCAATTAAAATCTTATTTAAAAATGATTTCGATAAAATATTGTATTAAGATAATGTTTTCCTTTCGATACATTACCAAAAACTCACACAAGGAGGTTTATAAATTTCTTTCAATTAAAAACGACTTACTCTATCATTTCTATGAAAATTATATTTCTACTATAATATATACTACCTATAATCATATACTACTATATATAGGTACCTTTAATATATAATACCGACATCGACAATATATTTTTTTTACTGTAGCACTTAACGTTAACAATCCACATCTTAGCCAAATATAAATCTTAAGTAGACCAGCTAAGCCAGTGTGTGAAAAAAAATTAGCTAGTAAGAAATATAATAAGTTCTCTCTTAAAGAAGCTTCCAAGACACTTTACTTTTATAGACTCAGCCTAGACTTTCACAACTATGAATATTTTAGGGATAAAATGCCATTTTTCTGCCCATCTAACCTGACCTTTCGTCCTGATTACTGCTTGACGTAACTTTGAAAATAAGCACCTTATTTATTTATATTCGGTCTTAAGATGTTTACTGAAATTGGAATGAGGTACCATATTTTTATGCTTCCAACCAATTTGTTTGATTGATTTTTTCTTATTGTTGTAAACGTAGATAAAATATTAGACTTCAAGAATTCTCCTGGCTATCCTTCTTCTGTCGTGCACAGGAGAATCCTCACCTATTTTGGACTTTTTTTTACATAAATCCAGATTTTATGGATAAATTAGTCGCGCTGGTAGGGCAGAGTCAAAGATTTTAGAACACGATACTCTTTATCAATGCGGTGGGCTAACCAAATCACTGCCTACATTCTTTAATAAATGTACTGACCAGTAGAAATTGAGTGAGGGTGGCACATAAGTTACCAAGATAGCTTGCGTAAAGGCATACGTTTAAAGGGAACATTTTGCCTTTAGAGGAAAGTCTACTTGATAATTATGTTTAACTTAACTAAATGTTCATATCACTTAAATCGAATAGAAAAAATCTGCCATGTCTGTGACATGACGTCGATCAAATGCCAATGTCAAATGAAATTTCGATTTAGATTATCGTATACTTAATATTAACAAAAGAGTGCTCAATATCTACTTATGATTCGGCCAACTGTTCGTTGACCGCAACTCCGCCATTCCGAACGGCTTACCTCACCCAAGGTTGTATCTCTGAAGTCCCATCCGAGTACCGCACCGCGCAGGTACCATCCTAGCTACGTACCGTTAATTGCGCATATTACGGACAGTTGCGCAGATAATAGGTACAGTCGGCAATATATATGTATATTGTTTACTATTTTTTTCTGTAAATAACTAGGTATCAAATAAATTCACCGCATCTTGTATTCATAAAACATTTCTCATTAATTCAACAAAACCTTACGTCGCCGTATGCTGTCATTTTGTATGGTTATTGTAATTGACAGCCTATCTGTCACATATATTATAACCTAAATTCAAAAATAGAAAATACCTATTTCGAATCCGTCCATCCCTTTGGGAGCTACGATGCTACCTACAGACTCACAGATATACTATATAGACACAGATACACATTTTAAACTTATAACACGCCTCTCTTACTGTCGGGGGTAAAAATTAGAATAGGTAATGACAAAAGGTTTCATTACAACTTACACAATTTTTTACGTTAATCATTCGTTAAATGTAGTATTTTCCCTTAAAAAAATCCAAATTTTACAATAAATGTTTCCATTGTAATTGGAGGAAAAAATGTTATATAGCTAATTATAAACTAAGAAACATTCGCTTAGTAAAAGTAGCAGTGGCTTAGCGGGTGAGATATAATTACAGCGAACTGTAGGTACTTACCGTTCATTTGGGATGGCGAGACGTAACCGTTTTCCGGTTTGTGAAAGGGTTGTAATACAGTTTGACGTGAGAATTGTGGCTTTGTTGAGGTGTCTTTAATGTCAGGTGGCGGCTGACAGCCTGATTGGGAATCGACCATCATCCAAAGCGGCTCAAAAAACTACCGAAAGTGTAGATGACGCAACCCAATTTCTAGTCAAAACAAGAATCTAGTTGTGTTTTTTGATTTAGATACTTCTCTGTCTGTTAATGTTTTTGATTTTCTTTTTGCTAATTTAGTAAAAAAATCAGTTTGGAAATTTATAGGGCAAAACTAATAAGCCTCGAATTATGCAAATATCGTTACTACTATTATAAATATGGACAAGTGTGTTCACAATTACTATCTAACAAATCTACGTAATAAATAGTATTATTGAGGAGCATCTTGTTAAATGTTTACATTTCTGAGCATTACGCTTAAATTTAGCAAATTTTAATAGTAAAATGCCTCCGGTTAAAAAGCCTGCGTAACATCTACCACTCCCGACTTACTAAAAAGTCTTTCAGCAGGCTTAGATAATTACAGCGAACTGTACCGTTCATTTGGGATGGCGAGACGTAACCGTTTCCCGGTTTGTGAAAGGGTTGTAATACAGTTTGACGTGACAATAGTGGCTTTGTTGAGGTGTCTTAATGTCAGGTGACGGCTGCCAGCCCAATTGGGACTCTATCACCATCCAAAACGGCTCATGGAAATATTGAAAAGTCGACTGACAGTGTAGATGATGCAACCTAACTGCTGGTCTAAACAAAGTTCTAGTGGTATTATGTGAATTTGATACTTGTCTTGTTTTATAGTACTTATTCCTGAATTGATTTATTTTTTGTGAAAAAATATTACGGCTTTGAAAATATAAAAAAAAGACCATGGTACTAAGAAGCCAGATAATGTAAAAATGTGGGAAGGTTTTGTTCTAATTTCACGCGATAAAGGAGCACTGAAGCACGAGCAGATTGACGTGGTTAGAACAGTGGCAGGAAAATGATGTAGGCTACACTTTGCCAAACAAAATATTAGCCTTTCTTAGTTTATTGCTTTATTCAATAGGTGCGTTAGATTTCAGATTATTAGATTTATGTATGAGTTCTTGATGTCTAAAATATATAATTTGAATACCTAAGCCTCGAGGAACAGACCGCAGGATTCAAATAAGTAGCGCAATTTCGCGGAATATTTATTTTTTAAAAGGTTTGCCAACTGATACAACACTAAATGAAATTCGGTGGATCAACTTTATGTTGCTGTTATTCTGCCCCGTGGCCCAGGGGACAATAGTGATTAAACTTCTAAGAAAAATGTTGATAATTTATATTTCCTACTGGTATTGTCAGGAGATAGTCTGCATAAGAATGGGCTTATAACTGCTGAAATTACAAAGCTTTTCCTAAATATAATCATAGAAAATAGTAGTTTTAAAAAGTGACCCAGGGGACATCACCATGGTAACGAGTGGATGAAAATAGTTCATTGACCTAATTACAATGAAAAACATATTGGTTGGTCTATCGTAGTTATTAGCTCACGTAATGGCTCAGCGACCCAAAGCGAGTCTTGGCCTCCGACGCAAGTTATCCCGATCTAGCATCGTTTCCAGCCAGTCCGTCCTGGAGTTCACGCATATCTGACTCGACGACGCCAATAATAATTATAGTTTACTTAATATAGTGTAACTTTAAATACCGTAAAAGAGTTTCATATTAAGGAAAAAAAAACTTATCCAACTATGTACCTACTAGGATGGCCCATTTAGATCGGTCTGTATGGGAAAATCTTAAGCTATAAGACATACGAAGATCTGTTCTTAGGAACCATGTCATCGATATTGATAAAAAGAAAAACTGCATTCATACATTTAAAAAAAAACCTGTACTCAGCTCAGGAATCGAACCCGGATGTTTTGAAAAATAAATTAAAGAGTATGAAAACGAGTATTTTATTCATTTTTAGACATCATGTTTCACAGTAAAATTGACTGCTTACCTAAGACCTACACAATTGATATCTAAGTAGAAATAATGTTAGTTTTATTTTTCACTTCGTCCGGGTTCGATTCCCGAGCTGAGTACAGGTTTTTTTTTAATTTAATTTATGAATGCAGTTTTTATTTTCATTAAAATCGATGACATGGTTCCTAAGTCGTCGTTGCTGTCTTCTCACACTCCCGCTTGCGGGAGTGTGGGGGGGCCTTATCTGCGTTTCACGCATTTAGGCGGTGGCGGGTTCGCAGCCCGCAACTACGGGCTGGTCTGTTTTAGGTGCGCTTTTATGGGCGCCTTTTGGGAATCAGTGTGTCGGCTGCCTTCTTGGCGTCGGACGTGTCTGACACTTAGATGGCGCTAACTATCCTTCTTCTTTTCCTTCTTCTTCTTCTTCTTTGAGACTCAGCGTCTTCACGCCTGGTCCTGGGTTTCTTGGTGTGGCTCTTCGGCTTGAGGAAGCAATAGTTCCCTCGGGAGAGGGCGAGAGGTCCTGTCGGGTGGTCTAGCGTGGAGTGGCGCTATGCCCTTCAGCAGCACGTGATGGGAGGCATCGGCCTGGGCGAACATGCGCCTGGCCAGTCGCTCCACGAAGGCGTCCAGTCCTTCCCACTTCAGCGATCGCTGGATGTGCTCGTTCCGCACAAATCTGGGGGAGTTGGTTGCTGCTCTGAGTGCCAGGTTTTCTTGAGCTCGCAGCTTCTTCTTGTTAGAGGCCGACAGCAGTGCGAACCATGCCGGCGCTGCGTACGTGAGCCTGGACCTCACGTACGTTTTATATATCCCCAGCTTTGTGCGGAGGGGTAGGCTGCTCTTCAGGACTGGACGTAGCTTCGAGCGTGCCGTCTTGGCTCTCGTTATGACGTCCATCACGTGCTGCTTCATAGACAGCTGTCTGTCTATTCGCACCCCTAGGTACTTGACAGTGTGCTGCCATTCCACAAGCTGTCCGTTCATCCGTAGGGGCGGGGGGGGGTCTCTGTTTGCCGGTCACCAAGGCCTGGGTCTTCGCCGCGTTCGCGGAGAGTCTCCACTTCCCGAGCCATAACCAACTTCGTATGTCTTATAGTTTCAGACTTTCCCATACAGGCCGATCTAAATGGGCCACCCTGTATAGGTAGGTACCTACATGAGTTCCACAGAAACCATGGAATTATTATTAAACACAATTTCTAAGGTCATTCACCTCTAAACTGAACTTCAAACTCCAATACATATTTCGTCAGAATTGTTGCTGTTGCCTAGATTGTCCGTATAAATACCAACATTACAACAGAGATCCACACTTACCTGCATCGTGTATCAATAATGTACAACGTGCGGTTTAACTATACCCATTGGCTCACAATGCTTCAAAATTGCACAAGAACCAAACCATAAAACCATCAACTATTACACAACCCTTTGAGGTGTAATAAATTTACCTGTCACTGCCCTACGTTCCTCAAATTAGAGTACAGCTAACTTGTACTCTATACCAAACACTTAGATCCTAAAATGTCTTTAAAATTTAAGTGATAGGGTTGTTAAAGCTTGTAAAAACATAACTGTGAAAGTAATTAGTTGACAAAAGGTGCAATAATCGTGCGGATTGGAGGTAGACGCGAAAGTCTATCAGTTTACCTTTAGTTGCAAACACGTTAATACGTTTTAAAGTCAGTGGTGTTCTGTGGGAATAGTGAAAATACGTGTGAAATGTAATATAGTTTAGTACTACTTACTTACTTAATGACTCAGCGACCTAAAGCGAGTCTTGGCCTCCGAACGAGTTTGCGCCAGTTGTCCAGATCTAGCACCGTTTCCCGCCAGTCCGGCCGGGAGTTCACGCAGATCTGACTCGACGACATCGATAATAATTACAGTTTACTTATGGTAAAATTTTGATATTAGCAAAGGTAACTCAAAATCATGCACATGTCAAAACTAAGCTTTAATAATTATGTGTGAATACTAACTACGACTATCTGTCGCAAAGCTATCCCTAAGGACGAAAAGTTTTCAACATGTCGGGCAGTTTCTAATACATAATTGTGAGTAAAGCCGTCATTTTTCAAATAATGTGAGAAGCAGCTCAAATAAATAATACTTTAGATTAACGATGTATGATATATAAAAGGTACTTCACAATTGCAAACGTAGATTTAACCTTGACTATCGAAACTATTTTGTCACATTTTTACACCAAATAAATTAAGAAAGACTATCGACTAGTCACGTGACCCAGATTAGATAGCAAAATCTCGAACCGTGAAACTACAATCCGGACATCTCTTTCAACATTCATATGAAACCGTGTGGCGTTTAGATATCGATAAAATCGTCTCTGAGGTTCCACCGCCTTTAGTGTCCCATAAAACAGTTTACGGTCTCACGTACACGCATTAAACTGTATACAACAAGAATAAATCATTATTAATACGCTGTAAACAATCTTTTTGTTCAGTAAATAAGTTGCAGACGTTTATGAGTTTGGATTGTCTCTTGCGAATTTTATTGTGTCAAAATATAACGATGAATCAAATACGTTTAAGAATTGATTTACGTTTTCAGAAGATACATTGTTGCAGAACGAATGCGTCAAGAACATAATTTAATTATAGGTACTTGTTTTTAGTAGTGATACATGTGTAGCACAGGTCTTGAATTGAACCATTTGGACTTCTCCACGCACAACAAATTCGCGTAATAGTTTCATCATCATCATCATCATCTCAGCCATAGGACGTCCACTGCTGAACATAGGCCTCCCCTTTGGACTAAAGTAATAGTTTACTTACTAAGAATACAATTTAAAAAGTGAAGTTTTCAACGACAAAGACGTTATAACGTTGCTTAACTTCTTAAAACTGCTTTACTTGCAAATGAAAATATCTCCACAGGTAACAAACCTCATGTATTCTTGAGTTCCCATAATAATTCGTTTAAAGTACTTTATATGTGTTGTATTTAGACATCATTTCCCTCCCGCTGCGATAATAGAAACAGTTTTAAAAACTTAAATTGGAGTTAAAACACCCACGGCAGGCGGCATCTGCATAGCCTACAGAAATTTTCTCGTTACTAGTTTTCCCATTCCGCGAGGGTCGGCGACGGTGGAATACAATTTAAAGTTGGCGACCGACCGGTTAAAAAGCAAAAGTTCCCTTTGAAGTTTCTTCGAGCCGCAGGCAAGGCAAGCCCTTCATTTTTACTTATTTTACAGCCCGGCCCTTTACGACCGACAGCCATGATGCGGCCCTATCTACACTTCGCAATATTTACTTTTTGATCTCTCTTTTGTTTTGTATTAGGATCTCATCATATTGTGTTTTCAACAGGAATGTCTTTTGAATAATTGGTAAAGCACTGTTTGTTGAATTCTATGGTGTTATAAAACATGTCTGAACTAGTAATTTAGTCGACTGGTACACAAAGTTAACAGAAGAAACGGCGTTTTTGATTCGTGTGCGTAGCACACGCAACCTCATTCAGTCCAAGCGAATTAACCCAAATTTCTATAGCCCAATGCCGGCAATTAGCGATCCAAACTCTAATTAATATTCAGAACAATACCTCAAATGTTTTCCATTCCTATATCTTGTAGTGGAATTGTAAAAGTTTGGAAGTTGCCAGGCACGCCGCCTGTATGCTAATCAGTTGCTTAGCGCGCAGAATGTGCACTTTAAATCAACAATTAACAGTAATTATCCAGTCTGAAACCTGCGAAATGTGATAGAGCCAACTTTCTCGGAGTCGTTCTGTTGAGCTACGGATTTGGTTCCACTGTCGATGGCGGTTAGTTCCACTGAATTTATATACGTATTTGGGGCGTTTTACCAGAACGTCTACTTTGACACCTTAAAATATTCACTATCAATAAAAAAGCCGCGTTACAAAATATTGACTTGCCCAAAATTTGCTTTCCTTTATAAAAAGAATAGCGCCACGTGGCCTATATTCTGGCGCAATGCCCCATTTTCACGCAGGAAGGCTGTCAGGGTGGACTGATAACCTGATGGTGATAAATAAGTGTCCTGCCATGAGCTGGCAAGTACATAACAACGCGATCTAAACACTGTTTATTGAGCTGATTAAAAAGTGTCCTGCCAAGAGCTGGCAAGTACTTTGTTATGTACATAACAACGCGATCTAAACACTGTTTATTGTTATGCCTTTATAAACAACTTTAGAATTAGTTTTACATAACATTGATTTACAATATGAGAATCTACCCGGTGTATATATATATTAAGTTTCGTGAAAAATGTGTTGGTTCCATTTTTTTTTACGTTTTGTACGTTTTTGTTGTATGTAGCGGCAGCCGTACCTAATATTCGTTTTGTGAACATTAAAAGTGTAAGTGCACAGTTCAAGAATGAGTCCCGTGCCTTATGTAGTTAGCTACCTTACATTTGCAACTTTTGGGTACCTACAAAAAAAATAGTTGCACCAAATTTTTTTTTTTATGTAGCCTAATCTCAAATATGTTAGTTATATGTTAATCTACGCTATGTTCATACCAAATATTATCAAAATTGGTCGGGCCGTTTGAGCGTACAGAAGTAATAAACATACAAACACATTCACAAACTTTCGCCTTAATAATATTAGTATATTAGTAGTGTGATCAATATTAGTAGGTATGAGAAGTGTGATAGATTGGATTAGAAAAATAGTTTTTGATTCCAACGAAATCACCGTCTACCTATGGAAACGCGCTTCGGTCGCAGACACGATAAGCTTTCGGCGAACTTTCAATTACGCCAAGTAATTAAGTGTCGGCGATAGACGTCGGCGAACTTCGCTCCTATTAAATTGCTTTACTTTTCAACTGTTATCTTCCCCAACCTCACAGCAGATTCCAAATGCGCTAAAAGCCAAACTTGGCATGCTAAAATAAAGTTCAAATTGCAAAATAGCGCAGAAAAGATAAGAGTTTGAGAAATTAAACGGTCCTTTTATCGTTTATGGGATCGGCTTAATTTTTCTACGCCCTCTGCTGACGCTAGAATTGTAGAATTTCATTTGAAAATACGATTCTAGAATTTCGTTTCAAATTGGATTCGACGAACGTGGACTTTAATTCAAATTGAAATTGGAGTGTAGGTACGTGTACTGATTAAAAGTTGAGGACTTGTGGTAAAAGGTTTCATTATTCTGATCTCAGTAGGTATATAAAGGAAAATTCTTTTTGAGCGCTTCAGGGGCTTAATTCGGATCGTCGAATGACTTCCGAATGACTGAATGAGCTCTTTAAAATATATATTTTTTGACTGCGGTGGAACTGGAGCTGGGGCGTAAGATCTTAGATGAGACTAGGGCTTGCGATTCCGGAATTGGCTTGTATGACCTGTATCGAATTTCCAATACCGGCCAATTTCGGAATTGCAAGCCCTGGATGAGACACGGTTCAGTTTCCAAAACTCTCTTCTTTCATAGATGAAAGAAGGAAGGTCTGCCAAGCCATGTGGTCGCGCATGCTGTTCTCGTAGCGTTATTAATAATTACAGACATTATATGAAAACATTAGCACTATTTCAGGAAGCGGGCAGTCAAACGAAAAGCGTTATTGGGACAGCAGCTCCATCGACCAATCACTATGAAGCTCCTATCTGCTGACGCTATCTATACGATTATGCTAGCCCTGGACGTCTCATTAGTTTGAATTATTATTAGTGCTAGATAAGACCATAGACGACCCAATAAATGTAAATTACAGTAATTATATCAAAACAGGTTATACATTTTGGGCGTTATATTATACTTTGCGATGCTTTTATTACAATTTGAGTCAGTAGGAAGGTTTGAAAGGGTTAAAAGTTTATTTTTTATTTCTTATTTCCTTTAATTTGATCATATTCTATAATTGATTTAACAAAGACGTACCTACCTAAAAATTCATTGTAATTATATTTATATATGTATGTATAAAAATATAGTTTTATTACAACTATAAAATTGAGCGACATGCACGATTTCTATTGACCGCGAATTAAAACCGGAGGCTTAATTTAATTTAGATTGCTATAAAATCATTTGAACGATGTGTCGAACCGAACATACCAAGGTCTGAAATGACCGCGTAATACAGTCGATATAAATCTATTTTTACTATTGGGGTTTCAGTAGGTAACACTGACAAATATTGTCATTTAACCCCATACCTCCTATGCCAGGAATGGTAGGTACTTAATATTTTTTCAACTTTCAACTTTGACACGTTATCATATAAAATCATAAATTATAACCGGTATCAATGGCTTCGCCTGCAGTAAAGGATAAAGTTGAATAAATAATATTGCTAAAGTACACCTATACCTAGTAGGTACCTATATTATTAGGACCTCTAGACAGATGCCATAAAAACGTCCAAACCGAACACCCTAGGATATTAACACGTTCGCAGACATTAAGAGACGTTATGTGTCATGGCCCAAACGAAACAAAAAACTACGCCAATCCTATAGTATCCGCGTTCGCGAACGTGTTAACAAGATGACAAAAACACAGATTAAAATTCTGTCAATACAAATAATGTAATAAGAAGTTACACGTCGATAGAGATACCGACACGACATCACATTTTGCTATTAGCTGGTTCTTTAGATAGTAGGTAGGTACATAAATTAAAACCCGTTTCCACCTCGACCTCTAAAATATATTCGCTCGGCTCTGTATATCAATCATTTTCACTTCCATGTCAAAAGAATAACAAAAGCCTTTAGGATTACTATTTTTATTGAATGAACGTCAAATAATATTGTTAAAGGCACAATAAAAAGTTATATCGACACCACTTAATGTCACCTGTAGGAAGCGAAGTACACCTAAATTAAGCAATATTTTCTCACCAATATATTGCTTCATTACGTGTGTAAAGCACATGAAATGCACGCATGAGCCAGAACTACTGGCGATATCAGAGCCGTTAATGTGAAGCCTCTTCACTTTGTACAAAACGCGAAAGTTTCGGTCGAATATAGTGAGTTCTATTTTCGATTCGAGCCAACGCTTATCCGCAAACAGCTCATTTAAAAATGTACTCTATACAATATTTATGAAAATATGTGGTCAATAAAAACAACGCGAATAAAGAAGCTTTACACAATCATTAGTTTCCGCATCCAGCCACCATAAACAAATCTCGAAACTCTGTATATATATGCAAATTGCTAATCCTAATTGCTGCACTCCTAGGACGTTCCCATTTCATTAGGTCTAAAACTGTATATATATATACACTTTCCTAGGCCTCCCCAAGACTACCTTGGTTAGTTCTACGTCACCTGTGGGCATTATTAATCAGCCAACCCATTTAAAATATTTTAAAGTAACAAGTTATGTCAGTTAAGTAATAAATTAGTACGAAAAATACAAAAGATGCATTTAATCAGCAAATGACCCCGCCCTTGTAATTTCATCTATCTATAGGTACTTGTCTGAAAAAGTTAAAACGAGCGTTGCTTGCAAAGTGATAAAGCTGTTCCATCTACCTCCAGCTATCGAGGGCGAAGCAGGGCAGGGTTTAATTAAAAGAAGCGTCAATTATACACACACTCGTTACATGGAATGAGAATGACGTTTTGACAGAGGAGGCCTTCAGTAAATTGTAATAAACTGATTAATTACATCAGAATTACATCAGCAGTGTACTTACCTATAGTTAAGGTATTGTAATTGGGTGATTACTGATGAAATATAACCAGCTTTATTTATTTTGTTATATTTTTGATTATCCATTTAAATCTCAGACTGTAAGAAGATGTCACAATGTAAGAAGTTTAAGAAACGATAGATGCCGAAATGCGATCTTGAACAGAATAAGTGCATCACTACGATTTCACTATGGTCGCTGGAATCATCGAACTGTATGGTCTCTATTAAGTAAGAGGTATGAATGATATTAATCGCACAGAGATGTTTAAATCTGAAAATGGATAGAAACATGATATAGTTTTTATACAGTTCAGATTTTATACATGCGATTAATACTCGGAAGTAAAAGACTACAGAACATCGAAAACTTCAAAAACATTATCTACCGTCTACCCATGTCGTGCGATGAACAAAGTTAATAGATTTACCTAATGTAAGCCAATAAATGTCTGTATCTACGGGGCAAGTTTTCCCCTAATTTGGTCTCCAAGTTTCCAAATTGTAGAGCCGAGCGTCATATTGTTCCGACAGCTTTAAATTATGCTCGCGTTATGCTCAAATGCTCGCTATTAAATATGGCTACGATATGAAAATAGTTTAGGAATTAATTTATAGCCTCTAATCGAATCGATTGCGAAACTATATGAGAAATGGGGAGTAAAAAAATAGTCCAAAATTGAAAAGCGTAATAAATTCGTATAGCTGAAATGTTATGTTAGGAGCGATTAATATAGGCAATGTTTGCATATATCCTTTAAAATGGTAACTTCCAAAGTCGCTCAGTGCAATTCGATTAGTAGCAATCGAAATGTATCGGTATCGGTGTTGGTAATTAAACATAAATATAGCGGTGATATTTTGGCCTACTCATTAGAGTAGCGCTGCACTGCACTGTCCGAGTGGTAAGTTAGTTTATAGGTAATTCATTTATAAAGACATCAGTCATCAGAGTCGGAGTATACGCAATATAACAAAATGGATCCACGGGAATTGTGTTATTAAAATCTGCAAGATGAGGTATTGAGCGCAACTTCACGATAAATACAAAAATTTACTGCCAGAGTACTTAAAGTGAAGTTTAGACCTATATGGCATACATTCTAGAAACAATGTTTTTACTTACATCGGTGGACGCTAATATTTCACTATCATTGGAAAAATAGGTACATTTTACATCACTTTTTTCACAAAAATACTGCTAACACTATTTAAATCACTGGTTACTTCATTCACTGTCAAACTGGACTAAAAATACTCTGCCATATTTTAACAAACGGTAGTCTTCGAATATTTTTGGGTCAGACATTTTAGTGCCTAAAGACAAACATTTTTAAGAAGCCGTGACAATAATATTGCAATAAAAAAATATTTTATTGTCTTCGGCGTTCTATGGTCATGTTAAATTTATGGGGCAATAAGGAAGTGTCGATTGGGAAATATTTTGACGAAAGGGTTGAATGGCATACTGTACGTATTTTTGTTGCTTTTTAATGTCTCGCCTGTGAGTTAATGTTTGTGTCATTGTTGTATGGGGCCATTGTTTGTTCTAGCGTTTTATTGTTGTTTTTTATTGATTTTGGAGTGCTTTTGTGTAAACGCGTATTTAGCTTGAACGTCGTTTTTTAAAGATCGATTGCTACGTGGTATACCTACTTTATATCAAATATGATCACACAATGATATTTTCATACAATTGCTGAAATCGGACAGGGCAATTTTCCGTGTCATACAATTTTGTATTAATTGATTTATTTTATTTCATGCGTTTCACCAATGGTTTAAGGCAGTACGGTGTCCACAATCTACTGCTAAATTCTCCCAATTTTCGTTGAGACATAATGTTGCAGGTGCTACGTAAAATACATGAACGTTCTCAGGTACCTACAGCCTGTGATGAACAGATGTGTCCAACCGGATTGTATAATGTCCTAGAAAAGCAAGATAGCAGAGTACGTTGCACGCTGTGAAGATATGTATAAACAGGTCCGTAGGTCTAGGGTCGGACCCCAGTTCCGGCACAAGGGCTCTAACGTTCCTTAACACATCAATGGGCGGAAATGCCAAAATCACACACATACGACTATGCAACTTAGAAGAGTTTATAATATGTACTTTCATGAAAATATTCTGCTTATTTTGCTTTTATTGCGTTAAGAATAACAATCTTATTTCTTATATAACAACTAGGTACATACATTATATAAGGCTCTAAATCGACATTTTCTAATGACATAAGGTAATATGCCTGAGATAAATACTTTAATGCTGTGCTCTCTTTACCGTGAAGCTTAACGTAGGTTGAATACCAAACACAGCTTGAATACCAAGAACATAATTATGTTATATCACGAACATATCCAATAGCCAATACATTTCTGAAATTACTATATGTCAATATCAATGGAATAAGGATCCGGTAAGTTTTGCGTAGATACTAAATTGTAGTGATATAGTGACGGGGTATTTAGAATGAACCAAATTTACATGTTCTTTATTGGGATGTTACGCTAGGATAACCAATTCCAGACAAGTACTGTTTACATACCTATCAAACAGACGTCCTACAGACTAATCCTGTAGGTACATATTAACGCAGACCCACGCTCATTTGCAAGCGACTGCATCCGATGTATCTACAATATTGTGCGTATGATTTCATTACTCAGTCGAAATTGGCCCTTATTTCTCTGTTGATAAAGTTTATATATTCAATGTTTATCAATTGATTGTTGACGCATTGTGCAGTGCAATCCACAGTATGTTTATGCAGTTTCTTGACTTTTACAATCAAGTCGACGTGAAGGGTACCCAGAAAGAACATTTCTAGCCACTTTTTTTTAAACGAGATTTTTATCTCTCTGTTAAACTTGCATGATAATAAATAAGCAAATCAATTAAAATATATATATATACTAGCTGTGCCCCGCGGTGTTACCCGCTCATCCCACGGGAACACTAAATTTATTCGGGATGAAAAGTATCCTATGTCCTTTCCCGGGTCTCAAACTATCTCCATACCAAATTTCATCTAAGTCGGTTCAGCGGTTTAAGCGTGAAGAGGTAACAGACAGACAGACAGACAGACAGACAGACAGACAGACAGACACACTTTCGCATTTATAATATTAGTATGGATTTCTCTTTTAAGACCTTAGAATGGTTTAAGGAAATGTTAATCTAAGACCATTTTTTGTAAATACTCGCAACGTGTTGTTAATTTAATATGAAATTGGTAACTGTCGAAAATGACTCCACAAGATAGGCTTTGCCGAGTGTGGTGGTCACATGAAAGTCATATTTTGTACAAATTTAAATGGTAAATAAATGTTATTTTTTTTTTTATATTTTTTTTTTTTATCTTAAAATATAGAGCACTAAATAGACTATAACTTACCACTCAGTTACAGATACAAATAGTTAAGTAACTTTTTTTATCACTTTCAAAAAAATATGTATACAAAAATTATATGGATAATTACATCGTTCCAAACTTTCAAATCGCTATAACTCAAAAAGTGGCGAAGGTTCATGTCATGTTCTTTCCGTGTACCATTCATTTCATCTTCAACTGTGGGAAAAAAAACAAAAACCGTATTAAGTTCTTCAAGTCTTATTCGACAATTTTTACAAATGCAGCGGCTGTTAATAATAAAACAAAAGCTCTTTATAAATTCCTTGATGTAATTAGAATGTTCTTTAACATTATTGAAGTAGAATTTATTTCGGTTAAGCTACATATAAATAAATAAATATTAAGGGACAATCTTACACAAATCGACCTAGTCCCAAACTAAGCAAAGCTTGTACTATGGGTACTAGACGACGATATACATATTATATAAAATACATATATAGATAACATCCATGACCCAAGAACAAATATTTTGCACAAATATCTGCCCCGGCCGGGATACGAACCCGGGACCGCCGACTCAGTAGGCAGGTGTCTACAAACCGAGCCAAACGCGTCGTCATATACTTAACTGTTAAGCTACACAACTACACACCATTACTTATAATTCGACTTCCTTACCTACATTATATGAAATAGAAAGAGATAGACGTGATATGAGTCGCGTATCGCATATCACAGGTTGTGCCAGAAGAACTTATCCATCAGCACTCATTATAGAGTCAAAGTACGGATAATACGTGTGCCGTGATTATGCAGTGCAGTGTGGTCGTACATCAGCCCATTACAACTGATTGTGGACGCTGCAAGCATTGATTAAGGAAGGCCGCGCGCATTGTAGTCGCGTCTGCCGCTCGATAAATAAATCGGTTTATTGCGCTCTTGGGTTATTTTTATTTCAGGTCAACTTTGTTTGGGAGAGTTATGGTGTTTGCCAAAATGTTGAAGGGTTAAACGATAATAAAATTTTCCCGTTCCAAATATTAACTTCGCCGAAAGTTGACGAAGCGACAATCATTATACTGTTCGTGTTTAACTTGTTAGTACCTACCTTATAATAGATTGGTTTGGCTGTTGTAAGTTGCTATATTTTCTTTGTATATTTAAAGCGTATTTTATTTGCAAAAATCTGATTTATTTCATATCCTGACGATAAACAATAAACGTAAATTTCTTAATCAAACCATGTATCTCCAGTAAATTACCCCCTTACGACCGTAAAACAGCTTTGTACGACGTCCGTTGCCATTGTAATTCATACAAACATTTCATATTTCACTTTATAATCAGTAATTGGTATTTTTAGCACATTCTTCGACGTTCTAAATTCTTGATGTGTGTGCCTTGTCTACTCGGAGTACGGTGTAAGATCGTGTGCACTAATAGACGAGTACCGGGTGTCTACTACGTACTTGGTGGTATTTAAGACTGGCGCCATGCCATTCCGATGCCACTTTTATTCATTTTACTCACAACGTAATCGATTGTACGTGGTATATTTTATTCAGAGGAGCGCAGAGTATTCTCACGGGTAAAATGCGATATTTTATTGCATTTACGATATTGTGATACAAAATAATACGAGAACATAGCGAAAGCTAGACTGACGCCGAACATATGACTCGCGTACGGATTATTAATTTCAATAAGGATACAAACATGTCAGCCGCTAAAGGTAATAAATATGATCGTTTCCTTTTTAAAACTTATTGCCAAAATATTATCAGCTTTGTGTCTGTTCATTTTCTTTGCAACTTCAGCATTTCATTAATTTTCAATGTGGGCCTGTTATATGGGACATCAAATCGGCCAGATGTAGGAAATATGGGAAAAATCTTTCCCATATTTCCTACATCTGGCCGATATTCCTTAACCCGCTATTTCATAACTAAAAAACAGAATAGTTGAAGGATTATGTAGATTTTTCATTGAACGGGTGAAGTTGCTCGCTGCTTTCATATTTCCTAGAAAAGATTTTCTACACTATTGTAAAAAAATCTAAGCGTACAATATTTTACCAGCTCGCTATTTTAAAGTAAATACTTACCTCATTAAGTTGCCTCAGCCGTTTCCCAGTTGAAGTTATAATTAAACGTGCCGACGACATAACCACAACGTAATCCAGGCAGCTCTAACCTTAGTACTGAAAACTTTAAGTATTTTAGTCTGCTCGTCTAGAGATTGAATTTCCAGCAGGTCCTCGTACCCGTGTGTCATGATCATGAAACTATTTATAAAACTACCCACAAATATTGACAAAACATCGTTGGAATTCTAGCACGAATGCTGACATAGGTGATTTCGGAGAGACGTCCAGATTAGTGCTTCACAATCTTCAAGTGCTCGATCTACGACGCCAATACACCCAGATTATCTATCTCTAATAAAATTATTGGATTAATTTAGTAACTATTGTATGTATAACTATGTATGTAACTATATAACTATACGTTACTATGTGTAACTATGTAACTATATATGTACATATTTAGAATTTTCACAGAGATTAGTGATTATGGTCGTTTCTATCACACTCAAGAACTAAATAAAAGACATATTTAAAAGTTATCGCTCTGTGAAAACCAAGTTGAGAACAAAAAATACTCAAACTTATGAATTACCCTTAAAAAGCTTTCCTCGTCTGTATAATTTTGAGTCCCATGAGATGTGTTACGTACTTATTGTTCTAAACAATTCGTTGCTCTGTCTAGGTACAACCTAGTAGAAAAATACAGAGAATTCTACTTCGGTTATTTACGATCCATACTCACATTGAGAATCAAAACATTTCCCGACTACGTGTCCGTGTCGCATTTTCCTAGCATTATTATTCAACAATTCCAAACCTTACACTTACACACATTTATACATACAAAATGCAGCTTATCCTGCGGAAGCCCCCGTCAGCTTGGCGAGATCCAACTCTTATTGTAATGCAAATGCCCCCGTTGTCTGCCTCCAAATTACCCCTTCGGTCAAGCGGGAGTCGACCGATGACCAGACATTAGAACCCACCCTTTTAAAACAAATTCGACCCCGCCATTACCGCTCCTCCCTTTCATACCCGCGAGCAATTCCCACCTTTGTACGCCCATTTATAAACGTTGATATCGCTTGGAGAACGCAGTGGCATCATTTAAGGACATATTTCATACAGATATACAGTTATGAGAGTTGCTAATGTGGTAAAGTATTATCTATGGAGTGTAGAAATGGAGGAGCAATTGTGCGGACAATAATTAAGGGTAGTGTCTCGCGTTACGGCTTTACGAGATGGGGATAATGTCTTGCGATTTTGTAAATGGACGCTGACGGACACAGAAGCTTATGGGAATTATCTTGATGGAGTTTTTGTCTGTTCGAATATTAAATTTCCTCCTATTATACGTCATTTTTGTTATGCAGATGCGGGGACATTAACGGTTCTTTTGTGCGGGTTTCTTGACTCGTCATGGAGATTAATTTAGCCTCATCTTTCAGTCATGTTGGTCACGGTTGGCATTGAGAGTTCGTTTATTATCCGGTTTGAACTAGTTATTTTGTATGCAAACACTGAATGCATATGCAGTTTTGTGTACCATTGTGGTCATCATATTACAACTAAAGAAATGTACCGGTTTTAAATAATCTAAGAAATACAATACGCAGTATTGCTTACCAGTTACTTTGTATCTAAGGCACTATGAAACTCGATGTAAGTATATTTGAGACCATTTACGACAGTTCAGTCGATAAAATTAAGTCAATTATCTTGTTTACGTGACGTTTATTTACAATGTCTAGTCAAACATGTAGCTTTTCAATGCAAATAATGAACCTATTCGTTAGATACCAAATATTCTATTGATTCAAGTTATGTGATATACAGTAGGCTATCTGATATTGATTGAGATATAAAGTTCCGTTTCTATTTAAGCCGTCAAGCGTAAAATAAGTATAGATTATGAAAATAATAAGCTGGAACAAGTTTCGTGATCAGATGGAGTCTGCAGCGAAATGCAACTCGACGGCGTAAAGTCATTAAAAGTTCCCAGTCCCACCACAGTGGGGAACTTATAAAACAAAGATAAAACAGAAACGTGTTCCCAACGAGGTGTTTAGTCCAGACACTCTCCCCTGGGCACGGCGCGCTCACAGCTTCCTCGCAATTTCACAAAATGCGATACAAACATACCTACTCGCACCCACCTTAGGTACAAAAGGAACGTTCGCAAAACAACCAGCCTTACGTAAACCCCCTCTCCCTTCACATTCAAACTTAATCGCTGGGAACGGAGAGGAAATGAAGGCACTACTAAAGACCCTTGTATAGTGGCCGACTTGTGTTAGACGGAAATAACTAGACAGAACTAAACTAAATGAGAATACATATTCCTTGGGGACCGTTTAGCTACCGCTAATGTGTTTCGAGAATAATTAACTAGTGCCGGGTTAACTGAGCTATTTGTGAAAAGTCACCAAAATAGACGTACCTTACATGTCCGCTTGCGTAACAAGCATCGTACCGACCACTAAGCGTCACGGAAACGTTTGTATCCAAAAACAAATAAATCAGATGAAACTCATTAATCCTCCCACAAAAACTCTTATAAAATCGCCATAAAACAACATTTAAATAGATTTATATTGTGAACAGGTACCAAAGTGGAGGCAGATATACCAGTGAAGGTAATCGATTATAATAGACTACCATATATCAAGGAATGGAGATGAGAAAAACTCATTCAAAATGGCCTTACATCCATCAAACGTTCGATCGAGAGAGCTCCCTCGTCCCCCGCTCTTCTCATTATATGTCTAACATCACACGGCATTCAATGAATTCTCAAGGTTCAAACCAAATTGGTTCTAACATTTATTCCATAGAAAACCTGCGGGCGGTATTATGTAAGCACGCTATATCCATTTATTTTATTTGAAACTGGCCGCAATTATGACAATAATTCAGATCATAAAAGCTATACCGATGTTCATATACGTTAGAATCGAATAACTTAATTCCGATCCGATTCTGCGTGAATGAAAGCGTTTTGGGTCGATATCTATATTTTTTTTATATTTATTGGAAACAGGTAAAGGTGTGGGAAGAACATCGAAACGATCGTGCACGGTTGATCGAACACAGATAAATTGTACGGAACAGTTGGATAGCCGGGCGATTTGATCTCCCTCTACCTTACATAGATAGAGGTACCTTCCACTACTGTGTGAGGTAGTCGAATACCTACATAGTACATGGTAATCCGAACCTGTTCTGTCGCTGCGAGGGCTATAAGTTCAACATTCAATGTTCGGAGCATTCTTTATAGGATAGGAAAATATTTTTGTGATTTAATTTGCAGTCGACTCGTCGTATCATGGAAATTTTAAACGAACGCCTTTTACGGATAACGCATGTATTCAGATAAGTACTTCATTTTATTCCCTATATAAATACTAGTACAGCGAATTGAGTGTCAGTGATATTAAATGATAATAGTGAAGTGTATTTAAATTTCATCCTCAAGTAACTATTTAATAGGGTTGTTAAGTTAATATAATTGGTTAATTAACGTAAGAGTTGTGTCACTCAGATGCCTCCACACGTACCCAAAAGCGCCATTAACTCAGTAGGAAGCAAAAGGGCTGGATTTGTGGCCGCACGGGGTCATTAACTGACAATCTCTTTAAATCACTTGCAGATCCTCCCGGAGGACAGCCCTGCCTTATTACGGAGGGTGGAACAGAATGTTACGAAGGTATTAAGAAATTTCACCTCCTTCGCTGTATACGTGGGTTCAGCAAACATTAAGTGCCATTGAAACAGTGTTAAAAATATAAGGACCGGACGATCCGCAGTGGATTGACTTACGTGAGATTACTGACTTAAACTCTGCTTATTGTGGCGTTCTGTCTTATATATGTAGTAACGACAAAAGTTGGTTTAAGAATCATAAAGCCTATGTTTTATTTAGGTAAATAATGTGTATTGTTACACAGAGTTGATAATCCTAATATTATAATAGGACACTAATTCGAGGAAGCTTTGCGATTTACCTATGCAATTTACCACCTTACTATCTTGGGTTTATTGCAATATTATATCGAAAGTAGGCTATTTATTCGAATGATATTAACGAGTTGACTTTTAAAGAAAGTATAATAAAATTAACCATTTCGCATCTGTTCTTTTGTACATAGCCGATAAGCCACTTTGAATTGTCAACCACAACATAGAGAATAAATTTATCATGGTAAGAAAGAAAATAGCATACGGTAACAGCTGTAAAACACATTTCCCTAAGTAGAAATATAGTAGCTAGATGATTGAACTGAGGTCCTTAATAACTACGCATACCTATATACGCATACTTGTATATAGATATAGCTATATCCCTAAGATTATCTATAAGTACTTATACCTACTTATACCTACACACCTCTATGTATTATTTTGTAAGGGTAATCATTCGCAAATGATTACTTTACTGCGCCTAATATTATAGGAAGACTACTTCAATTTTACGACCCTCATGTCTAGAAACCTTTACTTTTGTTCGTGAGCCATCAAACTCGCTCTGATGATCAAAACCAAAAGGTACTATCTGTATATTAACGTCATACACTCTTAACCTCTCTTTTTTTGGGACAGCAGTGCTGGTGGTACCGTAGCCATGAAAGTTTTAGTTAACAAAGCGCGTTCTTAGTTAAGTATCATGTGAACTACATTTACAAGTTGCCTTAGGATAGTTCTAACAATATACTCTTTATTTTCCTCCGCTGTAATATTTTATGACTGTGAATTTTATCTCGTTGCTTCAGCGCTGCAAATAAATGGTTAACAAATTAAGTTTGCGCTTGAGGGATGAGATTTCTTGCAATAAGCAACCTTATTTGATAGAAATTAGTGTTTTTTTTTGGATTTTCAGAGAAGTTTGTTTGTTGTTGGTAATTGTGGACGCATATTGTTGAATATTACAGGCAAACATGGGGTTAGCATGGTGCGCGATGTTGTGTGTGAGCTCGCGGTTTACGACTAGCGCTAGATGCAAGTTTTTGTATCGCGTTCTGTATAATATGCATACTGTGCGAGTTTTTGTTAAAAGGCTCGAAGGATAAGTTTAATATTTTACCTTTTTATGCGGAGTGTAGAAAGAGGCTTTTAACCCATCGAAACAAAAGGGGTGTTAAAATTTAACGTAATGTAGGTAGTAAGTATATGTACTTGAGTTACTTAGTCTTCTAAATCATTAAAATATTGATTAAGGTGTTTTTTAGAAAGGTTGCCTTAATCATCTTGATTGTTTAGTCAATTGGATCAAGAAAATTGATTACGTATACGATTCAAAGCCACTAAGATTTTTTTGGTTTTATTAGGTCGATACCGGCAAGTGCAGCGTAGTACGCTAGGTGGTCGGATGACCTGGTCAGGGTTGCGGGGACACGCTGGATGCGGGTCGCTTCTATCCGGCCCATGTGGAAGTCAATTGAGGAGGCCTGTGTCCAGCAGTGGACGTCCTAATGGCTGAAATGATGATGATGATGATGATTAGGTCGATGTGACATGGTGACATACCTACCTATAAAACCAAAAAGTGATTACCGACTAGTTCAAATAAACAAATCCACCAGACACTTTATTTATGAAAATTCAAAGTGGTTGAGTTTCAGTAGGGTTCCTTAAGTGTTAGATAAAAAAAAATCCAATACATAATATTATATATAAAGATAAATAAAATGCAGTCAGGAAAATTTTGCCACAACGCCCACCAACACAGCCTTCCCATCCATTCCACACAACGAGGCTACTAACCGTTGAATAAAAAATCATATCCGCTCAAAATCTGGTTACTCACGTATTGTTCGACACGCTTCCGATATCCTCCTCATCATTATAATTTGAGCAAACCCATACCCGCTGTCCTCTTTGACTCCCGCGAATACTAAGTGCCTAATTTAGATTTTTCAACAAAGCCAACGAGTATCCGGGTTCCTCTGATCGATCCCGGGCCCCTCAATTCCGGTCGTAGCTAAAATTCCGGGGCCATTTTTAAAATCCCCAATATCGGACCAACCGGTATTAGTTGACCTCTGACATTTTATAAACTTCTACGCCAAATCTTCGGTGGAGTTGGGAGGAGACGAGGTCGAACTACACTGGTTAAGTTAACTACAGCAGGTAGCTGGAAGCTAATTGTGTATTCTTTGCTCGCAGTCATAGTCCTTAATCCGCCCCCTTTCCCCACACCCTTTACTGACTTCAGGTATTGGACCCCAACTAGGCGGAAACTTAAGAACACCCAATAGATACTTGATGAAATTTTTTAGTCGCCTCATTAACATTAGCGAACTCATGAAGGGAACAATAAAGAAACAAAAATGTTGTTCCTATTAAGAGTATTTGTGTAATTACTAATGTCTATTTGGCGAACGTCAGTGAACATTGATGTGAACATTTACGAAATCTTATGCATGTGCCCATAACGACTCATTGCATATTCAGTTTTAATTAATCTCACAAAACGATTTTCTGTTTACAAAGTAGGTAATACAAGAACATTTCCGTTACTCCCTAAGGAACAAAATTGTGCTTTGCAGGGATTACCCCATTCTTACGCTCGTGAGATAACCATAATTCGATGGCGGGCGGAATTAACAAGGAGATTGTACTCTTCATGCCTACCTGTGCCTGTACATAGATGTAGGTATAAAACATCTCTTTAAAGGGAGCACCTTTAAGGATAGGCAAGCACATCTAGGTGGTCCGTTATAACGAAAACCCGAGCATTATGCAGTAGAACCCAATAACGAAGGTCGGTGTACAGAAAGGAAATTGGTGGGGAAAAATTTGCATTTTTATTGAAATTTCCACTCTTGGGTGGGGATAAAACTATGTCTTTTAAGTAATACGTGGCTGCCTTTATATTTACTTTAAGTCGCTTTGAAGGAAAAGTTTTAAGGGCATTCACGTATGAGTACCTACGTGAGAGCTGTGAAAATAACAGAGCCAGATATATTGTTGTTTTATAAAATGCATTTATTTTATTTGCATCTTAAGGTAGGTATGTGTAATATTTTTATTTTCTGCTTTAGGTACTGTTCTAGAGATATATTAAATGACTCATTAGCAGACCCATACCTTTAGGCATATACTTGTATTTTCTCAAATTATACATTATACCTAATTATTTGTAGTAAGAAGGGATTATTGCGAATTTGCTTGAACTATCTAAGAAAGCATGCAATAGTATCTAAAAAAATAACCTATGAACAATTGAACATTAGTATAAGTAAGTACTTAGGTTAACTTATCGTACCTATTATATGGTAGTTATGTTATATAATATACATGTTTCCACTTGTATCTTAGACGCTCTCCGAACGATTAATTTTTTACTCTGCGCCTACTTGAAGCATATCTGTTTGGCCCTGTGGTTGACTGGTAGAGAATGCCATTAGGGATTAAGTTCGCCATTTGTACTGACTTTTGATTTGTGCAATAATGTTTAAATAAATAAATAAACATTATCGTATTAAAATGATTCTATATATGTCAGCATTGATAGACTATTAACTGCATAGCTGCATATATTGGCAGAAACAGACAGTAGACAATTGCACAATTGTATTGCCGGAGTCGACTCCAAGGGATAAGGGATCATAATAGGAATTTTCCTCCAACGAATATGCGAGCCGATACCCTTTTCAATTGTATCGTTTTTATACCTTCGCCGTAATGAAATACTTGTCCTGTCTATATTGCAAATTCAATATTGGACCCGAAATGTTGTGACTTCAACTATTCTCCACATACAAAATGGACTACGTTTTTATTTCTTTTTCGAATACAGGAATTCACTCTCCAAATACTCGTTGACTTAAAATAGCTGAGTGGATTGGAAGCTGAGAAACAATGTCTTTAAATAGTTAGCTGTTTGGAGAACTCTAAAAATATTTTAGTATCAAAAACTGTTTTAGTAAAGTTATATTACGCTCTCAATAGGAACTATTTATAGTCTCGATAGGGTGTGATCCATCATATATGGTTCCAAGCTATTGTTTTCTCATATTTTGGTAACTCTTCGTATATATAACCCGTAAATATTTTTATGTTTCCTAGTGTACGTAAAAAGAGGAGGTAACGCGAGTACGTCCATGATTTACGACCCCAAACTAGGACATGAAAAGTACGCTTTTTTTTGTTCATCAACTGTAAATGTCACCGCAAATTGACTATAAATTCTGCTCTATTAAAATTTATAGCCTTCAAAACGTTTATTGTAACATTACGTAACTTGGTAACCCTTCCATGATAAAACAATACGACTGCGTGGGTCAAGGCAAAAAATATTTCAAAGTCCCTTAGTCCTGGATTATTAAGGTTATATTCGCATGATGCTTAGTCAATTTTACGATCGAGGGTCGCAGTGTTTTACGATCTCTTATCGAATCGAAAACTCCCTTCAGAACGACTGCTTGTAGGTAAACAGATTATGAGCTAATTTGAGTACCTGGTCTACTTGGTCTTGAAATGGCCTATGGACCAATCGTGAGAAATCGTGATTAGTTTGCCCAAAGGCAAAACAAAGCAACATGAAAACGTTCCAGTGTTTAAATTGCCCGACGAGATCAAATTATCATGATTTTCAATTTCTTTTAATGTCATTGTATCTTGATTCTTTATTTAATCAGTTAACTAAACAGTGTCTGCTGACTATGGTATGTAATAATTAAATGTTTGTTCTTTTATGCCGTCGAATTTCCAACGAATAATTAAAACACCTGAAATAAAGTAATAAGAAACCAATTTATATTAACCAATGTGAAGTTTAACGTAAGCCCTGCCATTTAGTTCGGTCTTACGAACCAACGAAAGGGACATGTCTGATCTTTACATACAAATCACTTGTTGTAAACTCCTCTGACACGACACGTATCTACCTTCCCTTTTTATTCAAGATAAAGCAAACACCGCTCTGAGGAGATAAAGAGGAGAAATCGACCGCAACTATATAAAGGTTTGCGCCGATAAAAATACCATGTTTATTTGCACGTCCTACATCAGTTATCCCGCCGAAGTAAATCGACCTACATGCCCCGCTAAAGAAACGCAAAAACACGACTCATGATGAAATGTATACGACTGGATTTCGAATGTGTCCCGTCACTCGTGCTGACGTTTCTGAGCACCCAACGAGTTGAACTTACACTCTGCTGTATCAGTAAATTTGGATCCCTATCTTCGAGCAATTTTTTTCCTAAAAACGTGATTTAAAAAGGCTGCCAAGCACCTTTCTTGATGGTGGAGGTGTTTTAAAAAACAGGTGGCTACCGCCGCAATGAACACTAAAAGGATTAAACGCTTACGTAGACAGTTTATTTTGAGGGAACGAATATTTCCGGCCTCCTTTGTTTACTGGGTTTAAGTAAGTATTTATTTTTTATCGGCCCTTAGTTTAATGATAGTAATGCAGTATATTTTTGTTTTCTTTTGTTTCGCCTTTGATGTCCTTAGGAGTAGAGATCCGTGTAACCGCATTACGTTGGAAGTTATGTACCTACCCGTTAAATAAACCTTTAATTTTAATTAGAAAGATTTTAAAGAATCCGGTTTTCAACTTAGCTTGAGTAAGATATTTTGCATAGGTGCGAATGACAAAGGGTTACCAAAAATTAAGAACGCAATAATAACGTTAATTATTCTGTGGTCGTTTGCATTCACGACTTTATTGCACTGTAAAGCTTACTTCTTGATTTTGTAGTAAATTTATTATAATCTTTACTTGAATCGATACCCGAAGTATGTATGTGCTTGTGCATACTATCAGCCGTAAACTAAACGACTTTACTATTGCGAATGCGTTTTACATAAGCGCTATAAAACAACTATTGGCTTTTTCATTTTGCAAACGATTTGCGGTTGCTAGAGTGGGACGCAAGAATTATGTCGATTCTAACTGAAACTCAAAGTCAAGGTTCATCGGAATCGCATAATTTAGAGGTGCTACGGCAACGTTCAGAATATTTGAAATAAACTATTAATAGGTGTTTTTAGTGCACTTTATTGAAGCTATTCTCTCTTTACGGCGAAGACCTTTCATTCATTGTTTAAAAGTATATACACGCAAACGTGCTATATGGCATTGATTGTATCTATCTGTCCTTCAATACAATACGAGTAACTATTATTTGTTTAAAAACATGTAGAAATCAAGTAAAGTATTTACCTTCGGTTCATAGAAACGGAACCTTTTCCGTGTTGATTGTTCCAATAATGGGTCGTTTATTTTAATCGGCGAAATAAAAGTCGTTGAAACGTTCATAAAGCACCGTCTCGGGCTGAATGCGAAACTCATGCTAATGTCGCCACCGAGTCGGCGTAATTGACGAACTTCCTCTCGCAGGATCACTCGATCATATAGATAGACGTTAAGCGCGCCAGTTATCAGAGCTCATAAGAAATTCCAATAAAGAACATCATGAAAAATTCAATAGGTCGCTGCCGAGACGCGGGAACGAAAGTGAAAAAAAAAAACGAAAACAATAACGTGGATTTAATCAGTATTCAGAATGCGCCGTGTCTGTCCACAGCTGGGATATTTGGCAAGCGGACAAATCCTGAGCCTGCGGATGTCTGCCACAAATCAGACGACAGACCTTTACGGCAACTACGAAAAACGTGGGTTGTTGACGACAACGCAAATTTACGGGGCAATTAACAAGAATTACGCAAGGAATTAACGAGCCACGGACTAAATTATGAACAGGATCATACTCTCACGAGTATAGCGCATTACGCGATAGTACAGCTTTACGCGAGATTATTTCTGCGCTGCGTTAGATTTATTCAATCTAGCATTTCAACTGGCTTTAAATGTTTCGATTGCATCTAAAGCAGGTTTGTTGCTCTACGAATCGCGATCAAATTGTCAAATTGAATGGAATTATGACAGTAACTGTAAATAACAGTCTCGTTACGCGTGTAGGTAGACGTTTGCTCAATTGTCTGAGATCCGAAATAATCGTGCCAATAATAATTCTGTGGCCTCTATCGTCGTAAATACTTGTTTCTTTGAACAAGGGTCGCTCCGGTCAAATACCTGTGTTTTAAATCAAATGCAGCGCACATTTTTGGGAGCGATATGTTTGGTCAAATGATTCCTTTGTTGGGGACTAATTTCATGCTCTGCTGAATTACTTAGGATTCCACGTATATGTCTCGACAGGGATTTATAAAAGACTTTAATCAGCAAGTGTTTTAACCTTCAAATTACCTTCAAGTTTGATTTTTAGGTTTTATTTTAGCTTCAGGTTTTGTAGGTATGGTTCGATTACAATTCAAATGCACGTTACGTTTGATTTTCTCTGTTTTGGGTACTTAGATACATAAAGGTAGAGTACTTACATGTTGGCACATATTTAAATTTTAGTTTCAATTTAATACTGTTATGAAATTAAAAAAAGTCTTTGTCCTCAGCACGCCTAAACGGAAGGACCGATTTCAAAAATGTTTGGTACACGCGTTGGGCATCCTCAGATGGTATAAAGATAATTTATACCCGACTACGCTAAAGCTGACAAATCATTACGTTCGCGGCCAACTTCTAGTATTGAATACTTTTAAGCAATACTTTAATCCGGAAACGAATTTTACTAGTAACAGGGCCGAAGGTGGACCAACGATCTTCTCAGGTTGCGGGAAGACATCGTGGATACAAGTAGCGCTAGATAGTTCATCGAGGATATCCTTGGAGGAGGTTTTTGTCCAGCTGAGGACGTTTTTCGGCTGAGATGATGATGATAAATAGGTAAATGTCGGACAACCTCACAGTCACATCACATAGAACAACTTATGAATTATTAGGTACCTACAAATATTGCACAAATATTTGCCCTTACCGGGATTTGAATCCAGGGGCATTATGATAAATGATGAATAGGTAAAATTAGATAACTCAAAAACAAATCACAAGATAATTTAATTTCGCAGTTGTGAAAATATGAAAGGATGTACAGTTTTTCAGTCCAGCTTTCACATCCGCTGTTTAATATAATATTATCCACACGCAACTTGTTCCAATTATATTATTTATAGAAACAGAGAGACTCTTAATAGTTTCTGACAGACAACGTACAATCTAAACCGGTAAATCAAGATATTTAAAAATCCATTCCAAAGGGAAATGATTTTAATGAAATTTGCATGGAAGTCCTATCAGCTCATACCTTTATTAAGTGCCTTTACCTGTACTGCTAAACAACGTATAAGTATTTTAAGAAGTCTCGTATTTATTTTAAATAATCACGTTTTATCTCAGAGTACATATTTTAAGATTTGCGGTAGCTTTGCCATTATCAGAGTTTAACGTTTGATAGGATAATAAATTTTATTTAAGATGGTGCTTCCTACTTGATTGCTGGTATAATTATTTATCTCGAGCATGAGTCACCTTATTACGTCTCTGGCATTATTCGAATATCTAAATATCTACGAGACAAATAAAAAAATCTAGACTGTACGTATTTTTCTATATGAATGTTCCAATGCCTGCTCCACACTGCCCCTAGGTACCTACTTATGTCTATCATAGTGATAGGTCGATTTACAATTATTAAATTTTTAAAGCTGTCTTCCAGCGAATAATTTCAACACAAAAATCGAGTTAGACATAGCCAATTATTTCATTTTGGATACACTGAATTGCAATTAAACAGGGACTCAGTTGTAGATTTGACACTGATGTCTATTCACTCACTTAAATAAAAAATTAGAGACAATAGGCAGTTTTATCGCTAAAGAAGTAAAGAGCGATAATTCCTTAATAATGCCAAATACCGTGATAAATCCAATCAGTCGTATCGCAAAGCTCCGTCAAATTAGCGACCAGGTTTAAACTTAGGTACAACATTGCAATGCGGTCTAAATGGTAGCTCCATCTAAAGTTCACAGAACCCGCAAGGACGAAATCCGTCATCCGTCAGGTCAAGGTCACGTCGACATGTCTCACTCACATATCTGCATCTGTGATCGTCTACATTGATGCCACGATGCAGGTGTAAGGGAAAACGGACTCTATGCCGTGGCAGAAAGGCTTAGGGTCATAAGATGCATTGACCCCGGATAGCTTGATTGCGCTGAATGTTACTTTCGTTGGTATTTTAGTCTGTAGGTTAGTTGGTCTTGATAAAATGTGTCAGCCTTAAATCATTAGGCAGTTTAGGAAGTTTGAAACAATGAAGTTGAACATTATCCTTTCTTACACCTATACCTACGTTCTTTTCAAATAATTCTCGCATTTAGGATACATATTAGTATACAATTCGTAAATAAGTACCATCTAAAAATTGTTACTACTTAAAATAACTAGCATCTATTATTTACTTCTCATTAGCAGTTTACGCCGTTTTCAGCTAATTTTGAAGTGTCGTACTTACAATTTAAATACAATAGGAGGCAGGACAGATTTAAAACATCCGAATATAATTTAGTACTACCTAACAAAAACCTTCAACGACCCTTAGACATGATTATGATCATAAAAATGCTGATTTTAAATAAAAATTATACATTGGCCCAATCGCATAAATAAGGCCACAACATATGGCACTTTGGGGCCATTTTCATTCCAATTTCATATTATTATTTTACAACTATAAATTTGGTTAAAAAAAGAAGAATGGTAGTGGCCGTCGGCAACACAAAGGATAGATAGATAAAGTTATTTAAAGGTGGTCTTTGAGTAATTATTTGAGCTCGAGATATGTAAAAAAACTAAATAAGTTCATTAAGCGAGGCCATTTAGGCGGTAATAAATAATTTCCACGTCGCTGTACCGGTGTCGGCAAAGCGAGGTAGGTAATGCTTATGGAAATTATTCTTAGATTTAGCCTCTGATTAAGATCATCTAGTTGTTTCAATTGCCCTTTAATTAAATTGTAGATATGTCACTGTCAAACATTAAGACACAGTAGACAGATAGAGTAGAGCTAAGAAAAGTATATCAGTGGCGTACTGGGTTGAAGATTAACGATACTTTTTATAAAGTAGGTAATTGATTCATCAAGAATCAATACATTTAATCTAAATAGATAAATTAGACATTATTAGAGTACCCGTTTATTATA
Organism: Apotomis betuletana; assembly: GCA_932273695.1. Taxonomy (NCBI): domain Eukaryota; kingdom Metazoa; phylum Arthropoda; class Insecta; order Lepidoptera; family Tortricidae; genus Apotomis; species Apotomis betuletana. Next base: position 27,648,945 of record OW026300.1, on the reverse strand, counting down.
AAATAATAATATAGAACGTGCAACACGATTGCCGGCGGCGACCTTAACTAATATTATATAGTTAGTTTAAAATAAAAATCTATATCATGCAGTTATTTTTGTAAAAACAGATGAAAGAGTGAAAAAATATGTGCATTACAACAAACACTTTATAAGATTTTTCTGAGCATGCATCAATAGGTATAATATTAGGTAAATGTCTACATTATTTTTCATTTTCATACAAAACATGAGCTTGTGGTAAGTTACTGTTTTTTCATCAAACGAAATTGTATACGTGAATGCGGGATAGAGATGGAAATCCGTGACTCCGCATAATTTAAAACATTCTCCTTATGGGTACAACAATATTACGTCTGTTAGTATTTGATACTTAGGCATATTTATATATGCAAATACTGCGAAATATTTTTTACTGTCTTTTTACCTGATAACACGGCAGAGCCAAAGAAGAGAGCAATCCATGTATTGTAGGAATGTATTTATTAACGTACTTATGTTCTACCGTAAACTATTCATAAAATTTTGATATTATGAGTAGTCAATTTGTCAATCGATGATTCGGTCTAAATCATAATCACTTATTCACAAAAATAAACGACTTTAATAAGAAGAAATTGTATTTCCCAAGAATTATCCGGTAGGTAACTCCTAACCATTAGGGAGTTATTACTACTAACAACTCCCAAAACAATGTAGGCAAGCCTTAAATATTACTACTAACATTTAAGGCTTGCCTTCGATTTCCCTGAGATGTTACCATCATATCCCAACATGGTGTTAATAGGACTACCTCATCAGGAGTGTACTCTTTTAAATAAAAAATATATTTGGAGACTTGGTCCATATACTGGACATACAAAAAAATACACAACATAACATAAAAAATACGCAACATAGAGTTGAATTGAAACCTCCTCCTTTTTGAAGCCAGTTGTAATTTCACACAAATACAAACTGTGTCAAAAATCTGCCTATTCATTATTCAATAATGTTCATATGTAAAAAAAAATGTTGTACACAAAACAGTTAAAAATATTTCACAAATAGCTTAGGTATAAAGGCTAGAATGGGCCTAATAAGCTAGAAGGGGTCTCCTTCAGTAACCTTTAGGCAATTGAGTGACTACGAAAAGAAGATAGACAAACTAACACGGTGTACAAAAAGTACATGAATTCGTAAGAAGTAGTTATTAAAAATACTTACTAAAACTACAAGTACATAATCTACAATTCAACTTTTATAGAAATCCAGAAACCTTCATAAAAGTAAACATACAAATAAATAGGGTATTCAAGCAATTTACAAATTAAAAAGCCATATTGTAAGGACTATTGTCATATTAATAAGGATTCAGACATGCATTTAGATATACCTACCTATTTCTTTCCAGTAATTTAATGTACCTAGATGCATAAAAAAACGCGTGTCTATAAATGATGGACTGTGTGGAGACATAAAAAAAAACCTAAATGGCATTATAATACAGTTTACTTAAATATTACTCAACCCAAGAAAGTTATTTTATCTATTTCTTGTCATAATTTAAATATTATAACTTTTAAAATGTATCTATTAGGTAAAATACATTATTTACCTACAGATTATGCTGGGTATTAATCCACTTAACAAATTATTTATAGGAGAACGAATTTACAAAACCCATACCAAGGACGGTCTAAAATCCTTTCATTCGGGCTTATGCTTCTTTAATCTGCCTTAAAATACGACGATACCTCCGCAATAAAATGTGAGAAAAGTCAGTTAAGTGAGTACATAACGACACATCACCTGGAGACCGCCCACGATTAGGTAATAATGCACATGAGAGAGATATATATAGGTATGTCTAGGCACGATACGGAAGAAATATTATAACTTTCGATTTTAAATGAGGTTAATTTTGATATTATAATAATGAATAATGCGGAGTGGGATTTATGTTTGGCGATTGACTCGTGGATGTAGGTTGTAATTGCATAAGCTTTGAATAAAGAAAGATGTACGGAACTAATTGTATTTAACCTATCTTCACCTATTGGACACAATAAATTTCCTAACTAAACTAATGTAAGTAGGTACCTATATTTTACGTATTACTTGATATAAGTATGATTTGAGGCTTTCCTTAAGTTAAGGTAACCCTACCCTAAGGATGGATTAGAAAGAACGCATTTAAAGCTTTATGATTTACAGAGTTGGATCCAGAACCGCATTTTGAAAGCATCCTTTGAAAACTGACTAAAATTTTAATGTCAAATTGCTTATCCCGGATTTTTTAAATGTTTAGATACCTACTTAGGTACATCAAGTTACAGTACCTACATAGGTATACCTTGTAATATGTTTTATCAAACAAAAAACAGCCAAAAAATCAAAAGCAAATGATTTAACAGATTTATCTATTCGGTACCCACCTCAATATTTTATACCTACGTACAGAAACTGTTAAAACTAACAATAGTGTCACTTTTAGTTTATTACTCTGAGATCTTAATTCCGAGTTAAAATTCTTCAAATAGTAAACAAAAAAATAGCAGCCAATTAAAATCCTTCAACCCGTTTTGGAGTCACTTGAAATTTTAAAATCCCTTTTGCCCGATTAGGGTGCATCTTAAAAGCTCCAAGCGATAAGTCCGACGTAAGGATGCGAGATGACGAGCGTAGGCCCAAATGCCGAGCTAAAACTCATTTAAATACGAGCCGTGTGATCTTTAGCACGCGGCAGTAGAATGTGTTTTAGAGCAGTACATTAGTAGGGACAAGTTTGTGAATAAGCGCAATGGTAGCATGCTGTGGCACGTATGACGTCACTCGACCAATGAGCGCGCGGCGCGACGGCAGCGCCACAAGATGGCCGCCGGCCGCCGCCGCTTCCCATCTTTAGGCCTAAATGTCATAGATTTATTAGTTTTTATACCAACCGGGTATCACTAGTGTTGACTTTTAATATAAAAAATAAATACAATATTAAATCTTTATAACAGTGAAGTAAGAACGGTGAAAAAGTGCATCTTAGATGAAAACGGTACGTATTTCCCTTTGTTTTTCTTTCAAGTATCGTCCGTGACAATGAAATCTGGTTTGTTTATGTGGTTTAAAATTAACCTCCTTTTATTTTAAGAACGGCCAGGGATTTAATGTTAAAGTTTCACAGATACATTTTTGTCACAATAATAATATATGAATACGAACAGCTGACATTATTTATATTTTTAACATGTGTCTAATCCACATACTTTATGTCAGATATAAGTACACATTGTCTTTTCATTTCTAATAGTTATTTATTAATGTATTACAAATAATGAAGTATTTAAATGATACATATTAAAGTTACTTAGATACCTCCCTAATACTTTAGTAATAAGTCACCTATCATGTTACGGCTTTCAGTCGATGTTAAAATAATAATTATGTGCCTACAAGCCTAAACGAAATGATGGCTTAACAAGCCAAGATTAAAAATAATAAGTTGTTTTATTTGGTTTGTTTGTTTTTTTTTAAGTAGGTATTTATGTATTTTAGAGACACAAATTTTTCCAATAAGATTATACCTACCTATCCCTTTGCGTATATATACTTAGTGTTGAAAAAGTTACAAATGTTACAATTAATGTAATTGACGCATAGAAGGAATAACGGATCGCTAGGATAGAATGTGGGCAGGGAACTACCTAATAAGTTTCTGAAGGTTAAGTTTAGCTTACCTTCTTATCTTGAGAAAATGCACAAAGACAAGTGAACAACTTAAATATTATAGATGTAAAGAAATTGCCGTAAATTAATTTAGTACTTATTCAATGCAAGAAACAGTTTATACATACATGGTTAATTAGGTAGGTATATCTAAGTGAAGCATACAAAAATCATCTGACAAAGTAAAGTCACAAAGCACCTCAATGTTTTGAACTCATTCTGTGATAAGCTTACACATGCCTTTTAAGTTTTTGCGTTAGATATATTTTTTTACTATGTCCTGTCAGAATTATTGCGAGCACATAATGTTTTGTAATGTAACTCTGGACGTATTACCTATAAAATAAATAAATATTAAGGGACAATCATACACAAATCGACCTAGTCCCAAACTAAGCAAAGCTTGTACTATGGGTACTAGATGACGATATACATAATATATAAATACATATTATATAGATAGCATCCATGACCCAAGAACAAATATTTGCACAAATATTTGCCCCGGCCGGGATTCGAACCCGGGACCGCCGACTCAGTAGGCAGGTGTCTACCAACCGAGCCAAACGCGTCGTCAAACCTATATGTTACAAGTGGATTGATTTGATTCACTATCTAAAGAATTATACCTACCTATTTGTCTATTTTAAAGTACACTATTTAACTTTCATCCTAGCTAGCTGCTTTAATATTAGGGATCGCTTAAATTATCCATGAAGTTTGGTCCGATGGTACGTCCTGCTTATTAACCATTCCTGGCAGGGTTGCCTTAAATGATTCTACCTACATACTACATGTATCCTGAATACGTAGACGAATACCTGCAACATAACATAACAAAGTGTATCAGGAAACTATTTCGTAACTTACCGTATCATACTTCTTCTTACTTTTCGTATCAAGTTAAGTATTTAAGTACTTCACACATCGAAGTACCTACTTCATTCATACATAATAAGTATAATAATATCCTATTGAATAGATACATAGGTACATAGTCAATCTTTAAAGAACTGTATCTATAAGCCATGACAAAAACCGTATCCTAAGGGTGCCCTGCATCTTTATCAAAGCTTATTTGATAATTTGGTACATCACCTTTGCCTACTTCTTATAGGTAGGTACCTATATAAGCAGATTGTCATAAGTACCTAATCAATCAAGTGAACTAAGATACTTAATGTATAAAAAGATTTTACCTTATTTTTTTCCATATATACTTCCAATATTTTTTTATCTTCTTCACATCATCTACTTAATCCTGCTGGACTTCTGATTCCTTTCCAACATTTCCAATTCGACCAACTAATCCTATAAGAGCTTCTTATTCAAAAAACAAGCGCCCAGCTATGAACAACCGATTTGGTTACTCACACAAAAGCGCTATTATTACTATTTATTGGACACGGGTTGGCAAATAAATCTTAATTTTTGTGCTTGCAGGGGATGGAACCACCCTCCTTTTTTGTGACCGCCCTTCGAGCGTTGGGCTTGTGCCATTTGACTGTGGACTGCCGAAGTATGCGAGTGGACATTATAATCAGAATGGTAATTTCTTATTATTCTATATCCTACCTAATACTTTTAGTTAGGCTCCAGGTTCACCGGCTGCCATTAGGTATTTTATGAGGACTTTTTAGCTTTGTCATGAAGTCTGCAGAGACGTTTACGGGGAAGTATTTTACAATAAAAATAAATTTGGTCTTTTAAAATAAGCCTTGGTAAGAAGTGTGCATACTATTTATGTATAATTTATCGCCCGCTTCGCCGCTTGTCAAAATCAGGTAAGATTAAGGTATGTAGGTAATGAAATGATTGCCAACCTGTTTATATTTAGGTATACTTAGATGCAAAAGCTGTACTTATGTAGCTTTATTAGTTTCTTAGCTTGTTCTGCCTACAGGCTTCAACGGGCGATCGAATATAGCCCACATTTAAAAAGTATACCATTTTTAGGGTTCCGTAGGACCCCCTATAATTTCGCCATGTCCGTCTGTCCGTCCGCGGCTTAGCTCCGTGATCATTAGTATCTATTAGAAAGCTGAAATTTGGTATGAGTATGTGTGTGTATTACGCCGACAAAACGGTAAAATAAAAACTTAAAAAAAAAGTTTTTCTGGTACCGGTCTCTCGAACACCTAAAGTGGGGGTGATTTTGTTTTTCGTTTCAACACTAATGTATGGGGTGTCATTGAATAGGTTTTTTAAAAATAATAGGGGTTTCCAAACATTATTTTTTGATAAAGTCAGCAGTATTGTAAATATTCGCTCCAAAAATTAAAAAAATAGCGTCCCCCCCCCTCTAACTTTTCAACCACGGGTCAAAAAAATATGGAAAAATTCATGAAAATGAGGCCTTATAGGTACTTTCAATGAAAACTATATTGAACAAAATCGGTCGAACCGTTTTTGAGTTATCGCAAAATTTCATAATTTTCTTAAAAGGACGTAAGTTGACTTCCAGAAGATAATAAGTAATTACAGTTACTTTGACGTTTACAACTTTTTATAGAGCTTGAAATTTTTCTCATAACTTAAGTGAAGGATGAGCAACTACGGAACCCTACACTGAGCGTGGCCTGACATGCTCTTGGCCGGTTTTTTTAAAAGAATAGTGCCAAAATGAACTAAGGGAAGAAAGAGAGAGATTAAAAATTTTGAGCTTTGACTTTAGCTTCCATTTGACATAAGATATGCGAGCAAAATTCCGTGTATAACGATTGCATAACTACTTATATTTTCTTTTTACCTTCTAATAATTAGGATTACAAGTACCTATAATTTATTTTGCAATTAAATAAAAACTATCATACCTTATGACAGTTCTCCTAATAAATATCAGTTCATAGTTTAATGATGATCGATTAAATTATAGATAAGAATTATTAAATTAATCGAACATAGGTAAACGATTTTATGTCACATATTCGTGTTATGTGAAGGTAATACTAGCATATCTCTGTTGCTTATCAGGCGTTATCGACCATTTTCTTTTAACTAAGTGTCAGGTAGGTACCTACGGCCGAGTACAAACAAGTTATTTAATAGATTCTTGATGGTTCGGCTATCGTGGCGTGTGTCGTTTATTATAAACAATCATTCTTAAGTATCAACAGAAGAGGTAGGTATAAGTTGTTGAACTTAGGACTTTGTAACTCTTTTGACTCACGTATTCAAGCAGTTACGTTATTTTGTACTACGTATTTAAGTTTACCTATCTATTAAAACATTCGCACTTTACCGTAGGTAGGTATAATAGGTTAAGGAAAATAGGTACTTTTCTAAGAATACCTAGTAGAAGTATTACCTACCCTGACCCCTCTACCAGACAACAAAAGCCTATAGTGATAGATTATGGATTTAGAGAATCAGCGACAAAAAAAAAGGGTATGTATATATCTACTGTGTCAAATAGTTTATTTAAAAATAAACATAATATACAACATATTTACAATACTTAAAACTAAAAGATAGGATATCTACTTGATAATGCATTTTATACAGAAACTTATGATATAATATGGTAGGTTAGGGACATATTAAAATACAGTTAGTAACATATATATGTTTTATTCAGGTCCAAAAATGTTTAAAGAGTTTACAGAACTATTAACCGACTTTATAAACATCGGTGCATATTAATCGTATCCTATTTTGTACAATCTTTACGACGTTACGATATAAACAATGATACTTATATGTAGCTAGGTGGTTCTCAGAGCTGTCCCTATGTCAAAGAAATGGGCTAGGTACAATAATGCTGTGCTAGCGGCAAAATAACACTTTAATCAATCTAGTTATACCTATGCCAATTAAAATGCTCTGAGAATCACCCAAGTTGGTAATTATACCTACTTAATGTAAAATAAAAATTTAAACATTAAATATCCATGTTTTATGTAGCAATCAAATAAAGTACTTAACCCCTCGTATGCTTAAGGCACATCAGTGCATGACATTTGAACTTTCCTTTAAAATATAGGTAAGTTAGTTTCAATTAGATTAGCAATTTTTTTACATAACGTACAAGGGGTTAAAATAATACCTAATGAATTGGACAAGTGGCGTGGCGTGAATAGTTACCCAGTTCTCACCTGCTTGCCCATTTCAGAGTGATTGAGCACTATTGCTATTACACTATTCCTATTGAAGGAAAAGTAAGCCAAATCTACCCCGGCTTACCCTGAGTTTTTGTCTGACGCCACGCCACTGTAAGGTACAGGCAATTCCGCGTTAAAGTTAAATTATTTATATAAGATATATCACTACATAGTATAAAACAAAGGCGCTTACTGCTGTCTGTCTGTCCCTATGTATGCTTGGATCTTTAAAACTACGCAACGGATTTTGATGCGGTTTTTTACTATATAGAGTGATTGATTAAAGAGGAAGGTTTATATATGTATAATACATGCATAATTTATCAGCATTGCACACGTGCGAAGCCGGGCGGGTGTCTAGTATAATTTAAAACTAAAAATTGTAGTTATTTAATGTATTTTTATTTATTGTTCACTTTAACAAAACCATAAAAGGAAGATTCGAGTTATTTGCTGATATATTATAAAGAACTAATTTTCGTTTGTATTGTATTGATGTAACTAAAACGTTAAAAAGTCTTCGGCTAAAGCGTTCTTAAGACTTATTTACAATTAGATTTACATAATCAAAAGAGTAAATGATTATGATCTTTTTTTCCAAGTGCTTAAGTTATACCTACTGGTTATACCTACCCAAGTAGGTATGGAATACTAGTGAACAATCTACGCTAAATCAGCAGCACAGATGTGAGATACCTACAAATGGGTGCTACTTTTGTTTCTCGCACACCTTTGTACCGTCGGCATGCGAATGAGTTTACAAAAACAGATTGCCTGAACGAAGCATCCTGCCGCCCAACTTAATAAGACTTTTGCTGAAAAAATACGGCAGTCGCAAGGGTTCTGGTTCACCTGTTAATCAACATAAAGGTATTTGGCTTGTTTAAGGAGATACATATCCTTAAAGATATTTTTATCTTTAAGTACCTAAGTATATCTTAAACTGTAAACTCATATATGATAAACATATATTTTATATCATCTCCTTAAACAATGCCAAAAGCTTAAGCCAAGCTTAAAGATACCTTTATATCGATTAACAGGAGAACCAGAACCCTCAGCGGCGTAGATAAATAGGTATGTTAAGTATACTTCAATTTTTAGGTACCATTTATTTATCAAAAGTGTGAAAAATGTGCCATATTGTGATATTATATGCTATCCTTTAGATAATCAATAAAAAAACATTGGCAATTGGTAAAAAACCATCATAGTTAATTGGTCTTCTTATTTCTTTCATCGCATGCCAAACGACGAATGAATGAAAAATTATGTCGTAATTATTTGTATATTTTAAACAACTATTTTACAACTGAATATAAAGACTGCAAAAATATAACCAGAGTCTAAGAATACCAACAGGCTTACATTATATATTATGGTAGATACTTTGCGCCTCCACCGCCTTCCCGGCTTAAACAAGGTTTCAGTATTTTACAAATTTATTATTTATCTAGGCATAGGCGCGGGATTAAACTTCCGCCGAGATAGGAAAACGCCGCTCTATTTACGCAAATACTTCCATATTACACACTCGAGCGGAATATGCGTACGAGTATCTTATCTACTCGGGTATAATGTAGGTAAGGTAATTTAATGAACACTCGAGGGGCCCAGGTGGCGAAGGGAGCGCTCTGTCTAATGTCCATCGACTTTTTATCTCCCGACATGCGAGTTACAGCTAGGCTTTAAAACTATGCATCGACAACGTCAAATTATCGACTCACGTAAAGCGTAGGTATATGTGATTCTAATAATGTTGAGGTAGGTTTGACTAGGTAAAACTTCGTCTACTAGGATATCTTTGTTTGATAACACGGCAGCAATATTAACGCTTAGTACGCCTAGGTAAACTATCAAAAAACATTACGGGGTGCAAATAACAACGATCATGGCGTATGTAATGAAATCTTGCATTGGGATTAGTCGTGGGTTGGTCGGCGCGCGCCGGCGTAGCGAGGGCGGCAATCGATGTCGGGCCGGGACGCTCGTCCCGACGCCAGCTAGACCGACAGACGCCCGCCGACGCCGTGCCAGCTCACACGTCCCACGCCTGCCACACGACCACCATCCGTCAACCATCCTTCACTGTTTACTTATCGGACACGCCGCGCACAGCTGACTGACCGGTAAGTCACGTGCTTCCACCCCCGACCTTACTTCGCTCGGAGCATTTTAGTGCTTCTACTCGCGCCATTCACGTGATTTTATAGACACTCCGAAACGAGAAGCTTTCGTTTGTGTATTAGAATCAATAAAACGTTGTTGCGGACCCGGTCTATTGCGAGGAGTCGTAAATTACAAATATAATGCATCCCTTGCGCTCTTTCATGGCTTTAGAAATCCCAGACTGTCGCTCGTATCGAGTCAGATTCTTTAGTTATCTTTACGAGTGGTGGTCCAAACGGCGACTCTTTTGTAATTTATCCTTTTATGTGCAACAATAGACGGTGGACAAAAGACGAGCACCGAGGCGTCGTTCCCACCTTGCCCGGAGTCGCTAAAAGACAATAGCCCTCTTCGCTACCGGCTGGTTACATTGCGAATATAATTTTTGCAAACCAATCCTGTCTTTTTGCGAGCGTCGTGAGCTCCCATTGGTTTTAAAACTGACAATAGATAGTTTCGCGACAAAGAATGTGTATTTTTAAAACAATTTTCCATTATGTTTTTCTATTTACGACGGCACATAGTCGATTCGCTCGAGGCGGTTTCCGATAGCGGAACTTATGTGCTATCAGTGTAACCCTTTTCGCGTTGAAAACCCCAGCGTGTTGTAAATCGGGTGTTTTATTTTATAGATGGCGGTCCCCAGGGAGGCCGGGAGCCGGGCTGCGGTCGGCAGCTCTTAACTTATTACCAGGACCCCAGGATGGAGCGAGAAAGTTTACATCGGCAATAAACCGATTGATTTCTGACAATGCGAGGTTCTTTCGAGACCCTCTCTATTATCGACTGGCAGTTAACACGTCAGTGAGTATAATCTAACATTTCTTCGAGTGTTGCAGGTTTCGGTGAGCAGAGAAGAGAAGGTTCAGCACAGAAGAGTACGCGTCGCCTTCTGTACGTATACTGAATGTATCCTGAGTGCCTCATTCTTTCCGGTATACCTTCAGTATACGTAACAGAAGATGACACTTGTCGACCGAAGACGAACATTGAAGAACTCTGAAGTCTTGATCTCATTCTGGGAAGAAATTTTATTAATGTGATTTCTAAATGTACATGCCAATGTATATTATATGTGTGTGTATAATTGGGCCATATTCTTAGTTGTACTTACTCACATATGTTAGTACTTAATAAACAGTTTTTAGACTATCAAAATATGTATCTTAATCAAGCAGATACTAATTTGTAAGTAATAAATATATGTCAGTATGTACACATAAAATACATTTGTTATTACATTATTACAGTTGAAAATTGTAAATAAAATTTGTATACATATGTCTAAATTTAAATATCTACTTTATGTAATTGCACTAATTGTTTACCCATAGTAGGTACAGTAAATTATTACGTCATGACATGTAATTCAATAAAAAATAACAAATTAGAAACTATATAATTTTATAAATGACTATTGTAAGTATAACAATCTCTAAACAATTTCATAGCTTGTAAAGTATGTGTGATATAAATTATCTTGTTAACATGTGTACATATGTGTTTATTAGAATACAAATTATAAATAGTCAATTATTGTACCCATATTTTTCTCAACAGGTATATGTGTGACAATATTAAATATTTTATTAAAGAATAACACACTAAAAGCTTGTTTTATTCATTTTCTTAAATATTCAAGTAGGTGTCCGCCAGACATGGATTAAATCATTCATTAGAAATTAAGCATAATCTTTTGAATTTATAAGCTAGACAACTGTTACATTAGCTTCATTAAATTTTCTGATTAAAAAACTAGTGGACAGTAGATGAAGTCATTAGAGTAATTTATGAAATAAAAAATTGCAATAATACCAGAGACTTTCAAAAATAGAACTAAACTTAAAATGAAACTTTGAATATTCAAAGACACTGTTAAAGATATTTTTCAGCAACTGTGATGGAAATATGTTGTTAATGCGGACTTTACTTACCGATTCAATAAATACCATACCATAGCCATAGCTATGTACCTATTTTATAATCGTAGGTGCCTACTATATCTATAGAATCCTAGTCAGAGTAGATACTATAAGACGTGTGGTAATCGTATGTGGTCGTCATAAATCATCCATCCATGCGATCTAACTTCGAACTTGCCTGCGGTAGGTCGTTCATAGCATACATAGCATTTTCCGAAGTTTGATCTTTTATACTAGTTTCCTTTGGAACACGTTTGATATGAGTTCGGTATTTATCAGTGCAATGAGAAAATTTTATATACAAGGACAGGGTTCGACTCCCAGTCTCTCGTCCCTGTCTTAGAAATAGGTGATTATTAGCCAGGTGTTAACCCAACTCATACTTACTATGTAAAAAAACGAGACTTACAATATTTTATGACACTAAATAGCGCCTGCAGCCGGAGTGTTAAGATGCTGAGTCCACATCCACTATTAAAACTCAGTTTTAAATAAATAAAAAGTAAGTATTATGCATATAAAATGCTCCTACATAAAGCAAGCTCTGATCTGATTTCTAGACGAAATTAGGTATCCAAACTACTCGGTGTACCTATACCTAAATAGGTATTAGGCTTAATAAATATTTAGCAACAAGTGTTGTCATCACGCTTACACTCGGCGTCAATAATATCATTAAAAAAGCTACATATACACTATACTATACCTAGCAGTTAAACGCTTTAACAAGTGTGATAATCAGTCAAGTGTGAGTCGGACTGCGGACTTCCTAGTGATTAATGGCATGTCTGACAGATAGGGTGCATGTTTACATGCACCTTCCTCCACCAGCGCATTCAACATCATTCATTACTGCTAAACATGTGGAACTTTACATACTATGCTGCATCACCTATATAACTACCATGTTTATGCAATGAAATAATTTCATTTCATTTCATTTCGTTTCAACGGTGAATGTCTGGACGCGCTATATATCTACTGTTCAGACTAGCTATAGGCAGATAGAATCTGATATTTACTGAGAAAAAACCCGACTGGCTAAGCTCACAAAATAGAGTAATAACATTAGGTATATAAGTATAATTGAGAAGACAACAAGTACAGACAATGTTAAATCTATAGTTATAGGTACGTATAAAATCACTAATCAAGGTGACTTCCAGTGTTTTGTTTTCTAATCGAAGTGAAACTTAGGAGGCATTACCTTATATTAACTTTTCTATTGCACAATATCTTCGATTCAAATCCTATATATGTACATATATACTTATATACCTTGTATTATATTATTATTATTATTAACGAGTTTCATATTTTTCTGGAAATTTAAGCTCAAAAAACTTTCCGAAAACATGAAAATCGAAACATAAAGTCGGAGACTTTACTTTTTTAAAGCCTTCGAAACAGCGCCATCTCTGCAATAAGCCCGGGACTTTTAGGAACCTAGTAAGCTAACAAGGTCTATGAAGTGGCAGGCTTGCTGTTTCATCAAAACTTAAATTAGATTATAAGATGGAATTTAAAAAATATATATATTTTAAATATGAAATCATATATCTAGCCATAAAATCGATTCTAAATTTAAACGGTAGGTAACTACAGCAAAAGTAGGTACCTACCTAGGACAGGACATGGCTTTATATATAATAACATAGAATAGCTTATTTAACTTTGTTGTTTAAGTGCGTACTATTTAATTTTATTTAAATGGTATACGTATAAAAAATACACATTTAATTGATACACCTTAAACATAATACGGTTTATCAGATTTACTATATCAGCTACAAACTTTTTATGACTTTCCCAAAGATTGAAGTGTTTTTACCAAATTATATCAGTCCGTTTGAAAAATAAGGTCTTCGTTACACAAGAAAGGCCTATTTTATGACTTTGCTACTGACCTGAGGCACTACCTACACACTTAATTATCTCACAAAAGATAAGGCAATTCTGGAAGAATATCAACATTTTGTAAATGTGTCCTATGCTTTGGGGCTAAAGTACAATATTGAATGACAAGTATGTGTGATGAGTTAGTACAGTCTAAGATAAATAAGTACTGTAATTTCTTGAACTTACAAATAATCAATTGTAAGTAGGTAAGTATAAGTTTATATAGATCGATAGGTACCTATGCTAAATTACAAAAAAAAAACAATCAAAGTTTAGGTTTACGAAAGCAAAAGAAAAGGAATAAAATATAACATTATTTTAATACGCTCCTTTTATTATAATTTAACTAGGCTGAACTAAAAAATGATCTTCACAAAACAAAACGAATTGCCTTCGTTAAAACATCTGGCGTTTTAAGGGTGGTAAAGAACAATAAACCATTGTTTCAAAGTGAAAGTCAAACCCTTCCGCGTTCATGGTAAAGGTATTCAGGAAGAATACAAACTGTAACAAAACAGAGAAAGTTTTTGAGGTAAATAAAAAATGTTCTATTTTTGAAACTGACCAATGGGAGAGCGGAGTTGCAACTTTCTAATTTAGGTCAGAATTATTGTTAGCATTTTTACCATCATTTGCACGGTAGCTTTTGAATGTTACGTAACAAGTTAGTTCAGAATTCAGACTTCAGGCATTCAACAGTTTTGTGGAAATTATAATTAAGTTAAAATTATTCGGGGTAGTGTAAATAACAAAATTATGTCAATTCAAACGAAAAAGAATCAAATGCGTGAACAAAAAAGAACATACCTATATATTATGTGCTAATGTGTTTCAAATGTGCGTGTTCTAATTCATCATTAAACAATAAGATACTACTTACATACTTAATTCATTCAAGGTAAGATATAAGAACATTATACAATTAACGTAGTTAATAGTTTCCTGCTTTATACTTGGCACAAACTATACTAGACTTATTTACAAAAAAGTAAATGTCGACCAATATTATTATCTTTTTTTTATATATAATTTATTTTTTCTATTAATGTTTCATGTTAGGGTTTCATTATTTAGCACCAGTTAAAACATGTTTATATGGTGACAGCACTCCCTGTTGGGATATATATATATTTTTAATTCAGACATTAAATAATAAGAATTCGTATACCTACCTATATAGTAAATTGTCTGGTAAACTTATCAATCTAACTTTGCTCCCTAAAATACTATCAAACTAGAAACCCTCTCAACATAGCCTATTCGATAATTTTCTTGTAAGCCAATCGTTTTCCAATCAGTTATGATTGTACGTGTCTGACTGTACAAGGCATCTCAGCTAAGCCGTTCCGATATCGTGGCGCGAGTGAAAGAAACGATCACCCAAATCCTGTTCCAGCCTCTGACTAGTTAAAGAGTAAACGAGATAAATGTAAGTTTGATTGTGTGGCTGCGAAGTGGCAGTATCGAGCGAGTGGTCGCCATGGCAACAGACAATGGTTTTTGGGTGCATATTTTAGGCTGCGTCGGGGTGCGGTGGGGCGGGGCGGGGGTAGGACGAGAGCGGCAGCCATCTTTAAAATTATATTTCCAGTTTGGGTGAACTTCGATTTCAGCTCAGCGTTTTCTTTCTTAGGAAGGGATATGCAAGGGTTGGGATGCTTTTTGATTTTAAATATTTGTGTAAAAATATAAGATATATTTTTGGAATTTATACAAATGGGTTATAATAAATCTAACTTTCAAATATTAAAACGTTCGATTTAGAATAAATAGATTTTAAAATATATAACTTCAAACATTTTTCATTTTAATAATAAGTACCTACTTAGCAAATAAATATTGAAAATTTAACCATTTAAAAAAAAGACAACTATATTTACAATATTTTCTATTGTAAAAATAACTACCACATAATAATATGCGTTTCTAAAAAAAAAAAATTAAGCCATGTTGGTAAGAAGTTCCTTTACCATGGAAATTCATGTGAAAACCTCCGATATATACACTTTCATATACTCAAGAGGCCCCGAGTCGAGCTGAGGCCGATCGTAAACCGCACGATTAATGTTCCCCAGCCTTCCAGCCAACCGTCCATCCGACCTTCCAGCTTTCATATTACATCGACTCGCTTGACTTTGACTTGAAAATTCGTTCACCCTTGGAAATCACTTACAATTTTTTTTATAAGTTTCCATGGAATTGTGGTACATTTGTCTTTGAGTTACTTGATTCGCTGTGTTGTTTTAGGTATCTAATTTACATAAGTACCTATCTAGTTATTTAAATTACCTGGTAATAATTTAGTAACATTAAGTTACGGTACGTACGTTAGTGCGTTTTTATTTGGATAGGTATTATAGAGACTGACGCCTACTGAGCAGTTCTGAGTTCGAATCCCGGCCAGGGCAAATATTTGTGTGATGTACTCGAATATTTGTTCCTGGGTCATGGATGTTATCTATATATGTATTTATCTATTATTTATATCGTCGTCAAGGACCCATAGTACAAGTTTTGCTTTAGTTTGGGACTAGACTAGGACGATTTGTGTAAGATTGTCTCTTTATATTTACTATTTATTTATTTAAAGTAATACATTTCAGTCGTTAGTATTATAAAACTAAGTTTAACTCATAAAGCCTTCGAAGCAGTATGGCCTTAGTTTATTTCAGTAAAAGAAAATATATGTCATTTTAAAGTATCTGGGGCAACGGCAGTGCCCCCGCCAAGTCGAGCAATCGCGCGCCCTGCACGCCGTATCATCTTTTTCTCGAAGCCATTCAGAGCATTTTCAAACCCCCTGTATAATTAATTAGTACATTTTATGCGGAACGGCTAGGTTCTTCTTGTACAAATATAATTGTTTTTTTATTATTGATAAGGAAGGTATACTTAACCGCTTGCGTCTATTTACCTATATAGGTAGGTCATCAAAAACTGTAGGTATTAGCTTGAAAACTTCTTTTTAAATGGCTAACGACTTTTTAAAAACATGAAAATAATAAAATTAATAAACTCAATAAAAATAGCAAAAAAAATGGCTGACCAAAAGAATATAACGTACCTATGTATAACTAACAAATAAATAAATTTACTTACGTAAACTCGGGTAACAGTAGGTAGGTGGTTTTATCGCTAAAGAGCGATCTCTACCAGGCAACCTTAAGTTCAAAGTGAAGCTTTTGAGTTATGCTACGGTTAACCTACGAACATCTTTCGAGTAACAGCTAAGGAAACAGGCCGCCTGACACCCTTGGACGGTTTTGTTTATTGCGTAGCGCTGTTGCCCCGAAGATGGGGTCAGCACGACCACGGTCAGGGTTTGCCCCACCTGATTTTGCCAATTGTCGTCCTGCCTATTGAAAATATCGGTTCACATATATAAGTACACATTGGTGATCTCTTTTTTGTTATTTGTTTTTAGGAATGTTTAAGTTTTAGATTATAGCGATTTGAATTATATATCTTATTACATTACGCAGGTAAGGTAGACTGTTAGGAAGTAGGTAATAATTATACTCTTTATATTCTCAATCTCAACAGAAAAATAAAAAAGCCATGCCTCCCAAAGACGAACATAACGTTATTTTATTGGACAGCAAATTCCAAAATAAAGTAACAAATACTTACGTGTTTTAATAACCATTATTTTATAACACGTAATACAACCGAATTACGTCACCAACCCTTCCAGCGCTCCTTCCGTCCAATTTGAACGTATTACATAACACATTTAGCCGTATCTTGTACAGATAACAAGTCGTAAAATAAAAGTATGAACGACAAAAACAAAAGTGCTTCTCTCCGCGACCTAACACCAAATTTTGATGAGAAAATTACATGAAAATACGACGTTGCGAGCTTTTGATAAGGTACAAAATTAAACGATAAAAAACTGGTTAGGGGCTAAACTAAATGCAAGCGCTATGCTAGGGTGATGGTGCGATGTTAACCCTAAAGTAACGTCACTACGGATCTTAATCCGTTTTAATCGTTGGTTTAAATAGTATACTTAGAATACTTACCTTTATATCTACTTACGCTGAGCCATATCATACCCATAAGCATAGTTTTACTCGCGAGTTCAGCCCCGTACAATTTGAAATTTGAAAAATGTTCGTACGTCATTATCCATTTCACTTCCTAATGTCAAAAAGCCTTTCTTAGTGTATGTCTAGATTTCTAAAGGCTTATAAAATACTAGCTGTGCCCCGCGGTGTTACCCGCTCATCCCACGGGAACACTACATTTGTTCGGGATGAAAAGTATCCTATGTCCTTTCCCGGGTCTCAAACTATCTCCATACCAAATTTCATCTAAGTCGGTTCAGCGGTTTAAGCGTGAAGAGGTAACAGACAGACAGACAGACAGACAGACAGACAGACAGACAGACAGACACACTTTCGCATTTATAATATTAGTATGGATAGTATGGATGTGTTTCAAATTGTATGTTCCATCTTTCGGCCGTTTAGGCTGTGCGTTGACTGTCAGTGCCAATAGCTTTGCGTCATATTACATAATTTTTTACCTTTATGTATATGATACATGGGTTAATATATTAATCAAAGTCCTTATCACCACTGAATCATCTTACAGACTTAGAGAGACTTTTACGAGGTATGTACGAGTATATATTTGACCGACTTGTAATAGCGCATTTCCATGCAGGTCGCCTTAGCAATTTTTCCAGCTATTTTCTTATAAAATATTTGAATACTTTAGGATCCAATATATCTGATAATGATGTTTCTTAACTACTCATCGTCAACGTTGATGAAGGTGCTTAGATTATTATTAATCGTGAAACTAATAATTTATGATTTTTTGTTACATTTACATTGCGTTTAGGTGATGGTGTTTGTTTTAACTTAAACAATTTGTTGTTTGTTTTTTTTTTTTATAAATGCAGAAACAGGTTTTGAATGTTCCTTTAATGTTTGCTTGAAACGAAACTGCCAGATCGGTTTTCAGCTGTTATCTGTCGAATCTCCAATCCCACGACATGCCGACTTAAGTAGGTTGTATCAGGCATCAGGCTCCACGCTCGAGTCGGCACATCCGTCATGTCACTATATATACCTATGCATGCAATCTACGGCTGTCTAGACGGGCTCCCCGTTCGATGCTCGGTCAAAGACCGGACGAAAGGTTGCCACAAAATTGAAAACAAAATGTCCCAAATCGTCTCAGTGTGGTGCCACCGTTCTCTATTTTTTACTCATCAGCCGGAGCCGAAAAAAACCGCCTAACGCATTTTTATGCCGTCGTTCGGTGAAAATTGAAATGCTTTGTGATGACAAAAATATTTCTTTTCTCGTGTTGAAGTAAGCATGAGTTTTCGGTACGGATTTTGGATATTAAATTAAATGTGTCATTGTCGCAAATATACCTAATACGATATATATATGGATACCTAAAAGATAATTTCTTTATACGGTTTTAGTGTTGGTATAGCTAGACACAGTTGTCGTAGCATTATACTTACATCCTAAATAACGTATTCTCCTTACTGTGTTACGGAGCAAGAACTAGGTACATAAAGTTAGCAAACATATAGTCAGGACCTAAACTATTGACAGATGCTATAATGAGCTTAGATTCCAAACCTATAAAGTAACGATTTAAAAGAGTAAGAAGGCAATATAAAGTAGTATTTATGTAGGCAGGAAGAAAAATCGATGTAATTTATTCCGAGTGGGGAACCGTGACAGTTAGGCCCGGCTCCGAAATAGGTCCCAGATAATACCATTCTTTCGGATCACTTACGAACACCTGATGCTCGTTGCTCCGCCATCTTGGGGAGAACAGATTTTTTTAATTTTCCGAGATTAGTCCATTTTTTATAAAAGATATTGCATAAGAATTATTTAATGAATGAAGCAGATGGTGCATAATGGAGGCTCGGAGGAAATTCTACTTGCAAAAATATTTTTATATTATATGAAAGCATGAACGCGTTGATTACAATTTAGTCGTACCTATATAACATCAATGAAATTATAAGTATAAAACGTAAAGGGCATGCGATTTAAATTGACATTAGTGATACAGTATTTTAGGATGTACAATTCTTCAGTAAATAGATAATACTTATATAATAAATGAAGTAGCTACCTAACAAATAAAGGATTTGTTTAATGATTAAACAAATAAAGTAGGTAGGTATAGCTACTTCATTATTAAACTTTAATCTATCGGATCTTCTTGGATCACACCTTGGATACTTAGAAAAGCTTTTATTAAGTATTTCTTATCAAATTTCACGTGTAGATACCTAGATGAAAACCCGACCTTTTATTTAATGTTACTTACTTACATTATTTTCGTTCGGTCAAATCGAAAATTCTATGTATATAGTTACGTCTCGTAGGTATAAAGTAGTACAGGCAAGGTTAGAGAAAATAAATTAATTTTCTCTGCAGTCCTGTAGCATTTTCTGAACCTAGAAAAGTTGGAAATCTAGTTAATGATTACTCTGAAAGTATTTAATCATTGTAAGTGACTACAACATCATCATTAGCGTTAAAACTTCTGCATACTTAATAGGAAGCATGGCTGTAACGAGCTCGGCACAGAGCCAAGCCAACTAACTGCTAATGTCCCTCGGCTGATATAAAGTTAAAACTTTCAACTTAACTTATTTCATGGGCATAAGTAGAATAATCATTGTGGTAAAATTATCTTTAGATTGCTTAAGTGAGTTGGGATAAATGATTTTTTTTTTTCCAAGGGGACATACAGCATACGAATATCTAGTCGTAAAATAAATGGAGTCATCAAAAATCAATGCTTTGGTTTCAAAACAGAATCAAAGTTTATATTACTTTGAACTGCTTATAGATTTCTGTGCGTTAACATGTTGAATTTTTTACCTACAATTTGACGTGAATAAAACGCCATTTCTCAAAATTAAAGATATCTTACTAAAATTTTACTTAGACTATTTGTTTGTATGTCTTGTACTCCATTCTTACGCCGCTATATTGCACCTATGCTATTCAAGTAAATTTTCCTTCTCAGTTAACTCTAATTTAAACCAGCGTCAATTAGTTACAATTCACTTTTTATTTGTGTACGTAACAAACGGTGGATTTGTGTGCCGAGCCGGTCCTTGGCAAACAACTCTAATTATGCTAACCTCAAAATAAAGTTATGCCAAACGTTCCGCCGAGGGTCCGGACGACCCTCCTTACTTATGAAACATTTTGCACACTCGCCCTCTTGAAGCATACCTACCCTTGCAGTATAGTAAGCAGGTACATGTAAATTTTAACGAGGTATATACAAATAATGCTATGTTACACTTATTAGGCTTTCCTGTGGAATTTCTGGAAACAACTTTAAGTACCCAATTGTGTGATACTTATGATGTACATTTATTTAGGTACCTATTTAATACCTGCTTTAAATACTTATTATAAGTTTTAAGCTTGCCTTCCGCAAAGTGCTTTACATAGTCTTTTATACAGAATTTAGCTACTATTTTCACCTACCTATTTATTTATTCAGAAACAGAATTAGTTTTAGGTGCACTGTTTTTGAGCACACGTACGTTTTACAATGCAATTGAATCAATATAGGTAAATACGCTTTAGGTATTTATTTATTTATTTAAAACAAACTTTATTGCACAAAATACAGAAGTAAAAGTACAAATGGCGGACTTGGACTTAATGCCATGAGGCATTCTCTACTAGTCAACCACAAGGTCAAACAGAGACATTATTGGTACGGGAAGGGTGTACAACAATACGTGTATGCACACGATGCAAACGTCGAAACAAAATAGGCTAGTTACGTTGATACCTATGTATGCACACCAAAATTACGTTACTAAAGAAAACAGATATTAAACTAAAATAAATACGGAAGACTTTAAGTAAATATATTTAAAGGGGACTTATGTTTGAGTTTATAATTGTTAAATTGATGCATTTTATTATTCCTGGGACTAGTATGAAAATATAAACTTTATTGAACGATAAACAAGTGAAGTAAGTAATAAAATAGCAATGACTAACTTAAGAGAAGAGAACGTAACTAAAACCGAAGTCGCTCAGATCACGGCCTTGCGGCAGGGTATCCATCCATGATGCCGACTACATTCCCCCGCTGAATAACCAAGCTAATCTTTTAGCCGAGAAATGAGCCAGCTCTGTGGTCCGAAGAACACTCCGACAGCTTTTTTTTTTAATTGGCTGTATAGTCTGTGGGCTTCCGGGCTCCACGGTCCGAGTGTCTCCACTGCATTGGTTCTATAAAACGAGAATAAATATTTAATCGATATTCTGTATAGATCCATATGTAATACATGCTGTACGTTGGTAAAGCGCAAATATGAAATGCTGTAGGCGTTGGCTCGGGACTCTTTCATTCAAACATAGTTGGGGAGCGCGGGGCGAATATGAAACAGGGCAACGTCTGCGATGGGTAGCGTCGGGAAATGAGGAACATGCGATCTAAATTTTAAATAGAAATAAATAATAAAATACAGAAATGAATGCAGAATGAAAAAGTTAGGTATGAACGTTTGTACACTGAAAAAAATAGCTAGTGGAGCCTACTGACATTACAGTAAGACTTAATACTGCAATAACAGTTAGGCCTACTGACATTTCAGTAAACCTAACTGCAATAACGGTTATGCTTACTGTAATTTCAGTAGGCTCCACGGGCTATTTTTTTCAGTGTAGTGGAGAAAAATGACGGATTAATCAAAGTTAACGAAGTACCTATATATGGTATCATATCATACCTACTTTATGTATGTACATAAGCCGAAAACATACCCATGTCTGCTATTTCGAAGACATACCATTAGAAACGAATTCATGTAGCTCCAGGGAAAAATAAACTCGAGAACTTAACGTTTCTGTTAAAATTGTGAAAGTGATGTTCTCATCAAAATACCAAAGCGCCCTTTCATAATACTGCATCGGCATTTACGTATTGAACGGTGCTGGTATACACAAACACATAAACAAATATAAATGCCAGGCATATTAAATGTTGGTAAAGGGCAGGTTAGCGACTCAACCAAGTTACGTCCAAGATAGTGAATGCGAAAGATACCCGATCACTGGCTAGCTTATTTTAGAGTGTGCCCTTTTCCGCCGTACATCGCTCTTAGAGGAAAACAAGATATTTTTGCTTTGGCTTGACCAGGAATTTCTTTGATGTTGCCACCACTTAACAGTGTTAAAATACCTAACGTATTATTAAAATATTTACGGATATCCAATAAAAAGATTTTAGTCGATTGTTTAGTAATTTTTTTGTGATATAAAATTGAACTTTTATGGATAGGGAAAAACTGTAATAGTCCGTCGCATCTGATCGCATTGTGCCTCCTCCTCGCGTCGTGATTCCCTTCGTCTCGTTGCGGAAGGTACTCTTCTTTAATTAAGTCTTGCCTGTTTTATTTCTTCTTATCGTGGAGAGCATTATAAAATTTTAGCTCAGCAGAAAGTTCAGCGGTGACTTGATCTCATCGTCACATTCAACTGCAGGCTTCAATCTTGCCAGTGACTATTAATGCTCAAGATTGCGTCCAAAGACCTTTCTGGAGATGTGGAGATATGGTCAAAGAACTCAAGACTGCTGCCACAAATAGTGAAAAGTTGGTTATTTATTTTTAGTACCTACTCGGAAATAGATATGAAAACCCTCGGAGAATAGATAAATTGTTACTACTTATTTCATTTGCAGATCTTTGGATAAATAAACTAACATTACCAATGTAATTAACCTATAAACTTTATAGACAGATGTAACAAGACTTGTTCATAAACATTGTCAGGTACAATATATCAATAATTATGTCTTTTATGAGTTTAACAAAGTCGTAAATAAATTAAATACCATGTTGCAAGTCTTTAATTTACTGGATAATATGTAATGATTCGTCAAATAACTTTAAAAATGCCTTCTTACCTGTATACATACCATACTCTTATTTATGAACATATTCATAAAATGTTTTTGCTTTATTTTGAAACATATCAAGTTCAGCGCGTAAATGAAACAACCCAAAGCACCTGCGTTAATTTTTTTTGTAACCAGTACGCAAACGAGATGGGTGCCGTAGATAAGAACTATCAACACAAATTTGGTCCCATCCTCCAAATTGGCTGCATTTTCATGTGAAATTTTAACACATCAGCTTTGTAAACACTGCCATTTGCATTATTTAACAAAATTAGGTGTTCTTGACTAAACAAATTGGAACCAGACAGCGCGCGTGTTTCGTGCATACTCCTGCCATGTTAAATGTAAATTAGATACCTACAGTTAATTAGACCAGCATTTTGGCAATTAAAGGTAAAAAAAATACACCTAAATATGAGGTTTAGACTAGTAGTAGTAGTCGTATACTTAAACCAAGCCTAACATATAGCAGCAAAACTGTCGACATTTCTCCTAACAGTTACCCTTTACGTAACCAAAATAAACATCGTCGCATTGTAGAAAATTATAAATACTTAAAAGACAAAGTCAAGGCTCTGGTAATGGCCGTCTCTGCACCCGTCTTATCTTCTCTGGTCGCGATTGGCGACATTTAAACAAGACTCTAATTTGAAGACAGTAAAGCCCACATTGTAAACACGCTGCGTGCATGTTACGATTTATTCAACACAGCTCGGTGTCAGTAGTCTACTACACTACACCGCAGCTCGCGCGATGACAGAGAGACCACAAGAATCGCTACGTATAATCGCCGCACATTTTATAGGTCATAATTGTTGTCATAAAATGGTAACAAAAGATATTTTACGTTCGGCACGAGAGGCGTGTTTATCATCTCGTAGAAACGACTCAGACTTACACGACAATTATGGTGGGAATCCACCGCTTTTATGACTATTTAATTGTTTTAAAACACTTTATGGGTGCTATCACACTTTTTTTCAGTGATTCTTTTTAAAAACACGCGGTAGCCACATCTGATAACAGTATTTACTAAAAAACCATCTAGTTTTGCATGGTTTTTTTTTTTTTAATTAAACGCTCAAGCGTAGATGGAAGTAGATGTTCCAATTTAATATTCCGCTGGAGTATTTGATGCCTACGCACGGGAGTAATTCGTAGAACGGTCGGAATATATTAAAATATTTAATTAAGGTTAACGCGAAACAGACTTCGCGACACGACCCATCAGGCAAGGGCCCACAATGTTGCGTTTCCTCGGAACGGATCACGTCTGGAATAAAACTCCGTAATGTATACCCTCGTTTCCGCGCACCAGCTTATTACGCAAGAAGTTAATCCAAGATCGATTTGAAACTTGATCTCGGAAATAACCAGCAGTTTGATAAAAAAATATTCGATATCTGATGCAATTAAGTAGCCAGACTAAAGCAAATTTAAGATGATCTTATAATTTTGTAGATAAGCGGTAGCACGGTTTACTGAGTCGTTTGAATTCAAATCTCGTTTGCGTCCCAGGGTCCAGCTTGCAAAGTTTGTGCTCAGTGTTTATTTAGTAACACAACGTAAGGGCAATATTTTCCGATTTGTAGGCGTAGTTCAGTCCGTCCTCGGGCGCCGACTGACTCACCGACTACGGCCGATTGTTCCACACTAAATGTCGATGGAATCGGTAACTCAGGCATTTTACGGCCGCCTTTAATAATATATGGGGCGTTGCGTAATTCTCCTTCGACTCCGGAGTAAGCGAGACGTAGTGCAAATATTGTTTCCGAATGCTGTAAGATTTAGTCGGGGGTGAACTAGCTTGACACCTTTGCGTAAATATTTCAGGTCGTTAATTCTGTCGAGCCTGGATGTTCGTCGCTTTTTTATACTATAAACAATTCTCAGCGCTCGTTAACAAGAAAAATGAGCTCTAACAGTTTGTGTTTATGGACAGTAAAGTCGAGGCACGCGCCGCGCTGTGCAGGCGCCGGCATCTGATAAACCCAAATTAGGATCCCTACGACATCTCGCGAGCCGATGACGAAACTTTACTACTAACAGGTGGGATGAAATTAACGGAACAGAATCAATAGGCCTCAATAGGCACGTTAGTTCAGTATGCCAATATTGTTGGAGATCTTTATGAGTAACCCCTTTAGAATTTATCAAAAAGCACTAAGATAGTCAAGTAAAAACAGATATGAAATACACCTAACATTGCCATTGCATATAGGTTAAGTTACCTTTACTTACCTACATTTAAGCTTAGGTACATATAAGATACTTGCAAACAAGTATTAAACGTAAAAAATAATAATCGACGAAGTAATTTAATGTTGCTGGTAATTTTAACTCTTCAGACATTATTATTTGGTTAAACATAGATAGGTAGGTAGGTAGGTAAATTCTCAACCACAACAACCAACGGTTTGATTAGCTCAATGATTGTTCAGTTAATAAACTCAATCGAAACTCCCCTTTTGTTTCTTCAATGTTAACAAGACTGACATAGCAAATTCGTCCCTACAGTTTCCCATTCATGCCAATAGTAATTTAGAAAAGCATCGAATTCTAACGCGGGCTGAGCGTATTATGTGACCGGTATGGCCAGGTGGGGAGCCGGGTTGTGATAGCTCGCTTTATAAATAGGTAAGGAGCGTAAATAGCAGCCGTTGTATCGGCCACTACCAATCGATATCTATATGCCCCAACTATAAAGACCAAACAACCATCAAACATCCAATCTGAAACGAACTGAACTACTCAACAACTAAATCGCATTTAGGCTGTGCGGCTCTGGGAATGTTAACTTTAGATGCTTGCGCCTGATAGACGGAAGCACACGAACTCGTTATATGTATGTTGTGATAGTTAAAAGTTAAATACTCACATGTCGGGTCTTTCTTAATCAAACTAATGGAAACAAAGTTTTGGGACGGAGACTTAGAGTTGTGGGTGGATAATTACGTACCTGTGGTACAGTAGTGGTATATTAAAGTCTATCACATCTGTGTATGTTGTATGAAAGATTTGACCACACTTTGACCATCGCAAAACTTTTAGTACAAAACCTTTCATTTCACAATTAGCAAATAAAACGTAAAATTTTCTATCGAAATAGTTATTTCTATCTACGTCGTTGACGTTCGAAGCCTTAAAAAAAACCTACGCGTTTTTTATAATTTCATTGTAAGTTCCAAATATAATAATAACCGTAACTAAAACACTACATATTTTGATATTGGTTTTCTAATACATTTTTGCCAATTTTCATTTAGATTCCTATCCTTGGATCCTATTAAACTTAAAATAAAAATGTTTGATTATGATAGATTTTTTGCCTCTACTGCAGGTAATAGGTAGTTATATACATAAGTACCTAGTAGTTAGTATACATAAGTACCTAGTAGGCGTAAAGGAAAAATAGGTACCTACTACAAGTATAGGTACCTACTACAGGTATACCTAGTAGTATTTTACCTTTACCTATTCATATATTATTTTTAAGTACTAGTGTCATTGCTATATAAATCTCATTTAATTATGGAGAAAAACCTTGAAATATGAATATAACAATGCTATAATGCGTTATAAGAAATTACATATTTTACATTATATAGAAATTAATTTTAATTATCTATCAGCTAAATTTTCACTCAAGCTACCGAAGTTTTGATAGTAGTTTGTGAGTTAAGAAAGCCAAGTAGGATTACAAATATTTTACTCAGTATCCGAGTTGCCCTCGCTCCGAGCCGGGACCGTTATGGCCAAAGTTACAGCGAAAGGAACGCGCTCTTAAATAAATTCTTAAAACTTTTATCTCTACCTCGATAGGAATTCGTATTGAGTTTCTTTTCGAGATACGAATAAAGCCGAAATAAAACTCAAAAATAACAAAGATTAGCCTCAAGTGTCTTTAGTCTGAAACTAAACGTCTTTTAGGTATAATAACATTAAAATTGTATCGTTGTTTGCTCGTTTTCAGTAATTTTATATGGGTGAACTTATTTTTTATTCGTACTGAAAGGTTTGTGGTGTGTATAAATAAGACACGATGTAATTTAACCCTTATATAGCATATCGTTACAGTGAACTCTTTATTTTGCCATCGGCAAAGCGTTCTTTTGTAGAACCGCTTCTGTTGCAAGGATATAACGCGCACCGGAATGACAATTCTTTTACGGTCGATTTTATAGCTTTTTTATGTTTTTTCAATTGCCCTCACTTGACAATCCGGTGCGTGAATTCTAGCAGGGCACGTATGTGTGAACGTTCCATATCCATTAAAATGCTAATTTAATCGTATTTTTGGTTAAGTGGTTTTTTCTACAATGACGGCCGTAAAAGGCACGAATGTTGACATGCGGACGTCACTAACGTATGCGTTCTGTTCTGTCATAATCGTCAAAGTGGCATTCAACTCATTAACATGCTTTAGTAATTAATAAACATTTTAAGCATGTAATTTGTTTCGAATCAATTATGAGTACCTAAGTATAGTTAGTAGGTATTTTTAGATTTGAATACTACTTGTATGGCGATGTATAATACCTGCCAACCAGTTCAAAATTAATTTTATTTTTAAAACTTATCGTACAGTCGAGGAAAATGAATGTTTAGCAGGTTGACATAATTCTGAAATTGGTCGTGTTACTATTTTCCGACGGCAAGCGACGGATAACGAACCACGACGTGTGTATAATCGTAAAATAGAAGAAATTAGCATATTCCTATCTTTCTTTAGCATTGACGTCAGTGACAGGTCAATAGATTATCTTTAATCTTATTGAAGTTAATCTTAATCATATAAATGTGGAAGTTTGTGTGAATATTTGACGTTTGTAACTCGATCACACTAACACCACCAAAAGAATTATGTTTGGCATATTACTCATCTGGCATTTAACCACTCAGTTTCTTCTAATTATTATTGTGACATTAACAATTATTGTGAGTTGAACTCTATTTATAAAATAAAATAAGAGCGTTAACAGGTAGCCGTAGTTACCAAAAGCTATTGAGTGGCTCAATTAATCTAACAAGTGAGATGAAATAAAAAAACTATTTGCTTGTTTATATTTATTAGTAGGAAGTGAATTATATTTAAAAACGAGTGTAGGCCCCGTGGTTATTTATGACTGCTAAGAGACGGTCGTGCATGGAACCTACTAGCTTGCAGAGGTCGGTTCCTCGCATATCTTCCCATGTTTGATGACAATGTTGAGTGAGGGCTTCGACTCTCCTTTCATTGCGATGATCCCACCTCTGCACCATCAAACCCCAAACATTTTCGATCGGATTAAGATCAGGTGACTTAGCCGGCCAGATTATTTTCGTTATTTCAGGGTGACGACGGAACCAGGTATCAGTTACTCCAGCTGTGTGTATCTTACAATCATCTTGCACGAAAGAAAACTGAGGCATCTCCTGTTGTGGATACACGTTTCTCACACTGGGAAGCATACTCTCATCTAACATCGTAACATAATCCACTGCTTTTGCTCTTGGAGGCAACTGGACGAGTTCGCCTATGCCGTCAGCGCTCATCCAGCCCCACAAGTTGACGCCAATTCGACCAGATTCTCTATTTCGTACGACGTTTTGTTCTTGATAACGAGTATAATTATACCGCCATAAATTTAATCGGCCATGGGTGCAAGATTTAAACGTTTTCTCATCTGTGAAAATTGTAGACGACCAGTCGAAATCCAGATATTCACGAGCAAAATTCAGACGTGCAGTTTTCTGATTATCAGTTAGATCTACTTTTTAAGCAGGCTGCCGGTGGTGAATATTCATAGAGTGAAGAGTATTTCTTATCGTCCTAGCAGTGACACCATATCTCTCCGCAAAAATTCTTGTCGGTATAAACCCATTTATCTCATATGCCCGTAACATTTCCATGCGCATTGTTCATTGGATAAAGCCGCTACGCGATGGTTTCCTCCACGATGGTCTACAACCTCGCCTTCTTCTGCGTATCTTCTGACCCAAAAACTGACTGTATTTCGCTAAAAATAAGCGTTTATTTAGTTAACATCACAATCATAGAAGCACGCTTACTTAGCTATAAATGCATGACTGTATTGATATATTATTTAAACCTACCGATATAAATAACTCTCTTGATATCGCACTGATACTTCGTCCTTCTTGATGAAGATTTATTATTCTATGGCGATCATCATTGGAAATCGCTGGCGGCATTTTCTTAATAATATTGATATTAGTTATATCGAAAGAATCCAAACAATATTTATATTACGTTTGACGTATCTTTGTCATTGTCACAATCCGATTAGCAAACAATTTTCAGACTTTGAAAATCGAACTATCGTTTTAACCAGCATTAAATAAATCCTTAGCTAGAGACCTTCATAAGTTCGTGACGTAGTTTCTCATTATTATACGAACAGATTATGAGGACGATTAAACTGCTAAACATTCATTTTCCTCGACTGTACGAATGGCGGACTTAATGCCACTTTATACTGGTTTATTTAATAGTTTTAAGTCATATTGCACTATTGGCTTATACCATTAGATGCTGAATTGTCATAGCTATCGAATATAGGTTAATAAAAAAAAACGAAAAAGGCGTATCTAAGACAAAGCGCTTTTCGGCTGCGCAGGGCAGTAGGTATAGGTATTTCAATAAAAGTGTACCTAACGTTTATCACTAATGTATGAATAAAGTTACATCTGTATCCATCACAATTTCCTTATAGGTACACATGAACGACGACCGAGCCCAATTCGGGTACAATTCCTACGTAGAATATATTTAGATTTCAGGCATAAGTTCCTATAATATATAGGTATATTCTAAATTTGCTTTACGTTACTAGGCCGCTCATTGCAATGAGTAATGTAATGTCTCGATTTGCGTGATTATACTGAACATTTTCTAGTGTTAAAAAGTGACAACAGACCCTTGTAGACCGATAAACCTCTAATGAACTTTTCCGCAGTGCAAATCCCTAAGTATCATGAAATGATAAAGTAACGTAGGTACGAAAATATACAAAACTGAGAAAAAACTTCCAAATGAAGTAACTAGATGCATTCATTATTTAGTTAAGCAACAAAACTCATCAAAGATTAAAACTGTTGCAAATAAAATTTTCGTATTACACTAAATTAACTCCTCTTAGCCATTTTTCTGCAATAAATCATTACTGCGAGCTATGAATGTATAAATAACATGAGCATTAAGAATACTTAGGCATTTCCATTTAAATCAAGTAGGAGGCGAGGTTATTTATTACAAATAATATACATAACATTTTAGCTTAAATTATTAAGTTAAGATTTATATCTTAAAGCTACCTAATTATTTATTCTTTTCCTTGCCGCATTCGCTCTCACGATCTCTTCTGTTAATATAGAAGCATAGAATAATGTGATGTCCGTATGAAGTTAACATTGAAATTTAATTGCAGAAAATACATAATTATGTATACTTAATTGTGCCTTTACTACGGCGTCTATATAAAATACACAGTAAAGATTGAAAGCGTGTACAAGCTGTAAAATTATATTTTATAGGCAATCCAAAGAGATACTTTATTGTATACCTACATATTTAATTATAATATCTTAAATGCCACTTAACGTCGCGTTTGGCTCGGTTTGTAGACTCCTGCCTAACTGAGCCGGCGGTCCCGGGTTCGAATCCCGGCCAGGGCAAATATTTGTGTGATGAACTCGAATATTTGTGCTTGGGTCATGGTTGTTCTATGTATTTAAGTATATATTTATCTATATAAGTACTTATATCGTCGTCTAGTACCCATAACACAAGCCTACTAGAGCTTACTGTGGGACTAGATTGATGTGTGAGGTTGTCCGATATTTATTTATTTACTTAATCAAATTCCCGTATTCGAACAATAGCATAAAATCACCTAAGTATGTGTAGTTATTAAGTATATATCTAAAAATAAAATTTTACGGATTGGTACAGCTGTGGGGTATACACCACTGGTGGTTATTCCCCGCAACTCTTTTCAAGTATTAAAATCCATATATAAAATTATTCCATATTACAAACTATTCCCATCCTTATCTTGTCTCCTTTGTTCCTATATAACTTACGAATATTTATGAAACCGTTTTCCACGCTGTTCCGCTTATTTTTGCATGATTGAGTTACAATATTAGGTACTTGTATTATCTATTACGGATGATTTATATCATAGAAATGGACATTTTCTCGAGCAGCATGCCGCTAGGAAACGGCGGGCGGGATCGAAAAGGAATATCTCATTAAGGCTTTAATAAAAATGTTAATAAGGTACCCAGTCGATTAATTTTAAGCTTATGAACCAATAGCACGCCGGGCGTGCGCGATTTTGCCGAAATTAAATCATTATAAACATCTGTGTTGTGTACACTCTTTTCACCGTAAAGCTGAGTATTCATTAGTAAAAAATTCGTCGAGGCTTAAATGAAATCTCTGATAAGCTGAATTAATACATTTTGCGTAAATCGTGCCGATAGATATCTCTGTTGGTAATTTAAATTTATCCGCTTATACCGAAGCAATTAAAATAAATTGGTTAATACGGAATTCTCGTGCATGAAAAATCGCAAAATCGATGTGTTATGGCAACTTCACCAGTGTTCCGATTACCTTAGTGTTACTGGTTTTGTAAGGAGCTGGACCACGCTACCGAGCTTCATAAAACGGTTGATTTCTAGTTATGAGCCGTACATTAAGTTACAGTCATATGTCTACTATCTAGGTACTAAATTATTAGCTTTTAATTATCCAACAGGCTTTGTAAATATGTATACTGTTTATATTAGCATAAATATAATATTTTTCATGGAATGAAAATGAAATGAAAAATGAAATGAAATAATTTATTCCAGAATTCGAGATTCCATAATAATGAATGGAATGTTCAGCTAAGAAGAAACGTTGTCAATTCGTTTCAATACGAGTAATTTTAGTAAGTTAAAAACACTCTTTGAACGGTATTTCACGTTAATGCATATGCATTTAGTAAACATGACTAATTAAAGCACTAAATAACGTTAATACATATTGGTCGATACAAAAATGTGACTGTTAGTTGCGGTATCGGCGAGTAATCTTCGTTAACGACTTGTCAAGTTGATCCCTAGGTAAGTGGTTCACACAGTAATTTGGCCGGGGACTGATTGAAGCCGCGGACACCGCCGCGATCGGCCGATTGGCTACACGTGTCGACGCGGCTAAGGCCCCCATATTTATTACATCCCACATTTTTCCGCCTCTGAAGTTTTTCTTAAAAATATTTATCCAATATACACAATCAGTGCCGCCTCATCATTTATGAAAAATCGTTTCTCTCCCGAAAGTCCTCTATAAAAAGCTCATTCCAAATTAAAATAAAGGTCTAGCGTAACTAAAGCAAAGAATCCCATATTTTCTTCGGATAACGCAATGCGAAATGGGCTCTAATGCAACGTAAAAAGGAAAAGTTTCTGTTTGTAGTCGTTGGGCATTACCGACCTGTTTAAAAAAGCGGGCTGTCAAAACAACTGGTTGTTTTTCAAGATCCATTTGTACAGTGAGCTATAAGTACTAAATTATAGAATGTTAAAAGAATAACAACAAAACATGTCGATATTTCGGTCGTGTTAGATAAAGCGTTAATAGGAGCATTAAGCCCGCCGCGGGCAGGCGGCTGGGCGCGGGGCGGCTTCTATTTTCGTTTTAGTTCAATGAAAGGCCTTAATAGATTTCATAACAATTATTTTCTCGATTAACAGTCGTAAACTGTTATTTTTATCTTTAATCTAAAGGTCGATCGAACGGCCGTTAATAAACGTCATTTTTGAACATTGCGATAAAGTTCACGGTCGTCATCGACAAATAAAATAGTACATTTTACAACTAGTGTGAAAAGAATGTCTTTTTACCACTAGTACCGAGGTATCTTGCCACGAGCTGAAAGCGAGTGGCAAGACTCGGTACGAGTAGTAAAAAGACATTTCACACGTGTTGTAAACGACGTTTTTTAATGCAATTGCGAAAAAATAATAAATTAATATATCATTGCGATAAAATATGCTTGCTTCGAAGTTATTTTTGAACGAACCCATACTTTACAAATGACACTGACAGTGACAACATACTATTGGAATCAGCGCCATCGGCCTCGAGTTGAGAAACTAAATTGACACTTGGCAGTTGACACTGACAGTATTTATAAGGATAATATTTAGCTTGCCACAGCCCAATGCAGATAATTATAATACTGAAACGACATTAATTAGAACCTTTAACATTATCAAAACAGAAGTACAAGACATTACAGTATCAACAAACAGAAACAGATCATGCAACAAGAGTTTTAGTGCCAAATTTGTGATCTGCGACATGTGACCAAGGACACGTTTACAACTAAAATATCATGAATTGTTTGAATATTTGAAGACTATCAAGGATAATTAGAGGTAAAAGAAACATTAAATCACATTATTAGTTATGTTTAAGGTTATTTTTTTGAACAAGAAGCTGGTGAAATCTATAAATGTTACTAAATTATTAACATTTTGCAGGTCCCTAACAAATTGGCGGAAGGATAATATTCACTCAAAGCGGCTCCAAGGAAGTCAACCAGTCAATTACTATGTACCTACAACTGCTGCTCAAGTGCCACGTTGATGACCATGTTTAGAAGAAATGATGATTATGTTTAACATTACGAAAAGACAACTATATCAAATGAGGTCTAAGAAGAATTACTTGCTTTTGTGATTAAATGAGAATAAAAAAAATATATATTTGTATTAAAACAAGGTTGATATCAGAAATATTTTATTTTCAGTAATAATTATAGTTAATGGTACAATTAGTGCAGTTCATAGTTATGTTGTGAGTTCTTCCATGTAAATGAAGTGTCTGACTAGTCAGGCATGGTGTATTTTCAGGTTCCTGCTGTTGTGATAATTCCTGTGGGTCAAAGTTAGAGGGGCTATGTGTAATCCAAGTGTTGTTGGCACGTGACGGTCCTGGTTGGTTAACAGGGCTGGGTGTAACTAAAGTGTTGTTAGCATGTGACGGTCCTGGTTGAGGTTCAGTATTAACAGGTACATTAAGACCAGATTGGAATGTGGATGACGAAAATTCTGTGGACTCTTGCGACTTTACATTAAT
Organism: Apotomis betuletana; assembly: GCA_932273695.1. Taxonomy (NCBI): domain Eukaryota; kingdom Metazoa; phylum Arthropoda; class Insecta; order Lepidoptera; family Tortricidae; genus Apotomis; species Apotomis betuletana. The sequence goes on along the minus strand of OW026300.1, from coordinate 27,614,086 downwards.
TGATTTTGCAATTTGTTTTCCAATTTTTAATTTGTTATCAATGGAGTTTTCTATGTATCCTTCTGCTACATTACTTGACCGCCAACCTCCATGCCTCTTCAAAGTTGTTATGTCAGCTCCTGAGTCGGCAAGTAATGTAGCAGAGGTTCTCCTAAATGCATGTCCGGTGTAAAGATTTGCATCAGGCAAATTTAAGTACTGAGCGATATCTCTCGGCATATTCCCAAACTTGTTTAAGCCTATTACCTGGGCAGTGCACCTTCCTCTTTGAAAATTCTGAAAGAATCGGTCACTTTTGCCCTTAGAAGACCGCAGACTCTGATATTTCTTGACTATTTCTGCAAATGGGCCGTCAATAGTGAAGGACCTGGGAATTTTATTTTTTGTATTTGGTATTTTGACAAGAAGTATGTCCCCATGTGTTTCTATATCTTTTACTGATACATTTGTGAGCTCTTCGCGTCTGCATGCGCCACAGACTCCAAATATAAGAGCAACCTATGAACAAAGTTACATATTTATTATATATTGTAAGACAATTGTTTATTTCATTCTATTTTTTTTAACTTCCTACTTTATTTTTAGAGTTAATTTACTTAAATTGTGTACATATTTTATTAGATTTATATTTAAGTGTATACCTTTGTAGCTAGATGTTGCTGATCTGGAGCTTCATTAATAAACGTCTCAATTTGTTCAGCTGTTAGTACCTTCGATTTTTTACTCTGAAATCCTGCACTTTGCCTTTTTAAGAAAGCAGTCAATCTGGTGTAAGTTTTTATATCTATGTCATGTTTTAACTTTATAACAGCTTTCAACATAGAATATTTTGACCATAATGTTGATGGCCGATAGGTTTCAGACAGCTCTTGAAAATAGGCCATCAAAACAGTCTCTGAAAAAGACTTTGCGTTATGTAAGGTTTTCCACTCGATAAATTTTACATAGACGGCATTATATTGGTTTTTAGATTTTTCTGGAATAACACAGTCATTGGCAATTGCTGCTCTAGCACGAATGTCTGGTGGTGTCATATCAATGTTTGAATCACTCATTTTCAATATTTTTTTATAACTTCTCGTACCAAATTATATATTTATATGCGTTAATGTGTTTAAATAATGTTAGAAGTTATTTCAAAAGGGCGGGCTGATTTGCTTTTAAACTTTTTTTTTTCTAGGCATATGCTTGTATCATTCAGCCAAATCAAAGAACGATTTTTAGGAAAGTAAATATTTCATACATAGATACCTAAGACAGAGTAGGCTATAAAATGCAAATTCTTAATATTTTTTCGTCATTTATATATTAATGAATACTTTAAATAAATACTCCTAGTATTCGTAAGCGTTTTTAATTTCATAATTTCCAAGTAAAAAATCTAATATAAAATTACTGCGTTTCGAAAGTATAGTTTGGAACTAAAAAGTAAAAAGCACTAGTTCGAGAAATTGAGCTTCTCGCACGCTACGCAGCCACAAAAAGTACCACTTTTTGAGCAACTGTATTAAAAAATAAGATTATTTAAATAAAACTGACATCCGCATTTTACTTTATAATTAGGTAGCTATCTACGCCAGGTATTACGCGCGTAGAGCCGGGATTAACCTTGCAGCAACGTTTTTGGGAGCTGCCTGAGAAAAGTCTCAGAATATGTGGTATAGTAGCCGCAACTGCCTATTGCCTCCGTCGTAAAGTAACTGGCCACACATATGAGTTTGTGTAGTTATAGGTACGTCTGTAGCTACCTATAGGTGGCGAGCGCCCGGAGGGTTCGCCCAGCCCGGTCGCACCTCTATCGGACGAGTCCATTAACATGAAGCGTTATTGGGGCCGTATCTCGAACCCCGGGCATTTGTACAACGCCGATAGCCCCGACGTTCCATTAAAAGGAATCATAAAAATACATTATTATGTGTTAATAATTTCGAAAGAAAGAACGCCTGCTCAGTTTCCCATCGATGACAAATTAAAAATTCATATTTATTACCACTTATTCATCTTTTAAATTCGTTATGAACGGTTAAGCCTTCGAAATATGAAAAGTAATTGAGTTTCGCCTTATCGAGCGTGAAAGCCCAGCACCTTCGAGTAGCTTAATTTTTTGTTCTCGTGTCTGACTGCCTGACCTCACCGTTAAGTGCTTGCGCAATTTGCGATTTCCGAAGAACCTTGTTTCAAAAAAACGACTTTCTTAATCTACCCGAATATTAACTCGAGGTATCTTCTTTATTATCGAGGCATTCTTAATTTTTTATAATGTAAACAGTTAGCATGTATGAGGGTCGTTAAGGCTTTAAAATCATATCACGGGAGGTAAATAAGAGAATATCAACAGTATAAGTTAGCTATTTTATAGGCATTGCATGTATGTCAGCCCAGCGGTGTCAACTTGAATAAAACGTAGGTATTTAAAAGCTTTTTGTGGAGAGCTGAGGTAAATGCACTCGCTGTGATGCAGAGGTCTTATAGGGAACGTCTAAGTAGGAGGGGCGGTGATTATTCCCAGATACCTCGTAAAATTAGGAAATAATGGCAGCTTGTTCAGTATCAGAACACTTTAATGCAACATGTGTATAGCGCTATCCCTTTACAGAATTAACAATATTAATGTGTATTGGAGGTAAAATTATGCATTTGGTTAAGATAGTCGCAGTAGGAATAGCAGCAGCTAGTACAGTACAATTATATTTTCTGTAAAATTGTTGTTGTTGATAGAAGGATAGGCAGACAGTGGTGGTACCATTTACTTATCAAGTTATCATTTAGCGGGTAGTATTAGGATAAAGAAGCAAAATACCGTCACGCAGATCACACTAACTTACAAAATTTATAGAAAAATAAAAGTAAAATCAACCAAATGGATTTTCAAGAAAAGTATTAATGTAAATCATTAATTTCATTATCAAAATAAATCAAACGTGCTAATGTAACAACATTGAACGTTGCGAAAAGGCGTTCACGTAAAAAGGTAAGACAAATTAGGGTCCGCGAATCGATATCTACTTCCTAACCCTCCCAACACGACGTGTTTGCTCACCAATGAACCTCCTACTTTACTGCAGCCGCCGCCAGTAACTTAGGACAACGAGCTCTGCCTCTTGTTAATGAGACAGCATCGTTTACTGACAAACGTTACTTGGTACGTGCAAGGAAAAATGTTTACTTCCAGCGTTTAGTGACTTCTACGTTTTTTAGTTTGAAAGCTGGCTAGGGATTTTATCTTGGATCTTGAAAGTCTTGAGTGACGTGAGATAGTAATTATTTAGTTTTCTTTCCAGTTATAGTTTTATATTTAACTTTAGATAGTGGGTTTCGTAATATTTAAATTGGTATACGTAGGTATATCAATATTTTGCGCTAGTCCTAAATGTCCTAATTCCTAAAAATGTTTTACCATGTAAAATTGTATCTTTTTGATGGTAGGTATATATTTATGTTGCTAACACAAATTATAAATTAATACTCGAATTTAAATACTGAGTTGAGGTTACTCAAAGGATGAACTTAGATCACAGCGGGCTTCTACAGTAAATTTCTGAGCAGACACATGGTCGAAACCCTGCAGTGGTTTTCGATTATTCGACCTACGCACTTTACTCACACTAACAGTTAAAATCAAAAGAACAATTTTAAAAAAGGTGGCGGTATTGCCCAAAAAATAATACGATATGGAAACATATCGCCCATCAATAAAAGAAAGAAAATGTATAAAATTCCAGTTAAATTGCCTTCTGCACTACATTTATTGCTTGCTGCTTTTAAGTGACGCTATATAAAATCAGTGAGTTGTATCTTTTAGCGCAACAAAAAAAACTGTATAAAGATGATTCTTTCGTAAGTTGCCATTACGAACAGCAAATAATATGGTACTTGAAATACCTCGTGAAAATGTAAAATGATAGGGATATTGGCTGTTCAGTGATATTCACAGGATGGGCTACGTTCACGTATTTATATTGATTTGTATCCTTTATCTTTGAACCCCTTATACCCAGACAACAATAGGCAATGATAAAGTACAAGACAATTCACCACGAAGGTCCACGACTACTAAATCAATTGAACCGCGAGTGTCGTTCACTCCTGTTATCGCCAACACACACATTTCAAATTCATTCCGACACATTTAAAATTAATTTATGCTAGAGATGCGTGTGCAAGTGGCAGCTATAGTGTCTAAATCAATGAGTCTAACTGTTCTATATGAGTACAGACATGATTTACATTTGATTTATTTATTGTATATAAATTTTAGAGTTATTGTGCGCTTTTGCTGACTACTGTTTTGCAATCCAACGTGCGTGTTGGTTGCGCTTATTTAGAGCACGAGGAAATAGGTTAATTACGCCTACAATATAGATCTAAACCTAATATTATAAATTTTAAGTCTTGATTAATTTAAGTGACAATAAAATTGGTAAAAATATATTATGTTCATACGTCCAATAAGTACCTATCATTATCATGCTTATAGCGGGTTAGGTAACTTTTACTCACTAACTTTGTTGAGTTTATGAAAGAAGTAGGTAAGGAATAGCTAATATATTAGATTTAGTGTCGGGAGCTTATACAGAATACTTCATAAGCATAAATATCTTGATATTGATTATGTCATACATGAGGAACTAAATATTAATTTATGCTGATATTTATTTAGCTAGTTGTGAGAAAACATGAGAATGTCTTGTAAAATATTCCTAAAAATTATGTTATTTCCAGCGTGATATACGAGCAATCACCTGCTAAAACCGTGTGCCATCACATCTACATGTGTTAAAGCATTTTTAGTGATACTACGACGAATGCATAGAAAAAATACGTTCTTGTTATAGGAAAGGAGAGGGCCCAGCCTCGCGCCGCGTCTGCGTACATATTTTATTGACCCCGTGCACTATACATGAGGCGAGGAGCATGAGATGGATCCGGAAATATGAGGGAAGCTTTGAGAATCTTTGCATTAATTAGAGGTAAGTAGAAAAAACGAGAAAATTCAAATGGTTAGTTTTTTTTTACATAAGAGTTCGCATAATCGAATTGATAATATTATCACTACATAGTAGATATAAAACAAAGTCGCTTCCTGCTGTCTGTCTGTCCCTATGTATGCTTAGATCTTTAAAACTACGCAACGGATTTTGATGCGGTTTATTTAATAGATAGAGTGATTCAAGAGGAAGATTTATATGTATAATACATGCATAATTTATTAGCATTGTACCCTTGCGAAGTCGCTAGTTAAGAAATAATTTGTTAATAGAATTATTAGAAATACAAATATTTTACCGTTCTTTTTTGAGTTTACGTGAGATTCACCTTTTCATACCGAGCATGGCATTTGCCTAGCTAGTTAGTTGACAAATTCAGTGATGCTACTTAAAAATCATCAAAGTCATCATGCGGTAAGAACTGATCAAGGGTCTAGAGTGCATTTGTGGTTTTTTTTTCAGACATTTCACGATTTTTGTCTTGTCTTATTTTAAAGCCAATATCTTCAAACGCGTCTCTTGCCCGTCTCCCCGCTGCGGCGTACCTACTTCAGTACTTTACGGGCGTATCAGTCGGTGCGGTATTCCCAAACTGCACTTCAGTGTTCCCGACCGGCACATTCAATATACATATGTGTACTATCGCGTATACCACGCAGGCTCATTCGGAACACGTAACGCGCCTATGTTATACGCGAATGTCTTATACGTAACGTACGTTTGTTTTCTTGTGTGTAATTTTGCGATTTTATATCTTTGCAGGTTGGATTTCGATGAGAAAGCGGCAGTTGAGCCGCAGGTGGGAATGGAAAGTGGAGAGGCGACGGCGAAGACTAAATGTCGGATTTAACGAGAGAAAAAACAATTTATTATAATGAAAAATATTTTTTTATTATTAAAGCGGATAGTGAATTTTGTCGATCTTGATGAAGGTGTGATTTCCAGGGGCTGATTCGCTAATCTTGCTTTGCTAACGTGTCAGGCAGATAGTACCTACCTACAGAATGCATGGCCCATTTAGGAATGAATTCATTCATGCAATACTGCAGCTCATTGTACCTAATAATTACTTCATTATCTATGTCTGTACTTTGTGTTTTTACTCACACATTATCACTCAAGGTTTTCAGTTACTCGAGTAATAAAATAAAGTTTACAGTAAATTCATATTGTTATTTATTTTAGTCATGATCATGACTCATGAATCAGGATGGTTCCTTATTCATGGTTTCAAACATAACAGGACAATGCGACACGTAATTGCTTTGAAATTAAAGTTCACCCTCCGAAATAACTGTTCAAAAAAACAACGAGTCCAGTTTTTCAATTATTTATGTAACATTGGAGATGTTATCATACAAAAGTTGCCGCTTGGTCGGCTGAGGGAGCGTAATATTTTCTCTTATTCTATGTGAAACAGTAACTTGTTTAGACAGGCACCTACGATTCCACGAATTTATTGGGTTGTTCCCAATCTAGCGTCGGCGTGGGACAACGTTTAATATGTATTTAAAATCATGTTAAATGTTCACGTGAGACCTGATTTAAAATAGATATATCTTTCATTAAATTTAGATTTCATTCATTTTGTGAAAAAATAGCGGAGGTGTTGACGTAAGGCGACCGAATAAAATGTTAATTTTGAATTCGTTGAATCAGACCTTTTTAAATGACGTCCAATGGTTACATTATGATTATGACGGAATGTTGACACTACCTTAATTTATAATGCTGACTTACGTAAGTTGACTAATTATATTTGTGAACCTTTGAAAACGTGTCGTAAAAATAATAAATAATACATTATCATTGTAGTTTAATAAATTATGTCCCACGCAATAACTGTGTAAAATATGTATAATTTTTGTGACTAATTTAGTTAATAACTTTACATTGTTATTAAAATGTCTTGTGTAAAGTCAGCAGCAGAATAACACGTTCATATGATCTGTACAACCTTTACTGTCTTGACGATAGAGTCCGTGTGCATATCATTGCGAGGGGTCCATTAATGTTTTATATAATTTCAGAAAAACTAACACACTTAATGTAAGTAGGTACACTAAATCGACAAAAAGTTATTTAATATAATGTAACATTTGTTATAACGGTTTATTGTTATAATTTGTTATGTCTAATTAGTAATTGGTATACGGTTATAATGTTAAATAGCAGGAGCAAATTAGCGGCTTCTATTTTTGCTCTGAAAGCCGCAATGAACCTAATCTGGCAAATAAGTGGCGATTTGAAGGGTTTATAGCTTTTTAACACCCTCTAATTATAATAGAACTATGTTACTTATATCATAACTTACATTATTAAGCAATGGTATATTAAACCAAAATAGATTAAGTGAAATTATATAAAACGTCGGCGTCGTCACCTCATTTGGAGTAGGTAGGTACTTACCTAGTGTAGTGCTGCTGACTGTAGTTTTGATATAAAATGTATATTGTAAAAGTACTTGTATATCCCATTTAAGTGTATCATTTTAGAAATGAGGAGAATAAACGTAAGTCTCAAGTTTCGTTTTATTGTGTAAAAGTGACGACACCCTACCTGTCGGCGCCTGTGACTTCGAACACGGTGACAAATAACTGAGGCATTTATACGAGACCAATTCCCACGTGTTGAAGTTTGGTCCGTCCGTAGATATAAGATAATATCCGTAAAACACGCGATATCAAATGTTATTATTGTCAAAATTCCATTAGATTCATGTTACTTTTAGATACTGCACAAGCAGGTACACGTCGTCATCATCATAGGCCTTCCAGTTGTATATTATGTAGGTACATAGAATACAATTTATGATCTTCTGGTACAACCGATTTGTAGTCTTCTGTCTCTAAAGTACCTACCGCCTCTGGAGGCTGATACGCATACTTTTTAACTTATGACAGGTCTGACGTGATTTTCTTTATTTACCCTCATTATCTGACAGCTCCACAAAATTACATGCAGATGAATTCCACCCATTGAAGCGGGTGGATCAGATTGACTGTGTCGATAAAATAAACTTTGCGGTAGACTCGTCATACGCGAGTATTAGTCAAATGTATATACCTATATGTATTAGTTTAATTATCTATATTTATATATTCATAAAATAAATATAAAATTGAATAAACATTTTTTTTTTTTTGCTTCATGCCGAATAGGGAAATCAAGGGGGTGGCTTTTGGGTAGGGCAGGGTTTAGACAGCAACACTAATATTTAATATACATACCTCATCAATTACACCGATGCAAGTTATGATTGTATCCCGTATATTTAGCCAGAACGTATCTAGGTATCTATAGGCTATAAAAAGTAGGTAAGTTAAATAGCAGGTGTATATTAACATAAACGAAGTGAGTTAGCTATACCTTATCTAGACAAATGATGATACCTAACAAAGCTCTGCGAAAGAACTGCCACGCCATGTCAGATGAGAACCCAATTCTTAGAACGAGAATCCAATTCAATAAGGCAGCTTGAGCAAAAATATCACATATCATAGGTCTGTTAAAACGGTGGAAAGCATACATACAAACTTACCAACTCGCTATAAGGGCATATATAGCGTTCCTCCAGGCAAGTAACCTGCATACATATACTTATAGGAAATATTCAAAACTCGCCAAAATCAGAGTTTAAATCGTTCGTTTTACGATTATTGCGTACTTCGATGGTAGGTATCTTTTGAATACAAATTTGCGATCGAAGCACTCACGCAAAGTCGATTACTATCGAGTATACGAAACCAGACACTATACAAACTACATAAGACGCATAATCGCATGGTAAGCTATGACCACACTATGACATAGGTAAAACGTAAAGTTTACAAGATTAGTAAAAGCAATATTTTAAGGGCCAAATCGTCAATTTGCGTGGAAATCAGAACGAAACGAGAACTTAAGGGTAAAAGGCTTAAAGGGTTTTGATATGTGACTTCGGAACGCTGTAAATTAAGATTTTGCGACCCCTAGTTTAATCCACTGTTGGTAACTATATCTATCTTATTTTTTCGACTTTATACTTGTTATATATGTATATTGTTTACGTACCTAGGTACCTATGTGCCATCTACAGGGACAAGCTGCACTCAACTACCTATAAGTATTCCCAATAGCTACATTAAAATGATAAACAGTTTTGTTTCTAGAAAGACAACCTATCACTACAGCCAATAATAAACAGTTGTTAAACAATTTAAATTTCAGCACACAGTACAAACAGGTACCTCTAATAAACTACGCGACTAGGTACCTATTGTAACTTGTAATAGTATAAAACCACATTAGAGCGATAGGAATAGCGTCGTAACAATTAAATTCGTCATTAAAGCGATAACCATTCAATCGAATCGTTAGATAATGACTTAGGCATCACTACTGAATGCTTCTGCACGATTCTTCGTTTTTATGGCCGATTGACTTACGGTCGTTTATGGATTTCAAATCAAGGTTCCATGGAATAATATTGCAGTAGTTGCAGTGTTGCTGTACTTACAGATACTTTACAGTAAAATAGTTTTGACAATTTGTCACTTTATAATATATTTTTTGAGAAATGAATATCGATGGATAATTCTTATTCTCTAATAGACCATAAGTACAGTCTGCCATGAAAATGATCTAACAAAAGTCTCTAAAAATGTAGTCTGCCAAAAGTGTCGCGTGCCAGTTGAATTGGACTAAGTAATAAATCTTGTAAGAATTTACTCTTATACGAATGTAATAGATACCTAATAGGTACATATTTGAAATGAATGGGAGCACCTGTGGGTATTAAAACTAGCTTCACTTGCCCTACGCACATAATATACCTTGCCCTAAATTTATTTCTCATGTAAATATAATAATTATGCAATTATCTTATATCGTATTACCTAAAATACTGTGTAGAGCAATGTCTATAAAACAAATGGTTCTAGAATTTGTACCTAATGGTACATTATAACGTAGGTTATTCTGTGACGTAGTTATGTAGGTAGGCAGCTAGTTTTACCTACTTTACCTACTTTAAATTTTACTTATAGCCTTATAATTTCCGTTGTGAAACAGGTAAGTATTAGCCTTAGATTGTCGTTTCTTTATCATTGGATTCATATAAACTTCTGCCGCCAATACATTACTAACCAATAGTTGCATTTATTTGTACCTAATAATAACAACTCTAATGCGTTTACTTACTCACTTAACCCTTAGTATTTTAGGTACCAATGTCAAAAATTTGGCAATTCAATTGAAGCTGGTTTGTTTACATACCTAGGCTTTAAATGCTTTGCACTGATCAGTGCTTCGACATACTACCTACCAAGGGTTAAAAAAATGCAGACATGCTTAATAAATAAAGAACCATTGAGTATAAAATACTTAAGTGGGAAATATTGTCGAGACTTATTTAAATATGTGACAATCGAGGAAAACGAAAAAAATATTAGGTAGGAATATTATTTAGTTTCTCAATTATAGGTACATACCTAATTAATATGAATATTAATTTATCCTTGCAACATTTAGTTTAAAATTGCGTAAAAAAATTAAGAGGCGCGTTAATTTAATAGAAGGGTACCTACAGGTTAAACGAGATTAGATAGATACAAGCTCAAAATAATACCTTGTGTACCTATTTTGACATAAAATAAAATAAAAGTAGTCACTTTCTATACATGTTTAAAGAACAAAGTTATAAATAACAAAATAAGTGTTTATTTATAGGACTAAACATTATTTCATGTCTCTGTAGTGTAGGTTAATTTTTAAATTAGATAATTTGTAGTTTGCGTGGAATCCAAATACGGACCCCGTCCGGACGGAACCCGCCTCAATCCAGCCTTTCTAACAAAGCACTAGCCCGTTAGCCAGTTTTATCGCCTGTCACATTGTTTTATAATTTCACAAATAGCCGAGTAAACTCTGACGGCGGCAAGTCACGCGAATTCTATTTATTCACGGCTAACCTAATTTATCAGCTGTCAAAATACCGTCTACTGTTAAGTGTTAAATTAGAAATAGAGATAGGTACAACTTCGTATTGTAAAAAAGGCTTTGATTTTAATTATAAGTGTTTAATAGGTGCTATTAAACTTTTTTGGTGAAGTGTCGATTCGGATTACGTAACAGCTGATAATAACAGGTTAGGATTTTTATCTTTACCTACAAATGAACACTTGCTAAAAACAATGTGGTGATCTATAATGATCCAAAGATCTAATTTTGGAAGTCTGCCATTAGGTAACTACCTACTATTATTAGTTTCAACAGTTTTGAGTATTCTTAATAAGTAGACTAAGCAATGCAATGCAAATGGAATCCGCTTCATACCAAACTTTAACCAACAATTAACATTTATTAAACGCATCATACAATATTAAAGTAGTTTTAGCTTGTATTATGCTCAAAATGAGTAAAAGTTGGTTTTTATTTTAACCTAGTTTTACTGGATGTTAATTAGCTGTCTTATTAGAAAAACGATGCGTTTTGAATTGGTTTACCGGCAGTTAACCTACTTAACAGATATGGAATTGCAATTAACGTACCTGAATTAATAAAACTTAAGGAGTCGCGAAATAGATTACTTGCAATTTGGCTGTAACTGCTAAGTAAAATATTGCATCAAAATACAAAACATCTGACACGATACTGTTAATTATATTAGCACTTCATTAGCGCCATCTAGTGCACAGCGGCCGGACTACGTGCATAACAACGCCATCTATACGCAGATTTCTGCAACAGATACCCACTCACCACTACATGCACATTATTATTCGTACTGCTCGCACTTGATACTAAGAAGAGAGATAAACGCATAGTGTTCTAAATTAGAATTTCGGTGCCTCCGCGGCATTGATTGGTCAATACGAGAGGGGGCAAACAAGTTTTAGCTTATTAGACCAATGAGCAAGCGAAGGCGTGTGCAAAAGAAGCGGCCATGCTATTTTAGGCGGAGCTTGGTGCTAGATCCTCCTTTATATTCCGTACGTATTCTGCAGTCATTTGAGTTATGCCCTATGGCGCAGAGCTACGTGTTTCTTTAAAGAAATGTTGGGTCGGTTTGTTTTGGTGAAAGACATGAGGCGAGGCTTAGGTTATTTTAAATGAAATAATTTATATCCCACAGTACGGATAGATTTATTTCTATTTGGACAGATAAAATCCATAGTAATGTATTGCTCAGAATTATTAGTAGAAATAACATTAAACTTCTATAGCGAAAAAATAGCACGTACAGTTATAGACAACTGTTAATCTATATTATGTAGGTATACCTAGATATAGATAAATATTTGCCTATGTTATTTACTTATTAGGTAGGTAAGTACCTATACCTAGCCGAATTACATCTAATACGTTTAAATCCAAAGATGACAAATGACTAACAAGGAAATTTACCTACTTACATACCTAAATAACTAGGTAAGATGTTACAATAAGTAGGTGTAGGCATTATCTATACCTACCTACCTAGGGAAGTGAGTGTAGGAGGTAAGTAGGAGGTTAGGTACCTACCTAAGTTTTTCTTGAAATAAATTTTACTACCCATACCTTCAAGTATCTATTATTATTACCTACTTACCTACTACTTAGGTATTTAAATATACATACCTATAGTAAAAAACTATAGTAGAAGCGGTGGTAGCCTAGTGGTTAGGGCATGCGACTTTCAATCCGGAGGTCGCGGGTTCGAACCCGGCCCGTACCAATGAGTTTCTCGGAACTTATGTACCTACGGAATGTCATTTGATATTTACCACTCGCTTTTCGGTGAAGGAAAACATCGTGAGGAAACCACCTAAGCCCAATAAGGCCTAGTTTCCCCTCTGGGTTGGAACGTCAGATGGCAGTCGCTTGCGTAAAAACTAGTGCCTACGCCATATCTTGGCGCTTACCTCTTCACGCTTAAACCGCTGAACCGACTTAGATGAAATTTGGTATGGAGATAGTTTGAGACCCGGGAAAGGACATACGATACTTTTCATCCCGAATAAATTTAGTGTTCCCGTGGGATGAGCGGGTAACACCGCGGGGCACAGCTAATACTATTATACCTAAATGCGAAAGTGTGTCTGTCTGTCTGTTACCTCGCCCCTTGCCTGCTATACGGCCACATCTCAAAAAAAATTTTTTTTTGGTTTATTGCTGATTCGTATTCAGAATTGTCTAATTTACGACCTTATTTCGAGAGATATGAGAAAAAGTGTCCTTAAAAGCCTTTTTTCCACAAGTGGCCTTATGGATCTGACCAAAAATTGCCAGTTGACTCCCTGCAAGACAGCCACTTTGGAGTTATGGCTGTATAACATTAATTTATAATCAATTTTTTGAGTTGCGTCCTAAAGGCATAAAGATTATTCGAGTGTTATTCCGATGAATCCCTTTAAATATAAGCGAATTAAAGGGCATTTGATTGTGTCACAACAGTAACTACCTATAGTACTTATTATTTATTTAAATTTATTCGTATAGCATAATACTTTCTAATAGTTTTAGCCGTCTTTTTGTATGTTATTTTTTTTTGTTTTTATGTGTTCTTGTAATAATTTTTTTCCCATTATGGTAGTCATTTATATATGTACAATTATAAGTTAAATTCAAGATCTTTTATCCAATGAATTGCGTCGTTAATGAGGACAAACAAGTCTGCAGGGTCGCCGTTATAGAGGAAGCTGTAGAGGAAGTCTCGGGATCGCCCACTCCCAGTTCTGAGCCTGTTGATCTGGCACCATTGTTTTCGAGGCAGAATGAAGCCAGGAGGTTTTGCCGTGGACTTTATACTTGCATCTCAGAGTAAGTCGGGTGATTATGAGTTGCAAGTAGGTTAGAATTTGATTGCAGCAGGTCTCGAGCAGTATGGTACGGTGGGTGCCTCGACTTCAACCGATGAGGCGGGTTTGCGAACTCTGCATGAATGGGCAAATCGGGCCGATCCACGACTTTTTGTGCTTCGTGGACCAGTGCCTGATGTCTTCTTAGTTCGGCGCGAGCTATATGACTCAACACAACCAAACCAGAGGATTACATTTTGATGGTTCCCGATATACATCGCATGGTTTGGTTTAGCTATACGTCTATCCGATGCACATGTGCGCTGTTGAGCCAAACTGGCGCGCAATACTCTGCCGTGGAGTAAACTTGGCTAAAACTGGAGGTGCGTAGCACATCAGCTGTTGCTGATGGGAACTACTTGGGGTTCCCGCTAGTCTGTGGTGTATGTTACTCCGCGTCTGTAGCCTTTTCCCTAACTAATATGTGGCGCATAGGTGAGACTGCGGTCTAGAGTTACACCCAAGTACTTTGGTGTAGGATTTAATTTCATCGCTGTCTCTCTGAAGCCGATTTTTGGCCCATAATTTGCTTCTTAGTTGCCGAGATGGAATGTCGCAACTTCTGTTTTCCTAGCAACGGACTGCAGTTGCCATTTTTTAAAGTATTTCCCAAGATATTCCAGATCGCGTGATGTAGGTTGAACAGAAGCAGGGCCAGGACCGATTCCTGCGGTAGTATATTGTTCAGCTTCCTGATTTTGCTTGGAGTGCTTCAAGGTAGATGATAAATTCCCTTATTGCTGAGCATAGAGTTAATTAGTCTCACAATCTTTCTACAGGGCACCACGGTCGTGAGCTTATAGAAAAGTCATTGTCTCCATACGGTATCGAATGCAGCTGAGAGGTCGATAAGGACTGCCACGGTTTTCTCTTTCCTCTTAAACCCAGCCTTTATGTGTGTTGTGAGCTGCATTATCTGAACCACGCAGTTCCGACTACTAAGGAATCCAGCCTGTTCCACAGGAATTATTTTGTCGGCAATAGAATCGATTCGATGTAGATATTAGCCTCTCCAAACGTTTGTAGACGTAACTAAGTAGAGCAATTGGTCGGTAACTCTTTGGGTCGTCGCCTGGCTTACCTGGTTTCAGCATGGCTATTATTTTGGACGGGTTGAACTTAGGTGGAATTCTATTATTCAAGACTATGCCAGAATCGAACTGTGAGTAAATACCGACTCACATAGATTGCTACTCTGAATCGAAGCAGTCTTCGTTCAGTATTCCTGAACCTAAAAGTAGAAATTAAGCTGGATGCACTGATTATCGCTTACAGTGATGTTCTTACTGTAACAAAAGTTGATTAATAATGGTATTTTAACTATTTTGGTGGGTGTATTTATATTTTCATGTAACCATTTTCCCATAATTTTCTTGTGCGGTTTTGGACGCATTTCAAAATTTCAACAAAACGTGTCTGCAATACGGCCACAACTCTAAGTACCTGACTTAAAGGCCTTGTATCTTAAAAAATATACATGTTTTATACAAAAAAATGTATTCATTAGAAGCATTATATCCTCTTGAGTAAAAAGAGCTAAATCAAAAATGAATTGACCCAAAACTCAGGGAGTAATCCCCGTTTTACTACTACGCACTACGCTGCCAAAACTTTAACAAGCGATTTCTCGAAAAAATGGTTTTTTGAGATGTGGCCGTATAGCAGGCAGGGGGCGACCTCTTCACGCTTAGACCGCTGAACCGACTTAGATGAAATTTGGTATGGAGATAGTTATAGACCCGGGAAAGGACATACGATACTTTTCATCCCGAATAAATTTAGTGTTCCCGTGGGATGAGCGGGTAACACCGCGGGGCACAGCTAGTATTAATAAAGATGTATCAGATGATATAAGTACCGCAGTAGGTACCTACGTAGGTATTACACAAATACAAATGCACAATGTAAAATAAAAAACAATTTTGTAAAAAAATCTTACATATAAAATTCTCAACACACACATTCTCGTTGACATTACGTTGAAAATATCGCAAATTCCGCACATCGTGACAAACAAAAACAAAAGCCTGTAAAAAAATATTCCGTGAAAGCCGAAAGACAACGAGATCGTCGCCTCGTAAAGACGTGAATGAAAACGTACTAAATTGGCGTATTAAACCGTTTTTAACGAGTATCAAATGGCGCTGTCGAAATTTTATTGACCCCAACAGGTGACCGTAGTATGTTTTATGGGTGTGACGAGTGGTTAACGTGACGTTAAATCGAGCCTTTATTGTAAGGCTTTTCGACGGTTTGAATGGATAGTTTCGTTGAAAATTCAAGGGGTTGTAGTTTTAATTATCACACAGTGGTAGGTAGGTATTAGTTAAAGAGATAGGGAAAATAAATACTTACATAAAGCATTGCAATTATTCTCAAATTAGCAATATCTCGGGTATTTATATTAGTAGGTAATATTATACTTGTACATGAAAAGGTGCCATAATATATAAAATAAATGATTTCATTACGTAAATGTTTCCAACAGTTAGGTATCCCAGGGTAAAAGGTAGCTACCTAGGGTAGACCGAGGCGATTCGGATCACAGGGTGAATTGGATCAAAATAAGCTTTTTGTCAAATTCAAAAGATTGCCGCTAACTACGGGCAGCCAATCACCGTCCAGCGTTGGGTTTGATTATTTCATTTCATTTCATTTCATTTCATTTCATTTCATTTCATTTCATTTCATTTCATTTCATTTCATTTCATTTCATTTCATTTCATTTCATTTCATTTCATTTCATTTCATTTCTCAGCGATGCCTCGCATCAAGTCACTAGTGTTGATGTGCTGTGATTTTACTGGTCATGTAAAAAACGTGCTTAAAAAAATTACAATAAAAAAAAAGTAAGTTGACTGAAGTTTAATATTTATTACTCAATATTGACATTAATGTGTCCTGTTTTCGTAATTAATGTGTAATAAACTGTATTTTAAAGAATATTCGGGTTAGGTATAAATATCGTAAACCTATGGTTTGGGGCTATTCGGATCACTTTTGCGGGGGCGATGTGGATCACTTATTTAAATTGCTCTTTTCTAGTTTATACTAATAATTTTAACTGTTTGTGTGTTTTAAATGGTGCGTACGTACAAAAGAAAGACACACCAAAGAGAATGGAGTACAAAAAATATGACAGAAGCAGCTAACAAGGTGTTAAGAAAAGAGCTGTCATTACGTCGGGCGGTCGAAATTTATAATGTACCGTTCACATCTTTACAGCGAAGAGTTACCATGTCCCGTGGTGTTATAAAACATCGAGACAGTATTTAAAGAAGATGCAGAAAAACTATTTGCTGGGAGATTACTGCAGTGATCCATACAACATTAATTTAATAGTCTCTAAAATGGCAGGAGGACTGGTTTCATCGATTTCTGAAAAAAAATCCGCGTTGTTGTGTCCGCGAAACTTGAATATTCGCAAACCTGAGAGTCTTTCTAGAGCGAGAATGAACGGGATGAGTAAAGAAAAAGTTAATGCCTACCTATTTTGCTACATTAGAGAAAGTGATAAATGAAAATAATTTAAGAGGAAAACGTGTGAAGTAAGTGAAGAACGGTGCCATGAAAACTGTGCAGATCGTGGACGTGCTGTAGTTTCTTTATTATTCCAAAGATTTAAGAACTGTTTTGTTTGAAATGATTTTGTCTCTTCTAAAGGGGCGAATCGGATATTTTTAATGTTTAATGTTGAGTTTATTACAGATAGCAATTTAAGTTTCAGTTCAGTTTTTGTTGTAGAACGTATTAATTAGAAGTTTCTAACACCTCGTAAATTGGTTTTTGATACTCTAGTTAGCTTTGAATACCTAATTTTATGTTACATTTATAATGAAAAAAAAAAATGTTAAATTGTTCTAGAGGAGAAAAGTAGAAATGTTAGAAAATTACCTCTTATGTCGTGTTATTAGTACTGATCTATAATAATATATCATTGATTTTTCCAAACGTTACTAATACATGTGTTTTTGATTCAAAACAAATATTTTATGGACGAGTTTTCTGTGATCCGTTTTGCCTCGAAAAATGGGGCGAATCGGATTATTTCAGTGTTTTTCTATTTTATTTCTCAAAATTAAATGACAAGGTTCATTTTTACTTTGATAACTGGATTTTATAGTTCGATAACCACTGTATCCAGAATAATATTAATATACATGATACACTGTAACAAACTGGTTTTATTTCACATTAACTAAAAATTGATCCGAATCGCCTCGGTCTACCCTACTTATTTTGGATCATATCTTATTACAATTCTGCTGAGCGACAATGATATTATCTCGGGTCCGGTAGAAGGACATTTTCAATGACATTTCCTTTAGGCTTTAGGGACAAATTTTCACAAATAGGTATGAAAATCTGTTTTTGTGGCTAGATATTTTATCCGATTGAGTGAACGGACGTTTAAAATTAAAAAAAAAAAACTGCCGAATACCTAAGCACCGTTTACATATCCAGATTTTGGTTAATTGACCCAATGACCTAAAAACCTACTTTTTTATGTACCTACTATTTTTCTTCTCGGTGGTTCCGGTCGAGTCAATGTAAGTAGGTAGTGCTTTTCACTAGAGCCAGCGATGCGTAGCTTTATTTGCATTTCTAAATTGATTTAAATTGTGCTCATAAATACTTACACTACTTACTTACAAAGCAGAAAATTGTTTCTTGACACGCAGTTAGTGGCTCGGTTCGTACCTACCTATATTTAATGATATTTCGTCGGGGATAGTAACATCCCAACTAGCAAAAAAGTCTTAGATTGCGCACTTTATAAGAGTGGTGGGCTTATAGCGCTCTTATAATTGTTTTGCTGATGCTGCTGCTCTTATATTAGCTTTAGATAAGATGGTACGGACTTAAGAACTCTCAGTCTTATTACCTAGTCTCATATATGTATATAAGCGCATTTTATAATACTATTATAAGCCTCTTACTCCTACAACAACATTTACGAAGACTCATTGTACTTGAGAATATCTGTTCTTATATCCACATTCTCTAAGTTGATTTGATTTTATAATGGTCTTGATAAATGTTCTTATAAGAATGTCAGACTAATATCAGCATAACATAAAAGCACTATAAGTGCATACTTTTTTGGTCTTCATAAAACTATTATTAGATCAATATAAGATGGTTTGATCTTAAATCGATTTTGGGAACACAATTGTAAGAATAACGTTTAGTTAGCCATATTGTTTTGTGAAAAAGAGAGTGCTGTGATTTTAAATTTTGTGTAATAGGCATGGATTACAGAGATTGGAAAAAGCATTCCAAAAATTAATGTTAAAAAATTTACTTTTCATGTAGGTTAAGCAAGAAACCCTAAATTAATTCAATATGGCCGTACCACTTGTATTCAGAATGCTAATATTAGCGTAAATGATCTTACAGTAGTCTAATAGTGCGCTGGAAAAATGCAACTATCAAAATGGCACCGTTATCACCACAAATAAATAAATAAAAAATTATAAGAGGATATTTAAATTGAATATTTGAGTAGGCGCATGAAATTTGAAGTGTAAAACAGGGTCCACTTTACAGTAAATAATATTTTCCAACGTAAAAACTTACCGCCCAACGCAACATAAACACACACCTAGATTTTCACAAACACGTTATTTTATTACGTTACCATCACTATTAGGGAACTCATAAACAGTTGTGACAATAATATTTATTTTTTTACTGTCACGCTGCAGTTTCACTCAAGACATACAAGTAATCAAAATAAGCTTGTTTAGGCTCACAAGATTCTAACGTTTGACCAATATGCGTCTATGTGGGCTTACAAAACACTTACGTGAGAGCGATATTAGCCTAAGGCAGCTTAAATTAGTTTTGGCAAGATTACTGTAAATGCAATCAGTATTCAATTAGACTGATATTAGGACGATATAAAGTAAATACACTTATAATTTGCGCCCAAATCCAGGCTTATACGATGATATAGGATCAATATAAGAGCGAAAATTTGTAGTCTTTAGACTGTTGTTAGTGCGATTTTGCTGGTTGGGATATACCTACCTCGTTAATAACAGCTGTCGATAAAGTTCTCATTTCAATAAAATACTTAGCATTTGTTTGAATATACTTAGATTCGTATCTACACTTGTTACTTACGCGGTATTGCACTATCCCCGACGATATGTATAGATATTAAGTACCTACTTATTAAAAAAATATTATCTAAGGAAGTATCTACATTCGTCCCCGAGGCTGATTATTTTTAGCCTCTAGATCCGTAGCAGATGTTTGAAATCAGAACGAAATAGTAATACTTAACAAACTAAATACCTAAACCTACCCATTAATGAGATAAAACTAAAATACTTAAACAGATTTCCGAATTCTTGTTTCCTGATTGCAAACGGTTGTTTCGAGTTTTCGATGAAATTATGTAGATACCTACATATATAATTACAGACGCAGAAAAAAGTATAAATAGTTACATATTATATCTGCAGCTGCAGCTGAATCAACTCAAATGGTGTTAACCTTTCTTTTTGCACTACGAATATTCGAATTACTTTGTTCAACATTTTGCTCGTAAATAATTAACTTCCTTACCTTACATCCTCTTTATCCTTTATCTCTGTGTACCTGAAACAATTAACAAATATTTACATAAAGTGCGACCGCATTCCACGACTCTACTTAACATGATTTCCAAATTAATGTAAGTGGGTGGGTAAAACTAATTATATGTAAAAATGCAAATGGAAATTCGTTAGCAAACAGCAAACGTCGAAACAAATTACGTAAACAGGCAGTAATTTTAGCAATATTAAATCATACAAAAGGTAAACTTTGTATGCGGAAGGGTATATATAGTTCTCAAGTTTATTTTACAGAAACCTCAACAGTAATTATGTCAGTTTATGCATGTTCTTAGTTGTACTCCAGTCAAATTCAACAATGTTGGAGTCGTGGCGTTCATGGTGGACACTTGTCAAATAATTGCATGGAGAGCCCCGACGCGTCACCCCGTAAAACCGTCTGCCTCTAGTCTACTCTTACTTTTACGAGCACACCGATACTGATAAATATACGTAACCCCGTCGTATAACATGCACCCGCTATTATTATAAACGATACCGTTTACGATGGTATAATATTTACGTTTTTATTCCCCGTTTATGGGCTGTTGTGCAACTTAACAGCGCACTTGAACTTGCCGGGCTAGTGACACCATTTGATGGAGTTTTATTGTTTTGCTCAATGGACGAACGAATTTTACGAGCGCGTCGTAATCTGTGACGTCATGGTTTATAAGTCTGATGCGGACGCTACGATTCTGACTCACGATTCATTTAAATGCGACCGTAACTTTCCATTTCTTAAACGTATATATAAACACCTTGCATGCGACCTAGACGATGACTGGTTTTGACTGCTAAATTGGTGAAGCGAATATTTCAATGGCAACTTAAAAGCCATTTAAAATGTAACTACGTTTACTGGACGATAAATATATTCGCTGACCTAGTAGCTAGTCCGTTATATTGTAACAAATTGCACGAAGACCTTTCATATCACTATCTTTCAAGATAAAGGAGATGAAAGGTCCACAAAGTAGGTATGATCCTTTTCACTGTAGATATCTTGCTCTAATATCATTGCTCCCTGCGGTGTACTTTCATAGATAGAAGGAAGAAAATCGTGCTCGCAAAGCGTTCCTCCATCCGGAAAGTAGATTTGCATTATTTACCTATTCATATTTCTTGGGCAAGGTAACCTTTTCTGGGGAAACAAATAATAGGTCGAATGCATCTGGGTCCGTATTAAGGGACGTCTTTTTATTCGCTTTGAGGTTTGGTAAATATTTTTCTTAGCTATTACGAGTAACCTACGTCTCCCCAGCCGAGGGCAGGGGTGTTTTCGTTTTCGAAGGGGTAGGCATGGATCCGATAGAAAATTGGATAAGTAACGTATCTATTATTGACGACGGATACCAAAATACGGAGGTTTCTTCCTTTTTCGTGGGACAGGTATAGCCGCTCGGTCACGTCCGGGGCCAAAAATCTTGTCATATTACTCCAGTAGATATATAGGTATATATTTTTTTCTGAATTCGGTTCACGAAATACAATTACTTTATATTTATTTCCATCACTAAATTCAATTTAATTTGAATTTGCGTAACCTGTAGTCTACGTAGTGGAAATGTATTGTCAATAGACAGGATCTAGTCAAGTCAAGTAGTAGGTAGGTACCTACCTAAAAGTCGAATTCATCAAAAATATGTAGCGGCATAATACCTATACCATAATTACGACAAAAATATAGCCTCTCCTCTTACTTCAACCTGAGCCATTTCAAAATCTACTTAAATGTACTTACATATAAAACATACGTAACTCTATAATTAGAAAATTATATGTTTCATCGTAGGCCATTTTGTATAGCTTTTAAAATCTAAGATAGATAAGGTGCATTTCAATGCTCAAACATGCATTCATATAAACCTTAACAGCACATTGCGATCACTTAAGAAACTCTTTTAAAATATATTTTATCTACCACTAAAGTAAAAAACGACATAACATATTATGTACCTAATGTATTCAAGTAATTGTCATGCTATGCGAATACGCTACCCGCCAAGTTGTGTGCTTACTTAAAAAAAAAAAAACGGACGCACTCAGAGCTTTGCAAAAAAAAAAAACATTAAAAAATCCAACAATTAGCCGAACTGACTCTTTGAGAGAAGCGAGTAGCAATAACTGGATAATAAATCGACGATAACTTGTGATTCGATAGCCGTTACTAAAGGAGGTGGATCTTTCGAGCCATTATGACCAATTTTCGGAAATGAAAAAAGCCTGTTGATTTTAAAACTTTGGTGTGTAGGCAATCGATTTCTTTTTATTCCAATACAGTATACAAGACTTCGAAATATTTTAATGAATACAATTTAAAACTGGTATAACTGGGCTTGAATTATCAGGAATTTGCTATCGAGCGAAGTGTGTGATGTCTCGCCTCATACAGCTACTACTATTATAAAAACTAAATTTCCGCCCACCCATTCTGTGAAGAATAAATACTTAGATTGCGGCAAGCTACTTATTGTACAATAATAATAATAATTTATAGTACATACCAAGTTCGCCTTTATGAATTAGGAAACTGTTATGTACCTATTAATACCAAATTGCCTGGCTAAGCGAATGTCAAACAAACCCAAGAAACACAGCGAAATAGCCAGCCATCTGGTATCAAGATCATTATTAAACTTTAAAACACAAATTATGCAATATCGAATTGGTATAGATACCAATACCTACTATATTATTAATATTCAAAAAGGTAGACGTGTTTGGGGGCTGAGATGCCATAGCGTCTATACCTACTAAAATACAATGTTAATAGTCTGACAGTCTTCTTTGACTAAGATATATCTAATATCCCTCTTTTTAGGGTTAAAAAGGTTATGTGGGTACAATTTACAAAATTGGATTTCCATAACTGACAGTATCAGCAATCATCTCGAAAATTTGTTGCAAATAATGTTCCCAATATTAAAGTGGCACTAATATTCGACACCGCGTTCCCATTGGATATTATCCAAATTAAAGTAATAATACCATGCAAATTATGTGACAAGCGTTCACCTTTCCCGATATTTTGGGTTTTGGAGAGGATAAAATGCGACGCCCTTTTGATTAGATAGGTGTATGTCTGGTTTGTTTTCTTATTTTGAAGCTGAGTGAGATCCGTTGTTATCCTTTTACACGATGGGGCGCGGAGATTGCAAGTGCAGAGACGAGTTTGTACAGAGTGCAGAAAAACGTGAATGATACCTATATTTTTATAATAATTAATAATACAAATACAAATACAAATACTCTTTATTGCACACCTCCAACACAAAGGAATATACAACACAACATGAGATACATTAAAATAACAGGCAGAGGTAAACAACAGGCGGTCTTATCGCTAAATAGCGATCTCTTCCAGACAACCTTTAGGTAGCGGAGTAGTTGAAAATTAATAAATAATATAGAAGGCAAACGAGCAGGTGGATAACCTGGTGGAGTACAAACCATTACCATCGCCCATGGACAACCATAGGTAAGAAATTTCATTAAATAAGTGAATGTAGGAAAAATGGTAATTTAGTTAGTAAGTAGTGTTAAAAGTTAATGGCAGGTTATAACGTAGGTATTAACGTAACAAATTTTTCTATAAGCTACACAAATTGACCTTTTTAGGGTTCCGTAGTCAACTAGGAACCCTTATAGTTTCGCCATGTCCGTCTGTCCGTCTGTCCGCGGCTTAGCTCCGTGATCATAAGTGCTAGAAAGCTGAAATTTCGTATGAGTATGTATATGTATTACGCCGACAAAACGGTAAAATACAAACAAAATATATTATTTTCGGGTACCTCCCGATCACCTAAAGTGGGGGTGATTTTTTTTCCGTTCGAACACTAGCGTGTGGAGTGTCGTTGAATAGGTCTAACATATTTTTTTGATAAAGTCAGCAGTTTTGTAAATATTCACTCGGCAAATCCAAAAAATAGTGTCCCCCCCCCCCTCCCTAACTTCTCAACCACGGGTCAAAAAATTATGGAAAAATTCATGAAAATGAGGCCTTATTAGTACTTTCAATGAAAACTATACTGAATAAAATCGGTCGAGCCGTTTTCGAGTTATTGCAAATCTTCATAATTTTCTTTAAAATGACGTAAGTGCCGCGCGGTGTTCTTATACTTCGAACGTTACACATTTTAGTTAAGTGCTATACTGTATTAGGTAAAACATTTCGCTCACTCTGGCGCGTATAAGCGATAACTTCCAGAAGGTAATAAGTAATTATAGATACTTTGGCGTTTACGACCTTTGTATAGAGCTTGAAATCTTTCTCGTAATTTAAACCTTGGGCTTAAAACCGCTGTTTTAAGCCCGTCTATTGTGAAGGATGGGCAACTGCGGAACCCTACACTGAGCGTGGTCCGACATGCTCTTGGCCGGTTTTTAGACTTAGTACCTAAAGCTTAAATTTTAATAAGCACAAAATTAATGTCTCTATTCGATAAGTACATTACTATAATTACCAGTTTTGTAGACATTTTACCTTAATTTAATTTACTTTCTTAATTTAATTTAGTTTTAATTTGAATTAAATTGTCCATTTATATATTTTGTTATGTATATTGTCTTTAAAAAAATATAGGTATACTTACTTAAATAAAGGATACAAAAATAGACAACACAAACGTCTAGGTACGTAGGCATGGACTACTTTTGTCTCTCGAGGAAAAATAATTATTTATTTGCTACTGAAAATCCACTGGCATCACTGTGTTTATGTAAACACAAACGAACATGAAGATTATTACAAAAAGAAACGGCCAAGTGCTAGTTGGACTCGCGCACCGAGGGTTCCGTACAGTAAACTTTTTTACTATTGTTGTTATAGCGGCAACACAAATATTATGTAGGTAGGTACATCATCTGTGAAAATTTTAACAGTCAAGCGGTTCATATATCACGGTTCACTTATCACGGTTCATGAAATACATCCTATAGTGACAGACGGACAGAAATATAAACAGACGGGCGGACGGCGGACGTTTAGTAACTGATGGGTACGTAACAATAAAAAACCTCAATGAATCCCAAGATTTTTTTCTGCTGACTATACTTTAGAAACGAGATTGCACGCAGGAAATGCAGCTCGCCTCAGAATCGGGAAATGAACGATATCCCGCCTCCGGCAACGACAATCGGCTTTCCGGCCTTTGGGGAAATGGATCCGACTGTACCCTTCGATAGAATTTCGGTAGCATCTTGTAATCACTCTTTATAGCATTACGCTAAGAGCCACGCATTCGAATGTAACGAAAATGTGACGCGTGATAACCCTATTTTGATAAAAAAACTAAACAGACACAACTATGAAATCAAACAAACTAAACTTTATATCTAAAAGCATTTCGTTAAGATTGTTTATAGAACGTATTTTGTCGTCGGCATAATCCTGTTTAGTTCTGAGGGCGATAATTGACAGGAATGGATACGATGAGTGGGACAGAAGAATAGGCATGGAAATGAGGGGTTAAGGGAGTCAGGTGGATGATATGAATCGTTTACTTTATGAGAATTTATGCGATAAGTGAGGAACGCAAATTTCGACGAGGAGTTTAGAAGCCTGAACATGAAAAGGCTTATAAAACAAATAGAAATTTAAACAGCGTATTTCAGAGCAAATTTATCCATAAGTGGATTTCTAAAACTTTTGATACCACTTATAACTAAAATGTAAACTTCAATGAGAATGTAGTGCGATAAAAATGTCTTGCAAGGAACCATTTATATATCATAACGTAGACGCCTCATAGCTTGTTCTCACTATTGATGTTTTAGTCGTAAAGTTCGAAACAGTGGATAAAGAAATCTCCAAAAATCATAACTCAATATTAACCTAAAAGCTACCGACAGTGGTCCTACAGTTTATAAACTTCAAAGGAGTCTTGTTAGTGGCGCAAAACAAGGGGCTTTCAGCGTCTAAATAGAGTATAACAAGCTGGCTTGTTAATCCCAGTGCTTCTATATTTATGTCTTGAGTGCCAGTGGCTCCAAAAGGAGCGACCGATACGTGTTCAGTGGAGAGCTTGGCGTATTTGCGGCGATACAGATTATAAAACGTTGTTGAAGCAGTGGTATAATGATATCGTGTGTGAGATTGTTTCCAGTTTCTTGGAAATATATTTTCACTGAAACAGGACAACATTTTTCTTTTTTAGATGCCGATGCTGCAATGCAATTAAGCAAAGTATTGGCAATGTTTTAGTCGCTGGAAAACCGACATATATCCTATAGATAATGCGTAAGCGTTTATTAGCCCCTTATTTATGTGGCACGTTTGTGTGCAACAGTGCCTATATACCTATGTACGTAAATATTTATTTATAAGAAACTACCTACGTTTACTTATTGGGCACATATACCTAGGGCTTAATTTTCCTTCTCGCTTTCACGATACCAATTTGACACCAAACGTTACTTTTTATTTTGGCATTATTACTATCGTGTTTCAAATTTACTTCACACGAAATAAGTAAGTATGGAAATGATTTACATTTACAGAAATCTGCCTGTTTACTCCTCCTTTCCTGACTGAATGGGCAATTGAAATTCACGTTTTGAGGAAATATATGTTTAAAAATAGCATTCTTTGTTAAATCTGGCCTGAATATATTAGGAACGGTGGTTGGCGCTCATCCAGCTCATGTCTTTCGATTAATCTAGTCACGGTCCATCAACCCATTTATATTTATACCTTTAATTAATTGCTTGTTATTCACCCCAATAAATAGACGACGGGAAATTTCAGCAGCCTGGTTCGTCGCATTATGACGGCTAGTTATATTTTAAATTATGATAAACCTAATTGGTGAAAACCGAAGTAAATTATAGCTATCCCCCTATCGTCTAGCCTGTTATTTTGATAAGTATCAATTTAGAAATCAAAGCTGAGATCATATTTATTTCTTTAACAATATTATAGGTAAGTAGGTATTTTTATATTCTCAGGCATGCAGCCAGTTTAGCATCATGTTCGCGAATGAACACAAAAATCATGTTTCAATAAATACTTAACTAAACGTGAATCACAAACAGATGATATCAAAGTTAACTGACTAGATTGAGTCTCGAATATAACATATGGATACCTACGCATGTTGCCGGACACAAACAGTATTGACTGACATGTCTGACATTATTATTATAATTATGTATGGATAAGATAAGAAAAGTCGTTTTATTACTGTATAATTTAATTATGTAATGTGAATGCGCACGCTTCAAACACCATTTTATAGCTAACGATTAGCCAACGGATTTGTTTTGTAATTGATATCTTATCTAAACTGTTATGAACTTAAGTTATTAAACATCACATTATACAGAACATACCTACCTAAGTAGAATATGAAATCACGTTCCTCACGAGTGACTTAGATTATTAGACAAATCAAACACTCAAAGAGTACCCATACCCACAATAAAATCGGGAAGTTTCTGAGATTAAAACGCTGCTAATGTTTTACTTGGTTTAGAGAACAGGCAATGCCAGTTAGGTACTTAACGCAATACAAAAGAACCCTAAAAACAACGTATTCAAGAACTCGCTTTAGGGAAGTTAATTCAAAACTTCTGTTTGCTTCTAATGTAACTGGAGCGGGATTTTGGCAGCGGGCCAGTTTGGCATGGGCGAGTAGATCGGAAGCTGCCATACTAATCTTCTAAAATAGGGAAATCTTTTCAGCAAGGAAGTTTCATGTTCATATTGGATTCGAAGAGGTTTTTTGTGAGAATGAAATTAAAAGTCTTATATGTACGAATGTTAATGCTTGTCAATCGAAAAGGAACATTTTAGAAATATAACGCAAAAGTTAGCGAGGCTGTCTTATCATTTCATTCGTAGATATTTCAGATTCTCAAGTATTTATATTTCCTTAAATATTAAATTATCTCACAAAAAACATTCATGTGTAAAATTTCTCATGTTTTGAAAGACTTTTTGTCCGTGATCAATTATATAATCGAATGGCGAAATAAGCTTTCTACAATTAAAGTTAAAGACTAACCGATAAATATTCAGGTACAAAAGGTTTAGTAATAGTTATTTGTGCAACAAGAGAGCAAAGTTGTTTTTTGTTACGAGTGCTGATTTTGAGGCCCGAGCAAGCGAAGGATTCTACGTTTGAATCACGAGCGTAGCGAGTGATTCTATGTTAGAATCCTGAGTGTAGCGAGGGACTCAACAGCACGAGATGCAAAAAAACTTTGCTCTCGTGTAGCACACACAACTTTTCACCTCATCAGCGAGAACATATTCGACATTTTGTGCTTTTTCTTCCAACGTATGTTTATAGTCTTTCTTGCTGATTTCAATAATATTATTAATCAGAAAATAGATAAGTGCTGCTTAAAAAGGAATAACAATATAATTTAATTGAAATTATAATCAACCAACCAACACGGTTATTGTCATTATTTTATCAAATTGGAAGATTTAGCAGATACATGACGTGTTTATTTATAAATACATATTATATCACGAGATTTTGTTTATGAATTGATTAATATTGTTACTCCTAAAACACCAAACAAAATAAATGCAAAAGAAAATAACAAATTACAATATGAACTCGATATTTTTTAAGGTACGTTTCGAATATGCAGCTATGCTAAATGGTGAAATTATAAATTATTATTATATTTACAATAAGTTGAAAAATCTTATTTTATTTGAGCAATGATCTATTGTTTTATATAAAAGGCACAATCGTTTTGATATTCGGTCGTTAAATAAAAATATAATAAAGAAAAAAAATACGTTACAATTAAAACTTTTTCGGATGTTTTTAATGAATTTTTTGGTATAACGCGTATCCGAACTGTTCTCAATCGAGGTCGGATTCGAAAATCGAATTTCAGATTGATAAGTTTCTATCCCTCTCTTTTTATATACATATGAAAGAAACAGAGTGCATCGAGATTCAAATGATTAGAATTTTATAATTAACCTTTGGCTGAATAATGACAATTCGTGGTCAGATATTGAAAAAATTAAAAAGCTACTTTCTACTCACGCTCGAAACAAAATCGCATTTTGTTCACTGTTATCTGACAGCAAAATCGCCATGTTTGAGCTGGTGAGGTGAAAAAGTAATTTCATCAATGATCGTCTTTAATTAGAAACACTGCATGCCTACTAGTCGATAATAACACCGTTTACAAACACAGTGCTACGTCACGACTCTATTAACGACTTGATCCACGACTCGGGGTTCTCACCGAAAAGGACAAAACGTTATGTTCTCATGAACACGAGGGCAATGCTAATTTGCCCGTACTCAACGTGTTTGGTCGACGAAAATGGAAGACCCGAGGCTCCGGCATCATCAATGCTAATCCAGGAACGGGCTAAGTCGGCTGTTGCAAAGAATAATGTGACCGCTTTTAATTTTATGCCTCTCACGCACCCGTTAGAAGTAGATCCAATCGTCAAGTCTTTTACAAATAGCCACAATGCCTTTTTGTCTTTCCGTTTGGTCAGTCATCTATGTTTCTTAAGCATGTACCTATATGGCACCGCAAATAGTCACATAACAATGCATAAGGCATGATGAGTAGTTTAGCAACATTTGTAAGAGATTTGCGTTTCGATAAAAGTAGTAAATATTGTGTTTACAAGTCAAGTGTAGACGAAAAACTATAAATTGTATACGTAAACACGTTATAAATATGGGTGGATAACATGTAGAAAGACAGACGAGAATATTATTATGAATTAAAATATAGGTACATGATCATTAATTAACATAATTTATAGACTTTATGAGTAAAATTCCAATAAATAACCCTAAAGGTTACCGGAATGACATTTTTATGGATGTTTTTAAAACTTAAAGATTTTTATTAAAGATTATGAAATCAATTAGTAGGTAAGTATTCAAACTTTAACCATCATATTTAAAGACTAAAAATGTTTTGCAGGATAATACAAAAACAATCATACAAGAAACCGCTGAAATATCATGAAATACATAATACATCAAAGGATCAAAGCAGACGAGTCTGTATGATAATAGCAGCAATATAATATTATTTATAGCTAATACCGACATCTACAAGTTATTTTACTTAGTAAGAAGAATGCTACGATAAAATATTGGTTCGGTATAATCTTATGTAAATGGTTATACTTGGGGACAACTCACATCAATAATGATCTACTGGCCATACTGAAATACAATCTATACTATGTTGACGTTGGTTCTCCATAAATGAATAAATCTACAAGACTAGACTGACAAGAATGTATAGTAAACAGAGGAAATATATGATATTTCGACATTTAAGTACCTAAAAGATGTCATTAACACATTTGATTACAATATTAGAGCCTAAAGAGTTTTCGTATGTAAGTTCTGTGTATAGAACTATAAACATAGATATACTTACTTTAAAAACGTGTTTCATGCACTTAGTTGTATTATTTAGTTCATTCACTCAAGCCAGCTTAAGGTAAATTAAATCCATATTACCTATCTCATTCACTACATTTTATTAACAAGCCTCAATTATCGAGGTATTTATGGCACATGTTACCGCTCTTATCTTCGAAGATAACTTCGTAATTTTAGGATGCGCTTCTTATGTTATCAAAAAACTTGTCGGTACAAAATATTCTCAGAATGACGGGCACAAAAATTATCCAGTATCACATGCAAGTTTAAGTGAATAAAAAAAATCTGTATTCAAGTCGAACAAAAGTTGCGTAACATTTCCATTGTTTTGTGAATATCAAAAAACACCTCAACCCGTCCTTGCTTAAAGTCTTTTGTTACTCTTTTATAAAGAAATTGAAAGTGTATTGTATGAACGGGCTTTTTTGGTTTTTGCCGACATTTTTAGTGGCCATAAAAATTTGGAGCATAAACAAAAAAGTTGAGAGAATCCTTCCGCGTCGCAATTGTGCGCTTAGGTGTGCTTCAGTTAAAAATTACAGGTGGGATAGTGAAGGCGACTGGTTCGCATTGTGATAATGTGCGGTTTTGTCTCCGACGTGGTTTTAATTGCTTTCTTTTATACGACATCATTGATTTATTATTGTCACGTTTTAAAGCAGTTTCGGAACAATACAGGTAAGGTTCACATTTCAAATTGCTAATGGATTTCACTTTCTTTATATTTTACGCAGTCGTCTTTATGTCATCTACACAAGCAGAGGTGTTACTGGTATCAGTTAAAGATAATATTATTTAGACGCGGAATACAATCAAAATAGAGGTATATAGCTACAAAACAAACGGCAATAAGTCTCTCATATCCGCAGTGCCGGGAACGTACGATTGACGAAACGACACGTAATTTTATATCGACGTGTACATTTGCTCTATATTATGATGCCCCACCGTTTGCTCTGCACCGAGGCAAACGCTCATTCTGAGCGTATTTGCAGAGTCTGTATCACAATATTTGTAGAACGTGTCAACCGTCGTGTCAAATGCCACATATCTAGGCGTGACACGTAGCCTTGCACGACAATTCCAGTTATTACATGTGTTACTATGTTATTATCCCGTTTTCTTTTCTTTTTGGCGCAATAAAGCGTTGATTACCTCGCATTTCGAGTAAGACGCGGCGCCAATTGACGCTGGGAGCTGAAATAGGGACTGTGGGGTGCCGATAACGTGAATGTTCCATCGTTTGTGTTTATTTTCGTGTTACAAAGAAAATGGTCTAAATCAAATCGCCTAAATAGACTTCAACTTCTGTTTTACGTTTTTCTTTGGTGTGACCTTATTAGTTCCGAACAGGGAAAACGAAGGATACGATCCTTACAAACTTAGTTAATACGGGAAAAGATGCAAATGGACTCTTTCAAAATTGGACGGCATTTCAAACTTTACATACTGAAGTCTCAGATCGAAAAACTTTAGATCCCAAACGCGCCATGAGCTCTCGAAGTATCGTCGAATAATGGTTCTTCTTTTCAAATAAGTTAAGTTAGTTTTAGAACGGTACGTGTGTTTTTTTGGACCATTCTGTTTTTATATTGTGAAATGTGCTAGTATTTGCGGGTTTGGCATGCACAGCAGCCTTCGAGAGGTGATCTCGCAGAATCACTGCCCAATCTTATGTCGGATTTCTGATAATATGCGCCCCGGTATGAGACGAGATAAGATGGTTTTTCACAGACTCTGATATGCGAGTAGGTACGATAAGTATTAAAGTTTGAATACAGTATTAAAACTCGGGATTGCAGCTAATCTTGGGGACTTTATAAGTGCCAATTTCACAGATCGCGGCATACTTGGAACGTGATAAGTTACTGTAAAATTTGCAATGCTATCGCTGAAAGTTTGATGGTTTTTACTATTATCGACTTTTTAAATCGTTTCGACTCTCATTCAGACTTAAATGTTATCAGGATAATTACTGAAAGTAGTTTTGCATCTTATATCGTGATGCCTTGATTATGTTTTTGTGTTTTTAATATCATCTTGTGTTTCTATAGTATATCCATATATCTAGATGTAGGTGTAAATACACAATGACCTAATAATGGTGTTTATCCAAATCACTCTACCGGCAGA
Source organism: Apotomis betuletana (assembly GCA_932273695.1). NCBI lineage: Eukaryota > Metazoa > Arthropoda > Insecta > Lepidoptera > Tortricidae > Apotomis > Apotomis betuletana. Next base: position 27,581,147 of record OW026300.1, on the reverse strand, counting down.
TTTATAATACATTACGGCTATAAATATATGCCTCTACGTATTTATGTATTTCCTTCATATCACAGCCGCTTATCCTAAAAATGCCAATCTGATAGACACAATATCGAAGGTCGGCGCACGAAAGGCCCAACATAGTCGAGACATGTAACGTTTCAAGCCTTCACCATAAAATGCATGATGAACGGTCCCCGCGCTCGCGTGACGCCCTCCGAAGGGCGGGATATGCCATCGGTAACCAATACACCAAAGCCCCTGCTCGAACGAGAATCCTTTAAAATTAACAAGAAAAAAAACCTTGTGGGACTGGTTGAGGTTCACATCAAAATGGACGTTAAAGGACATTGCACTTTTGAAAGATATGAATTATAGAAACATTCAAAATGGCCGAAATTTAATATTTAATCGACTGCAAAATGGCTATCACAATTTCTCGGAACGGACATTTTTATTTTTAATTGAATGTTTGTTAAGAATCGCGGATTACAATTAATTGTATTATATGTTTATTGCATTGAAGTTCCGTTCAGATTGGTTCGCAGCGTGGTACAAAAACAAGGTACACACATTATCGCTTCAGGACCACCTGTCTGACGTCAGGACATATAAACAGCATTTTATGCTCACATACGACACGTTATTGAGTATGAATTCACAATTTTATTAAACATTAAATTAAAGGATTAAATTAAAGATCGCGACGTGAAAGCTGTTATTTTGTTGAAATAAGTAGGTATATTCACCGTGGGAAGCTGAAAGATGAGGTAGCTAAAATGATAATTAGTTTCAGCCAACTAATTATGCAGGTATTTACCTATGTATTTACATACCTAATTCAAATAAGGAAAATGTACCTAAGTAAATGTTGATGGTAAAGGGACTTGTATGGTTATTGGTAAATGATGATTTGTTTATATCGTTACAAAAAATATATCATTTTGTTTAATAAATGCTGGAATGGTTACTTCGTGCATAAAACGACACCTAGCGCGGGCTTCGCTAGCGTAGGGTTTCCAGATTTCGGCCCTGGAATCTGTAGGACCATAACTTGTCTAACAATAAGATTCAAGGAGATATCTTTGTTTAACCCCGAGAGCTTTCAACTCGAGCTCTCCAACCGCTTCGCTTGCCTGGAGAACTTTGTCTCAGTGGACGAGATCAACGACGGGCTAGTGGAAACTGTCCACACGGTAGGGTCTAAGTTTTTCAGACCCCGCCGTAAAGATAGACCTCAGAAATTGTCTGATCGAACTTTAAACCTCATGGCTGAACGACGCTCGCTACAGTTGCAGTCTCCCGATGATGCGAGGTCATATAGGCAGCTTAATAGACGTATATCGAAGTCCTTGCGACATGATCTGCGGCTCTTTAATACGAACCGTGTTAAAGAGACCATTGAGCAGAACAAAGGCTCCAAAGTGTTCGCAAAGGACAAGTCTATTGGACAAAGCCAGCTGACCAAGCTGAAACGGGAAGATGGCAGCATAGCGTCGACCAAAGCAGAGGTTCTAGGCGAGATCGAGAGGTTCTATGCTCAGTTATACACTTCAGTCGCAAAGCCCGTTGATAGCTTGGTAGGCGATCCAAGAGCCAAGCTGTCCCGACATTATACCGAAGACATCCCGGACATCAGTCTGTACGAGATTAGGATGGCCCTGAAGCAGCTTAAGAACAACAAGGCGCTGGGCGAAGACGGAATCACCTCAGAGCTTCTGAGAGCGGGTGGAACACCGGTACTTAAGGTCCTCCAGAAGCTCTTTAATTCCATCTTGTCCGAGGGCAAAACGCCTGAAGCATGGAATAGAGGCGAGGTGGTACTGTTCTTCAAAAAAGGTGATAACAGCCTATTGAAGAATTACAGGCCCATCACGCTTCTAAGCCATGTTTATAAGCTGTTTTCAAGGGTCATCACGAACCGTCTCGAACATAGACTTGATGACTTCCAGCCTCCCGAACAAGCCGGTTTCCGAAGAAGCTATAGTACCATAGACCACATACATACGCTGCGGCAAGTTATACAGAAGACTGAAGAGTATAACTTGCCATTATGCTTAGCGTTTGTGGACTATGAGAAAGCCTTCGATTCGGTGGAAACGTGGGCGGTGCTCGAGTCACTTCAGCGATGCCATATTGACTATCGGTACATTGAAGTGTTGAAGTGTTTGTGTAGTAACGCCACTATGTCGGTCCGAGTTCAGGAGCAGAGCACAAAGGCCATTCCATTGAGAAGAGGCGTAAGACAGGGGGACGTTATATCCCCGAAACTGTTTACGGCCGTTATGGAAGACGCCTTTAAGCTCCTGGAATGGCAAGGACTTGGCATCAACGTCAATGGCGAATACATCACTCACCTTCGGTTTGCCGACGACATCGTAGTCATGGCAAAGTCGATGGAGGAACTCAGCATGATGCTCGATGACCTCAATCGAGTTTCTCAACGGGTGGGCTTAAAAATGAACATGGACAAGACGAAACTCATGTCAAATGCCAAGGTTGTGCCCATCCCAGTCTCTGTTGAAAACTCGGTACTCGAAGTTGTTGACTCATACATCTACCTAGGACAAGTGGTCCAATTAGGTAGGTCCAACTTCGAGAAAGAGGTCAACCGCCGAATCCAACTCGGCTGGGCAGCGTTCGGGAAACTACGCAATGTCTTTTCGTCCGACATACCTCAGTGCCTCAAGACGAAGGTCTTCAACCAATGTGTGTTACCAGTGATGACTTACGGCACCGAAACGTGGTCCTTCACTATCGGCCTCATCTCAAAGCTCAAAGTCGCTCAACGAGCAATGGAGAGGGCTATGCTCGGGGTGTCTCTACGTGATCGAATCAGAAATGAGGAAATCCGTAGACGAACTAAAGTGACCGATATAGCTCACCGGATTAGCAAGTTGAAGTGGCAATGGGCAGGCCACATAGCACGCAGAGCAGATGGCCGATGGGGCCGAAAAGTGCTCGAGTGGAGACCTCGGACCAGCAAGCGCAGCGTAGGACGTCCACCTACGAGATGGACAGATGACCTTGTAAAGGTCGCCGGAAGGCGCTGGATGCAGGTCGCTTCCAACCGGTATATATGGAAGTCCAAAGGGGAGGCCTATGTTCAGCAGTGGACGTCCTATGGCTGAGATGATGATGATGATGATGATCTTTGTTTATGTTCAATTTGTAAGAAGAAAGACTTCTTAAGCTAGATTTTTTGCTTGTTAAGTAAAAAAGTACCTACTTAAATATTTAAGTTAAATAAATATTTAGGTATTTTGAAGTTAAAGGACGTAATAACCTTATACTCAAGTAATCTTACCTGTGTATTTTTCTACCGGTGTGTCTGTCTGTGGCATCGTAGCTCCCGAACGGATGGACCAATTTGAGTGTGTTTTTTTTTAAGCGGAAGACTTTGTCCGTCGAGATGGTTCTTAGTTATGTTTGTTGGAAATATGACCAATAGTCTCCAAAATATTCAGCTTTAAGTAAGTGGACATGACAAGATGTCAGCCAATATTGAAGCTTAGAATTTCATATTTTCAAAAGCATTTTCTATATCCACTCATTGAATGAGGATCTCATTCCAGGGGGATTTTAAATTTTTTTATTTATGTTATTATAGATAGAAGAGAACTGCAGTGAGACTTGAAAAACGAGACAACCCTCTTGATTCTAATTTAATATGCAAATTAAGTAAGTAAGTCATATAAATACATATGATTTTCACAAAGTAGACATAAATATGTTAATCCACCCCAAACTTCAGGCTTCACATAGATACGTTTAAAATGCAAACGACTATTGGAACGGTCAAAGTTTGAACCACCTAACCGCTTAACTTGGGGCGGTGCGGGCTGATGACTTCACGACTCGTAATCCCGTTTGCTTATGATAGATAATCAGTCTGTCAAAAAATAAATGTATTTACGAGTTTCTGAATCAAAGTATCTACCAAATGGCTCTTTAAACCGGTAGACCTAGCTTGGTATATTTTTTTGAAATGGCTGAAATATAATATGTTTAACGTGCCAACCACAACAAACTATGGGTACCTATAATTATCGAACCTTCTCGCCAAATTTCACGGGAATGTGACCTGTAGGCGAGAACAGCCGGACATACAAACATCCAGAATGCGGACATATCTATACATACATCCATACTAATATTTTAAATGCAAAAGTGTGTCTGTCTGTCTGTTACCTCTTCACGCTTAAACCGCTGAATCGATTTTGATAAAATTTGGCATAGCGATAGTTTAAGATCCGAGGAAGGACATAGGATAGTTTTCATCCTGGAAATTATACCTAAAAAGATTGAAAAGTGAGTGAACATTTCTGTTGGGGTGCGGTGACCCTGTAGGAAATGTAATTATTAGACCAAAAGCACAATTGCTCTTACATTTGCTTAGGCGCTTTTAATAATCCCTTCTATCAAGTTCCACGCGTACGTATAGTCGCGGGCAAAAGCTAGTAGGACATCATTTTCGGTTTTGCTTCAAAATAATGCTTCTATATTTCTTCCAAGTTGATAACATGTTGGTAAATAATTCATCAATAGTGGCATTGCATCGTTGAGTTCATTTCAATATCCATTGAGTATCATTTCAAATCGATATGAAGCTTTGAAACAAATTAACGAGTAAAAATATGAAACGCGAGGGCACATAAAACCTGTAAAATATCGATATTGCGGTGCATTTACTTGCGCATTACAAGTACATTGGCTCTTAGCGAAATTGTTTAAACGCTTTAAACGTTCGTGAGATTGGCAGGTATAACTGTTTCGCTGATGTTGAATGCAGTTAGTTACTAGGTTACTGAAATTACACATACGGCATCACGCGAGGGGCAAAGTTTAGGTTAGGTACTTGGAACAAGTATTGATTGGTTTTTTATATATTAGGTATAGTTGAAGGCTTGGATGTAATACTTAGGTATGCATTTATTGTATCTATGTGCCTCTAATACGGGAAAATAATAACTCGAAATTTAAGTAATACCCACTGTAAATAATCTGTCCTAAGTTTATTACCATTATAGGCATTGGATATTTTTATAATTTTTATTTCGATATGTGTTTATGCTTCTATATTTGAAAGAAAATAATGACGAATAATGTTCAAAACTTTACTCGATCTGTAATGAAGCTTCTATACTCTTCTTGACATGTGTAGAATACTGCATCGGTATTTAATACAGCTGCTCGGGAATTGCTCCAGGGCGACCCTCGCCCACTGGTCCCAATCCCAATAACCCAGATGGGCTCCACCCACAGATAATATTTCAAAGATAGCTATCGCAGTCTTTGTACTTACCGATTACCTATCGATAAAGTCCAGTGCAAGTGGATTTTACAAGCCTTTACTCTTTCATACGTGAAGCTAAGTAGTTTAAATCACATGACCGCATTAACTGCCTTATTTACATACCTAATTCAAACTAATTATATACATTAACCATCATTAGTTACACCCCCAATTGAAATAGTGACGTTACAAATTATCTATGTAACTATAACTATTATTCATTTAAGTACATTTTTAAATCAAATCAGATAACTGCCTATCTCGTGAATTTGTTTCGAAATGGCTGAAATTTTCAACACCCATAAGCGCCATTTTGAAAAAAGAAACTGAATCGCCTATAAAATTGACAATAAATTTGTCGAACATAACTCACAAAATTTTATGCATAAGAATCGGTGGAGAAATGTGATAACTGACGAACATCCGAATATCCAAACACCCGTACAAAAAAAATGGCCGCGCTAAAACAGAGACGCTTCGAACGCTCGATCAATTAGTTGAAAGGATATTCATAGTAAATAATCAAAAAGCCAATTCTAATTTTAAATTTAAACAACGAATTACGTAATTTGATCAGTATGTTGTTATTTACAGTTCAATTTCGGAGTCCGATCCCTTTAATTTTGGGATACCCGATCCTCGTCCCAACAGATATAGGTACCTAACGATTTCATTAACTTAAGATCGGTTTAATCTCGACCGGCATCCGAGTGGAGTCTCAAGAGGCCAAAATTAATTCAAAGAACAGAACAACATTGAACGTAGAAAGCACTAAACCTTTTTCAGAGCAAGAATTAACAGCCAAGGGATTTGGAGCCCTTAGTGCAGGAATTAAGACCCAGTAAGAGTTCAAGAAAGGTTAATTATAAGCTGGTTTAGCCTCTAAGATATCGTCTAACAAACAGTGGGCAAGAAACAGATGGCCTGAACGAGTTGTGTTATTCAAATGAATCTAAAATTATTATTGGGTGGATTCATAATTGTTCTGTTAATTTCTTGAAGTATGCATTGGAGACGTAATTTAATTTCAGCGCGGTTTCTGTTTATAAATTAGTTAATTTTCGTACAATTCCATATTTGGTAAATGGAGAATGTTTCGCTAGCAAGATATAAATCTAAATTACTAACTACATAAAGAGAAATTAAGGTAACAAAACGTGGTAATTTCATATGTAAAACGCTGCTATTTAATGAGAGTAAGTTAGTCGAATTTATGTAATTTATACAAAGATAACCTTCAAGCTTACTGTTCTTATTCGACTGCAAAATGTCGGACATTTAAAGAACAGGAAAAATGGGATTGCTTAAATGTTAAGCTGGTGTACGTAAGGCCAGACATTTCGTGCAGTCGTACGTTTTGGGGGATGGCCCGCGAGACACCGACGGCGAAATAAGTAGGTAGGTAATCTCGACGGATAATGCCAGGAAGGGATAAAGTTATAAGAAACTGACGGAATTTTAATACGTGTAAATAAAACAGATTATTATCGTGAATATTAATATAATAGTTTTTGAGTAGGTATTTAAATGACTTTGTCTTGCTCTAAGATAGGTAATAGTGATGTATTATTACTTAGTTTATGTATTATACTCATAGTTTTATTAAGTAGGTATATACCGGGTGATCAATCCAAATGGGTCAGTAGGGAGAAGTCACAAAATGTAAGAGATAGGGAAATCTGTTCTTAGAAACCATGGCGTCGATTTTAAATTTAATAAAAACTGCATTATAATTTTTTTATAAATCTTATACATCATTTCATACATAACCCGGTCAAAACCGCTGTAAAGAATGTTACAATACGCCATGCGATTGCTTACAGAATTTTAACCAGGTTCAATTTCCTGTTATACATGAGATTTATAAAAAAAAATTGAATGCAGTTTGTATTAAATCTAAAATCGACTCCATGGTTCCTAAGAACAGATTTCCCTATCTCTTATTGTTTTCGTTTTCTCCCTACTGACCCATTTGGATTGATCACCCTGTATAGATATTTCGTTTGTAAGCAGTGTAGTTTGCCTATTTTCTTCGAAAACTTTTTCCTTCAATTGCTCAAAGGTTAACTGGGAAAAGATCAATGTATACAAAGGTGAACTTATCCCTATTGGATAACATGTAGGTAGGTATACATGTTATATTTGTTATCAATTCATTTTTATAATCAGTTGTTGAATACCTAACGTGTTTACATATATTTATACGTATATTAATGTATTTTATTGACAGTTTACTCCGTGAGCTTGGAAGCCATAAAGCTTCCATAACGTCGGGAATAAAAAAAATGGTACGCAATAATCCGTTAAATACCCATTTGAATTAAATATATTAATATTAGAAGGCGATTTTACACAAATCGATCTTACCCATTAAATTATCGAGAATACAGTAGGTTAACTACGATAGGTGTTATAAAAAGTCACATTGTTAATATATATTGTGTATATTGTGTATATGAGAGTACTTACACATACAATTCATATCCCTGTGATAAGGGTGAGAAATTACTTAAAAAAATATGAAAAAGCCTCGTCCTCTAAAACAAGGCCTGGCAATAACATATAAACAGCTGACAAAATGTGGATTTGAACATCTTTTTTTTTCTAAACTGCCTACTTTTATTTGAAATGTTATGATATCCCCCGCTATCGCGTATGATATGAGCCGCACGAACAAAGTGTTGTAGAATAGGGCATATCTTTAGGTTCTGTAGCTGACTGCTTGTCCGGGCGAGACAAAACTGTAGGTAAGTATAGCCGAGTTTGTTTTAACAAAACAAAATAATGCTCTCTAACAAAGTTACAAAAGTAATTAGAAAATATACACTACCTGAGTTGATCTTCAAACGCACTTATCATTAATTAGTAAAATGAGTATACTTGAGTGAATTCAGCCATTTATCAAATAATAAGATTTACTTATTAAGTAGGTATACTAAAACAGGTAAGTTCTTAATCTTAACGCAACAAAAATGCAATTTCAAAGGGATACAGCTTACATGAGATTTAAAAATAGCATCAGTTTAATACAAGTTTACTTCATTTTATTTTCTGAAAAAGATACGAAAACGTACTTGTTTAAAATATAAAATGATCAAATAAAGAACGTGTTCTCAACCGCCATTTTTCCCAGCCACCCGCAACCAAAGCAGCTCAGCAAGACTTAATTCAAACATAACTATGCGCAAAATGTCTTCCATCAAAATCTCATCTTGTGTCTGGCTGAATGATCGAATTCTAAGCATCGACTAAACCCAAATCCGAGTATTCGCATGCAGGTTTGCATGGTGCAGTGTGGGACCTTCAGTAATGAATGCACCCTTGGGGGGTGGTCCCACCTCCGCACCTCCCCTTATCCCCCCTCGGGAATATCGGAGATGTCGCTTGTTTGTTTATTTCGAAACGCTGCCGATGTAAGCCTGAAGGTTAATTTCGTTTCGTACTATTCTCATGGATCGCGTGAATGGAAATTTGGAAGGTGGGGCATAAATTTGCTGAGTGGTTGCGTTTGTACTCAGTAGTCATATATATAGTATAAGTACTTATACGTCGCTCGAAAATGACTTTGCTCTCTGATCTGTGTTGTTTTACCAATGTAATTCAAAACAAAACAATTTAGTTTATTGGTAGGTACTTGCATTTCAATTTAACACATTTTTGCACTTTAGGAACAGTAATTCTGAGGTAGAAATGACTTACCCGAAAATTCGGATGCGGGTAACAATAAATTGTCGATGCAAATATCTGATTCCAAAAACGCGACTTTGAATCGAAACCACCTAAACACAAAATTAATTGGCAACATATTTACCCAGTTATAGTTCAACTCATGTACGTATATAGGTATAAATCCATTATTCATAGACACCTACGTACCTATATACACAACATGATGATGTATTTTAGATAGTTTGTTAAAATCAATATCTGTGCACAACCCTTGGGATTTACATGCATAAAACCTAAAATTTACTTCTAAAATCATGTTGCCGAACAATCTCAGTACCAGTACAAAATAATTTGAGGCCTTTCAAATATATTTACGAAAATGGCTACCTTAAAGGTTACCTACCTTTCTCGGCCCATTCCCAGGGCCCGCTAAGTGGCCGAGTATAGTGCTCACATAGTATATGTATACAAGTACCTAATGCGTGTTTTTGGTCCATTAGTGTATCGTAGCTGCGTTTATCTCGGAGGGTGTAAATCACCGCGATAGGGCTGTCTCGACGGTATTATCTAATTGAAATATTTGAAACGATAGGGCAGGGTTGTTTACCGTTGGTTTGAAGATTGTCGGTGCGTTAACCCTGCGTTAGGTTCCTTAGTTTACCATAATATGTACCTACCTCCTACATACGAGTCCTTTTAAATAATAATTATTCAGATTATTTTTCAAAAACATCTAAACATCGCCTTGTGGAGTAGATAGTAGGCAAGAGGTGCCCCTATCTAAGCATCAACTAAGTACTTTTATATATAAAAGTTATATTTGTGATTATGAAATATATCTATGAAATGAAACTTTGTAGGATCGATGGTCTTTTCTATATATAAAATTTGGTAAATACTCTATAAAATAATAAACATCACAATACTTATTATTCATTTAATGAATCTTTATTGCACAAAAGAAAACTTATCGTACAAAAGGCGGAATTAGACTTTTGACCAGTCACCTTAGGGCAAAGCGGAAAAATTGTAGGTGGTGCAAGTAACTTACACATAAGTAACAAAACATAATTATAATACTTATAGGTACATAAGTTTTGCTATTCATGTAAATATAGGTAAGTACATACATCTAATATAATATATACATATATAATATAAATAAATATATACATTTGACATAATTAAATATCACCTATTCACTAAATACAGATGCATAAGAACTGAATATTTACATTCAGTAGTTAGGTAATACTTATACCTTAAATAAAAAGGTATCACTAACCTTTTAAATCTAAACTGCCCAGTAGGTATTCTTAATATGTATCTTGCTAAAATATGCAAGACTAACTAGATTACACAAAAAAGCTTTTAGTAATACCCTATCTAGATAGGGATCTGTAACAGCCGAGAATATGAGGACCTCGTATATTTAACATGAACGAGGAACCAAGGTGAGATGACTACAATTTCCACAGATTGAAGATAACCTACCTCCTCAGAGATACCACCTTAACCTTACCGCTATGTATCGCGTAGTAGTTACACTTCGAACTCTGTTCCAAGCGGTCTAAGGCGAACATAATGTAGTGTATAAGGTTGGTTTAAGTTTGTTGAGTTATTATGAAATACTGACAGCTTCAATCAGTAGTTGGTTGAGTGTAGGCGTAGGTGCGGGATTTAAACACATCTATTCTGAGATCGTGATGAAACGGTAATGTATTTAGGTACCTAAATAACTATCAAATTTACAGTTTTATATTAGTGGCGTAAGAACATAGAAGTGGCGTAAGAACAAGCCTCGCTTTTAGTACCTATATGTTACACTTGCGGGCAAGAAAATAAGTAGAATTCAAATGATACAATATCAGTCGAAGCACCTAACTCTTAAAAATAAATTCGAATCCAGAGAACAAATGCATTTATCAAAAATATTTTATATTTTCTTTTGAAATCATATCCCCATATAGGTATGATCAGATATAGTATTCATATGGAATCGCCTAGGTACTTATATTTCCAGCTTGCTACGGATTTGCATTGGAAACATAATATTATTATTTTAACGTTTAAGCTAATGCATGCTAAAACGGCTTTGTATAATTATTATGTAGGTTAATTAATATACACTAACAAAGGATGATTCTTTGTAGTCACATTTGACGTTTTAATTTTTTTAAGTTTTTGTTTCAACTACCCCAAGGTCTTCATGCACGTGTCCCGACCCGACTGTGATCCACGTGTATCATTCATTATTTTATGAAGTGTCACATCGTAAACACTCGATCAGTGCTAGGATAGCAAATTGTAGCACCAACCCATTTTCATTACCCGTGAGTGTAGTAGTCTTTACGATACCGTTCCTTAATTGAAATGGGTAAGCTTCTATTTTATGGCGTGGAATAATTTAATTTGTTTTCGACGCCATTCTGATTTAGGAGCAACGCCTGATTTATCTATAGGTACATCGTTACATTGGATTGAGGAATTGTATGATAGGTACGTAATGAAATATCAACACAGGGATTTTAATGGGAGACACGGATAGATTTTTTTCCAGGAACTAGGTCACACAAATTTTTTTTAAATTAAAGTTAAGGTTATTACAAGTATAAAAATCTGATCTCATCATTAGCTATTTTCCTTACTTATAAGATTTTTCTATGAGAATCGTTTTGTGCTCCATTAGTTACCTACCTACTGAATCGATTCCAATTGAAATAGATGCAAAATGTATTTGTTTGTTCAATATCGATTTCAACACGTGCGATTATTTAAGTAGGTAGGTACAATTTCGTTTAAATATGTAAATAAAAGTATCCACGAACAGAGAGTTCAACTCAACACAAATCCTCTCATTATAAATTCATTCTTTTTCGTAGCCTGAAAGAAGTATTTATACAGATATCTTACATAAAAAAAAACTCCGTGCGTCTATAATTGACCAATATGGGGTCAACAAGCGTTCCTATTTGTCTAATTTCATACAAATATTATCGACCAATACGCCCTTGTTTATTTATCAACAACGCTTGAAGTGCGCATGCGTGACATGTGCATGTGTGAGTGTGTATGTGTACATAGTATTGTAAGATGCTTGTGTGAGTGCGCATATATAGCACACGGTGGCTGGAACCACCCTTAGATGAAAGACTGATCTTGAATCATCTTAATTTATTGAGAAGTTTGTTTTCGAACTAAGGGCGTCTTTAGTTGGAAAACAAGAATATTGATGAAAATTCATTTTCTTTTCGATACGCGATAACTTTAACCCAATGATGTATTACATTAGATAGATTAGGTTTTAAACCACCATTCGAACTTGAGGAAATCTATTACATAATTTAGATACTTATTTTGATTTTTAATAGTCTATTTAAATCTAAAGATTCTAATTAGATATTGACACAGCAAAGAGAAAAAATGCTATCATCGTTTAAGAATAACAAATATTAAGAATTACTTATTAGAAAGTATTAATTGGAGCAAATTATTCACCAATAGAATCGTTGTTGCATTTGGTACTTTAGTTAAGTATTAGGTACATACATGTAGGTAAATTAAGCACGAACTATAAATATAGTGTAGGTACCTACCTATACTGATAGGTATTAAAATAAAACAAGCTTTCTTAACTACAAAAGAGTTTCTCACCGAAAAGTTCAAACTCAGCGTATATTTACAAAAGCCCCGAATTTATTTAATCTACTACCAGCCAGTATGTTCAGACCCACGCGAATTCCAATGAGCAGATTCGCCAATTCGATATTTAAATTTATTCAAACCGAATTCTTCTTCGAATTCCAAATTTGCATGTTGTCAGCCTGCGTTTAAAAGCTAGAACTATTTTGAAAATGGAATGTTTTTGAAAAATTATCGAATGTTTGTGGCAAGGAAAGAGGGCGCCATTAAGTGGAGCCTAACGCCATCTATCCGCGATCCTCTGAGGCTCTACCAAACTTCACCGAATGCTACGGGACGCAGCGATTGATTCTGAGCTTTTTATTTGCGGTGGCCGTATGTTTAATTTTTGACTGAGAGTGCGCGTCAGATGGCGTGGCATTGGTTCCCTATAGTGAAATAGTTTTTAAGGGCATGTGTAGACTAATTGATAATTTTAATCAGTAATTCGCGTCAATTTAATACCTTGTTTGCTTAGTAAGCAAGGTAGTTTTTTCTATTCCTTTCATTTCGTTAGGAATAGGATAAATGTATTTAAAAAAATGATTTTCGTGCAAGCAAGACAATTTAATTATTCTTTACGACTGTAAAAAGTTCACTTATTAAGTTTTGTTGTATATTTGTAAACTTGAAAATGCTCGTTAAAATTTTAAGTATCACAATCCTCATAATTGACTGGTAGAGAATGCCTTATGGCATTAAGTCCGCCATTTGTACACTTTCTGTTTTGTGCAATAAAGTTTAAATAAATAAATAATTCTATATACTTATACATTTATAAAACACTAGTAGTGCATTCTCAAAGAACTGCTTAAAAAAACAAAACACGTGCGATCTTTAATAAATTGTCCGAATATTTCCCAGCGTCCCGTAGCATTCGGTCGGAAACCAGTTTCCCTAGTAAAGCCGTTTTAAGGACGCGACGACGCTTTCTATCTGTCTCCCTCCTTATTATCGATTCTAACTCCGAAGAAGAGAGACGAAATGTCATTATGTAAGCATTTTGGACTTCTTTTCGGTATCCGCTTTTCCTTTGAGTGTTATTATCTTCAAGGGTAACTTTTTTCTTTACATTAATTAGAAGCATTTTTTGCTGGAATTAATGGAGGTGGTTTGAAAATAATAAAAAAGTGAAAAGGAAAGTATTCGCCAGACTAGAATATTGAGTTAATGATTACTTTCTTAATGCGGGAGTTACTTATAGTTTCTTACGTTCGTTTCAATTAGTTTAGTTTAAGGTATTTGGTGATCTGTTATTTTTTCTAAGGACAATTAAACAACACTTTTCTCCTCTTTCTCGACTTTTTCTACTGAAACCTTACTTGATATTAAACGCAAAAGAGTTTCATGCACTGATCCCAAATATGCACCTCATTATTTCCATGATGCTGTTCGTTAAAAAACAAGGGCTGTATAATTTTTTGTTTAAAATATGCTTAATATACTGAAATATATGTAATTGATCAGAGGTATATCAATAATAATAAAAAATATCTGATTCATCAAGATATTTTATAAACAAAATTAAGCAACTTAAGCTAAGAAATCAGGTAATTGACGACACGGTAAGGAATCAAGTAAGTACTTAATTAAAGATACACCCATATACCTACTTCATCACATTGAAATAAGATTTATATCTGCTTACAAATCGACGGTAAACGGTGTCTTCAATTCAATGTAGGTACTCACCCCTAACTAATTAGGTAAAAATATTTAGATTCAAGATATATTGTGATGCGGAACCAACCGCGCGAACTCCACTAAACTACATAACCCGGTTTCCAATAGTGGCTACTGTTTATTTCAATAAATAAAAAAATATAATATATATGTAAGACAAATCCTGGCAGCTAAGCAGACAAATTTTAACAAGATTTCAAAAGGTCCTTGAAATGTTTATTTTTCAACCTTCAAAAGTTCAAACGTCGGCTTACTAAACGGCGATAATTCCCACCTGCTGCCATGGAACGTTGGCGACAATTTGCTCTACTTTGGTCCCTTTCTGGCCCGTGCCGATGAGAGGGACAAAACATGCGAACCCTCGAGTCTACGCGAAATGTCAATGAACTAATCTGGCTGCGATACAATGTCACGGTGGAAAGGTTGGAAACAGTAGCGCAAGGAGATGGGTTGGTCTGACGTACCGACCGAAAGACGCCCGTGGCTTAAAGATAATAAATATAATAAATATGAGCGTTTTTTGATTGCACAACTTTGAAAAAGATGAAATGTGATGATTTATCAACAGTAAATATGATAACATGTTTTTTTTCTCAACTACCTTTGCTTATTTTTACCAATGTAAATTACCTTTTAATATGATTAGAAATTTAAAAGTTATCTGACAATCTGAAACGATTACTTTTTCGGGTTTATAGTATTGGAAAATTTTGTATTTATTTTTAAGTACTTATTATATCAGTATTGACAACTTATAGCAGTATCGTATACTTGTTATATATATCTTGAGATGTTAGATTTAACTATAAGGGCCGATTCGACTCAATAATTCTCAAATTTCTAATCAGAAGATGAATAAAAACAGTGTCCTGTCTAAGTTCTTTATACTTGTCTGCAAGTTTCAAGATTGATATAAATAGTCGCATTGCTCCTCTTGGAATGTCGTTATGAGAAATACCTTTGAAATAAACGTGAATGATTAAAACAAAATGTCCATACTTACTGTGCTTAAACATCCCACTGTGACAAAATGTAAGCGTACCGTGCCGAGCAAAAATGTAGACTTGAGATTCATACCACGCAGTATCTTTATCGAGCGAAGCAAATAAATTACTATAATCCCTTTGAAATATACAATACTCGCTTACCCAAGCTCGTATCATATACAACCGTACGATTTCAATAATCAACATTATTCAATACTGAATACAGTTTATTATCCGACACTTTTTAGGCTTATTTACGAGAATATGAATGATAATTTGATATACTATATCTGCTCTAACGTCTTGCGTAACGTATTGTGAACTTTATTGTTTCTATTTTTGAATTTAGAATGAGAGCGCTTTGTTCTTTAGAATTTCGACCGTTTGATGTTTATAAAATGAATGAGTGACTATCGAATCCTTATCTTTATGCCATACTTACTTGGATACTGGCCACTAGTAATTATAGCGAGTAGTTGGTCTTTAATCATAATCGAACATTTGTATAAAGTAGGTAGTATTGCACATCTTACTCGAAGTACTTACTGAGTGAGGAATCAAAGAGTTAGTACTTAGTCAACTTAACTAGCGGGTCGTACTGTAGAGATTATAAAAAATATAATGTAAATATACTTACATACATATTGAAATCCATTTTGACAAGTTTATTCTGTCTCACAAATTTTGAAGTTTGATTATGTAGTTGTATTCTGTTCTTTATATTGAAAGAATGGGTCCATTGACCGAGTTTGAACCCATAAATTGCATAATTTACAAGACCACGTGACAATAGATGTAAGCGTGACCTACTAAAGCAAGAATACTATCAATGAGAGACAATATGATAATGTATTTGACATTAATAATTTAAAATTTGAGACAGTTTTCTTAAAAGATCTTTTTTTGAAAAAATATAAAATTTAATATTTTATTTAAATGGAATATTCCGTTAGTATGAACGTATGACTATTGTAACGGATCCAAATCATCATTTATATACATATTTTATTAACGAGATTATATTTCAACCATCAGCATTTCTTAGAACAATATTTTCGTAATAAGCTGTATAGAAACCAATAAAATAAAAATTGTAAACTACTTGGGTACTATAATGCCTTTGCTCCACAAAGAAAAAAAAACTCATTATTACTAAATTATTCATTATGTTCTCAGACAAAGGTTGCATGCGAATAAGCAGCCAACTTCCGAACAAACTCAACTAATTAAAAAACCCCACTTTTTTCCCCACACGTTTATAAATCTGACGCGTTTTAATCTGTTTCATTAAACATAATCTGTATAATGTGTATAATGCAAATGAATGTGTATATTAACTCGAATTGTGAGGTTATTGGCTAGTCCGACCTCGTCGCGGTCTTTGATAAGGAACTATTTCGGGCGGCGCTCCAGACGAAAAAGGTTGCGCATGAACTTTGTGTAAAGATATTTGAAGAGTTTTATAATATATATTTATATTAAGTATGTAGAAAGACGTTTCACTATGATTTATTTAAACATAACATAGGTTGTGTAGTAACCAATTAGAATGCAGTAATTAATCATTCCAATTTAAGAAGTATTTATTATTCCTGCTAGTGCTGATTTTAAACATCTGGCAAGCAGAAAATATAGAATGAGGAGTATCACCAAGTTTTGACCTTTACTTTACATTATGCAGTATTACAAACTAAATGAATAGATTTTTGTGGATACACCTTATAGTGTCCGACATATTATAAAGTAGGGCGCAGGGCTGTGACGTCAGTTGATGAATTTGCTCAATGTATGATGAGTGTTAGTAAAATTGTAATATCGTAACGTATCTTCTAAAAGACTCGCTCAATAAAAAAAAAAAACAAAAACCAGTTTTTTTTTCTAGCACAATTTCGTCGTACTTATTTTTGAACAAATAATGCTCAGTATTCCCATTTCCCTCTAAGTAGAAAAAGGCTTTTAATTGTTTATAAAGCTAGGAATAGCCATTTTCAAATCAGATTATTATATTGTATTTGACTTTAGGGCAAGGGCGGTTTCTTTAAAGTCCACAGGCAGCAAAACTTTTGCAAGTGGCAAATTAATCTTTGACTTCTAAAAGTTCAAAATTAAATGTTGAGCACATATTTTAATCCTCACAGCTACAGGAAAGATGACGATGATTTAAGTCCCAGTTTTTTAGTTTACTATATTTGTTTGCCATTATTGAATGTCCATCTCAAGCTCAATTATAATATACAAAAATGAGAGTTAAATTTAGATATTCTCACTGTGCGTACTAAATTACTAATATCATTTACGATTTTACGTTACAGTAATTACGTTGCACTGACCCTAAAACCGAAAAAAAATACGGTGATGGAATGTAATGCTTCTCGATGATATTTTTCTATCGAAGATATTATAATCTTTTTATTTATTTTTGAAAACAATACTCAACAAACTTGTGAGACGTTGTGTGTTATATTATAAGTATGTTTAGGGTCCCGTGCCCAAAGGGTGCTAACGGTACATGAAATTTTCGAAATAATGTGTATGTATAACAAACATAATAAATCCCGGTTTTAGTGGTTTCTGCCTTTTTGCTCTTTATGATTAAATAGTAATAGATCATCGAGATCGAGCGTCATCATCAAGTATGTAGTACTATGTAGTACCTTTGTAACAAAAAATAAAATAAATAGTTTTTATTTTATTTGAGAATTTCATGCGTCACGGACTCGCACATTGTCCTTTTTTATTAATTCGATTGATTTATAATAAAATTAAATTGATTATTTTTTATTTATCAATGGCTGATTTCGTATTCTCCAAAAACTGTATTATTTAGGAAGTTTGAACACCACCAAAATGGAAAAAAAATGTTATCAGTATATTAACTTACATATAAAATGTAAAATAAACGATGTAATTTTTATTTTCAAACTACTTAAGCAGTAGTTTAGTCGTAAACAAAGTAAGTTTTTGATGAAAAGAAACTACTATTAAGAAACAATTCACTATACAACTTCAATCAAAATTATAATCCACGGTGGGCAAAAAAACTAATTAGAATAAAAATCATATCGGCAAAAAAAGTAAATCAGAAATTTCACTTTCTTCCGTTTGCAGAAAGGCCGTTGCCATTTCGTTCCAAGCTGCGATTCTAGATGGCGCTACGGGTATGGTTTCATCGGGGAAACTCCTTACCGTTGTGTGAGTGCGATTTACTCGCTACACGTGTACGCACACTAGCACTGTACCGACGTAGCCATCCCTGTAGAACGAGACACCCACACATACAAATGCGTGTTCATGCACTAACACTGGAAAGTAGACCAATCTCGGTTTTCGTATTGTAGTGTGAGAATGGACGTACTGTAATAATATAACCTGTACGCGGAGTTACTACTACAGACGTAAGTACTTGTAGCGAGGAAGTCTCGAAAAAGCGATAGATGGCGTAAGTGGTGTAATTTTTCTGTTCAAAGATAGTGGTGGTAAATAATGATAAACTTATAGGTAATGTAACCTAATGATTGCATTATGAGAATTGTTTTTTACGGAACTCGTTAAAACTACCCAATCTAATGTAGAGTATTCATCATGTTCCTATTGGCATTTGATATTATGTGAACCAAAATGATTAGAGAAAAGAAGGATTGTATAGTTCTGTAACTGTTTTTAGTTTGAGCGTTTTATTAAATTATCATATTAAGTAGTTAGGCACAAGAAGCTTGTCCGTGTTAGGAAAGTAATTCGGATTTATTTAGATATTGTTGTTTTGTAAACATCAACATGAGATGACTACTTACTTATTATATTTAAATCATTTTACCTTTTTGTTCAATTTGCCTTACTTATAGTACTATAAGTTACCTACCTATTGATAACCAAAACTAGCGGCCAAACGATGCCGCATTATTTTACTGCACTATTTTAGAGTTGACAACATTAAACGCTACAGAGAAAATAAAAAAAGTGTTTCCTTTTATGATATCGGTGTTTGTGTTTTTGCAGCCTAATAGTTTAAGATGACTGTACGGATTAGAACAATAATACATACACCCACTGTGGTACCTAATTATTACTATTAATGCAGAAATAATTGTATTGCAGCTGGTTTTTAAGCGCGTCCAAGGATAATTCTACCCGACTATTTTGAGCAAAAAATCTGGTTATATTTTTTCTTCCATCCGGACGATGCCACGGCAGGCTTTCTAGTGATGAATAAATATATTAGGTAGCCTGACGCCTGAGCCCGAAATTTGTCCCGTCCAAAAAGTTCCGGCAGTCATTTGCATCTTCCCGGGGTACCCTATCTGAATCAATTTACCTACTTCGGGGGTCAAAGATCCCTTATAGAATGGTTATTTGATGTACTTTAGACGTCTTACACTATAAAGGTACCTCCCTACTTAAAATATCTGTATAGCTTTATATATACCATCGAATACAACTTAGGTGGGTAGGTATTATTTTGTTATTCTTATTAAAACGTACACTGTCATTTATATTTTCATTTTTAATCTTAACCAAATTTAAGCTTAATAAAGATAGATTACCTAGATAGAGATTTTTTTTTAAGGAAGTAAATATCTTTTTTATCCTTAAGTGAATATTCTTAGTCAAATCAAAAAAAAAGTGATGAACATTTTGAGTAGGTACCCCAGTAGTTCTTGAAAATTATGAACATTTAGAACTTTTATATATTTTTTTATGCGCTTTCTGCATTTTATGCAACTTATTTGATATTGACTTATTGGTATTTTTGTTATTTTGCAGTGAATATCTTAAGCACTGACTGACTTACTTTGTTGATGCATTGAATCTATTGGCAAGACTGAATATTAACGTTGATGTAGGTAGTTTTCTTATGTAGGTATTAAACATTAGTGTGTACCGGCAATTGTAGAAAAATAAATTTAGGTAATTTAGTACCTATGACAGAAATTTAGTACCTACCTATATTGTGTCACTGTTTTCATTTAATGTACCTACATACCTTATGCGAAATAAAGTAGGTATGTAAGTACTTAGATACTTACGTTCTAATTTATTTACGTATACCATTCACACTAAGCACTCAAACAAAAATAATTTATCTACTAATATAAAAACACGCAAATATTTCCCTATTCGTTAAACCTCAAGAAAATACACTATAGGGACGTGTTTGTGAGCCAACTCAATCCACGGAGCCTTGGCGGCAAAGCCTCTAATAACGTTTTGGCAACATTGTGCTAGAGACTCGCCAAATATCATCACTTACGTCTGCGGCTAACTGGGCTCTTCCTTTTCAATTTATTACGAGTGATATACATTATTTATACGTATTTCCGTATGGTTTATTTATAGCAGTGATGATGTGGTTTTGGATATGTTATTTTTACTTCAATTTCAAGATTGACAAAGATGCCAATACAAGCTTTCTTCATAAAAGTATAGAGGGGGTAACAACCTTTAAAAAAGCATGCATATAAATACCTACACATGAACAGTCAGCAGTGATAGGAAAGTAAATACCCTTGGTATATAAATTCGAACCAACGTTTACGTTTTCTGTGTTCCATATTGTTGAATGGATTCGAAACTTTACAACTTTAACTTAGGTGCAAAATACATATTCGAATACAAATCTGTGAACGACATTTACTATGTTTATCTGCCAGCTATATATTTATAAAGTAATAAAAAAAATACTGTGAGATTTATACATACTTATTTCTTGCCAAATAAACGGCTGACTTGTTTAGGTCCGTTCCGTGGACGCTAATCATGAATACGTTACGTCATTCACGGCTGCTCATATCGCTCATTTGTTGCAGCAAGATTGCGGCTTGAGCACCGCCAACTCATTGTCGTAACGGAATATGTCTATAAATACCTAGCGGTCCTACACTAGCCTTGTTATACAAACTGCAAATGACCAGTTACATTCCTTACGCAAAGCGCATCCGTATTCTATTCCGATCAAACAGCTCTCGCACCACGCACGGAACGAAATCCCAAAAATAATAATAACTGACTTCGGCACGACCTTTCATCGAAGCTTAATATAAAAAAAAGAACAGACAACGCAGCCATTTTGTGGAACTATATCGATTGGCGGAATGAACCCATTGTCGGGGATAAGCATTCCCCATTGGCCCAGTTTTTGCATGAGGGTAACAATGGGACCCGCTTTCCCCACATTTTTTTGCTGACGGCCTTTTTAAATACAAACTCTTTGTGTTAAATCATCCAGACTTTTACATTTGCTTGGGGAATGCGGAGTCAGCGAGGAAATCAGTTTCAGTAAATTAATTTTAATTGTGCTGCTTTCTGTGCTTATCTTAAGGTAAGAATCTTACTTGTTTTACTTACATTAGAAGATGCCGATTCTAATGAAATAAATATATTATGCAAAATAACTAGGTGCTGTTTACCTGTATCGTAGTAGTTCAGTACAGTTAATATTCATTTCATTCGTGATAAGTGACACCAAAGAAATCAGTGCCTACACGTCTTGTGGTAATGAAATGTATTACCTACTTAATTTATCTGTTGATTCTTGTCCTTGCCACGTAAAATGCAAATTTTTATTCCGTAATTTTCAACACGTTGAATAAACAACTTCCTGTTACGTTATTGTGGTGTGTGCCAGTTGTTATATTAGACGTGTAAATGTTACTTGACTCGTTTAAGCCCTTGAATTTAATAATAAGCACATAGTCGGAATTTATTTAATTAAAAGTATACCTCATATAAGATATTTTATATATGTTATGTTACCCTGTTTGGTGTCCCACTGCTGGGCAAAAATCGTAAAAAAATGCTTTAGTAATATATGCATAACATGTACCTATAGTACCTAGTTGTTTTCAGTAAACGTTGCACGATTCATCAACACATTTGTTACTTCGCAACTCCTAACATATTCAACAGAGAATAGGCTTGATTCATCTCATATACACGTCAATACCCTACACTCCAAGCCATTATACCGATACGGCTAAAACACATCTATCTACATATAGCTAAAACACGTCTATCTGTACGTCGATACTCTAGTTAAAACACTCCCAAGGTCCCGTCCCGACTCTCCCTAATGCCCCGCCGTCTTGTTAATTGAAATGTTCCAAATATACAATCGCCTAGGGAAACGTTACCTGCGAAGTTTTTTTAGGCACCAAAGAAAACTGATTAAATCCCGGGGACGTAAAATGGAATTGAAACTTGTTTTAAAGCAACTGAACTCCCGTGAACGGTTTAAAGTTAATCTTAGTGCTTAAAACCAGGCTTCCTAAATTTCATTTTAATTTCTAACTGTCGCAGATTTACAAATTGAATTCGATTTTGAAGTTAATTTTGTGTCACTGTTATAACGATATACGGTAGTTGTAACTGTCACAACCGCTTCAAGTAATGAGAGGAAATGGGTTTGTTGTAATGTAAGCGGTAAAAACTGGCCAAGTGCGAGTCGGACTCGCGCACGAAGGGTTCCGTACCAATATTGAACAAAAAACACGTTCTTTGTATGGGATCCTCCTTTCATTTTTACTTATTTTTTATTTTTATTATTTTTTGTTATAGCGGTAACAAAAATATACCTACATTCTGTGAAAATTTCAACTGTCTACCTATAACAGTTCATGAGAAAATGCCCGTGGAACGAAATATCATGCAAAAAGCTCTATTTTTGCCCCCCTTAATTATTATTGTTTTATCATGAATAGTATTTGTTGCTATAGCGGCAACAGAAATACATCATCTGTGAAAATTTCAACTGTCTAGCTATCACCGTTCTTGAGATACATCCTGGTGACAGACGGACGGACGGACGGACAGCAAAGTCTCAGTAATAGGGTCCCGTTTTTACCCTTTGGGTACGGAACCCTAAAAATGACCGAGATCAAAGGTATGTAGCGAGTAGCGCCATACCTTATTGATCAGAAGAGTCGTCATCATTGACCATTAGTTTTGTCTCTCTCACACTTTACTAATTACAGAGTAATAGAAGTGTCTTCTCGTCCAAGATACCTCAGTGCTTGAAGACAAAAGTTTTTAACCAGTGCGTATTACCGGTGATGACCTACGGAGCCGAGACGTGGTCTCTAACTATGGGCCTCTTAAGGAAGCTCAGAGTCACTCAGCGAGCTATGGAAAGGGCTATGCTCGGGATCTCTCTACGTGATCGAATCAGGAATGATGAGATTCGTAGACGAACTAAGGTCACCGACATAGCAAACAGGGTTAGCAAACTGAAGTGGCAATGGGCAGGGCACATAGCTCGAAGAACCGATGGCCGTTGGGGCAGAAAGGTTCTCGAGTGGAGACCACGTACCGGCAAGCGCAGCGTAGAACGGCCACCCGCAAGGTGGTCGGATGACCTGGTCAGGGTTGCGGGGACACGCTGGATGCGGGTCGCTTCTATCCGGCCCATGTGGAAGTCAATTGAGGAGGCCTGTGTCCAGCAGTGGACGTCCTATGGCTGAAATGATGATGAATGATGAGTAATAGACGGATAACACGATACGTAAGATGTCTAGTAGTGTTCTAGGCCGTTAGCTTTACTGAATTTAAGTGAATTATTTTTAATAATTCAATTCAACATTCTAGATAAGTAGTACTCGAACAGTTTTTTTCTCTCCCTGGTTGTTACAAAGGGCCGGTAAGGTGGACTTACCGTTAAACGGCATAGCATTTATGATCCATATACTTAGACTGCGGTTCCGTTGGTAAGAATGAAAAATCCTTTGTTTTTTGTTAGTGGAATAAAAAGAGACTAATTTGAACCATTTATTATATAGGTTTATTTTTCACTGTTAGATAGTATATATAATAAAAAAAAAAAACAAATAAAAATGATTGGTTCATTTGCTTATTTATACACAATGTTGACATAGGTTAGTGTGTCTTTTTTAGTATGCTAGATACAATGTTTAGAATCTAGATTGAACGACAGTTAACACGATCATATTTTTGACTTTATGCCCATGTTAATTTAATACATATATTAACATAGGTCCATATTTTTACTAATCCAGTTGATTGCCAGTCAACACAATCTATGAAGTAAATGCAATGTACCTACTTACAGTATTAATCAAGTCATAAGTACCTACAATACCATTTTATGCAAGTACACATTACCCGTATAAAATAACCTTTGCCACCATAGAGACCAAATCTGTCCGTCATTTTCCTTAACCGTTTTCCTTTCCTTCGTTTTTTGCCACACATTCCGTGGCCACTATCCATTACCGGGCTCGGTGATAATCTCAACCGTTCGGCGAGTGAAACCCGCCCCTAATAGTAAACGGTCGAACTATGGACGGTCTGCTTAAGGTAGCTTCATTTATCACCGCACCGTGGACGACCGAATGCACTTATCCACTGGGCATTGTCTTACCTATCTATTTATGATATAAGGGGCAGATGGGAGTGCATTAGGAAATAAATTCCTTACGTATGGTTTTCGGAGATGTTTTAACAATGACATGCCTTATGCTCTCAGGTTAGGTTTACTAGATACTATTATATTAGTACTTACACTTATATTACGATAGTCATTACAATACACACTACAATACAACAATTCTTTATTGCACACTAACAAGAAATTTTTTACAATTGAAACCTTAATTTACAAATGGTAGATAAATAGATAATAGGCCGTCTTATAGCTAAAGAGCGATCTCTTCCAGACAACATTTGCTTAGAGGAATGACCAAAAAATAAACATTAAAATAGTAGGTTTTAAAAAATCAGCGACATAAATAACATAGAAGTCATACACACACTCTATTACAAACAACATTAATTCCATTATATGAAAATTAATGTAGCTATGTGTTTCCTAAAACCAAAACAAAACATATTCTATAAAATGTAGTTATTTAGATTATTTTAACACCGATAGGTTATGTATACCTACTTCAATGCCATTAGTAGGATATACTTATGGGAAGTGATGTAAGTATCTTAACATTTTGTATGAAACAACTGAACATCCTCAATTTCAAATTTAAGTTCATTAACAAGTGCAATCACATCAGAAATTTGTAAACCCTTTCAACACGTATTAATGAAGCATTTAAGCGAGTCGAGATTAACAGGGTGTTAACAAGAAGTGGCTGCTTTTCTTGGGTTTATTAAAGCCTTGGCACACAGCCGCACGCAATAGGTACCACGTTTTAATCCAACACATTTGGAATACGGTACAAGTACGTAGGTATTCGTGGGCCGGGAGCCCCGATAATTTGGATACGGCAACATATGTAGTTAGTACATTGTATTATAACTAGGTAGGGAAAGGGATCTGATAATCGGATGCTTCAATTCCTAAACTTCGGCATCGGCGTCTAAAATAACTACTATAAAATTAACTATAATTTTATTTTATACTAGCTGTGCCCCGCGGTGTTACCCGCTCATCCCACGGGAACACTAAATTTATTCGGGATGAAAAGTATCCTATGTCCTTTCCCGGGTCTCAAACTATCTCCATACCAAATTTCATCTAAGTCGGTTCAGCGGTTTAAGCGTGAAGAGGTAACAGACAGACAGACAGACACACTTTCGCATTTATAATATTATAGTATGGATTCACAATAAAAATATTTCGTTAGTTGAATGAATAAAACGTCTAATTTACTTAAAATTCATTAAAAGAGGTAGGTTATATCCTTACAATAAAACTATACTATAAGTACATAAAGTCAAACTAAAACAAAACTAAACCTAAAAATGGGCCCTGCCGCATAGTACTGATTTATTCGATATATTATACATGGAAAGTCCCCTCAAATAGTTCCACAAAAGTTTAGGTAGGCAGATGGACTTTAGGCATTTACATCAGTACCTATTCCAATATACTTACTTCTTTTGGCATCGAAGTCATCTCAAGTTATTATGAGGTCATCTATAGATTCCGAAAGGTGCAGAACTAAGCATTTACTTTTTTTCGATTATCATCAGGCGCACCGTGGCATAGACGGGGAATTGGGTTAGTAATGTTAGTTAGTAAGTATAACATATTCATACTATTCACTCAGTGTGACTATATTATACTAACTAACTCAATCTTTCGACTGCTCCCAACAGACTTCCTAACATTCAATGCTATTCCATGCGCCCTGTCTTCTCATGGATTTTCTCCCATTACATTATAAAATCCCAAAATATTTTTGTTTACCTATTTTCGTACTCGGTGTACGAAATGCAGGCTTTTAAAGGGGTGGATGGTAATCAAGACGAAGGAGTCGGGATTGCGCGGATCCCGACCAGGGCTAAGGTAAAAAGCCTTTAAGCTCCATTTTCCCGCG
The DNA here is from genome assembly GCA_932273695.1 of Apotomis betuletana. Lineage (NCBI taxonomy): Eukaryota > Metazoa > Arthropoda > Insecta > Lepidoptera > Tortricidae > Apotomis > Apotomis betuletana. The sequence continues at coordinate 27,554,556 of OW026300.1, read as the reverse complement.
ATTGCCTTTCACGTCGAAACATACCTATACGTAAGGGAAACTAAAGTAACCAAAGGGTAGACTTTTAAGCCAAGAAAAGCCGTGGATGAAATATCTTGTTATTTTGTATACTTACCTGTATTGAGTTTAACTTATACCTACATACCTAAGTTTAAAACAGGATCCTTAAAAAAATTGATACCTAGTAATAAAATCAACTTATGTATTCGACCATCTCGTTCTAAGTATTTAACTTCTTAATAGTGATATAATGTCATTTTAACAGATTCAATTAGGTCAATTGTAATTAAATTTTTATTTGTAGTTTTTGAAATGTCTAAAATATTTTCAATGCCATTTACCTCTTATTATACTTATATCTAGGTCAAGGACTTAAGTAACACTTTAGGTACCTAGTACCTATACACTGAAAGACCTAACCTATTCCGACCCTTGGTAAGGTTGATTTAAACCATAGAGTTACGTACATTGTTTATGTTTACGTCATACGAGATGCTTCAAACTTCTAGTGGACCTATGTAAATAAAGGGCGCAATATTTGCGTCTTTGGCGGTCCCATCGCGACAACTGCTCGCTTACAATTTTACGAAACCTTCCACACGATACTAAGGCTTAAACCTACTGGCCAAAGTCCTCTGTCGTTCAACACAGACGCTCTTGACACTCCAATAAAAGATAACGGACTCTCGTTACCCCAAAATAGGTTACGTTTTCGGAAAACAAGTTTTCTCAAGAATATCCGTTGCAGCGTTCCTTGGGTAAGCAGTTTTGGAATGAGATCCAGTTTTTTGGTAACCATTTTCTTCGTTTTGTTCGTTTAAATTAATTAGTCCGTAATGTTGTCGGGTTAATTAAAGCGTACCGAAATGAAACTTTTTTTTTAGTTTACTTACTTTTTTTAATTCAGAAACTAACCAGTGATTGTCATCAGTATTGTATGATGCTAAGTGAGAGTCATGTCGTAGTTGAAGCTCACTGTCTTGGAAACTTCTGAATCATAATCTTGAAAATACACGGCTAATACTACGAACTAAAGGCTCTTCCGTTCAAGGTTGTTATCAAAAGCTCGCCTAATTTTCCTACATTATCTCTTATATAAATATTATATTATCTTCTTCTCCCGGTGACTCGCCCCTGTCTCATCGACACCGGCCATTGCCATTCAATTTTCCCAAATGCAGTACATATCCGAGCGCAATACGAGGGAAATAACCAAACCATTTGGGAATCGGTACCTTTACGCCTTAATACAACTCAAGAGATTTCCCGGTGTCCATTCCATTCCATATACCCAGGCGGATCACGTAAAACGTAGAATACCGTAGTATGGTTTTCCTTTCGGCAACATTTGTCGGCCCAAGAGACTTATTACGCTGTGTACATGCGAAGGAGGAATATTTTGTTCAAATATAATCAGGGATGCGAGATACGTCCAATTTCTCTTGTTTTTATCCTACGTTATAGGATATGGAGGACCGAGCGGCAACGCAAATGTTTGACTTCATATTGGATTGGGTAGGGTATGGTTGATTTATGTAGACAAACAAGCATGTAGGTATGAATGTAACCCGTTCGCTGGGTCTCGGGCGTGGAGTGTAAATCATGCTTACTTTGTTGCAACTTCAAATATTTAGCTCTTGATTAAATTTCGACATGGTAACATACCTACCTATCTAATATTACATGCATAAGTATATAATATAGTTTGTAGTACTCGTATTGTATTAATAAACTAGTTTTTTCTGTGACGTCCTCTGTCCACGCTCCAAATGAACTTTCCAGTCCTGTCATGACAATCAGTTACTAGAATAAAAATAATTCTTTATAATACACGGATACTGATTAAATTCATTTTTTTATTTAAGCCTTTATTACGTTTTTAATTTGTTTATATGTGATTTCTTGTGTAAATGTTTTGGTGTGCAATAAAGCGTACTTGTATTAAAAAGCTAGGGTAGCGAAATGCATGGTTACCGCGCTGGACCGGCAATCCAGAGGTAGGTACCGGGTTCGATTCCTGGTCTCTTCCACCAGGTAGCTCCTTTTTCAATTTTTCTTTAAGCTTTGATCTTTGTACTCTAATTTTAAAATATGGCTTCCATCAAAGTTAATGATGATTTCGCCAATTTCGAGTTTGCTCGTAGAGCATGCCGTTGTTCGGTAAGGTTTTGCTTTTTGTAAAGTGATAGCGATTTACAAAAAACCACGCGGACTATCGGGCCTTGACCCAGGAAGGGCTATGAACGCTTCAAGTTGAATTCTTCATTAGCTATTCACTCATACGTTAGATCACTGCACAATACGCTATCAATACTACACATTGAATAACAAAAATGAATAAATAACGAACAACAAAACTTAAACGCATGCGGCCATCTTAAGTCACGAACCGGAAGTCCTGATCTTTGTATTAAAGGCTTAAATAAAAAATTGTGGTGTACCCACATTAAATAAAAAATTGTGGTGTAATAGGTACCCACATTAAAATAAATAGGACATTAGGTACATGTTTCATAAATTTATAAATTTAATTTAGTTAGACAAAACAAATTAAATATGTAAATTGTAACAACTAAAAGTAACTAAGTTAAGCTTTCCCTAACCTAATCTAAACCCGCGCCTTATCTCTCATTAGTCGCACTCACCTTTGCAAATTTCTTTAAATTCCAGAAAATTCCTCCCAGCAAATAGACGTAAGACAATATTCCCCTCTACGTGTGTAAACAAGGTAAGCGTACCCGTGGGCGGCCGTTGGGGCCTCAATAATATAAAACACGCTCATATCGCCCGCGCCTATATTTGAGATCCACCCTATCTCCCGTTTCACGTGAGTCGCGAGCTGAAAAGTGCCGTGTTTTGTTTTTAATAAAAAACAGACGCAGACTGGGAATTTGCCGTCGCACTGTGATGAGTCCAATATGTCAGCCGTATACATCCTACCATAAATATTACGAATACCTAATTTAAATACTCATAGGATAATATAAAGTTTTGCTATTTCCATCGCTTCTCTTTAATTTTCAATATTACTAGAATAAAGTTGCTTTTTTCACATATCATCATTAAATGTCGAGCTTTAAGTATTCGACTTATAGGTACGACGTGAGTAAACCGTTTCATATGCATTTTGAAAAGGTGCTCTTATTGGTATTTCATACATACTCTACAGACTAAATATTTTCCCATTTCCCATCTCAAAAGAGGTTCCTTTATTTCTTGCATAGACTTTATATGGTGTTCGGTTAAAGAAGTACAGTTATAAAAGAACAAACAATTGAAATCGTTCGTATTAATGAGATGAGTTTGTTATTTTTTTTAATAAGGTATCAACATTATAATTGTATATGACATTTGTAGTTTCGCTATTGCGATATTAAATGCAATAATGCATTAAAAATGTACCTACTTTAAGCATTACACGTCAAACGTTCAATTAAATATGTAAATAAACGTTCAATTATCATACAATGTTGTTGGTTATACTACTTATAAATGACCTAGGTACTTAAGTAATTAAAATGCAATAAAATAATCTTTATCGTTAATTAAAACCAATTGCAGACCTATATACATAATAACAAAAGGGGAGGTAAAGGTGAGTTGTACTAAATAAATTTTTCTTCCAATAATCCATTATTATCAAAAATGCAATTATAAAGGTAAATAAGTACCTAATAGATAATAGAAAAGAAGACAGCAAGTGGGAGCTGCGCTATTATCAAACTTCTATTGCTAAAAGTTGTGTAAATTTTGAGCTTGTTTCAACCGACCTAGGTTTCCTCTACTTACCTAATTATGAACAGCTGACCTGCAATAATTTGCAGTATATTTCTTGAAACTTGTCCAAAGTATATCTCTCCCCAGTGTAGTTACAATACAATAAATACACATTTATTTAAGCTCCACATTCATATTTCATACTAAGACTAAGGAATAAAAAAAGAAATATTGATTAGCACTAGTAAAAGATTGACCTCTGGACCAGTCGTAACCTTAAAACCGAAGGTCACGTAGCCGAGCAATGGTCTCTATAGCCGAAATGATACTCCCAGTTAACCAGAATAACCGACCTTTGCCATAGAGTAAGGAGGACAGAGCCTTCACATTACCTGGCTTAATAGGTGGTAGTGCACGCATACGTATTACCTACGATGTTCTCTTGGAGAAAAAATACGTAAATGAAATGTATGTGCTTATACTTAGTGACATGCGTCTTTGTTCCATAAACTAACGGGAATTATGGTGGTAACTTTGCGTGGTCGGTTTAAGTAGGTAGGTACTTATATGTATGTGTAAACACTTTTTTGTAAGTACATTAAAAAATATATCATCATCATCATCATCATCATCTCAGCCATAGGACGTCCACTGCTGAACATAGGCCTCTCCTTTGGACTTCCATATATACCGGTTGGAAGCGACCTGCATCCAGCGCCTTCCGGCGACCTTTATAAGGTCATCTGTCCATCTTGTAGGTGGACGTCCTACGCTGCGCTTGCTGGTCCGAGGTCTCCACTCGAGCACTTTACGGCCCCATCGGCCATCTGCTCTGCGTGCTATGTGGCCTGCCCATTGCCACTTCAACTTGCTAATCCGGTGAGCTATATCGGTCACTTTAGTTCGTCTACGGATTTCCTCATTTCTGATTCGATCACGTAGAGACACCCCGAGCATAGCCCTCTCCATTGCTCGTTGAGCGACTTTGAGCTTTGAGATGAGGCCGATAGTGAAAGACCACGTTTCGGTGCCGTAAGTCATCACTGGTAACACACATTGGTTGAAGACTTTCGTCTTGAGGCACTGAGGTATGTCGGATGAAAAGACATTGCGTAGTTTCCCGAACGCTGCCCAGCCGAGTTGGATTCGGCGGTTGACCTCTTTCTCGAAGTTGGACCTACCTAATTGGACCACTTGTCCTAGGTAGATGTATGAGTCAACAACTTCGAGTACCGAGTTTTCAACAGAGACTGGGATGGGCACAACCTTGGCATTTGACATGAGTTTCGTCTTGTCCATGTTCATTTTTAAGCCCACCCGTTGAGAAACTCGATTGAGGTCATCAAGCATCATGCTGAGTTCCTCCATCGACTTTGCCATGACTACGATGTCGTCGGCAAACCGAAGGTGAGTGATGTATTCGCCATTGATGTTGATGCAAAAAATATATAACAAAGACATAAAACAATAAATATGTACAAAGGCGAACTGAGCCCTGGAAGGGATTTCTTCTCCAGTAAACCTTTGAGCAAATAACATGGAACAGAAGATAGGCAAAAATAATTATGCACACAGACACTATAAAGGCTAATTATACATAAAATAGAACAATAACTAAACATAAATCTACGCATTATAATTATAATTGATCAGACTAATAAATATATAAAAGTAATAATAATAAGTAATTAAATCTTATACAGTGTGTATATTTGATATAACCGCATACTTTACGGGGGCTTAGTATTAGGCACTTATTAATATAGGTATTTATCCATAAACTATAAAAAAAATCGAACATTTTTTTTTCATATAAAATTAATCAGCAAGCAATGTACTTGTTTGTTGTTGTTTGTTGACACATAACATCGTTATGTCACAACTGTCACTAGTAATAACTACGCCATACATTGCTGCTCAGAAAATTTTAAAAAATTAATTACGCAATGGTAGTTAACGCTAAGTTAATAATTGTTATAAATATCAGATTATAGCACTAAAATCTCCGTCTGGCTACAATATGCGGTTGTATCAAATATACACGCTGTATATAACTTATATCGTTTAAATATTCGTTTTTATACTGATTTACATTTATTTCTTATTCGTTTCGTACTCGAAAAATTCTGATTCTGTTTAGAAGTATAGGTAGATATTATTGAGATAGGTAGGCCTATAAGTTCTATTTTTGTACTTAAATGTCTTGCCTAGTCTAACAAGTTTGAAAGCTAGGTGAATAACATTTTATTTTTAATCAAGTTTAGAAACCGACCAATCGAGTGAGACATTAACATTAACCGCACAAAACCTTTCGAGCGTTAGATTCGTCACACCAGTGGAAACCAATCTTCGATCACACTACGATGTTCGGATTAATTGAGCTGTGATCAAACTGGTATCCCTGTTGTAGAAAACATTTATTAAATTTAAAATAAAAACGAAAGCGAATAATTATTCTTGTTTTCTTTTTATTCAATAAATCGAAACGCATGTCTGTTACGATTTTATTATGCTATGGCTTCAATACAATAGTGAGAGTAGGTATAATATTAGAATCTATAATAAATATTACAAATAAATTCTAAAAGGGACTATACTTAGCGTCCAGTAGTAGGTAAGATCAAGTATGTTGCTCGTTATATGATATAAATAATCTACAATTGAAAACTAACGCCTAAAAGCATGCAGGTATAAAATGTGAGTATCAAGGGATGAAAAGCGACTTATTTACACGAGTCAAGAAATATATGAAATTAAGATAGATAGGTATGAATATGAAGCTACCTTTAACGTAATGTTGCAAGAATAGAAATCACATGAATATGCAACATGCATAATATCTCTTAGGAAAATAGCAAAAATACGGAAATCAACTAGAACCAAGGAAGATAAAAGGTATGTATAATCCTTGCTAGAACTTAGGGGGGCATTATATCCCTAAACCAGGGCAGGGCAACACACAAGTTTAAACTTAAAATCGCAGGTATTTCCACTTTTTGATTCATCAAAATGCACTTGGGTAAGTTAGTAGGTACTCGATTAAGTGATGTAGATGTAGTTAGTTATTTAATAAGTAGCCCAAAAATTATGATAATCTCTCCATAAATAGATACAAACCTACCTAGGCTATATGTAGGATATTTTTAACAATCACTTTAGTTTTTATTGAAGTATTATAGGTAATCAACAGGCAATAATTGCAATTTAACATTTATATCACTATCACTACATAGTACCTACCTATAAAACAAAGTCGCTTTCTCTGTTCCTTTGTCCCTTTGTATGCTTAAATCTTTAAAACTAGGTACGCAACGGATTTTGATGCGGTTTTTAATAGTAGAGTGATTCAAGAGGAAGGTTTATATGTATAATACATGCATAATTTATCAGTATTGCACCCGTGCGAAGCTGGGGCGGGTCGCTAGTTTAGTATAAAATGGATAATAACACTACTTAAAAAAAAATTGCCGACCTATTCAATCTCTTAGGAATTAGCTGATGAATAAAAACTTACTACACTTATGTTGCTTATTATAATTCTCAACCAAAAGTGTATAAACTGTACGTGTATAAATTATATCTCATCCATAAAAATCAACTCTCGAAGCATCCATCAATACTCTTTGATGTATAAATCAAAAGTGTCGATACTATGAACGTATCTCGTTACGGACTAACAAGCCATCTACGACAATGGGATATTCTGCACGAACGGCGAGCACGTTTGGTAGCGGACGTCGGACGATCGGAATATTATACGAACTATCCACTCGTTGCTTTTGATAAGTTGCCTATTGGAATAAGTGGCGGCTAGATGCGGACTTTGACGTTTAACTTGGTTAACATTGGGTTAACAAAATACGGGGTAAATAGTAAATTACATACCTGGGGCTAGTGATGTGCCATTTTCGAGAATTTCCGGACACTTTCCTCATTTATTTTTTGCTGGTGCAGTATACTCATAATAAGATGAGCGTATCACATACGTTTGTATCATATTTAGATCTTGTTATTTGTGCTTATTTTTAATAAATATTTTTTCATTTTCATTTTGTATGGGAAATTTTCCCGAGTCGTTCTCTCTCCATACAAACCGGGGAACGTTCTAGAGAACGGCACATTTCTAGTCGCAGATCGCAGGTGATCGAAGGAGAGCCTTAAATACCTATGTGATCTGGGACTTTACTAAATACCGCCCCTGATTTGTCTTAAGTTTTACGTCTTGCCCTGGCCAGGAAGACCCGGCTAGGGTGATGTAAATTTTACGTAACATAATCGTAATTATATATCTACCTAATTGAAAAAAATCTACATAATTACGTCTTTGACTTTGAATATTTAGAGACTATGAACTTTAGAACCACGGTATATGCTAGCAAAAGTCCTAACCTTACTAATTAGGTACTATGTTGCCTATAATATGAGATAACATTGTAACTTTCATTGGACAATGTATTTGATGATGTGAGCAGTTGTTTGTCATGACACGGAAATCCTAGTAGGATAATCCTATTGGGGATTCCGTGATACAAACCGTTAAATATAATTAATGATATTATCTAGGTAATTGTTGAAACATTGAATAATCATAAAACTACCGGGCAAATCATGTTGAACAAATAAAACCTATCTTTAAACTTATTTTTAATCAAACCTACTACTACAAAAATATCGGTTGATTTTTAAATTTTAAATGCATGAAACCCAGTATGTTTTAGTTTAATACCTTGCATTACTTTACAAAATAAGGCATTTAAAAACTCACACCGAATCTATCAGATTTAATTGATCAAAAAGCTCGCCATATTCTTATTAGGTAGTATATCTCTATCTTTGTCTTGCGCAGCATTGTTACATCAGACTCATCAGAGTAGTGACGTCACTTTATAGACGTGGTGGAATAATGTCCCATGTCACTACGGGCGCCATTATTGCTTACGACATTCTTCTGATATGGGCGAGATATTATAGCTTGTTCCGAATACAATAGACAGTCAGATGATTCTGCGTAGGTACGTGCTAATTTGGGATAGTACTAATTATAACCGTGTAAAAATATTATTTATGACATTTCCTTGAATATAATAAGTTTATTTAAAAATTAAGTAGGCATACAATCGTTTCTATTTAATTTAATTATGGGAGACTTTTTATGTAAATAGTTACACTGTACTTCAGCAGATGTGTTGTAATAAAACCTCAAAAAATTACATACCTACTTCTAATGTGTTAGTATTATTTAAGCAAGATCCAATGTCATGACTACAGTAGATAGGTACAATAAATTGTGAAGACGAGCCCACTCTTCATTCATAATTCAAGTAAACAACAGACAAAACCCACAAAAGCCGATGTTTTTCTATTCTCAAACCTTGATAACAAAACCACAGCCAACAAAATAAGTAGGTAAGTGATTTGCGTGACAATGCGAACAAACCCTACGTATCTAATTCAATTGTTCTACATTCTGTTCTTTAATGATGTTGAAAGAACTGGTCGTGTTTCAATTTGTAAAGCATATGCGCTATTTCACTTTCAGGTATTAACTAAAGTGTTGTACGTCGCAACTTTTAATTCCCGGATAATCGTACACACGCCTCTAGTCGTCAGGTGAGCAGCCATTGTACCTTCCCTCTCTTTCCACCCCCGGCCCATTGACATGCAAATGAGCACGAAGCGAGCCACGCTCGCGGACCGCGCCAACGGTTATTTATCTCTGATTGACTCCGTTTATTCCACTTTGACAGACAGGTTCCAATTTCAAACTCAATCGCGCCCCATGTTATTAATATTATGTAAATTTGCGTGCAAGCTAATTCAATTTTCGATTGAGCTCAGTCTTAGCAAAACAAAAGATGATTGGTTTTGCCACCGTTTTTGTTACATACTCTAAGTGGAGATAAGATTAGATTTTGAACGAAGTTGCTTTTCTGCTTGGTGCGTCTTAGTTTTGATAACGCGTTTTGTTTTCAATTAAATTTCTAGCAGCCAGCGAAACATGAAAAATAAACGCCTTTAGAGATAAATGTCTACGGTTTTTTGGAATGTGTTTGCTTATCATTCAAGCGTATTTCCTTTTAAAGTGTGCAGCATTTCTTAACAGTAAGTATTCTCAACTTTAGATGGAAGACTTCCCGTTGCCTTGACAGTCTTAAACTTGATTAACGGATTCGCCACCGAGCACGACAAACTTCCAAAGTACTTGTAGTTGAACAGAGATACCGCGCTTGGCACGACCTACTTCTTCAAATTTACTATTGAGAGAGACAATAGACTCATACACACGTGTAGGTAGACTTATGTAACTTCCTGAATTTTAGGTTTAATCTACGATATTGGTAACAGAAGTACGGAATAAAAATAAAATACCTAATGGTATTTCTGTACGTGCACAGTCGATGCGGTGGAATATGATACGAAATAGATGAAACGTGGACTAGCTACATAATATACTGCTCCGTCCTTATGCGTATTGAGTAGTATGAGTCCCTATGGCGATGGCGCAGCGGAATGACTATTTTTCACAAGTCACGTCCCCGCACGGGCTTATCTGGCGTTAGGTTTGATGATAATAAGCGATACCGCGAAACACGCGTGCCAAATATGCTGGAAGCGGCTGCCTCCACACAAGACTTTACAGTCCTCGAAGATTCCTTAATAACATTATATTGGTCCTTTATAGGCAGCGTTCTTGATTGAGAACGTTCTAGATAGGTACAAAATACGTCCTCAAGAATAGCATAATACAATTTTACTTGTAGGAATTATTTCGAAACTCATCTGGAGGTTATTGTTCCTATTGTCCTAATGCTTTACACCAAAAGCAGTTAGATTATTCGAAGGCCAAGAGGCGCTACTTCTGCAGTCGTATGCATAAGTAGGTACACACACGCGTCACGCGTAGGCACGAATGCGAAAACGTCACGCAATCGGTGTGTGTGTCATGTCTTATGAAGATTAATACTCTACAACGCGTACGTCGCCGCATACGTGCTGTATACGCAGTCTTCGGTGCTGCTTGGCCTTCCTACAAAAAGGTGTTAGATTGTTCGAATGACCATTTAATCCGAATAAACACGGTTGACTGTACTTTTCCGTTTTCACTTCTAGTAGTGAGAGACCAGGAGCATTCACTCGGCGTCCTCACCGAGTCAATATCAATAAATGGGAAGTTGGGGAATTGGATGTGTTCGGCTCGTCGACACGGGAGCTCCGTAATAACATAGTAATGAGCCTTGCTACTCGTAAAAATATGGCGGCTGTCGGAGAGATGAGGTCAATACCAATTATAAAGTTCGAGAAAGTAGGATTAGAGATAATATGATATTTTGATAATTAAGGCATTCTTCGCTGTACTGTGAGAGTGACGGGCGATGCTATGTAGCTAGCTAGTACTGTTAACCACTACTTAAACCATCAATACCATTTATAACCCTAGAATACAACTAGTAATAAACTTTCAATCGACCATTTCCAAATAGGTTCATCCAGCCGAGGTTCGAAGTAGAATATTTAAGGACTTTTTAAGTCTGTTGAACTTTTCAGATAAATTCAGAATAAGGTCACATACTTATATCACATACATTTTCTTGTTTCACTTTTATTTACTTACCTACCTTCCTAATGTTGATGATGTGTTTCATGTAAATATTGTTCAAAAGTAGATATACATTAGTAAACATAAATTGTGCGGCCCTACTTAGAATTGTATTTATCTTTGAATACCTACAAATGAGTTTTCCTTCGCTATGATTCAATTATTTATTCCAATTGAATATTAAGTATCAATCAACATACCGTTGTCTCGTTCGCACTCCCCATCCATCCAATGTAAATCCTGCAACAAAACAACATCATTAATCAAATAGAATAGTTCCACCAATATTGTGAACCGGGTTGCATCAGCCTACAAGAATTGATTTGACATTGACACGGGACGCATGCGTATACTGGCCTAATTCAGCCCGCCAGCAAGAGACAATGAGATGGAACTATGCAAGAGCAAGAAAGAGACGGATATGCAATTGAAAGTTTCATCTCACAACGTCGATTTAGAACATGGCGCATATTGCAACTGCATGCATTTTGAAGAAACGATGCAGTTTATGAATTTATGAATGATAGTTCAGTTTTAGTTTTTCAACTTTAACGTGCGGCAGGTTTTTATTTCTAATCTATTCATCTCTCATTTCATTATTAGTGGACATATTAAGATACTCATCTACTACATTGAAACATGAGACTCGACTGCGTTATTTTTAATATGACGTAAGTTTTGGCTTGTTTTAACTGAGGTGGTTTAATAATGTTCTTCGTTAAGGTTCTTCGAGGAGCGACGTTGCCCGTACAAAATCGATTATCCGGTATTGTTTTCTTTATCCTTCAATAAAAGAACGCCTGTGGAGTTTTTTACCTTTGCTAAGTTAGATAGGGAAATGTTAAGCGCCGGAATAAATTTAGCTACGTATAAAAAATCCTACGTTATAATTTTAAATTAACTTAAATTAAGACATACAAAGTTTGTAAACAATATTATATGTAATCTTTTGAAAATGTATGCCTAACGCAATTAACTATTTTCATCATGATTAGGTCCGGAATATTGTTTAGAGACTTAATTTTTTGTTAGTACCTACCTTCCTATTTTGGATGCCTATGCCTATTAAATTATATGAGGTAGACGGAATCAAATACATTTCATTACTTAAGATTATGACATTTCCTAGGAATAATTTTCGTCCTCAAACTTAAAGAATCCTTTGTAAAATACTACCTAACACGTTGATTCAGTCCGAAACTTTTTTTATTTGAATTTAATTGTCACTCCATTTAAAGTTGCTCACCTTTTTAGGTATAATATAATATAATAATTCCAGCCTGATTACATGCATTTACAACATTAATGTTTACCTATTACAAACAAAGTTAAACAAACGCATTTGTGTTAAGGGGCCTTCTGCTAATCGTACCAATTTGGCTCAAGTAAATAAAAGTTTAAACAGATTAAAGTGGGTAACGAGGCCCGGGGGAGGCAGGCACAATTATCTCGTCCTATTTTCCCTTCTAATTTCGCGTTAGGTTTGCCTTTAAAGAACAGAACACACGAAGAATTTTGAAAATGTCTTCGAAACATGTTTTTAGTGTAGGCTTGTTGTAGGTTAGGTTATTTTAATGTAATAGCAATCTTCTTTTCTTAAATTAACAAAGATTGAAAAAACACTTGCTTGCTATAACTTACCTACATTTCAGTTGAAATTTGTACCTAATTTAATATAGCGTGGCCTTTTTTGTAATATGTTTTTGTACAGTGTTTTTTTGGTTGGGTGAAGCGGATTTATCCTTGTATCTTAAACCTGTTAACATACTCGGTCATATCATGACATTAGAGTATCATTCCCAACTTTAATCCTTTTGTTCAATCATTAATACCTGCATGTTATTTCCATGCGGGACTTAGTCGTATAGATTGCATTTGCTGATAAGGAACTACAAGTTCAGTGTGAGGACAGTTTCGTATAGACACCTATGCAAAAGCAAATACTCCACATTATAATTAAGATGAAAAATCAACTTAAAATCCTTTTGGAATTAAATTACTAGAAATTAGGCGTTACTACAATATTTTCATCAGTGTATGAACACCTTTTATACAAACCTTTAACTTGACTGAGCAAAAACAAGTTTCTTTAAATTAATTTAAAGCCTTACTCAATATTCTCAGAAATACTTACAAAACATGCCTTAAGATAGGTAATTAAAAAAGATGTATAGGTACTCATAAATGAACGTGCGAAAGTTAAAATACCTTCACTAAGGCAAATAGATTGTTGAAAATGATGCTTTGTATTTTCTTTTCCGACGTGAAAAACATTTTCGCTACATTTTCACATGAACGTTTACCTTATTAAGGCTAAACGAATTGCTTAAAACAATGCTCCGAAATTTCTTCTCCAACTTGAAAAACATTTTCGCTACATTTGAACCGAGGGGTAAAATCCGGTGATTATTCCTTCCTTAACTCAATTCTCTCAGTCGAAAATATTACAAGAGCAAGAGTTGTTCAAATTTGCATGGGAATCGCCGTGACATCAGAGGAGCTGTCATAAACACCTCATGTTGATTTGAACCGTAATCCTTGAAATGACAACTGGACTTTAAATGGAAAGCTTAAAAACAATTTATACGCTTTGATCCCTAAAAAATACTTTGGTGATGCAAGATTTTTATATGGTTTGAGTGAATGGAAACACAGATTGAAGATTGTACTCGGGATAAGTATATTTTTAGTTCTGAAGATACATACACGTGGAACAATTTGGCGAAACAAGTAAATTCAAGCAACATGCTTCTGTTTCTAAATTGGTTCCCAGAAACAATCAGTTTTCCGAACCCTTGAATTCGAAATGAATACTGCTGACGTAATTCTAATGAAATCAATTTTGTCCCACCGACCGGGCGCGCACGGATGTGACACACATACGAACGGCTCTCCCACAATTACGTATTTACCATGTTTTTCGAATCTCCATTTCTATATCCAGTGCGGTCGTGACTTGCATGGCGTCTGGCTTATTAGATGTACTTAGTGGGAGCTGGATTGTCTGAATGTAGATTAAAACATACATTTCCATAATGCCACAGACAAAGCGACGCCTCGCTTAACTTTCCTCTCTCTCTGGATTTTGGTGGAATTGAAATAAGTGTGATTGGATTGGTGATCGTTATTATAGAAAGTAAGGAAGCGGAAGGAAAACATGGTGACTGAAGAGATTCATTACCATTCGTCGTTGTTGATGCCCAAACAATTCTTAGGAATCTTCGTTATTCTTTGTATGCTTAAGTTTCTATGTGAAGCTAACAATTAAGTGTCATGACACTAGACAAATTTAAACATACTCAAACTTCAATACTAGTTTATGACATTCTCCAACAAATTACGCTATTGTCTGAATTCACATTTATGTAAACATTCTTAGTAAGTACCTACTTAAAATTAGTACCAAGAAATAAATACCAGCAGCTTGTTTTATTCGTCTTTGTACCAAAACTGTTCTAGAGTTTATTGCTCCTACCAGGGGATACAGAAACAAAGGTATTTATCTAAATAGCTGGAAGTTTGCGGTTGCATTCACCTGCAAGGCAACGATAGTCCAGTTGGAGCTGGCGGCGATTGTTGCGTGTATATGTCGGCTCGCTTCTAACAACTTTACTCACAAATTATACGTTACACGTAGGATATGGGACGAGCGGGAGCGAGTACGGGGTCGCGGGCGAAATCAGCCGGTTTGTTGAGCGATCACTATGCGATGACATTACGTGTTAAACTTTGATGTTTATAAACAAAATAAATTAAATGCTTTTTTTATATTAGGCTTTAGTATTTTTATTTAGTATTTTTTTTTACATGTCACTACCCTGGGATGTAATATGCTGATCAAAAAAGACATTTTTCAGTTCAGGTTTTAGGCATCTAAAGATTAGACAGAGTAAATAAAAAAAAACATCCACGGTAATAACATTACATATACAAAAGTGAGAATGATCTTTCTGATCCCACGAAGTGTGAGCGATTATATAAAAGTTTATTTTAATTTTTCACAGCGTCGCCTCGTTCTCTGCCGCTTACCCGATGGACGGACGATGTGAAGAGGACTGCTGGGAACGTTGGATAAGGCATGACAATGACATATACGAAAGCTATCTTCAGCAGCGGTGTGATGGGCTGATGGTGATGATGAAGACCTTGCTTACACGAAGACATCTCAGACTCGTCTATCATTGAAAACGAAGGCCGAAATAAGTACTACAATTTACCACGTAGGTAAGTTGTACCTAATAAAAATTTAGGATTCCATCCACATGACTGTCAAATATTTAGCTACTAAACTATGACATCGTTTTCATATCAAGAACTTCCTTCACTCACTCCGATCTGATTTTACATATTATACAATCAACAATGCCTTGAAATCTCACATTTATACTTGCCACAGTTCACGGTAGCACCCTCTGAATTCCGGTGTTTGGTTTTAGTAGAAAAAAAGTATTACTTAGCTTTCACTTTCTACAAAAAATAACGAGTTTCACTTTCGGTATCATAAAAATAATTGCTACCGTATCCAAAGCCAGGTAAACTTAGTTTATAAAATGGGTCACAAACAATATGATGTTTTAGAAACATGACGCTTTATTGTACGTAATAAAAAATACATCCTTATTTGGAGTGATAAAAAACTAATTGGCTCAACTTTTAAGCAAGGTTGTTTTACTCTTATTGTTCTTTTTAAATAATAGGTGAGGAAATATGCTGACTATAATTATTTTTTGTATAGATGGAGAATCACAAATATCACGTTTGAAGGACAAGAAAACCTGAAGATTGAAATTTGGAAGACTGAATTGGATTATCCAGTTATCCTCTAAATTAAGTAAGACAATGAAGATAATGATGATGTTGAAAGTTCAATGTGAGGTTGGTTGGTGATTATGGTAATGAACAATAAAGTAGTTCAGACTATCTCTAAAAGATTGAATGATATTTTAAGAATAGAGATTATTCAAGTCTAGACCTAGACCATGTATGGTACTGTAGTTTACATTTATTGTACACACTATTATATTGTCTACAGACCTTTTGATTTGATTAATCCCACTAATATTATAGCAGCGACAGATTGTGTGTATGCGTAAAAGCATGGTCTCATGGTAGGTGGTGGATAGCGTACACCGCCATCAAAGCGAATGAAGCTGAGAGCAGAAGCAAGTTTTGCATACTAATATACTGCAGTGACTAAAATACCATTTTAGAAAAAAAAATCTAAAGGAATGAAGATTCCCTTAGTTAAACTAGGTATATCACAAAAATGTATATAAAAAAAAACAACTTTTCAAATCTTACTTAAATTCCAGGAAATGATTGCCTGTCACTGTCATCGCGTGTACCGCCTACGCCTGTAACCTGCACCACGCCTGACCGGACTGTTCAGATCTACCTGTCTTTTAAGCCAGGGCCACAGAGCCATTAAGTTACCGGCCATTTCTGCAGCATTCATCCCATGCCTTCAAGTGCCAATACATCGCCGACGACGCCTGTAACTAGGGCCACATCTGACCGCACTGTTTAGACCTGTCTATAAAGCCAGGGCTTTTATCTACCGGCCACTTCTGCAGCATTCATTCCAAGCCTTCAAGTGCCAATATATCGCAATACTCATCGCCTAAGACGCCTGTAACTTGGGTCACATCTGACCGCACTGTTTAGATCTGTTTATAAGGCCAGGGTTTTTAGTAAAATGCCATTTCTGCAGCATTCATCCCATACCTTCAAGTTCCCATACATCGCAATACACATCGCCGACGACGCTTATATCTTGGGCCACATCTAACCGCACTGTTTAGACCTGTCTATAAAGCCAGGGCTTTTAGTTACCGGCCATTTCTACAGCATTCATCCCATGCCTTCAAGTGGCGCGTTCAACTTTTTTACATCTCTCGGGATTAGCGGTTAAGCTGTAGTTAGTTAAAAGTGTAATTTCGGCCAATTTAAACTTTTGTTACTTGTGTTGTACCAGTGTGTTACTCGTAATTCATACCTACAACATGTAGTTCCGTTTCGTTTGGACGAAGTATGCTCATAGATGAGATGATACATAATATAGAAGTTGTCTCACTATGATTTACCTCTAGCTGACCAGAACATTGTATCTACTAGCTTTCATGCGCGTTTTTAAGCATTTAAGTATAAAAAAACGAATGTTCCCGCCCACAACTTATCTGCTTTGCCCGATGGTTGACTGGTAGGGAATGCCCTATGGCATTAAGTCCGCCTTTTGTACGATCTGTTTTTCTTTTGTGCAATAAATATTAAATAAATAAATGTTCCAATGGGTTTATATATAGCTTTAGCCAAATTTTCATGTAAGTATACTTTATTTACTCGTGTAGCACGTAATCACACTAGGGCCGCGTTTATTTTAAAATAAGTTTACCTGTTTAATGTTCTCACACACTTGATTTCAAATGTAGACACAGAAAATACTTCGACTAATAAATAAGTCAGATAATTGTGTTTATTACAATTCGTAAAATATTGCAAGACATTTAATGAAAGCAGGTTACTGTTGTTCCAGTATAAAATATTTCACCAGTGACGCCAAAATAATTATACAAATTGCCTTCAGTAGAAAAAATATCAATTTTAATCTGAAAGTACCTAAACTTCTACAATAGCTACTAGGGGAGCATAATCGGGCGAGACCCCGAATATGCTGATGCTGAAATTAAATGAAGAGAATTCTTAATGTTGAGAATAATTTAGCTACGTTTTACTTTAGTCTTACTCGACCTTCATGGCTAATGGTGGTCTTCAGTCCAATGGAAGTAAAAGTTAGTCGAAGTAACATTTCCATATTCATGAACTGTAGCCAAATATTTATTTATTATTGTCTACAATTTTCGTTTTTTTCCCAAATTCTCTCATTCATCAATTCGTCATCTAACATTTTTCTTCGAAATCAAACACGTTCAGTTTTTGTTTATTATTACTTATTTCATTTTGGTTATTCCATATTGGTACTCATGTCGAAACTGTGGATATATTTTTTTCTCACTTTCAATATATGGATGTTTTATCTATTAATTGTTTTTAGAGTTGTGCTGCGTGCTTTTGAAATATTAATATGATATAAGTAGGTATCTTATAATGATTGTACCACTATTTTTGTGAACTAAAAATACAGGCAATGTGATGCCAATAAATACTTGTTCTATCCACCGTATTTTTTAAAACTTTAGTAGTTAGTTTGATAATAGTCAATTTTCACTACAGTCAGTCAAATACAGTATAACTGCGCATCTTCGAACCTGATATAAGTACCTAGGTATAACCCGATGCCAAATATCCAGAAAAGTACGCCAGCGAGTTGTTTAATAATTTTTTTAATTTAATTAAGCCCAAGAGCGCGATGCGACAGCAATGATCGTTAGTCTGCGTATAAACACGAGTCGCCCGCCAAATGCAACATTGTTGCACTGATGTGTGGAGTTTTGGACAATCTGTAATATACGTGCGCGCACGTATATTACAGACTGTCCAAGGCAAGCGCGAACGACAAACAACATTTGTGATCCTATTGGAAATAATAGTTTCAGTTTGATATTTTATGAAACGATAGATAACAAACGTAGGCGACTGTTTTTAGAGAATACCTATGTTACAGTTATGTTTACATTTTTATATACAGAACTTTTTAAATTTTAGTGTTTAATATTTTAAATTTTTATATATAGGGATGCGACAACACGGCCCCGCGCCAAATGCAATATTGTTGTACTGATGTGTGCAGTTTTGGACAATATATGTAGGTAGGTAATATACGTGCGGCAAGCGCAAGCGATAAACAAAAATTTGTGATCCAGTTGGCAGTAATACTTTAAGTTTGTTATTTTGGGAAACGATGGTAAACATAGGCGACCGCTTACCTATTAGAAATTACATTTTAATAGTTTATATGCATTAGGACCTGGTGTATTATTAAATTCTCCAGGTATGAAGTAGATACCTACAATTATTGTAATTTGTTACTTAAAAATCCTTACAATACATCATAATATTTTTATGTATTAAAAACAATAATTTGAAATTTATCTATCCCGTTTTCGTCAGCTACGGAACCCTAAAATATTTGGATCGTGAAACGACTGTGGGTGGTCTAAGGACGTCTCTGATCATATTTATAGGAACCATATTTGTAAAAATAAAAACCGTGCAGTCTAGTCGGGATTTATAGACTATCTCCGATGAAGATGCCATTGTCATAATTGAAATTTACGAATCTTTGTTGTACATTGTTACAATATTGATAAATATTATAAAACTGTTTGAGAAACATTGTTTTAATGAATTTCATGTTAATCTTTATTTAATAATGAAATATAGATAGGTATTCTACTGAATGTTACATTTTTGAATGTTACATTCTACTGTGTTACTATACCTACAGTAATTACACTTATTAAACTAAAACTATATAAAACTAAAATTAATTACTTATAAGTAAAATAATATATTTTTCTCAAACATCCAAGGAAATGTCGTGCTTATGATCGTGTTAACAGAACGCGAAATACGTCTTTGTATAGCAATTATTGAAGATTCGTTCTAATTTCAAATTAGAGGTCAATAAAGGAATTTCATACAACATTATTGGCCGTGGCCAACAAAGAGATTGTCTTTTGTTTCAGTGGGGTTTATTTCTTTTATTGATAATCTATGGCATACTGCCAATAAAAAAAAAACGTAGTTTGTGTATGTATATTTACGTTTTATTTCTGATATTTAACTAGATTATTAAATAAGATTAAAACAGATATTCAATAAAATAAACAAGGAATCACGTTTATTGTTAAAAAATATAACAATATCTAATTAATAAGGGTGTTGTCATTTTTTAATAAATAGAATCATTTTAACATTTGGTGGCAAAAACATTAACACGAACAGCTTAAAAAATAGATTTGTTCTTTTTTAATAAATTTGAAATACATTTGTTTTTATATGAATATATAAGTTGAACGTTTGTATTATTTCCTTGGATTTATTTGAGAAAAGCACTATACAAGCCTCGGCGCGAACAGGGATTGTCGGCCTCGTATCTCTAGATGGCCTCGTTATCACTCGGCCATCTATTACTACTCGGCCAACAATTCCCTATTTCGCGGCCTCTGCAGTAATGTACTATTTAATTAATAATTATTATGTGTTACCATTTGCTTATTATCAATTAACAGGCAGGTGTCGGATTACAAATTAGTAGAATAAAAAACGGCTCATTTTTGCCAACATAAAACTTGTTTTTCTTTAACGCCACATCGGTTCTATTCTCGTTCGACACTTTAAGAGTACGTTTAAAAAACTTATTTCAGAGCGGGCGTCTGAATACAAAAATAGTTTCAAGTTTCGTCTAGAGGGGGAACGAAGTTCGACAACTCTCGTTCTTGGAAGCGGTTCATGCAAAATGTATAGTATGCGAGCGTTCTTCGTGAAATTTGTATCAAAGGGGGATAGTTCCACTCCGGCCCTCCGTGATGAATTTGATATTTTTTA
The DNA here is from genome assembly GCA_932273695.1 of Apotomis betuletana. NCBI lineage: Eukaryota > Metazoa > Arthropoda > Insecta > Lepidoptera > Tortricidae > Apotomis > Apotomis betuletana. The sequence continues at coordinate 27,533,735 of OW026300.1, read as the reverse complement.
CTCGGCGGGTATTCGACCGATGTGATGTCGCTGGTAAATAAAAATATCTGCGACATAGTATGTTTTTATGTAACTCTGTATTCGTGGGTTGTGGTATGTTACATCGGAAAGGAATTTATAAACGGCACAGAAAATTACGGAGTTAAAACATAAAGAGGCGGCATAATTATATATTATAAAAAGTTTGATATATATACTAATTAAAATGTTCTGTGTTAACATTGTAATGATGTGCAAGTATTGTTACCATTAAGAGTTGAAAATCGTAAATATGGTCATCAATTATACAAATAAAATATGAAATGAAATGAAATGAAATGAAATGATTTATTTGCTTTAGATATGGTACAGATAGATGGATGAAAAACATATAAGCAGTAATGACATATTATCTAACCAGCAATGCTGGCATGCAAAAAACATACAATAGAGTCTATAGCTATAAAAGTTACCAAAATACATGACATGTCAAATTAAATATAATAGAAAATGTATTCTGATTAAACACATACACATACAAATTAACTTAAACACATAATAAAAATGAACATCCTCAATTAATTATTTAAATAATCCTTAACCGAATAAAATGTCTTTTCTTTTAACCAATTGTATAATTTAGTTTTAAATGTCTGCAATTGTAGCTCCTTGAAATCATCTGGTAACTTATTAAATATACGGATAGCCATTGGAAAACAATTTTTGCGATATAAGGCTGTTTTTGTTTTTGACTACTGTAACCTATTCGGATATCTCGTGTTGAAGTTACATACTTGGTCTTTTATTTTAAAGTAATGTGCATGAGTTTTCACAAAAACGCTGATTTCAAAGATATACAGACATGGTACAGTTAAGAGGTTCAGTTTCTTGAACAATGGCTTACATGATGTTATGGGACTAACGTCACATATACCGCGTGTGCACTGCTTTTGACCTACAAATATGCGGTTTAGATCGATGGAGTTTCCCCATAATAATATACCATATCTTAAAATTGATCCCACGTAGCCATGATAGGCTTTAAGAGCGGTTTGTTGGCTGGTTATTTTTGCTAGTCTCCAAAGTGCATAAGCAAATCGATTTATTTTGCTACTTATATTTTCCAAATGTTTTTTCCAGGAACATTTATTATCTAAAGTTATACCTAAAAATTGTATGTCATCAGATTCCGTTATGATCTGATCTTCATAAGTGGCTTCAATTTTTTGTTTATTTTCATACCTGTTGTAGAATTGAACGTATGTAGTTTTTTTTGAGGTTTACTGTCAGGTTATTATCTTTAAGCCATTGTATTATGTCACTAACTGCTTGATTTATGTCATTATTAAATCTTTTTTTGTCTGTACACTTAATTACAATAGAAATATCGTCAGCAAATAGAGTACAGTGGTGGCGTGTTACTAGGGGCAAGTCGTTTATATATATAAGGAATAGTAACGGGCCCAAAATACTACCCTGAGGGACACCTACGTTGTTTGGTTTTGGGTCAGATTGGCAATTTAAAGCGGCACGGTTGGGGTCAATACTCAGCAACTGTACCTGTTGATATCTATTGCTCAAGTAACTCTCAATCCATTTTTTTGTCACTCCTCTTAAGCCATACGCTTCACATTTATGTAGCAAGATTTTATGTGAGACAAAGTCAAAAGCTTTACTCATGTCAAAGAATATCGCTGTGGTCGGTATTTTATTGTCTAAATTTGATGTTATTTCTTTGACTAAGTTGAAAGCCGCCAAAGAAGTTGATTTGCCCTTTTGAAAGCCATTTTGCTGTGGTGCAAGTATATTATGTTTGTTTTAAAAAGTCGTGATCCTAATGTGCATTAATTTTTCTATAACTTTTGATAGAACAGGTATTAGGGATATTGGTCTATAATTGTCAATTATTTCTTTGTCCCCTTTTTTGAATAGAGGTTTAACTACTGATCGCTTAAGTTTTTCTGGGAATACACCTTCAGAGAAGGATCTATTAATAAGGTAACTAAGTATGGGTGATAAACAGTCAGCAGTGTATTTTAGTACTTTAGTGCATATACCGTCGAAACCTACAGATAGTGTATTTTTTAGTGACATCAGAACCTTAAATACCTCATTTTCATCAGTAGGAAATAGGAACATATTTTCAGCTTGAGTTTTTATTTTTTGTTTGTATTTATTTACACCGTCACACAATTTTTGCTCTTTATTATTAGTCATGTCAACAAACATATCATTAAATATTTTCGCAATGTCATTAGGATCTTTTATAACATTATTGTTAAAGTTGATTTGCTTTATAACATTTTGTCCCTTAGTACCATGACCTGTGTTGTTTTTTATTATTTCCCACGTTGCTTTGCATATGTTCGTCGCTGAATTTATATATTTTGTGTTTGAGAGCTTTTGAGCAGTTTAAATACATTTTTTAAATAATTTAAGATAGTTTAAGATAGTTTCGATACCTACGCTTATTAGCGGTATTACGAGTTGTATAATATTTATATTTTAAGAACCGTTTTGTGTAGGATATGTGTAGATTAGGTACACACATCTTCAAAGAAGTTTAACCACAGATTTATAGATTAGATGGCTAATAAATAACTATCTTAAATAGGTACATGAAAGCGTTACTACGATATTTTGGTTTCCCCGAACCCGACTTCCCTTCGAAAATATTATGACTTGGTGGCCCCTGGTACGTCATCAGATAAAAACCCAGTCAGGTTTGCAGGCTTAAACAATATTTATCCCGAGCTCATGGAGGCAAGTCATGCTACGCCGGTCTATTTCTACCCTTTTGCCTGCACGAACCTGCATATTCACGTGAACAAAGTCGAATGTGCCTTTAGATTTCATAATCAGCTGTGACTCTAGGTTACTGACGACATTCAGCTACGAGTATTGTATCATTGACATTGTCTCAGGCGAATTGATCGATGGTATCGTGGTTGTTTTTATTAGGTTTGATATGTTTGTAAATATACTTGTAATTGTTGATAGGTATTAGGTTTTGTACCAATTATTAGATATTACAGTCAATTTGCAAAAAAAAAATGATAAATTTAATACGCAAGAGTACTGACATTGTTTACAATGTAATGTGGTATCTTCATATAAGCACACGATGTGTAGATAAGTATTCGTAAGATATATGTTTAATCTATAATGTATGCAGAAAATATTCATATTTTAATATCTAATCAATTGTGTTTCTAATCTAATAATATTAAGTTAAATAATAAGTTAGTCATTACCTTATATATATAGGGCTTAAGGATGTACTACTGTCAATATTTTACGATTTATATGAAATAATATTTTTAAATGTCAACCGGATTATAATAGGTACCTACTATGTATTAGTAATCTATTGCTTGTTTTCAATAAACTATCTACCTCGTTGAGACTTTTATTTCTCCCGTTCTCATCAATCCCCGCAATCCCAACTTGATTCATACAATACATGCAGAGCATTCTAAGAATCTAAGCAATCTATGTGAAGTCATCCAGAAAATGTTTCGTTTGTGTCCCGCGCAAATGGGCAGAGTTCTACAATGCTATAATGAAAGGGCGTAACTTTATATGGATTAAATGGTAAGATACGGCTTTTTACCGTAGTACGGCCCGCTCATATTGCCTGATATTGCTCTCGATGTTTGTACTCTGAAGTGATATCGGATATTGTACTCGGCAATTTGCAAACATGTGCGTTCCATTGTGATACGTTATTAGACGGAGCCAGTTGAGCGGATTAGGTGTTGTTTCCTGCACGGTACCTTTATATGTACTTAATAAAGGCTTAATAGTGATTGAAGAAGCGAATATAGGTAGTTACATCGGAAGTAATAATTAAACGTTGTTTAAGTAGCAGACTTTATTTGGAAAATTATTGTGATTTCGACTTCTAAAAAAATTTTGTAACCTAAATAAACCTATTTAGTCATAGGTATATACCTACTTACATAACTAGATTCATAAAGTATGTTGACAAAAATGTACCGCAGATTTTATTAGAAGCAAGTAGGTACATATATAGGTAGAAACAATCAAAACTGCTCTATAATTTAAGAATCTTCAAATTTTAAGGGAAAAAAATAACAAAATATTAATTAATATTTTGGGTATTATATACCCCTGTTAAAGTAAAGGGCAAATTCATAAAAATATTTTTGTTATAAAAAATATGGCGTTCAGTCACTGCTTACGTAAGGTTACGTTGGTTTCTCATACATCATTTTCAATTAAAGAATTTGTATTGACTTTATTATAATTATCATTATACACAGGCGAGCACGTAAGTAGACATAGTTTACTTAAAATAGGGTAAATAAAAAAATAAAGTAACTATTGGAAGAGTGTAAACATAAAATATTGTTACCATTTCTGAACAGAACTTATTGTCAATAGTTTTCTTAATTTGGCCGCTTGTGGCGCCACTGAACCGTTACCTTTTCGATTTCGTCTCATCAGCTGTTCTCTTGTATTTTAACTGCTATTATTTTACAATATAGTAATTATTAATTTATTCTATTCGGAGTTTGATTTCCTCAGGTTATGGGCCGTCCCATAAACTCAACATAGAACTGAAATTAAGTATTTTAGTGGCAGTAAAGTCAATACGAGTAATTGAGGAACAAAGGAATTTCGCCGGCCGGAGAACAAAGAAAAATGGCTATGTCTAACCTACAAATTGAGAAGTTAGCAGGGCGAGAAAATTACTCGACGTGGAAATTTGCAGTAAAATCATATCTGGAACACGAGGATCTTTGGGATTGTGTTGATCCAGGAGATTCAGTGGATAGTAAAAAAGATATCAAGGCCAAGTCAAAGATAATTTTGTTGGTGGACCCAATCAACTACGTCCACATCGAAAATGCAAAGTCATCGAAGGAAGTATGGACAAATCTTCAAAATGCTTTCGAGGACTCCGGGCTATCAAGGAAAGTCGGTTTACTACGGGATTTAATCAACACATCTCTTGATAATTGCTCAAGTATTGAAGATTACGTGAATAAAATTATGAGTACTGCATACAAACTACGAAATATTGGCTTCGAAGTTGGAGATGAATGGCTGGGAACACTCATGCTGGCGGGTTTACCGGATAATTATAAACCCATGATTATGGGTCTCGAAAGTTCTGGCATGAAAATTTCATCAGACTTCGTTAAGACAAAGCTTTTACAAGAAGTTAAAGTTTCAGAGTCTTCTGTATTTTTCACGAAGCACAAAAGCAACTCTAATCAGCATTCAAAGCCAAAAGGAAAAGGCCCAAGATGTTTTAATTGTAATAAATATGGACACTTCAAAAATCAATGCACAATGAAGAAATCAAATCACAGTGGTTTTTCAGCAGTTTTTTCAGCTTACAGCTCTGTACATCGGGATTTTTGGTACATTGACTCTGGCGCAACAATGCACATGTCAAGATCATCAGAATGAATGTATGATTTACAACCACCTCCGATCCAGAAGATAATGGTGGCCAATAATGATTCTGTCTCAGTGCAAAGTATGGGTAATGTAAACATTCAAACAGATTTATGCAAAGATAACTGCCCCATCCAGGTGAGAAATGTTTTATTTATTCCTGATTTGAGTGCAAACCTGTTATCTGTCAGTCAGTTAACCAAAAGTGGGTGTAAAGTAGAATTTACTGACATGGGCTGTAATATATATAATGCCAATAAGAAACTTGTAGCAACTGCAACACTGACTAATAACATGTATAGACTCAACAGTGTTATTGGTAATGCGCTTGCTGCTTCAACTGATAGTAAGGCCGATATTGTTACATGGCATAAGAGAATGGCACATTTAAATATAGCTGATGTTAAGAGACTAGAGTTGTGTGCTGAAGGTATAACTATTACCAATAAGGAAGTTGATGCCGTTTGCAAACCATGTTGTGAAGCAAAGCAAACACGATTACCGTTCCCAATTTCTGGTTCTAGAGCTGATACATTGCTTGAAATAGTACATACAGATCTATGTGGCCCGATGGAAATACCGTCTGCTGGAGGAGCAAAATATTTCATAACTTTCATAGATGACTATTCCCGTAAAGTAAATGTATACTTTCTTAAGAACAAAATGGATATCAAATCGGTGTTTCAGCAATATAAACAAGAGGTGGAGAATGAAATAGGAAAGAAAATAAAGGTATTAAGAAGCGATAACGGAAAAGAATTCTGTAATAAAGTTTTTTCTGATTTTCTAGCAGCTTCCGGCATAAAACACCAGACCAGTACTCCATACACACCGGAGCAAAACGGATTGGCAGAACGGATGAACCGCAGTCTGGTAGAGCGTGCAAAATGCATGCTGTTTGAAGCAAAGCTGAAGAAATCGCTATGGGCTGAGGCTGTGGCCTGCGCGGCATACATTATCAACAGATCACCGTCACGTGTGTTGGCAGAGGTAACACCGTATGAAAAATGGACTGGTAAGAAACCAAACATTTCACATTTAAAGATTTTTGGTACTAGGGCCATGGTGCACATACCCAAGCAAAAACGCTTAAAATGGGATCCTAAATCGCAAGAATTAATTTTTGTCGGATACTGTGACAATACAAAGGGGTATCGATTAGTACATCCAGTTAGTGGGAAGGCAGTGATCAGCAGGGATGTAATATTTATGGAAAATAGCATAGTTAAGATCACTGAACCTCCGACGAACCCACAGCTTGTTACAATACCTCTCAGTTCAGACTCACAGAATAGGAACACAGCACAGCAAAGTGAAGAGATAATATCAGTCGATGATAGCTCACAATCTGATATTCAAGATGAAACTTTATCACCTTCCAGTTCCGAGACATCTTTTGACAGTTGTGTTACAAATAGAAATAATGATGATGAAACCTATTATCCAAGCACCAGTGATGATGATAGCTTTGAGAGACGTATTACCTTGAGATCTCACCAAAAACATAATGTGCCTGGTAATAATTTCATGTGTGCTCAGATTTCAGATCCACTGACTGTCGAAGAAGCTCTGTCCAGCATTAACGCTGAACACTGGAAAAGAGCCATGGATGACGAGTACCAGTCGTTATTGGAAAATCATACTTGGGAGGTCACTGCTCTACCGGCTAACAAACGTCCTATACCATGCAAGTGGGTTTTCAAAACGAAGACAAATGAAAACGGGGACATAGTAAAATACAAGGCCCGGCTTGTAATCAAAGGATGCTCTCAAAAACCTGGTATTGACTACACGGATGTCTATTCACCTGTACTAAGGTATGCATCTTTAAGATATTTATTCGCTATGGCAGTCAAATTTGATTTAGACATATGTCAAATGGATGCAGTCTCAGCATTCTTACAAGGTGACATAGAGGAGGAGATTTATATGAAACAGCCACCCTTGTATGGCAGTGATGACCGAGTATGCAGATTAAAAAAATCATTGTACGGACTAAAACAGGCTAGCCGTCAATGGAATAAGAAGCTTGATTTTGTATTGAAAGAAATGGGTCTTTTACAGACAAAATTAGATCCTTGTATTTATCATAGAATTACAGATACGAAGAATTTGGTTTTTCTAGCTGTTTATGTTGATGATCTAGTACTTTTTACAAACAATCAAGAATCTAAAAGATATATTAGAGAAGAACTACATAAAAACTTTAAGATTAAGGATTTAGGAGACATAAATTACTGTATTGGTATACATGTGGAGAGAGACAGGGCCAAAGGAGCTATATATTTAGATCAAAGAAAATATATACAGGATGTCTTAAATAAATATGGAATGTCTGACTGTAAAACTGTTAAAACTCCCATAGATATGAATACAAACGTTCAAGAACCTTCTGAGAATAATGAAATTTTACACGACATACCATATCAGGAGATTATTGGGTGTCTGTTATATTTATCACAAATTAGCAGGCCTGATATAAGTTTTGTAATAAACATGTTAAGTAAATATAATAATAAGCCTCAAACGCAGCACTGGATTGCTCTGAAGCGTGTCATGCGTTACTTGAAAGGCACTCTAGATTATAAACTGAGTTATAAGCAAAGCCCGGAGGAGAAAATGACTCATGGTTACTGTGACTCGGACTGGGCTAGTTCAGAAGATGACCGCCGGTCCTGCACCGGTTACACCTTTTTGTTCCAGGGAGGAGCAATTAGTTGGAACTCCAGGCGTCAGCCTACCGTTGCGCTCTCTACAACGGAGGCCGAGTACATGTCATTGTCGTCATGTGTACAGGAAGCTATGTGGCTAAAACAATTTCAAGAAAGTTTCTGGCCGGACCTCAAGAATGAAGCTTTGATAATTTATAGCGATAATCAAAGCTCTATCAAACTTTCAGGTTCTGACGGATATCATTCTAGGACAAAGCACATCGACGTGAGGCACCATTTTGTCCGCGATAAGGTCCTTGGAGGGGCCATCGAAGTTCGCTACATACAGACCGATGAGATGATTGCAGACGCCCTGACTAAAGCAACGTCGCACTCAAAGCTGTTTTTCTGTTCGTCCAAGATGGGATTATGTTTAAGGGAGGATATTGGAAGAGTGTAAACATAAAATATTGTTACCATTTCTGAACAGAACTTATTGTCAATAGTTTTCTTAATTTGGCCGCTTGTGGCGCCACTGAACCGTTACCTTTTCGATTTCGTCTCATCAGCTGTTCTCTTGTATTTTAACTGCTATTATTTTACAATATAGTAATTATTAATTTATTCTATTCGGAGTTTGATTTCCTCAGTAACATTACCTCAATTGATCACTTCGCTACCTAAAATACGTAAATACGAATACAATACTAAGTCAACGAACTTATTGAGTGCTTCAAGAAACACATTTCATTTTTCTCCCGTTGATCAGGGAATTTGAAACCTAGCCGAGTGCGAGTGGCCAGACGGTGAAGTGGAAAGAATAACGAATGTACGTGTCTTGCAATTCGATAGGATAATAATGTAAACTTCAGTCTACGGGGAATATAAGTAAAAAGAGCAACAATGGTATGCTGAGTAAAATTATTTGTACTCGTCCTAATATACCTACCTACGCACTTCGTATACACGGCTTTATTTAGATAAAATTAAAACAAAAATGGTACGTAATATATATACAATAAGATGAATGAATAGGCATAAATACTTGTGAAGTCCAGAAAAACATACAAGTCTGAGGAATAAATTATCAATTACTCAAATCAACAAAATATTGTATTTAGGCACTATATATGAAGAATGTTGATGCGCTTCTACCTAAGGGCGTCACGATAGTCGCTTCCATATAAATATACATTATATTACCGTTTTTTTTAAAACAACCGTTAGTGACGTCATCTTATTTCAATCATTACAGATTAATGATACGTTATGCTTTAATATTAGTTATAATTCTTGTCGTGGAATTAATGTAAACTGTATACATACACTTCCTAAGTCCATACTATAATTTTACGATAGTTCTGAAATTTATTGTACCTACAGTATAGAAAATTAATAACTGTAACCTGCCATTCCTTCCTAAACAGACTGCGAACGCAACAGCGATGAAACAGATAAGTGTTTTACATAGAAGATGAATCTTACCTATGATTTATAATTTATAGGAGTGGCACAGGCTATATATTTTGTCGAAGAAATATAAAGATTCTCGAAGGATTGTGGGATGTGAGTCATCATCAAGAATAAATCAACTGAGGCTACTGTATTTATTTTTATAGTGGTGACATTATGACATATTTAAACAATAGACTTTTACAACCATGCTACCAACCGTTATCAAAAACACCCAAATGTCTTTATTACTTGTCGACCATTTAGTGGTCATAAAACTGACCATCCTTGTAAATTGGTGTATAAAAAATAAAACTGTAAAACTGACAGTAAAATATCACTGAGTAGTTTTATTGATATCTAATCAATTGATGCTCGCTGGTGGAATAGTCGTTAAATTTATATTTTTATTATACTGCTAATTTTCAATATTTACTTAGTCTGTGGTTCTAAAATAAGATTCTCAATTATTCTTCAGGCCGGGCACGATTTATTTGTTTGTGACTTTGTGTGGAATGTCGATCTTTTATAAACATTACTTATAGGAAAGAAATATTGATATTTGGAGTGTAAAGTGTTATAACGGTTCCAATAAATACCAAACGAATAAGTTTCGATATTATTTTAAAGTAAGTTTATGCATAGAAAATTAATATCTAGGTAGGTAACCACTGTAATCAGAGATAAATAAAAATAATGCAATTTTGTATTTATGTTAAAGTAGAGTTTGCAAGCAAAGCCTAATCATGACGCCTTAAAAAAACTCCGACGTTAGCATTTAATAACCATAAAGCGCGTGTTAACACCCTAAAATAAAAAAAAAAATCAGCCTCTATTGGGTTTAAAACCAGTCAGCTCCAACGCCGACCTCATTCGATCCAAGCGCGGAATATGCGGCGAGACCATAGATTGTGCCATCAGCTTCAAATTTGAAATTGGAACGAATAGAAGCCTCAGTAACGGCCCAAGTTAGATGAGAGGGGGGAGGGGGGCACATTCTATTGGGTTGAAACTTGAACTTAGCCCCGTCTACGGTCACTTTTGAATGGGGCGTAAAAAAGACGGCTTACATCTAATATGGGGTGGCTGAGCAGATGAGAGGTAATATGATTGCTAAACTTCTGATTAAAATTGCATATAAGTTGCTAGCTGACATTGGCCTGTCTTGGAAACTCGTTTTTGTTGGTGTTACTCGTATATTAGGTATTTGCACAGTCAAATTTAGTATGTATTTTTTGTAAGTTTCGTATTTGGTATTCAGTAATGTTTTGACAAATTATTCGTGTAAAACTTGGTATTGTTTTTACTATGCTTTAGGTATGATATTAGGTGTACGTTTTATTTACCTTATTAAATGCCACACGTATAAAGGACAAGTGAGTGTAGTCATATTTTATTCGAAATAAGTACCTCTACGTTTTGGGTTCCCGTTTTCTTACTACTTAATTAATTAAGTAAGTATACACGACAATTTCGGTATAGAATATTTACAATGCTAATTTGAATATTATCTACATTCTGGTCTCAACCTTATGCAAAAAAAAAACAAGTAGTATTTTTAAGCGGAAATCTACACGAGAAAAAAGAAATCAATAGCTACGCGAGTGATCTTGAATACACTTTGCGTCGAACGCTATCTAGCAGCAAAACGAGGAACTATATGACCAAAATACAACTTTTAATCGAACGCCAAATATAAAGTATAAACATGTAATAATATAGACTCGATAAAAATAATAAAACAGAATAAAGTGTTATTCAATCGCGTCTATCTGTGAACTGAAGGCTATTAAAATATAATCAAGATTTATGGCAAGCAATTAGTAAATTAAGTAACTACTTAACATTCTTTACAATCTGCGTGCCACGAGTGCTCTCAACGCTAATAACGCCGTAAACACACCATTAACATGATTTATGGGTCGACAGATAAGTGTAACTTGGCCACTAATATTTTATACGACACTGATTTCTTATTAGACTGTATAACTTGAGTTCAAATATGCAGGTATGATTCTAATTAGGATACTTTTAAATACTAATAAGCACTAATTTATAAGCTATCATATTTACAAAAGTTAATCTCACACGATGACGATTGATGGTAAATTATATTGAGAACCAGACATGGCAATTTCTTTATGAAAATTGAATTCCTGAAATAATCACCCATAAGAAGATAAATCAGCTATTTGTTGGTGTTTTGGAAAACTGAGTTTAAGTATTAAAATGACATAATATCATTACTACAGTTTTTTATAGAGACTTTCATTAGACATAATATTATCGTGAATTTTTGGCGAAAAAATACATGATAAGTAAATAAAAAACAAACTACGTTATTCCCATAAGCTCCCACGCTTACTAGTTCCACCAAAAGATCTCGTAAGAAAACTAATTTAAAACTTTCTCAGAGCACACCAGCGCCAAATGCGCAAAGTTGGAATCGCTTCGGCCGAAATACGAACCTCCGGGACAGCGCCACCCTGCGGCGGACGGCTGAAGCTTTTCAATTGCTCTTTTTACGAGGCTCGTGCGTGCAAGCCTTACGCACACCACCAAACTGACGATAAAACTTGTGCGTGTGGTGAATCTTTAAGTGTGTTTGTGAAGACTCGTTTTATGTACAAATTGTACTATTGTTGCTCGTCCCATGTTATCTATTGGTTAGATAGCTTCGGTTAACTTTACGTTACGCATGCACATGTTTCGCGTGATAACGAATAGAACTCACCGAATCTTGCGCTTACACGTGGTTGCCGACATCTGGACGCCTCGAGACACATGTAGTTTTTGGTTTCACAAGACACATTTGATTTAATTAAAACTGCAAAGACGTGTTGGCGAGAGCGAGACTGAAATAACTGTGATAAACTGCGAATGCAAAAACTAGCCACGTCCTAGAAATGTGGAGCGATACTGCGTTGGTCATTGTTTAGTTTGCCAATTTATACGGGTCGGTTACACTTGCGACTTTTATTGATGCATTACCGATAAAAACTGGCCATAATACGTTTTATAGGCAGATTTTAATGGCGATATGTAGAGGACTGATTTACACTTCACTCACTGGGTTACTGGGCTTCAAATTTACAATAATTAACCACGGTCAAGAAAAAACAGGAACGTAAGCAACCAAAACATACATAAACATCTATGATAGTTGAGACAAACGTGTACCTAAAAAAATATAGGTAGATAAATCTCCATAAAGAATCGCAGTTACCCCCTTTTCACCAAATTTAAAAACTTAATTTCGCACAAAAATACTTATAAACCCGTACAAACAACACCTGAAACTGTCAAGAAAACAAATTACTAACTCTGTCACATTGAATCCTGATTATATTCCGGCGATTTTCAATCGAGATCTTTTGATTAACGTTTTCTCGACAACAATGGAGTCTTATCAGTGTTTATCGGGGTTAATACGCGTATAGCCGTTATCAGCAACCTATTCCATTTCTTTATCGAAGTCGCGTTTGAAAATTCGTTATTGTGTTTTTTATATGGCCTGTGAAGTTTAAGAGTTAACGCTAAAAGGCTGGAAAAGATTCAATACGTATAGTTCTAATTGTAACTAATATAGGAACATTTAGATTGTATCCACTCCTATAAAACAAAACCCACTACCCACGTGATCCTGGAATGCGCTGCCGTAGCTAAGCAACGGGCTGAAATCCTCAAAGCACCGAGGTCACTTCGTGAAACCTGTGGAGACACCAGGAGAATCCTGCGATTCTGGACGGAGTTAGGCTGGCTAGCCTATTAGCTGGCAAATCTGTACGCACAACGGCCCGAACATACACAGGCTAAGTGCGGAAAGCGGAGCCCATAACCATATACCATATAACTTATAATTTTTAACAAAAAAAAGAACCGACTTCAGTAAAACTAAAAAAGTTCTAGTGGCCATCTGTGGTGTTCATCATCAGTTTCCTTACACCAAATCCTATTTACTGAATGTAAATTCTTGACTTTATCAATAAATTACCGAAAGCGCCGTACATGTCCCTATAACATTTGAAGAGTTCCCACGATTCCTCCAAGATTCCATCATCAGATCCCGACTTAGTGCCAACGGGACCAACTCGGAGTTATACCCTTTCGATTAAAAAAATAAATTAAAAATCGGTTCACGGTTCTCGGAGATATCGAGTAACACACATACAAAAAAAAAAAAAAATTAGTTCGAATTGAGAACCTCCTCCTTTTTTGAAGTCGGTTAAAAAGAACAGATCTCAATGTGTAATTTTTAGAAGACTGCTTTTTGTTATTAAATATAGGTGACATTAAGGTTGTAAGTGCCACAAACAAGGCTATTAACTATTTTGTTAGTATGTATTTTTGAGCTATTAAGAACGTGTCAGTATTAAGTACCATATTTGGAATGTACCCAAGAACTAAGCCAAATTGTTAGAAGTTTTACTTGAGTTTCATATTATTTCTTTATAGTTATTATTAACTATAAAGAAATAATATGAAACTCAAGCACAAAAAATAATTTAATAAAGAGATTTAATAACAAAGCGTGTGACTTTTATTGTTTTAATTGCAGCTAAAGTTACAACTTATTTAATTATAAGTAGACCTAATCGTGATAGAGTCAAGTACTTTTAGATACAGCTTAAACTGAAGGCGACTTAATAACAATTTGGCCAAATGATATTAAAATATTTCAGTCAAAAAGTGACCCTATAGTTACTACTTTTTGTAAATAGTGTTTTTTTAATTATATAAATAATATACTGAACAAAATTAATGTTGAATTGCAAAGGTTATTAGTTTACCTTTCCTACCTAAAGCAAATAAATAAACTAAAATCATTTTTTAAGGAGTAATTAGACAATGAACCCGAAAATGTCACAACCGCTAGTCTTATTCTCCGTATTCCCAAAAAGTTGCGTTTTTGCGTTGGGTCAGTTTCATTCTAACGGTGCGAAATATACTTAGTAGTTAAAATCATTTCGTCCACAAATGCCTAACACTCCTATGAATTGGTACACCCAGGTTTTGACATACATAATTATCTACGCAATTTTCAGAACGCAAACATAAAGCAGGTAGGTATTTGATCTTATATGGGTAACTAAGGTTCCTACAAAACGCACCTCATTAAGATTGAGCGTGCTCAAAGAGCCTTACTCAAGGTAAGTTTCTTCAAACCTGTTCTATTCCCAACGCAAGAACTTTATCAAATTGCTGATGTCATGACTGTAAGACAACTACTTATTCTAAATACAGTTCTCAAACAACATTGTTCTACCCCTTTTGGTCCTATACCGAGCTCATCAAGACGTAACCACCTTGTAGCTAAACAATCTCTTTTTAATGTTAAATTTTGTGATAAATTTTACTGTTTCTTAGGACCCTATATCTCTACAACTACTTTACACCATATACTAGATATACATTCCTTGACTCGATACAAATGCAAAATTATAGTTGAAACTTATTTGAAAAGTCTCAATTGCTTTGATACCGAGCGCTTACTTATTCCGTCTTCCTAGGATGTAGATATACCTAAATAGTATCATATATCAACGCAGCTCATTAACAGGTATGATATAAAATGAAATTTTATCCAGGTCAACTGAACTCTCTCACACACACACACACACACACACACACACACACACACACACACACACACACACACACACACACACACACACATACACACGTACACACACATACATATTATGTATATATACATACATACTTATAAATATATAAATATATGTTTAATATACCTACTAATAGATTACTTATATATATAGGAAAAAAGCACGAGTATGTCTTATAAACGACGGGGGCCTGGTGATCTGTAATACAAGTACCTATTATTATTTATTACTTAGTACGGACACCAGTCCCACAAACATCTTAGTTTGTAGCTGCTTCTTTAGGGCACTATTTAGGTATACTACTTAAGTATTAGTCTTTGATTGATGTTTGTGGAGAAAATAAAGAAATTATTATTATTGTTATTAAGGTGATAGAAAAAAATATATAACTAACTTTGTTGCAGTTGCAGAGAAAACCCACAAGTTATTAGTTATTGTTGGTGGTTATTTTGATAAATACTACGAAAACTCACCTCAAAATAATCAATTGGATTGTGTCATTTGAAAACGTTTCTACAGGTAAAAAGCTATTAAAGTAAGTACCTCTTTAAGCACATGACCTCCTTCCCAGCTGATCGCCGCCGTTAAATCTTTACAGCCTATGACGTCACCATTTTTTTCTCGAACAGATTTACAGCCCACCATAAACCTCCACAATAACTGTACCGATTGTTTAACAGTTAACCGCAATGGTCCAAACCAAACCCTTTACAAGTCACGAGTTTTTTCTTCGTCTTTTTGCTCCAGTTAGCTTTGTTATTTAAAATTTGAGTCCAGGAAACCGTTTGTTATGCAATTATATGCAAAAAAGGGTTGGTATCTTTGAGTTGCGACAAAAGTTTGGGACACGTTGTGAGTAATTGTTTCAGGTCACCATTGTTGAGTTTGCACAATATGCCGCAATTTGAAATTGGTAATGTCTGAGCCAAGATACAAATCAATAAATGTCCTATGTCCTTGTGCAGCTCAGAAACGCGCATGATGTTTTAAACTACTCATGGGTTGAACGATCGCATAATGTCTTAATTTAGCCAGGCCAGGGCCATAATATTTTCTTCGGTGTCCGCGACTGTCACAAATGTAAATACTTAAGTGATTATCGTGTTATTAATTATTTGACCCTGATGATTCGGTTAATAAGTGCCAACCATTTTTTTTTCTCACTAGTCACTGACCAGGTTCTTTAAAATATATTTTTTTATACTCGCGTACTTTAATCTGTCAATTGTAAGTTCACATAAAAAATCACAATAACGCACTTTGAAATCCTGTACCAAAATTCTATATTCTATGGTAGCCGCTACAGAACTTTAATATTCATAAGACATCTCTCCACACAACTCTAATAATTTCAAAAAGAGAACATCAGCATATTTGATTGAAAAAAGAAACCAGGCTACTGTTCACTGACTGGTTAAAATTACTTGTCAAAAAAAATTAACCAATCACGAGGCACCCGCCATGACCATCGTGATCATGTTTTTTTAATAGGTCAGTTTTAGTTGAACGAAAAAGGTTAGGTACATCAAAAATAGAAATTCATAGTGGGGATGGGGAATGACGATTAAAGAAAAAAAAGTTTTTCTGTGTTTTGCTCGTAAAATAAGTACCTATTGTATGCAATAAGTTACACAATTAGGTGTTAAAATCTCGTACCTTAGGGGAGACCGGGTATGGAAGTCACACGGGTTGGTTGTCACAGCGGCCATAACTGACAACTAAAGGCACGAATCAGTTTACCGACCGGTGTCCAAGAATCGCGAGAGCTAAAACCCCCTCCGTACTTTACCTCAGTCGGCTCCGGTATGTTGTGACGGAGCCACATTCGTTTACTTTTTTCCGCCAGTAAAAGTATTTTTTTGTGCATCTGTGTTAAATCTCGTAGGTACACTTTTATTTTGCATATTAATATGCTTCTTCGTGTATTGTTCAAGTTGAACTTGTGTATAATCATATTGTCATAAGGTTTTTAGTGGAAACATTCATTTGAATTTATATTGTAAGATTATTTTCCAAAACGTGTTTTGGGGCAGGTTGTCTCAGGTCGACGGGGGCTGGTAGTCACGTGTGACTACCTTATTAGCTGAAAGCGAATTTAGTTTTTGGGGTGTTTTTATTAATTATGAATACGTATTTCGTTACTTTCCTGGTCACAGTGACTTACATACATCATTTAAGTTTATATAAGTTACTAGCTGAAAAAAAAATAGTTTTTGAGATTTTTTTATTAATTACGAATATTTCGTTATTTTCCGTTACAGTAACTTACATAAAACATTTTTATCTTCAACAAGAAAAAAGTTCGTTTGATATAAATGTGTGTATTATTGTATATCCCTCTTATTTTACTATGTGATTACGTACCCCAGCACCTGTGACAACCATCCCTGACACGGGGTTAAAAGTCACATTTCTCTTTTTTCATAAAAATAAAAATATTTCCTCCGTACGTAATGTTAGTGAAAAAGTATTGATATATTTTTAAACTCAAATAAATACACTATCCATTAAATTATCTTTTATCATCCCCAACTAAAAACAATAGTACTAAAAATGCAAATGAAAAAAAATGTGACTTCCATACCCGGTCTCCCCTACTTAGGCCACTCGGCAAGCCTCGTGACCTAAATGCGGTACTTTGGCTTTAAAAACCTTTATTGTGCAAGGATTGCCTAAAATACTATTATTAGTGCCGATAAATACATGGAAACAGATATAATTCACTCAATTATACGTCCGCCGTTTACATAAATTAAGATCGACAGCCAAAAAATTTTGCACAGATCGATACCATATATAATTATGTGCAATAATGATAGGTATCAGTTTTTATTTAACTTCAATTTAGTCAAACTGTTAATGTTCAAAGTCCTATTTCGATAGTCATAATCCTGAAATCATTTTATTTATTGATAATTACGATTGTCATCTTTTTATGTTCCTTGATCAGACCCCGGTTTTTTAATTTTTCCAGGATGTGTAGGTATATCTTTGACAAACCTTGCCTAGCCACGATGAACTTGGGACTTAAGATCCTGTAGGAATTTTAAGAAACATGACACTATTTTTCAAAAACGTGTCGATATACATCTTTGTAGTTCCAAAGAACAAGAAACTTGCATGACGTTGAAATTCGCAGTTCTTTTGGTTATGCTGCCAACGTAATTAAGTTTACTCTGTTAGCCTTAGTTAAGTTTTTGGTTTCAATCTGTATTTTAAATCCTAGATAAATATATGTAGATTTAGATATAAAAAATATTTATATCACGTAATATTTAATAGAATATGTGAAAATAAAATAAATAAAATATTAATTATGAAGAAATACTTAGGTAGATACGATAGATTCAACTTCTCCATAACTTATTGTGCGAAAGCAAGCGAGAATATGTGTCTTGCAATCATGTATCCAATGTGTATCTTTGACAAAATGTTGGCTATACCAGTTAATAATCGTTAACTGAATTCATATATCTTTCACAGTTATTAATGGTAAAGTCTAATCGTCACTTTTAAAAAAGGACCTTTCTAAAACAAATACATGTTCCATAAAACTTATTGACTAGGTTTCGTTACTGACGGCAAGTTCTTTCCTTTGGTAAATAACGCATACCTATACCAAAAATAACCTAAAATACAAATCGCCAGAATAATCTAGCATCTCTGAAAGAAAATATAGATACCCGTAAACCTTGAACAAATATTATTTCCGAGGCGATGAACAAAATTTAAATTGCGTAACCACGAAGAATAAAAAAGGAAAACAAAAGAACGTTTTTGTTTTTCCTCCAACGATAAAAATACCCGATGATCTTTCGTGTATTTTTGACAAGGGCTACAATTAGGTACAATCGCAGGAAAGGAAACATCTCCAGAGGGAACTACTTCCATATAATTGGCCGTAAAACAGTAATGAACCGGATTTACGGGCAAAGAACAGGGCAATGGTAATAAGTACATATAATACGGGCCGAGATTTTCTGTAGTTGTAAGTAGTTTTTTGCGAATTCCCTATGGTTTCTTGGCGCATATGTATATTATATATATTATGGATGGTGATTTCTATTTAACACGCTTTTATTAGGTTCACTTGTAATTAACTTTATTTGTTTGTTTATAACTAATTATTAATTTGTTTGTAACTAACAGTGTATAATCAAATCTTGGAGGTTTTAACACGTTCGTTGCGGTACGGAGTCAAGAACCCCGTGGTATAACTTAACGTTAACGTGGTGAGTTAACTTAAGTGCCGCAGCGAACGTGTTAAACCTACTTCTAATCATGGTATCGAAATGAAACGTAGCATGTAGGTATATGCACTTCACGTGAACATACAGTAATTTGGTATTTGAAGCTGATCTGATGATGGAGACGGAAGGTGGCTGTAGGAACTCCTAAACAGTACAAGATAAACCCATCGTGTTTGGGCTCATTTTATTGGTCTCGATGAGAAATTAACATTTGTGTAATAAAGTACAGTCGGTAATAAAAACATGTTTTTAGAAAACTTTATTGTCATTTTATTCAGTTTTACTAACGATGCCTATCCGTAAAGATACCTATATATAGAGTATTTTGTATGATTAAAACAAAGTACATCTTTGGCAGAGAGGCACATTTCTCTGCAACGGGCTATAAGTACTTTTTAATTAATTAGACAGAAATAATCAACTTTTTTGGGCAATATACCTATATTCGAAACGTTAGACAAGATTACAAACCAATAAGTAAGTTTTATTTTTATTTTATTTATAGAAGTTCCTGCGCTACTGGTATATACTTACATGTCAAGATAAACATTTAAGAATCGAATTAATTTGATAATGACATTGTATTACGTGATTCAGGTATTCCACAAAATAAAAACAATTTATTAAATTCAATTTACGTGGAAGTGAATGAACTTGCAAAACACATTCTTATTATAAATACCAATCAATATCCTGCCAAGCTTCCCCATTCCACAGATATGATGCCCTCGCTTAGCAGGTTCTGCCAAAGCTTGTATCTGACAACAATTTCACTTCAATACACGGTTTATTCACAATCGCCAGTGCAAAAACGATTAGTATCTAACCAAAATAGCCAGCAAATTATTTCTCCTTTATAGCTAACTTTTAAGGCTTTTTAAAGGAGTTTTATATTCAAGTTTGTATTGGTAGGTATCGGTTTCACATACCTTTGTATGTAATGTTAGCATTATTGCCACCTCTCAGTCGTTACCTTAAGTGATCGGCCGGCTTCCCGCATAGGCAGCCATTAGACGACGCCCGCTCAAGATATTTGTGCTTGCTCTAAAATAGAAATCGGTAATGAGGACTAGGTAATGATGCTGATTTATAACGGGGAATGAAAAGATCGACGGCGATGACGCTTCTTAAATAGCATAATTCGTGAGGCTATTCAAAGAACAGCGCTGAAGATGTCAGAGCTCTACGCCCGAGTGGGAGTTAGACTTTTTGTTATCCAGGGACTATATTCGATATTCCTATGTCATCTGTCCGAAATACCACTACATGCGACTAAAATCAAATGGCTTTGTCGCTTAACATTAAGGACGAATGGACAAGTTATTGGTATAAATATACTTATGCAAACAAATTTGGACTCCATTAATAAGCGGCAAAGTGGCGACCCCTTTGATTGAAAACATCACATAGATAATAAGATTAATATTACTTTATTTACCTTTAAATTTTAATTTATCAATGCCACGCATACAACTCTTTCATGGATTAATTATAACAATCGCATCTCCTTGCCACTACCTATTCTGTGTTGGATTCAACAAGATCAATTATAGATCAAAAGCATTTTTCCGCAACCAGTCCATTCGTCCACTTGACTTGACATAGGTATATCCTTGTTTTTATCTACACACGTAGAGGTACAGCTAGCCTATAAATTATGGAACAGAAAGAGTGGTATTCAATCTTACGCCTTAAATATAAGAGTTGCGTTTTGATATTGTGAACCGTTACATCTGAGGTTGACTGTACTTATCGTAGATACATAAATCATGCACTCGTTACAATTTACGAGCTCAGTCAGCCGTAGTGCATACCGCGATTGGAGCTTTACTATAGGCTGAGTGCACATTGATAGTAGAGAGCGATTTGGAGCTCTATTTATTTTAAAATAACGCTGAGGTAAAATCGCTTTTTATGCTATTTAATTTAGTAATGTGATGTGAATAATATTCATTATTTTCATGTTTAGACGACTAAATAATTTTGTTAAATTTGTGCAGGTACGTATGTACCTGCATTATGCTATTTACATAAGTAGAGTTATTTTTGTCGGTTTCTATACATAGAATATACTCGTATTATATCGAAGTGCGAACGACAATCTTTGATCCTTTACCTTATTGTGTATTTAAGGTAATGATTATTACCTTATTATGCGCTGTAAAAAAGTTCATAAACATAAGGCAGGTACATTGCGATAAAACTAATTTAAAAAATAGATATAATGCTTGTGTCCGCGTGCTGCGTGTCATGATAAAATATATAGGGAGGTCATTGTAAATTACCTATTCTAGTATAGTAGGACTTTACTAGAAGATGACTATATTAACAGCTAAAGAAAATCCACATTAATTCCGAATGACTTAGTTAACATACAAATGTTCTCAGTGACATATTAAGTCCGTTAAAGCGTTTAATAATAATAATAATAATAGTACTCTTTATTGTGCACCACAAATTAAAAGTAAAAATAACAAAAGAAATGAAAAAATAAAAGTATTACAAATGGTAACAACAGGCGGTCTTATCGCTAAAAAGCGATCTCTTCCAGACAACCTTAGGGTAGAGAGTAAATTAAAAATAATTTTGAAAAAGGTAGTGCAAAGCTGTTGAAAACGATACATTAACACAATACACCTTTACAGATACTTAAATATAAAATCCAAAAATAAACAAATATACTTTAAAATAGATACTAAAATAATATACATACACAATACATATATACATAAATATATACATACATACGATGACGTACTTAAAAATGAAACAACTACATCGACAACTAGGCCTAGGGAAGTGACAGATAATGCTGCTTAAGAAGAGTTTTAAAAATTGGAAGAGATTTAGCGCGTCTCAAATCTAGCGGCAAAGCGTTCCACAGCTGGATTGCGTGAAAGGTAAATGAGTCGTTGTAAAATTTTGAAGATGAAACAGCTGGAGTAAGAATCAAATTTTGAGAACACCTTATTGACGACAGATACTTAAATCGCTCCTTAAGATAGTGAGGGGTAGCGGGGTTGAATTTAATTATTCTACTTACTTTTGCAATGAAAGGTCAAAATAACTTTTTATTTTAGATATAGTCACTTAATGACAAAATACAAGTAAATATGTCCGTATAAAGCAATATGGTATTAAGCCATCGTCGCTTATATTGGGTAGACTAGGGCCTAAGGTGATTGACATTGATATATAACCATTTGAGTGGTGTATCGGTGTATGACACATGATAACAGACATGCGGTCGTATGCATGACGTGTCACTGTAATATTTTTTTTTAGGATACATTACTAAGGTAGTTATCTCGAACATTAGACACGTCGCCTACGTCAAATTTAGGCTCTTTTTCCCAACACCTTTCGATCATCATGTGCAGTTAAAGCCGCAAGTCACAAACACAATGCATCCCGCAAGCCGCGACCTCCGCTTGCGCCCGTGAAATAAAACCACCACATAATCGCTTTCAAGGGCCTTAAGCGGCCATGACCCGGCGCGAGTGCCGGCCCAGGGATAATATCGTGATTGGATGCATATCTTACGAACATACGCATAACAGAATAACGGGTTTCGGTTATGTGACTATATCATTTGAGATGAGCATCTATTGGAGACTTTAAGGCGGCCGGAGGGTCGACGAACGAAAGACGCTCGGATATTATGACATCAGATCGATTACTGATATTGCTCTAACGTTTTTCTGTCGCATTGTGATTGCTTATTTAATTCGTTTCGAAATTACGGTGAAAGTCGGTCCTGGGTGACATTTACATTTTTAATTAAAAATACGTATCGTAACATAGGCGTTGTTTATACAAAAAAGTGGACAAGGGCGAAATTACTTTTATCGTATGATCGTATTATAATTGTTATATATACCTATACCCATTATGGAGATGACCTAACTCTCCAATGCCTGATAATGAGTCCGCGCGTTTATAAGTAGGTACGAGTATAAAATGAGCTACCAAGAATGGTTGTTTCCCTTAACCTGTATGTTTTTTTATTAGGGGACGATTTTACTCGAACCGTTCAAACTAAGCTTATTAATATACCTAAATACTTAGCTATAAAATATATGCGACCCAGGAAAAAATATTGGAACTTATCACACAAATATTTGCTCTAACCCAAAACCGCTGTGCCTATCAATGAAAAAAAAATCTAAGTTAGCCTAAAAAGATTTAATTTATTAAATAATATAAGCAGTTTTCAGTCTAGCTTTATAAAAAAATATTTTTTTACGACTTCAATTATAGTATTTTTAATTCGGTCAATATCTACTAATTAAATAAAATAAAAACAATGAAATAAGCAACCGATTAATGTTTATTTTTTAGTTCAATGTAACGTGGCTATGTATGTATGTAGCTATTTACTTTCAACCTTTCGAAATAAAGTCTCTCACATCTCTGACCCGCGCACGAACGCCCCAAAGCATAATGCCAAGTATTATGTATACGACACTCAGTTTGGCAGTCTTGTGACATATATTAATATTTTAGTAAGCAATGTAGCGTGGTCAGCAATCAGGAAGCTTTCACCATATCGTGAGTGGCACATGAGGCCGACCGTTATTACGAGAATCCCGGCGGATGGACGGACGGTCTTCGTTTCGGCTTATTATACTGGCTCTTAAGTCTATGGAGTACCTACATGTGTTATGTAGGCTGAAGAGGGCGTTATTGCATACAAAAGTAGCCTGAATTTGAAATGGAGGAGCGGTTCTTTAGACTTGGTATACTAGTCCCCGTACGAGTACGCCTGTAAGTAATAATCCTAGGTCATGTAAGGTGAAAATATTGCATTATAATACAAAACAAAACTATATTCGGTTAAGTACAACATTTTCCAGAAATTTTATACTCGTAATTTCGTGAGCATGGCTTACCATTACAGAAAGTACGCGATTTTATTTCACTCGAAAAGTAGGATTTTTCTTTAATATTGTATAAGTAGTTTCACAAGTTTACATTTTATTTTACTTTTACGGCTACGGCGGCTACGAAGAATCCCACTTATAGCGAAATATATTTGGGAATTGATAGCGTATTTATGTACCTGTCCGATATATATATTTACATACATGTCTTAATACATAATTCAATCTAAGCATGACATCAAAACAATTACATATTTCAGATAGGACTCATTAGCG
The DNA here is from genome assembly GCA_932273695.1 of Apotomis betuletana. NCBI lineage: Eukaryota > Metazoa > Arthropoda > Insecta > Lepidoptera > Tortricidae > Apotomis > Apotomis betuletana. The sequence goes on along the minus strand of OW026300.1, from coordinate 27,509,187 downwards.
TGGGTAAGGGTCGGCAAACACGTCGTAAATTAGACACTCGCCACAAACAGACCTAATGAGATGGCGCAAACAACGTAAGAGCCCTTGTACCCAATAAGGGCTGATCGACTCGTCCGACGCGTGTCCCGCCTGTTTCAATGGGGCGTTATTTGCTGTATTTATTCTGGCACTTGCGTCACCGTGTCGTGTTTCGTTTATTCAAGTATGCGTTGGAATGTATGTATGGAATTGCATAAAATGAAGTGCTATTTTACAAGTTTTCATATAGCTATACCTGTCGCGGTGTCAGTCTGCAATTTTGCAAGTTAAAGTCACATTTCTTCACCCGGGTTCATATTGAGTTCAAATTTTGCATTCTTATGTATAACGAAGATAGTCATGGAAACACTGTTTTATAGCGAGGCAGCCGCATCGAGTTGGGGCTCGATTGGTTAATCTCGACGTGTGTTTACACTGCATGTCAACAAATGGCCCCGATTTCGATGGTCGACGTTATTATCGAAATTTTGCTAGATTTTCACGGTATTTTAGATTATTAATAAAGGGGTTCATTCAGTGCAAAGTTTGTAGCCTATCGCCATTTAATAAAATTTTATACTTACATATAGTCAGTTTTACAAAATCTCAAGAAAAGATTTTGCTTTTTCTTGTGTTCACGCTTCCCACTCTACTTGTAATCAGAACCTAAATAACGAAGTAAGTTGGAATGAAAAGGTCTCATCACGACAACAAAGCGAGAACTGCCTTCATTCAAACTTTATTAAAACCATTCGTAAACAATAGGTGCCACTGTAGTCTTTCTTCAGAACTTTCTAGACGAATCAACATGTTTGTTCACAGGAGAGTGCACAATGTAACTTAAAATACAGCCATTCTAGAGAGATCTGTAAACGCGGATTACTTTTCTCCGCAGAGTCAAGTTAGAAAGGTCTGGTTAGGGTAGTTGTGTATCTCTGGGAATATTTCGGTCGGACAAATACACGGGAGGGAGAGGTGAGAGGTGATAGTGGGTGGGACTGTTACTGTACTCCCGGGAGGCGGCGTAGAAATGAAATTGGCAGATATTTTGGCTATGTGACACACACGTGTACGAACCTTGCAATGAAACTTTTGCGACATTTTTCCACTTTCGTCATGAGATGAGTAACGTAGGTAAATAAATGAATCGATACATCGGTCGAAAGCGGCGAATTTTATGGTCAATCGAGTTAGAGTAAAAATTCTATGAAATCGTCTAAAAATAAGAAAGTATTTCAATTCATTATTTTTTCGCTTAATCGACGAAAAAACTTCTAACTCTCAAGTGGCTGGCACATTCTCAAACGTCCTTGTCATAATAAATTCTCAACTGATCATAGGCCGTAAATATTCGACATAGGACATAAGTGGATGTCAAGAGACTTTTTATCGCAAAAATAAATTATATCTGCAACATTTTAATGGAACGCGAAAATGTTTATTTTATCCCAGTTTCTAAATGCAGAGTATATTTTCATTGAAAATTCTTTGCAACATTGTTGGTGTTTTCAGCGAATATAGAAGGGAGTGTAAGCCGACATTATAGTCGTGTTTGTCGGTGCCAAGAGCAATAATGCCCCGTTCTTGATCCGGCAAAATAGCGCCGAAATGTATTATGATATTTACTTAAGACACCATGTAGAGCGAGAAAACAAATAAAAGTTCAAGTATAACTACTTAATTGGTTTACGATAGACGTTAGGTATATGATTTGTTTAGTAGGTTGTGAAAATCCTAAAAATGTTTGATAATACTATGTACGTATGGATATGATCGTTAAAGACTTTAACCGATGCGGTATGGAGTACATTTAATAAGTGTTTGATAGGAAGCGGTGGTAGCCAGGAAGCGGTGGTAGCCTAGTGGTTAGGGCATGCGACTTTCAATCCGGAGGTCGCGGGTTCGAACCCGGCCCGTACCAATGAGTTTCTCGGAACTTATGTACGGAATGTCATTTGATATTTACCACTCGCTTTTCGGTGAAGGAAAACATCGTGAGGAAACCACCTAAGCCCAATAAGGCCTAGTTTCTCCTCTGGGTTGGAAGGTCAGATGGCAGTCGCTTGCGTAAAAACTAGTGCCTACGCCACATCTTGGGATTTTAGGTAGGTAGCCGACCCCGATTGAGAATTCATTCTCAAAAAATGGGACAAAGTCTAGGAGGATGATGATGACTACTTTTGAAACATACCTAATGTTATCCATTACCATCATGTTCTAAATATCCATTAAGTACCTACATAAATATTGTAAATAAATAAATGTATGATCATAATAATGTATCTTAATTTTTTTTACAAATTAATTTTAACCAAGAATATTAATTGTAGAATTGGTAATTTTATGGATAGATTTAACTATTGATCATAATTAATAATTACTATTTTTTTTTTTTTATTTATTTATTTAAACTTTATTGCACAAAACAAGTCAGTACAAATGGCGGACTTAATGCCAAATGGCATTCTCTACCAGTCAACCATAGGGCCAAACAGAGATACTCGAAGTGGGTGCAAATTAGAAATCTGATGGTACAGAGAGGATCTAGAGTACAAGTAAATACAAAATATTAATTATATTACTGTTTATACAAAGATACATATACCTACACACTATAATATAATATATATACAGATATATACATAATATAATATATATATATAAATATATACGAAAGTCTACAACATGGGATGATGGATGACCTATTCGAGCTCTTGTTCCAGCAGATGCTTACGCAGCATACACTTGAAAGCTACCTTGCTTGGGGCTTGTCTGATAGAGAGAGGGAGTGAATTCCAGAGACGACATGCCTGAACGGCGAAAGAATTAGACATAAAACCAGTATGGTGCGAAGGTATGGAAAGTTTGAGAGTTCGAGAGGAACGAAGTTCACAGCCTGGACGGGGAGTTTGAAAAATGAATTTACTTTTGAGATATCCTGGTGTAGAAGGCTCGAACAGGATAGAAAACAGACAGCAAAGGATCCTGAGGGATCTGCGACTACGAATGGGAAGCCAGTTAAGCTGACGGCGAAATAATGAGACATGATCGTATTTTCGAAGTCCGAAAATGAACCGTATACCATTATTAAGGAGACGATCAAGTTTGTTGAGGGACTCTTGTGTGATGTTCGTGAGGCACACATCAGCATAATCAATAAGAGGTAACACCAACGCCTGCACAAGTAACTTTTTGGTACTTACTGGAAGAAAGCTTTTAAATTTATAAAGGTTGCGCAACGTACCAGTGACCTTCCGACTTACCTCTGAAAGTTGACCATTCCATGCCAGGTTAGAGTCTAAAACTAAACCGAGATTCTTGACCTGGTTGGAGACGGGAATGTGCTCACCATCGAAGAGGATCGGAGCAACAGAGATGGCAGGGAGCTTAGAAAGTTGCCGCTGACTGCCCAAAATTATAGCCTGGCATTTAGTGGGATTAACACAAATGCCAAATCTACTGGACCAGTCAGCGATGTGGTTCAGATCATCATTAATCAGTGAGATAGCAGAGTTAATGTCACTGACGTCTGCTTGGGAATAAATTTGTAAGTCGTCAGCATACAAATGGTAAGAACTGAGAATATTAGTGGTTATAAGATTGATGAAGACAGAAAACAGAAGGGGAGAGAGAATACCACCTTGGGGCACTCCAGTATTTAGATCGCACCAATCAGATAATGACCTTTTGCCTTTTACAGCCTGGGTACGGTCCGAGAGATAGGTCGAAAACCACTCAGTTGCGCTAGAGGAAACCCGCAAGTGCCTAAGAGTCGCAAGGAGTAGATCATGGTCAACCGCGTTAAAAGCGTTTGAAAAATCGATGAGCACCAACACTGTAACCTTGGTTGATTCCATGCCATGTCGAACGTCTTCGATGACATTAAGCAGAGCAGTAGTGGTGCTATGTCCAGGGCGGAAGCCAGATTGAAAAGGAGATAGTAGCACGTTACGATTAATAAAACTAGATAATTGTCTGTGGGCAACTGCCTCGAGAATTTTGGAGAGAAATGGAAGAATTGAAATGGGACGAAAGTGATTGAGAGCACTGGGGCTTGTAACTAATGTAATGTTTTTTTTCTCAAGCAAGTGAATTATTGTTATTCTTTTGAGAAAATAAAAATTTGAAGCTGAAATAATTACTAATAAAAAAAAGACGAGCAGTCTTCAAGATTATCTATGTTTAATATAATAGAATAGAATTAGCAACAATAATATGTAAAATAAAATAAATAAATACTATGGGACAATCATACACAAATCAACCTACTTAGACCCAAACTAAGCAAAGCTTGTACTATGGGTACTAGACGACGATATACATAATATATATACATATACATATAGATAACATCCATGACCCAAGAATAAATATTCGAGTTCATCACACAAATATTTGCCCAGGCCGGGATTCGAACCCGGGACCGCCGGCTCAGTAGGCAGGGGCCTGCACACTGCGCCAACCGCGTCGTCAAAAATATAGAAAGACAACCGAGAGAAATCTATACACAATAGATTAGATACGAACAGCAGTTCGTTACAAAGAATTGCCAACAAGCTTCAAGTGAAATGCACTAAAACTGAACGCATGCAGTGTTTGCCTATAATTAGCTGTGCAATAAGTCTAAGTACATTATACATGAATATGTAAGAATGTAAGATTGTAACCGCTGTTGGCAATCTAATAAATAAAATAAAATGTGAGTCACAGCTAAGTAAAACTATAGCCTGTGTAGTGTTAAAGACGCTAAAGCCACATGTTACTTTTTTCTTCCAAGAATGCATCTTATTGTTAGTCATATTTCAAAATAAATACACTGCTCACAAAACATCTTGGCAATCAAATTGAACGCCGTTCGTTTCATTTCCTTTTTGTTACGTACTCATTTGCATTAGGTAGGTACCTACATGAACTTACCTATTGTTGTACAGCAGGCTGCCACCTTTCAAGGCAAGAACGGTATCTGTGAAGCTTATATTTTTATTGTTTGCTTACACTGCATCCTAACGCCGCCGCAAAGAAAGATGTTACTTACAAGTTTAACGTGTGGATAATTTTGAAAGTTATTTTTGTAGAAAATCGTATGATTGTTCACATAAGTGCCTTGCTAAGGGTCAATCTTCAATAGGTAGTACTTAATACTTCGATACTTATATTGCATCAGGCATTGAACTTTTTATGTATAAAACATCAAGTACCTACGTTATTATAGAATGATGCCACTAAAATAAAATGAGTACCATGGCATAACGGTGATTATTATACTATAGGTACTATACTTAGGTAAGCCACTATTTAGCAACTGTAAACTATGAACCACTTCACTTCACTGACGTGAGAAAATGCTAATACTGAAGAATATAATAGCTACGCTTCCTCAAAATTTACACAACAATGGAATTATGAACCACTCACAATAGCCTAATAGGTAAGCTTTAAAAAAATATACAATTAGTTTTCATTTCATTCAGTCTATTGTTTCAAATATTATATTTTTTATGTAATCCTATCAGTCAGCATAGATATAATATTTACCTCCTAGATTCCATTGAAACCTTTCTGAATGAATACTCAAGTACCCAACATGTTTTAATTGATTTGATCCTGACCTATTAGTACACTTACATAAACAGATCCAACACTTGACTCTTCGACCATTTTAAGTCCCTTTTAATTAGGATGTCGCCATAATACAATAAGCAGCGCAAAAACATCCGCTGTCCATCCCAGGGCGCCGGCAAGCCCGTGGGATGCCATCACACCATGACTCCACATTTAATGACCTAGTAATATCCCAATGGACGCGAAGCATGCCACATCATCAAAGGCAGCCGCTTCCTTTTCGCATCAAGCAATTAGTGCAATTGGGTTCACGAAACTGGGTCGCGCCCCGTGTGTCACTTCCGGGAAGCCTTAAAATTTGCATGGGCTTTTATTTTTGTCATAGGTTTTGACCTTAGCTAGGTTCAAAACTATGATTTTTCTATGACATCAGTTTTAAATATTGACACAAATGTTAATCATGAAAGAAAATTTTAACGTGATCCACTTGCACTGTATAAGCAGGATACGAACCTGCGACCCCACATTTCCGGCGCAGTCCTTCTGTTTCCAGTGTGGAGATACCACATTTTTATTTTACAGTAGGTACCTACCTACCGGACAGGTCCTGCTTACATAACATTTTTTTTCATAATTAAATTTTTGTGTCAATATTTCATATAAAAACAGAATCGATAAGATGATTATAATATTAAATTGACTTGTATACGAACACATTTCATAATTAAGTCGTAACATCGTGGTAGGTACTAATAGAAGAAGTAGTCGACGAACTAGAATAGAAAATACCTAAGATTAAATGTGAAAATTTTCTTACGATGACAATAACGTTTTTTTTTCAAGTTTCTGTATCAACGTGTCGGTTTGAGATAATAATTGTCTTGATGAGATTGGAATACGCACTTTAATTAATATTTTTTTAACAGAAATGTGTAAAAGTAAATTCTATACTAATATTATCTTAATAAAGAGGGAAGCAACGCAAGCTTACAATTATAGGTACGAGAGGAAATTTGTTCCATAGATACGACAGAGTAGGCCGTATCGGAAACGAGTTAAATAACAAACCTCTTTTGTTTCCTTTTGTTTTGTTCGAGCCTCGAGGAAAATGACGGAATGAATAACAAGTCGGGGTGAGAATACTGACGATCTGCTCAAGAGGCTTGTAGATATGTATCTATTGCGATAACAAATCCTTTCGTGTAAGACCGATACGTCTAAGCTTATTTGTAGTTGGTGTACAAAGGACGGGTATTTTGTATTTGTTATATGCGTGTTTCTGAATCGCTGACTTATGTGACTGTTTAAATAGTTAACAAGTTACAAATATACATTGGTTATGTAAATTTTTTATGGTACCTACTATTACTTTTACTATTCTTAATACGACTTGGTATTGGGGCTTGTTAACTAGCGCGATGAATAAAACGATGAAGTTAAATGTTGACCAAGTACCTGCTGAGCCGCAGCTTAATGACTCAATCGGTTGAATTTTCTGTTATATTGTAATTATTATATAACATCTATATAGGTATACAACTATAATATACATTTAAGTCTACGCACTTTAACACGTACTTGGATGAAGTTAATTACGGGTACTATTTTTTGTTGGGATGAAACTTACGGTGTGGATTATATTAGCTACACTATGTAGTAAGTACCTAGGTAGTATTATCTTCTTCAACGTAATATTTTGACACCAGGAAGTTTTGTTAACTGCAATGCGTAAGATCAGTTTAAAGAGAGCGGGCGAGTTCCGGACGAAACGTCGACGAGTTAATGAAAGGCATTTGTATGTAACGGGCTTAAGCGGGCTTCCTTCGAGCGGGGCCTAATTACGTGTCAAGGCGGTGGCTCATTTCTATGAGATTCCAATTTTTATCACGGTTCAGACCTTCAAATTTTCAAAACAATGGTTTTGTCAAATTTTCTTTTTCTAAGCCTTTCGAATTGCAATCTATATAACTTTTCAAAAGCTAAGTTCAATGTTTCACACAAAAGAATTATAATTTTCTGGCCGGTACGCGTACAACAACGAAAACTGTACATCTAGATAGGTTTTGTGGATGAATATTTCATGTTTCGGTCTGAAACTCGTTTAGTGGCATTGCTATGAAAACCCCGAGTAGGGTTTCAGGACGTCCATTCCGCTGGAAACGGCCGGCCGTGGCATTTGCCGAGAGGTGGCCATTTGGCCGGGCTGCGATACTTCTCCGCCTCCGTTCCTTATAAACTGAGTAAGGCTTCTAGCCAATCCCTAATCCAGATCGTTCCCGCAAGCGATGACACGGTAATCCCATCTCGCTTGCACACGTCTATTTGTAAAGGACGGGACTAAAGTTTGGTAGTAGATCCTTGACGAAAGATTTAAAATGAAGAGGCAAAGCACAACCGAGAGCAACGTATTAGCCGGGCTCGTAAAGCGAAGGTTGTCGGAACCCGTTACCACGCGACTCGAAGCTACATCTAAATTCAAATTTTTCTTTTCGTTTCTCTAAAACTCAGGACACTAGCTCGGGTTACGACCCCCGATCTGCATAGCGCGAGATGAATTTCATTTTATAACTTACGTTTTCACACTATTTTTATGGGCTCACTGTAAATCGATTTGAGTTACCAGACACCTGGAATACCTACATCATTTCAAGTCTACCGGTGTCACTGTCGGCACTATAGAAAGTATTGTTTATGAATTTAAAACACATTTACAGACAAATTGAAGGTAGGTGTATTTGATGTAATTACACTCTAAAAAATGAAGACCAACCAACTATAAGAGTAGTTTTTAGTAGGATTACGATCCTATATAAATCAAAGAATGCTGACCACTTAAAGCAATAAGTGTATCTGTGATTGAACTAATAAAGTAGGTATGTTATTAATCCTAACAATTGTATACGTTGCATTTACTATTAATTTGTTGGCATAATTATGTAACGTATAGGTTGATTCACTCCATTACGTATCTTAGTTGATCTTGCTGGATTAATTAGTTAGCATAATTATTATTCATTTAAATATTGAACAAGATCTTAATTGGTTCCGTTACATAATAATCAGTATTAACCTTATTTGATGTGTCTAAGTCCTTGTTAGGCTCGTATGGAATCATGATGCTTGATAGAGATATTGATGGGACCAACGATATTTTTTAGAGTGTATTGATATTTTTAATCGTTAACCAGGTATATACTTGAAGGAATTACCATTTAATTGTAATATATCGATTACAACGGTGTTCACTCCGGCTCGAATTATGTCAGTTAAATTGTCAGTCCAAATGGACTGGTTGGTAATTGAAGTATATATACTTCAATTAACAAGTTTACGTGGGGCAATTTTTATGAAGTAGATACACTGTTAAAAATTATGTGATTTTACACACAAAAAAATTACAGAAACCTGTATAATTCCCTCAAAACCTGGGAAAAGTACCAAAATTTTGGTTTTTTTCCATAATTTTTGGTAATTTTAAATATCTTCGTTAAATTCAACGATTTTGATGTCTTTTTACAAAAAAAATATGTAATAATTAATAATATGTGTACGTTTACATAAAATCTGTAAAATTACATAGAGCGTCTGGGACAAATACATTTCAATATGTATTTATAACGCTTAAAACTGTAATTTTACATAAATAAGTCGTCATTCTACACATCTTCAGAAAAAACCCATTTTTATGTGAAATTACATAAGTTTTTTGTAATGATCATAATAATTTCAGTAGGATTGCGTAGAATATTAAGTAAATTTTCAGTTTTTTCTTTATTTTTCAATATATCGTGTAATTTTCAATTTAATTCTGTGTTTTTACATAAACAATATGTAATAATCATAAAAAAATTGTATATGTACATAAACTCTGTATAATTACATGGAATGTTTGGGAAAAATACATTTCAATATGTATTTATAACGCTTTTATTACATACGGAACTCGTCATTTTACATAGTTTTGTAATTTTCCCAAATGTATCAGTAAGATTTCATAAATATTCTGTAATTATACAGGTTTTTCTTTATTTCACAAAATATCGTGTAATTTTCAATTATTGTGTGTGTTTTTACATAAAAGTCATGTAAAAAATCACTAAAAACTTGGACGTTTACATAAAATCTGTATAATTACATTGAATGTGTAGGCAAAGTACATTTAGATATGTATTTACAACGATTGAAACGGCTATCTTACATACGAAACTTGTTATTTTACATATCTTTCTGAAAAACACATTTTTTTGCAAATTTCCTGTACCTTTTTGGAATTTTCCCAAAAGTATCTGTAAGTTCTCATAAATATTCCGTAATTATACAGGTTTTTCTTTATTTCACAAAATATCGTGGAATTTTCAATTATAGTGTGTGTTTTTACATAAAAGGCATGTCAGAATCACTAAAAACTTGGACATTTACATAAAATCTGTATAATTACATTGAATATATGGGAAAAGTACATTTAGATATGTATTTACAACGATTGAAACGGCTATATAACATACAGAACTTGTTATTTTACATATCTTTCTGAAAAACACATTTTTTTGTGCCTTTTCCTGAACCTTTTTGGAATATTCACAAAAGTGTGTGTAAGATTACAAAAGATAATATGTAATTGTAAAGTTTGTACTTTATTTTTCAAAGTATCGTGTAATTTTCAATTTTAGTGTGTGTTTTTGCCTAAAAAAATATGTAATAATCACCTAAACATGGACGTTTACATAAAACCTGCATAATTACATAAAATGTCTGGAACATTTAAATAAATAAATAAATAGATTAATATCTTGTGACTATTTACACCAATTGGCCTATAAAGTCCCAACCTAAGTAAATCTTGTACTATGAATACAATCGCCGTCAATAATTTTACAAGAGAGATTTAATGGCATTTATATACAGTTCAACAAGGTGTTCACAAATATCTGAACGATATAGTCGTATATAGCCTGGTGACAACCAAAACTCACTAAAATTTCTGTCACTACTCTTCAAAACCTCGTATCTAGTAAGTAGATTGACACTTAGATACGAGCTTTATATAAGTAGGTATTTGTTACTTATAGTGTTTTGGTTGTCAACAGACGGTATATCCATGAAATATAGGTATAGGTAGCTACCGTTCCTAAATTACTATTCTTATTTTTATTACATTATGGCTCATTTTGGAAAAAATCTACGTGCGCGTAAAATTAAGAAAAAATATTTTTAGGTTTCCGTACCTCAAAAGTAAAAAAACCGGTCAAGTGCGAGTCGGACTCGCGCACCGAGGGTTCCGTACAAACACTTTCCATCCTTAAGTGGTTAAGTTAAGTTTGCACCTGGTATGTATAGCGCTCCATACAAATGAGGTGCAAAGTTAACGCAACCAATCCCTTTGTTGTATGTGAGCCCCCCTTTAATATTTATTTTATTTTATTTTTAGTATTTGTTGTTATAGCGGCAACAGAAATACATCATCTGTGAAAATTTCAACTGTCTAGCTAGCACCGTTCTTGAGATACAGCCTGGTGACAGACGGACGGACGGACGGACGGACGGACATCGAAGTCTCAGTAATAGGGTCCCGTTTTTACCCTTTGGGTACGGAACCCTAACAACGGAAAATGTAAAATGTATAATGCCCTCGTGGCCTCCTTACAAAATAAAGTTCATTATTTCATTTAGTTATTCAATTAAACTCGATTGTATATTATATGATTTCATTTGCTAAAAAAATAGAAGTGTTTCGAGACGGTGGAGGGGGCCCCAAATAAGTCCATGCCTGAATACTGCATTTGATGACAAAACAAACCACTTTTGAGTCAAAAAACCAAGCAACAGTCGCGACATTAATATTGCTTTAAAACTGTGTGCGTCAGAATGATTGGTTGACTGTTGAATTCCGCATTGATTGCTTACGTAAAAATTGCTACCTATTTACTAGTATTTGCTACCATTTACCAAATAATTGCTACCTCAGTATAATAAAAGATATCACATATTTTTTTTGACCAGTCATTCTGACGTCAGGATGTTTGGACAAAGTTCATATTTTGCGAAGGACGCACAATTTTCATGTTATTTATTAACCAAAATTTGCTACCTAATTGCTACCTACATTTAGCTTAAAATCAACTCTGCAGCGTTACAGATCAAAAAGTTTCGCGTATAATTATTTTTTGGACTACTTACAACATGAACGCCTGTGCGTATCAGCAGAGCAATCCAAATCTGTGGTGTATTTATGTTTGTGTCAGGCGCTAAGTAGTCAAAAAACAATTATACACGCAACTTTTATTATACATGAAATGTTTTTGGAAGGATCTCATTTATAAAACACGAGGGCATACGTTCACTACGAGAGATAAAAACCGATTAAAACAGTGGCTTGTAAGCTATTCGCAGAGATAAATTTACTCCAACGAAAAATAGCCTGGTTTGTAAAAGCCGGATTCAGTACTGGAAAAACGTAAGAATATTTTCAATATTAATGATAATTTTAGTTAATCACTGATTATCTCAGTTCTCGACCAAACTTCAATGATGAATTGCAAACATTTTTAGTTTGTGCCTTATCAAAAAATACTAAACTATAACATTTATATTTATCTAATTATTATTTCAGCCAGACCAGTGTTAAAAAAAAATGCAGTGCCAAGTCAATTCCCATGGAATGTACAAAGTTCTAGTAGGGATAGGAATGTACAAACAAAGCCAATAACACCTCCAAATACACTAGAATTTCAGTAAACAATACGTTCAGTTCCTACGAGTTTATGCTATTTGACAGCTGTTTGGTGGACCGCCAGGTAGCGCCGCCTGGTGGCAGAAAAAGTATCGAAAACCCTCATTGTCAGCTATTTTTAACCGACTTCATTGTGTATAACAAACAATAGGGAAGATGCAGATATAGTATATATCAATATTTTGTGGCTACAATGTAAAAATAACGCGAAAGAAAGGCCATTGCTACATTTTTATTTTAATTTATTATCGATTTTTAACAATAATTATGAATTAAAGTACCCTCGGTGCGCGAGCCATACTCGCACTTGGCCGGTTTTTTGCTATATTATTACTTAAGCCATACAGCCATCAAAGGATTAGACAACCTCATTCTTCTGTACTGTAAAATTTTGCGAACGTGACTTACCCAGTTCTCCCGCTTGGCCCTTCACATACTATGAACAAAATTTAATTTGTGTATAACTCCCAAGTTACACATCCGATTGCTAATATTTTAACTGTTTGTTAGAGTACAATTTTGGTACATTTTTTTAGAGTAATAACATTTCTCAATAATCAAGGGCTTCATGGTAAACTGCGATACACCCGCCATCCTGACAGCAGTCAGAATGGCGGGTGTACCTAAACATTGTAATAACTTTTTGTACGGAGAGATACAATTTTTTTTAAAGTAGGAACAAAATAGTACATTTTGAGTACATTTTTTTGGTATAATTGTTTTACAAATCCGTGATGGTACACCCGCCATTCTGACTCTCACCGGCCAAGACCTGCTGCCGCTGCACGGGCTGCCGGCCTGGGACCTGCTCATCCGCGAGGACATCGTGCCGCGGTACGCTCACATGGACTAATTGGACGACGTTTGGCCGGTGAGACGTCTTCGCCGCTTCTGATACTCGATTATTTTCTTATTGTTTTTATTGCACGCATGAACATGTGCACGTATTTAGGTATAGACTTGTAAAAATGTTGATTTGTTTTCTTTTACTTTTCGTGAGGAACTATATTATCCATAGTACTGATAGATACCGGATTCAAATCAGATTTACCATTAGATAGCAGCATAGATATACCATTTGATAGATGTACCATTTGATAGCAGCATTGTGTCTGTGCTGTATTAAAAGATATTTATAATATTTAACCATGCTTTTAATTTTTCCAAGATATTTTTATAAACATTCATTTAGGTTCAGGGCGACTTGACACACGAAAAATCGTAACGTACCTATAAACTATTGACATAATAGGTCTGTAATTTTGCACAGTAATCTAATGATAGCTAAGCTAACAACTATATAAACAATAAAGTGAGATTGTTGTGGAATGGAAGAAGGATATTGATATTTACAAAACGCGAGATCGATAAACTTAAAACTTAAATAAAAACTAAACTATATACATGTGTGGGTTGGAAACAGCCCAGAACCCATTTATTTGATGAGACAGAGCAAATTATGAAAGAAAAAATTGGAAAAGTTTGAAGGGAAAAAAGTCAAAAAATGAATTAAAATTACGTAAATATTGTGCTCTGAACGGCTGGTTTTGCGAGAAAATTCGTTACTAAAAAACTACAGCTAGGAAAAATCTGAAATTTTGCACAGAACTATATTGATACTTAAGCTAATTAACAGTACACAAAAAATGGGGGGTAAAAGATCTAGGTTCTGAGAAATGGGGGGAGAAAAGTCACTCACTGTTAAAGTTCAATAAAAACCTGTTTTTCTCTGGTGTTTCTGGACCGATTTTCTTTCTGTTTTCTTGGTTGAACGCAGAAAGGTGTCAGGCAGGCTGATACGTCCTCAAAATCAGCCGGACGATCCCAGGTCGCAAGTTACGGGAACAAAGAAAAAGTGTTTTTCGGCGTTTACTCGGCTGTTTTCCGCCGGAAAATTCTGAGAAAATTCAGGGAGTTGAAGGCTTAACAAGCACTTTGGATGGTAGCAAAAAACCCGGGGGTCGTCGATGATCTGGAGGCGTCGCACGCACTTAAAGTGAAATTACGAAAGTTAACTTTGTTTTCACCTTGTTTTCACTATTTTCACTTTAGGAAAACACGTCCGGCTATTTTGAAAACTGTCACTTAATAGAATTTAAAGAGAAGAAAAGAATGTCACATGAATCATCAAAATCGGTCAGCGGAGCGAAGCACCAATGACAAAGTACCAACATACGACTGCAGTTTTCATACAGTCGCCATCAGATATATCGCAGCATATAAGGCGTTCATAAATATCTGTAACGCCCAGTCAATAAGAGTCGTGTTCAGATATTTATGAATCACGCTTAAACCGCTGAACCGATTTAGATGTAATTTGGTATGGAGATAGTTTGAGACCCGGGAAAGGACATAGAATACTTTTCATCCCGAATAAATTTAGTGTTCCCGTGGGATGAGCGGGTAACACCGCGGGGCACAGCTATAGTGCAGTCATTGAAGCGAAAAATACGGTCTTACCTCCGAATTTTTTTACTGTGAACCGATTTGCATGAAATTTTGGAATTAGGCTCATCTTACCCTTAACTTCAAAAGTGAAAATGATCTGAACTCCGCCTATTATTTTTAAGGGGTGTAAACAACCCCTTAATGGAAAAATTTACATTGAGCCATTTTATCGCTAGAAAATATGTCTAATAGTAAGTGGTGAAATTGTAAAGTATTTTCTAACATAATTACCTCATATTAAAATCATTTTCAACCCCTTGAAAATCTTACAACCCTTGCAAACAACCCCTAAATTGAAAAAATCACAAAAAAATACTTTGGTATGATATAAAAAGATGTAAGTATAGAGTAAGTAATATTTTATATTCTCTATAATAATTATCAAATTTTTAACCCCCTTTCAACCCTTGAAAACTACCCCTTGATAAAAAATTGTTAAATTTTTTTTTGATCAAATGAAAAGGATTTAAATATTATTCCACACTCTCGAAAATGATTATCATATTCTTAAGCTTTTCTACCCTTAAAACTACCCCTAAATTAAAACAGTAAATATATATGATTACATATTTAAAAATAATTTAATTTAGAGTAAAATATTGCCATTTGTGTTAAATGTGTTATATATACATATAAGAACGTTGGTATGTGTTCATGCCTACGTTTCCAAAATATATGAGCCATATTATGTATATATATATACACATTACAATAGTTGTGGGTCTCTATTATACTGCGTACTTTCACATTGCTCCAAATATTCATACTCCGAAATTTTCAGTTACTAAGTAGAAAAAAATATGATAAGTTTTTGGGTAGGTGAGTAGGTAAAATATTATAACTCCTTCAATTTTCATGATATCACAATTTATAAAAAACCATTGTTAAGGTAATTAAGAGAGCTACATCCTTCATTGCAATATGTAGTAAAAAACCTTTTTCTAAAACGGTGAAGGGTTAAAGGGCTTAAGGGAGGCTGTGATTGCGCTGCCACGCGCTCTTTAAACAATCATATCTCCGTCAATTTTTGTTTGACAGAAAGAAACCTATTTATTCAAGAAAGCCGGAATTCATTAATTTTAGCAACTACGATCAAATTTTTCATTGTTCATTGGCAAACAAAGATGACGTGACGTCGTCGGTCGTCGCAAGTTTAGATGCGTTTTGGAGCGAAGCTGTCAACTGTCAGTTTGAAACCCCCAGTATTTCATTAATCATTATAAATGATAGTAATTTAATTGTATAATAAATATACTCGAGGTCTATTCTAGATGATATTCTTTCAAATTATATAAAAAAAAAATGGCGGCAAACTTGACTGCGCACAGGGAGCTTGTATGTAAGATTGTGCAATGGTCCCATGACAACGGTATTATGTTAAACGCGGAGAAAACCAACCTACTTGTAATACACTCGCTAATTTACACCGTTCGAGGCCCAGGGTTTCCACTCTTGTGTCTTGCTTGACCCTTGATAAGATGTAAAACCGGCTCCCAAGCCGGTAGTAAGTGGCAAACCGTCTTCTCTTTTGAAATTAGACATTCTATTAGAATTCAATTTTCGGCTAAGTCGGCCGAGTTTATTCATAGGGAAGGTTTTTAAAAAACAGGTGGTAATCTTAATGAATATGATGCGTAGTTTTAAAGGCTTTGTTTTATAATATGTAGTGATTGTAGGGAAACATCCTTACCTACATATGTTAGAAATCTGAAAATGTCTTAAATGCATTTGTAACATATGTAGACTCACAAATTTTGCCGTTCTGACCTTCTTTTACTTTTTCATCTCCAATATTCACACCTCAATGATCGCATGTTTATAAGAATTTAAGTACCTAGTCATCCTGCTGATGGCGTTGTTTATTGCTAATTTGTATCTTACTTTTTGTCCATATGTTTATTGTAAATAACCAGAAAATACATAAGTGACTCATTCATTGATACATGTATTGCCCTTTTAATTTGCTCGCCGCAATGTTCAACTAATGATGTTAGTTAATAATCACTATAATCTTGCGGTCTAGTCGGTGAAGGATAAGGTTTAGGCAGCCGTCTTGTTGGTACAGCCGTGGCATGAAAAATTTTCGTCTCTTTTGAACCTTAACACCAACATTGACTCTAAGTGACTCCAAAAGTGACGAATCTTTTTAATTTTCAACATAGACATATTTGTATACATAATATTTATACTTATAGTATTATTTGTTTTGGTTTTTTTCTATTATATTCTATTGATGGAAGAGCGGGATTTCCGGACACCAGCATATGTAAAATAAAAAAGTTGTTTTCGTACCTACATTTTATGAAACCGGAATAATATTTTTTGTTTTTATTATATATTTTTTTTATTAAAATGTTGTGATTATTTGTAAAGTAAGTAGAAAAGAAATTTCCTATGAATGTTTACATAAAAATTAATTAACCGAAAATTTGATCGAATTATTTTGGCAGCCCTGACAAAAAGTTTTATTGGCATGTATCTTGAAGACCCCACGAGCTACCGCGCCCATTTTAATATCACATGTTCAGGTCACTCAGAGGTACTTCCCATATCAAAATTACCAGCCACTACTTGCACGTTTGGGAGAAAAAAAATAAAAACAAAAAAACTAAAATAGTTAATATCTTGACTTCTAATGCCTGTAGAAGGTTGTAAATCGTTTCTAAACAAAGCTACGATCAGTATTACGTTTTAACCTATTGACCGCCAAGCGGTCTAGCAATTTACCGTGCCACTGACGCCAGAGTAAAAAAAAAAAGATGTGCCCCAAAATCAACAGGGATTGAAAAATACTTGTAGCGGTTAGAATTACAAAGTTTTTGATGATTGAAATTTGGACGGCTGTGGCCGACGTGGCGTCAGGGGCACGATTTTTTGTTGACGGCCACAGCCGACTGTGGCGGTCAAAAGGTTAAACATTATAATTCAAAATATTTCTTAAAGTTGAAGAGATGGATTACTTTGATTTTCTTTTGCCCGAAAATTACGTCACTTTACCAACATGAATAAGTTGGAAAATAAACACAATAGCTACCTGTTGTAGTATATTCCGAGGTTTCTAATGATAAGTTCTAACCAATTCTGTATCAGGTTAATTAATTAAATCAAGGAATGGCAGCTCGAGGCTTTTGCCAATGTCAGTTTATAATAATATTCACTTTATAAAGAATAAAACCATGAGAAAAACAAAAATTAAATTATTAAAACATGAGATGAAATGAACATGAACAAAGATGGCCGATGAAAAAACCTGTATCAGGTTGTCCGTGGCGAAAAATGTAGCATTATTTGGCACTGTGCTCAGCAAAAATGACTAAAATGGAAGTAATAATATAAAATATTGGTGACATCCATTTGACAGTAATATAGATTATTTGGTCTGAAATTAACTTTTTAGGTGTTCATATATTTTTATAGGATGTAAGAAAAAGAATTATTTGCTTTATTTATAGAATAGTTTGGGACATACTATTTGGTGAGCATTCATCCGTTTTGGTGAGCATTAAGAATTTATTGGTAGTAATTTATCAATATATTTGGTAGGCGTTTAATCATATTTGGTAGGCGTTTAAACACAAGCCACCTGAAAATACCAGATCTGACTTTCCACCTCGAGTTTTAGCCGCCTAGCACCAATTTGAAATTTTGGTGAAAAAAGCCATTTTGGTGAGCATTTAGTTTTTTGCCCTACAAAATAACCACTTTTTTTTTATATCCTCATAAATGTGTTCATGTCCACGTACATCAGAATATGTTTTTTGGTTTGTTTTGTTTTTAAGTATGACTTAAGTAACGAAGTTTGTCATTTATCAAATCAAATTAACAATTACAGGATTGCTGCGTTCTGTTAAAATAACGGGAGCCAAAAGTGTGCTATTGCTGGCATAGTTCACTATATTTATTTATGAGTTTCATTAGGTATCATCACTACATAGTATAAAACAAAGTCGCTTTCTCTGTCCCTATGTCCCTTTGTATGCTTAAATCTTTAAAACTACGCAACGGATTTTGATGCGGTTTTTTTTAATAGATAGAGTGATTCAAGAGGAAGGTTTATATGTATAATACATGCATAATTTATCAGCATTGCACCCGTGCGAAGCCGGGGCGGGTCGCTAGTATAAAATAAATCGAACGAAGCAATGAGCACTCCAGGTGTACTATAAGTACATACTAGGTCCATATGACTGCGCAATAGCCGATTTATGAAGAAACGTGCCAGGACATGCGCAGATGTTTGTTGTTTTTCTCTGGTGTTTCTGGACCGATTTTCTTTCTGTTTTCTTGGTTGAACGCAGAAAGGTGTCAGGCAGGCTGATACGTCCTCAAAATCAGCCGGACGATCCCAGGTCGCAAGTTACGGGAACAAAGAAAAAGTGTTTTTCGGCGTTTACTCGGCTGTTTTCCGCCGGAAAATTCTGAGAAAATTCAGGGAGTTGAAGGCTTAACAAGCACTTTGGATGGTAGCAAAAAACCCGGGGGTCGTCGATGATCTGGAGGCGTCGCACGCACTTAAAGTGAAATTACGAAAGTTAACTTTGTTTTCACCTTGTTTTCACTATTTTCACTTTAGGAAAACACGTCCGGCTATTTTGAAAACTGTCACTTAATAGAATTTAAAGAGAAGAAAAGAATGTCACATGAATCATCAAAATCGGTCAGCGGAGCGAAGCACAAATGACAAGTACCTACCAACATACGTTTGCGTGACCTCTACGCTAGCAGTTGTGAATTCTTAGGTTATCTGATTAGTATGTTTCATCTGTATTTATTTATATGTGTATATATTATATGATATATGTATTTATCTAAATATTATTTATTAAAACTTGTTTAAGTTAGTTGCACCGCCCACAATTTATCTGCTTTGCCCGAAGGGGAGGCCTATGTTCAGCAGTGGACGTCCTATGGCTGAGATGATGATACTAATCTACTTAATTCAATGTATACTCTATACTATACGATTGTAGGCCTACTAGGCAGGCAAAAAACTAAATGCTCTTTATACCCTAAAACTAAATTCCAAGTAAAATGAATTACTTCCATATAAATTAAACCCACTCTATACAGAGCTCCCTAAACTAAATCATTTTGTATTCCAAAATCAATATACATACACCAAAATAATTTTACGTTGAGTCCGTATATCTTTTTGCTTCCCAAAATGGATTTTTTGCTAACCAAATATTGTTTTCATAAAACATCAACATTAATACCAAAAACTGCAGTCTAATTTGCTTTAGTGTAATCAAATTATCTAACCTTTGGTCAAAATATATTATTGTCAATCTAAAATTGCAATAGCTTCCCTTTATTTCTTTACAACTAATGTGTTACACTGGCAATGATTTTATGATGGTTTGTCAACAATATCAATATCATTCGTGGTGATTTCTTTAAGACAAGTAGTCGTCATTCGATTATCGACATTAGTATACTACTAAAATTTCAAATTCGAATTATGATATAAGTAATGCCTTGATCACACGTACCGAGTAAACGGGCGAGACAGTGCTCTGTCTCGCCCGTTTGTCTTGTGTGTGACAGGGACGAGAGCACTGTCTCGCCCACTGTCTCGGTACGTGTGATCAAGGCATTATCGATAATCTTTCGAATCAGACGGCAAATTAGTCGAAGCCCGTGGCGCTAGAACGGATCGATGGCCAGTCGGGAGAAGCGACGCCCCCCCCCCCCACGGCGGCAAACTCGCGTCGAGGCTCAGCCACCTACCTACGATACGATACTGTAGGCGAGAGCGGGTCAAAACGTCGTAAGCGCCGTGAATTTCACGGCACTTACACGTTTAGGTCGCGAGACTCAATGCCCCGCTTTCGTAACGTCCTAAGCGCCATGATTTACACGGCGCTTACGACGTTGTGGTCGCGATGATGATTTCTGTATAGATTAAAGCCTTTGTCAGAATTTATAGAAGTGACATTAACATTTTCTTAGACTATTGTCGTAGTAATTGATTTCGAACACTCGGGATTTTATGAGGTTAATGTAGGTAAGTACTTAAATAATGAACCGAGGAGAACGATATACGTACTTAAATACATAGAACAACCATGACCCAAGCGCAAATATTCGAGTTCATCACAAATATTTGCACTGGCCGGGATTCGAACCACTTTTTGAAGTCGGTGCCAAACCACTCAACTTTTACTATGAAAAATTATGCCGCGCATAAAGCCTTTAATTATTACCATTTGGTATTACGAGTATTTTTGTTCAAATGTAATCTGTAAATGAACGGGTTATTTTTGGCTTTTCGCGTCTACGTAGTTTTACACTCTGTGCGCGTTCAGCGCGCGCCGGGCGCCCGCCATTTTTCCCGCCTGTTGTATTGTATTGTATTCTATTCTGAGTATTCTGCACGCGAGCACGGTGCTGCGGTCGCTGCGTATTCAATGTTCATCTTGGATTTATTGATTCTTTGATTTATTGTGATTTGTGACTGTGTAGTGATATACCTAGACCGAAGTAATTGTATAAAGGTAAGTACGTCCTTTTTCTTGGTTAATAATAATAATTGGTTAATTTATAGGTAAGGTTTGCCTATGCATATTTAATGGGACTTACAGCTCGGCCATCCGACACGTAAAAATAATAAAATACCTATTCTTCACATCCTAGTTACATTAATAACCAAAACTAAGTTTCGTTACTGCCCAATATGTCCATATTTTCCATGTCATTTACGTACATTGATACTATTTGCATTTATTAATTTAACCTCCTCCTCCTCTCGTCGATTTCCTCATTACTGAGGGTCGTGAATTTCCCGTAGCTGGACCGTGTTTCGCCACCTAGATCTGTCCTTGGCTTCATGGAGTGCGTTGTGTAGCTATTAATTTAACAAATTGACATAATCTCATATTTTTAAGACTACAATTTAATTACTTTAAGACGAAGAAAATAGTTTTGATAAAGGAATATTCCAAAGCAGAATTATGATATTGATAATGTAAAATACCTAATTACTAATTATTAAACATTACCGCGTATACCGCGAACCCGATCGTTTCCACGAAAACGGCAAGTCAAAACTCGTCGCGATAGCACGCGCTGCGCGAAGGTCCCGGTCGAAACGAAATCAGCGAGCGCAGCGACATATACGTATATGCAGCGGGACCCCATGTAATTATGGTTTAAGTCCTATATAATCGAGTTTGTTATATATTTCTAATATCTATCGTCGGGGTTGTAGAACGGCGCAGGGCCGAAAGCGCGACCGTCCGGGTGGCAGCACGACCAGGTTGATGTTCGGCGACTTGCCGTCGGCCGCCTCGGCGTCGCGCGGCAGCGTCTGGCCGTTGAGCTCGGCGCCCGCCTTGTACACGGCGCTGTTGGCGTTGGACGCGGGGCGCGCGGCACGAGCGGCGGCGCAGCGCGCACGGCAGCAGCGCCCACTGCGCGCGCACGTCGCTGCGCGCGATGCCGTAGAAGAACAGCACAAAGGTGCCGAGCACGGTGATGTTATCCGGTAATTAGATGATGCCCAATTCATTACCTGTGCCAGTTTTTTAGGGTCCCGTAGCAAAATATGACGCAATCCTTAAAATAATAAACTTTCAGTACTAACAAAATGTAAACAAACCCTTATATTTTCATATTTTTTGTATTTAAGTTAAGTTTGCACCTGGTACCTATGGCCCCGCATACAAATGAGGTGTAAACTTAATCCAAACGGGTAGTCCTTATATAACTTTTGAAAGCAAATTTTTTAGGGTTCCGTAGCCAAAAAACGGAACCCTTATAGATTCGTCATGTCTGTCTGTCCGTCTATCCGTCTGTCTGTCCGTCTGTCCGTCCGTATGTCACAGCCATTTATTTCCGAAACTTTGCACCTAATTTATATGGGGCGCTATACATATCAGGTGCAAACTTAACTTAACCACTTAAGGATGGAAAGTGTTTGTACGGAACCCTCGGTGCGCGAGTCCGACTCGCACTTGGCCGGTTTTTTTTAAGATTAAGTTACGACATAAGTTGCTAAATTTCATAGTTCTAGGTCAACGGAAAGTACCCTATATACTTTGATTCTCTTGAGAGTAAATATAAATATACGGTCGTATCCTTTGTTTTTATTAATTCAGAAAATTGGTTTTTTCACGACTTCAAGGGATTGTAGACTTGAGTATATGGTTTAAATTTTAACTTGATATCTCCACGCGTTCCCGAGATAAGGGTTTTGACACACATACGGACCGAAGATCAGAGTGCATCATTTTCGAATTTCCCAAACCCACTTCAGTTGAATTTTTCAAAAATGTCATGTCCGCCATCTTGGATTTCATAATTGACATCATTTTCGATTTTCTAACCCCCGATTTATTCGAAATCCATACCCCACATGATATAATGTTTAAAAAGTCATTACTTTTTTCAAAAATGTCATGTCCGCCATCTTGGATTTCAAAATTGACATCATTTTCGATTTTCTAACCCCCGATTTATTCGAAATCCATACCCCACATGATATAATGTTTAAAAAGTCATTACTTTTTTCAAAAATGTCATGTCCGCCATCTTGGATTTCAAAATTGACATCATTTTCGATTTTCTAACCCCCGATTTATTCGAAATCCATACCCCACATGATATGTTTAAAAAGTCATTACTTTTTTCAAAAATGTCGTCCGCCATCTTGGATTTCAAAATTGACATCATTTTCGATTTTTAAACATATCATGTGGGGTATGGTTTTCGACTAAATCGGGGGTTGTAAATTCGAAAATGATGTCAATTTTGAAATCCAAGATGGCGGATATGACATTTTTGAAAAAAGTAATGACTTTTTAAACATATCATGTGGGGTATGGATTTCGAATAAATCGGGGGTTGGAAATTCGAAAATGATGTCAATTTTGAAATCCAAGATGGCGGATATGACATTTTTGAAAAAAGTAATGACTTTTTAAACATATCATGTGGGGTATGGTTTTCGACTAAATCGGGGGTTGTAAATTCGAAAATGATGTCAATTTTGAAATCCAAGATGGCGGATATGACATTTTTGAAAAAAGTAATGACTTTTTAAACATATCATGTGGGGTATGGATTTCGAATAAATCGGGGGTTGGAAATTCGAAAATGATGTCAATTTTGAAATCCAAGATGGCGGATATGACATTTTTGAAAAAAGTAATGACTTTTTAAACATATCATGTGGGGTATGGATTTCGAATAAATCGGGGGTTAGAAAATCGAAAATGATGTCAATTTTGAAATCCAAGATGGCGGACATGACATTTTTGAAAAAAGTAATGACTTTTTAAACATATCATGTGGGGTATGGATTTCGAATAAATCGGGGGTTGGAAATTCGAAAATGATGTCAATTTTGAAATCCAAGATGGCGGATATGACATTTTTGAAAAAAGTAATGACTTTTTAAACATATCATGTGGGGTATGGATTTCGAATAAATCGGGGGTTAGAAAATCGAAAATGATGTCAATTTTGAAATCCAAGATGGCGGACATGACATTTTTGAAAAATTCAACTGAAGTGGGTTTGGGATATTTAAGGGCTAAACATTACCGCGTATACCGCGAACCCGATCGTTTCCACGAAAACGGCAAGTCAAAACTCGTCGCGATAGCACGCGCTGCGCGAAGGTCCCGGTCGTGAAGTCGAAACCAGCGAGCGCAGCGACATATACGTATATGCAGCGGGACCCCATGTAATTATGGTTTAAGTCCTATATAATCGAGTTGGTATATATTTCTAATATCTATCGTCGGGGTTGTAGAACGGCGCAGGGCCGACGGCGCGACCGTCCGGGTGGCAGCACGACCAGGTTGATGTTCGGCGACTTGCCGTCGGCCGCCTCGGCGTCGCGCGGCAGCGTCTGGCCGTTGAGCTCGGCGCCCGCCTTGTACACGGCGCTGTTGGCGTTGGACGCGGGGCGCGCGGAGCCGCGGCTGACGGAGCGGTCGCGGTGGTCGCGCGGCACGAGCGGCGGCGCAGCGTGGGGCCCGCCCGCGGCGAACAAGCTGCGCCCGCGGCAGCAGCGCTCGCTGAGCGCGCACGTCGCTGCGCGCGATGCCGTAGAAGAACAGCACGAAGGTGCCGAGCACGGTGGCGTTATCCGGTAATTAGATGATGCCCAATTCATTACCTGTGCCAGTTTTTAGGGTCCCGTAGCAAAATATGACGCAATCCTTAAAATAATAAACTTTTAGTACTAACAAAATGTAAACAAACCCTCATATTTTCATATTTTTTGTATTAAACTTGGTGTATAAAAAATACTATCCAAAAGCCAATTTAATGGTTCACTAATGTTTGACCAAAAAACGTTTGACAAATGATCATTTGACCAAACAACGTTTCAATAAATATTCATTAGGCAAACGAGACATATGACTAAAAGTATCATATTACAAAAAGTCACTTAGCAAATTATAATTTTACAAACACTACACTTGACAAAATATCATTTAACAATATGTTATTTCATATAAAGTACTTCTTTTTAAGAAAATAAATTTATCTTTATCTTATCTTTATCGTATCTTTATTTTATCTTATCTTTATCTTGTCTTCTTTCTTATATTTATCTTATCTTTATCTTATCCTATCTTTATCTTATCTTCTCTAAAATCTCCTATAAAATGTAAAAGACTTACTATGGCTGTATATTTTTCTTTGTTAACAGTTTAAAAAAAGAGGATATCAATTATATACTGTAAAATTGTAAAAATAACATTATCTTCTTGATTGCAGCCAATGAAAAGAATGAAAGAAGAACCTATTCACAGCAGAGCAAATTTCTGAACTCGACACCTGCGATACCAAGTATTGTTGAAGTGGCCGGTGTGTCTCGAAGAAAGCCCGCGAACAGAGCGCTCCCAACGGCAATGATTTCATAGATAATATACGGCTGATTGCTGTTTATTTTAAAGAAGATATATCACACATGTACCAAAGTGATGAGGTATATCTATTATATTGATTACATTATTTCCTTCCGAATTTCGTTCCTTGCTTAATTTTATTAGTAGTTTCATCTATACTGATCTATTTTTTTTTTCAGAAACCATTGACGGGCAGAAGTTGCTGACCTCCCCAAAGTTGCTGCACCTAATATTGTATTTTCAGGTGAGATGTAACTTTACTACAATTAATTATAAATGGGGAAGGCCGCTGAGCGTTTCAACTATCGCTTGCAATGACATTTAAAGACGAACGAACGAAGCGACGGTTTAAACGCTCAACGGCCTTACCGAAATACCAACCAGGGGAAATAATTAATGCCCAAGTTGAAATTGAACGTTTTTTATGTAACTAGGTAGCTATTAACATAAGCAGCATTTAGTGCCTGTTTTAACCTTTTTTTTTTCGCACAGATATTGAAAATATATATTACTTGCTGGTAGAAAAAAACATCGTCAGCGAAACTGCGAGCTTCTCCAGGTCGTTACAATTATTGATGGCAGCTTACTTCAACTTTAATTTGGAATATCCAGTGGAATGTCAAAACACGTTAAGAGTTTATGCAAAGGTATGTTTTCAAAATAAATCCCAAAGAAGGTTGTAAAATCCGTAAAGGTGTCACGCTGAAAAAAGTATTGTCGTTAATGGGTAAACTTAAGTTTGAATAACATGTCATTTAAATGCGAAAATTGTGACTAGAATTTCTCAACTGTGATCTCGTACAATAACCACCAAAAATGTCATAGATTCTGTAAAAATGTAAAATTTATGTGTATTGATCCTTTGTGTAAAAGTATGTTCAATAATTATGTCTTCTAGGAATCACAATTTTAGATTACACCAGTCCGAAACTAGTAGTGCTGATGTTGACATTAATTCATCCTATAATAAATGTATAGTGTGTAATAAGAGAATTTTATCAAAAAATTTTGAATACCATTCTAGAATTCACGATATTCAGTCTGGAAAAACGGTTACTTGCCCATTAAATCCATGTTTATTATTACTCTTAACTTTATGTTGTTATTATTACTCTTAACTCATAACTCATTATTATTAGTACTTAAGGTTTACATAACTCATTATTATATATATACCACTATTAGAGCCAAACCCCCTCGCATTCTACATAGTTTTTTATGATCTTAGCTCAGGTTCACCGGCTAAAGGTGCCTGAAAGGGTCCGTGACCCTTGAGCCGGGGAACAGGAGCCTATATATATATATATATACCACTAGTACAGCCAAACCCCCTCGCATTCTACATAGTTTTTTATGATCATAGCTCAGGTTCACCGGCTTAAGGTGCCTGAAAGGGTCCGTGACCCTTGAGCCGGGGAACAGGAGCCTATATATATATATATATATATATACCACTATTGCAGCCAAACCCTCTCGCATTCTACATAGTTTTTTATGATCTTAGCTCAGGTTCACCGGCTAAAGGTGCCTGAAAGGGTCCGTGACCCACTATTACAGCCAAACCAAGTACTTGCTTGACAAATTTTTAGACCATTTGCCATTCATACTTTCCTCGTACTTCAAATTGAATACATGTTTCTCATCAGCTCTTTGCAACTGTTCTGTTACATTGATCTTGTAGGTAGTTTTGCTGAAACTATAGTCAGCAATATCAGCATTTGCTGATATTGCTGACTATAGTGGACGTTGGCGGATTAGGAATAGTCGTTGCAGATTCAGTCGCGTGTGCACTCTGGTCATCCCTGTGCTCGGGTTTCCAACTATCTCCAATAATTAGACCGTCCTTTTCTAATTCTACAAGAATTTCATCGTCTTCAACTTCTGTTCCGTCTAACAGAAAAATCTTACTACCGAAGATATTCTTTTCATTGGCTGCGTTCGTTCGTCTTTAAATGTAACACATTGCAAGCGATAGTTGAAACGCTCAGCGGCCTTCCCCATTTTATAATTGTAGTGAAGTTACATCTCACCTGAAAATACAATATTAGGTGCAGCAACTTTGGGGAGGTCAGCAACTTCTGCCCTAGTCAATGGTTTCTGAAAAAAAATAAAAATAGATCAGTATAGATGAAACTACTAATAAAATTAAACAAGGAACGAAATTCGGAAGGAAATAATGTAATCAATATAATAGATATACCTCATCACTTTGGTACATGTGTGATATATCTTCTTTAAAATATACAGCAATCAGCCGTATATTATCTATGAAATCATTGCCGTTGTGAGCGCTCTGTTCGCGGGCTTTCTTCGAGACTAAAGCTTTCAACCGCTCGTTCAATGCCGAGGTTTTATTTTGAAAAGCTTCCATCTTAATATTTGTAGTAGGTATCTAGGAAACTATAAAGTAGTTCATCTTTTAGTAATTTTTTTTACTAAATATCCACCATCTAAAATGTCATATTCGTTGTCTGCTTTTAAAATATATTCAAATTTAATTTTAAAATACAATCTAAGATACAGTCCACATTTTAGATTGTATTTTAAGAAGTGGACTGTGTGATCTAAAATGTGGACTATATCAGTTAGCCGTTTTACGTTAGGACGCTTAATCTCCGACCCATGATTTCACACGTCTCCCCCTAAGCAGGCGGAGACGTTATGTACTTAGCTCAGGTTCACCGGCTAAAGGTGCCTGAAAGGGTCCGTGACCCTTTAGCCGGGGAACAGGAGCCTATATATATTTATATATATACCACTATTACAGCCAAACCCCCTCGCATTCTACATAGTTTTTTTATGATCTTAGCTCAGGTTCACCGGCTTAAGGTGCCTGAAAGGGTCCGTGACCCTTGAGCCGGGGAACAGGAGCCTATCAATATATATACCACTATTACAGCCAAACCCTCTCGCATTCTACATAGTTTTTTATGATCTTAGCTCAGGTTCACCGGCTAAAGGTGCCTGAAAGGGTCCGTGACCCTTTAGCCGGGGAACAGGAGCCTATATATATATATATATACCACTATTACAGCCAAACCCCTTCGCATTCTACATAGTTTTTTATGATCTTAGCTCAAGTTCACCGGCTTAAGGTGCCTGAAAGGGTCCGTGACCCTTGAGCCGGGGAACAGGAGCCTATATATATATATACCACTATTACAGCCAAACCCCCTCGCATTCTACTTAGTTTTTTATGTATTTGTGCGATAGTTTATGCACGCTTACACGCATTATATTGCAATTGTACTGCATACCCGAAAAAAAAAAACTAATTATTACCTTTAAATTAAGTTATACTTAAATAAGTGTATTGTATTTAGTTTTAAGTGTGCGTATTATATTTTTACTTATGTGTGCGCTCACCGATTAAGATACCTAGTTGCATGTTAAGATTCTCATGTAAGTGAATATTCATGTATTCTTATGAGAAAATAAAGATCTTTAAACCTAATTTCTGTTTTAAAGCCTTAGTTCGTGACTATCGGCATAGAGCAATTCTCCCTTAATGGTTACAATTACCCATTTATCTAGTTTTAAAGTTGTAGTGGCAAGAGAATTTAGTTAGTCGCTCCACGTTAGACGGCTTAATTTTCGACCCATGATTTAACACTTCTGATGATTTAATGTAACAGTTTCTAAACTGAAATGTAATATTTAACATTATCTACGTCAAAATAATTTATAACATTACCTTGTAAAAAGTTATAGTATATAACTTCAATTGATCGTTTTACTTTGTTTTGTATTTCAGTTTGTATGTTTAAGGTGGCTGCAAGGAAATACTAAAGAATCTGTTAAAATAGTGATTTCACTCTCTAGAAGGTTCAAATTGTATTACCTTACCAGTTTATTAATTCTAGTCAGCCACCTCAGATACCTAATTAATTTTAACTATAAATTACTTGTTTCGGTGTGCATTATTATAACGATAAATTAGTTAATGTTACATGTTAAAAGAATCAACGTGTCGTTATGTGAAGACGAAATAAAAAAATAGTCGAAAATTCTTACTAACACGATAACAATAAGGCTGATTCTTTTATATGTTGCAATACACTCGCAATATGTAATACCAGGTGTTTCCTGTA
This sequence comes from Apotomis betuletana, assembly GCA_932273695.1. NCBI lineage: Eukaryota > Metazoa > Arthropoda > Insecta > Lepidoptera > Tortricidae > Apotomis > Apotomis betuletana. The sequence continues at coordinate 27,479,473 of OW026300.1, read as the reverse complement.
AATGGAGCAATAAATTAAAATATAGATTCTACTCTTCAAATTGAACAACATTTGTTCAGCAACTTTAAAAAAAAGTCAGTTCTCAGAATTTTATTATTTCAAACAAACTAGATAGTGTTTTCAATGTACGTCGTCCAACATTGACATTCCCTGAGCATTGACATAACTGTCACTCTACTAATATCGGACATTTCGCAATACATTGCTTCTTTGTCTAAACATTATTCTACAAAATATCCTTTTTTACACGTTGTTTTCAGAAGTTGCTTAACAAATGTCCAGTTTCAAGCGAAGAATCTGTTTTAATTTATCGCTCCTATTACAGGAAACACCCGGTATATTTGATATGATGTAACGTTACTACGCATTCGCTACCGCTAGAAAGACGTTGACCTTATTAACTGAAACTAGATTTAAGTAAAGGCGATTCAGATACAGATACAGATAATTTATTAATAAAAGCAAATGCATTTTACAAGTCACATATCAATATTTCAAATATAATCGAATGCTTAATTAATTACAATTTCAATCACTGTATTTCATTGTAAAAAAGGTGTTATAATATATAACTTCAGTTATGTGTATTGTTTATATTAATCATTGTATGACAATAAATTGATTTACTACTTTTTAATTTGTTTTTTTTTTCAGGTTACTTGTTTTGGTGTGCATTATTATAACTATAAATTAGTTAATGTGACATGTAACTGTAAAATATTTTCTGTAAAATTTAATAATAATTCGGTAGATTTATATAATGTCTGTAATTATCGGGATTTAGGTTTTTTGACGGACGTTCTTCTTTATGTATTTTAATAGTGCAATAGTATTAATCGAAATATATATGTAACAAAAACACTGGGAAATAATTAACTATGAAGATTACTGATCTGGATATAATCGTATCTTCTGTATAGAAACTGTCCACCTATAACAAAATTACAGGGGATATATGTAATATTTGTAAAATGTGTATCCTCAAAGCAAGTAAGTTAATCATAAAGCAGTATTTTTATTTGACTGCTGTGTGACTACGCATTTTATAAAGAGTACATATCACCCCTGTAATTATGTTATATAGGTGGATAGTTCTTATATACAGAAGCTACGATTATACCAAGATCAGTAATCTTTCCAGTTTATTGTTTCCCAGTGTTTTCTTTTTCATATATATTTTGATTAATACAACTGCACTAATTTAAATACGTAGAAAAAGAAATCTGGCAAAAAAAACTAAATCCCGAGAATTACAGATATTATGTTAATGTACCGAATTATTATTAAATTTTACAGAAAATATTTTACAGTTACATGTAAAACTAACTAATTTTATTGTTAATAATGCATAATAAACATGTAATTTTACCTTACCCTTACTTAAAAATACATTTTCTTTAGGTAAAAATACATAAATGGATTCAGTAATATTACTGAATGTATGTGAAATTACATAATAAAATCATTAATAAAACACAAACTACGTGTAGTTTTACATACAATATCTGTAAAAAAACCACATAGTATTTCAGTAATATTACAGAATAAATGTAAAAATCCACAAAAAAACATAAATAATACAGAAACTACATGTAGTTTTACAGAAAATATATGTACAAAAAACACATAAGATTTCTGTAACATTACAGAATAAATGTAAAAATCCACAAAAAAACTTTAATATCACAGAAACTACATGTAGTTTTACAGAAAATATATGTACAAAAAACACATAAGATTTCTGTAACATTACAGAATAAATGTAAAAATCCACAAAAAAACATAAATAATACAGAAACTACATGTAGTTTTACAGAAAATATATGTACAAAAAACACATAAGATTTCTGTAACATTACAGAATAAATGTAAAAATCCACAAAAAAACATAAATAATACAGAAACTACATGTAGTTTTACAGAAAATATATGTACAAAAAACACATAAGATTTCTGTAACATTACAGAATAAATGTAAAAATCCACAAAAAAACATAAATAATACAGAAACTACATGTAGTTTTACAGAAAATATATGTACAAAAAACACATAAGATTTCTGTAACATTACAGAATAAATGTAAAAATCCATAAAATATCATTAATATCACAGAAACTACATGTAGTTTCACAGAAAACATATGTACAAAAAACACATAATATTTCAGTAATAGTCACGGAAAAAATGTAAAAATAATTAACGTCTATGTAAAATTACATAAATAAAATTTTTACATATCCTAGAATTTACATGAAGAATTATGTAAAATTACATAAAATATTATTTTACATATCTGACAGTTTCAGTTATGTGAAATTACATTTTATGTAATTTTACATATCTGACAGATATGTAAAATTACATTTATGTAATTTTACATAACTGACAAATATGTAAAATTTTCTTTATGTAATTTTACATATATGTAAAATCGTTAATTATGTAAAATTACATAGCCCTGTAAAATTACATAATTATGTAAAAACACACAAAAGTGAGGGCAACGAAAGTTGCCCTCACTTTTGTGTAAAATTCCCTGAAAATTTTTAACAGTGTAGGACATCTACGCTTATCAATAGTAACACGCACAACCTTTTAGGTGGCCGTTGGATTACCATATTACAATGTAGCCAATGACATGCAAAAGCATGCCGCGTAAGTGGATAATACAAGTCAAATAATATACGGGTTCAAACTTTACTTATCTAAATATGTATGTAGTAGTCATGCACGGCATCTACATACCAAGAATATATATAATATATCATAAACGAACCTTCTACAGACAAATAATAATATCTATGCATTAGTTGGCATACATAAAATTCCTAATATTCCCTACAACACACAGGAATATCCTTGTAACTACACCATGTATTTTTCCTACAGTAAATCTCTGCTGCGCTACTAAAGCATTGTGAAAAGACGCGTAAAACAACGAACAACCATTCATTTAGGGTTCTTCAAGTTACGTCAGAGGCTTATGAATAAAGGCCGGCGTGGAAAATAAGGGATTCTCCTGAATAAGGGAGTTATTCAAAAGGAAAAGTTTTTCACGTAAAAAGTGGAGTAAGCGGCGGATTACAGTTGATCGCTGACAAGAGTTTTGCGGATCGGGGGCGGGTGGACAAGCGCTTTATATCTTATTATCTCTGAGGTTCCGTTTATTTACGTCCTAGTGAAGTAAACATCCTGTATAGCTGCTTTAATTCACCAGTTTTTACAAAACAAATCGACTTGCAATATGTATACAGTTCGTACTTACAGTCTAAAGTATATGGTTGCATTTATCCTAATATGTAAAGCAATGGCTCAATCAACTCCAATTCGGTTTTGTAAGTATATTGCCCACTGCTTATTTTTGGTACCTGCCAAAACAGAGGTTAATATAGCGCAACCAGCTTTCGTCTTCACCCACACACATGATGATACCTACTTGAATTGAGATAAAACGTTTTATACGGAGCATTTCCGAATTTAAAGTTGATTTGATCGTAAGTATAGTCGACCGAAATCATTTCTGATTTTGGACCGATTTAGATATTTTTTTATTGAATCAATACCTATTTGATAGAGTGATGGTTTCATTCACACATAACACAAAATAAAAATAACACATTTATGCCGTGTACACAAAGGATGCAAAATGGTAAATACTTTATTCCTGTTATCCAATAAGTTATTTTTCTATTTCAATTATTTTAGCTGAGCAACGTTTATTTGCACTAACAATTTAAATTAAGAATTCATAATCATAACGTTCAAAAAGCGCAGTGTGAAATCTCAATCTCCGTCGTTTTTTAAGTCATGGTAAATAAGCAATTTCTAACTACAAAATTCCCACCAAACCCAGATTCGAGCGGATGGGTTCGTAATTATTTTCCATATGTGCCCGGGCGATTCGTGCCGGCACATTAGCGATGCCCGGGGAGCGGGACTGCGGGACTGAATCCCGGACGGGTAACGAGCTCTCCGCCTCAGCGTGAAATTGTGAAATTACCGGGATGCGGCTTATACGAAACCTACCTTGGTGCCGGGCTTTAATTTTTGATTAGGTTTTTCTTATACAGGTATACAGGGTGGTCTTTGCCACGATTCGATTAACAACATAATGCGCTGCGCTGAGGCTCATTCGAAACCTATTTTCGTTTAGACAGGTTTCAATTTTGATTAGGTTTATTTACAAGGTAAACTGATCGCGTAGGCCTACGAATATATTGAAAATATATTTTCCTGGTTATTAAGTAACATATTTTAATACATTATAAAATTTATAAAGTAGGTAAGTAGGTATATAGGTACCTATGTTCAGATTTCACATGAATTGCAACGTAGGTATGCAATTCATGTGAAATCTGAATGTATGGCCAGCTGGTCTACCATATGATTAATGATTACGTTTGAATATAATTTTTAAGGAATATTTTAAGTTAGTTAAAAAGTTGCAGTAGATGGACAGCCGAAGTCTTTCAAAGAGAAAACATGTAAAATCGCTCGGTAACACGTGCTACGCTAACTGACGCAACCATCATATTTAAAAAAAATAAACAACAAAAAGAAAAAAAACAACAAAAGGAAAACAATCTACGAAACTATCGACCAGTAGGTAAATAAGAACAAACCTCAACAAATTTCAGCAAAATGCCGGCTGAAGTTCGACAATACGCGGCCATCGCGTTGTTCGCTGAATCTCCGAGATAATGTTTTCGCTCGGCAAGACCTCCGCCTTAAATGTTTCGAAAATTTTTGTCTTAAGATAAAGGAAGATGTCTTAAACTATACGCATATATTTTATAATACACATAAAATTCTTAGAGCAGGATTTAAAATTTAAATTTCGTACATCCGCATTTTAGGTGGGAATGAACTATTTCGAGACAGGAACTGAAATAATATATGAGACGTAAATTTATTTATCACGTGTATAAAAGTCGTTATAGTGTAAGTATAGTGCGTTTTTTGGCCTTTAGTGAGTTCGTGTGGCGGTATCATTTCAAGAACTTTGGCTGTGTGATGCATGAAGCGTGAAAAACTTTTACCAAAAGCGTCGGTAAATACCTAGCTAATATTTTTGTGGGCGTTGTTATGTATATTAAAATTTTACGGCATCGCGTAACAGCGGAAATGTTGTTTTGTGATTTAGGTTCTGAAAACACTGACTGAAAATTTTCGAAGTAGGTAAGTATTTTTTAAGGTCCGGATTATGCGCCTGTTTAAGCATGTTTTAATGAGGGTAACTAAATATTATAAACTAGCTAGCTACATTTCATAACCTGGCCAAAAATTAGCAAATACAAATGTAGTAGGTATACAGATGAAGTGAATACGTTTTTGTCGTATGTTGATTAAACTACTTATTTATACTTCTGTCTCAATTTTTTTCACTGTAGCTAAGAAAAAGCAAGTTAAATGCTACTTTATCCGATTAAATTTAATGGAATTTCCAATAATTCTATACTTATACTTTTTTTATCCCAGGGTCAATATTCTGGGGGTGAACCTATTATTTTTACTAAGAACGAAGATGAACTTTTGGGCTAAGAAGTTTCAGGCTTCTAAGTATTTGTTTTATTTTAGGACGTCCGAACATATTAAAGTTATGGAAACAAACTTAGTTTAAAAGTAAGTTATATGAGATATCACCATCTCTTAGATATAGGTACCTATGTAAGTACCTATAGATAACATTATAATATTTTCTTCGGTAAATCTAGACGCGTTTTCACTTTTTAAGATGTACATTTATATATTGTTATTCATTTATAATATTTTTACATTACCTGGCGGTGACTTGAAACTCAGAGTAAGAAATTATGCAACTATTAACCAGGTATTTACTTGAATACGCACTATGTTTATCGTTTAATTGGGCGCATCAAAGTCGATAATAACCTTATTAATTGGGCTTCGGTCGGTATTTTTGAGCATTTTATCTTAATGCTGACCTAACGCAGCAAACAACCCGTGGAAAGAGACAACTTATCCAACTTCGATATCTTTATGCGTTGAAAAAGGACAGTGTACTCATCTCAATGAAACAATGTTGCGTATCAATCCAATGTACTTACCTACTTACTTAATTTACTCAAAGAAGGTTTTACTTTACATTTATTTGCAAGGAGTTTTAGAATTTACTACATTGAAAACATAGTTGGTTTTCTATTGCACCCATCCATTATAAGTTGCGTTTCGATTTGTTTTTACGAGTAGCTACTTCGTATCTGACAAGACGCTTATGGGTACTTTAGAATGAAGTCAGCAAGCCGCTTATCAGATAGGTATCTACGTTGTTTACTATCGCATCAGATGTCTAATGATTTCATACAATGTTACATCTTATCCTAGACTGAGACACTAAGAGTACCTACCTAAATATATTCTTTCAACCATAATGATAATAAACATAACTCCCTTACAGATAATTATATTTATATTTCAAGTTCAAGACTTAAAAATATATTCTTCTCCATATTCCAAAAAGATATATTTATATACGAAAAAAAATATTATTATTTTTAGTTGGTAAGTAGTAAAAAAAATACACAAGTAGGTACCTAAGTACTTAATTCAATTTTATTTATCACCTGCAAAGTTTCTTACTTTGTAACTTTACGTAATGGTAGCGGTTGCATGCTTAAACCTTAAGAAGCTATTTTAAAATATTATTTTACCGCAATGACTCTTGTAATTAATTAAACAGTTATCATGAAATTTATTGAGCGGCTAAAATAAAATTGGCACCAAAGTGGTGATCTGAAGTATTTTTAACGGTGTAAGTACACTCGAACATATGCAACTAAAATTCTGCGGTCGAGGTGGTCAAATATTTCGCCTAGCCATACACTTAACTTAAGTCTGCTGTCTTTTGACGCTGACTGTATAATCGGACGCAAAAATGGTAACATTTCCAAGCGTGTCACGCTTGAACAAAATAAATCAACGGGAACGCGCCGCCCCCCGGCTGGATCCAAGATGGCCGCCACCGGCCGCACAGCTGATTGTACACTGACGTTTTTTTGGGACTCTCCGACTCAACCATTTTGTTTTCAATCAGAGCGGTTACGCCGTGGTGTAAAAATTAGACTATAGCGTTGAACTATAATTAGCTTTTTTGCTATTCTCATTAAAGCATTGATGCTTTTTGTAACAGGATTAGGCAGAAAACTATTTAATCGTTGCGTTTTTTTACGAGTTAATCTAAGCTATGCTAAAAACAACACCATGGTGGCTGAATAGCTACGATATTTCCTCGAATGCATAAAGTTCTGTCTGTACGTCAAATTGTACGTAAAGTAGACGTAGATACGTAGGTATTAGACGCCCATGTGACTTTAATACCTCCTTAATCTTCTCAAAGGATAATATTTGAGTTCACTCTGTACAAGTTGCCTTGTTCCATCTTTATGATATTAGGTTAAGTTCGCTCCGAAAGGATTAAACCAGCTCTTAACTCTACGCTCGCGGCCGAAATAAATTTTACGCCTCGAGGAGCTTACGAAGAAAAACTGACGTACGGTGTGAGTAGGGAGCGCTACTAACGTTTAATTTTTTTATCAAGTAGGTATGTTCCATAAATATTCAAGTGAAACGTCAATCATAAATTTAATATAACGAGTTCATAATTGCATCCGAGTGTACATTACATTGTAATTTAATGTATTTGCACAATCGCAATTTAAATGCATGTAGCCGTTTCATGGTCTGTAATTCGAGTTTTTATGTTTTTAATTCAGCTACATTTTACTTTCTGTCAGCATATTCCGGTGCTGCAGATATATGTGAACATTGTCCCGAGCTGTGAGGTCGGGAAAAAAATGCGCAAGCGTATTTTTTGGAACTTAATACATACCTATACATATTTGGATTATGCAAGAGGATGCTTTGAGAGAATGATTATGCTATCGTTGTAAAGGTAAATATTTGGATACATATGTAAAAAGAGAGAGATGCCGTCTTTTTAAGATCTAGGTTATTTTTTCTGTCACTTCAGCACATGCCAAGTAAGGGTCTGTGTTAAATTGTCGTTCCCAGAAGCCAAGAGGTTTAATTTTCGCCCAAAACGTGAGCGGGCAGCGGAGCCATAACATGCATGTACGCAGTAACAGCGAATTTGCCGATATTTTATTTTGTGCCTCAATTTACTTTCGACGAAAGCCTCTAGCTGAATGGAGGGTAATTGTAGGCTGTGGGGCGAAGGGTTCAGTTTGGGGAATAATTGTGCGAATATAGCAGAGCCCTCGGGAGAATTTAATGCAAGGTAATGTCGACGTTTTACTGGGCCTGCGCGTTATGCGTAATAGCCACCGGACCAAGGACGGAAATTATCTCGGGAACGAGTTTCGCAAAAGCTCCAATGGGAACTAATGGGCCTATGGACGGAACCCGTAAGTTGTGTGAATATTTTTATGGATCGTTAACTTTCATTTCATTTACGAGGGATATTTTGGTGTGTATGCGGTGTGATCGTTTTGGGACCGGTTTTAGTTAAGCAATTTGAAATTTTGAAAATTAACGCGGGCAAATAGGTCTGCAGGGTTAGCACATCTAGCTCCAGCCTAACTTGTTGCGCGACATATAGTATTCGCTATATTATTGGCACACTCATATAAGGAAGAAAGAGACGATGTAATATGTCGCAGGACAAAAAGTCGCATTCCACAATTCCAATAGAGGTGCTGAAAAACAATTCAAAACAAAATGCAATATAACTATTTATATTGCATTTTGTTGGGTCTAAATTCTAAATTACGATGCAAATAAAGCAAAACCGTACTTACCGATCCAGAAGCAACATCAGGAACCTCAGCTTTGGACACACTACACACCACTGAATATTTAACATAATGAAAAGCCCGGACAGCGGTTCCGGGGCGTTCCCTTTTAAAAATGCACTGCACTCGTTTTACTACGGCCTTGCAGGTTGGTCGGTATGCCACCATAGTGAAAGACTCATAAAGGAGGTGGTGTGAACTTGCGATCCTGGCATAAACACCTCGGCCATGAGACGGTCAGGCTTTTAACTGAAGCAATAAGCACCAGCCAAATGGGACCACGCGACCCGAGGATGAATCAGGTCGATCTAATATAAGGGGTTATCAACGGGTAAGTAATAGAACATATATAAATAATAGATATAACACTCATTAGACATAGGCTCAATTGGAATAAATTTAATTGGTATAATATTCAATTTGTATACTGAACGAAACATATAACAATAAAATGCATATTTTCATAGTATATATTGAACTGTAGGTATTGTGTATAATCATCGAGTGGTATAACATTTAAAACACTTAATTATTATTACATATAATATACCTTTACTCGAAACATCGAAGCAATCGAAGCATTGAAGTAATGTTAGAAATCGTAAGCCAGGTTGGACCTGCGGGGCTCGCTCGCTTCGCTCGCTCGTTAGGGTCATAGTTCAACCTAACACTCCTCCTCACTTCGCTCGTCGTCGTACCTAACCTAAGCATAGTCAGATCTGCCTTAAGGTAAAATAAGTAATGTTAGGAATCGTAAGACAAGTCGGACCTGCGCGGCTCGCTCGCTTCGCTCGCTCGTTAGGGTCATAGTTCAACCTAACACTCCTCCTCGCTTCGCTCGTCGTCGTACCTAACCTAAGCCAAGTCGGATCTGCCTTAAGGCGATAAGGGTTATGTTAGGAATCGTAAGCCAAGTCAGACCTGGCGCGGCTCGCTCGCTTCGCTTGCTCGTTAGGGTCGCAGTTCAACCTAACACTCCTCCTCGCTTCGCTCGTCGTCGTACCTAACTTAAGCCAAGTCAGACCTGCTTTACCTGCCTTGCCTGCGCTCGTTTTGCTCTTACAGGTATAGGTAAGTACTGCGATTTTTTTTATAAAATGCCTATAAAATGGTACTAGGTATGTCATATAATATTATTTTATATGATAGATATTTTAAATGAAAATATATTATATGTCATAATTGTTATACAAAATAAATATTATATCTAAAATTATTAGACAAAATAACCATTATAACATATATTATATGAATTGAATGTTATACCAATCAAGCCTTATATTTCATGAAAATATGGTATTTCTTATTATATATATCGTGCATTATATCTTTTGTATGTTTATAAATTGAAATTATACCAAAAGTTTGTATATAATATGGGACGCACCCGTTATCAACTGCATCAGCGAGACACAATTGTTGTTATTTTTGGGTTGGAGTTCCTTAGTCGATTTAAATTGACAACAAATTTATTATTTTGTTTCGAATTTGTACATAGGTATGTATTGTTTTATGTCTTTGTTATGTTTTTTATGTAGGTACATACTTACAATAAACAGGTTATATACATATTGTATAAACTTAATTATAGTTTATTTTTTGCTTCTGTAGGTACATAGCAATTAATTCAGTACGAAAGACAAATTTGTTTAGGTACCTAATATAATTTATAACATTGTTGGTTCAATTTAATAAATGTGGTTCGGTACCTATATATTCAAGAAACTACTCCAATTTACTATTCGCGTAATTATATTTTCATTACTTACCTCAATATGTCGTACCCACATTTCCGTTAAAAAATTAAAATATTATAATCTACATGCCCACGCTTATCTACAGTCATAGCCGGCTCTAATTATGACATAGCATTGTACCAAACTAATTAATTCTAATTAGTCAGATAAATATAAAAAATAGTAGAAAAACGTCAATGTGCCGTAACTTAATAATACGGTTCCACGGGGGGATTAGGCCTTACGCAATTTGAATAATTCTCTCGTTTAGTTAAAATTCCATAGGTTACTATATTTCGGATTTTGACTTCATTATACTGGTATTTTTCTGCATATATTACCTATCAGTAATCGTTACTGGGAGAGTTTATATATAAGTAGGTACTTATCTACATTGTCTATAGTTTATAGTGCAGCTGCCTACTGAGCCAGCGGTCCTGGGTTCGAATCCCGGCAAAGACAAATACTTGTGTGATGAAACTGAACATTTGTTCCTCATACATCGTCGTTTAGTACCCATTTATTAATTAATTGATAGTCTATTATTGAGTTCTCCAGAAACATATGAACTTTTTAAACGTAAATAATTCTCGGATTATAAAATATATCCGCTCCAGCTATACAATAATCAAAGTTTATCGCTTAGTTAGATTTATAAATGTTACTAAAGCCTAATCAAGTCCTATAGTTTAATAATGTTGCCTTATTCATGTAGCTACTAAAATCGACTTATAACTTAATCTATTCGATTGTTATAAAACGCCAGACCTTATCGATTCCTAAATGAAAGCTGTCCAAATCATCATTTCGTTTCGATTTGATCGTGTCGTTCTCGACTCGGCCGAGAGCTTTTACGTCGAACTGAAGACGCTCAGCCAATCCAATTCGAATTCTATGAATAAGTTATATTTTAAAAAGTGTTGAGAAACCATTTTGAAACGTGCATGGTATGTTTTAGTTACCTATAATCTTGATATGTCTTAAATGGCAAAATCACAGTAACAGGTACTAATTAAATCGAAAGCTTTAAGCCTTCTTCATTTTTGGAAACCAATGACCATCGGAAAAAGATGAAGTTGTGTGTAACCAATTAAGATAAGACAATTATGGTCAACTAACTGGGCCTGTTTTTATCGTTGGTCGAAATTGATTCTTATTCTTATATATTTTTATGAAGTTTAAGACCCGAGCTTTGCGAGTTTTGTGAAACAAGTCTATTTATAATCAAAGTATATAATGTTTTCTGTTTTTGTCCAACAACAAGATGATCGTCTATGATATAAGACTATCACTATAGCCATGATCAATCATGTTATGTAATGCAGAAAACAATTATTATTAATATTTTTTGGTGTGTATTAAAGCATTATTGTATCATAAAAAGAATTCCCAACTAAAATTGTATAGGTACTGAAACCCAAGTCACCATTATTGCTTACGCGCCATTTGTCAAAACCTTAATGCCATGCAAATCGTTCGTCAGGCAGGAGCATTTACAGTCACTTCTGCATAATCACGTTAATGCGCTTTTAGAATGCAAATGGCGGCCGCTGGAAATTTGAGAAAACAACGCATAGGGCCGTTATGCTAAGGAAATAGGTAATAACGGCTATTCCAAGTATCATTGTAGGGTGTAATGGTATACTTGGCATGTACTGCTACATCTTGATGTTATCGATAAGGAGCTAAAAATCGCAGGCCTTGATGGTTTTAAAAATAGGTACACGCTTGAAAGAGCAATATAAATCCTATAAAACGTTTAATTTTATTGTATTTATTATTTTTTCCACCATAAACTTAATTGATTTAACAAATTTCACTAGCTAATTATGTTCGTGGATATACATTTCAGTCACTCGAGTTTAATTAGTTACATACGTGGCGTCAAACTTAATTAAGTCTAAGACTAGCTATAGCTAGTCTTAGAAGCTTCATTTAATTAATGGACTTCCATGCAGTCTGGGAATGTATTAATTTTCTGAAACTAAATTGGACTCAGCCGTTTCGCATGCACAATATTCATGATTCTGTGATGCTTATCAAGATTCGGTTTCATTTTACAAATTACACAAACGTTTGTCTTGTACGAAATATTTGTTAATAAGGAATGCAAGCCTGATAAAATGAGGACGAGTTATCTTCGATGTTCGATATTCAGATTTAGATCAAACATTTTGAAGATTCGCCTTAAAGGGGTCTTACGAAGAAGAACCGTAAAAGTATGTATTTAAGTAAATGATATTTTTAGCGTGGTGATGTAATAGTTTGCTTCTTAGAGATATAGGTAACATAATAGATTCGCGGCCTGTATATAAAACTTTGTTTGTAGCTATTTGAAGTCTAAACTGATCATCCTATTTATCTGTATGTAAAGGTCTGCTATAAAAACTTTCCCATGCCGTGTCCATAAAAACGTGCGTAGGTTCGAATCGGTAGTAACGAAGACACCTACAATGGAAATTTAAGTAAGAAAAGAAGTCGTTTTAGATAAAGGCAAAAAAGAAACATAGATTTAGAAAGAATCTGTAGTTGGGGTTTTAATCCGTTCAAAAATCAAGTATGTTGAAGTATTGAAGGAAATCGAAAGCTTATATTTATAAGTACTATTTACCGTGGTTTTAGTAACTGTTTTATTATAAAAGACGTGATTATAATTCAGAACAGATTTGATTTGTTTCACGGGTTGCTCTTTTCAATTATGTACCTACAAACTTTTATGTATGTATGTCTGACGTGTAATATCTTTACTAAAGTGTTGCTAAATACGGCCATCAATTTTCTTACTATATAACCTTGGAATAGCTTAAGCTGTTTTGAATAACAAAGTTAGTTATTTTACTAAAGAATACAAAAAAAGAAAGCTCATGTACCTAAATATATCTAAGTCTGTTTTACCTTCAATACGTATAGGATCGAAACGCGTCGACAGCTATTGATAAACGGCGAGCAAACGCGTGCCGACTGACAATCAGTATCGGATTGAACTGACTCGTGGCGCAAGGGTCGAGTGATGAGCGGTTTGTAGAACACAACGCCTTATCACAGGAATTTCTCAACTTTTTGATTTCGAGCGCACTTACATCAAACATTTTTTTGTATCAGCTCCCCAGCTAGTTTAGTTATGTCTCGGAAGAAAAAGTTTTTGTCAAATATTAAATTTTTGTGATAACCTTTTAAAGCCGATTGTACTTTTCTTTGAAGATCCCTCAATTGCTCACTGAGGCAATTCTAAATACCCCAAAGTCGGTAGGATTTCTTTATCTATTACATAGTTTCTACGGTCACCTCCCGGCTCCATCATCAGACCAGCCCCATGGTATCATATCACTGTATTGTCATAAAAAATAAGTAGATTTCAGCTCAATCGATTGAAGAGATTGCTTCAAAATTGTTTCCACACAAACAAACATAGTTACATATACGTACGTTGCAAGTTAAATAAAAGCTTGTGATAAACCTGAGCACATCTAGGGTCGGTTTCTGGGGTTCACTAGAACGCCATGGGCACCGCGGTGGTTAGTTTGGGAATCTGTCTTATTATCACACTTGCGATTTACGATGCACTCGTCTGGCCCGGAAAGCCAGTGGCTTCAAAGTACATAGATTTTTTTAATTTTTTTGTTTTTATATAAACATTTATAGTTTACGCTAGCAGACGTTAATGCTTTAATAAAATTGAACCGCACAGTAGCAAATCCATCATTTTCGATGACACCACAGTCAAGTAGATATAAGTTCAATGTAAAACCTCTCGGGAAGGGAAACTTGTCGCGTCTGGATAAAGACTAGATGGCCATAATGCTTTAAATAGTTTCCATCCTAATTGAGCAAATATAAACGAGCTATTAATTTAGTAATCCCTGTCACTTGGCATGTAATAATGTAATCATTCATCAGAACAAATGCGGAGCTAATGGTACCGACGTCGCCTCTGTCGACTACTGTTAATTTTAATAAATATATTGTAGTGAAAAAACATACCGCCACGTGTATCTCCAAACATAAACGCATTTTTTACATAGAAAACTACCGTGAGTCTCAGGTATATTAAAATAAATAAACGGGTTTACTCACGCTGTAGAAGTCGAATAACGCTCGACTTGTTTGGAGTCGATACGCGATTCATCATCAGGAGAGACGATCAGTCGCGGCGGCCGACTACTGCTACCGATTCGAAACATGTCGAGCGTTATTCGACTTCTACGACGTGATCACGTGAGTAAACCCGTTTATGTATTGAAATATAAACGCGTTTTCTTCTCCCTTGTACCGCAACCAAAACTTTACGTGGAATTTTTACGTAAGCTCTCACTAAACTTGAAGGGAATTTATTTAGACAACGTATCTCAGAAATGGTTCGATACGTCTCCGAAATAATAGGGCCTCACTACAACGAGGTGCTTCACTTCAAACTAAACAGAAGTTGGTTTTATATCTATCTATCATTTAAAAGTAGGTAGGTCTTTATTACAGCTCACGATTACAACATAATCAATTAATTTAAATAACTAGCTGATCGAACGGTTTGGTTGGCTATTTGTATGTATGTAGTGGAATTTAAAACACATTGGAATTTTAATCATTCGAAATTATTCAAATTGATCATGAAAACATAAAATAACAATGTCGGTTGTCTTATACTGGAAGTCACTTTTACCTACTATCTACATACCTATGGACCTATTGAAAAGCGCTAACCGGTCGCCATTAGATTAACAATTTTTTTTTTAAAACACGACAACTGTAAACTAGTACCTATCTATATACTGAACAGAAAAATGCTTTATTTAGCAATATAATCTAATACAAATGTATATTTTTATGTTCGGTGAGCATAAAAGGTATAATTATATGTAATTATATGAACATCGAAAATAAAGAATAATAACAAATTAGATGATTAGAGATGAAACGCTTGCAAAAGCAAAAATGACCAAAAAGTATAAATACATAAATTACCTACTTTTCATCGTTAATTTTAAACCATCGGGATCATGAAACATTGTTTCGTATTTTAGCTTCCATTGCTCATCACTAAATGAACAAAATACCTACTATCGCGACAGATCTTTCGACTGACCACCAGATTATGTCCAAGCATTCCAAGTATACGTTTGGAATCCGAGCTGGCTGCAGACATTTAAATGACGCAATTTAAGTCATAACTCTAAGTGAGGATTGAGACAGTGCGTCACGTACTTCAGTTACGCGCCGGGCACTGCACCGTCGCGACCAATCTAAATAATTGACGGACCGACCACCCGACGGTTCTAGGTCTTATAATAAAGCGGGCGAAAATGGATGGAGACGCGGAATAAAACTTAATATTTGTCGATGTTTTTTTTTAAGTTAAGTACGAGTAGACAACGTGATAGAAATTAGGCATCCATACTTCATAGCTCCCGTTTCGGGCTGATTGTTTTTATTGTTCTTGAATAAATGATATGATATGATATGAAACATTTATAGTTATGATGCCGAATTCAGCATTTTGTTTGCCTGAGATGGGCTACAGAATATATAGTCTGATAAAAATTTAGTCCAAATAGTATGTATTAGGTACGGAATTAGTTCACTTATTGGTACTGGCGAATTTCTACTCTCTTTAAATGTATCCTATACCAAAAAACCTACCGA
This sequence comes from Apotomis betuletana, assembly GCA_932273695.1. Lineage (NCBI taxonomy): Eukaryota > Metazoa > Arthropoda > Insecta > Lepidoptera > Tortricidae > Apotomis > Apotomis betuletana. The sequence goes on along the minus strand of OW026300.1, from coordinate 27,463,328 downwards.
CAGAATTCATTGCTGATAGAGCTGATTCAGAAAAGCTATTGCGGTAAAATACGACCCGAATTCGACTCTATTCCATTTTGTTATCTCATGTAGGTAGCAGTAAAGGGTGGGAGTAAAGAAGTAAAAAGAGGAAAAAGTGTATTATTAGCCCCGCCGAAATGGAATTGGAACATTCCGCGTAGAAATACCCTGAAACTTTCGGTATATTTCAGCGAATATTCACTTGCATCCCACTTCGTTTCACTTTACTAGCTAAAGGCATCATACTTTCACCGGGTACACGATTTAACTTTATTTTGAGAAATGAATTTTCCCTTTTTACGTACGCAACGTCGTAGATAGATCGCAAAACAGGCGTGTGTGGGTATCTTATCTTTACGTTTACCTACCAAACTTTTAATGTATACTGAAATGGCTATACTACAAATCGCATGGTAACTTATGTATATTTATATATACCAAGTTTAGTTAGTTATAAGTTTCATAGATACTATAAAATGACGGTGACAGTTATAAACCATTATTTTAAGTATACAACTACCACTATAAGTGGGCACTTCTAAAGTTTACGTGCACTCGAACCTACGTTGAGTTTTTCTTCGAACAAAACGATGAAGGTTCTCAAGGACGAAACCTCTCAAATATTAAGTCATAAATTTAAAAAGACATGCGTTAAAATTCCGACAAAATCAAACTGTTACTTAACGAACGTGAACTTTGATGACTTACCTACTGTAATTAATTTTATTTTTCTTATTTCTTCATCCGTGTTAATCCGACCAATATCCAAGTTGTTTAGGAAATCGAACTGTCAAACATCAATATAATGATGATTTTATTTCTCTCTCAAAGGCCTTTGATGGAGCCGCAACGTCGATAGTTGACGTCAACAAAAAATAAGGTGGGCTCAAAATGAAATGCTTCGAGCGATTATTTTCAACATGTATTCAATACGTGGGAAGTAACTAGGTATATGAGTAGGTAGGTACTTAGGTATACCTATATTAGCATTTAAATTTTAATTACATCTGCAAACGCATTAAGTTCGTCTGAAAAACCCATCAAGTCGTTTGTCATTTTTACAAATCATCAAACGACTAATCATCAGGTTGTAATTGTTAATTTGTATTTTACAAAGTAAGCGAGTCTCGCAAGATGAAAGCGCGATTGGTTACATCACCCGCCTGCTGTCAATATATCCCATCTTCTTGTTTTGTGCGCCTAGCATCTTGCCACATGCCGCATGCCACAGACTGCAGACCATTGACATTAGCTGTCTGTTCGACGTTCAAACTTACATGTGAACCTCCTTATCGATGCCCTACCACGTATCCTGATGGTTGAATGCGACAATTAACTACGGCACGATGTGGCACGGCGTGGCGCGGGTATAAGCGGGCCCTAATAGTGGAGTATGGGGCAGGGAAGGCCGGCCATCCTGAGGGAAAGTTACGACCGCGACAGGTGTGATGCCGAATTAACTTCTTATATAAACTCGCTTTTTATACAACACCGACTGCTTAATGAACCCAAGGGATCATCGTAACGGAACAATGAGAAATCTTAGGCGGAGTTTTGTTAACTCTGACCTCTACTACGACTTAATTAAGACCTTTTTTTGGCTAGGTGCTTAATATTAAAAGAAGTTTTTTTTTACGTTTTTGCCTCCCGGGGTTCTTTCAGTGACTCGACCAATCTGCAAGACTAAAGTCCGCAACACGAAATCTGTAACAAAGAAATTTTAGTATTAGATAAAGTGTGACTTATTATGCTTTTTTATGTTTGCAGAAGATAAATTTAAAATATAATATTGTTAGAAGAATAATTTGACGGTATTTTTTTATAAGTACCTAGGTATAACAAAAGTAAGTTGGGCAATAGCACGCAGTAGGTATATTTAAACATTCTATAGCTCGTATGCCTATGAAGTTAGATTACGAAATAACGAAACCAAGATTTAAATTAACCTCTAGCTTAAATATCTCTATTAAATACTATAGATGGCTATCGAGACCGAATTACATTGTTGTGAACATTTTACTATTGAATTAAAAAGCTATTAGGCGCTAAGAATGTCTGGCATTTAGATTGGACCTTTAGTATAAATATTTTTTTCAATTTTCCTTAACTACCTATTTTATCTATAGCTAACACATAAGTATTAGGTGTGTACCTACATAATATAAATCTTTTTATTGTTTTAATGTGAGAGATGTATTTACTAATAACTGGTGTTACAGAAAAAAAAAAAAAAATGAACTAGTCACAGTTACATTTGTACGTTACCATTACACTGAAACACGTATGAACTACCTATATGAATGAAGTACTTACTCGGAATAACTAGCGGTAATATCGAAGGTCGCCTCTTAGCACCAGCAGTCAAATGGCTACAGATTTATTTAATCATACCTAGGTCGTAGTAAAAGGCTAACTAATATTTCAGGGGAAACTTAGGTATGCAGTCTCATTCTTAAATACACGTATTCTTTCTACCAATTCCGCACTTTCTTATATTACACTACATGTAAATGACATGACAATTTCAGTCAAGTAGATATATAGATACAAAGAAACGCTTCATTATTCCATTCAACAGAAGTCAGTCGAGTCTTCCGATCAGTGGGCATCGACCTAATAAGGCCCGGTGCACACGGATACTGGCACGGCACAGGATATGGCTAACATATCCGTATGCTTAATCAGTGTTTGCCATCAGATACGATTATAGTCACGAAAAAAGCAAATTTAAGTACTTAACTAGCATAAAATATATTTGTAGTTGAAAGGACCTAGCACCAAACTGGACCAAGAACCAACCGAGATGAGAGTTATTATGGGCAACCGAAATTCATTGCAGAGCTGAGATATTCCTGTTTGAAATAAGGAGCTTAAGGCGATAAATGGAACTAACTAACTCATACTAGACAGTGACCAATGCGTAGATAGTGGCGCCAGAATTATAGTGCATCGTTAAATGACAGTAGAAGGATTACAATTTGTGTAAAACTGAAAAATAACCATAAATACACTCCTACACGCATGATATGAGGAGTATTCCTTGCAATAAAAATGTACCATTATTACTACTAGCTTACTTAAAATATCGTTTAGTTTTTTTTTGTATTGAATTAATACACCGGTGTCAATCTATGTGGATCTAGATATTAAATTATGAAGTTTTTAGTTCGTAGGTATTTATGCCACATCTTCACTACAAACACGAATAACTCAGATCTGCAATGGAATCCAGTTTGGTGTCCATAGTAAAAAAAATAAGCTGAATATCTATCTTATAACTTAACTGTCATCTCTGTTGGTTTTATTTTATTATTAAGACGTTAAAAATTAATAAATATTAGAGAAAAATATGCTCTATATTGTTATGTTCAGAAACTGACCATCGCTTTTGATTTGTTTTTATTACATCGTATAAGTAGTTACCTATATTATTTTCGACAGCCTGACCCTGCTAGAGCTTAACCCTGATAGAGGGTTTCTGAAAAGATAAGGCCTCTAGACAGGTAGGTTTAAAACAAAAACCTTGAAATGTTGACGATTTCACGAAAAATGGGATTCCTGAACAAGTATAAAAAATAAAAAAGTGATAATTATACAATAATTATAATCATACAACAGCTGGAGAAACAATAAATATTGATGATGAAACATATTGATGTATACTAATGTGAATCTGATTGAAACAGCTGTGTTTTTTAATTAAACATCTATTCCCATCCACACACAAAATTTATTTCCTAATTCGTCTCTACGAAACATTAAAGATTTCTATTCTATGTATGTATGTGTATATTTAACTATATGCGTACCTACTTGTTTTCTGATAGTATCTAATTATGTGCTCCCTTCGCGATCTGTTGCACCTTCTCTGTATTAAGTTAAACATTTTCATCAATTTCACTACCCAAAGGTTGTCTGTCGTCTACCGTTATTTATAAATTGTATTTGTCTTGTTTCCTTTTTGTAAATTTTTATTGGTGTGCAATAAATTATTGTTGTATAGTATTGTAGATTAATACGGGCCATATATACTTTATGTTGCGTAATTGGCATCCTCAATCATGTGCACCTAGCCTTACCACGAAGCACTGCAGTTGTCAAATTGAAAAGAAAATATTGTGACACAAACGACAGAGTGGAAATAAAGAACGGTGCCATAGCTTCTTACGTAACCAGTGTAGCTGGCATCTTACAGTTAATGTAAATTTAGTGCGCGGGGATAGTTCACCTCCCGGCCGCAGGATCAAATAAGTTTGTCACTATACGGCGTCTAGTTGACACCACGCTTATTCAATCAAGCCACGCATGAGCCACTGACCTCCACTATATTAAATACGGTCGGCAACCCAAGCAACTAACTCAGGCTCGAGAGAAACCTGCGTTGGTAGCGGTATGGGCTTGTCATGCCGGATCGATTTGTACCCACACGCCTACGTCCTATCAGCATAACAACGGTTGCATATTATTAAATGTTATATTTGATGATGATACATTTTGACATTTATTCTTTTGTGACATAAACACAAAACGATTACGGCCTGTATGCTGTTGAATCGTATTACTACATACATAAATATTTTAAGATAATGATTGGGAAACTATTCCGTATGCCAGTTTGAGTGTACATTGTTTTACTTTTGAGAATTTGCCAGGTTTCAGAAAGTAAAATAATGTTAACTTAGGAGCTTTTCACATATCACTTCTTGAATCCCGGAATAGTAGTTCCAAAATGTTCCAATGACATTTCTAGCATATAAACAATGCAATTAGTTATCGCTCGTTCCCCTACGCAGAATATAGTGTTAGGTATTTAGTTAATAGTTAAGACTACTATTATCTATAAGATCGGAGGAACGCAGGAGCCTGTGAGCGTGTGAGAAGTCTACCTGTCTCTGATTTTAAACGTTCAGCGTGTGAAACTGTTATATTGGTAGTTTTGACCTGCTCATTGTTCAGCATTATGTCATTTCAATTAAATGTCATGAAAAAAAATATCTTATATAAATATGTCATTTTAATTTAATGTAAGTATTTGTCTTTAGTTTGCAATAAGAGTTACCATATTAGTTTATGAGTATTGTACCTAAGCTCATGTAAAAAATACTATTTGTTGCCGGTAAAACGATCTTAAATTATTTACGAAATACGAACAGAAATAGGGGAATAAAAGCCGAGAAAGCAAAGTACAATTTTCCTTCAACAAAATAATTAGTGAAATAAGGGAAGCAAACCGCTGTATATTTCGCGAAATACCTGAAAACTCATCGTTTCGACATAAAACCTAATTGGGCTGCAGGATGCCATCGTATCTATAAAATTACAATTCATGGAGGCGCCAGATGTAGCTACGTTTTATTGCAGGCGGCAAATTGAAGCTACGGTAGACAATTGCGTCGGGGTTATTGTTTTACTATTAAAAATTGATGGGTTTCTTAAACACAAACAGTGACACTTGTAGTACGCATTTAAGTTCATATAAATATTATAATAAATGTAAAAATGCCTTCCGTGGCGGACATACTCTCAAGAAAAATTGCGGAAGAACTCTGCGTAAATTCTAGTATCTATATACTTACATACTTATATCGAAATATCGACGGAGTTTTTGTTTTTGAGATTAAGCGGCTTTTTTACTTTTTATTTTTAAGGAATTTTCAAAATTTTTTCCAACGATTTTGTGTCATTTGTTCTAGGTGGATTAGTTCTCATCCAAACAGTAATCATCAAAAAAAAATATATGTATGTCCCTACTATTCTTAAAAAAAACATTACGATGTTATAAAAAATAGAATATATAATGGTCCGTACCTAAAGCTAAGGTTGCATTTACTTTCTCTACTATTTAGGTAGGTACTAGAAAATACTTAACTTAATTGCAGTGCTTTTTATAGTTGACCGTATTGCAACTTTCCATTAGACGTGATTGACAACACACAATATTAGTTTACTTTTAAAATTTGCAAGTTCACATTGGTGATTTATTTTATAGACACTATAGCATTTACCCTGGGGCATGCGGTACTCGATTCACCGTTACAAAAAAATCAAATAAATAAATCCATGACCCGATCGGTGTGCCATGTTTTAACTGAATGACGGTTTGGTCAGTATAGCTAATATTCAAAAATAACTAAATATTTATTATATTAGTAGTAGTAGGTATAATTTGTTTGGAAAACTGATAAGGTGGAAAATTTACTAAATACTTACCTAATAAGTAAGTTTTTTTTTTTAATATACCATACGCCAAAAACTAAGTTGCAGCCTCTAATAAACTTGAGAATTTACTTAGAGAAAGGCTAATTTAAGCCTAATTGAGACAGTAAAAAGAGTAAGTTATTAAGTTGTACTTACGTGAAACGCGGCATATCGTGGCATCGCGATCGTATCTGGCACTGGCTACCTACAGCGACGCCACTTACTAAGTAGGTAAGTACAGTTCGATAGATATATTCAAATATTTAAACGAACATTTGAATGAGTCTTTACAATACAACAATACTTTATTGCACACCAATAAAAGCTTACAAAAGTTTACTTTGCACCAACTTCGTGCATAAGTAATGTATATCTACGAATAATCATATAAGTATATCTAATAGCTGACTGCTGACTCGGCAGACGTTCTGTCAAAAGCTAAGCAGTTTGTATGAGACACGGAAAAACGTGGTTTTACTCTCTGGACAAGTTTTCTAATTTTTCTCTTTATAACCTTCCGCAAACTTAAAAAATATTAACTCATAGGGATGGTTAGCTTTGAACGTCTTTTCTGTTTTGTTTTAGTTAAAATTACCTACACATACAATTTGTCGTAACGGTGAGATTTCATACTTTTTCGTGTCTTTAAGTTAGGTAAGGACATAGAAAACATTAAGCAAAATTAACAATTTATTTCATTAATATTGTAATTGACCTTATATATAATTAAAACGAAGATTTGTGCTATCCTGGTGTTCCTTCATTGACGATCCTGGGATTCCTGGTCTGGAGAACTTACCTGAGGAGTACACCGAACAAATTTATCATTTATCATTTATTTATTTATATCAATATAAACTTACAGTGTTTGCACCAAATCGTTTACATGAGACCATTATATTACCTATATCTAAGACACCAAAAAAAGAAAAAAACAATAAGTATACATTAAAAAAGAAAATAATAATAATGTCATTAAAATAATAATCTCATTCAAATAATTATAAAAAACAGCAAAGGCTATTAATAAATTATAAATTAGGAAAGAATAACAAATAATCACATTAAGAAATAATATCGATAATATCAATGTCCGGAAATAAACAATGTCATGTCATTAATAAATGGAAAACACTATGCTATTAAATTCCAGCAAAACAATTAATAAAAAGCGAATTAACCTATTAAAATAATATTTAAACTATTGAGGCATTTTCTGCAAAATTCACCAACATTGTCCGCGAAAACATCAACGTCATGACCCTCGACAAATGGTATACTTGAAATCAAAATTACCTAACGGGTACATAATTACATGGAATCATATTGAATTTTTCATGGGCTCCTCGCCTAATCTGCATTATTTAAATAAAACGACCAAAATATATTAAGATTTTTTTCATTCACGTACTTTACTGCAAGGCCTTTAACCGGTTTGTTTACTGTGCCAACTGTACATAACTTAATCGTTGATGGTTTTCATTTAAATGACGAGCGGTCAGACATTGCAGACGCCCACAGCGCTGCAACTAAGTATTGATTGGTCGAGTCGAGGGCGAGATGAGAATACTGCGGTGCTACCATGAGTCTCTTGGAATTCACTATAACGAGTTCCCGGCCAAATTTGTTTCTACGAATATGTGGATGATTTAGGTCTGAAATGTGAGCCATATTTGTTTGCGAGTAGTTATTTATACTGGTTTTTTTTCCTCTCGATGTGTCTCTGTCGAACGTGTCAGCCAGTCCAAGCCCATGCAACTAAATCATCTTGCGATCTACCGCATTCATTTACCGCACCGTTGTGGATGCAATATATGCATCTTGGATGAACCACTCGGTTAGTTTCTTTAACCCTCCGTTGTGGATGCAATATGATGCGGCATATTCGTATACATGCCCTGCACCAATTGTTTGTGGTGGCGTTCAAAAACACGTTCACGATATCGGTTTTGGAGCACAAGTCGGTGTTTCTGATGCAATCAGTTCTTTAAACACCCAGCCCAGCCAATACACTGCTGAGCTCCATCGCTCGCTGGCAGATCTTGACACCGTAAATATAAGCAGGTCGTACGTACGTGACAACTTTCTTCAAGTGGTAGAGAATGCCTCATGGCATTAAGTCCGCCTTTTGTACCTACGATTTTTTGTGCAATTAAGATTAAATAAATAAATAAACTGCTTTTTACTTACATTGAAAGGGGACCCACCCTTAATTAAACACTTTTTTAATACGAACCGCCTGTTTTTGAAGTACCTACCTAACTATTAATTTTCAAAGCATGCGCTGTAAGTATACAATAGAATCGAAAAGAACAAAATAAGAAAATAGAAAAAAATTATGTGTTATCTTGAATTATTCAAGCTTAGCACATCATTATACTTTTCAATATTATGTGTAGATTTATTGATAACTAGCTTTTGCCCGCGACTACGTCCGCGTGGAACTTGGAAGTATAGAAGCAACCTCGTACAACACGATAGATATCCACCTACACCTTAATTAATAAAAGGGATTATTAAAAGCGCCTAAGCAAATGTTAGAGCAATTGTGCTTTTGGTCTAATCATTACATTTCCTACAGGGTCATCGATGTCATCATGAATTACTTACTCACTTTTCAATCTTTTTAGGGATAATTTCCAAGATGAAAACTATCCTATGTCCTTCCTCGGATCTTAAACTATCTCCATGCCAAATTTCATGAAAATCGATTCAGCGGTTTAAGCGTGAAGAGGTAACAGACAGACACTTTCGCATTTATAATATTAGTATGGATTAGTATGGATATTGGCTAATTTTACAGGTGATATTAAAGAAATAGTTTGAGTTAAAGATTATCCAACACTTGTGTACTTAGTAACCTACTTGTACTTACAATTAGCTGTTCGACGATGTAGATGTAAAAAAAAATACTCGTATTTTATTACGGGACTATGTTATTCTCTCACATTTCGAAGTATTTTCATTAATAGATTATCATTCAGAATTGCTTATATGTATTTATGAGGAAGATAACTTAGATAACTTTTTAATAACTTGTGTGAATTTTACTCGAGACGTATATAAACGTGAACCAATAGTAACGCTTTGAAAAATGCCGCTGGTGAACGTAGGCGACGATCTATTTTCGAATATTTCTCCATCTAAATTCAGAATTATATATCATCTGTGTTAGGCGCAGTGCGTGGCTCTCTATCCGATATTCCGATAGTGAATCGATACGATAGAGTAATAATGGCTAGATGGCTGGATCAAGGGTCAGATTCAGAAGGCGGTACTCCTGGACACGGCGCGCATTGTCAGGAGTTTCCTCTCTCTGCAGCCCTAACCACCGGTAGCCTGGGCCCTGCCCCGCTGCCGGCGGCACCCTAGGTTAGGTTTTTATTATGTATTTATATTTTGTAATTACTTTATTGTATGTTACTTTTTATATAAAATTGTTAAAAAAAAAACCTAGCCTAAGACGTAAGATAAATAAAGGAGATAATAATAATAATAATCGTTTATCTAAGCTATAAAATGAATAAAGGAGATAATAATCGTTTATTGCATGTCACATTAGATACGCAGATGGAATTAAACATGTGAGGTATACATGTGACACCCTGTGAGGGCACAGCAATATCAGAGGGCTACAAGTAGATGATTATGATTACAATTATTTAACACATTGCATTAAAATTATTTCGTATTTATATATTATATCCAAATCTTTACCTACATCATTTAACTACCTTGCTAATACAACACATATATATTATACATTTTTATTTTTTTACATAACAAAACACACAATAATAGTACTCACTTGCTTACATGATTAAAATATTCATTGATATTATATAAACAGCTAGTAAGTCTATCGGCTAGAGTCTACTGGGGTTCTTCAGTTTACTGGGGTTTAATGATACTGAATGCCAACGCAATAACGTTCTTAAGGCATATAAGTCGCAATAACCACAATCACTTTCTGATAACAGCAACTATCATAGGCATTATAAAGTAGGTACCTATACGATACAAACGAACAATCAACTTTTCCAAACATTTGACAATAGGTAGGTATGTGACAATATATACAGTCAGCCAACAAAGTGGTCATCCACTTTTAGCCTTAATATTCATGAAATAATGTCGATAAGTGGTGGGCCAGTTGTATACTTAGACTTGCCAAGCCTTACATTGTATACTTTACCTAGGTTAAGATAGTCTTAAATATAACGTGGCCATATAATTTAATCGTAACTGATTTGACCATGGTGCATGGTGGGGAAAGTTCAATTATATAGGTAGTATACGTATGCCATTATACTAAACAGCGTTTAGTGTATAGTGTAACCCACAAATAGTTAATCCATATTATCGACCCAACCGATTAAAATAGTCTGTCTAAAAGGGTCTGTGCACACTAGCGTTTTTGCCGGCGGTTTTCCGGCGGAACGGGAACGCGGCGTGCACGCGGCGAGCACGCAGCGATATCTTCGCGATTATTTGCCGCCGCGCGGAAGTCGCGTGGACGCAGCGTCATCGCGGCGGTATAAATGAACCCGTAAATTTAATAAAATCGCATTATAGTAATAGACACTTTCAACTGACCGGGAACGCCATGCCGGATCCTCCCGAAATCGGCGGTATATTTTTTTTCTTATCCCTCTTAATTGCCTTGTCAGTAAAACAGCTAGAAGTATCTCCTCGTCGGAGTCCATTTTGTTATTAACGTGAACATTAGAGTGACCGTACGTGGCTTGATCGCCGCGTCGACGCAGCTTCACCGCGGCGGCACGCTGGCGGCAGATAATCGCGAAGATATCGCAGCGTGCTCGCCGCGTGCACGCCGCGTGCACGCCGCGGGCACGCCGCGTTCCCGCTCCGCCGGGAAACCGCCCGCAAAAACGCTAGTGTGCACAGACCCTATAAAATCAACGCGCAATGGTGAAACTCATATTAGCATTAATATAAAACTTGATAAATCCATAGTATTCAAAAATTATAGCTCACACGTATCAGTTAAAAAAAAACCGGCCAAGTGTGAGTCTGTAAGAGCTGTCACGGTTCATGAGATACAGCCTGGTGAGCCTGGTGACAGACAGTCAGACGGACTGGCGTGGAGTCTTAGTAATAGGGTCCCATTTTTACACTTTGGGTACGGAACCTAAAAAAACAGTTGTTTCGATTTGTTTAGTAGGTAGAAGTACCTACCTACATATAATTTCGCTACACTATCGCTATCCAGATCCAACATAATACGGGTTAGAAAGTGGTATTCCCTTGATTTGTCTAATTCTTTTTTGTCTAATTTCAGTTTTTATAACAACTTTTATCATAATGAACATTTTATCTAAAGTCAATATGTATAATATCATTTCTTATAATTATTATTTTGTCGAAATTCGTTTTGCCTAAATGATAATTTTCATAACTCTTGTTTTGTCGAATATTATTTTATCTAAAACTCACTTTGTCGATTCTTATTTTCAAAATTGTACGTTAGGTTGAAGACCGAATACTGTAGGTTAGGTTAGGTTTGTTTTATGACCATGGATAGCGGAGCGAGCGAAGCGAGCGGAGCGTCAGAATGCTTGCTAAATAAATAAATTAGGCAAAAAAATTGTTAGGTAAAATATGTTTATATGAATAAAAAATTAGGCCAAATAAAATTAGACGAAATAAGATTATGTGAAATGAGTATTATACAAAACGACTTTCACTCAAATGAAAATTAGGCAAAGTGAATAGTTATGCTAAATAATATTAGTTTAAATGAAATTAGGCAAACCGAAATTAGGCAAAAAGTTGTTAGGCAAAACAAGGTACAACCTTAGAAAGTACCTACCTATTACTGTTACGAGAAGCAAATTATTGACAGTGACGGGTGCACGTGTGCGTTTTCGTTGGCATATTTTACCTACCACTAAAATTATTTCGAGCCCGAGAACACAAAGGTAATTTCTATTTCAATATGAATAATTTATTTATACATTGGGCTATTTGGAGGAAGTTTGTCGGACGTTGCCCCCATGGGACTGATATATTGATTCCTTCACATTTCATTCTTTGAATACGAATCGAAACAGGCGCCTGTCGAGACTTGGCGACAGTCTGTGCTTTACTCGAAATACTTTATCGATGTGAATTTTCTGTATCATGAAACTTGAGCATGTGTGGTATTTGGGGTATGACTGCTAAATGGTTAATTCTATGGGCGAATTAACAGTTATCAATATCAGCCCCATAGTCATAAATATCAACATATTATAAGCTTCGCCATACAGGAGTTTACACCTTAAGCAGATAAGATTGTAAAAGTAATACATTACCGACCTAGGGCGGTGAAGTCGTGTGAATGTCCCAGATCGCAGGTGTTGGTGGTTGTCCATAAATATGCGATCTGGGGCTTAACTAATTACCGCCCGTGGTTTGTTTAAAGTTTTACGTCTTGCTTTGGCCAGGAAACGATATTTTCTTCTCGCGTAGCGGGCAGTAAATCCCACTTATGGCCTAGGGTGACGTTAAGGATTAAATCGAGTTGTTTCAAAAATATATATCTTTAAAGTTGTGTCCCGCACGCAGTATGGGCGACAAGTTTTTTACGTGTTGAGAGCGGTCAACACTATTTCTAAAATTAAATAGGTATCTACATGAATTCGTTATAATAACTTTTCGTTTTTGGTCTAGGTATATACGCAAAATAGACACATTACTGCTGCTACGAAAGTTTGACATGGTGTTAAATGTAAAAAAGTATCAAATTAGACTTCCGAGATTTGTTTACATATTTAATTAGGATGAAGGTCGTAAAACTGCTTCAAGTTATTTATGTAACCAAGGCTTCATTGGCCCAATTGGAATCGTTCATATATCAACGTGAGATTACAATCTTATCACACGGAAATCTTGTTCATTTCATTAATTTCTCGTGTAATGACTACTGAAGCACTTTGGAATTGGGATTTCCTTGTGGAAATGTATGTGTAGCTATATATAGTCGATTAGCGTTTTATAGATATTTAGGAACCTATTGTATAGTAATATAGGTATAAATCATAATTTGCAATGATATTGTATTTTTTTTCAACGGGTACGTCATTCTCCTAGGGTCAGTCAAGACAGAATGAAAATTTAAAAGAAGACAATTATTACTAGTGCTTAAGATAAATATATAATTAATATGTATAAGGTAAAATAAATAAAACAATGAGTAATAAATATAACAGTGAGTAAAACTAAATATTTCTATTCTCAAATTGTATAAGAATTATTCCTTTATTTTTAAAGAACCACGAGGAAAATAACAATGATATCCCCTTTTGTTTTTTGACGCCAGGCTATTTAACTTTCAACGTCGAAAAATGACAATAATTTAATAATTTTATGAAATGAAGCTAACGGATCGCTCTCGAAATAAACAGAAACAATTATGTGACTTGGCGTTGACTGGCCGGATTTTTCGTAGATTCACAACTGTAGCACCTCTACGCGACACATTGTCAAAGCATCAAAAACAGTAGATTTTGTTCTCTATTACAAACGCAAAAGGTCTGTAGATCATCTGGGTCTCACGGGTACAGTTGACGACATTTAAATTGTCATCAAATGCTGAACATTTGAAACCGTCCTAGGGATGCCTATTACACCTAATTAGATAGAGGCAGGTTTACGTCGCGGCTATTTTCGTCGGTCCGTTACAACTTTAGAATGTATTTTACAGAAAACGGAAAGTAAGGGAATATTATCGAAATAATTTTGTACTACAATACAAAGCGACAATACTTTATTGCACACCAACAAGAAAAATATTACATGACCAAATACCATGTACCAAATTATAGTTAATACAATGAAGCCATTCCATATTAAAAACAGCTTAAAAAGCATTATGTATTCACGAATCCGTGAGAGTAGCTCACTGGGATTCATACCTTAAAGTCTACGCAGAAATCACTTAACCTATTATTACTAATTAGCAATTTAACAGAGTAGAGTTTTCTACCTTTTCGGTCTTTTTTGAAACAAAGAAAGCCTAAAACTATTTTACTATTTGATTAAGACGTTACATAAAAATAGATACACATTTTCATCTTCATTTAACATCATATCTTATAAAATTTCCCAGCGCTGCCTTCCCTGTATATATTTTCGTATCTTTATTCGGAGATGGCAGTTACGTTTTCCAGTTTATCTCCTGGTATTACTAGGCTCAGCAACCAATACCGATAGCGGAAGCAGCCAGATACCGACGGTTAGCAATAACAATAATGCGGGAACGAAGCTGGGCGACCTGCCAGGGTTCTATCGATCCACCACCAATATATAGGCGCCACCAACCTAACGAGACCTCTCCATCAGCCATCCCCCCCTCAACATGATAAACCCAACTCCTGGTAAAAGGAAACGAGGAAGCTCTATACATACTGGTTTTGCAGATACTCAAGTAGGTCAGAGGGAAAATCTACAAACACTACTCTCAGAGAATGTGGATTTTTTGGGAAATCAACTGGGAAAAGGCAGCGGGGTCAATGCAAATGAGGATGTTTATCTGATGGAGCCGAGTTGCGGAATACCTAGAGGGTAGGTATTTTAAATAAACGTGAAAGGGTAGGTAGATTTGTATCAAGTCTCCTTGGGGGGGTATAAATATTTGCTGACTTGAGCCCGTCCTTTGTTTTATTTTATTTTACTAGTATTCGGAGTCTAAATGTATTTCTACGCGCATCTTACGTGGTTCAAGAAATCATGTCAGGAAAATGCGAAAGAATGAATATAAATTTACATTCCAGTAATTTCGTAACTAGGTGATTAAGACGTGTTAAATAATTAGATATATATCTAGGTAACAGCGGCGTGGCGCCTATACAACCCGATTCCCACCGGCTTGTCTACTTTTTTTGTGGATTCGTATCTTTACATTTGCTGACGGCATTACAAAAAAATATGACGCCAAATATGTATATTTCAGATAACCACTAAAGGGTTAATCCATTTTACTTATTGATTCAATAGGCAACATTCGATTCTTATATATTATAACTAAATATATAAGAATCGAATGCCGAATAATCGTCGAATCCTTATAACTAAAAAGTTTCATTTACTTAGAAAAGAATATTAAAAAATATAGAAAAAAATTGTAGAGAAAAAACAGAAGACCATGAAGAAACTTAATACGACACCTAAAGACAAAATAGGTGCGTCTCCTATTCATAAGTGCTGGTCTACTCTGAAGAAATCTGTAATTTAATTGGCATTATTTACTATATTGTATCGTATCAGTTATTAACAATCATAATAGCTCATTTGCTAGATTATTATTTAGTAGCACGACTCCATTCACAATAACGACCCGTAATTACTCGCGCCAGACTCACACTTGCCCACACCCACTACCTACTACACTATTTATTTTTAGGTTACCATGTCATGTTTTCCTTTACCCACATTACGTAAGTACCTATAGAGGCCTTGTCCATTTTGTAAAGACCCCTTATCGGTCGTTACCCGTGTCTTTTTATATTCGTAAAAGGAGCCGGCAGATGTCTTGTTATGTTGGAAGTATGTAGACTCGAGAGGGACGCCGTGGGTCGGCGATCAAGCGCACTTCAGATAAAATATGTAAAGGTTACGGAGACTTTGGGCACCGTACGACTCGGGAAGGCATGGCCGATTAAAATTCTTCGCTTAAGTGCGCCCAGCTATTCGTTATGAGTGACAACCCTCGAAATTAACGAATAATTATCAACTTGAAATAAGTTATATGTATTTTTGTTCATGTCCTTCGACGGATGTTATTAGAAGTCGTGGAAGTGTTCTGGGCCGTTGAAGATGGCGGTAGATAATTGTTTGATGAATTTAATATATTATAAGATATTGAAACATGCAGTCTATGTATTATATGTACATGATGCAGCGCAGTTTAGCAAGGCAGGAACGTGCAATGTACACCAAATAAACATATTCTGGTTCAATGATGAATTAAATTACAAGGAACGGAAATGATTAACATAAGTTTTGCGTGCAGGAAAAAATTAGTTGAACGGACGTCATTCCGTGTCATAGTACCTAATGGAGATATCATCTGATTACCCAATAGGTAAACGTAACAGCTGACAGTTATCGCACCACAACATGGAGCTACAAAACTTTGGCTTCGAATTAGCTACGCGAGTTAAATAGAACAGTGACAGTGACAGTAAGTATTATAGGTAATGGAAATTAAGAAAGTTAACTTATTATTTCTTAGTAGGTACCAAATAACCCCTGGAGTTCCAAATAGAATGTGAAGTTAATTAGACGAGTATCTTTAACATGCATCGGCACCCAACGTATTAAATAAAAACAAATAATAAAGCAATCTGTTAAATGCGACAATGTAACAAATATGCGTGTCTCATGCTGAAAAACAATTCCTTCATTCAACAAGGAAACACCAATTACCGAGTCCACACAGTTTTCATTTATACCTAACCCCCTTAACACCAATATACATTTGCTTTCTATAGAGCTTTTCCTCTAGAACTTCACTTCTTATGTCTATGTAGTAAGGCTCTGGTATGAGTTGTGTAGTGGTTGTATTATTTGGTGCAGACATAGGCAAGTTTGCATCGGGTCTTGTGTGCCGTCGGCACGCGAGCTCGCGTGCGCCGGAGAGGCCCAACCTTGTAGCTTGCGATTGAGCTAGCTCCTATCCCGCCACAAAGATGCGGATACCTAATATATCCACCAGTATATAAATACAGTCTGCTAGTTCAGTATGGTACAAAATTCTTTAAATTGTGATACCTACTTAGGACAAAATACCTACTCAAACGATCTTCTGTACTTTGACCCGTAGTAAATATCGTAACCAAATGTAATTGAACGTCTTTATCCGTAATATTGAAATCTGCAACTGCGTCTACTAAATTACGCTTTACTAAACTGATCTAGTATTTGAAGCTTATGTGAGTGTTTTTAACAAAAAAACGAAGACAAGCAAGATTCACAATAATGAAATAAATATTCAATAATTACGATTCTGTGGACATCAGATAATTACCTACTGTAACATATGTATAAAGGCCAGCATTATTATAATTATAAACTTTTTGAGAGTTGGTTAACTCACACAAATATATTGTGATTTGATATAAGTAAGTGATATAAGATGATGATAATCTTGTGTTAGTAAATGTAACAATGAAGTGATCTAAGAATTGGGATAGCTATTCACTTACTCTGACTATAACCACATCTCAGTGGTCGGCACGTACGGTGCAACACTGCGGTATTTCCCGTAATAAAATATACAGACATGTTTATATAATATTATATTTAAAACTGTTATTATCACTCAATAGAAAGTTTCTTTTTAAACAGGATTGCAATATAAATAATTATGTCCATACTGAAATTACTATAGGGAACCCGTGGTGTTGCAATGTCCGTGCTGCATGCATGACCACTGCACATTATGCACGCAAATCATGTGCAAATGGATATGATTCACCGATCTAATTTGGTAGTACCACCCACTGGCCAATAAATACTACGACTATAATTCATACGAATAAAGAATACGCATGTTTCTTCAAACATACTAAATGTATTTAACTATGCACGAGGTGTAGCTAAAACGATTAACTTTATGTCTTGGAATTATTTAGTAATTAAGAATTCCCGCCGCGTATAGTCTGCGGTTAGGACTGAATATTAAGATACCTGGACTCTCCGGGGTATAGTTTTAAATTTTGTAAAGTGTCGTCAGCTTCCCAAAATAGAAATGGGACCAAGGTGTATATAGGAATATTATTTTAATTTATTTATTTATTATTTATTTATCACTGAATAAAGATAATCCCACCAAGTCTGCAGCTTTGTGATTCCTGAAGAAATCTCGGACTCATGACGATTGTCGATCCGCAATAGACTTCCTAGGTAATGAAACGTTTCTACTTCGTCTAACACGTTACCCCTTACATAAACAGCAGCCTCGTGCGCAGATTTCCATTTATTTGCTTTAGAATCTGGGTTCTCGAAGCGCTGATTAACAAGCCAAATTTGCGACAAGATTCGTCTAAATTGTCTAAATAACTTTGTAGAAGCCATCAGCCATGAGACAAACATCATCATCGATACAAGGTAAGTAGATATGTCAAATAGGTAATATTACAAAACAAATCATTGAATAAGGCAAGCAAGTGTATAAATCTTCTCGTTATAAACTACACTGAAATAGCTTAGTTATAATATATGATTTAGTGATTGCCCCAGGTATTATCAATCTTTTTGCTACATTGTTGCTAATTGTCAGGCCGTTCTATTCTGATTGCCAACTTACAGGAAAATAATTATGACTGAGCAAGCTATAAAAGTCGTGAATATATTTACTGTTCTATTAAAAACGGCACTTAGTACTATTACCTGTAACAATTTATCCACAAGTAGGTATTGAACGAGTATCGATAGTACTTTGACTTTGAATTGTAATAAAAAGTTTCACAAACGCACCTACCTAATATCACAGACGAACATTCCAGAAATCATTCAATCACTGTTGTGTTCAAACACTTAAAACCTTCACTTTATTACAGCATAATATACCGATCACTTGAACTGGTTAATCCTTGCCATTATAACACTTAAACACTGACACATATTATCAATAAAATTAATTAATTAATATAGTTGTACGACATGAAATGTGACTGGACTCTGTAAGCCAAAAATTCAAACTAAACCTCGTACGAAAAACCGTTGCGTTATTTTTATAGGGCATTAAAACCCAATGTCACACCAGCTTTGTATTTATATTACCCTATAAATGACTTGTCCCTTAAAGTATTGTAACCCTTTATGGATAGGTTTTTGCATGTTCTTTTGCTCTACTTTTTACATTACCGCAGTTAAGAAAACAAAGTGGTGGTCATTATTGCGCCGCGTTGCGTTTGGAAGTGTAATAAAAAATAAAAGGTTAGTTTTTTGATGAAAATAGCCCGTATGTTCAGTAAAGGTTTTTTATTAATTTAGACTACGTACCTACACAAAAAACGGGTAAAGTTGCAGGTAGTAACTGGAGTTGACGACTGATTCGAATTTACATTTATAATTAAATCTCAAAGTGTACCTATGTATGTATGTTTATGATTACAGCGATAAGTAGGTGCGCATAGATAGTCCGACTTGATTGCTACATCACATGGGTAGTACATACAACCATAGTTATGATTTCGTTCAGTTGATAGGTATATGTTGTAGGCAAATACAAACATTATTCATATATCAAATTAATGTAGGTACGATATAATAACCTACCATTTTTAAAAGTCTGTAACTAAGAAAATAAAAAGTCTATTTATGCTCCTATACCTACTGTGCTGTAGTTCATGATTGTGTTCTAATTTATCAAAGGTTCAATCTCATGTCATTCTCGAGTTTGTAAGCATAATTACGATGAAATATATAAGTAGGTAATAAAAACTGCAATTTGCCATAATTTAAATAATATCGTGGAATTTTATAGCCACAAATAATTTTAGGAAGAACCAACTGTGAAGAATATTTAATGGCTGAACAGAAGTGGCTGTATTTTGTGGAATACTGTAATTATTACCTAATTACTTATTTGAACATTACTTAAAGGTTTAATATTAATACGTAACATTTTTAGGGTTCCGTACCCAAAGGGTAAAAACGGGACCCTATTACTGAGACTTCGCTGTCCGTCCGTCCGTCTGTCTGTCACCAGGCTGTATCTCAAGAACGGTGATAGCTAGACAGTTGCAATTTTCACAGATGATGTATTTCTTTTGCCGCTATAACAACAAATAGGTGCTAAAAATAAAATAAAATAAATATTTAAGGGGGGCTCCCATACAACAAACTTACAAATAATGGTACGGAACCCTTCGTGCGCGAGTCCCACTCGCACTTGGCCGATATTTTTTTAAGAATGTGTAACTAACTGGTAAAAATTTGGGCTCGTTATTAGCAATCTTTATATACTTTTCAGAGTAAAGTTGGTAATTTTTCATTCCAGTTAAATTGTAACGTATATCCTGTATTTTCTTCCTTCTGGTAACAGGTTTCAAAATTCCTCTACGTACCTAGCTAGGAACAAACAAACAAGAAACGGAAAGCCTTACAAAGTAATTTTATGACGCATACCTACCTACCTGCATATGATATCGGTACATGTTATTAAATAAATAAACATCTGCAAATTAAAAAAAGACAGCGCTTTGATATCCAAACCGGACAATGCGGGAACCGGCAAGTTGGCATAACGAAAACATAACGTTTCAATGTAGGGGTGAGGCTCGTACCGACAGGGTGGGTGGGGAATACAACACGTTGTTGTGTGAGTGTCCCTCAAATTCAGTACGACCAAGTACTGCCACTCGACGATAGATGGCGCTGTTCTTTATATTGTTTAGTAAAATGTACCTATATTTAATGGTCGGTTGGATTTAATAGTAAATTATTTTCTTGTGATAAAAATAATAGAAACCACAAATTGCTATTTGCTTTGATTTCGATTTTAAATGTTTAAAACAATATTTTCAAAGTACAGTGCTGCCTCGTTGGTGGCGGAAAACGTTGGAACTATAGTACATCGGGCTTTCATTTTATGAGTAAACGACCGGTCCTTCGATGTAGCGAAATAAAACCTAATATGGCGTCGTAAAGCCCATTTTGAAGACGTCTCCTTGTCGCTTACGACTAATGTAAGGCGACACGTGTTATCTAAGTGGATTCTGAGTTAAACTTTTGTTAGAAGTTATAGAATATTTTAAGTTTTAAACAATAAGATTTACATACTGTATAAAAATATATTTCTTTCTCATTTTATGTACAGTCGCCATCAGATATATCGCAGCATATAAGGCGTTCATAAATATGTGAACATGTAGGTACTGTAACGCCCAGTCAATAATAGTCGTGTTCAGATATTTATGAATACCTTACATGCTACGATATGTCTCATGGCGACTGTACATGACTGCAATGACTAAAACTAATAAGGTAGAGGTATACTTAATTGAATATGTAACTTAAGTCTAAAATCTATGTACCTATCAATAATCAAATAGTATTTAAGTTGTCAAATAGTATAAACATACCTAGTAGTATATTATGGGTAATTTACCATTAATTGCTGTGGAAGAGCGGTGTCTCCTGACACAAGCAAGAATTAATTGCTTAATAGGAGGCTCCAACCTTGGCTGTTTAGAATAATATATAGAATAATCTATAACCAAATAAACTATTTTTCATTTTCATTTTCACTTCACCTACCGTTCGTTAATTTTATGCTGCTGCGTATTCGGGCACATTAACTTAATTACTGTAAGTACCTACCTAATTAGATTTTTTTAAACATGGTATTCCTATTTTTAAGGATAGTCATATTTAGATTTAGGAAAATGTATTTTTTTATATTCATGAAAAGAAAAACACCTAAGTACTTAGTTGATTAATTAACTGTGTAACTATTACGGGCATGTAAGTATCTGAAACTAATTGAGCCCCCAAATGAAAACTTAAATGAATGGCAGAAATTTTCAGACTTCTTATTTGTAACAGTCACTGTGTATTTTTGGGAAATATGGGAGTATGAAGGATACCATAATTTGTTTTTTTTTTATAATATTATGACAAATATATTGATGATTTCAACCAACTTTTGGAAGTGAATAATACTTTTCGCTGAGTTCTAGAAAGTAACATAGAACTAAAATTATCAATGAAGAAATTCAAACTGTAGGTGTCAAATATACCTATTATACCAATAAATCGCAATGGCCCTGTCTAAGTAGTAAGAATGATATTATGTTAAGAAACATGTTTTTCATAGAAAAAAATGTCTAAAACAATCAGAATTTTTAAACGGATAAGGAGCATTACTCGATAAAATTGTTGTCCTTGACCTTGAATTTCTAATGAGAGTAATTTCTATCTAATTGACGTACTTACCTACTAATAAGTTCAATAAGTAAAATCTTTTTAGAAACAAACAAGTGTGCTTAGTAGGTATAATAATTATAGATTAGGACAGGTGCACACAAATCACATTGTGAAGTTCTGAACTTATTACTGCAATCAATAATAAAGAAGCGACGAAATCTTTAATGAGGCGGCCGTGGTCTCATTCGCTGGATAAATACTATACTATACCTACCTACCATTCAGGAATAAAACAGTCCGATTAACTCATTCATTGGGCCTTAGCTTTATTTTTATAACAAGCCACAAACCCGAACTACTTACCTACTGCCCTACATGCCGGTAGACTCAGACATGTAAAAGTGCCCTTGTGGCCTACTTGCAGAATAAAGTTCATTATTTCATTATTTCATTACTATTTTTATTATAACATTAATTTAGTTTATTTCGGACCTATCTAGTAGACGTGTCGGATTTAAATGACGTATCTACAGGCTATCGTTTCCCAAACTTGACCATCGAAACGCAGGTTTTTTTCTCAAACCATTGATAAACTTTTCATAGCTTTTATAACAGACCGAAACTCCACAACCGGAAATGAATCCTTTCAAAGCCAAATCGGAATATGCAATGACATCAAATCTTTGGTGAAGTGGAAGGATGTAACCCACTGATGATCACAGAGTATAATATATCTATGTAGTTGTATAGAGCAGCAGATATAGGTACCTACCTTATAGGGTGGATTGCACTTGAATGAAAAAAAAAACGGTTTTCAAAATGGCGTGGTATTACCTTCGTTGGTGGTTTTAGACGGTAGTCCGATGTCTCAGTTAGTACGTCATACCCGTTCTAATCCCCCGATTAGGTGAGATGCATAAACGCATTTCCCCTACTTAAAGGCAAGGCCTGTATTACCACATCATCTTCCCTCGATTTCTCCGGGATCCCATCATCCGATTTATTCGATGACCCTTTGAAACAAAACAAATATGTTGTAATTTTTCAAACGGTCAAGCAACAGCAATCATAGAGTAATCAAGGACCATACAATATACATACAAAAAAATATCACAACGAACTGAGACTTTTCGAAGATATGACATTGATATGAGGACAACAATTTCTTAAATTTACAAACTTTATTTTAACAGGTACCGTCAGTATCAGGTGCTCACCGTCACGCCTAAGGTGAATTGTGTGTGTGAACTGGACAATAAAAGTGTTTCTTCAACTACTTAGTTATAGACATGAAACTTATTATTTGTCAACCATTTTGTCTATATTATATTATTTAAGATTGTTTGTTTTATGTTTAATTTATATTTTTTGTATTTCGTCTCATGATATTTTGTTGAATATGTTAATCTAGTTCATAATTATAATATTTTTAGTTTGTGACATATTATATTCTTGTTTTCATTGTTAGTTTTTGTTAATTTTGCTTAACTGTGATTTTTGAATAAGTACCTACCAGATTATTAATTTTATATAATTTAATATACCTGACGATATTTTTGAAAATCCATTCTATTTTATCTACGACATGTAAAATATTGTGTAATTTTCAAAGAGAAATAAATATATCTAATCTAATCTAATCTAGTAAAATAGTATGTATTTATTTGTAAGTTTGTATCAATGTGTGTGGTTACGTCTTCATCGCGCCTAAACGGCTGAACGTGTTTCGACTACCTTTGGTGCAAAACATCTGCGGTTGGTTATAGGATATTATAATTTTTAACCAACAATGGAAAAGGAGGTCTTTGTTCAGCAATGCACATGTGTCGACAGATATGTTCTTTAACCCACGCCATATTGCGGATTTTTAATGGTACTAACCTATTTTACTGGCAACGACACATTTTTGGTAACTGACGTTGAAAGTCAGTGAAAGTCACTGATGTAAACGATCAGCCATCTTTCATCTTTGTTCATGTTCATTTCATCTCATGTTTATTTTTTTTATAAGTTTTATAAGTTTTATTTAACACGAAAGTAATGCATTAGTTATAAACCAAAAAAACTGATAAGTACCTACTGGCACAAGCTTCGAGCCGCCATAAACGGATTAATAATAATAACTGATGTAAACAAAGAGGAAACAGGAAAGTCAAGTCAAGTCGTTTTCAATACTAGAGATTAAGATGTGAAATACAAAGACGATTCCGTTGACAAAAATAGTACCTGCTAAGTTTTTGGGCATACCTAACTTTAGATGAACATTAGAATTTTAAACTTCACGTCGAAAACGTTTCTAACAACTTGAATAAATTTATCTTCCCGTTGCGAAAGCTACGTCAAACTGTACCTCAAAAAGCTGCCCTCGTAGCTTATCATGGTTACGTTATGTCAGTTCTTCGCTATGGCCTCATTATATGGGGAAATTCTACAGATATGCCGAAAGCGTTTATCAAACAAAAAAAATGTATTACAGTCATATTCTCACTGAAACCTTTGGACAGTAAACCCTTGTTCCAGAAAACAAATATTTTGACATTACCAGCACTGTATATATACGAAACAGCTATATTTGTTCATATCAACTAACACTACTTTAAAAAAACTGTGATGTAACATACAATAACCGTATGTCTAGGTAAGGTAACCTGCTAAAAGTACCTAAAACGCGTCTAAAACAAACAGCTGGTAGTCCCTACTTCATGTGTATTAAAATATACAACAAACTTCCAAGAGACAAAGACCTTACCTAACTTGAGCCTGTTCAAAAAAAAATTGTATGCATTGCTATGCGAATTTAACTTTTATTCAATGTGAGAGTTTCTGAATACGAGATTTAGCAATAGGTAACGGTTGGTCAATGATTTTTATTTTACTCTTTTAGAATATGTAGATACCGACTTCTTTATTTTGTTGATTTTTTAGAGAAACATTAACAAAATTAAGACACCAAAGTGTGCATGCTGAATAATTAGAATATGGAAAACAACGCTTATAATAAACATTGTGATACCTAATGTAACCCACCCATATTTCGCAAACTAATAAATATTGTATTTCATTTCATTTCATTTCAATAGGATTCACTATTTATTCCGGTAGGTAAACAATGATTTCAATTTGATTAATAACAAATCGCTAATTGACGTTGCTATAATTATTAATTAGTGCAGGTACGATTTGTTTTACTTTATCCGATCATCCGGTGAAAGCACGCTTGAGTTCATAATTTCCTGTCTCATTTGCGCCGTAGATCATAAGTAAAAAAAGTACATGTCTGTATTAAAATATTTAAAATACAAAAAATTGGGCTTTACTACGCGGCCCAGATAGGACTTCCATCAGCTGAGGGGTTAAGTACTTATTAATCAGAGCATCTCAGGGAGCAGCTGTACAAATTTTTAAAATATAGAATCATTTGGTCCGGTCGGCGATAGACTACAAGGTAATTTTGTTAGATTACTGAGTATCTAAGTATGTAAAAATGAAAATATATAAAGTTTCAAAATATAATATGTGCGTCAAAATACCTACAATGGAGATGACCTCCCTCATTTTCATGATTCTTACACTGTCAAGAACATATAGGTCCTTTGCTTTAGAATTGGTATGAGGACCCTGAGATGAATGATTAAACATGTTTTAAGAATAATTTTTTGAGAATATTTTTTCAATAGTTCAGTATATAGAAAAGCAAGGCAGGATACTTTAGCATGAAGTATTTATATATTAGGTACTAGTACTTTATACTATGGAGGGTAATAAACACCCCATTTAGACGGTGACAAATACCCATTTGCCCTCCATACTTCATAAGTACCGACTTGACGTTAGATATGCAGTTATTTCTTGATTAGGTATGTCAGTAATACACAAATTGACCCATTAGACCAAAAATAAACTCTATGTTAAACTATTGTACGTAACTATAAGTAACAGCACAGATCATCAGGCAATAATTAACAACAATAATATTTAAAACTGCTGACTTACCAAAGAGACAGGAACCAACATTTTGGACTTTTAGCCCAAGGCTTAGTTATGTTTAATCGCGACTGTCCGACTGTCCTATGTCCTTTTTTTCCCTCAGATACCGTCAGTACACTGCCTATACCTTGCATTAACAAACATACACATGCCTACAGCCCAATTAACTAGCGTTTACCACATGGAATTCGTTGACTTTATACATCTCTGAGGAATGAAATTTAACTGTTATCATATATTTATTATTTTTATTTTTTATTTTGTAAATTGTAACGCCTAGAGACCATATACATCTCTAAGAAATTTAGTTTTATATATATTTTTTCTTTTGTATAGTTAGTTTCTTATTTAGTCCTTAACTTTTCTGAGGATTTAAATTAATTTATAAACCTCTAAGAAATTTAAATTAAGTACTTAATTATTACGTTGCATCAATTATTTATTTTGACCCCTTGAGACCTTAATATATTACCTACATCTCAACGGAATTAAATTATTTCATTAATTAATTTATACCTATCTAGGTACCAGGTGTTTCCTGTAATAGGAGCAATAAATTAAAATATAGATTCTACTCTTCAAATTGAACAACATTTGTTCAGCAACTTTAAAAAAAAGTCAGTTTTAGAATTTTATTATTTCAAACAAATTAAATAGTATTTTCAATGTACGTCGTCCAACATTGACATTCCCTGAGCATTAACATAGCTGTCACTCTACTAATACCTATCAGACATTTCGCAATACACTGCTTCTTTGTCTAAACATTATTCTACAAAATATCATTTAATACGCGTTATTTTCAGAAGTTGCTTAACAAATTTTGTCCAGTTTCAAGCGAAGAATCGATGTTTTAATTTATCGCTCCTATTACAGAAAACACCCGGTATATTGCGTGTCGTGACGCCTAGAGACCTTCTACATCTCTGAAAAAAACACTTTATTTTATATAATTCAGCATCGATGATTTTGGGTTATTGGTTTCTAAAATCAATTCGGACCTGGAATCAATCCGTGCTTGGGCTTTATCCTTTGGTTTGATGGTGAATGCCAAGAAGTCGCAGGATACTTATTGTCGTTGGAAGCCCACATTTTATTTCCAATCTCTCAGATCTAGCTAAGCCGGTTATTTTCTTTGATGGTACGCCTATACCTTTCTCTTCTACTGTAAAAAATTTAGGCGTTACCATCATTGAGGTATTATTAATACGTCAATGGTTACCATGGATCAAACTTTGTCATGGGCACCTTATATTTCTGAGATCAGTAGGAAAATTTTCGCGTCCCTTCATTCTTTGAGGCGTCTGCAAAATTTCCTTCCTCTCCATGCGAAGATCATGCTTGCCCGCTCTCTTTTACTCCCACTTCTTGACTACGGTGACGTTGCTTTCCTGGATCTCCGGGGGGAGCTGCTTGCTAAGCTAGAGCGCCTACAAAACGTCTGTATTAGGTACATATTTGTTCTCCGCAAGTTTGATCATGTGTCTCAATACCGCGCTCAACTTAAATGGCTTCCGATCCGTCAGCGTAGAGACTTGCACGTTCTTTGTCTTTTGTATAATGTCCTTTTCATTCCTTCTTCTCAACTTACCTTGCAGAGAAGTTCTCTTACATGGCAGATGGTAGTGGCCATCGCCTGCGGTCAAGTGCGAATATGACTCTATCCCACCGCATAGATCTCACGTTTACGATATGTGTTTTGCTGTGCGCGCCGTGAAATTATGGAATAAATTGTCTCCCGCCCTAAGGCAGACGCAGTCCGTAGCATCGCTCAAGGGGAAGTTAAAGGAATTGTGGCTGTCGAACGAATGATTAGGTTGCTGTTTTTGTTATAATTATAATTATATTTATGTTGAATATTATGTATATGTATTTATATAGATATTATGTAATATGTATTATATTGACTGTTGCCTATCTCTCTTTCTGTTGTTTTTTGCATTTTCATGCGTATTATTGTATAGTTATACTCCTTTGTATTGTACATGTTGCTTGGTTTGTCTACCATTTACATTTGTGTTTAGTACTCATTTGCTCAAAGGTTCACTGGAAGAGATCCCTTAAAGGGATAAGTTCGCCTTTGTACATGCTTATTCTTTTGTAATGTGTTTTTCTTGCTTTTATGTACCTACAATAAAGTGTTTACATACATACATACATAATTTTTAGTGTAAACATTGATTTGGAGAATCTTGTACATCTCCTCTAACATATATGTATCAATTACCTAGTTATAATATAATTGTATTCGTTTTTAAGTATTATTTACGAAAAAATGACTTACTGTTGAGTTTCTTTCGGCTTTCTTCTCAACAGCAGCGGTCTCTTGCGAAATGCCAGTAGACTCACAATCTGACTTGTAAAAGTGCCCTTGTGGCCTACTTACTGAATAAATTATTTCATTTCAATTTACTTGTCAACGAAAAACTTTTCAATGCACAATGCACTAAATCAGGAACCCGACATGACTGTGTCCCACTGCCGAATCCGGGGTCCATACGTCGTCGGTCCTACTAACTTCAAACTCATAGAAAAATGTGTTAAAAAAACATTTTAGGCATTTTGTCAAAAACGTATTACCTAACTTAAATAACTAGTAGAGAAATGTGTTTAAAAACATTTGAGGAATTTTACAAAAACTTATTGACTAAAAAAAAAACATTTAAACGGATTTTATATATAAATTGTTTAATTTACCTAATAAATGTATGACAGTCGCAGAACCGAAGAAAATATTAAAAACTTATTAAGTTTAATAAGTTTAATGTCATTTGCCTATATTAATAGGTAGGTACACTATATTTATCACCTCCTATAAATACCAACCTTTTAAAGTTTTGCTATATTTTTACTTAACAGGTGACTTAAACAGCTGTCCTTCGATTAGGATGTTAATTTAAAATTAGAGTTTTTATTATCATTGAGCATTGTCTATAAAGAAAACGATACTACGTACATATAGGTAATATAATTAAATTTAAGTAGTACTTCTAAATCAACAGCTCATACATGTAGGTACCTAGACATTATTCAAGTCAGCCATAAGAGGCCTCAATCCTTTGAAAAATTTTTTTTTTCATATTATGACAAATATATTGATAATTTCAACCAACTTTTTGAAATGAATAATACTTTTCCCCGAGTTCTAGGTAGTAACATAGCTATTTATGCTTTTATTGCGTGCAGTCCAAAATAAGTGGAAAAAACTAATTTTCCTCGTGAATGTTGTCAATTTCGAGTAGTTTTTGAAACAAAAATTATCAATGAAAAATTCAAACTGTAGGTTTCAAATATATACCAATAAATCCCAATAGCCCTGTTCTAGGTAGTAACATCAATAATATGTTAAGAAACATGTTTGATCATTGAGAAAAATGTCTAAAGCAATCAGCATTTTAAAAGGAATAAGGGCTCTGGGTTAACTGGTAAAGAATGTCATTTGTCATTAAGTCCTCCATTTGTCCTGACTTTTGTTTTGTGCAATAAAGTTTAAATAAATTATTAAACTAATTAAGTTGTCTGTATACTGTATTTTGCAAATGTGACCTAGCCAGTTCCCCCATTAATAAATATAGGATTAGATATAATAAATATAAAAACCCACTCGATAAAATTTCTCTGACATTACTGAAGGATAGGTGCAATAAATATGCTACTGAGTGCTATGATTCATATATAGATAGAATAGAGTTAGGTATATCAGTGAATCCCAAATTTTTTTGGAGTTCTGTCAAAGCTAAACGTGGAAGCACAGGAAACTACCCCGCAGCCATGTCGGACATCACCTCGACAGACGGATCTGCAATCTGTAACATGTTTTCAACTTTCTTTTCTTCAATTTATAGCAATGATGACGTAATAGCTAACGCGGGTAACGATATAGAAGACATTAGCACTGAAATACTATCAACGATATCATTAGAACGTACAACGATTGAAAAAAAAACTGGACGTCAACAAGGGTGCGGGACCCGATGAGATACCTCCGCTATTTATCTACGAATGTGCTTCTAGCATTGTTGAACCACTGTATTTAATTTTCAACACATCCCTGCGCTCTGGGTTGTTTCCGAACGACTGGAAATCTGCTAAAGTCGTACCCATATTCAAGTCCGACAATGATTCCCTAATAAGCAAACAGACCGATATCTATTCTGAGTACACTTCCAAAAATATTTGAATCACTCTTATGTCCCATTATCCAAAGTCACATTAAACATAATTTAACCATCCATCAACACGGCTCTGTGCCCGCTCGTTCTACTAACACTAATCTTGTGACATTTTTTGAAACCTTAACAGAGGCAATAGACACTGGAAAACAAGTAGATGTAGTCTATACCGACTTCAGCAAGGCATTCGACCATTCGAAGGCATCTCATCTCACTAAATCTTTCACAGTAAGCGCTGTGAAGCTGTGGAACGAATTGCCACTGTCCCTTAGGAAGTCTCCATCTGTGGCGTCGCTTAAGACGAATCTTAAGAAGTTATGGCTTTCCAATGACTTGTGAATTGCATCTACAATGTATTTATATTTATGTGTATAATTATTAATAATAATTTAATTTACTTACATTTATATTATATTATATATGTATATAGGTATGTATATATGTATTTATTATTGGTTTATATGTGTAATACTTCTTCATTAGTGTAGGTACCTACTTATTAGTTTTATTATTTTTAATATTTACCTTTTTGTACACGGTGTTAGTTTGTCTATCTTCTTCTCGTACTCACTCAATTGCTCAAAGGTTAACTGGAAGAGATCCCTTATAGGGATAAGTTCGCCTTTGTACCTATATGTTATTTGTAATAGATGTATTTTTAACTGTTTTTGTGTACAATAAAGTGTTTACTTACTTACTTACTTACTTACTCATCGCATATTACTGCAAAAATTATCTGCATATGGTATTTCAGGACCATTTCTGGAATGGCTACGATCTTACTTATAAGACAGGATTTTTTATGTAGTAATGAATGGCTACAAATCAAACTATAAAACCATAACATCTGGGGTCCCTCAAGGATCGTACTTGGCGCCTTTCCTATTTAACATCTTTATCAACGATATACCACATTGTATGCACAGCTCAACACCATTTCTATTTGCAGATGACTTGAAATTCTCAAAAGTTATAACATCTCCGTATGACACAATTTTACTTCAGGCTGATATCGATAGGTTATCTCTATGGTGTGATAGAAATGGTATGGATCTAAATGCTGACAAATGCTACCATGTTAAATGTAGATACGCGAAATAGTAACATCATATCATCATCTTACTCAATAGCGGGGAACAATATCAGAGAAGTCGAACAAATTAAGGACCTAGGTGTCATATTCGACAAAAAACTAACGTTTATCCCACACATCGATGCCGTAACAAAAAAAGGCATCAAAAATGCTTGGTTTTGTAATAAGAAACAGTAGAGTTTTCCGTAAAGCAAAAACAAAAAAAATACTGTATTATGCTTTAGTCCGGAGCGTCTAGAGTCTGCAGCACTGTCTGGCGACCACACTTTGCTACACACAGCTTAAGAATCGAGAGGGTAAAAAAACGCTTCACTTGGAACTTGGCTAGAACATATGGGGTTGCAAAGAAAATAGCATCATTTAATAATCGCCTAAAATATTTTAAATTACAGACACTGTCGCAACGCAGAATTGATCTATCTAGACTTGACATTTTTATACAAACTATTCAGAAATAAAATTGATTGCCCACAACTGTTGCAAAAAATACAAATTCAAAATTCCTAATAGGTATCCTCATGCCACAGTGAAGCCTTTTGTACCCCCTTTTCGAAGAACTATTTTAGGGAAAAATTCACCAGTCTCACGCTTTGCAGACTGGTAGGTAAATGAAATGTCTAACTCCAGTGATCTCTTATTAGGTTTCGGTCCAGTACTCACGACTGATTATTGTTTTTGTATTCCTTCAGCCTAGATACAGATAAATGTCTAACTCCAGTGATGTTCATTTTGACTCCCTTATCAGGTTTCGGTCCAGTACTCACGACTGATTATTGTTTTTGTATTCCTTCAGCCTAGATACAGATTGAGGTGGCTAGCCCTACTACTGTATTTGTAACAGACCTTAAACTCTTTGTCCAACTAAACAATTGTTTATAATTTTCCTCTTTTAATAGTGATTATTATCTTTATGTAAGTAACTAGCTTTTTCCTTTTCGCAAACCAACTTAACTAAAACTGTACCTACTACGCATGCTGTGTTTGCCTATAATTAGCTGTGCAATAAGTCTAAGTATCTAAGTAAACATCTAAGTAAACATGAATATGTAAGAATGTAAGATTGTAACCGCTGTTGGCAGACCTAATAAATACCTAAAATACCGAAAATTAGCCCCCCATAAGTAAAAGAAGCTTTTTTTTTTAAATAAGCAGAATAAACCCCTCATTTTTCTGTAGCTTACAAGAAATATAAAAGAAGAAAATGTTTTCTTCCCGCCTTGTACGGACATGGTATACTGAAACCTGAGGTGATAGTTTTGTCGACTTTGGCAGGTGTGCTGTTTAGGAAATACTTACACATAAAAACTAATAATAACTACGCCACCCGCGTCATCTAATACTCACCCCTAATTAGTTAATAGGTACACTTTGTATTTACAAACAAGCTTACCTACTTACCTACGAGTAATCAGTGGGTAGGTAAGCTCAGCTTAGAGTGACGAACAAATTTCAAATTTGTGGTTTATTTAGGTATTTAACATTTAATTCACTTCAAATTATATCATTATTACTTAGGTTATTACATAACCAATTCGCAATTACCCTTTTAAAAGAATTGCAGTGAAGGTAGACATTCGGTATTTAGGTATACTTAGGTACTTATAACTTTTTTTTCTTTCTGACTTTACAGTGCTGAGAACATATAACTTTAATTACAAATAAAAGTACCTACGTATTATTATTATTATTAAATCTTTAGTCACAATATAAAGGTACCAATTACACATCCATAATAATACCTAACGAATTTTCCATTTAACCACAAAATACCTACTTACCTAATTAAAGTGGCTACCTACCTACTTAGTTAACTAAAACTTAACATATATGTATCTATAGAATTTATTGCAGACTTGATCGTGACTAAATTATCATTTAATTTTAATTTTCGTTACTTGCAAATGAGTATTAAATAGATATGGCTTACAAATATAATATTAATAAGATTAATACATAGGAAAAAGAATTGGTAAGTAAGAAGATTTTTATTACTTAGGTAGGTAGGTACTAAACTAAAAACCTATACTAAATATACGCGACGACGACGCGTTTGGCTCGGTTTGTAGACACCTGCCTACTGAGTCGGCGGTCCCGGTTCGAATCCCGGCCGGGGCAAATATTTGTTCTTGGGTCATGGATGTTATCTATATAGATGTATTTATATATTATGTATATCGTCGTCTAGTACCCATAGTACAAGCTTTGCTTAGTTTGGGACTAGGTCGATTTGTGTATAATTGTCCCTTAATATTTATTTATTTATTTATTTATTTATTCCCGTTACACCACTAAGCTACCTACATTTATCAATAAAACAAATAAATACTTAATCAAATTGATACAAGCACCCCGATGATGTGATGTCCCAACAATCGTCCCGATATAGGAACTAAAGCCCACGCCCCGCCTATTTCATGATGGTGGTACATCTGCCTTCACTCAATCTCATACAAATCGTCACAACTAACAGACATCCGCTTATCTCCCACCGAACGAGATATCTATATATAAACTAAGATAAACCAAAAAGAGACATTCATTGACGCGAGACCGAGATAGCTATATTTTAAGGTGCACTCAATGCGGGCAAGGTAGCATACACAGCGGAAACTAAATACGATTCATTTGCATCTCAATTGCAACCGTAATGCATTTCTAATAGAGCTCTATTTAGATTGTCGGATTGCACCGGGTATGACATTGAAGTAATTCCTCCATAGATGAGAGGGCGATATGTTTTACGCGCATGTTAAAACGAGAAGGAACTAAACTGAATTCACCGGGCACGTTGTCGAATAAAACTGAGCTATACTAAGTGTACAAACTCTATAAGAGATGGCGCCACCAGTGTTACGCTGCTCGTATTTTAGTTTTTTTAATGTGCATATAGTTTTTGTTTAAACGTCAGGCAAGGCAATTTAGTAGTTTTAATTAACATTAATTATATGCATAGGCACAATTATCATACAACTCTAATGCGACGAGTTTGACAACTTCGATATAGAATTCATGAATTATCTGTCATAAAATCACAGTTCCAGTTTATTTAAAACAAGCTGAGAAGCACTAATATTTAGCATATATTACCATATATTTTATTGATGTGTTAATTATCATTGGCAGCAACCTGAAGGTAGGTCAGTCGGTATTCCGCAATTTCCGCATAAAATTTAGATACATAGCACAGCGGATAAAACTCTATCATGCAATAACTTGTCAATTTTCATTTATATGATAAATATTTAAAGCCTTATAACAGCTGTAGAATAGGTACATGGTTTAGACTCGATCCATAATATTCTTTGAAGTCTGCAAAAACCGGTTTTAAGTAGTTCGTTGTTTCTCCACAGCCACAGCAACGTTCAAAAAGCTTATAAATAGTATGTTTCTTTCGACAATTTCAGCCGGGTTTTTTCTATGAGCAATTTCCGAACGAGCGTTCGAAATTCAAAATTTCCAATCAAGTACTCACGGTGTCGCGCCGGCTGCAAACGTCAAAGTTGCGGGAAAACAGCTCGCGTGAGTCGAAGGCGGCGGCGTGCGTCGGCCGCCAAGCCGAAACACCGACAACAACCGTTTTTGCACGAAAAAACACAAACTTTCACACAAAAAACACTGTCTAATTTCGGTAAAAGTACGGAGCGAACCGAGATGTGTCGTCCGTGGCCGCGTTCGCATCTAAACGGCCGGAGTTTTATGTTAGATTACAGACGTAACTTTTATAGATCCTCGGTGCTATATAACGCGGTGGGCGTGTTCCGGGGATAGTGGCCTTTATGTAGCTAGTATAAGGGCTATAATGGTGCGCGCGGGACGTTGCACGGGTGTCATTAAATGTCGCGTGGCGAGGGGTGCGGGGGCCGAGGTGTGTGGGTAAAGTTTTGGGTATTGATTGAATATGAGACGGATTAGTACTAATGATCAACAATTGGGTGCCGAAATGGCAATTGACGCGTTTTCGCGGCGGGTCGCTGATAACTTTATTTGAAGAAATAGGTATTTTTGCGGTCTGTTTGAGATATGTGGATGGATTGCGTAGGCTGTGCGTGGGTATTCATGAATGGTAGTCACGACCGGTACATTTAAACGGAAAACTAAATGTTTGTGGGAAGCTATTTGAATAAGTAAATACTTAGTATAAAGTGGAGCGCTTATTTACTTAGTTGTCAAATTACACGATTCAAAGTAGATAGGTAGGTAACAACTTTTTTACGCAGAGAAGAAGGTAGAGTACCTACATGCCTACATAGGGTTACGTGCAGTTTAATTTGACAGTGACATCCACCACGTTACATACCTAAGATGATTTTTTTAGGTATAGGTAAGTAGAATATAAGATGTTTTTTTTTGTAAGTAGGTATAAGTAGTAGAAGATGAGATCTACACTAGAATTAATAGATTTAAAATATTGTATAAGTAGGTAGATACCTCTACTCTACTGGCGTTAAGTAGAACGGACTGGAGAGAACTGCACCGACAAGAGTGAAACTCTTAAATAATAATAATAATAATAGGTAGATACCTACAACTTAACTAAGTTTAAAATAAAGGTACTTAGGTACCTACTTAAACTAAGTAGGTATACCTAAAACAGAATTTACCACTATTACAAATACTTATAGGTATATCACTTATTTGATTATACCCACTCTTTCAACAGCACCTACCTGTTGGAAAACGATTGGTTATTAAAAACTCTCACTTCAGTGAAATAGATAGGATAGCTATAGGTAAGTATACCTATAGATATGTAGGCGTAATGTTCATAATTCTCATAATGTTTTTGTAGAGTTGAAGATATTTCATATTTTTTATCCAACTGCTTTTTTCACTTTATTTCACTTTATTGACACATCATGTTTATTTTACAGAAATACTAAATACTAGTTATACTTAACATATAGAGAGCATGTAAGGGTTAGCCATACCCAAGTCGACGACATTTTTTTAAAAGGACATTCTTGTTCCTAAAATACCTAATAAGAGGGGAGGCCAACCTTCTCTATTATATAGGTAGCTAGCTTGAAATACCCCTCGTCTGGTTTAAAAACTGCATTACGACAGTCCCTAGTAAGTATGTACACTGGCGAGCAAATAAGGTATTAATTTAAGTAAAACAATCATTTTTTTTTTTTTTGTACCTTACAGTTTAAGTATACCAACCTACGTTAAATTTTCATTAAAATATGTTAAATAAATGAGTCTATCTGAACGGAATAGTAATACCTACCTATTCATACATTATATCCTTAGCGAAAATTCCAAAGCGTCACGAGCTCTTTTTTATGAGTAAAAAGATGAGTTCACACCTCGTCTCGCTATCAGATCAATATCTACTTAC
This sequence comes from Apotomis betuletana, assembly GCA_932273695.1. Lineage (NCBI taxonomy): Eukaryota > Metazoa > Arthropoda > Insecta > Lepidoptera > Tortricidae > Apotomis > Apotomis betuletana. The sequence goes on along the minus strand of OW026300.1, from coordinate 27,426,637 downwards.
TCGTGGAACGGTGTATAGTTGAAGCAACTCGTCTGTATTCCAAACAGCAACGCATTAAGCACCTGTACAATGGAGGACAAACGAAAATCAAGCCACAATTCACTCAAAATCTTCTGTATCGTATCTTCTTCTAAGTAGTTTTAATAAAAAAAGAGATCTTCATTAATACAGTTTTTTAGGTTTTCGTTCCCAAAGGGTATCCTGCCATTTGTATTGTAAAAAGCCCCTTTCATAAGAATTAAACACATATTGAATACATAATGATATTGGAGCAACTTAGATGTCATTAGGTACATGATCAATAAAATAAAACTCCCGAGCATATTACGGAGTATACCTAGGTACTAAATGTTTTACTCATTATGTCATATAAGTAATTAGTTTTCCTTTAGAGCCTGTGTGATCGTCCGTGCACATATACCTATGCTTCACGTATTTGTTTAATTATAGCACAAGTTAATTTAATTATATAATATAACATTCAGCACGACAAATTAGTTTATTCCGGAATCAAAACAATATGGGTGTAAAATGATACAATACTTACATAGAATATTAAACAAAATAATATCTACCCAAATATTTATAATAGTAGGTACCTATATTTTAATTAGTAAAGCTACAACTGTGACTATTGTGTAACCTTTATGATGTCCGCCACTGTTCCCTCTAAATCGGTAGATGAATTCTATCGCTTTTTGAGAGAATTCGGCCCCATATAGAATCGTTCGTGCCTCACGATAATCTACCTGGATACGTTCCATATCTACAACTATCGCAGAACGTCGTACGTCCTATTGAATGGTTAATGTATATACGTCTTTTAGGACTTCAACAGGGGATATAGCTATGTATGATCGCTACCTGCTACGGCGGCGACCTACGAGAGTGGAATAACAAAACTGTTTTTAAAAGTATAGATTTGTATGCTACATATCTGCAAGTACTTACTTATGTATTGTCAGCGGATATAGAACCTAAATTTTCCCATTTTTAGTTTTAAAATTGAGTTAAATTTTGTGTTGTTGCAAAGTACCTATTTTGCAAAGTAAGTACACGAGGTTAGTAACACTTAATACTTACATTACTTACCTATATCTAATCATTACTTCGTTTTTCTTTTATTTAACTTGTATCTTTGGACAGGATTGATTGTTTATTTGACTTTAAAAATTAATGAATCCGAGTAGTCAACAGACATTTTTCTCCCTTCAGCCTTTCATTTTACTCTTTAATTAGTACCGCAGTCATTATTCCGGCTTAAAAACCTCTTTCAGTACAATAGATGAAATTTCCTGCCCAAAAGACCATTAAGAGGTCTTAAGACCAAACCTTGTGCCAAAAACAAAGGCCCAGACGGGCGCGGGGGGTGTGGGTTTGTTGAGGGGGTGTAGGGGGTAGGTTGTAACAGTTTTACGATCCGGATACGCACTGCACATGCGCGCTGCAGCTATCGTGTCTAGGATTTGCATCGGCTTACCGATGTTAGGTAGGTATGTAGGTTGCTTGCTAGGTATTTGTGAAGTCTAGGATACGCGCGGTATAAATTTGAAGGTATTGTGCTGTGCGATTTAAGCGCATAAGGGGCTGGGTTTGTAAAAGTCTATAATGTTGCTGATATTCTAGAATTACCTACTAGAATCTCGAGCGTTTAAGACTAGCCATATTTATGTCTAAATAATTGATTTCCAATTTATTTTTATCCTATTATTAAATGTTTAAGCTATCATCAAAATTACAGTAGGTAGGTACAAAATGAAAAGGAGTAAAATCATAAATTAATGCGTAAGTAGGTATATAAGGCAAGTTGTTGTAGATAACTACTAGTTATTCTAGGGTGTATAAGGTACAACTTACAACATACCAATCTAATTTTAACCTTATAAAACGACCAATTAAAAAAATCCGTAGGTACCCCGTGTTTAGGTAATCCTAGCTAAATTAACTAAACAATATTGGATTAATTTACTTAGGAAGGTACACTATATAGTTAGGTAGCTACAAAATAATTATTTTACGTTTATTAATAAACGTTTAGCTATCGGATTAGTACCAGTAATATTTATAGGTGTACCTTTTTGCGTGACCTCCGTAGAACCCTATTCCCTACAGTTTTACAAAATATTGCATATTGTTTTTGAAAAAAAAGTACTTAGGTAGGTATCTACTTAAGCTAAATCGGTCCCGAATTGCCCAGAGCTGTTTTTCATTGTTCCATTTGTTAGAGCTTTTCTTCATAATTCTCAGTGCAGAGCTGCTGAGCAATAGAACAACTGATTGATATGATTTGGTTCTCATTGCATCATGAAGCAAGTAATAATCACAAAATAACATGTATAAGATTTCCATTAAATTACAATATACATTCTATAATTCGTACCAGGCTGTCAAGGAGATCAAGAACGAGATACATGGAAATTGCTCTACCGACAAGATCCTTTTTTATTTATTTATAATAATGTCTTAATATTTATTAATTACATACCTATGCATAGGTAGTTAATATTGGGAATAAACTTACGTTATAGTTTTTATCTCGACCAACGAACTGCACAGGCAGCGCGGCAGAAAGAACAAATTAAACACTAACGAGTTAGAATTTACAATGCAACTCATTCAAACCAACTGACAGGCTCTCTATAATTCTACATAATTGAATATTAATGCTCTATTTACACAACTACATCGGGAATATTTCCAACTAGTAAATCATAATTTAATCATTTACTAGAGACGCGCCAGTCGCGTTTCAATTGTTTGTCATTGAACAGATATCATAAACGTCAATTAAGAAAGATGCGTGCGTGTTGATTTATCAGTGGCAACGATCTATTAAATAGGTGATAGATTCTATGGGAAATGCAACGAAAACCTTAACTAGTAGGTTATTAACTTAGGTTGTTTATCTATGAATAGACAAACTTAAGTGGAATTACATTTCTAATAAAATTAAACTCTTTAGGAAGAACATGGAAAGATTAAATTGAAAAAAAAAATTATAGCACAGTAATTAAAAAATTCAATAAGTGAACAAAGCCTATTAGCCTGCACCATAACTATAATAATATTTTAGTGTAGTTATACCTACCTAGTATTTTATTATAGCATTGCACATAGTAGATATTTTGCTAAAAATGTATGTGTAAATATTTATCTGTAGCCACAACACAGTCAAACCGAACCGGTAGATATAGATTTTTTGTTTATTTAGTATTTATTATTATACAAATATTATTGTACAATTAAAAAATAGTGCGAAAACATAGTATATGTTTTACTAAAAATAAGGCACCTATGCTATTCGGAGATTATTAAATCGAAAATGTATATGTGTACGTACAATGTATACTTATTATGTATGGAATCATATATTTATCTGTAGCCAAATACGTCAAAGCGGACAGGTACATAAATTATTTAAATTCTGCCCTTCTGAACACTATATGCGGCACACAATAAAAACAAAAAAAGTGCATGATAAAACTGCACTCACATTTCCAAAGAAGCGAAAAAGGTAATGGACATTGTATTTATTTACCTACATATTTTATGGACATACTATTTAGAGCTCGAAGGATTATAAATAAACATAACATAATGGGTCGACGCCTACGATATGTAAATGACTAAGAGACAGAAGAATGATCACTACAATGTAAGGTAATAAGGGTTGTCTGGAAGAGATCGCTATTTAGCGATAAGACCGCCTGTTGTTTACCTCTGCCTGTTATTTGAATTATCTCATGTTGTGTTGTATATTCCTTGATGTTGGAGGTGTGCAATAAAGAGTATTTGTATTTGTAATAATTTCATAAGGAATTTTCATATATATGTTTATTCGCTGTCGTGACACACTTACCTAAGTTCGATGAAAATTTGTTTTTACATACTTATTTCTATGCGATAAAGATTGAATAAATATCGCCGCAAATCACTACGATCTGTAGCTCTGTTATTAAACTAATTAATTAACCAGTAAATTAACTGGTACAAGGATAATATAACTAAGTATACGTAACAAATAAAATTAGAGTAACTATTAGCCAGAAGCTAAATTTGATATCTCTAATAACATCCAGCCTAAATATCAAAGCCATTACCTACTTTAGCTATAGGTATGCTGTTGCTGTTCCCCGAAAAGAAAATTACCCGAATATTAACATAGTACTTATGTACACTTCCATCAGACATATCTCTGTGATGCAGCCGGCACGTAGATACAGGTATACAAACGTGTCTTAACCGTTGCCATAACATCCAGCCTAATCGCGAAAGTACAATAGAAGCATTTTGAAACATTTCAATTTTATTATTTTGTTATATTTTGAAACACATTTTCATGTAGAAAGCTATCTAAGAGCTTAATTCCTCTTAAATATTTGTGATTTAAATATTACGTTTAATATGAAAGTGTCTTAAGATTTTAATTTTACGCAGACGTCGGAATAAGACCTATTAGTACCTACCTACTTAATGATACTTCTTGAATGTTTCTTCATTTTAAAAATATCATTATTAAAACAAAGACGAAACGAAATTATTTTAGTAGGTAATCCGCTTACCAATAAATAAATAAAAGATTGTCTCTAAATATTGATTGATTTATATAGGCAGTAAAAAAATATTTAAGACCTGGGATTGTGTAATAATGTGTGTATTGTACCTAGGTACTACAAAATGATGTCCAAAATGGCAGGCCCATAAAGTCTTACAAATAAAAATAAATTATTTTCAGGAATTCGTCTTACTTAATAAGTTCATACCTATTTAGTTATCACTGTTATCAGCGCTGAAATAACGCTCAGTACCTACGCGAAACACTAATACTTACCTATATGTAAATATTAATTGATAATTAATTTACTTATACATTGTAGAAAACAATTATGCAATACTTACTTACTATTAAAAATACTGATTATTTACTTCCAACAATATTAAGGACTAAGTTTCGAATAATTTTCCGATTCGCGACTCTGTTCTTCCCACACTCTGAATGGCATGTACATACCTACATATATACAAAATACCTACGACCTCGGAGATTACACCAATGCGATCCAAAGACGCCTTATCCTGCAATTTAAGAGACAACTCGTACATTGTCACCAATCCGGATCCATACAATGTTGCACATTGCTTCAGACCAATATAGATTTTATGTTGCAGTTGATATTAAAGCATCTAACTTGATATTCATTCGATACTTGGAAATTAATTCGACTTGTTTTATTTTTGTTTTGTTTTCAGACGCAAGCGCATGTTTGTTGGTTTTTTGTGGCTTTGCTGGGATTATTTGGCGTTTGACCCGACGCGACGTAAAAGTGCTCAAGGTGAACTGAGCTAATTTGATTATTGGCATCGTAAATTTCTTTGGTTAAGTACTTTTTGTACAGACGAGGATGTTATGACTGACCTAGTAGATTAAAAAGTCAAATGATTGTAAACACACAGCGCTAAGGCCTAAATCATAATTCCAAGTTGCGACGACGTGTAACCGTAAAATTATTGTATTGAGTGGTTTATACACTCACGTGAATACAATAATTAAATACCTATGTCTCACGAAAGTTTTAATAAGATTATAACTGTAATTTTTTTTCTTTTTTTTAATCTTGTAAAACAACGACAAAGTTAGTTATAAGTAATACTTATAAATTAATTGAGTGGCATATTGTCATAGCGTCTGTGTAATTGACACGTTACCTTTACCTTTTTACGTTATCCGACGCATATTCCCATGTCACGAAGTAACGTGGAGTAGTGTTTTGTTTTGGCACCAGGAATCTCGTCATATTAGAATTTTATTTATTTTTACTTACTGCTACGAGACTAGCTATTAATGTATAAATTATACCACCAGTTAATTTATACCAATCACTGCCAAAAATTGAATAGCTATACAACATTTTCACTATCACAAACACTATGCACACTGTCCACTAACGTTGAACTAAAACTAAAATCTCCACTGCAAGCAGCCTTCTAGTAGAGGTTCATGGTCGATTTGCATCAAAATGGGAATCCCAAGAGCCCGGAAACAATAGGTGATACGACCTACTTTCCAAATGATCCCTTTGTTGGCGACCAACACAAGGAAGCATGGGTGTTTTGATACTTTCTATCCTTTATAATGCTAATAAGACAGTGTTCTTGGAATGTTTGTTTGAAACAGATGAGAAATATTTTTGTTGTTAACAGGGTGTTTTTCAGCCCACGCCATATTGCGCATTTTTAGATGTACAAATTTATTTTACTGGCAACGACAAACTTTTGTTTACTGACTTTGAAAGCCAGTGAATGTCAGTGATATAAACAAAGAGGAAAGACTAAATAGTTATTCCGCAAATTTCAAGTAAATTTTACATAATAAAGCCAAAACTATCCACAATGATGAAAGTCAAGCTTTTTTCAATAGGATTCAGTATTTTTTTCGCAAGATGAGCGAAGGATTAGAAGAGAAGTCCGAATTCCGATAAACAATGTTTTGAATTTGGTTATTGCCATATGAAAGCTGTTTGTAGCGCTACTATTTCCGGGCAGGACCGACACTTATTAGGCTAGGTATATGAATGTGTAATATAATACCTAAATACTTATATAATAATACTTTAAGCATAAAAAAACACACAAGTTTTTGTCACATCCGCCATATTTTAAGCAGCATTTAGCGACAGGTAACCAATTATTACTTTAATAATTCAATGTGGTTACTGTTTTTGCGACAGGATAAAAACATAAAATAGGTTTTAGGGTGAAATATCTAAATATAATAGCAAGACATTTTTTGGTAGGTATATTTTCTTGTCATTTCCTATTACTTAGATGTAGATGCGTTTATTTGATTCAAATATGTATTTTCTAAGGTTTCTTAAAACAACTGTGAAAACGTAGTATATTAATCATTAAATAGTAATAATTAAAGCTGCATGAAACACCGTCTCTACGAAATCATATTTATGTATACATCTATCTACAGCTTACCATAATACCGATTACCGAACTAGCATTCGAGGATCTGTAAGTCACACCAGACGTTTTCAACCCAAAACCGCCCCGACCAATATTCCCGCACGGCAGAAGGCACTTCGAGCCACGTCCTCGTTGTTATGCAAATGAGATGGAACTATTTATACAGATAGACATTCCTAGTAGGATATTCTATTATGAGCACTTGGATATCCACACTTTCTCTCTGCTTGTGTAAGTTATGGGGCAGTTTACACGGACGGGGTTTTTGTAAGCTGAAGTAATGAGATGCGCGGTGTTCAGCTGAGATTTTATCTTATTTGAAGTGTAGGCTGTATTTGTTAGTGAGATAAGTGTCTTCAATAAAGTGTAGATGTTATTGCTGTGTATATAAACAAACAAAACAAGTATTAGGTATACTTACGTACCGTGTACCTACATGAATAATGGTATTCAAGTAGATACATGTATCGAATCATTTCACATATCAATCGTACGATTTTAGCTGTTGCTTATCTTCTTACTCGTAAGCATCTAAGCCACAGCTAAAATAGTAAGGAATAATAATAGCTAATAATAATAGATAATAGGCTTCTTTTAATTTATTAAGTATGTTCTTTATTTCATTCGATTGTAGGTACCTACCTACTCATAAAATAAAGCTTGTTAACTAATAGTAATATAGCTTTTTTACGCAGGCCTGCACATAAGAAAAGTGCTTGTGAGATAATCGAACTGAAAGAAAGACAATATGTAGGTACGTACATAGGTAGGTACCTAGTACCTATATAGGTATGCCTATCATGTCGATTTAAATTACTTAAAAGTAATTTTAATGTTTAGAAGTTATTTTAGTACCTAGAGGTAGCTCAAAACACCGCAAATTTTCCTGAAATCAATAAAATTTTAATTTGAATATATTTTAGCTTTTCAGTTATAATAGGTACTCTGACGTGGCTTCAATAAAGCTACTTAAGTAATAATATAAATACATGACAAACCTAAACTGAAGCGTATTTTCCTTGATATTCTCGGATAAATATCCATCCACGAACTCCATCAACCAACCGGTTAACCTCGGGCAAGCATGCCACATCTACATTAAACCGAAATGAACCAACCTTAATGCTACCAAGCAACGCAAACGTCATACATATCATACGTCTACATAGGCACTTGTACCAATTGTAGGGTGAACGAACCTTTCCATAGCAAACGAATTACTTTGGCGCGGAGTCAATGTCACTCCGTGATGCATTTTAAGCTCACATGGGCCGCGTTGAATGTGAGGTTATGTTTGAAACTGTTCGGGAATGCGCTAAGCGATGACTGTATGGCCTCAGTATGTCTTAGCCGGCCATGCCGCGATGACGTATGCTTACAACTCTATGGCACACGAGACTTGGAACATAACTGCATATAGTTAGATATACATACCGTCCGTCGATGGGTATAGGTAGCGGATGACTATATCTATAGATACTCACATGAGCGCGCAACAAGTCGGTGTACCAGGACTTCCGAAAACACTGCACCTTGCACCACCGCGAGACCTTCGGTCTTGGCACTATCACTCGCGTATCTACGCTCGCGAATGCGGACTGATTTTTTTTCTCGCGTAACGGCCTATTAAACTTGTAGATTTCTATCTCACTCGCAGACGCGATAACATTAGGAGGCGAGACAAAGAAAGGTTGCGGTTTATGGGTTGTTGATAGAATTGGTATCCGCTCCGTAACGTACCGCCGCCGTGTTGCATATTTTTATACGATGTGGCCTTGCAGTGGGGATCAATCATTTTAGATATTTATTTATGTAGGTACCTAAGTAATATTTAAGAAATTCCAAGCCTAATTTCAGCTTAATATTCGGTTTAAGTTGTTCGTATTGTTTTAAAATATTATTTCACAAAACATGACATGAGAAGTCACGAACCTATTTCAGTATATTTATAAACTATACATCTATCACGGTGGTTCATACGAATAACCGAGCATAACGATAACAAAAGCAGATTTAGTTATTCAACACAAATTACCTATACCTAGCATCAATATCGATTCAATATATTGAATCTATCTAATCTATAGATATAGCAATTTGCAGCACATAACGCGTGGCGTGAAGCACTTTGAGGCGGCCTTTGTCCGGCAGTAGACGTCTATTAGATATGCTGTTATGATGAACGCGCGGCGCTATGGCTTTGGAAACTTTCAACTGGTTCCATTTTTATAGGTAAAAAGCCATTGTGGAAGATGCTGACATTAACAAGACCACCAGTTTCTGAAAGTAGGTACATTTTGGTGGTACAAAGGTGTTATTTTATGAATGGTACTAATTTGCACACATCTTCTTAACTTCCACGTGGTGCCCACACCACTTGGAGACTCTACGTTCTCTAAGTTGTAGATAACTATATCCAATTGGAACAAACAATTCAGGCGGGTAGGTTAAACTTCAAAATAATCAAAATAGAGATCGTGAGACGTCGAACACTCGGGTTCGTTCTGTGTTCGGGAAGCTGAAATATCTTCTCGTCCCAAACACAGCTGCAGTGCGTCGCAAGGCGAAGGTTTTTAATCAACGTCGGTTGCCAGTGATGATTGGCATACGCCACTGAGACGCGGTCTTTCACAAAGGGCCTCATAAAAATTCAAAGGTACTCGAAGATCAATGGAGCAAGCTATGCTCGTATAGTCTTTTTTCGTGATCGAATCAGAAATTAGGAGATAGCTCAAACAGTTGCCAAACGTAAGTGGCAATGGCAGTTGGGCCAGAAAGGTTCTCGAGTGGTGACGGTGTACCGGAAGACGCAGCGTGGTACCTACAGCGTGGCTCCAAACAATAAGGTAGACTGACGACCTGATTAGTTCAAGGTTTCACACGACCGATCGTTTTGAAGAACTTTGGGAGAGGCCTTTTTCCTGCAGAGGATGATAATGATCATCATTTCCTTGCCCTTATCTCGTTTACTTAGGGACACACAACAAACTAAAAACGTCGAAGTATATGAAATCAGTTATAAGTTCTATTTCAATTCCCAGACCACTAACACACTTTATAATTTTTTTTCGGATTTCGAGTAAAAATATTAATGAAACCATAAACAAAATCTTGTAATTAATAATAAATAAACACGTAATATGTATCTGCAAATATTTCCAAATTGATCAAATAATGACAACCGTGGTGGTTGTGAGGAATGCAACGTATAATTTCAACTAAATTATACCTTTTATTATTCCTTCTTAAGGAGCATACTCGTATATCTAATTTCTAATTAATAATATCATTGAAATCAGCAACAAATGGTAAAAACATACCTAGGTAATACTTGAATATATAGATGGAACTTTGTACTCGGGACTCAAAATCAACACTTGCAACAAAAAACAACTTTGCTCTCCTGAAGCACAAATAAGTATTGTTAAGGCAGTAGTTATTATATCTCATAACTATTGCAATTTTTTTCTAAAATAAAATGAAGGTTTATGTGTTTTAGTCCGAGTATATGCAGCCTGGTATTTAAAGAGTAAGAGCAAATGAATCCATTGGGTGCAGATTTGTTAGATCGTTTTAACGTATAGCAATTTTGCAACATAGCTTCTTTCTCTGCTTGTTAACTTTGTTATTCACTTTCTGCCATGTAATAGCATTTTTAAAGGTAATATAAGAGTATGTATATGTAGTTTTTCTCAATATTGTAAGTATGTATAATTGTATATTATATATGAATATTATATACGTCAATAAAGCATTAAGCTAACGAAGCTAGTTTTGCCATTTAGGCACCTAACGAACCTATCATACCTTTTACCTACTACTAAATGATGTACGCTGTTAAAAAAATTTAGGGAATTTTACACAAAAGTGAGGGCAACTTTCGTTGCCCTCACTTTTGTGTGTTTTGACATAATTATGTAATTTTACAGAGCTATGTAATTTTACATAAGCAACGATTTTACACATATGTAAAATTACATAAAGAAAATTTTACATATTTGTCAGATATGTAAAATTACATAAACTTAATTTTACATATCTGTCAAATATGTAAAATTACATAAAATGTAATTTCACATATCTGAAACTGTCAGATATGTAAAATAATATTTTATGTAATTTTACATACCTCTTCATGTAATTCTACGATATGTAAAAAACATATTTATGTAATTTTACGTAGACGTTAACTATTTTTACATTTTTTTCGGGACTATTACTGAAATAATATGTGTTTTTTGCGCAGATATTCCATGTAAAACTACATGTAGTTTGTGTATTATTCATGTTTTTTATGGAGAATTTCGAATCGGTATATTTTATACAAATAAAAACGACAATTTCAAAATGTATCTATCAAACGCCTTAATACTCCGCCCAATAATTTAATATATGACACTTAATAGTTATATATATAGTTATATATTTAGTTTTATATAGTTGTTACATTTATCACCTTCATCATAAAGAATATAGTTATATACCTACCTACCTACTTTAGCAGTGGAATTTCCTTTCTTATATATCTGGTTTACTTCACATCACACATGTTTCAGTAGATTATTTGATTTCTTCAAAACCTGTGCACTGATGAAATGAAAATAAAATTCGTAAAATACGAACATTATTAAAGGTATACCTAATGTTGTAAAACAACCGTCTTAAAACTACTATTTCCTCAGAAACTGCATAATTTGGTTACGGGAACGACATTTATTCGGTTTTAACACGCCATTCAACTGTTGTTATGTAAAATCACGTATCTTTCCCTAATTGGCTACGTATTCCCCCTGCATTTCACCCTCAATTACAGACGAAAAGTAATTGAACTATGAAAAGATTAGGTAACACTTTTGAATAAGTACTTACTTGCTTTACAGTTGCATAGTCACTGTACCTAAGGAAAAATTTAAGAGACGTGGGATACGTAAATTTACTTCATACCTATTTTTTATGTTCAGCGTAATGCACAGTTTCAGTTAACTGTATATACTGCCGTCATAACGAAAAAGGGCACATCTAACATTTTTTGTGAAAATTTAAAAAATATATAGACAGATGCGCCTTTTTTCCTCTTTCCGAATATGTAATCTAACTCAATTTCACAAAAAATGTTAGAAGTGCCCTTTTTCGTTATGACGGCAGTATATTTATCTATTGGTAATGTTACCTCAACGTAAAGACGTGATACACGTACCTACACCTACACAGGTGCCTAGATGCGCGTAAGGGTTTAGATGAAAAACTAAGATGAAATGTTAAATATTACACAATTTCACGAAATATTTACCAGAAAAAGCGGTCTAAGTAAATTCTCGATTACGGAGAGTTCGAAAGGTCGAGAATTAAATAAAAACATCTTGAAAATTACTTGGACACCAATCTAACGAATACTAAAAGTTACCTCACGACAAGGCCACAACCGTCAGAATTATAACGCCAAAAGATGTTTAGGAAATATAGGCGACGCCCACAGCGCAGCCGTACATCTTGCTTTATATCGTCTCGGCTAGCATTGGAGAGCAGACCATCAAACGCCGTTATGGCCCCCGGACGTGCGGCTGGAGCGCCGCCGACAGGGATGGAAATATACGTTGAACAAAGGCCACAGCATATTTTTGCGCTTTTATTATTTGCTACATAAACAAACATTCGGATCGAATGCGCGGGCGACACTTTGCCAAGTTTACGGATAATGCTAGACTCCATGCCATGCGTCTAGACACCGCCTTTATATTTCGTCTGCTGCATAGGGATATATTTTATGACATTTATACACAGAAACTTTGTTTCAGACTTTTCATTATATGCTATTCAGTGACCCATTTACGATGTACCTACACTCTAGTTATTAAATTAGGTAGCTAAAAACTAATTAAAATCTTTAATATCTAGAAAATAAATATTATCTAGTTTTACCTATCGGATTTTAATAACTGTGTAAAATGAGTTTCGTACGTGGTACCTGTGTTTTCCAGGATTATATCGTACTTATTAGATATACCTATCTCTGTATCTATAAATAGTTAGTTACATATCAACAGCTACTACTTTTCCGATGAGGCTTCTAATTAATTACTTCCCACGTTTTCGGCTACATAAGGCAGGCAATTTCTTATGTGGCGAATTTTACTTTAATTAGCCAACCTTTCAGTGTTTCAGTACAAAAGGGTACCAATAAATTGAATCTCACACTCGTATGCGCTCAAACGGGGCTTTTTATTTACATTCGTCCAAATTGAATCCTTGGTTCCGCGCCAAGAGGAAGCTCGTTCACATATCAACCCGGGGAGGGCGAGGAGGGACAAGATTCGATTTGCCTAATAGCCGGCGTGAGGGAGGCGCACTCAATTACGTAGAGTGAGTCGAGGTGTCCCGGAACACTCTGTACATAATTACATTATCTGATAAACGGTTAGGAGAATTTTCCTCTCTATTTTCTTTTTTCCAAATTTACGGCGATGAATTTTTATTTTTAACAGGCTGGAAGTGCCAGGTCGGCCATATTGTCGCGCCTTTGGTGTTTGGGAATTTTTAATGGAATTTATTAGGCGGCGTTGTGTTTATTTTTTGTGAGTTAAACATATGAAAGGCGATAATTTGTTTAGGTTATTTTTGTAAACAGTCCCATGTATGCATTACTTTTGTACTAGGGCTACGTAAGCTACATTAGTTTTAGTACGTGCATTATTTTTAATACGTGGACTATAGATGGTTTTCATAGTAGGTACTTACTTATATGCTGGTTCTTTTATTCACATTCAATTTCAGTCTTTTTAGGGTTCCGTAGCCAAATGGCAAAAAACGGAACCCTTATAGATTCGTCATGTCTGTCTGTCCGTCCGTCTGTCCGTCCGTATGTCACAGCCATTTTTTTCCGAAACTATAAATGCTATATACTGTTGAAACTTGGTAGGTAGATGTATTCTGTGAACCGCATTAAGATTTTGATGCAAAAATAAAAAAATAATAATAAATATTGGGGGCTCCCCATACTTAGAACTGAAACTCAAAATTTTTTTTTTCATTATACACATACGTGTGGGGTATCTATGGATAGGTCTTCAAAAATGATATCGAGGTTTTTAAAATATTTTTTTTCTAAACCGAATAGTTTGCGTGACAGACGCTTCCAAAGTGGAAAAAAGTTGGTCCCCTCCCCCCCTCTAACTTCTAAAATAAGAAAATGAAAAATCTAAAAAAAACATATGATGTACATTACTATAAAAATTACCAACGAAAATGATTTTGAACGAGATCTAGTAAGTAGTTTTTTTTTTAATATTTTAATACCTAACTTTGCACCTAATTTATATGGGGCTATACATACCACGTGCAAACTTAACTTAACCACTTAGGGATGGAAAGTGTTTGTACACGGAACCCTCGGTGCGCGAGTCCGACTTGCACTTGGCCGGTTTTTTTATGAGATTTCATGTAATCTTGTGCCATAATGGTGGGTTTATCTACCTATATTTTGAGCAATAATTGAATAGGTTACCAAAGAAAATAAGTTTGTACCTAAGTAGCCATGTTCAACTCAACTTATAGTAGGTATATTATGTGTGAAGATTTTCAGTATACTGACGGTTTTTATATTTGGTGGTGAATATCATAAGTTGATGACAAATTGTGTAGGCACAATAAAATGTACCTATAAATATAAAAAATAAATATCAAATAAATACACAAATCTATAGGTATCTAATCCCAAACTAAGCAAAGCTTGTACTATGGGTAACTAGACGACGATATACATAATATATAAATACATATAGATGACATCCATGACCCAGGAACAAATATTCGAGTTTATCACACAAATATTTGCCCCGGCCGGGATTCGAACCCTGGACCGCCGGCTCAGTAGGTAATATTAAATAAACTTTTGTAAACTTTATCAAAACTTTAAATATTACCTTAACGGTTAGTAAATTCTTAGGTATGTAATATTATTTAAAGTAAGTAAGTAGGTTTAAGTTTATTTTTTATTTTTAAAATATAATAAATATTAAAAAACAAGTACGCAATTTTAATAAAATTACGGATCAATAATTTAAAATGTTAATAAAACTACTATAGCTTGTTCGAACAAATTACACTTTAAAGATACTTAGGTACTTTAAATAATTATTTTTTTAAATCTGTCCAGCCGTTTTTGAGTAATCGGCTAACATATGGAATATTTGTCCTCGAGTGTAGGCAACTTTGATGAAACTTTCCTTTCTTTATTCATAAGGTTTTATAACCGATTCAGATTTCATCCTACTTATGTGAACAAAGTTCGGGCGGAATACTTAATGCAAAGGCTAACATACCCATAATGAGCGAACCAATAACACTAAACCACTGACTTCATTGCTGCTGCATATTTACTTACTTTATATCCAAGTCCACTGCAACATTGTTGCCTTAACATCACTGCTTAAGATATCAGGCCAGCAAAAATATCAGGTGTAAAATTGACCATATTTTATAGTAATTGTTGCCGATGCGCTCAAGGCATTTGGACGGCCCCGATTAAGGTTCAATACCACCAATGGTAATCCAGTTTTTTAAATTATATACCTACTCCAGGTGGTTCAACGTACATAGTAACTAGGAAAGACTTCTAAAGTGGTTGATTAAGTATATATTATAATATGAAGTTGTCTCGGTTCGGTTCGTTTATATGCTAATGAGAGGGATAGGCGGCTCGCTCCAGAATAACCGGTACTTACCTAGACTCAAGCGCAGCGACGGAAACCAAGCAAATGTGAATCAAATGGAAGTCCCTATTAGATTGCGCGAAGATCTATTTTTGTTTGAGCATGATGTATTTGCGTTTTCTGTACCCACGCTTACCATGAGTTTACAGTGACAGTACTCGCTAGCGACAGCGTAAACGATTTGGAGAATCTACAAAGTAAGCGCTACTCTGTAGGTACTATTCTCCATACAAATCATTTACGCTATCATTAGCGAGAACGGTCACGTTAACTCATGATTCAGGGCACTGTATACACGCGTACCGCTCTGTACGTAAGTTCTAAAAGTACTTTTAGGTAGGTACCTACATTTGAGTTGAATATTCAGATAGGTGTAGTATGTTACTAAATATCACATTAATATATTTATTGTTGTTGCGATATATTTATTGTACTTACTTAATATATTTTGAATTCGTTTATCAGCAAGTCCTGATTAGGCTTTATCTGCGTTATTCAAATAAGTGACTTTAAAATTAAGTGATCCTCGAATCTTAATTGTTCGCCAGTAGCTTATTAGGCAGAGAGCTTTTAGATTAAATTAATTATTATACACGATCACTTATATTGAGAATCTCAATATGTAAGTATAGTGTAAAGTAGGTATATATACCTAATATCATAGCCATTTTTAAATAACGGTCCTTTTTATCTTTATCTCAATTGAATAATTTAAAGACCTATTTTGATGTTCATCTTATAGGTAACGCTTTTAACGCATTCACTGCCACCGACGCATATATGCGTCACCGTGACTTTCACCCTGTGCCATCGACGCACAGACGCGTTCATACTATTTAGTGACTTTCACCCAGTGCCTTCGACGCACATATGAGTCCTGAATTTTGGAATGTTCTACTTATGACTAATATTTTCATCAGAAGATAATATGTAAGTAAATGCCCCAAATTATACATAATATCGTCACTACTTTGAAAAAATTACAATTATAATCGATGTTAAAGGTTTAACGTGATTAAAGAATATAAAATATTGATTACCATGTTTTAGTCCTTTTGTTAGAATAATTACCAAGTTCCAATGCGAACAAACCAATGTCAAATTAGTATGAACTCATATGTGCGTCGGAGGCACTGGGTAATAGTCGGTTGAACTCACATATGCGTTTGGGGCACACAGCAAAGTGCGGCACCTGGCGAATGTCCAGAAAAAGAGGGTGGCAGTGAATGCGTTAAAGCATAAAAATTAGCTGACAATTTGCACTTGCTGTCAAATTGGTTCACTAAATCATTATAGAGTTATTTTTCGCCCAATGTTCCATTTCGCAGAAGTGCCATTTCGTAGAAGACATTAGGTACGTATTCTCTGAAACCGTCAACTACCTATTTGGGATTGTTATAAAACAAACCACACGTAACCTAACTTAATCAATAGGATGATGTTTGTACGAATTATGGAAAATGTATGACCACAGAGGAATAAAAATTATGCGAAGTGAAAATTCGGGGAAGTAACCCTTAATTTCTCCAACCGCTTCGCTTGTCTGGAGAACTTTGTCTCAGTGGACGAGATCAACGACGGGCTAGTGGAAACTGTCCACACGGTAGGGTCTAAGTTTTTCAGACCCCGCCGTAAAGATAGACCTCAGAAATTGTCTGATCGAACCTTAAACCTCATGGCTGAACGACGCTCGCTACAGTTGCAGTCTCCCGATGACGCGAGGTCATATAGGCAGCTTAATAGACGTATATCGAAGTCCTTGCGACATGATCTGCGGCTCTTTAATACGAACCGTGTTAAAGAGACCATTGAGCAGAACAAAGGCTCCAAAGTGTTCGCAAAGGACAAGTCTATTGGACAAAGCCAGCTGACCAAGCTGAAACGGGAAGATGGCAGCATAGCGTCGACCAAAGCAGAGGTTCTAGGCGAGATCGAGAGGTTCTATGGTCAGTTATACACTTCAGTCGCAAAGCCCGTTGACAGCTTGGTAGGCGATCCAAGAGCCAAGCTGTCCCGACATTATACCGAAGATATCCCGGACATCAGTCTGTACGAGATTAGGATGGCCCTGAAGCACCTTAAGAACAACAAGGCGCCGGGCGAAGACGGAATCACCTCAGAGCTTCTGAGAGCGGGTGGAACACCGGTACTTAAGGTCCTCCAGAAGCTCTTTAATTCCGTCTTGTCCGAGGGCAAAATGCCTGAAGCATGGAATAGAGGCGAGGTGGTACTGTTCTTCAAGAAAGGTGATAAAACCCTATTGAAGAACTACAGGCCCATCACGCTTCTAAGCCATGTTTATAAGTTGTTTTCAAGGGTCATCACGAACCGTCTCGAACATAGACTTGATGACTTCCAGCCTCCCGAACAAGCCGGTTTCCGAAGAAGCTATAGTACCATAGACCACATACATACGCTGCGACAAGTTATACAGAAGACTGAAGAGTATAACTTGCCATTATGCTTAGCGTTTGTGGACTATGAGAAAGCCTTCGATTCGGTGGAAACATGGGCGGTGCTCGAGTCACTTCAGCGATGCCATATTGACTATCGGTACATTGAAGTGTTGAAGTGTTTGTATAGTAACGCCACCATGTTGGTCCGAGTTCAGGAGCAGAGCACAAAGGCCATTCCATTGAGAAGAGGCGTAAGACAGGGGGACGTTGTGTCCCCGAAACTGTTTACGGCCGTTATGGAAGACGCCTTCAAGCTCCTGGAATGGCAAGGACTTGGCATCAACATCAATGGCGAATACATCACTCACCTTCGGTTTGCCGACGACATCGTAGTCATGGCAAAGTCGATGGAGGAACTCAGCATGATGCTCGATGACCTCAATCGAGTTTCTCAACGGGTGGGCTTAAAAATGAACATGGACAAGACGAAACTCATGTCAAATGCCAAGGTTGTGCCCATCCCAGTCTCTGTTGAAAACTCGGTACTCGAAGTTGTTGACTCATACATCTACCTAGGACAAGTGGTCCAATTAGGTAGGTCCAACTTCGAGACCGCCGAATCCAACTCGGCTGGGCAGCGTTCGGGAAACTACGCAATGTCTTTTCATCCGACATACCTCAGTGCCTCAAGACGAAAGTCTTCAACCAATGTGTGTTACCAGTGATGACTTACGGCACCGAAACGTGTTCTTTCACTATCGGCCTCATCTCAAAGCTCAAAGTCGCTCAACGAGCAATGGAGAGGGCTATGCTCGGGGTGTCTCTACGTGATCGAATCAGAAATGAGGAAATCCGTAGACGAACTAAAGTGACCGATATAGCTCACCGGATTAGCAAGTTGAAGTGGCAATGGGCAGGCCACATAGCACGCAGAGCAGATGGCCGATGGGGCCGTAAAGTGCTCGAGTGGAGACCTCGGACCAGCAAGCGCAGCGTAGGACGTCCACCTACAAGATGGACAGATGACCTTATAAAGGTCGCCGGAAGGCGCTGGATGCAGGTCGCTTCCAACCGGTATATATGGAAGTCCAAAGGGGAGGCCTATGTTCAGCAGTGGACGTCCTATGGCTGAGATGATGATGATGATGATGAACCCTTAATTTGACAAAAAAAAACGAAGGTCGCTAGTTCAAGCCTCGTTAAGGTAGAATAGAGCAAACAATTCTCGTTCGAAAAAAAATAGGAAAAGATGGTCAAAGAGTGTGTTTATCCTGGCGAACATTGTCAAATTACCTAAGGGTTTCATTCGAGAAAAAATAATTCTGCGAATGCAGTATACCCGTCAAATTGTATACTATACATTATCAGCTATTTTTGATGGTGACTGTAATGAGAATCGATCGGACCCTCGTTCGAGTTTCATCCAATCCAATTACAGAGTGCCAACAACAGAGCTGTTTACCTAACCTAAATGGACTTACATGATCTAGCTACAGCATAGCGTATTCGGCTTAGAAAGAAAATAATAGTGCATAATATAGTAGGTACTTATGTGTAGTATTAGGCATCACATTCAACTAAGTAGGGTGTGAGATTTTTTAAACTAAATTTTTAATATTACTAATCTTGGTACCTACCCACAGCTCGACTAATATTTACTGGGGGTGGGTGTTAGGTAAAGCTAATAAAGCTAAGCTATTTAATTTTAACCTATCTATTCCCTCACGAAAAGGTTATCTATAAGAAATTGGTCTATAGTCCTATAGTGGGAAGAAGGTTTTTGATTTTAGTCAGTCTAATTTATGTCGTTTTACCTACATCTTTTTTTATATTCCGCATTATATTCTTGATTTGATTAGATGTACGACTCTACGTGTGCCTCTCCGTTATCTTACCATCATACTACCTATTACTTACCACGATCGTCACTTACTCCACACGCAGACTGCATTCGTTTCTTGTTCTTCGTTAATTCTTTACGGCGTCATTTACAATCATCCCGCGAGATGGCGACGATTCCTATAGTTTCGAGCCACTTTTACGCTTAAGGACGAAATTAATTTGCATCTTTATACCAATAACTTGTTAACGCGTCCGTTGGTAAGCATACTAAAGTGGTACCTACGTTTTGCTTGAAAACATCACATATTATTTAAAAAATTATATAGATCAAGTGATAAATTGGGTAGTTTTCTAGGTAAAAAAATGTTACTAGTCCGTCAGTTATATAGATTATCAAATTGTTAGAAACGTATTTTTATTTTCTCAATCAAACACAACAGAGATAAAAGCGCATCATAAATTCTGACGTGGGGGCTAGTGACGTCACGCCTTGCTAAAAAAAATTGCACTTTTTTTACTGATGTACTCATTTAAAATTTTCATGATGTTCAGGCATAAAAATCTCTGTATCAGCCCCCGCACAGGTAACGCCCAAGTGGTACCTATAAGTACCTACCTACATATCTACTATTAGGTACGCGGCACGCTGGGTCGGGTAGCCATCGAGTAGGTACCTAGGTACCTAATGCGAAATGCCAAATACGTAATATAATATCTCATACTTAGTCAAGTTAGTCACTAAGTACGTACACTGACTTTTGCCAGTCATATCCGCGCTCACAGCTCATCGTCGTAGGAGTCCTACTTGAAGTCACTGTCATCGGACCCGAAGAAGAGGACATCATCGTCATCATGTTTAAAGCCTGTCTGTTATATAGTAACGCTTAATTTGAAATAAATTAGATTAATATTATTTTAAATGTAGCTACTTACATACCTAGGTATCTTATATGTTTCATGTCATAGGGGGAATACGAGGAAACGGATCGCCTTGATTGAAAGCGATTACCGTCGCCCATAGACACCTGTACCTAACACCAGAGGAATCACAAGTGCGTTGCCGGCCTTTTAAGTCGTATCGGTCCGGAAATACCACAAGCGACAAATCATTCCACAATGGAGTTGTGCGAGGCAGGAAATATCTAGAAAAACTCACAGTTTTGGACTACCAACTATGTACGTGGTGAGGATGAAAGAATTGTCGCGTAGAGCGATGGCGGAAAGATGCAGCAGGGATCAGTCCGAACAATTCCTCGGAGAACTCCCCGTTATACCTATAAGCGGTAGAAGGTGCAGAGGCTATATCTCTACGCAGCACCTGGACTGGAATCCTAATCTGGAACCAAAACTCAATTCTACCTTTTAGGCTTCAAAATTTAATTTTGAATTCCGGAATCTACTTATCATGACCACATGCCAAGTGTACCACGATTCTCGATGACCTAATGATATTCTTGATATCAAAATGCGATTTCCGAAAAGCATACTTACCTAATTAAATGGTAAAGTAACACTGAAAATAACAGTACCTTACTCTGTAAAATAATAATAATAAATAACACCAGCACACGGCGCGCGTCGTCAGGCGAGGTTCCTCTCTCTGCAGCCCTAACCACCGGTAGCCTGGGCCCTGCCCCGCTGCTGGGGGCACCCTAGGTTAGGTTTTTTATAATGTATTTCTATATTTTGTAATTTCTTTATTGTATTCTACTTTTGAACTGTATTGTAAATGACCTAACCGAAAATAGAAAATACATAGATAGGTGATAAAGTGATAATAAATAAATACCTACTTAATGAGAATAATTAATAAATCAATTTATACTTACCTACTTATTACTTACTAGCGTCTCTGTGATACTTAGACCTCGCCTCGCGAGTTTGTTTCGGAAGTAAATGACCTAAGACTGAAAATAAAGAAAGGTGATAGTAAATAAATAATAAGAATAATAAAGAAAACATTTATACTACTAGCGTCTCTGTGATGTACTTAGACCTCGCGAGTTTGTTTCGAAATGGCTGATATTCGTTTTTTTTTACATTTTTAACCCCCGCATCTGTCATATCCCATATCGGCGGTCCTGGGTTCAAATCCCGGCAAAAGCAAATATTTGCGATATACCTACTCGAATACTCCAGGGTCATGGATAGTTTTTTATGTACCTACTTTAGGTACATATAATAGCTTGTATTTTCTATCTACGTAAGTATTTCGCTGAAATGCTGACGCTTCGCGCGCTCGGTCAATAATCTAACATTAGAATAACTAGTTTTCGAGCAGAGGCCATGATTCCAGGAAAATGTTGACGGTGCGATACGAGATCCTCTTGGCTCTTAATATATAAGTAGGTAAAAGGCCATTGCTACAACAGCGCCATCTTTCGGGGAATGTATGTACTTAACTATTTATCTAAGAATATGTTCGTGTTCACATCACGCGAAAGGGACTTTGATTTAGAGACGAAGCTTCGTATCAAATTGGGAAAACTTGTTCACTGGTACGGTAGCTGGATGGGTTTTGAAATTGTATTATCTCGCGTACGAAATAGCGACTTAGGTTTATTATGTGTAATCGTAGATACTTCATAAAGTATATATTTAAGTCCGATATACCTACGTTTTGATTGGTGTTTCATTTTTCAACCCCGCATAATTTCCGAGATTGAGGATTTCCGTGAAACAAACTAGGTACTTTTTTTTCCCGGACCTCAAACTACCTAAGGTATCTCTATACTAAGTGGTCCGTTTTAAGCGTACAGAGTTATAGTGATATTTTCATTTTTATAATACTTACTTACTAGGCTTACATCAACTTTTTCGAAATAAAAGCTGTTCTAATATTTCCTCTCCCGGGATTCATAATGTCTCCATAATTAATAGATATACAGCAGGGATGTTTGGAATTAAATTTATTGGATAATGAAACTTAAGTATTTTTTTTATTTTTCTCGATATTGCTCAATTAAAATTTTCTTCACAGGAAAACTGTTTTTCACGCAGGTCTTAGGTACATATTCGTTGAAGTTTCTGCTTCAAATCGAGAATAAATGATATGATAAAACTAATGACATCGAGATCATCGAATGTTACTGACTTAAACAAAAAGAATATTAAATATTCCACAAATTTTATTAATTTTTGCGTAATAGAGCCAAAATCATCAACAGCGATACAATATAGATCTTCAAATGAGTTTTAATATTTATTTCGGAAGAATGAAGGATTTAGTAGCATATAGCAGTAGATAATTTGAGTCCCGGAAAAGAACAAAAGATACTTTTCATCCCGGAAATCATCTTTTAAAGGGGTGAAATGGGGGATGAAAGTTAAGCACTATACACCGATGAACCAGTCAGTATAACAGTGCCCTATACGCTCTTATGTACCTACTATATAGATGGCGCTGACAGTAATGACAGCCAAATAACTTATTTCATACAGACGAATTCGCGGGCAAAAGCTAGTATAAAATATAAGTAGGTACATAGAGACTTCTGGCTGGAAGTTGGGTATCGGGGTGATAGGAGGTCACTGCCTAAGTCCCATGAGTAAGAAATTAGAATTAGCATAGCTATCAGAACTCTTTTATTTATTTATTTAATCTTTAATGCCCAAAAGAAAACTTATCGTACAAAAGGTGGACTGCCATGGATGCCATGTGGCGATGTTTTTTTGCGAAAACATGGGTAAGAAAGTTTACGATGTGTCTCATGTTGTACCTCCTAAACAGGTGGACAGGTTTTTCAGGATGAATAGCTGGTCAATATAATCGTTGCAGTCGTGTAAAGCCTTTTGTTACAGATGTATGTTTATCGTGTCAGTAATTAGGTACTAATTGATTTATTTAACTGTACGCTTATGTTTACTTTTGAGCGACTGGTTATTTTTGCCCACATTTCGCCTTTCGCAAAAGTCAAGGTCCATGATCTATCGTAGTTAATGACCAATGTCGTAATACTAGGCTGCGGGTTGGTTGGCTTAACTTGGGTAGCATTTCCATTTTCTAATTGTGTGCGTCTTTGAATGCCAGATTCAAAGTCCACCCTTAATCTTCTGAACGCCACAGTGGGTTACAAAGATTGTATCAATTTTATGTTTAACAGCACAAGATAAGCGTTACGAGATAATTTGCACTGTACTATGCAGTACTTCGTTTCTTGCCTGACGTTTGAGGCAGTTTTCTTTTAGTGGGCTGGGCGCTTAAAAGGTTAATTGTGTTTTCGACACCTCAAAATTATATTGTTACCGAGTTTAATATCGTTATGTTGATTGGTTTGTATTATTTGTCGATTCGATTGCCTCAGCGCCACCTGTCTTGCTCGCACGGTATCGAAAGGAAAGTGACAGGTAGTATCTGTCGCGCGACAAAGAGTCGCGAATTACAGTTATGCTAGAGGACCTGTAGTCGAATGGAAAATTAGACTTATTATGATTTTATTCAAAATATCAGCCAACCTCATGAGATCACTGTGAAAATCCAACAAAAAGACTTAGCAAACAGGGTAACAAGCAAATCAAAAAGAATCCAGGACACGACGAAATATTTAATTTTTTCCCCTTTCATACATTCTTTTCTAAATTCGTCATAAAACTGTCGAGAGCACATTCATTTTATTTTTAATTATTACATTATACTTAACAAAACCTCACATTTTCTGGCGCGATTAACTACATTAATTTAACTGTACAGTAATATTACGAGACCTTTATTTATTACAAGGTATATTATATTTTATGTTTTAATATAATAGTAGGTAGTAACTACTGAAAATGCTGAACGTTTGAATGTATCAGAGAAGCGGTGTGAATGAAAATAACATTTTGCCTGAATAACTTTTTCTGGCATTAAACAGTTGACGATTTTTAGAATGTATACTTGAAAATCTATTTCGCTGAAAACCTTTTAGGAAAATATGGGTTTCATACAAAAGTAACAATCTATCGTTATAAAAAAAAAAAGTTGGTAGTATACTGACTTTGTGGTTTAATTTTTCATTCAAAGTTATTCAGACACAATTCAAGCACCTACTTATAAAACATTAACTTTTCTCTTAATCATTTATACAGGACATGAGCTAAGTCGTTGTTTCGTTCTATATGTAGGTAGGTATGCAGGTACAGGCATCATTGAGATGCCTTGCAATAAAAATAGAAATTCGGTTACCTAGACGAGGTCGCCCATTTGTACAAAAACACCTAATTTATTTTATTCACTACAAAATTACGACAATACAGATTTATTAGATCAGAGTACTAAGTTTACAATAAAACATTTATTACATATATAATAATTATACTCGTTTTGTAAAGTAGGAAAGATGTCGGTAGCTAAGAAGTATTACGATATTATCCTAAAACTGGGATGATTCTCTTCGTAGATATTTGTTTACCTTACAATATTTGGAAAATTATTTCGTTATTTATACATAACATAGGTACATTTTAACATGAGAGCAAGACACGATGGAAAACATTAAACATATGGTTGGTAGTCACAATAATGTATTAAATAAATAATAAAATATTTAACTAAAACAAAAATAAAAAGTAATAAGACAGGCTAAAGCGAACAGTACAATTAATCAATAGAGGACAATATTAATGCACTTGCCCATATCACCTAATTTTAATTGATTATAACATCAACTTCAATATTTTAAAAAGTCATAACAGTAACTTAATGTATAATTCTACTGGAACCGAGTTAAAGCTTTGTCAGAAATCCATAATTTAAATAACAAAATTTACGATTTATGAGATAAGAAATTAAACATTAATAAATATTTGATCATGTTACGGTCTCTATCCTTGCCTAAGTAAAAAATAAATAGAGGATTGTGACAATTAGTCGGTAATGCGATGCTAGCTGCCCTGGTGCACTGCTGCCGAGGCCTAGACCCTAGGGCATGAGGCTTGAGCTGCCTGCGTCTAGCCGCCGAGGATTCAACAATTTGGTAACGAAACTAAAAAGAACACCCGAACAGCAATACGAATACAACAATAAGCAGTCTCACAAAATATTTATACAAATTAAATTTTCAATAAACTATCTAGAAACTATAATTCATCGGTGACGTCTTTAATATTCGTAATTCGTAGATACTTAAATAATTTCAAATACATTATTAGCGCTACACTAGACATTATTAATATCAGGAATCGTTATCTACTCACGTACTTAGTCTCGTTACAATTATCGAACATAACTTCGTAATTTAATACTATACACAAATCGACAACACATTATGTTACTAGAGTACGAGATTCTCTGGGACCGTGGCGCGCCGGCGCGCCCTCACCGGCTCAGCGTCCAGCGTGCAACTTCCAACGGTACACTGCATAGGTAACGAACATGGACGTAACAATCTCTCGGAACCTTTAAGTACAAGTCACTTCCACACTGGTCCTATGGAACTGTCCCTGCTTCATTTAACTGGCTATACCGTGGTGAAGGGGGTAAGTCCCAGAGAAAGGCGCGGGTCACTGATGATGTTTGGCGGGAGGGGCGTGATGCAGCGCAGAGTGGTGCGGCGCGAGGTGGTGCCCCGTGTGGTGGTTGTGGTTGTTTGCGTTCGAGTTGTTGTTATTATTCTGCGCCGCCTGCGCCGCTTGCCTCTGAGAATTCTTCTTGTTCTTCATTCGCCGGTTCTGGAACCATATCTTGACCTGCCTCTCTGTGAGGTTCAGGTTTCGCGCGAGCTCCCACCGTTTTTGTTTCGAGACATATGCGTTGAAGAGGAACTCTTTTTCTAACTCGAGAGTCTGGAACTTGGAGTAGGGTTTGCGTTTTTTGCGCACCGTCACTTGCCCGGTCCAGTCCAGCGGGTTCGAGGAGCCGCAGCCGACCCCGACGCCTACTGACATCGACAGGGAACCTGCGCAAAAGTAAATCATATTTTAGTTTATCCAAATAAACAATTAATTGATAATATTATTAAAACTATCGTGAGGCATCTTTAATAATATAGACGGTTTAAACTCACGTAAAAATACGGCCAAATGTCAGGCCATTCCTGTCAATTTTTACGTGAGTTTAGACCGTTTATATAATTATTAAACAATTCATTACTCTAATATAACGTACTGTCAGCATCAGAAGTAGCTAACAATTTTGACTACTGGCGTATGTCACATTGCTACCTTTGATACTGACTGTACAGACTTATATAATATCGGCGTAGTTATGTCGAACACATAAATATATTTTGGCACGATTCTTCGCAATAGGGTTCCAGCAAACAGTTCCAAGAACATGCCACATATTTTTAGCCCCTCTAGAACGTGTTAGTTCCAATGCATTCTGAGCTTTACGACACAATTATGGAAGTGAGAATTCAAAATCCAAATAATCTATGAGTTCGTTTGCCAGCAAAATTTTAATCAACTGTGAAGTAGGGCAATTCGCGAGCGGTGGTCGTGGGTAGAGTACGAGTTGTATTTAACAAGCTATTTCCATACAGCATTCATAGAAACAATAGCTGGCCGGCGAATAGGCGTTAGAAGTTAGATATAGCACGATTTATGTCAGCGGTCCCTTTGATGAGATCACCGCCGTAATATTGTATGCAACCCGCGACCTTCTCTATACCCGGTGCGTGCAATAGCTGCACTATTTCCTATTATGCTGAACGGTCCTCTGCGGACGTTGCGAAATGGATGCCTCATTGTCTTGCGGACGACTGCGAAAGTTGCTGGCGTAATGCGAGGCTTAAATGAGCGACTTACATAAAATATTGGTGAGTGAATGCTCAGTTCACAGGAGAATTTCTGAAACTGATACTTTTTAATGTATTGTTCAGTTTAGAAATCTACGTGCACACATTCTGAAGTAAAGCTAATTAAGCTCATTGTTTCCGTAGCGTATTTGTTAACGGTTTTATTTAGCTTGGCTTGTATTAGATAGATACTCGTAAGAACTCTTGTCATTTGGAAACACATAAAAAAAATGTTGACCAACGCCAAGTGATATTAAATTTAGCTTGTTACGATATGATAAAAGATGCATGTCAAGAATTGAATATCCAAATTATATTAGAACAAGCATTCAAAAACTAGGAAAGTATACTTAATCTTACTTAAAGAGCGATATCGAGCTCATTACGCTGTCGTCATTTTTACTGCACAATGAACGCAGGAATAATATGATATAAAAATGGTCTATGACCTGCAACAAGTTTTGGCTGCTTTCTTATCAAATTTGGCTCACTTCTTCACGTTTGTTTTTCCGGCTACTTCCATAAAACTAACGTAACAAATTGCTAAATTATTCAAGAGACTGTGCTACTCAACCAAGCATTAGCTGTACCGAGTTGCCGACATAAAACTGCCCTACCACAACTTTTATAAGTGCGGCGTAACGCTATGAAGCACATTTTTGTTAGTAATGTTCTGTTTAGAGATGTTGCCATTCTCGAGAACCAATTTGCGTGGGGAAAGAATGTTCTCGAAAACCTTTCCCATACAATTCGGGAAACGTTATCGAGAACGGCACCTCTCTATTTCTCTCTAGTTCTATTCAAAGTACCCTGGTTAAAATGATTCTGCTTAATGCATCTGAATAAATGAGTCTAATGATTTTAATGACCAGTAAACCTAACTGAACAAATTGGGTCAATCAGTGAAGAGTGTGTGTGGTCGCTGTCAAAAAACAAATTAATTAGTATGATCTACTCTAAAATTACTCATTGCTGCCGAAAATTTAACGCTGAGAGTCCGCATTGTCTAATTTGAATGGAAGTTTTTCATACGGTTTTATTTTGCTTTCAAATCTTGCATTAGCTTTATTTATCAGTTAGGTAGATGTCTTTTTATTGTGTAGTTTCTATGCACTATTTTCTCTAATAATTTTACGCTACTATTCTACTAATAATAAGCAATCATTTTATTATACATCTCATTCACAAAGGATAATAAGCTTTTCTATAAAAGTAATTGTTCCAATAGGCAAGTTTATTACAGAACGCCATCTACCGGTGGATAGCTAAGTTAGCTAAAGAGAGCTTTGAATAAAATGGGACCCTATCCTACTTTATGTCAAAGTAACAGGTTACCCTGGTAGTATAAAAAAAACGATTAATTCAGTGTTGCTATGTAACGGTCTTGATTTTAACATACAATGAGAATATAATGTATATACATTTTTGATATTAATTTGAAAAAAATAAAAGCTTAGAGGTAATACCTTTCATTCCTTTCATTTTATTATTTATTAATTTTATTGAATTTATCAAGTCACTTCCAGGCTTGACTTTCCGTGTAAACAGGCGATTGTTTAAAGAGAACATAATGACAAGTCGACTTGTCAATTATGAGGGGCCGAGGTAGCGATCAGTGGCGATAGTGGCAGTAAAAGTGCGGGTTCTTCGCCCATAAAACTTTACCTACCCGACCGCGGGCTGCCCATTCCAAGATCCTCTCGGAGAAAACTTCATTTGTAACACAATGTAATTGAGTCGAAAATCCACTGAGCTTAGTTTACTCGGCTATTTTGTACTGTAGAAAGAACTTATGAAAATTAATGACATGATATTCTTAAAAAATAAGTACCTTGAGTGAAAACTGTCGTTGTGAAATAAACCGTTGTCATCTATAAAAAGAAGCACGTGTATTACTACCGCGATTACTAACGGTGCCATTTCTCAAACCGTTTACTAAGCCGTAAATTCACAAATCAAAGTCAATGTCAACCTCAGGTGGCCGTAAACATACAATCATAAAGTGACGCGAACACTCGTATAACTTTTTCAACAATTGTTTCCTTTTAATGGGCCATTATATGCGCGTTTTACGCAAAATTATGTCAAGTTACACCTCTGCCGTAACAGTGGTGCGATAAACCCATCTTTATGGTTAGGTGGCGATCGAAAGTGAACTAGCGGCCGCTTTATGAATGAGGCCTTTTTATTGCTCTCATAGTATTGACATGGCCTTTCCCGTAATTACTCTACTACTTACTGCCGCGATTTCGGAAAGAAACCAGTAATATTGCATGTCTATGAATGTCGTCGCGGTTTTATGATATCGTAAAAGTGATATAGGTCTGTAGGAGACGCAATGAATCAACGGCATGCAAGTCGACGCATCCGTCTCGCTCGCACCTAGTTTTTATCGTCTCATCAGCGAGTAATGTGTTTATTGTAGCAATATTTCGTTTATTGCTCTTCAAAGATCGGTTTATTGTCTCGAAGCGCAGGTAGGTATCGTGTTTATTTATTAGTTATACATTTTTATTGGCGCTTTATTTTACGTAAACTTTAATTTATTGTCGGTTGTATAGCGCCACCGTTGTACATTGCCTATAAAACGGTGCTTATGGTTCGTTTTTAAACATTTGTAGCACGTGTTTCGTTCATTCATCAAATTTATGGTGTGTGTGGGAAAATGTTTTGATTGGACGCGTGCGCGCGCGCATAGGAGGCTTCGGCGAGTTTGTTTAGCTTACCTCCGCTTTATCGGATTTTTTATACGACCAACGATCGATTCATTCCACTATGTATACTCTTAAATCTACATGTCTACGAGATGCGCTCGCGTCGACGCTATCTTTAGAAGTAAGTACCGAAGACTCTTCTCACAAGAATTTTAATAACGTCTACGTATCTATAGAGCCATTTATTTTCTATCTAGCTTGGACACTTTAAAACATTAATTACCCACATTTTTAATGAAAACAATAGAGCGGCAAAGATGATAGGAACGGCATTGTAATGCAATTATTATACGAATAAATTACTCTTTCGAAGAAGAAAATACGTTGCCAGGGACGGCTTACGGAAATTACCGACGACATTGGATGTTAATTACGGGAACAAGACTATTCAAAAATGAGTTCTGAGGAGCTGGAAATAAATGACAATATTCGATGTTGTGTAGCCGCTTGCAGGAATTGCAACCGTGAAATTTCTCACAGCCGCAAGCAGGCGGGCAGAGGCGGCGTTGGCCTAGTGTGCGAGCCCACGCACACAGAGACGAGACTCGCGGGTGTGTGCGCCGCGCGCTGCCATCTACCGGCCAGCGGCAGCAAAAGTGCACTTTGACAAACCCGTACTTTATATTCCAATGGGGAAACATTGTTTATCCAAAGTAATCAAGTTTGACATTTAAAAATTATACGAAATAATCTAATATTATGCATACTCAGCAATCACGGATTACATAATTTGTATCTGTTTATGAATTAATGTTTTGCAGTACGATAATGTTTGGGTATCGAGTCGGCGATAAGTTCTGTTAAGATTACAAACAGCTGTTACAGTTGCGTATTGGAACACGTGATTGCTGAAGGAACCATGGTGACTGGCTTTAATGTAACCAAATAATACTGACCTGGTATGGAGCCAGGAGGCGGGTAAGGTCCACTGGATACGGATTCTGACGCGTAGTTCCGAAGGCCGTACGCGTCGTGGGAGAATCCCGAGGCTTCCGACACCGCTGTCCGCCGCTCGTCTCCTCCGACGTAGGGCAGGGGCTGGTCTCCACGTGGCGCTCCATACGCATAATTCCAACAGGGCTGCGAGAAGCCTTGGTGGCAGCCACCATCGGCGTAGGGTTTGTATTCGCCTCCGCTCGCCGGCCAGAAAGGCAGTCCAGGTTTTCGCTCCCTCTCCACAGGGAGGTTGTAGTAGGTCGGGGCTCCGGCTCCATATTCGTGGTTGAAGGAGGTAGGAGCGTCAGGTGGGTAGCCCCAAGACGGCTGAGCGTGCCGGATGACGCCAGGCTCGAGGTCGTAGCGCTTCGCCGGGACCTGGAGAGGCTGTGGCGGGTTGGAGCCGACCGAGGCTGGCGAGGCGCTGGAGGCGGAGGGCGGCGCAGCGGCTGGCGCGGACGGCGGCGAGCCCCCGGGCGGCGACGCGTGCGACTCCTCGTACAGCGGCCCGCCGACGCCGTTCATCATGGTCCACCACGCCGGCCCGGCGGAGTGCCCGGAGGCGGGTGCTGGCGACACGGCGGCCGCGTCACAGGGCACGCCGAGGCCCCCGACATGGTTGTCAGGGTACAGGGTGGCGGCCGGGCAAGCCACGGGGACAGCACACGACACGGTCGGTTCACGCGCGACGCGGGCACATCGCACCGCGCACACACGCGTACACGAGGCGGCACATGAAAATTAAAACGCGATTCCCGATTTAGCTAGCTCACCGGACGAGGGAAACCGCAGGAACAGTCCAGGCCGTCAACTCCGTCGAAGTTCGACGGATATTTTCAGAAAGTTTTCAAATGCACCGAACAGTCATTGATATGATAAGGTAACCTCGAACTTTATGTCCATTTAACGAATAAATATTTTATAATTTTATTTTAACGTATCAGTAGTCCACTTATAGTCCAGTTCAATTGTTTTAGTTGTAGGAAGTAACGTGTTATTTTTCTTATTATTTATTTGGAGTATCGCGTTACGTTGTTATCGCGAGCGTGTGTATCGAGGTAGCGGCAGGCGATGATACGAGAAACGCGCGATCTGTCCCGCGATCCGGCGCGGAGTGGCGGCGGCTTTGGCCATGTAGTGAGTCGACGGCGCGCTGCACACAGCCACAGCTACTCGCTACTCGGCGGCGGTCGCCATCTAGCGGCGGGCGGCAGAACTAACGCCGCGCCTCGCAAACGCCCGCCCAGCGTGCCCTTATTCTCATACTTTCATGAAACTACATTGTCGTCCCGAAATTTTGACGAAAGTTCCAAACGACGGTCCTACAACTAATAACGGAAACCGAGGCGGTGTAATGAAAACGGAGATAGGGATGGATATAAAACTATGTATCTATGTACGGAATAGATAGATACCTTCCTATTTAGGAAACGTAACTAGGTGTAATTTGTTATAAAAATAAAAACCTAAATGATGGCAAAGTAACTAATTTTTCTAATAAATTTAGAAATTAATTAAGAAAAACGTCTCACGTGCGCCAAGTAATACCTACGCCTAGATAACAAAAACTCCAAATGAAGAGCTATTAAAAGGAAAAGACATACCTAATTTTCAATGCGACACCCACACAGGAATAAATCGTGGGGCGAAGGGTTGAGGAAGCGGAGGCGCGAATGCGTAGTAAAGCGATTAACAGAGGCAAAATAGCCATAAACTGCCGTTTAACCAAACTGCAAGCGTCACTCGACCAGTGTTGCCACCAATAAAAAACGCGAGACTTTATGACGGCAACTCACTCACATTTTATTGTGAATATAAACTTAATTTTATCGTCTGTTAATTTCACCACAAATAATACTTGCCTATTAGATTGAATTATATAATGTTTTATTGCTAATGCCAATGACACGGCTAAGTTCTATTGACTTACATTTAGTTTGTGTTTTTTATTTACGAATAAACTAAGTACCTACCGGAGTAGCACTAGATGAAAGACATGTTATTTTTTAGTTTTCTTATTCGTAAAGTTACAAAATGTGAAGCATCTAAGAGTGTTGATAGCAAAATACTTCAAGGAGGGTTTATTATATTTTACATTTTCTTTAAACAAATTCGTAAAAACAATATTATAGGTAGGTTAGGTACCTTCAAAATCTGCTTGATTCAGATTATTGAAACACAAGAAAAGGTAAGTACTTTTTTCAACGTGTTCTTAACATTCTGTAAGGCAGAAACTTGTCTCTATCCCTCGCGCAATACCCTTCTGGCTGTTCGCACCCAGTCAAAGGAAACAATAAGTCGTACAACCAATAAAGCTATACAATATTTCACACCTCTAGGTGCACTCTATAGCGTGTTGTCTGTTTACTCAAGACACGGCAGTAAAATGTATCAAACGAACAAAAGAAAAACATACATAGCATTACACGCTAAGTAATGCCTTTAACAAGGCGACAAATCAAAATTATAATAGAAACCGAATTGTCAAAATATAATACAAAGTGTAACATAGGTTAAAAAGCTAATTTCCCACACTTATGCTATTGAGAGCGCTATCGTAATTATTCTGCGACAATAGATATAATGCGAGCGATAAATTTGCTACAATTGTGTACGTGTCGTCGAAATTAATTCCTTTGCTACATAAATAAGAATCCCTTTGCACTATTTTGTTTGAATTCTATAAATAACTGGTAATTACGTATTCGAACAATGTGTACACATGTTGCGAGGTAAACCGTAAGTATTTGTATGACGTTTTTAGTCGAGCAGATCCGCCCCTATAGACGTTACATGGAAATTTATCGAATCTAAGTAGGTACCATCTCTCGCATGCTCATGTTCTATGACGCTTAAGCAAATAATTCATAAATCATAATATATACGGGATAAAATTTAATTTTTGTTATCTGTCATCAAAAATTGACGGTTATGGAAATTAAGCAAAGGGTGAACACAAAGCAAAATTTGAAACTATCGAACAACAATTTCGAAATGCCATTTACGTTACAATACAACGAACCATGTCTAACGATCGAGACCCTCTGTAAGTCGTATTGAAAATCTTTCAATATACAAGAAATTTAGATGCAACGTTTCAAAATTAAAGTAAAATTATCTTCAGCCAGCAGACGCGTTTCAGGCGTGTTGAATGACAGAAACAAACATATGAACAAGTGTACGCCTGAACGCGGAGCGTCTATAAATATTTACTTTAGGAAACTTCAGGCCAATGGTCGGCCATACAACCGGCGCACCTAAATAAAAGTACGCTTTCTTATCTCAAACATGTGTGCTGTTGCGCAAACAAGACTGGAAGCCGCGCCTATATAAGTACATACGTACTCATAGATGTACCTAAAGTTAATGTAATTCCAATACGAAATTGCTCAAGACTCAGTCAGAAACGTCATTGTGAAAAATAATTTATAACCTACGATAATAGTACCTACGTTTCTAAGTTCACACTGTCCACAGGTTTGATTAATGATTTACTAACCTAATTAAAATTAAGCTAATCTTTTTAAAGCTTAAATTTGTCTTCTGATGAGTCAGTGCCATGATTAGCGTAGCGTATACACACGATTTTTTTATTACCTACTTCCTTAGTATGTTAAGCACCAGAAAAAAAACAATATTGGTTTGAAAAAGTCCCGCTTCACTGCGTGTAAATGGCAATGTACGTACCTAAGTACATCACTGACGATATAATTAATACGTGGGTCGGTTACAAGGATAATTGGATATCCCTATTTAAAAAACTCGTCGGGCGCTTAAAGTAAGATATTGCGATCGAAAACTTGGCTTTCTCTTAACTGGACTTGGGTTGTAAATAATTGTTCGTCTTGACTCAAATCTGAATATTACCGGTTGAATGAAATTTATAGCTTCGAGGAAGAACATAACTTGGAATCATGTAGCGGTTTTAAAAATGCAAAATTTAAAGTTATTTTGCCGTCGAATCGAATTTTGATTTAATTATTAGGGGTTCTGATGAAGGTTAATATGAAGATTCTTTGGTAATAAAATCAATGACTGATCGTTGAGCATTTAGCTAGCTATTAATAAACATAATGTAGTTCAAATTAAACTTACAAAAAAAATCTTTCGGAATGAATTTCATTAGCGTGGATTGTTCCTAGGATATCGATCAAGTTGATAGTAGGTATATATAGATAAGTTTTTATTAGAAATAACAACCAAACTGATCATTTCTTCAAGACTTTATCGACGACAAACAGACATTTGTAGTTAGTTAAATATAATACATAGGTAAATACTTATGTACGTAAAATCTTGAACAAATTATTGAAACACAAGCAAACGACAAAATTATATAATAATCACCTTGTCGTAAACTGGCTAGAGACGTCTGTGTAAAAGGACACGGCAATCTGCGAACAAAATTACACATAATGTAGTACCTAAAGATACGATGCATATAACCGTATAACTTAATGTAAAATACGATAATGCAATACAATGGTATAATTACAGCGGGTCAGGTGTGTCCAATCAGTGGAAATAGGGCCCGACTGCTATACGGGCTTAATTAATACGTTAATTGCTTCGGCCTGGGCTGGGAATACGCGGCATTTTTATATGAACAGATAAAGGAATATTTCTGATAGTTTATTATAATTATATAGTTTAAAGACGGTACGGATTGTAGCCACAAAACCAGTAGAATTATTCGAAAATAATATAAGTAGAG
This sequence comes from Apotomis betuletana, assembly GCA_932273695.1. Taxonomy (NCBI): domain Eukaryota; kingdom Metazoa; phylum Arthropoda; class Insecta; order Lepidoptera; family Tortricidae; genus Apotomis; species Apotomis betuletana. The sequence goes on along the minus strand of OW026300.1, from coordinate 27,390,640 downwards.
AAGAACTCTTATTTGGAAAATATTTAGACTTTGATGCAGATAGAATAACTGAACGGAGACTACGTTCTGGGTGTACTTACTAAATCTTTTTACCAAAGAGCTTGGTGATTAAAATGTAAGACAAGTACATCATTAGCAATAGAAACATTGAGTTCAGAATAATGACGTGACTAACAAGCCCCCGCACTCGCTTAAATCATCGGCGGACGTAAATGCCACCACCGAACACATAACTCAGTTTATTTTTAAAACAAACCTATACAAGAGGCCCATTGACAAACTATACGGTTACAGTTTTATTTCCTAGCACCAGCCGTCTCGATAGGAATATAAATAATCCTTTCTAAGTCATTCGATACGGCGCAAAGTCACGAAGTTTACATAAAATAGGTGATTTGCACCGAATGCCACGGTTTTTTCCTTTCTGTCTTTTGGGGCGCACTACCCCCGAATTATGAAAGTAGAGAAAAAACATGTTTACAGGCTTTTTTCTTGTAACGTTTGCGGCGGAGATCTGTTGGGGATCATAAATCTGTTTTGTGTTACGTAACAACATTTTCTTGGTACGTCATGATTGATTCTGAATAACAATGTGTTATGCATCGTAACGAAATAATCTTAGAATTGGGTACGCACCTAAACTAGATTACTCATAACTATATTTGTGTTGTTTGAAAAGTACGAGTACCTACGTACCTGCTTACTTACTATTAGATAATTATAGGTACCTAAGTACATTGCTAAGATCTACAATTCAAACTTTAGGTACATAAAAATTACCAAAATTATTCAAAGTTATGTATTGTAATTATTCAAAGTTCAGTATTGTATTTAGATAAATCAATTAAGTTATTTTTCCTTTACCTAATGGTAGTTGTAATGATTTTTTCTACCGAAAAGGTGCTACGTTTTTTCGACAACGCTTCGTAAATAATCTACTCCGGAAGGCAGGGCGACGAGCGTTTTGTAAAGTTTTTATTTCGACAACTATAAGTAAATAGAGCACCAAAGTGATGGCGGAGGGCACTCGAGCTGACGTTTACGACTCAATCTTAAACTTCCCAAGCATAGGCTGGCCGAACTATTTCCTATACCAACTTAATTTAGACCTGCCCCTCCTCCTTACGCGAGACTTCATAAGTAGATCGAGAGGGGTAGAGGCGTGTTTCGGGAGGTCCAATAATTTTGGTCGGGTAGTTTTTTCAATAGCCTCAGTGACAGGGCGAGTTTGGACGCACATTACAAGCTGTCAAGTCGCGTTATCGGTGCTACAAGTATTTGGTGATACTAGGACCGAACCGACTCCCACGGTTGAGTAGACCGACGCAGACGCATCGGGAATATCCGATACCGATATTCAGTTTAAGTTGATATTTTTATTTATCGTATTTATATAACTCGGATGAATAAAAATATTGAGTGGGAACCAGTACACTTCCACATATGAAACAATACAAAGTGAACATAATGAACCATTGTTCAGAGTAAAAATATAATGTGGAATGTTTCACAAATTACGCAATACCAACATGATTTTTTAAAGCCGCTGCTCAAATAGGCGTTTTACAATTATTTGAGCATTTCTCAAAACGTTTTTAAGTACACAATTAAGACAGAAAATTTAAAGTCCAATATAATTTTCCTATTTTCTTACCAATTTTATTTGTGATTAATACATTGATATCAGATTATATATAAGTATTAATTAAAAATGTATAAGCATAGCAGAACCTTAATTATCGAACATAGCCATAACATTGATATAAAATAACTAAAATAATTGGTAACGACATAGGAAAATTATATTGGACTTAAATTTTTTGTCCTAATTGTGTACAAACTTTTTGAGAAATGCTCATTTAAGCACTTTTATATTATGAACTCTTTTCGAAACGCTAATGAGATCTTGTAAATAAAATATCTACGATCTTTGAATAAAGTTCATTTAGTCTAGCAAGTGATATTGTCGGTCTAGTTTGGTGATAGGTCACAGCGAATCGAGTGTTCTATTGTCACGATTAATAGTCAAACAACATTTCAGCAATGTTTGATAAATATATTCAACTTAAAGATCAGATCACCCGATATGTACAGATAGTAGGTACTATTTACCTACAACAACAACGTCCCTTGGGAGTGGGAGGAGGTCCAAAAGGTTAATGGCGCGAAAACTGACTGGATCATATCCCGGGGTTTACGACTCGGGAGTAAACGGCCGATTCATTTGCAATTCTAACTGCGACTTAGACGGGGCTGCGATTGTCCGGCGTCAGGACTAGGCTATCTACTTATCGATAGGCATTTATCGCGACATTTTATTTAGGTGCTTTTAGAGAGAGAAGACTCTTCAAACATACATGGTGGTACTCAGAGTCTACGACATCTCAGTTTGAGTCGTGCAACTTCCTTTACTTATAGGTACCTACGATTTTTTGTGCCCATACACAGGTTGATTAGCAAGCGACAGACTTGGTAAACGTAGTACAACTTAGAACGAGTCTAAAACTAATTGTAAACTAGCACGGTATCATTTATAATATCATGTTAAGAACACCAGAACTTTTTCATGACTATAAGGAAACTTTTTTTGCCGATACCTACATAAGGAAACACTTACCATGCACATTATAAAAAACTTACACTATATAATTTTAGTATGTTTTTTCCATGTTATAGCTTTGCATAAGTATAAACTAGCCTATGTAAACACAACGACCTCTTGCTGTGTTTCCGACGACACATCCAATGGCAGATGCTATTTACGCTTAACATTGAATTTGATCAAAGATAATATCGCATACGCACATGTATGGCTCGGAGTCACTGACCGGCATTAATTTATGGCAATAGGTTCATTTTCTGTCGTCATCCTAGTCTAATTCAACGCAGACTGACAGTCTACTACAAGTCTTCCGTAGAAATTTGCATAGTGAAGTAAGTAGTAGTTATTTACTAATATTTTTCTACGAAATATTCGTAAACGTTTAGTAGATATTTTTACCGCCTAAGTATTATTATATACCTACGATACATGTACGATATATAGGTATATATCATATAATATTTTATAGGTATCTTTTCTTGCCATCATAAACTAGTTACGTAAGTATACACTGCTGAGAACATCTAATCTCGGTCTAAAATGACTTTATTCTCGTTTTTAATGTGGGTCTTTGCGAACCTAGAACTCAATATTTTAATTAATTTAACACTCGTGTTATCGACTTGTGAATTTTGATTGAAAAAGTGTAAAACCTCTTTATTCTGTTACATTGTGCATGTTTCCCGTGGGAATCCGCTTAGCTTGGGACAATTGAAGGCTATGTATTCCATTTCAGTTTGACATTTAGTTGTTCGCCAAAGTAGGCCCTTAAAGCGTTGAGTCACGTATCACATGCGACTTGGTAGTTCGGCAATCGATCCAGCCCTTCAGTTACGATTTACTTGCGTTGGAATGTTCAAGTTCCTACTAGTAGGTACCTACTCACGAATCTCATGAACTAAATCGAATATTTGTATTAGAATTTTTAGTTGGATATATTTGTTCATAAATTGGTTGTACAATGTTTTTACTTTCGTTTAGAGTGGCTTTGATAAAAGATGCAAAAATTAAACTTAATATAAATGGTTCGATATTTTTTTTTTATTAAGCCTCTGCTTGCTCCATCATAGTAATTAGAAAGTGTATATTTCTACAGACGACAGCGCTTTTTCCTTGTTAAATAATACCTAGTGATAATTTATGTAAAAAAAGATTTTGTATAAGATAGGTAGGTACACGTTGCCGATTAACAGATTTATAAACTCAAATACGTTTATAAATAATGACACAAAGGTAAATTAAGAAAGAAAAATTGAATGCGATCTACTACAATCGAAGCGGGGTTTGAACCCGCGACCTCTGCGTTACCGGCGCATTGCTCTCCCAACTGAGCTATTCGACCGCTACGTCAGTCACACCAAATCTTTCATCCCTTAATCCTTTACGCTACTGGAGCGCCCTCTGCGTCATATAGGGGCGCTCCAGTAGCGTAAAGGATTAAGGGATGAAAGATTTGGTGTGACTGACGTAGCGGTCGAATAGCTCAGTTGGGAGAGCAATGCGCCGGTAACGCAGAGGTCGCGGGTTCAAACCCCGCTTCGATTGTAGTAGATCGCATTCAATTTTTCTTTCTTAATTTACCTTTGTGTCATTATTTATAAAAATAAAAATGTGGTATTACCACATAAAAAATATAGAATCGATAAAAAGATTCTATACAAATATTCAAATACGTTTGTCGAGTTCGCAAATTCTAACAACAACATTTTATAACCGATGTAATCATGTGTATCTAATACAAAATATTTTTAGTTTTGCCCCCGTGGATTAAAGCAACCCGTATTGAAAATGCTAAACATTTTTATACACTGATTGTACTTATAGACGTGATATTAGCTCGTCCACGCTTTCCTGGAGCGTCAGATCACGTAACGCGCTGATCGATAGGTGGTCTTCTGTCATTGTGTATTCGATTGGCTTGGTGCTATCGTCAAGGACATACATTGTCATTCCACGCCCGCCCGGAATAGATTGCCCGAAAGATATACAATATAACTATACCTATTTTAGACACGTAACTAGGAACTCTTTGAAAAAGTATCTACCACATAAATAAAAACTGTTTTAAAAAGGTCTTGAAATCAATGCGGTGAAAGGGAAATTATGAAGTAGTAGGTATCAGTGTCTGTATTCTGTGGAAGTAGGTAGCCCTATTTATAGATAAAAACCGGCCAAGAGCATGTTGGGCCACGCTCAATGTAGGGTTCCGTAGTTGCCCATCCTTCACAATAGACAATAAAATCAAATTTAAATTACGAGAACGATTGCAAGCTCTATAAAAAGGTCGTAAACGCCAAAGTAACTGTAATTACTTATTACCTTCTGGAAGCTATCGATTATACGCACCAGATTGAGCGAAATGTTTTAATGCAGTAAATAAGGCACGTAACCAATAGGTATGTGTAAGATTCGAAGTATAAGAACACCGCGCGGCACTTACGTCATTTTAAAGAAAATTATGAAATTTTGCGATAACTCAAAAACGGCTCGACCGATTTCATTCAATATAGTTTTCATTGAAAGCACTAATAAGGCTTTATTTCCATGAATTTATCCATAATTTTTTGACCGGTGGTTGAGAAGTTAGAGGGGGGGGGCACTATTTTTTGGATTTCCCAAGCGAATATTTACCTACAAAACTGCGGACTTTATCAAAAAATGATGTTTGAAGAGCCCTATTTTTTTTAAAAGACCTATTCAACGACACCCCACACGCTAGTGTTGGGACGAAAAAAAAAATTCACCCCCACTTTAGGTAAATAAAAGTTTTTTTTGTTTTTATTTTACCGTTATGTCGGCGTGATACATACACATACTCATACCAAATGTCAGCTTTCTAGCACTTATGATCACGGAGCTAAGCTGCGGACGGACAGACGGACAGACGGACATGGCGAAACTATAAGGGTTCCTAGTTGACTACAGAACCCTAAAAAACGAGATCATGTATTAGATAGGTTAGGTACCTACTTAGATACCAATAAAATATATGAAAATTTAAAAAACTATATTGTTTGGCTTTAACATTTTTCTTTTGATTACGAAACTATTTGCCAATCTTTCACGTTTACCTAGATAATAACAAATCGTAAATTAAATTCCAGACAATAGACATGTTTCCAGCTAAATGCTCTATTGCGTTGCGTTGCGTGCAAATAACTATGTATCCATAACGTGAGGCTGTCCAAAGTGTCCAATAGCAGCTCAAGTGAAAACTGATCTTAATTGTAATTTTTTTACCTCGATAACTCGAATAGTTTATTATTTTGCATAGCAATTTGACACGAATTAATTTTAAAGCAACATTGTAGTAACGCGACGTTTTGTATTAAACAAGATAATTTGCAGCTCGATAAATTAAGATATGGAATTATAATATGACAAGGCGGTGACTCAAAGGCCACGCCAGGGGTATGCTGCACGCAGGTGCGCCTTTGGAAAATGGCGGCCATAGCGATGCCACTTTTTTTCTTCACCGTGTTACCTGCGTGTGACCCAAAGGGCTTTTTCGTGATTTCTTTACTTGTAAGTACAAATAAGAACATTAGTCCCATATGAATACGACGTGGTGTGATGCGAGCATGTTTTTGATATGAATTGCAAGGATTTATTTCCTTCCATGGTGAATTTTGACACCTTTTTATGCTGTTAACACGTATAGTTCCTATTATACCTAATAGAGGTTTTACATATCTTAGTGTAGACTATCTTTTAAATATGTACATTAAGGTAAGTGAGGTAATTAATTATCGACTGCTAGACAACTAATTCAAGAAGCTTATTTATATAGAGCTCAACTTGGATCTATAAGTATTATATACACATTCAATCAAGTACAACAATACAGCGAGCTTTCTTAGTTTTCAGGATAAAGAATGCTGTTAGGTAGGTATGTCATTTGCGGTGACCCAAAGTAATTGAAATGAAATGCAAATCTATTTGCATTGACACACTAATTAATTTTCATTATCAAGGTGTCATGCGAACGGTTTATTGGGTATTTCTTGTCAACACGACATTAACGATGTTTTAGTATATCATCAAGAGCAAGACACATGATTATAAAACCAAACTACAACATAAGGGCCTTATCACACTTGCGATTTGCGAGCGTATTTTCTATACAAATAAGCGACGCGGCGAACACGCTGCGCGATCGCCTTCATACAAAATACGCTCGCAAATCGCAAGTGTGATAAAAAAGCCCTAAGTATTATTACATTATTTGGTGCCTAACAAACTGTCTTGATGGATATCGATTTTATAGCTTCAGAAAACTCGTATCATACAGTTGTGTATAATTTAATTGTATGCTTTAGCTATACAAATAAAGTCGCATTTTAACTGGATCATTTAATCAGACATGAAATTGCGAAAATGCATGTGTTATGCACATTTTGCCCGGGCCCTTGGCTTTGCTATAAAAATGAAGAGCTTAGATGAAAAACGTTGATAGCAATTTGAAGTTGTACAACAAAATGGGACCTTGTGACTCTCGTACATAAAATTAAAAGTTGTAAATTAATTTATATGGACAGTGGGCGGTTTTCTTCTGGACGCGTCAGATGTTAATGCCTTTGAGACGGTAATCGCGAATGCGCATTGTGTAGTATATGACCGCTTAATATCCTGTTGTCGCATTGCACGTAAATCTGAACGTGAGAAAAAGAAAAAAACTGCAGCTTTTTTGCGCATTCCTTGTGTTTTTTAAGGTGGGTGGATGATTTACAATTTATTTCGCACCTCAATGTAACAACCAACAAGCCTTAAACTTCAATAAAATGTTGTATATAATAATTCACAGTGTCTTGGTTTTTACTGTAATGCTACACAAACCTTATTTGAATAATATAAGAATAAATTATAGTATTAGAGAATGTAGTGAATTGAATTTACATTACTTTTGAATGGATGCCGATTAGGTACTATTTACCTACATAGACTTCTAATCGCAACTTAATTTACAAGACAAGAACAAAAATATATGAAGGAAATCAAGCAGCTTCCACTTACTTAAACTATTAGGTTAGCAATATTTCATCAATTCAAAAAAAGTACGTATGGCATTGTAAATAATGTTCAAATTCCAACCTTAGTAGCATGTTCTGCGTGGCGTCTCCGCCTCACCTGTTCGTAAGGTCGACCGCGTTATGCCGCGCCCGAACCTTACCCGATAGCCTGAAACAAAAGGACACATGTATTGAACATTTGAAGCGAAAATGAACTTAGATGCAATGGTAGTAGGGCCGTTATTACTCGAACGAATTGGGCTTAAAGACGTTTGGATACTGAGCTTCAATAGTTTAGAAAGGTCAATCATCTGTATTAGCTGGATATTTTCTTATGGAACCATATCCTTAATATTTTCTTCGGTTTCCGCGACTGTCACACATTTAAATAAAACAATTTAAAGGTAAATTTTAACCCTTAATGTCTGGATGTATAGCCCGATATACATATTTTTTGACCATCTTTTTGCATTTTTTAGTTGAACAGATTTTTTTACTATATTTAACAGCACCGAGGTTTGAACCCTGGTTTCTTTTTTATTTTGAGACTTTAAGGGTTAAGGTTGTCTGGAAGTGATCGCTTTTTAGCGATAAGACCGCCTGTTGTCTACCGTTATTTATAAATTGTATTTGTCTTGTTTCCTTTTGTAAACTTTTATTGGTGTGCAATAAAGTATTGTATTATTATTATTATTATTATTATTAAACTGATTATATCGCGTATATTAATTATCATATCCTTAGTCAAATTAATATAAACTAATACTGTATATAGGTACCTAGACCGTTTTTGAATAATTTTCACCATATATATGAAGGTATATGCGAAGTTTGAGTACCAACATTTCTTGCGTATTTTCCCATAATTGAATTTTTTTTTGTGAGTATCTAGGTAGGTATACCTGTATTATTCACATAGTGGCTGCGACATCAACGTTAGTACTTTACCCATACCTATCTAAATGTTTAGATAGGTGTATATAATATATATTGATAATTCAGTACCTTACTGTCGTGCTCTATGCGGCATACAATTTAACTTAAATTAGTTTGCGCTTGCAGATGTCTTATAGAATACCTAAATAATAAAGAGCCATACATATTCATTAATGCCGCCTACACCTTGTCGGAAAATGTAATACATTTTAAGTAAATCCACTTGAACTTTTTGCGGACTAAGAGAAGGGTAACCAGTCGACTATAGTCCAAATAAGTGCAGGTAGTTTAATAAAACTTTGGGTTGCCAATCGGTAAAGGAAATAATTTAATTAAATAATACCTATATATGTTAAGTATTACAAGTCAAGTAAGTACTCGGAAGCCCTTTTTATTTTACATTGTATCAATAATTTAAAAACAATTGCATCGAAAGCTTAAGGTTTTATGCATTTCGAATTAAGCGTGACATAATGTTTTCTTGTTATAGCTTAACATCACTGGAAGACTATTAAATCTTGATTTATTTGAATATCTTAACTCATATTTTAAAGTAAAATGTTGAGTTGCAATAAATAACAATATTTTATGAACTTTTCTAAATACTTCACTACAAAAACATGGGAACATGGGAATAACGGAAGGTTTACCTACAAAAAAAAAAAATTAACAAAAAAAAGAACCGACTTCAGTAAAACTAAAAAGCCAACAATAACCCGTTCAAGTACAGATTACATTTGACTCACCCTTCGAAGTCGATCCCAAACCAGTTCTTATAATTACCTATATATTATAGTTTACGCGAGGTTTGGCACCGACTTCGAAGGGTGAGTCAAATGTAATCTGTACTTGAACGGGTTATTGTTGGCTTTTTTAGTTTTACTGAAGTCAGTTCTTTTTTTTGTTAAAATTTTTTTTTTTTTCTTTTTAGTGATTCGTATGTGTTCATCATCAGTTTCCTTACACCAAATCCTATTTAATACTGAATGTAAATTCTTAACCTTATCAATAAATTACCGAAAGCGCCGTACATGTCCCTATAATATTTGAAGAGTTCCCTCGATTTCTCCAAGATTCCATCATCAGATCCCGACTTAGTGCCAACGGGACCAACTCGGAGTTATACCCTTTCGATAAAAAAAAAATTGGAAATCGGTTCACGGTTCTCGGAGATATCGAGTAACAAACTTACAAAAAAAAAATAAAAAAAAATTTAGTTCGAATTGAGAACCTCCGCCTTTTTTGAAGTCAGTTAAAAAAGAAACAAACGTTCTGGGATGGAAATTTTCCCCATTGTGCTACTGCGTACACTATGGGTAAATGCATACAGTCAGCATCAAGAAGTAATTGTCTATTTTACTACTGGTTTCTTGTATTTTACTAAAATGTATAGCTACTTTTGATGATGCCTGAACATAATTGAGCATAAATGACGGGAACCTTATCATACTTATAAGGGATTCAGTTAGAGTTTAAGTAAATTAAAAAACAATGAATATTTCATACAGTTTTATTTATGTGTCTAACTCTGACACTATATATAAATGGGCGTTACATATCTATTCAGATCAGTGGTGATAAGTCGCGTCCACACCTCATACTGTACTCAGATAATAACGTAATTTAGTTGATTTGTGATACTAGCTATAAAAAATCCGAGGCATCCCAATTGTCGGCTTCCCACGCACGGAATACACTTTTAAAAACATTTTTAGAATCAGTTTTAGTTTATTTTCGAAAACAAATTCTTTTCGAACAGACTATTCGGGAATTTAAAGCACGTGTGTTTATAAATGCGTGTACGCACAACTCAGCAGATTGTGTGGTTCCGTAATATTTTTCTCTTTTTAATTTGAAAAATGTAATTTACAAAAGTAACGAGACTGGAAACTATAGAAATTTCAAAGCATTTTTAAGACCACCATAGAAGTGTTAATATACATATTACAAACCTACCAAACCTACCCGGTACAGTACCTACCTATATTACAAATAATATATGTACTAGGTACCTACATACTTTTCGTTTTTTTTATTAAATGCACCCCTGTAGGTAAAGTAAGTTATATACCTACACTACACATTATGATTCCTGCTAGTGTCAACACAAATAAATAAAATACCTACAGACAAATTCAGACGTTGCGTAAGGGACAAGCGCATTATGGTTCGATTCCTTGTAAGATCACGGAACCCAAAAAATCGTGGAGTCATTAGGTAAATATAGTTCTACCTACGTAACTATAAGTAGGTATCTCTTCTGTATTGGTGTACTTTTATAAAGGCGGTAATTTTAATCGAATATTTTGAGTATCATGAAAATATACAACTTAATGTGAACAAGAAAACCTCCTTTATTTAGATTAAGGTTTCATAATTATCAAATCTTATTGTTTTCCAATGAGGTAACAGTTTTGGTAACAAAACCCTTACAAAATGGATGTTTTGTGATTCTCAGGTACGGACAGACATTCCTTGTCAAGCAAAACAATAGTTTAAAATGGCATGTAACTATTTAAATCGATATCTGTATATTCCCTTTTTTCGATCAAAATATTTGAAAGTTTCACCAAAAATACTGACTTGCACACTAATTATGCACACTAAATAATGCGAATTAAATATACTAAGTATTTAAAGGTATTTGCAAAACTGTTTTACTTTGTTGATCTTAGAGTGCAGTGCGAGGATAATTAGTGTGCAAGTCAATATTTTTGGTGAAACTTTCAAATATATCCGATGTACGAACCATATTTTTGGTGTGAATTCGGTTAAAAAGGTCATCTCGTTTTGTATGATGTTTAAGTTTTTTTTGTAGGACATGTTCAGTTAATCAATTGTTTTTTTGCACAGCATTAGTTTTTCTGGTATGCATTCACAGTTAATTAGTGGAGTTACCTAGTGTGCTGAAAAATTATATGGATGTGCATTTAATAATATCCCGTTTAAAATTCGCAGACCGTCAGAAAGATACCTATGTAAAATCAAACGCCATTTTCTCCAAGAATAAGTATTTTATAAATACAACAATAGGAATTCGTCTCAACGAGTAAGCACTTTAGAGCCAAGTCCTTTATCAATCTGCGCCGCCCATTACGGCAAACACTCCGGGAAAGCTCTAGAAATCTCGGCAATAAATGCCCACAAGCGCTAAATTTATTTTCATCGCTTGTACCACTTAAGGAATAAGATTGAAAAATGTACCCGATATTTCCGGTAATTCTCCGCGTATTTTTTCTGCGGCAATAAAATATTTACGGGGTTCGGATGAATTCAGGAGTGGAGTGCGTCCCCGTTTTCCACTCCGACAAATTAATTCATTTTCATGAACAAACAATATTTCAGATGCCCCGATTTGGGCCTAATAGGTACACGAAATTTTGAACATCCATTTTAAAATAAATAAAATTTTATTACCTACACTTTTACAGTTCTATTAAATAAAAAGAAAATTTATATAAAAAAGGAAATTGATATTAAAATGTAGGTGAGTTTGAAAACGGCATGTAAAATTTTATTGAATTACATTTGGATGTATTTTATAATAGGCTAAGTAAATGAATGTTTGTTCACTCAACTTGAACAGAAAACTACTTTTTAGACACTTAGGTATTTTATACAGCAATGCAAAAAGCGACCCCGTGCCGCGCTTGAGTTCTAAGAAGCGCAATATCAGGGATCTCGCAGCCGGCAGTCGTTACTCGACGGATGCAACGATGCACTCCCAGATACGACGCATCATACATACCGACTAACTAACTTATACTCTTATATATCCACGTAATGAGACAGGTTACGAGATCTTATCCAAGGGCGATAACACGGCCACGACAGAAATTTGATACTATAGCGTTGGAAATAAAAGTGTTGAACATTTTCGAGCCAAGTAATATCGACATTTCCGGGTTAAATATTAGTCTTCAATCGGTTGATGGTAATTTCTTCGGCTTCGTGGCGTGTTTAGATTTTAAGTTATGAGACAGGGCCATAGAGCTATGTATACTTAATGTATTAAAATAAGTGGAAACGTTAGTGTGAAGTAACGCACGCCAAACTCGTAATATAGATAATCACTTGTACCTACCTAATATTGAAGCGTGTTCATTCCAATGTGAATGTCATTTGAATATCAAATTACTTACTGAGAACTTAAATTAACATGCAAATTATAGTTAAGTATGAGTAAAAGAACAAGATTAAAATTATCATGTCACCATCATATAGTGAGTAGGTGGAAACAAACTAGCTAATATACGTTAGTGAGATAAGTAATGAAACTTACTGATATTTGTTTTTCATGGTTTCATTCAGACATGTAAAAGTGCCTTGTGGCCTACTTGCAGAAAAAAGTTCATATTTATTTTTTATGGTTTGGTATTAATTTGGTTTTCCGTTTTTAATGAGTTGCTTGCTTATAAGAGACGGCTTCTAGGTTATAGTAACAATCTGGACACAAGGCCCCATCAGTGATTTTATGTCTTTAAAACGCGTATACTTACATTTTAGTGCAACAATCGTGTAGGTATAGTTGCATGTAAGTATCATAATTTAGGGAGGTGATGCATCTCTTTTGTTTCGCGGGTTTATGTCTCTTTTATAGCTCTACCCACATAATACGAGTGAGCCACCTAGGTATATACCTACCTAGCTGGTAATATTATGACCATAGATATAGTTTGACAAAGGATAGGTAAGTTGGAACTCATACCTATAACTATAAGTCTCTACTTTTTGCGGCACAAAAGCATTTAATCGGAGTTAAAGACGCAGTAGTTTACTGTCATGTTGTAGGTTATCTATAACCAGATTACCTACCAGTGTGATTGTTATTCGGAAATATTTTTGTTGCTAAAAAATAATTATATTATACGAAATCCTCTGAAATATTCAAGTACCTACTCTACTCTCTTTATTAAATTATAAAATGTCATAATATTGATATACCATTTACAATGATCCTATAGTGTAAAAAAATTGGTACGTGTCCAAAAAAACAAATGAAAAATCTCACCGCTGCCAAAAATATTAAAGACGTGCACTCACTCGCAATATGCCTTTCTAGGATACGGCATCTCTGTATAGGTCCACCAAATTCTTTGTGGTAATTTTGGCAATAATGGACTTTTAGCCAATGTCGTAAGGTTTCTGGCGTGTCCTAAAGATACGATGGTGGGCCTGTGCGTTGTTTTTCCAAATAAGTGCTTTTAATATAAGTCCACATAACTCCGGACGACATATGTCGAGTCGGATTACACTGAATCATTGCAGTGGGGAGGCTCCCCCGTGTGGTCGTGGCTTTATTTGATATTGCAATAACTGAAATTGGAGGAAGACGCTTTAAGTGAAATACGTACTGATTGAGTTTGCTGATGTCTCAATTTAATTTTCTTTCCTATGAAACAGCACCACGACTACCTATAGATAGGTATATAAATTTCTTCGCTATAATCATTCAGTTGGTGCTAATTACATTACTGAGTACCTAGCAGAAGTGTTTATACTCGATTAATCTTGAACATTATTTTCACCTCTATAAGCTTCAATAGAAAATAGTAACCAAACTACTAATAACACAGATTTGATGTTGAATTGTATTTAAATAAAGAGTAAATTATAAACGAGTGATCTTTAGATACAATTCGTATAGTGAAAAGATCTCACTTCACTTTAACTTCACGAGACACAAATAATAATGACACCTCGTATATAAGTATATTTAATGTTAGTCCTCTCTAAGTACGTATATAACGAGTAGATATAAATTCGGATATTGTTTCCGTTGGGCACGTGATCCTAATATCAAACGCATCTCGGGACGTGATCGATACCGGGAAAGGAGACGGGTTACGCCTCGAAGCGTTTAGACTCCACACTATTTTAGTTCTACCGCTGTGTGATTATAATATAAAGGACATAAAGGTGGACGTAGATACAATAAAATTGGGCAAGTGCGAGCCCGACTCGCGCATGAAGGGTTCCGTACCTATACATATATATATAATCTATAACAAGTTTGTTGTATGGGAGCCCCCTTTAAATATTTATTTTATTTTATTTTTAGTATTTGTTGTTATAGCGGCAATAGAAATACATCATCTGTGAAAATTTCAACTGTCTAGCTATCACCGTTGTTGAGATACAGCCTGGTGACAGACGGACGGACGGACGGACGGACGGACGGACGGACGGACGGACGGACGGACAGCGAAGTCTCAGTAATAGGGTCCCGTTTTTACCCTTTGGGTACGGAACCCTAAAAACTATAAATGGTATTTTAGAATATCGCGGTGGGTGATTATAATATAAAGGTGGATGTAGACACAGAAACTATAAATGGTATTTTAGAAGTTTGACAATAGGTAACAATGTTCTTGAAATTGTGACAAACGAAACGCCCACGGACGCCACAGGATACCCGCTTAATTTTGATCTATTAGTTTAGTACCAAAATAAAACTGTCTAATTACCTAGGTCCCTACGTTCATCTTAATTAAGATATTTACACTAGATGTAAAAATTGCCACATTAAATTTTAATTTAAGTACATAAATCAATCAATAACTTTGATGTCCTATTTACAGTGCAGTTTAGAACTACACTGAAGCGATTGTAGGTACGCTACGCCGAAATAGTTGCAGTAAATGGAATCTAATGGAACCCAAACGGCTTTAGACGCATATTATTATCTGCTTGTAAGATAAAGATCGCAGCAACAGCATTCCCCATAGCTGGCCCGCGGTTATTTCCAGTGCGGTGTTTATGTATCCAGTACAACCTCGTCTCATCTGCGCTGAAAATTATTTTAGCCGCGCCTCTAATTCTGGTACATTTGCGATGAGCTTAACAAGAGCAGCGAGCGGCGGCCGCTTTTCATCTCCGAAGCGCAACATTTACATTTTCGTCTCATTTATTTGCTATTTCGGGCCAAGCCAACCCTCCCCTCGGCCCCCTCACAAACCCCTCTGACGCCAGCACTCCAATGAATAAGTCTCAGACTGCCTCAGACGCGAGAGTAAAACGAAATTGGGAAGGAACGCTCTATAAAGTCTAATTAAGTTTGAAGTGAATACAGAGATGTAAGGAAATATAAAAAGGTCGGGAAAGGACAATTTACTTCATGACGGTCCGTTTTTTAATTTCATTCAACAGAAATATTTAATACGCGGTATAACGCGACGAAGTATCCTTTTAAATGAACATAAATCTTGTTAACATAAACGTAAATCAAAACCGAAAACAATCTGTTGACGCCCGGGAAGGGAGGAAGCCGAAAGCGCATGATCAGAATGTTAGCGCGTAATTCCGGCTCGTATGAAGATATTTTACGAAGAAAAGCCGGACGAGTTGTTATTCAGAGGTTGTGGCGTATAAAAATAACGTGTCCCTTAACGAAAATCTTTGTCTCGTGTCCCCGCGGCCTAATGGGCATTATTTCGTTACCACCCTCTTGGCATTCGGGCCCTGTGCCGCGCAGGATGCAACTGTTCTGCGTGATTGAAAATTTAAGTTTAGAACGCAAAATGAACACGACACGTTACGTCACCGTCATGGCCATGTACTGGTGTAATTATCATGTATGTAAAATTGTAATTATTTCCTACACACAACCAAATTAAGCTGGCTTTTATGGTTAATGACCATAAACATGGCAACACCTATAATTAAAACTAATTTAGCTGGCCATAAATCTGATAGGGACTATAGGGAGTCTTGTTAGAATCATGTAAGATTGAATATACTAATTTAATGTAACCCAAGTTAAATGTTCAGTATTAGTAACATTTCAATTTAGGTCTTAATAAGTGATAAATAATGCAAAATGAAATGTTACTAAAACTCTACAACATGGAACTCCACCCGTATGAGCGCTACGATGCCACAGACAGACACACAGATACACAGACACGAATACACATGTTAAACTTATAAAACTCCTATTTTGTCGTCGGGGTTTAAATTTTTTATAAAAAGCAATGCAATGTTATGTTCTTATGTTAAATTATTAAGCCGTTCAAGTGCGAGTCGAACTGAATACTTAGTGCATATTGCTTTTAACGTACTGAGCAACAAACTTAACTTAACCGTTGGAAAATTGTTTACGTACTTTAAAGATTATATATTTTTTATTTAATTACAAATGTATAGTTTTCAGATTTTTCCCTATACTTATATAGTACTTACCAAATTTCAAAGTTCTAGGTCATTGGAATTGTTCATTTACTACAGCAAAGGTATAGGTAAGGTAGCTTGCACAGAAACGGCGTCAGTTAACAAAAACTATACCTATTTAATAGAACTGTAGTAAAACGTAATCTCCGAAGGCAATCAATCGAACTAATTCCACATGCTACACATATCCCCAATAAGGCCTTCTATATTTTACGGTGGGCAGCTCGATCCAGATTTCTATGATAGAAAAAGCGGGCCCGGACCGGCCCGGAATATAAATCGCCTTGTTATATTTTCCGGGACATTGGGATTCATGAAGTTTGTGAGCCCTGACGACATGTATGACGAAAATATGTGCGCCCGCAAAACTTTATCCGAATTATCCGGCGTAGGTATATAGGTACGCGCGTGCTGGTTCCTGGCATATTTATTTGTGTAGCTAGATATATTCTTATTAAATTAAGTATATATAACATTTAAATAAAAATAACAGTTATGTCATGTTTTATAAATTTATGAAACATGTAATGTCTCATTTTTTTTTAATGTGAGTGCACCACAATTTGTATTCATGGTTTATGTCATGTTTATTCAATATTTGAAATAAATGGGTAGTTTCCACAAATGTAACTTCGACAAGGAAAAAATGTGTTTTCTCAGTAGGTACCTTTGACAAATCTGAAACCTCAGAAAAGCTGAAATAATGAAAATTTTACGCGACCGTTCCGAATCCGTTTTTAATGTTTTATTTAAATGTGCTACAGTCGCGGCCTATAATATTCAACAAAACGTGATCACAATTCCAGAAAAAGTATCATTGAAGATCATCCTCTTGAAAATGTTGACGAACAAAGAAGCCTATTGTTTTTACCTGATGAGTGACGACTCTTTGCGGTTATTCTCATAGACATGCTAAAAGGAACCTCTGGAGATCAGTAGGTACCTATCAACATTCATTATAGGATCAATCATCACATAGGACTACTTAATTCTGATATCCTAAACAGAAATCTTATATGTAAGTTGTCTCGACGTGTCTCTAAAATCCTGAACCACGCCACGCTTCTTAATCTCTCGACTGATTTTCATGTTTTGTAAACATTCACAAAGAGATCCCACTTGGGAAGTTCTAAACAAATATTAGTTTATGAACTCAAGAGCCGCTACTGAGTTTATTTTCACGAAATTGTATGATAATTCGCATAAATTCCAAGTAATATGAATCTAAATGGGCTCGCCCCCGACAGGGAGCCGCCCTCGGTAGTCTCTCCGTTTCTTTATAATTATAATGCAACGAAATGTAAATTTTGACTCCGCGAAATATGTCGAAAACATTCCCTTAAGCACTTACTTTTTATTATAAATATAGGTACCTTAAGTAGGTACCTATATTTATCATCCTACAACCTATAGCGAGGTAGAAGAGGAAGGAAATGAATGGGTACTTACCTGAAGAATTATAATTTCAAATACGCAACCTAAATTTCCTGCATTGGAAAACATTCAGGATTTCAATTAGAAATTATATTATTGTTAATAAATAACGACTTAGCAATATTTAGTATAAGTAAAAATTTCTGCATTTTAAAATTTCAATTCGTGACTCGCCTAACATGCTAGCACTGTAGCAGCTCCAATCTCTATTTAAAAAATAATTTTACTGGTCCATTAACAAAATGAAATTTTACTCGATGTTATTAACTCATTCAAACAAAAACTACCTTCATTTACTTAAAACATTAACAAGACAAGGTCCAACTGAAAACATCTAGGCTGCCATTAACGTAATACATATCTGGCTTAAAGTATTAAATTTGTCCTTATCTTGGCCTGCATTGCAGGGCTCCGAGATAATTGTCCGAGTTAATGCGTCGGTCGTGGGGCCTCTATAAGGGCCTCGTCCTACTGCCAACCACATTAAGTAAGTAGGATACTTCACTCAGTACTCTTCAAGACCGTATAAAGTAACTTGTGGTAAAATTCCGTATACCTATACCTAAACCCAAGCTTGTGCAAGAGCCTTAAGTCTTGAAACGAGTTCGCAGGGAGCCTTCCCCAGATCAAGTTATTAACATTTGCATGTAAATCAGGCGTGTTCGAAGTCTCAACTCAGCGGGGCCTTTTATCTATTTTCTCGTAAAATATGAAATGAGACTTTTTCTTGATAAAGTCATCTACTCATTACGATTCGCATCCGGATAATATTAAATAGATAAGTTTAAGACCTGGTTTTTTCTCAGCTATAAGTAACCTAACGGGATACAACTCAGTTCAACATCACATACACCCAATTGCAAAAATGGTCATGGAAGTAAATAACATGTTTAATCCCCGTTTGATTAGAGTAATCTGACTAAGGTTAAATTACAAATCGTGATAGGTTTTTATTAAAGTGGAGCGCATTCTAGAGTAGATGCCTACTAATGACATTTAACTATATAGGTATTGAAATAGCAATGCAATTTAATGCATGAGGATAGTTTCCATTTAATCTCAATTCCAGTGAGACTTGAGAGTAAGTACAAGTAATGATGCAACTAAGTATACTTAGGTATTTCAGAGTATTTTTAAAATGTAGGTATACTGTGTCTCTTAAATATATTTTTAAAGAGAGGAAATTGTCGCTCGGACGTTAAAGGCCTAACAATACGGTAGCGGGGTAGAAATAAATTAACAAAAAAACAAAGACGACGCTACGGCGTTGCGTCACAGACAAAGGGTAGGGTATGAATATGAATGGGTTGTTTGTGAAATTGGGCCGCGCCAAAGCAAGTTATTAACATATTTTTTGCTTTATCCTTTATATATTTCTATTGGAGAAATTATTCCGCTTTCTCGGAGATAGCTTTGGCACTGTCATGTTAATTTCTGTGAAAGAATTTGAAAATGTTCTAAAGATTTTTTTTATTAGAAAAGATGCTTTCTAAATACTTAATAGTAAACTCAAGAACGCTAAAAACTGTTAATTGTTAAATTCACGTTGAAATCATATTTTCGTGTTTTTTTTTGCGTTTGAAAAAGATGCCTCGTATGTCAAAGTAAACTAAGCACCTACATACTAGCTACATACATATATTAGGTCTCAATAAAGTAAAATAAGAAGCGTTCACAACTTTCATGATTATGTACCTATGTAGGTACCTACGAGCACTTGTGTTTAACGTTTTCCACCATCAAATAACCAAAAACAATCTTCTCTGTATTACCTACATAGTTCTTAATTTTCCCAAAGGTTTCCCCAATTGTAGCCGGGGCTATATATTAAATTACCTCGCAAGGGATCTTCAAAACGGACTAAACCACGGCTACCTATTTAGGTAGGCAGTTACCTACCTTACGCTTATTACCGGCCGCCCCATATGAGTTGCGAACACAAAGCCACCTATGTTCTGTTTGTTTTACTTGCCCTTTTGTCATACAAAATATTTTTTATTAAATTTCCTATCGAATGCCTTATGTCTACACTGAGAACCTATGTGGCAAACTTTTGTAAACTATACCACAAAGTAATAACAAAAAATATGCGTAGGTAGGTACACATAGTATTTAGTCTCAAGATAATTACAGCAAAGCATAAATGCCTTTCTTACGCTGTTGAATATCCAAGTTTACTTTAGAATCGCGAAAATGGTAATGACCAGCAGGATAGGTGAACACCCATTAAGCGCACATAAGTGAAATTGAAATCGCAACCAAAGGAATACCAAAGCCACAGCTCCGGAAACGTCATCTAAGCCGAACTAAATAACTTACTCTGAACAAATACGATAACAACCCAAAACCGACCTATAAACTTTTTTTTCGCAAGTGAAGTAAAACCTTGTTCATTCCGACTAAGGTCAAGATTGGGTTGACTAAGGTGAGTCGAAAAGGGTGTGTTCGGCGGGAAAGGGGCAGGCGGTGCTGTCTCAGTAAACCTCGCTGTGACGAGTTAATCCGTTACCGCAAAACTGAAACTCTGCGAATTACTTTTGCAGGATATTAACTGCTAGGATTGGTTTGTTTATCTCTGCTAAACTTTAAGCGGTCGAATCTATTTCGTTAATTAACTGCTACTTTGCTAGTTTTATACTTAGGTACGTCAGATGAAATTTTAAACGTAGAACATCAAATTACACAAATAAATAAGTAATTTTCTAATATAGGTCAATTTAGGAGTTAGGTATATAGTTAAATTTCAATGTACCTAGTCGTGAGCTTCGTCAGATATTCAATCAGCTGCTAATAGGTAGGTATAGGTAGGTACCTACGATATATTCATTAAACTGCAGGCATCTGCAGGTCAAGACCACTATCCGTGATAAATTTCACCCAGCTTGTAGGTGATAAGTATTCTTGCTTTTTAAATCAAATTATTTAGCGTTGTCTAGATGGGCACAAGGGTAAGGACCGAAAAGTTGGACGTAATTTAGGCGAAGTTAGCCTTAGAAAAAAAGCGATCGCTAAAAGTTCCGTTGTGGGACAAAAATTAACGCCACAATAATGAACATCAAAACAGTACCTTAAGGTACATACATTATTCGATGGTTAATTTGTCGTCGCACAAGGGAAAAATTGATACTAATTAAATGAGTTTTTAAGGTAGTAAACTTTTTGGTCTTCATCCACAACCGTTGTCTTTGTAGAAAGAGCATGCTGATTATAGATAGATACCTCAGCAACATGATAATGCCGCCATTTTCATAATTACGGAAAACTTCATAGTAATTTAAATCTTTATCAAGTAATTACTAAATTTGTTTACATTTACAAATGGCGTTGTTAAAGTACCAATTTCAACTAAGGATGTAGTATGTTAGATACAACAATTTGGTAAAAATCTTGGCACCGGCTACAACATTTTCTGCGTCTGCTGATTCTAAAGTTGCTGTTTCGCAACGCCAGTGGCAATGCACCAGAGATAGGTATCCAAGAATATTCTCAATCCTTTTATTCAAAGCACAATTGGCAGATATGTTTGCGGGATGGAAGTGCTGAATTGCTGAGCACCCAAATTGGTCGTAAATCTCAGCAAGTCGGAGGATGAAAATACGCCGCACAACCGCTACGTAAAAAAACTTTAAGTGAATGCTCGGTTCTCTTTAAAAATATTTTGCGTTTGCCAACGAAATTTAATCAAATGTTACAAAATAAATGATTTTCACATTTAATAATTTTACCCGCAAAAAGCAGGTAGGTAAGTAGTACCTACCTATATCGATTTATTCACACTTGTAAAGGTTATGTACATCTATATAGCTTCCAATTTTGAGTTGAACATAAAATAAGAACGTTGACAGGCATTGTAGCAGTAGTAGGTAACCAAAACTATTTTCATTACTCAGACTTTTGAATAAAAGTCAATGTTACAAAATGGCTTAGAAATTTTCTGACACCTTACATAAATCAAAGTAACAAGATAGAGTACACGCACAAAATTAAATCTCAATGTGACTGGCCACTTGACTTTCGAAACTCCACACCAAGTTCGAAATACAAATATTTTTTACAAACGTGGCAACCATGTTACCGAACGGACCAATCAGAACGTGGCAACCGTCTGAGAAAATATGGCGGTTAACTAACGGGTATCAATCCCCATTATTATATCTGCCGGCGGGGAGAGCGGACGTATGGTATATTTAGGCTCGGGAATCGATTCGAGCTTAGCGTAAACACAGTTATTATTAGATATGATTTATAGTTGAGCTGCTTATTATGAAGACTGAAACGGAATGAACGTGAAGAACTTTTTCTAACTATAGGGTATCAACGAAGCGCATTCGCACCGATAGCTTCATCTCTGTCTTATAGTACGTGTATAAAAGAGAAAGTATTATAAGAACAAAGCTGGTATCCAAGGTACCTACAATTCTACTAAGCAAATAGGTGTGTAATTTGGACTTAAGCAAGGAAAGCATGTACCTATAATTCAAACCAGACACCCTGTTTTTTTTTTCAACCACTACGAGTTCAGTTCAGTAATTGCATTATTGGCGATTCACTTACAAAAAAAGCTATTAGAGAAGAAATGGTAAGGGGACTGCTAGGTAAGTAGTTGTTTACAATTCAGCCAAAATAGTCTTTGGAATTTACAGGAAAATTAAACGATCGCAACGAAACTTAAATTAATAGGAAGTGGTAAAAAAGAGACCCAGGAGACTAGAGTAAATAATTGTATGTACCTATTAAAACATGTCTGCTACGATGCAACACATTGCAGCTCTCAATTTAAATGCACTCTATAAATTGTTAAACCAATCTTTTTCCAATCACCAGTATCACCACTCAACTTGTAACGCACACAAATGGCTTGAATTGAATCTCATTACCAACTAGTAGATAACATGTCGCATACGATATTTAAATTCAAGAGCGTACGATAAGTGTGCGACATAAATATGGGAACAGATGTTGGGGGTGAACGACATTTGGATGAGTTCTGTCGATTGATTTACTAACTTTAGCCCATGGCTTTGCTTGATATATGAGATCCGTATTTAACCTTAGCTGTGCTCATTTAGTAATTTTAAATAACGTGCACCTGGCTGCTACAATTATTATAATGAACGTATTCAATTAAGATTATAATGCAAATTACCTGACTCAGTGGTTAAAATTGCATACTTGTATTTAAACGCCCTTTCCCCCTTTCAATTAAAGGTCAAATAAGTAATTAAATAAAGTTTCACAAGGTTTCAATTGACCATCCTTGCTACATAACATATTATTAGAAATAGGGAAGTGTTTCCTTTGTCTTATGTTCACGTACCTATTAGATTTTAAAATTTTCAATAGAATACTCCCGTGCGTGAGACTAACTATTGTGGTACCTAACTATTTAGTTATTAACGCCCACGAAACATGTCGAGAAGTAACTTAACTGCAATGATGTAGTCTCGGTTATGTTATGTAATTTAATTATGTTAAATTCCTATTTTTCTTAGTGATAATGATAATAAACTGTATAGGTACATACATATATGTACCTATTCACTTTTATTTTCGAAATAAGTATGGTATTAAAATAGACTTTTTAAGTTTTCCCAGTATCAATACCAAAGTTCCTAATATTAAAAATTGACAATAAATTAACACAATCGTAATTAAAATGGAAATGTTCATAGACACGGACACACTTCCTGTTAATTAGGAGCCACAGAGGGAGCCGCTGTCTACAAATCACGATACAAGTTCATTAAAGAAACGTATTAAAAAATTAAAATATGGATCGAGCCATACGTAGACCATCCATTGGGCCTTTACATAAAATTTAAAGATTATTTACCGTGACTAAACTTGTCCGGATTGATTGTATAGTAGTCGCAGTAGCAGTTGTTTTTGTCTTGCAACAATGAGTATTTTAAGACTTAAACGATTTCAAGCAAATTTAGGTAACTGCAATAATTTAATTTTATTCGCAACGGGCCTCCTTAAAGAAACAAAGGACGTATTGTTTTGAATCCAGTTAGATACAATCAATACAGAATCATTCCTCCATCACAGATAAGTACTGCCCTGTCACTGTATTCAATACAAACGGTGACAGGCAGTACTAGAAGTAATACAGTGTATGTCAAGTAAAGTATCTATTAGTAATATAATTTATTCGTTAGTTTATATTATTTATCGGTAGTACCCACCTATCGATTTTGACGTTGAATATAAAACAATAGGCTCGACTGGTCTATAATATTTTATATATAAACCCACTTTAATTCGAAGGATAATATAGGTATACGCAATAATAATGCTTTGTTTCGCCACAAATGTAGGTATAATTCTACGACAATGGGGAGCGCAGAGGGCCAAGGTGATTTAAGAAAATTACATTATAAAAAGAGTAAAAGAAAACCCTGGGGCAGGGGAGAGCGGCGCGGCTCAAAGACATTATTATAAAATGTACCCATTTAAATTCAAACATAAACTCGCTGCCGTATTGAGACCGCTGCGGATTATATTGTATGGGACGATGGAATAATCTCGCTGTTATTGGCCGTGTAATGTTCTGGTCTGGTGCCTAGCACTGCGATAGAAAACTGTAAGCAGAGAATAGGTGAACAAACTGCTTATTTAGTTGTTACACTCTTTTGTTGACTTTATATGTCTACCTTTAGATCATGGCAAGGGCACATATGTATAGGTACAATACATTTTTGAAAACATTTGCGGGTAGATAGATATATAAATATAAGTAGCTGTAGCCTACATAAATTTACTGATTATGACATTATGAGATACGAACACCTGATTTAAATGGATTTATAAAATAAACCTGCCTCAGTTCAGATGTCCACGAATATTTATGTTCTAAGGAAATGAGCGAATATTACCTGCTTTGACTTTACGGTTTACACATACCTACTTATACTTAATAGGTATTGGCATCAGATACAGACAAATTTTAGTAAGTTATTGCATAAAGTCAATACTAATTCGCTCAAGCTTCATTCGTGATAAAATCTCATTATTTTGATACCAGCATTCAATAAACGGAAGATTTACTACTCGATATAGTTGGTCGGTTTGCTTGTACAATGCCAGTTTATTAGAGGAAAAACTGATGGAGAACCTAAATAAGTCTGAGCAGGCGAAGGGCTGCCGTAGCGAATGGGAACATCATTTTGCCGAGACACGCTACATGTTAAATAAAACCGACTCCAGGAAAATTAAACCTTCCCCACTTGGGCATAAACCTTGGTTACAAAACGCTGAAGACATTCCTTAATATAATCTACGTCGTATCTAGACGGGACGTTACGGTAACCAAGTATACCTATCTAAAATGAAGACCGAACTAATCCCCGTAGTTCAATACCTATTGTTGAACCTAATGGGTTGCTTTTACTATCTTTTTCTTAAATTGGAAAAGCAGACGCGGTCCGTATCCGGCGGGGAATGAGAACTTGTACAATAAAAACTTTCTTTGTTACCAGCCAGATACTATCGGGCAGAGAACTCTTTCGTACGAAAGTCTCTCAGACGAGATTACTGCAAACTCACCGGATAAACCGTCATTTATCGTATCTAACTCTGTAGAGATTTAATTTTCTCCCTTAAGCAAAATGAGCATTTCTTCTAAGTCGTAAGATTAATCTTTAAAGAACGTTTCATTTCAAGTTTTAGATAATCATCGTTGGGAATTATGCCTGGAGCAATTTGGGTCGCTCGCTATTAAGTATGCACTTATAACGCCTGTTCGATCATTAGATTATGAACTCTAGCAGAACTTCTAAATAGCTGATTAATCTGTGTATTAAAGTAGATGTATAAGAAAAACCTTATCAGCATCTATTTAGGGCACGACAAAGAAAAAATAATTAAAATCTTAACCAGGTCGCTGAAACAAATCGCCTTAGAGAAATTTACAGCTCTCGGTACCTACATTTAATTTAACCAGTGACGTTATCACAATAATTCCGGCTCAGTCTCGGCACGCAATTACAAAATATTCTCGCGAGGTTGCAATTAAAACATTCATCCGCAAAATTCCGGGTCGAAAGTTTTGAGATTCCCCCTCCGGGTAGGCGGTAATGGCGGCATTCTTCGGATAACGCCGACTTGCTAAAGTTCCTTATTCGCCGTGCGGCATTCGAGTCTCTGCTTTAATTATTGAGAAATGCTTATAATGTCTAAGTATTTATTATGAGAAAATATGATTTTAAAGAAACGACCAAACCGATGCTGACGGCGTTACACAGCATCGTAGTGAAATAATTTCTTTAAAGTATTTTACACTTATGAAACAAAATGAAAAATACACAGGAACTGAGTACCTAAGGACTTTTTTAACACTAACCTTTTATGGCATTACCTCATACACCTACCTCCTTAAACGGCATGAAAACTTTATTATTTATTAACAGTGTCTATCTATTTATTACGTAGAATAAAATAATATAAAAATTTCAATATTATGAACAAGTGGGTACCTATCACTGGTGTGGCATTGCGTGAAACATTTTATTGATAAATCCGGAACACGCTTAATTGACTGTTTTTCAAGAATAGGTATATAAGTATTTATTAAAAGAGAGTTACCTATAATAGGTATATTTTAAAAATAGGCAGGCCGATGCCAAGCCACTGGCACCTAAGTAGGTAGTTCTCCTCAGATAAGATTTCTCAAAAGAAAAATAGGTACCCATGTAGGAAACTTATCTGTAGGTATGAAGTAAGTAAGCCGCTTAAGTACAACCAGAAACACGCGTCAATATTTATAAATAATAATATAAAACAATATAAGAGCAGTGCTTAAGAGTTAGCTACTAAAGCTCACCCCGAGAATAAATGGATTACTTGTGTCCATGCCGCGCCATCTAGCGGGGGTTCTCCAAATTATATGAGTTATAGTTATTGCGCGGATTTCCCTGCTTCCGAACATGTTTTCACTTACACCCCTCTTATGAGGAAGCGCCATAAAAATCTGGCGGGATATTCTTATTAAATTGGTCGCCGTTTTATAATATTGAACCGCAGAAGTTCTACAGAAAGGAAATTGGAGGAGTTGGGAAAACCTCGAATTCTAATATTTTTAAATATATAAATATGTTGGCAATTTGCGTATACCGACTAGAGTTAAATTGAGTTTCTATGAAGTCAATAGATCGCATTAGGTAAGATACTGTCAGGGACCTGTACCTACCTACTATTAAGCTTTTCACAAAAGGTCTTCACGTGTACTTACATTTGTTACTACTGCTTCACATGTCCTATTACATATTATTAGAGATGAGTTAAAGGCGGATTAACGCGCGAGGTTGTGAATACCTACCATCTTTGTTTGTTGCGTTTTTCGTGCTGCATTCATATAGCTGTGTTAAATATACCTACTTACTGAGTTACCTACTGAGTGATGCTTCAATTATTTTAAATTAGTGAGTGAACTCCAAAAGCATTGGTGCGATTGAGCCCACTTATTAGTACTAACGAGGCAGTAAATGTTCGTCTGTCGGTGTGCGGCGGACACATAATTAACCTGGGACACCCGCGTTGTGCGTTGCTGGCGCGAACCGTAAGTACATATGCCTACACCGCATATCTACACGCCAAAAGCACATGCGCACATTTATTTAGCCTAAGGTTTCCGTGTTAACATTAAATGCTGTAATATGGGCTTTGCTGGATTCAGACTTTCAATCCTTTGGTAGAAGTTGCGTTACTAGGTATATGACAACCGACAATAGTGTAGAAATCCTAATATGAATGTTTGAAACTTATTAATAGTAAAATGAATGTTTGTTAAAATAAATGAAAAGATTGAAATTACCTAAAAAGTTTAAAAACAATGTTATATATCGATAATAGTATTTTTTTTCTAAACATTAACCTAGAAAAATACTTCCAGCCATGTTAACGAAATGAAAAGACGCAAAAACCTATATATGCAGCAAAATAGGTATACCAACATAGAAAAAAATTTAAATATTAATATTTAATTCTTCCATTCTGTGGCTGATACTCGCCGTTTATATCGCCGGACCTTTAAATGATGAAATGAAACTTATTTAATTCAGCCGTATAATAAAAAAAAATGTATTAATTAGTAAGCTCGCTGACGATTCTGTAAATAAAATCGCATTGCAGGCCCGAATACCAAGATCATTAAATTAACTAACCTGTTATAAGTAGATAATACAGTTACCTAATTAACAAATGAAGGTGACCTACTGTTTTCATCTCAGCTCACCTTTTAGGCAGCCTTAAAAAACAGCTAAACACCTCAATAACCGTGTGATAAGATTACTTTTACGTTTTATATAATTTACTTAATGTTGCCTCGGAGCGAGCATTCGCGATAAATTAAGTTGCTATCATTAAGGCTTGGTTTTGTTGGTGTGTTTTATTTTGTAAGAATTTTATTCCGCGGACCACACACTGGGATGCAGCGAGCCGTATTATTTTACGGGATAGGCAAATAGTGTATATATATTTAATAGCCAGCTGTGTTTTTAACTTAATTAACATTTGTATGATATGATGTACTTAGTCACATACCAATTAATTGAATACCATTAGGTATTACCATTACCTACATCAATCTGAAATATAATATTTAAATCAAAGTACAAGTCGAATCCTACGGCATCTGTTCTCAAAGGTTCTGCATTAGGTACCTATATGATACTTCAAGTAAATTTAGACCTAATGAAACTAAAATGAAACTTGAAAATTCAGGCCACGGCTTAAAAAACTTACCTACCTACCTACCTATAAATCAAAGAAAATTAAAACGATTTAATTCACGCGATTTTTTCTAAATACGTCAATATAGTATAACGAAATGAATGCACATGTTTACCATTCTACCTAATACATAGATTATAAATTTAATCTAAGTTGAAAACTCACAAATCATTCCTCCAACGCCATCTGCCTTTCTTGCCCAAAACCAACAGCCGCGAGCGACGCAAACGCTTGCCTGCGCGCATTTTTCTCTTCATAACGGATTTTATATTTTTATTTCCAAATTTAAACATTTTCAACACTTCACAGCACTACTTTCTCGGTTTAGTTCTCGCACAGCACTGTTCATGCAATGTGTTAGCAGCAGCTTTCTCTTTGCAAAAAACTCATTTGAATTTTTATAGAAAATTGGGTCAGCGTTGTTGGTTCTAAGAAACGAGGAGACAAACAGAACTGCCGTTACGCTTTGACGAAAGAAAGGACTGTTTTCATGAATTTTAATAAGTTGTTTATAATTTTGTTGTACTCTGTTTATGACCTTAGTTGTAAAGTGTAGGTACCTAACTATAATTTTATTCAAAATTCCTAGTCCCCTTATACTGAATTGAGTAGGTAGGTACCTAAAGCTTGTCAGCAAATTACTTATTCAGGAATAATTTCTGTTACTTCATCAAAGATATACTTGACTTTTAAAGTTGTAGCAGAGATGGGCAAAAGTTAATCGATTAACGATTTAAGATTAACTTTTTTAATCTCGATTAACGATTAAAATTGACGATTAGTTAATCTAATCGTACGAGTTCCGATTAATTTAATCTCGATTAAGTTAATCGTTGATTAATTTTCTCTCGATTACCTACCTAATATTTAGGAAATGAAGATATTTTTGTCTAGAACATCTTAGAGAACTGCAATATAACTCTCATCTTGTATTACTGTAACAAGAGGGAAGAGGGAACGGTCGGATACAAAGGTAGGTATCCGAACCAAAAAAAGTTTCTAAAAGTACATTTTCAGTCCCTGGACAAGACAAGGTATTGTATTTTCGTAAAAAGCACAAATGAACGTGTTCCATTCCAACTTTTAATTGAGAAGTTAATCGTGAAATTTAATCGATTAAAATGACGATAAGTTAATCGTTAATCGAAGACTCTGTCGATTAAGTTAATCTAGATTAAATTAATCGCGATTAATTTTGACGATTAACTTTTTTAATCGATTAATAAATCGATTAAAAAAATTATCGATTAATGCCCATCTCTGAGTTGTACCTACATAATATATTAATCTCTGAAGAGAAGATCCCTCTGATACCTAATTCTACGACAAGACGTAAGTAATTTTCATTAAAAAAAATATCGTCTTGACTTTGATCTGGAAGTAAAATTGACAACAAAGAAATCTAGGATTAAATTATAGCTGATAAAAGCGCTCAAAAGTCGTTAAGTAGGTAGATATATTTTATTACTGCAATACCTACCTACCATCATATTTAAAGATATAAGAAAGTTTCAGATGTGAGCACTTTGCCAGATATGCCAGTAGGTACACTTCATAAGTTTTAGAATAGGTAATTGAATTCTTAAATACCAAAAATCCTCATCTGAGTAGGTACCTATGTAGCATTAATTCTTCTTAAAAAAAACTAGATGTTGTAATAAATACCTATTTTGATTCTGCTATCTACCCATACAGGTACATATTTTGGTAGGTACCTACCAACCATAGCAAAACGGAAGTTTTTAATAATATGTAGGTACTAGAACTTTACAAAAAGTATAACTAACAGAAATCGTATAACATTAGAAACCGAAAACTTAAAGCTATTTATAATGTCGCCCTAGTGAAAAGAAGTAGGTAGTATACCTAAGTCTGATTTAACCTAGGAGCAAAAGAGCTTCGGTCTCAAAATAAAGTTATGACTTAAGACCTTTTGTTTCTAGTTAAATTCGACTAATACCCTTTTTCACTAGACTAGCTAGTAGCTAGCCACAGTATTATACTAGCAACTTCAGTCACTGTCACTGTACCGATATTGAGTGAAGCGCCATCTATTAACACAGCAAAGAACGACGTCGTGCACGCGAAAGCTCCGAAAGCTTCCCGTTTGTTGAAAAAGACCTTTGTATTGCGAACTTTTCTACGGCTTCAAGTAAGCACAATATCTATATCTTTAAGCTTTGATCTTTGTATTAAAGGCTTAAAGCACAATATTTTATGGGTTTGTGGGCAATTTATTACAAAATGATAAAATAAGTTCGTCGAAAACTCTTTTTTACAAAACCATTAGGTATAGCTACATTCGTAAAAAAAAAACAAAACGGATACCTAATTGTTAATTACTAAAACGTCATGAGACAAAAATATTTTCAAAAGTAAAAATAGAAATACCTAACTATTATATTATTATTTCAAGCTAAAAATTATTAGGTACTTAAAAGATAATCGAAATATTCGGTGGACCTATATACCTCGACTACCATGCTATCTATATTTCTCTATTTAGTATAGTGAAAGTGTGAAAGTGATAGACCAAAGGGTGCACTGTTTGTGCCTGATCTTGATTACAGGAACTTGGCTTGCCAAGGACATTCTTTTGAGTATTGATTTCAGCGCCATCTCGAACGTTTGGCTGGAACTAACATACTCTCGAACCGGGACGCCAGTGTTCGTCAACCTTTGATAATGTTAAATAAAGTATATTTCTGTTTAAAAAAATAAGGTTCTTCAATTTTTTTATGAAAATTGTTTGTATTAGTATACATTTTATAATTTATCAATTTTTTATCAATACTCATCAATGTACGTATAGACAAAAAATTTAATAAGTAAAGAATTACAAACCATAAGTTTATGTATGTTATTATTTTTTTATTAGTAATTCAATAGCAATAAGTATTGCTCTATACGAGTAAATGTTAATGAAATTTGTATATTAATTTATAAAAGATTTTATGTATACTATTGACGTGTAATATTGAAAATATTATAAATACATGAATATGCATATAAATAGTATGTCGATATTTATATTTCTAAAACAATAAAATAAAAATTTTCTGCTAAAGTATTTCTAAAACATATTATTGTTAATTTATATGCAAATGCACGCATATATTTTTTTAGAAAGGCAGCGCCACGGTTCCATACCTACCATCAAATAAAAAAACGGGAAAAAAATCACGTTTCTTGTTTAGTGCCCCACTTAAATATTTATTTTATTTTGTTTTTAGTCTGTATACGAATATATGATTCATATTTTTAGGGTTCCGTACCCAAAGGATAAAAACGGTTTGTTGTTATAGAGCTAACATAAATTTTCAGAGATAGGTAATGTATTTCTGTTGTTTCTATAGCATATTCTGTGAATAGACGAAACCTGTAATGTTTGTAAAGCTGCAAAGGTTTGTAGTTGATTTTTTAAATAAAAAACCGCCCAAGAGCATGTCGGGCCACGCTCAGTGTAGGGTTCCGTAATTGCTCATCCTTCACAATAGACTTAAGTTACGAGAAAGATTTCAAGCTCTGTAAAAAGGTCGTAAACGCCAAAGTAACTGTAGTTACTTATTACCTTCTGGAAGTCAACATACGTCCTTTTAATAAAATTATGAAATTTAGCAATAACTCAAAAACGGCTCCATTGATTTTGTTCAATATAGTTTTCATTGAAAGTACTTATAAGGCTTTATTTTTACAAAAATTTTCATATTTTTTTGACTCGTGGTTGAAAAGTTAGAGGGGGGGGACGCTATATTTTTAATTTTCGGAGCGAATATTTACAAAACTGCTGACTTTATCAAAAAATAATATTTGAAGACCCCTATCATTTTTAAAACACCTATTCAACGACACCCCACACACTAGTGTTGAAACAAAAAAAATAATTCATCCCACTTTAGGTGTTCGAGAGGTAACCGAAAGAAAATTTTTTTTTTAGTTTTTATTCTACCGTTTTGTCGGCACGATACATACACATACTCGTACCAAATTTCAGCTTTTTAGTATTAATGATCACGGAGCTAAGCTGCGGACGGGCAGACAGACGGACAGACGGACATGGCGAAATTATAAGGGTTCCTAGTTGACTACGGAACCCTAAAAAAGGTGTTTAATATCAATATATTGTCAGTTGGATTTATTTTTTTCACAAGAGGAAGACTACTGTTGAGAAGAAATGCCGAAAGAAACTCCACAGTCAGTATTTTTTTCGTAAAGGATTATTATATTAACTAGGTATTACAGTAATATGAGCTTAACTCGGCTGTCCCAAATCAAAACCTAGCAAGGGACATTTTTTGGTAAAATACGTTTTTCTAATAAACCTGCCTCAAATTTTGAGCTGCGTCGAATGCAAAAACACCTGTATTCCTATCACAATAAGAATCAAAGTTATGAGACCTAGCAAACCTAGCAAGTGCATATCTTACTTACAAAGATCAAATTCAAAATACTAGTAAGTAACATTTCCAAGTCGAAAAACCTATTAAATGCGGCATATACTAGGTTTTTCAATTTGTAACCGGAACTTGCTAGGTTTTTAAATCCGAAATGGCCCCATGCTGGGTTTTTGATTTTAAAAATTGCCGAAGTGTAGAACAAGGAATTCAAATATTACAATAAATAAAACCTAGCTAGTCAGTAATGAGTGAAGTTGGCGTTAACGGTCGCCATTTAACATTATTTTTGGCGCCCCTTTTCTGAAGTAGGTACATTACAAACTAAATGTCTGTTATTCACGCGGTATTGCACTATCCCCGACGATACAACTATAAGCGGTTACTAATTTAATTCATAGAACAAACTTACAGCCTCTGACAGTAAATACTCGTCACGTTTAATCTGTTTTACGAGTAGTACTAAAGAGAAAAAAAAGGAGGTTCTCAGCATACCTGTAAGTATGTTTGTATGTACATATGTTTAAATGGCTAAAATTTACTAATTTCACAAATATTAATGTGAAAGTTCGGATGTTTGTTACTGAATCCGCTAAAACGCCTAAATAAATCTTCGTAAAATAAGCACACAGGTAGTTTATAATCTATATTAACACAATTAATAGTTTTTATCCCGGAAATCACCCCTTAAGTGGGTAAAAGAAAATGTAAAAGTGAAATAAATTAATATCAGACAACCTCACACACATCGATCTAGTTAGTGGAACTAAAAAAGCTCTGGTAGGCTTGTATAGGTTATAGGCACTTGACGACGATAAACAATACCTATATTGATAAATACATACTTTAATACAAATAAAATCTATGACCCAAATATTTGCCCTTGCCGGGATTTGAACCCAGGACCGTCGGCTCAGTAGGCAGCTGCTTTCAACGCAAGTGTACGCGGCGAAGTCACGGGCAAAAGCTGGTATTCAGTAATTCCTGATAAATGTATAGGTACCTACTAGATTGCAATACTACAAGTTTTCCGTTGATACAAAGATCAAATCTTAAAGAAAAATTGAAAAATTAGTTACCCGTTGAAAGAGACCGGGAATTGAACCCGGTACTTCTGGATTGCGTTAAACACTTCGCTACCCTAACTCCCAAGCAACCTAATTCGAATTTTTCCTTATGCTTTGTGTGTCAATGATTGCATTGTTTATTACACCTTAGCGACCTCCACCAACTAACTATTTTTTTTATTTTTCTTTAAGCTTTGATCTTCGTAATACTAGTAATATCTATTTTTTTTTATGTACATTAAAAAAAATAGATATTACAAGTTTTATAAATTTATACAAGTTTTCCGTTAAAACAAATAAAAATCCTAATTCAATTTCCTAATTATACTTTTGTTAGCTAGGTTTTATGTTACGGATCTGAAATTAGTCCTCAAAAAGAAACAATCAAAACCTTAGTAGGACCACTTGCTAGCTTTTTATATGGGAATTGACATAACACTTCTGTCTCGTTTTTATAGTCAGTCGCTAGTAAGGCACATACAACTTGTAAAATTACACATAAATTTAGTTTGACTAATTCGTCTTGTAAAGCAAGGTACACTTCTCTAAATGGTAACAAGTCTTGTGTCCAAAAAGGTCTCTGTGGGTGTTTTTTTTCAACAAAGTCTTTATTTGCCTCTCCTGTAAAATTTCGCTAAATGCACTTACTAGGTTTTGATTTGGGACAGCCGATTACTTTATATGTATAGTAAAGGAAGCTAAAACGCGTAGATGATTGACCCTTATTGCCATTATAAATGGGCAAGTATTTCAATTTAGTTGACTGTACCTATCTTAATAATTTAAGCTTACACGTAGTCCTTGAAGAAAACATAAATATAAGAAGTGTAAGTATTTATAAAATGATTAATAAAACGAACGTACGAAGTGTACTTATAAAATGATTAATTTAAGGAACGATATGATAATAAAATATAAATTACAAGAAAGTATAACGACAGTTAAAGCATAGGTACTTGAATTCTATGAAAAAGAATAGAAAGAAAAATTTAATATTGTCAACTGGATAAATAAATTATAAGATATTCCATAATATAAGCTTAAAATTATATAATTGGATAAATAAATTCTTGCATTTCATTTAAATAAACTAAAAGGTATAATTTTAACAATTTTATTATTTTACGTCAAATGTTGACAACATCTGGACACTGATACCCTTCCTGTCCTCACACGAAAAGACGCACACTGTCTCACATTTAAATGTGTGACGTAGCATTTTTAGCTGCTGCCGTATCAGCCACACCGTATTTGACGCCATGTTTAGTTTACTCGCTGTCCCTATCACTCGCGCGTAAGCCGCCATATGTAGTGTGAAAAAGTGTTTTTATAGCTATCTCTTTTATACTAAAGGAGAGTGGATTGCACGGCGAGAGCAGCTAACAAATCGCGAAGAGCGCTCTTTCGTTTAGAGAGGGGAATGAAAATTTTAAAAAGAAGCATGGCGGGTTCGTTTGGGTGGTCGGACCAGATCTGACTTTATTAAAAAATATTAATAGGTATAAATATACCTACCGGGTAGGTTTGGTTTAAGCTAATTTATATTATATTCCGTTTCTCCATTTTATAAAATTACTCTTGTATTTTTTTATGAGTAATTTCATATTAAATTATCCACTGTAGGTAATTTTTATATTCTGAAATAAAAATCTACGTCACTAACGTCGCACCAAAAAATATTTAATATTTATAAAAGACACGGTAGGTATAGGTACCTAAAACTACCGTAATGTTAGAAATAAGTGGTAATACACGTTACCTACTGAGATAGGTAGATGTGTTTTTCTGTACCTACTTAAATATTATTATTATTATCATTAAATAATAGGTAGGTATTTATGTATAGGTACCTTACCTTTAGGGCTACGTCTTGATGAAGGTGTGAATTGTTTCTAATTCATAACATCTTGATGAGATCTGTAACAAAAAAAAAGAAAATTAAGTAGGTACCTACTTACGTACAGTTATTGGTACCTACTTTGCCGGTATTTTTTACTACTCCAACTTATCCTATGACATTAACCAGATCTACTTAAGTACACGATCTCAACCAGACGAACAAGCCACTTCAAATAAAAAAAATCATGTCCCCATAGTTTTGGACATCCCTAATTAGCTTTAAAATACCCATTAAAAAGAAACACAAGTAGGTACTAAAACGTCTCGGTTACAATTTGTGCATAGTTGCGTAGGTAGGTAAAGATATATGTACCAACTCGTAAATTTGTGGGGAGTGCTGCAGTTTTGTTTACTACTTACTGCGCGGGAGATAATGTTCTCTATGTGCAAATTTACAAAGATGTGAGAAGAAACAGCTGTAGAAACACAATGATTTGTACTAAATTATTTGTTAAATAGAGTACTCGGAGGTTGATAGGAACTGAGAAGTAGAAATACCAAAATATAAGTATACCTAATATTGGTTAACCCATCGAATGCTTAGGCACAAATTCGTGCGTGTCATTTAGACTAGGTAGGTACCTACATTAAAATATCTGTTACAATTTGATTAGCTAATTATAGACATCCCATACGAGGGGTTAATGAAATTGCCAGCTAGTGGCTTTATGTCATTTATTAGGTACTTACCTTAGTTATCTACATATTGGAATAAAGTTATAAAAGGTCTATTTTGAAACTCCACACGTAGATATTCATCTAAGTATTTAAGGTATTGTATATTTTGAACGTGGTACCCTGTGGCTATTTTGAGGTAAGTTAAAGACAAAGAAAATACCTACGCCTAACATCGTAAGTATTCATCGTTAGGATTAGTCTAACCGATCCTGGTAATCCTAACTTAAATTTCGCTAAGACAAGGTCAGGTCAGCTTCAGGACCTTTTTTTAACGTTGGGGAAATGAGTTTATGTAAGTATCCCTAATCGGGGGACTAGAGCGTGCATGACGGACTAACCGAGACTTCGGACTACCGTCTAAAACCACTAACGAATGCCGGCACCGCCTTTAATTCGAGCGTCGCGGGATCGCTTCATGCATTCAACCGCGTGGATGCTTCGGAACCTTAGGACCAAAGTGCGAATAACTCTAATATCTACAAGCTATCCTACCGTAATCAGGTGCTTGCATTCACCTTAGCATTTGTAAATAATAAATGTCAAGCTTCAGGCTTGTCACTCTTGCCTGCGCTTAGCAACAATCCAATAGTTCGCCCGTAAACCTTTATACCTATTTAGTTACATGCCAACCTACAACTGTAGATACATGAGTATACGTATATTTTACCAACTATGCTCAACCATGCACATAGTTGCGTATAATTTACGCCCACTAAGTATAGAGATGCATTAAGGCTATTAACTTAAGACGATAAAAGTAATTTACAATGCATTTGCAAAGGTCAAGCGTAAATACCATTAGCTACGCGTTCCTCCATAGGTACATCAGGCAATGATTGATTGATTCCTAATAAAAACAATTTATTACAAGGTGGCTGTTGAGTCACAGTAAACTGATAATCATCTATTAATTGTAATTTAATGCATTAACATGTTAAATAATACTACTCGAAAGAACGCGCGATAAAAGTTTATTGCAATCGTAGGTATAACTCGCGCCAACCCGCAGTCGTTCAAATAAATTATGATTATTATAAGAAAATTAATTATTAGATGGTCTACTTACGTATTTACGGTAATCATTTTAACAGCTTAAATGAAAGACTTTCTTCGTTTAGGTATATGCAAATTAAATACATTGGTGGAAAATACTAGCTTAGGGGAAAACTAATTTGTAATGGAGTGGAAAAATTATATAGGTAGGTATTTTTTTCAATGCACACCTTCATTGCTAAATAGTTTGTGTGACTTTAATTTTAAGTGAAGAAATTTTACCGATTTATACTCATAGTCATAGCTCAGAAAAAAAAACTTACTGTCTATAAGTACTACCTACTGAGAGGTAGGCCTCAGACTACCTGGATGACGAATGTCCAGAGAGACATGAAGGATTTAGGCCTAGCTGTAGAAGACACCTATCATCGAAGCGAATGGCGCCTCAAGATTAGGAAAGCCGACCCCGCGTAACGGGAACAGGCGAGGAAGAAGAAGAAGAAGATGACAGTCTATAAGTACTACGAGTATCGAATGTATTGATACCGAGCCGGTCAAAATTCCGAATAGGTACCTAAAGATATTTTAAAGTACGTAGTTGGTACAATTATGAAAGTGCTGTACAAAAAGGACAAGTTTTCCAGCCTGCTTCCCTACACAAAACCGACAAAAATGCGACGACAAAGCCAAGCAATGCCCTTGAAACTTAACCTCTGAACATTAACTATCGCTTACTCTCAACCAACTTATACGAGTATGACTCCATTTACTCGCGTTTCAATAAACCCTACATAAAACACGGAAGGCCGACAATGCTCCATAACCTACCGCAAAAGTTTGTCATTACAACTGCAATTGTTTCTTTGTTTATCGTATAAAATTTATAGGTGCTACCTCCGTTTATGAGTGAGCCGTTATACGAGCGTTGAACTCTAAATCGGATAATTACGATTTTTTAATGGTTTGCGTATGGAAACGGGGCTTGTATGAGAGGCTGCCATTCTGCGTGCGCCGGCGCCGCTCAAGTGGAAAGGCTTTTGTTTCAGCACCCTTGCCATTTGTATGGCTCTGTGAAGCGGATATTTCTTCACTTGGGTATCAATGTCAGAATTTGTTTTCGTACAGGATTGGAATGATTCAAATGAAAACTTTTATTGATTTTAATTTTAAGAATGAATTAGGTACATGTTTGTGATATCTACGCAACTCCAGGTGAATATTTATCTTGAGAAATAAAGCTCTTTAACTATAATACCTATACTAAAACTTTGCAAAAAATTCATTCATTCGAGATATATATCCAAACGGAAATCTCAGTATACCTAACAAAATATAAAATGTACCAACATGCATGTAATGTTGAAATCTTATAGAATCTGGTTTCTGTGTTAACTTAAATTAAAGTATCAAGTCGGTTTCGTAGAATAATGAAATAGGTACCTATGCACAAAAAAAAACTATATTTATGAATGTGCCGAGTAGGTAAGTAAATAAGGAATAATCCATGGCCAAAAGTAGGTATTGCGGGCGGGCATTCCATTTATCAGGATATATCGATATTATCCAAAGGAACATATCGCGATCGCCTAAACACCGGTTGTTTAGTGTAGCTGTAAATCAAATCATCAATTATCGACAAGCGTTTACACTCGCGACGCCACGGTGTAAACAATTCGAACATTAAAACTGCTGCCTACATTTTACGACTATTCAATTTGGGGGAAAATCGATTTTATTCGCTTGATTTCCAATCGATTCACAGGCAAAGTTGCTCGGTATGGTATTCGATTACGCAAGACGATGCTGCTCCGATTTTTACAGGAAGTGGTTAGCGGATACGGCCGGACGAGAATGGTGGTAAACAACGCTTGGTGCGAACGCTTGTTTATCTTTATATAGGAACTTATCCTAAACGGTGATCCCTTTCACATGGTGAAAATAGGCATTGATTAAAACCGCGTAGCCAACCATCGACCTATCAGATGTGACGACATATAGTCACGGCGTTTTTAAGCCATGCTGGAATAGCCATTAGCCAATTTATTTAGCTTGCATGGTCAATATCACTACTCACACATACCCCACTTATCATTTGTTTGTTAATAATTCAGTTAGGTTGAACCGTGAAATCAAATTCAGCATAGTTTCGGACCTTGCAATTTAATTGGCTGCAGCTGGTATTAGATTTACAGATTATACGATCACCACGGGAAAACGTTACTTTAAAATATATACCTACGTTATCTACATAATAGCTAAGGTAGCTAAGATAAGAAGAAGATAACAGGACACATTGGACCGAACAAACCAAAATCACAGATGTCTCTAATATTTCGCACACCTTTTAATTAATTTACTT
This sequence comes from Apotomis betuletana, assembly GCA_932273695.1. NCBI lineage: Eukaryota > Metazoa > Arthropoda > Insecta > Lepidoptera > Tortricidae > Apotomis > Apotomis betuletana. The sequence goes on along the minus strand of OW026300.1, from coordinate 27,350,369 downwards.
ATAAGGTAGGTACACTAGCTGAAAGCAAGACGCTGGCGTCACAATGGTCCTGGGACCATGACATCACCTCACTAATTGTGATTCACTTCCAATTTGAATTGATTATTCTACGTACTAACCTTTAGGACTTCAGTAACTTGAACTGCTCACAGTATCACACAAACAATTATCTCATGGAAACTATAAAGTACAACGTAAAGTCACTCATAATTCGGCCCCGAGTGCTGCGGCGACCGAAGTCATCGGCTCAACTGAGTCCACATGCGACCAACAATTGCTTCACATACTTAACAAAACACTAACAAATTGATATGTTTATCTACAAAGAACTATAAATTCATTCAAGGCCCACCCTTTAGCGAGGGGATCCACCCTTCTGATTTAAAAAATTGCAAAATATTACATAAATAATAAAAAAAATCCCCCAATGTAACCCTCTTTGATATAATTTCGGCTGGTCCATGGTTCCGAGGAAATGGTCTGTGGCTAAAGTTTCCTTTAAGTTTTTCATGCATTATTCATTACGAGCTATCTATGAGAGCCTCTCATGTTTTTTATTGTCTAGCTATTTTGACTTTACGATGGGTACAAACTCGTGTAGATGCATGTTCGGAAATAAATAACTTTTGATATAAACTTTTTCCACATAGAGGTAGGATTTTGTATTTAAAAAAACATTGTAATTTAAATAGACTGAATCTATGAAAATATACTTAGTTAAAAACTACCTACCTACCTACTAAAGATAAATAATAGGTACCCATTCTATACAAATCCCGAAAGTCAAACACTGTTTCAATACAAGTGATTTAAAGTATTTTGATAAGGTAAGTAGATATTTATTTAATTTTTCTTGCACATATGAAAAACAAATCGTAGAAGAGGCGGAATAAATGCCAAAGGTAGCTACCGTTGGGCAAAACAGATAAGTGGTGGCGGTGCCAGCCTTATTTAATAAAAGTATCGTAGTGTCTATAGACATATATATACTAAAAGCATTGCTTATTTTGGGACCAATCGTTTATGTACTTCATTTACGTACTTTTTTTTATCGTAGATGACTTAATTTATTTACTATTGTGTGTATTTTAACCCTAACAAATCCCAGGCATACAAATCACGAATGACATGAAAGGCCGACATGAGATAGGGGTGTCCTATGTTTTAATTTAACTGTGATGGGTTGATGGGAAAAGTTTAAACAGCGCGGGCGCGTGTAATCCGTATAATTGGTCACCAGAGACGCGGGGAAATGAAAACTCATTAGCGTTTTAATTGAACCGACTGTACAGATAGCTGTTGCTATGGAAATGTGCTTGAATAACCGGATTAGAAATACAGACGAGGGTGGGAGATGATTAAAATTCCTTGCTGGTTTTAATACTGATATAAATCTGAAACAACTCTCAAGTAAGAAGTATTTACGTGTACCTACATAATTCAGGTCAGGAATGAATCGCGTCTGACTTATTTATTAAATAAGTACCTACTTAGAATACCTATCTGCCTAACCACTGACCCAAAATTCGATTTACTAAACGTGTATTATGGCCACAAATATAAGGAATCGATACGTTTAATTAAAACAACGACAGTTGATAACAAATGGTGTTTATTCGCACAATGAATACAACTTGTGAGTAGGCATAGACCTCATTAAATAGTATTAATATTGATTATACCCAATCAATACGAGAGCGATACTGACCTGTACTTAATTCAGTAGGCTTGAACTTATAATTAGCCCTTAAATAACCAACAAATCCAACAATGCCTCCACGGCGAGCAACCGACCGACCACGGACAATGTCCGTTAGCGAATGTCTCTTATTCCCAGCCACGTGACCGGTCGCCATTGCTCGGAGTGGAAGGGGGCGATCACGTGACTATCACGTGATCGTTCATTGCAACTACTTTTAAATTAGAAATTATCCTTACAGCTCGGCCATCCTGCTAGAGCAAGTCTCTTCGCTCTATAACTACATCATAGTAATATAAATAAAATTGTAAGTATATTGCGAAAACCTAGGTTAACCTTATAATTTCTAAAATCAAAGATTCATGTCTTAATTTAAAATGTACAAATACAAATACAAATACAAATACTCTTTATTGCACACCAACATCAAGGAATATACAACACAACATGAGATACATTCAAATAACAGGCAGAGGTAAACAACAGGCGGTCTTATCGCTTAAATAGCGATCTCTTCCAGACAACATTTAGGTATGTATTATGGTTAACCCTTCCAGCATCTATTAAGTATCAAATTTGTCAAGAAAGATGATAGATATGAAATGTTCATATAAAAAATCAGGTAAACACCTATGTTCGGTAATCATTTGTGACATTAAGTTTCTGAGGAGGGGGAAAGTAGTGTCACCGTCACCAGCAATTTCGCGGGAACATTACGTTTCATCATTAATAAAATCGAATAATATGTAGGTAGACTGGAATCAGCGGCCAGGACGCCATAGTGGCGGAAGTCGAATAAGAGACTAAATATTTTCAATGCTATTAAATTATATAAATATTTTGATAATATTGTATTATGGTAAATCATTATAATTTTACAAAAAGCATTACAGTATTTTGTTCTATTTTATGTTATATATTTTTTTTAATTATCTTTTCTTTTAGGTGTCGTAATAATTGCTTAGTTAATTACACATACATAGATATAGATATATTAGATATGCCAATGCACCAAATGCTGATTTCCGTTTGGTCTCATGGTTGACCGGTAAAGAATGCGCCACGGCATTAAGTCCACCATTTTTGTGCCTACCATTTTATACTGTACAGTAAAGTGTAATTAAATATACTTAGATAAAATATCGTCATTTACTAATAACATCGTATGATCAAAAGATTTCAATTTTTATTTTGTTTTATTGGGACACTTACAAATGAAACCAACTAGTTGGGCGTGTCTCTAAATAATTTTGCAAATTAATTAAAATATGTGAATTATATTTTAAATTTTCAAATATAGATATACAGCAGCATCAGCATTCAATTGCAGCAAGAAAACCTATATACATATAAATAAATTCCTAAAGCTAAGGAAATTATAATGGCTACACAGTAGTAATTTAATTATTGTTAACACCATAGACCATAAGAGTTAGCCAGCACTCTCATCACTACTATGCTACTTATTATCACCTCAATATTATCTCATAAATATTATAAAGGAGAAAGTTTGCGAGCGTGTTTATGTGTATGTCTGTTACTTCCCCACGCTCAAACGGCTGGGCCAATTTTAATAAGGTTTTAATCCACTGAATCGTTCACAGATTTATCCACTGAATCTTTCTTGATTTGTTGCAAGAACAGTTTGTTAGATTTTACTTTCTCGAAACTAACTGATGTGGAATCCTTAATAATAGTTGAGTATTTTCGGCAACACTAAAAACATGAGTTCAAACCGAATGGGATATTTTAGAACATGATTGTGTGTTCATGCCTAGAACTGACACACTCGAGGCGCCCTACTTAATACGCCTCGTATCAGGAAACTTAAATATTTATCTAATAAATCGAATTATCTAATGACGGTGCGTTGACTACCGACATGGCATAAAAGTCTCCTTTGATTTTGTTATGTATACTTATTTATGTTATTATGTGATTTTATTGATTATGGAATTTGATTATTGTATTTTAATTTCATTTTGGTATTTTATTTAAATTCTAGACTATCTAGTTTGTAATCTATCATTTTTTTTGCATGGTTTTTCCTTCTGGCAATAAAACGAATTAAATTTAAAAGCGTCCTACCCTCTATCAACATGTTGAAGTAGGTACCTACCAACATGAATTTAATTTTTTTGACAACTTTACTCGATAACATTTGACTCCCTTTGTAGCTGATACTTTCTGATATATTTACCATTTACATTATTACAAGCGAAAGGACAGAATGTTGGAAGGTGATCTAGCTTGCCACACGACACGTAGTACAATTATTAGAGTATTTTTGCACTGGAAGCGTTTGTGCCCGTCCTCATTGCAATTTAGATATCTAAGAACCTCTTCAGGTTCGCGAAAGTAGGCGGCTTGAGCACCTACTCGTACAACACGATCTTCTATACCGTTTGACAACTGATATTATAACAACTGATATTATTTACCTAACTTAAAACTGATATGTAAATCTAATATAAGTACTTTAGTTTCTAGTTATAAGATAATTGCAATGCCCTGTCAGGGCGTTTAACTGCCATATATGTTAACACCCTACTGCACCTACTCATGACAGCAATAAGCGAATATGAATAATATGAATGTGAATAAATAATCCACCCATTTATAACCTGTTATGCTACACCTGTTCAATAAATTGATTTCAGCGTATTAGTAGTGCTCAAGGGAATCACTATATCGATCTTTTTCTTCTGACCAGAACAAAAGCTCTGCGTAATCGTCACGGCAAGGGAATGACTCTATAAGTTGTATCTTCCACACTGACCATGAAATATAGGACCGTGCCGAGACCCCGATACCAAGACTTGGCAAGCTCTGTAAGTTTGGGAAGTGCCGTCTCTCTTTCAGTCCATCCAAAATTTCAGTACACTCCTTTACTTTGGTGGGCCACGTCAAAATCGTGATCTTCCGACATTGAATTCAGGAAAGACATTATTTAATGATATTATCTGGCTAATGAATTAATACTCAAAGTTACGACGGACACTTTAAAAATAATCTGTGGCTAGTCACACGGTGTGTAGTAGGAAATATAGTTTTGGTACTAAAAAAAATGATTTTTATTTCCTATTCAAACGTAAGGCACCCAAATAAATAAGTTAAATATATGTTGTCATGCACTCATAGTCAGCTCACATAATTTTTACCACTATGTACAGTACCGTAAGCAACAAACACATATGTTTACACTTTCTAACCATAAACAAGGCGAAAGATGAAATGTAATGTAAATAAAACCCAGCTCGATAATACCGTAATAATAATCCGTCACAAAAAGATTTACATAATTACTAGGCCAAATTTCAGCTCAATCGGAAACCGCGAAGTGGGTCAAGTTTAACTTAGTATATTCGCGTTTCTTGTTTGCTTGCTTACAGACAAGATCGACACCGGAATAGGTAAAACCACGAGAAACTAACTATAAGCTACAATCAATCATTTTGACTAAGATGAATATTTACACCTTTTAATTTTACTAACCATGACCTATTCGCTATAGTCAAAATCGGCCTCTAAATATTCCGCTACAATGTTTTTTTTTTGTCTAATATCAAATTGCTCCACAAATTTCTTTTTCTAAATATTGGTTTTTAGTAAGTTTTTGCGTTCAGATGGTTTGATTTTATTTATATTCTACAGAACTTTTGGTTTGTCCGTTTCCTTACACACTTGCCCTGTTTATGAGTTTCACGGAAATTAATAAACTTACGAACCTAATCAAGGTTATAGGTAAAAGATAGAACTAGTAAATAAAGTATCAAAATATTTACAAATAGCCCAACAACTAAATTGTTTTCTACTTGTTAACATTCAATGTCTTTGCTATACGACGCTTCACATTGGCTTCGCACATTGTCGCAATTATTTACGAGCTTAAATAATAGTTTGCGGACCTCACTTGGTATGGTTATTGTTAATATGAGTCATTTATTTAAAATAAACATTTGGTGATACCACAAAGAAATATCTGTCAACATTATTTGACTAGCCAGACTCTAGTTTAGAAGTTGAGCGGCGCTTGGAGAACGAGAGTACAACTTTTGAAAATTTGAATTTAGAAGCTTGTCATCATCGGAACTACTACTATAAATATAAAGCCTCTCCGTCTCCATGCGCTCATACCGTCTTGGGCTCACATTCACATCGCGGAGTTCATACGATGAACTCCGCGACCTCGGCAACCGTCTTTCCCGTCGATCGACTACATCATGCAATCTGTGCTGATCACGAGGTGTGTGCTTCGACGGCCTACGAGCGTGAAACTCTCTCACGATATACTGCGCGATCATAACTGCCTCCATCATGTAAGTGTTTGCGGCTTTGCCTACCTTCAGGCTCCCTTCCGCTCCCTCACTTAGCATGACTTCCGCGGCGAATGTCGATGAACTGCCTCCATCATGTAAGTGCTTGCGGCTTTGCCTACCTTCAGGCTCCCTTCCGCTCCCTCACTTAGCATGACTTCCGCGGCGAATGTCGATGAATCTCGAATTCATCGTATCTCCTCTCTCGCGCTCCTCTCTGGGCTCAGTATCAGTGCCCTCCTTATTTCTCAGCCTCCATCACTGAAACTTGCACTTAAACAGTGATTACACTGATAATTTATTTATCAGCATGCATACATCGGTGCTTCGATCATAAAAATGAAACAAATTTATCGTATAGGGAACAAAGCCAGGAAAGGGTCCAGCTGTTAAACTCCTTAGTTACTAGTCCGTCATTTCGAGGAGTCCTACCAGATTATCTTGTATTGTACATTATTACAAACGTGAAAGTTTATGATCATATAGTTATATATACCTTCAACTTTAAAAGGCAATAGACCATCATAAAACTTATTCAGTAACCAGACATCAGAACAGACACAGTGTTATGGTTACAAATCATAGGGTACTCATTCAAAGGAGGGACAAATAGGAGCCGAGGGTTTCTACGGGCGCACCTCATCCCCTCTACGCGAACGAAACCGCGAAGAAAAGCTAGTTAAATTTCTTATTCACCAAGTGCCAAAAACTTACTTCCAGTTTCTCGAATTAACCCATAATCATTTCTAATATATCTTTGGGGTAAGTTCTCAGAACCTACTCGTATATTATGGTAGGATTCCAGAAAACCTCGATGATGGTCGTGAGCTTGAGATTTTAAGACCGATCTCGAGAATGTGTTGGTATGTAACTCGCAAAATAGTCTGATTGCTATCACATTGTTGGTCGCCTTGAGCGGCATAGTAATAACAAGCCGATACGTAATAAAACCCTACAACTTACGAGTGCAGCGGTCAGCGCATTGATAAGCAACTGGAATATTTTATCTAGGCACCCACTTTGTTGTTTATATTTTATTTATTTATTCATAGTTACCTTATGTTGTATTATTTGCGATTCGTACACTTTGAACTTAGTTAAGTATTTAGTTAAACGATGTGCATGTATTTCTCTAGTTAAGTGAATTGTATTCTTTTGGAGAAATAAATTCTTAAACCATAACCATGTATGTATCTTTGTAGTATTTTAATTCCATTCTCACGAAAATTATCATCTTCACGTTTCAAAGTACAGTCTTAGTAAAAGAACAGAATAGAGTAGACCCTAGTATGGTATGGTACATTCAAAGTCAAAGTAGTTTATTCTTCAATTTAGGCATAATTACAATGCACTTATGAATGTCGGCTGTTTTGCAAAACAGTAAGTATATTTTATACATAAAATTACATGGTTTTTTCAGTTGGAGGGCTACGTATATTTTGTGTGTTCATTCAAGAAACAAAGCCCAGAAACATTAATAAAAGAGAAATAGTTCTCGCATAAGCAATGTTCAGGTATTTAGTTACCTATACTAGAACTCGTAATATCACAGATACACAATCTGAACCACCAAAACATAATTAAGATAACTATCTAAAACCCAACAAAAGAATATGGTCGAACACTATAACTTTACGGACATTCACCATTGCATTTTTAAGTGAAAGTTTGTATTTCTAATTGAATGTACATAATTATATTATATCCCTTTAGTTGGTAATTAAAATGCCATAGTATTAGTAGCCCTTGAATTATTTCACAACACAAATTTAAGAGGATATTTGATATTATGCATTAATATATATAGACACTTTATCATAACAGCAATATTATAAGTAGAACATAAAAACAATCAAAGTATACAAAGACGAACCCGTCATTATTTATAAGGGATTTCTTTTAGTTAAGCTCCGAGTAAATGGGAGTGAAAGGTATACGAATATATTGAACGCTGAATTATGCATACCCTTAAGGTAGTCGTTTAATTATATAAACAAGTGTATTTACTTTTTTTTTGCAAATTTATCTCAAACGTTAAATCAAAAATTCCACAAAATAATTAAAACCATTTAGCACTTTCGCGTCGTTTAGGGATGAAATTAATACTTATTCTTAATACTCGTTAGTCGTATTCATTGTGTGAAGGCCGATAATTCGAAATTTGCGGGCGGGATAAGCAAGTGATTATAAGAATACAAGCCTATCCCAACTTCTGATATATAAGGAATCGATACGTTTAATTAAAACAACGACAGTTGATAACAAATGGTGTTTATTCGCACAATGAATACAACTTGTGAGTAGGCATAGACCTCATTAAATAGTATTAATATTGATTATACCCAATCAATACGAGAGCGATACTGACCTGTACTTAATTCAGTAGGCTTGAACTTATAATTAGCCCTTAAATAACCAACAAATCCAACAATGCCTCCACGGCGAGCAACCGACCGACCACGGACAATGTCCGTTAGCGAATGTCTCTTATTCCCAGCCACGTGACCGGTCGCCATTGCTCGGAGTGGAAGGGGGCGATCACGTGACTATCACGTGATCGTTCATTGCAACTACTTTTAAATTAGAAATTATCCTTACACAAATAAAGTTAATATCAAGAAAAATATCCTAACTCTGTGTAGAAAGTGTACCTACCTATAACAGTTTTCATTTTCTCCCTAATGTTTCAAAATTACAATAGATGATTCTGAAGTAGTTCATGTCCCATTTAAATATTTAAGTAAAACATCGATTTACATTCATCAGACAGACAGTTTTTTATTATAAGATAGCCACAGTTATACCTCTGAGTCGTCTCGTCCAGATCTATCAAACCGCAGGCCACAGACTAGTCTGCCTAATTTTATCCCGTCTTTGCCCGTCTAATTTCGTCTGTTTACGACTGGCCTCGCTCCCACGGCGCGGACCCTACGTACGTGTGGTAAGCACTTGAAGAACCTACGACCGGCCAAGTACGAGTCGGACTCGCGCACCGAGGGTTCCATACAAACACTTCCCATCTTAGCTGGCCGGGTTAGGTTAAGTTTGCAACTGGTATGTACTTATAGCGCCGCATACAGATGAGGTGCAAAGTTAATTCAACCGGTCACGTTTCTTGTATGGGAATTGGGAACCCCACTTAAATATTTATTTTGTTCTATTTTTAGTAGGTATTTGTTGTTATAGGCAACAGAAATACACCATGTGTGAATCCTATGGGTACGGAACCCTAAAAATTGTAACGGGGGTTTATAGATAGGTAGGTACGAGTAGGTACACTACTTAGGTATTAAGTAGTAGGTAATTATCCAGGTTTTTTTTTTTAGATTTAATTTAGATTTTCGACAGCAAAAATTATAATTTTGGTAACCTGTAACGGAAAAATGGTAACCCGTCTAATTCCATCTGTTTACGTAGGTATATACCCGCGCTCGCTCCCACGCCGCGGACCCTTAAATGTGGTACGCATCTGAAAAAAACCCATGCGGGATTTTGTATACTAACCTTTCAAAAGTATTTTCAACTGACAAAAATTTACACACACAGAATACATATACCTACTACAATATTATCATGACTAAATCTACATAATTATATCTCAAAATTAAAAATAACAATAATCATAACCTAAAAACTTATAATTAACTAAAATGAAGGATAAAACGGTAAACTAAAAAATAATAAAAAAACGGCCCCATTGGCAAGGTCACAAAGACGCTGGCAGCATTTCCTCGCTGAATTATGTACCAACGACCAAATACATGTTAATTTTAAGGCATTTTTGAACATTACAAATTGTGAAGATGCTTTTAACTTGGGCGATAGAATTATTTAGTTTTGAAAGTAAGTTTTTTTTATCATAGAAATCGCTCTTGTAGAACAGAGCTTGTTTTATATTACACAAAAGAACACCACAAGAGTATTCTTTCATTCGATTAGCAGTGACATGAACCCGCGTAGTAAAGAAAGTATCGAGAAATATCATTTAGAATTTCCACTATTAAATTAAACTTTCGCTTGAGGTTTCACTACAGGTCTGTTCTTTGGTTGGGAATCCTAAAGTTGACTTTTCGTTTGAACTGAAGTATTAGGTACTTGTTTTGTAACTTAATATGATATGTTAGCGGCGAGTTAAGCAACGCCGTGTTTCATTTTCTATGTAGAGTCAAGTTGCGCCTAATAGATTTTACCGCGCATATTTGATTTGTAGACTGCGTTATAGTTCTTTTTAGTACTTGTTAGTGAAACTAAAATCAGATCAAAATTATTATCAAAGTTACACAGTTCTACTTATTGCATAAAAATTTATGGCTAACGTTTAGTTAAAGTAGTACTAGTTAACCGCGAGACCATGCCTACAATGTTCTACATAAATAAATAACTGCTGAACCTATTTTAAGGTAAGAGGCTTTTTGAAACGATCTCGTTTGCCTACGCATTCTTACATAGTAGTCCAAAGTTATTAAAGTGGAGTAGATAATTTATCGATACACGTGAGTGGTTGCCTAATGAACCTCAGATTGGATGGGCCTTCCTGCGGAGAAAGCGATTATGAACCAATGAACTTGTAAGTTACTGTCTGCGATCAAAAGAATCCCAATTTATTCCAAAGAGAATGTATAAGATAATCTTTTTCTACTTTTAAAAGAACCCGTCAAGACCATAAATTAAATGTAGAGTAAGATATGGACCAAATTTTAATCGTTTGGAAAATATGGCATTGTTAATAACGACTATTATGCTACGTTGAATTAAATGTGTTCAAGTTGGTATTAAAAGAAGCAAATAATTTGCATAAGTCATTAACTTGGATTGCGACATCATAATAGCAAAGAAACAGTGAAAGTCAATGAAACTTAAGCGTAATTTTAATAACACTGTAAAACTGGCACGTTCCGACCAATCATAATGCGGAGCCTAATCGTAGTAAATCTCAACTTTTTATGTACCATTAAAACGTTTTATTGATTATTAACACGTGTTAAAATGCTGAAACATTTGTAGAAAAGCCCGGATCATTAACACGTTGGTGTGATGGACTGCTGTCCTTACTGGCTACAGTTATTGCCATATTAAATCTGGTTACGTTTATTGTATAATGGATATGATACTAATTAGTTTGCCGCTTACCTTAAAGGTTTCCTGTTAAATGTGCTAAGCTAAGTTTGTTACAATAAACCGAGCATAATATTACTGACCGCAGTTGAGCAGCAGACAAAGGGATTTATCCAGTTTGTAATAGGTACTTAACGTCACACGTCACCTGCCTAAAGTAGATAACATTTTCTTTCAATATTATTCAGTTGCCTAATTCATTGAATTTTAGGTCCTCACGATATAGGCTCGACCACGTGTGAGGACCACTGATAAAATGTATGCAAATACTCTCAAGTAAGATAACACTTATGTAAGCATGTAGTGCTTTTTGTATTACTGAACTGTAGTTGACTTAGCTACCAAAACAGATCTCGCAATAACTTGAGATCACTCCAGTTTCAGTAAATTGGCCTCAATTTAGTTGATAGTTTTATTGCAAGACAAATAAAATTCAACCTTTAGTATATATCTGTTTATTTATTTAGTTTGATTAAGATGATGTCTAAATGTAAATTAGTCCCCAGCCATTTTACCTAATAGGTAGGTATTAGGTATAATAACTTTAAAAAATATTCAAGTTGCCTTAATAATGAATCACTTGTTGAACAGTACCTAATAAGTATTGAACTGTTCTTGAGTGTAGGGTACCTATCAAACATAAGCCTTAAAATTATATAATGAATATAATTCCCAAAAAAGAATAGGAAGGTATTAGGTATAATAACTTTAAAAAATATTCAAGTTGCCTTAATAATGAATCACTTGTTGAACAGTACCTAATAAGTATTGAACTGTTCTTGAGTGTAGGGTACCTATGAAACATAAGCCTTAAAATTATATAATGAATATAATTCCCAAAAAAGAATTGTAATTATCTATATAATTCCCAAAAAAAGAATTGTATCTATCTTAAATATTGTTTATCTAATTTTACCAATTAATGTTATTGCAAATATGCTGCTAAAGTAATATATTAGACATTAATAATATTTAGCCTACGGCACCATTAGTAATCAATTAATCATCACTTAAGTATAATCTTCAAATTAAGTATTAATAACCCGCATAAATCAATTATTCGTGTCAAACAGTCATCGGCTTTAAAATCGTAATAAAATTTACAAACGGTAGTCAATTTATTTATTGCCCTAAAGTTGTAAAACGATATTACGCGCTATAATGACGTGTGTTATTGGCATTTATTTCAGCCGTCAATGACCATTGATTCAACTTTTATGATTGTAGTTTAATTAAAACAAATTTGTCACGCTGAAAACAATGATTGGTGGTTTTATTGTAAGTACGTCACAGTTGGTCACGATTCTCATGACTATAAAGTATCTGTTCTCAAAAAGAAGCAGCAGATTTCTCAACCAATTCTCTCATGACTCTAGACATAAACCTTTGCAGAGGTCAACATTTGTAATATCCCTTTTCTTTGACATAGGTACATGTTATCTACATAAACGTCAGCTACATAATTTAACGCAAACCTGTTTAGGTAAGTACATAAATAACAACAATGTAGCCCGATAGTGACTTGGCCACGTTGCGTCGGACCGTACAAATTTGGCTTGATTTATTTATTAGGTACCCGCAAAAAAATCAACAATGCAAACTTTAAAAGTGAAACGAAAAGGATTGTTCGACGTCCGCGCTTTGTACGCACCCTTATGCAAATGAGTTCTTCTGAAACCGAAAGTGTAACTGCGGCCTAACAAAAGCGAGGCTTGCGTAACCTTTACATAAATTATCGATACGCATTAGGCAAATTACGAATCTTTTTGTAAGAAAAGGTTGCATGAATAATATTAGACTAAACCAGTTCAGACACAAAAAACTCAAATCATTGCCAGCATTGTCCTTCCTATCGTGTTTTCTGTTTTGAAAGGGTGAAATTAGCATAATATTGAAATTATTTCTTTTGGTCAAATATTTTGGCTGTTGCGGTAAACTTACTTTCCATTTTTGAGGCATCTTCGAAGAGTGTTGGAAGTGTGTGGGTTTATTCAAGTGAAGTAATGTTATTAGCGTTAGTGTATTGAGCCGTGTGGTTGCGCGGTTAGAAAAGCGATCGCGTCAAACATATTTTGATAATACACACTGGTTATTGTGATTTACACTCAGGTGTGTTCGTGTTACCGGATAGTTAAGTTTTTATGGTTACGATAGAGGGGCTGAGTGGAGTCGACGATTTGTTTATCGCCGCCGAGGCGACGACAGGCGATGACGCGGTATCGCACTATGTCGTCGATCTCTTTATGTTGAGGTAAGTGTTACGTTTATTGCCCTATTTATTGGTTTCTGTTCCCGACTGGTGACGGAGCCTACATGTGGTAAGGACACGCGAAGTGACTATGTAGGTATGTATTTCAAACATGACTGTGATTTTATAGCGAGGTGATAACATCAAGGTAATTTTATCAAAATCTGGAAAAAGACAAATACTATTTTATCCCTTCTTTACACGCTCAATTTAAAATTAAAAGATGAGAGTTATTTAGATTCAAAAATACAAATAAGTCTGTTGTAAAAAGATGGTTTCCCTGTTGAAAATTACATACCTACCTATTGGCAAAGTATTATGAAAAAAAGTGTAAGTTATAAGATATTAGGTAATGAAAATATTAATATTAGTAATTATTAGATATTAGGTAGGTATAATGAAAATATTAATACCTACCATGCCGTGTCAGTTCTTTGAATGAAAAGATGGCTTTTGTGTTTATGTAAAATCAATTGTCCGACAGGAAACATACCAAAAACTGTAAAATATTTTACCCTTTACTCATTCAATTAATCTCAGAAAATATAAGAAACGTTCAACATGAACGTGCCTTCCATCTTTTTAATATTAAGAAACCACATTAAATTTATATGAAGATTAGAGATCCTTTGATCTTAGGTATCAAGGGAATTATTGAACTCGTTTAATATTCTGTGACACTTGGCGTTATTCCAAAAACGTAATTATAGGCCCACGCCTAGGTATTAGTTGTGTTGTACGTAGGTCGTAGGTAGCTTGTTTGGTCTACTTTATAATTTATATACGTGACCAGGTCCAAATACTTTATTCCTACATTACATCAAGTTAAGTTTAAAGTAGCATTAGTTTAGCTTCGCTTTTGCTTTTCAACTAAGATACTTAGGTAGTGTAACGTGCCTTTTACAAAATTTCGTCAGCCTATATAAATAGAATATAAATATAAATAAACATTAATAAATATCGGACCGCCTCACACAATTATCTAGTCCCACAGTAAGCTCTAGAAGGTTCTTGTTATAATGATTTTGATTATATAAACACTAAGACTACGATATACATACCTACTTATAGATAAATATCCATGGCCCAGGATCAGGAGGAAGATAATTTACGAGTTACTCCACACTAATATTTGCCCTTGCCGGGATTCGAACTCAAGACCGTGGGCTCAGTTGGAAGCTGCACTAACACTGAGCCAAACGCGTCGTCTAAGTAGGTATAAAATCGTCGTCGAATATGTGCCAGACCAGAAATTAAATAATATGACGCCTGCACTCCCGGCACCGCAGTTGAATTAGTTGAAACCGCAAAAAAACGTAGTATACAAAGAATATTTTTCTACGTTTTTGTTAGCTTTCTCATCTGGTAAGTTTTACTTTTAGGTATTGTAAAAATCTATTTGGTCAACATTGTTCGGACAGGCCTATTATATAAATCTTCTTGTTATGTATGTATTTCTATTACATTTCTATCCTCATGGCGTTTTCAAAAACAACAGCTTCCGCTAACCGCAATTACATAGCCAATTCAATTCAAGATGGCCGCAACCACGGTCATTCATCAGGGGCCTGACATAAAATAGAATTACACTGACGGATCGCAGGCATGATTACTGCGAATCATCATAAATCATGCCCGCAGCAGGGCCCGCAGGGTGCTCTAATTGCTAGATCTTTTATAATCGTAAATCATATAATTTGGAAGATATTTTGTAATGAAGGTTACCTACCTAGATACTTATTTATTGATAATATCGGATTAAAATTGTCGATATATTGCTTTTAGGCCCGCAGAATCTGGAGCGTTGCGGAATGGATGTAATTTTTTTTTAAATATTGTTTTTTTCTTTATAGGTAGGAATAACCCCGCAGCTTGAAAAAAATAAAGAGATCAAAATATGTTTCCCGCCTTGTTAGGTACGATTTCGTACGGTAACCCGGGGTGATAATTTTTTCGACTCAACAGTCGACGAAAGTCAACGCAAATACCTATACGAAAGAACGACGGACCAAAAACTGGCATTAAAAATAGGAACGTACCTATCTAAAATACCAGCGTATACTGTTTAAAAACCTATTCTATGAAGATTTTTCTTAAAATTAGGTACATTTCTTCAAGAAGTGCTTAAAGTCCGTTAGTAGGTATTTTTATCGTTTCCTGATACGAAACGGTTTTAATTTAACGGTCGATTAGATTTCATTAACGTGCATTTGCATTGTAATAACTAATAAGTAGGTACGCGCACATTCGTTTCACTATCAATTCAATTTCGCTGTTTAATTGCTGTAACAACCTCTTATTGCCTGTTTCTGCTAAACCAACTTAATAAATGTTCCTTACAAACCTTTGCCAATGTAAATGTAGGTATTACGTAGCGTACAGATTTTTATCTCAATGGTCGTTCATGACAAGTACGACCCGTAAAAGAAAATCTCCATGAATCACCAAAACGTAGACTATTAAAAATGTAGGTGACTTAATAGGCCTTATTCCTTTTAAAATGCTGATTGTTTTAGACATTCTTCTCCATGATCAAACATGTTACTTAACATAATATTGATGTTACTACCTAGCACAGGGCTATTGAGATCTATTGGTATATATTTGAAACCTAATACAGTTTGAGTTTTTCATTTATAATTTTTGTTTCAAAAACTTCTCGGAATTGATAAAATGCACGCGGAAAATTTGTTTTGCAACTACTTACTATTTAGGTACGACTGCACGCAATGAAAGCATGAAAAAGCTATGTTACTACCTAGAACTCGGGGAAAAGTATTATTGAATAAGGCCTCGTAATGACGTTTCAGGTTGATTCATAAAGGCAAACAAATAATATTTACAACCATATCTCTATTTAACACGTACTCCTAAGGTAGAATTAATCTAAAGTAATTGCCTCTCGCTGAGAGTCAATAAATGGTTATTGACTGTGCCAATAAACTTACTCGGCCGTGTACTTCATATATATCAAGTATAGAGCTTATCTGCGGACGAAACAACCGCGATTAGTTTCATTCATTAGCGAAATGGATAAAACATTGCATCGTTAAGACGTAAGAACTTTCAAAGCCTCAATCGCGTTGGTTGTGTAGCCATTTTAAAGTCTACACAACCAAGACATAAACATATAAACATATTGACGTCTCCGTTTTCTTAGATTGATCAGAAAGGGACGACATGACAATATTGCCACTTTTTAATTTCTACTCTTTTGTGTCAGACTGTATTATACAAAAATCACACAACAATAAAATGTGCAAGCTAAATTAGATCATCGAAATTGATACGCTATATTTTATGCGGCCAAAGATAGATTTGATTCGTCCAAATATTGAAAACCCAGTAAGATAATGGATTTTTCCCATTGCCTACACCATGGAGTTGATCTTAACGAACAGATTGAGCTACTTTAGTTTGAATTGTCGCATTCTATTTAGTTATAAATCAAATGAATATTGTATTAATACATAGAACAAAGAAAAGATACGTAGGTAAAAAATCTTAATCTAAATAACTTATAAAATAATAAAAATAAAAAAAACATAAAATCATATTGGGATTTATACCAAAAAAAAAATAACAAACACCAATTAAAGATACTTATCTACCTATATGATATACGTTTAAGTATACTTTTCTTCATAATAAGCATTTTGTGATGACGTCATGATGGACTTGACTTGTACCTACTGCAAAACGGCAATGACTAGTGAAATAATTTTTCACATGTGTCATATTGTCACAATTTAATTGTTTATTGCGATATAACAGCCCGGTATAAAATGGTATAGGTACCAAAGTATCCACATTTATTCATCAACACCCAAAATTGCTCTGGGCTTCCTATTAATATTAGGTAAAACTGATAAATTTGAATGTCGTTATTATACTCTAATAACTAATAAAGAATATGTGTAAAAAATCATGTTCAATAATAACTTCATATCACGTCACGGCATTATTTAATGTCTGATAGGTTAAGAACAAGCCAACAAAATAAGATATTGAGCAGCAATTGTTACCTATTTTGTGTCATATCTACTAAATTTATAATAAATGGAAAATTATTTCTCAAGATAACGAATTGAAAACAAAGTCGCTTCCTGCTGTCTGCCTGTCCCTATGTATGCTTAGACCTTTACCTAAAACTTACACAACGGATTTTGATGAGGTTTTCAATAGATAGATTGATTCAAGAGGAAGGTTTATTAGAAGGTATAATACATGCATAATTTATCACTATTGCACCCGTGCGAAGCCGGGGCGGGTCGCTAGTCAAAAATATAACGAAAATTTGCACTCCACACTCGCATTCTCACCTCCGCCACGAAAAAAGCTGTCTGAAATTTCACTCTTTTAGTTTCGTAATGTACAAAAGTACCTTTGTTTTTATACTTATTTTAATTAACTTGGTTTTCACTGTACTAAACGACAGCAACAATCCCGGAATATAAATTCAAGCCATTATCTTTCAGAGGTTCCGTCGAGTGGAAAGACGGCGTTGGCAAACCGTAAATAAGTCTGGCGTTTGAGAACCCGCCTAGCATTTTACGTGCATTGGCAAATACTTAGCAATGCGACAATAAACCACGTTAGATTTCGAATCGTGATAAATAAAGTGCAATTGACACTGCGAATTATACTTTAATACTAACGGGAAGGGTTTGGTTTCGTTCGGTGTGCGTGGGTAATATCGACTTGCAGTCGCTAAGGCAGCAATGGCGACTCACGATTTGAAAACAGATTTATGATCGACCACGATAACGGGCATGCGATAAAAATTTTGCCATTCCGAGGAGCACGTAGGTATGTTCCGTGGACGACAGCGGCGGCCTGGTACGTACTTGAACCCGTTATGATGCCCCAAATACCAGCCCCATATATACTTCAGCTTGTTAAGTTTAGGTGTGGTTTCAATAACTCAAAAAAATGGATTCTTTTGATTTTTTTTATGGTATTCTTACAATCATTTATGTAAGTAATTTATAAGTGGTAGCACACGAAAATGTTTGTGAGCGCTTTATCCGCCAACAAACTGTCCTCAGTTTGGCGGAATATAAATGTTTTACATACCACAATAAGTTTTTTTGTGATAAATAAATTAAAAAAAAAAAAAAAAAAAAAAATTTTACAAGTCTATTGGTACCCGCAAGAGTACCCTAACCCTAACCGTTTCACTAGACTTGTACAATTAAATGTTATTGGATTTTAGTACGTACGGTCAGCATCACAAGCAGGTAACAATTGTACTACTAGCTTATGTTTATGTCAAATTGCATACTTAAATTGACTTTTTTAATTGATTGATAGTTATTATGATGCTGGCGGTACAACGTGTTACCACAAGTTACCCCGTCTACCGAATAGAGCCCTGTCACCTGCAGGATAATAATATATGGTCGATCGATATTAAAGCGATGATTATTTGCTGGGAGAAAATAATACATTTCGTAACTCTAGACGTGATCTTTGTTCCTGACGGATCGGATGGCAGTAGAATACTACAAACCCTAGAAAACTCTGTTTGCATAGCACCGTAAAATTTAAAGACCTAAGTAGTGGGCCATTATAGTCTTAGGTTCATTCATACTGGTAGAAAGTGTTTTATAGCGTTAAAATTAGTTTTTTTTTTCTTTGCGTACCTACTTAGGTACTTTTAATCGCTTATGTTTTTTTACTCTTAACCACAGATTCTTTAGTAAGTACCAAACCTAGTACATAACATACAATAGTTCACCTGTGCTGAAGAATCGCAAAAAACTTGTGTGTATCAGGAAAATATCCTGAATTGTCACATTTGTAGGAACACAGTAGAAAAACCAAACAAGGGTATTTTTTGAAAAATAAAAGATATTTTATTAGTCCTCGTGACGTTAATAAAATCAAACATGAAACAATTGCGGTTAGAAAAAAAATAGAAACGTTTATCTATCATAAAACGTAGTACGATACGAGTATGAAGGATGTCAATCAAGTCACCCTCACGGTACAATGCACATGTATGTTTGTCACGCACACGCGAACGTGTCACACGATGTGCCGTCGACTCACGAGCAGTCGTTGAAACAAATGAAACTCGCCAGTTATCAGTCAAATAGTCACGAAATAAATAGTGAAAAATCTATCGCCGGATTTTTGTTTTTCAAGTCACGAATTTCATTTATCCTTTTTCAAAACATTTTTTACATGAATATTTGAACTGTAAAATATTTATTGAATGTAGGTATTACGTACCAGAACAAATATTGTTGGTTTCGTCTTGCTCTCGTTTCACCTGTGATTCCAAATATGAAATTTCAAAGGAAATGAATGAAAGGATCGTTTTAGACAGTAAAGTAGGTAATATATAGGAATAGGAACCTATTCACTGGTCTTCAATACCATCGCCCATTCCCGTTCTCACTGGAAATGATCCAGCTGTTTGGTAGATTGAAATGATTCATTCCAACATGGCTGAATTGACTGAAAGCTTTCAATACAAATACCTACTATAAGTACTTACATAACTTTTAAAGCCGGATGATTTATGAACATCTTTGTGATACTGTTTTTCTTTCTCTTATTTTTTTTCAGTCAAAAGCAGTGATTTACTATGTTAAATTTGATGAAACAAAAAAATATATATTTGGAGAGAAAATTACTCACCCATAGAATTTGACCCTACAGAATAATTTATTTATGGCAATGTTAGCACAAATTTATAAAGATCTTGTACAAAACTGTGCTCACTTAGAAGAAATTATAACTATTCTTGTTGTACTTTACTTACATATACATAACTGTTTATAATTTACACGGGCCCAATATGCCATCGGACATAATGCAACATTTAAACAGGAATCACTGTAAAACTGGCACTTAAATAAATATATATCAAATGGTATATATCTATATTACGTATGATATTTTGTTGTAAACTAGATTATTTAAATAAAACTGTAAATTTTTTAAGCCGACGAGAATATTATAAGCATAATTACGTTTCCAATGCCATACGTTTAACATAAGTACTGTATGATGCGTTGTCACGCCAAAACCTAGTTGTGCATAAACTCTGCGCTTACGCATCGCAAGCAGACGTCCATCGTCCAACTATAAATAAGAGATGAAAGACACGCCGACCTCAGAGTCGCGAGGTCGCGCATTGTGATCCTAGCCGTTAGCCGCGCTTCCCGGAATGCTGCAAGTAGCCATTTAGCTTTGAATTCATGGAACAACTCGGAAAATGTACATGAGTATAGGAATCTATATATAGGTATCATATCATTAATATCATAAGGTGTCGCCTGTCCATAATTATTTTAATCGGTGCTGTGGAGAACACTTTTGTGATGCTTGATATCTACGTTGCTAGGCAGAAGCCTAATATAGTCTGATAGAAACCAACAGGAACTCAGGGTTCATAGCCAATGTTTGCCTGTCTCCACTTTGTTTCGCCAGAATTAAGGAGGTTTTTGCGAAGACCGAAAGTTTAACCAGCTGTAGCTGTTTGGGCTCCCATGTTCGTATACCACCAGTATATACTTTGTGGTTTTTGACGTTGTCCTTGACTAAAACTGCGTTGGCTTAGGTATTTGGGAAGGCTAACCTGAACTTATTACCAACAGGTATAGGTTAAAACTTATTAAAAACATATATTCATAAATATAATTCCGATTATAGTTTTCTTACATTAAGATATATTACAATCGGTATTATAATATATTAGTCCTTGCTACCAACAGAAAATTATTACTAGGTACTCCCTGATAATGATAATAAATATGGTTCAGTCATTACAGGTTCGAATGGCAACCAATATCCACGGCTTTTCGATTGCGTGTCCGTGTTGAAATTATATTAAGTTAAGTGAAGTAAATACGATCCAACTAAAATGCCCTATCTTCTCAACAGCAGATAAAACGTAAAACGTTTATAGAGTTAAGAAGATATATTATATGTAGGTATGTGAGCATTGTGAGCCGTAAAATAAGTAGGTAAGTATTACTTTTTTAAACGAATAAATGTCGAATACTTTAGAGAATGAAAAATAAAGCACCTAACCTAACATTTAACTGGCGGGTTAGTGTTTTATTAGGTATAGTAGGTATTGTAATATTGTTATCTGTTTAGGTTAGGTTAGGTTAGGTTAGGTTAGGTACTCTAAAATATAACTAAGCTACATTATAAAAATATATATGTAAAATAAATAAAGTCAACGAGCATTTCTCAGTGAAAAAAATCCTTAGTAGCCTAATGCCAGGGGCAAAATGGTTAAAACGCATCCGAAATCAAAAAATAGAACACAGACACTATTTAATAAAATAAAATACTTACTAAATATTCATAATCTCCTAATTATCAAGCACACAAGAGTCCGAATCACAGTTGTTAAATCACGGCAACGCCAGCCCTACGCGATAACCGAGAAACCGCACTAGCGTCACACTGATTTCCCATGGAAATAACAAATTGTTGCGTCTACGCGTTATCGCGAAAATGACTTCTAAATTCGATATTCGAAATTAAAGTTTAAGCTTGGAATGAGAGCGCCGCCATCTTGATTCTTGGTCGGTGCGTGCGACTGCGCCGCTGGCACTGGCAACGCGAAATTACATACAGGCTGCGCGCCCGCTCGCGAGTGTAAAAATAAAATAAAGTTAAAACAACGTCACTTTCCAGCCATGTGTGCGTGCTGTATTTATAGTCTAGGTGTGTAGGTATAGGTAATATAGGCACGACTGCTCGTTGTTGTGGCTTGTGAAACGTCTTAATTATTTATTGCAGACTGAAATAAATAGTGTAAGAAAAAATGGTTAGTGACACGGTTAACAGAATCCTTTTTTTATTCGGTACATTTGTTGTTACATTAAAAACCAGTAGAATATGAGATTTAAAACTCGTTAGCACAGACGACTTGTGAGCAAGATGAGTGTATGATATACATATAGGAATGTCAAGTAGAGTTACCCAAAAAACTACGTTTAAGCCAAGCTTCAAAGATAGGCTGCGTGCCACTTCAATCAGAGTGCCGAAAACGAAGACACAGTACAATGGGATAAGCAATCCTATAGATAAGTAATATATGTTGTTACGAGTACCTACCCACTTGGAAAGTGCTTAATATTTAAGTTCAGAGCAGGAGTAGAGTTACAATGCACGAACAGCTCTTCCCAGTTAAAAGTCGTACACAATTAATCTCACATACTCACCTACCTTTTACTTTTTTACCAGTCGAATATATTACCAATATGAAATAAAACGATAATATTATCTAAAATTATATGCACTACTGCGATATATTTTAGTTTAGACAAGGTACAATGGTAATGCCATAAATATCTGACTTAACGCCCACACAAACTCAACTCCTGTAGTCACTTTGCTTCCGCTTGACATATTTATTGTTCAGCGTGCTTTTATAATAACGAACTTTAATTAATTCATTAAATATCAGTGTTGCAATTTAAGTATATCAGCCAGTATTTTGACGTGATATAAGTTACAGCAAGAACTGTAACGAAAACGAGCGCTGTCTTTCACAATTCATGGCGGAAAGGAACAATTAACTTTTGGAATATAAGTCGGTAGTGTATTTTTTTTTGATCATGCTTCGAGCATTTATGTGTGTCCACGATACTGGTTGTGATTCTTATGAGAGTTAATTAATGATTTAGAATTGCTTAATTCTCCTCTAAATTAAGCAGTTTGCCGAAGTGGTTTGTAAAAAAGCAATTTTACCGTATTTGGTAGGCTGATATCTTTAATTAAATACTTGTAGGTAAGAAAATTATCACAAATTTATAACATTTTAATTGCTAAACTTATAGATGGCAATATAAATTAAGAAAATTGTTGAACCAATTATGTGTGATTCGGCTAATAATTAAAATTTGTAATGCATTACTTTTCCTACAATTATTCGTGTTAGGACTAATAAATATCTACGGTACGTAGGTAAAATAAATCCTATAATCATTGAATTTTACAATAAAAATTTCGGTAATGCGATAATCGGGTTTAAAGACCTGATTCCTCGGCAACTTTGGTAGGTACAGGCATCCCGGGCAGCCGATAGCGCAGTGCAATGGAGCGACGAGATCAGAGCCTACATTCAAGCCATAATAAGGCAACGATAAATAGATACCAGTGCAATATCTGATATCAATGTCAATATAGTCTCAATATATAGGTACTTGATTTTTTTACTCTAAATATCTATGTTGATTAAGTGTTAAACGATAGTATCATATGAAATATATCACAAATTTATAACATTTTAATTGCTAAACTTATAGATGGCAATATAAATTAAGAAAATTGTTGAACCAATTATGTGTGATTCGGCTAATAATTAAAATTTGTAATGCATTACTTTTCCTACAATTATTCGTGTTAGGACTAATAAATATCTACGGTACGTAGGTAAAATAAATCCTATAATCATTGAATTTTACAATAAAAATTTCGGTAATGCGATAATCGGGTTTAAAGACCTGATTCCTCGGCAACTTTGGTAGGTACAGGCATCCCGGGCAGCCGATAGCGCAGTGCAATGGAGCGACGAGATCAGAGCCTACATTCAAGCCATAATAAGGCAACGATAAATAGATACCAGTGCAATATCTTATATCAATGTCAATATAGTCTCAATATATAGGTACTTGATTTTTTTACTCTAAATATCTATGTTGATTAAGTGTTAAACGATAGTATCATATGAAATATAGACGCAAACTCAGGAATACCTACATATATTGGTCTTTGTCAGTTACTTACGGCCTTATCTCACTTGCGCAATATCAGTCGCGGCGAACACGCTGCGTGATCATCACCTTCATTCAAAGTTGGTATGGTTGACTGGTAGAGAATGCCTTGTGGCATAAGCCCGTCATTTGTACTAAGTTTGATCTGTGCAATAAAGTTTCAATAAATAAATAAATAAAGTTTGCAACTCGCAAGTGTCATAAGGCGCTTAATCTTGACTACGTTATTACATTTTCTATTGAACGCTGTAGTACCTAGATTATTAAGTTACTATATGTTTGAGTGCTTAGTTTCCCCCAAATACAGTGTCATACATTAGATCCTTAAAATTAAAGTCTTAATTTTGCATTCAGATCACTATTGCTGCGTGAGCGCACTTAATGATAACAACAATTTTATTTATTTATTACTAGCGACCCGCCCCGGCTTCGTACGGGTGCAATTCTGATAAATTATACATATAAACCTTCCTCTTGAATCACTCTATCTATGTAGTGATACGGTAGGTATAGCTAAAATGTACTGTGTACAGAATCTAAATTAAGAGGAATTGCTGAAAATAGATTCATTTGTTGCGTTTTGGAAATTCTCTTCTTGAGCTGCACATTTTAGCATACAGTTTTTGCACCGGGCATTCGCATGCTATTGGATATGCAAGGCGGACGGTAAGTAGCATAATCAAGCTACATTGCAGCTTGCATCGAGCCCTGCATAGCCGTGCGCGCCGGCGAGATATCGCATGGCGATATTTCAGAGCGGCGGCGGTCGCTGACCCTGCCGCCACCGGTCGCTTCGGGCAATTAGGGTTGGCAACGAACGTAAGCTCTGAAGAATATTTTGATTCAGATTGTTCAGGTTGAAATACAATATTTTTTATTCCGAATCATTCACAATATCAGTCACAAAGTAGAAATCCAATAGCATAATATAATTTTAAAGATCAGAAACCAGTATTAAATCACACATTTGTTGGTAGGTAGATAAAAAAAATGGGATGATATAAATCCTATAAATGTAAGTGGATTAAACCCTTTGAACACCAAGAGCCACTAAAGTGGTCGTTGTGCTGTCGTGCCTACTACGCCAACGACCACTAAAGGGATAATGGCGGACGCTGTCAAAGCAATTTTCCCGCTGACAGATAAGGTATATTTTCGCTCTTTCTTTTTCCATCTATTGGCGTATAAGCCACATTTTGACATGGGAGGAAAAGCGTTCTGAAGGTTAATAGCGTTTGAGTAATCAGACTGCAAAAGAGTGAGATTGGTAGAGATTAGAAATAGCTTTTGAATTTTAATTTGAATAGCTTTAGAAGGTTTTTATAGTAGGTATATATATTGATATATTTTAGGTATTAATTATGGGTTTCAAGTCGATTCAACTGTCTCAAAATCTTACAGCCAAACAAATCATTATCAAAGTTAAACTAAATATATACTTACTTACTCGTAAGTATATTATATGCTTAATGGTAAATTACATCCCGACAGGACATTATACACCGTGACCCTAAAGATTTAAGCTAACGATACTAGAGCCTAATTAGAGTATATAAACTTATGTAACATATAGTCCAAAAACTCATAATTAAGGAGATATAAATTATTTAAAACAAATCAAAAGTTAAAAAATCTCCAGTCTAAGACACCCTAATTCATGTCATTATGCCAATGTTCAAATTTGAACTCATCAAAAGTGAAACATAGAATCCTGTAATATTGAGACAGCGATAACTTGACACTTCTTGTCACAGAACACAAGTCACGGCATTCGCCGTTCGTCTTATAATTTCGGAGCGATTCGTCGAGTGTCCTGCTCGCTCACTCTTCTTCAACTAAAGACTTGTTCACAAAGAAGCGGGCAATTAATATGATTTAATTTGTACTGAAATAGTAATTTAATTAAGACACATAATTAGACCCATGTTGATATAACATTATTTACTCGTATTGTCGTCAAACATACGTGGTTTAAATCTTTCGGGTTATTAACGGCCACGGTGTATATTTATACTATTGAAATTCCCATAAAAATCCAAGTTATCATTAGGTATTTTATAGGTGCGTCCCTAAAGAAACCCGACGTCCGCTTTTTAATTTTGCTTCGCAGCTGACAGACGCCTGAACAAACATATCGCCCTCTTATATCTTGGTGTGTCGAGTATTCCTTATTAATCAACTATAAATACCTAAGTCGTTGCCGTGAAACCTACCAATTCAAGTTCGCAGTACTCAAGCGCAATCCTAAATCATCCAAGGCCTATCTACTGGATAAACATTACAATTCAAAATGGTACATCATTTAGATTTTTACGGACGTGAATTAAAACGACGATTAAATTAAGTCATATCATTAAAGAATGTAATTTAGTAAGGTGAGGCTATTTAGAACAGAAGCGTAC
Source organism: Apotomis betuletana (assembly GCA_932273695.1). NCBI lineage: Eukaryota > Metazoa > Arthropoda > Insecta > Lepidoptera > Tortricidae > Apotomis > Apotomis betuletana. The sequence goes on along the minus strand of OW026300.1, from coordinate 27,323,841 downwards.
CTAAGTTGCAAATTAAAGGTTAAAACCTTTAATTTCAACCATCAAGTCCTAAAGATGTACATTCCCAACGCAATAGTAGTAGGTAGGTATAACAAATATCTTTTATACCTGAAAATATACATGTTTCTAATATTCCAATCAATTGTAAATAAATATCGGCAAAGCATGTCTTTGCTAAGTATCAACCAACTGAAAAACCCCTTAGATAGCCTCACCTAACGATATCTAGGTACCTACTTTAAATATTTTATATTACTTTGTTATCGATACCTACTTAGGCGTTTTATTTTATTTTTAGGTTAATGTTATTTTATTAATACTTGTGCTTACCTAAATGTGTTAATGAGTTTATTTTGAAGCTTAAAACATATAAATATCTGTGGACTTAAAACGTTACAATTATAAAAAAATATATATATAAAATACGATTTATTTTCTGTACTGCACCGATATCAAAACGTGATCAAAAATATTTACCTCGGAGACAAGCTCGTTATTTTCGGGGCACGCATTCTGTCAACAGATCTATATCAGACCTCGTAAAACTCATCGCCTATCATTGCCTCCTACCCAAATATAGAAACATTCAGAAAATAATTACTTTCCAGAACCCTGCCGACGTCTCTATCGAAACTTATTTCACGTCAATTTATATTAATCTAGATAAGAGTTTTAGAATTTATAATTTACTAAACTCTTAACAAGAAACGATTTATATTAAGGTGATTTTTTGTTGTATTTCTTAATTCTTTACGTAGGTATACGGTTTGGCTTTAGTCCAAGGGCGGATCGCTCCCCTCGAGGGCAGGCTCACCCTCGAAGACAATAAATATGTCAGAGGAAGATATTACACGACGCTGAGACGTGGGCTCCTTCTTAGTAAATTATTACTTCGCAACTTTTGCTGATGAGTTCGCTCTCTGTAATAACTTTTTACATTTTATTAGCTTCGCTATTTGTACTGTTATTATGCTCGAGTTAAAATTGTTTACCAAAAAACTTTCACGGTGTTTGTATTATTAATAAGCTATCTACATTTGGATTTGATGGGTATTGCTTGAAGATATAAGATATAAAATATATTATCACAAGAACATAAGTATACCTAATTTTTTTATTCATGTAGATTTTTTATCCTCGTGCGTTCTCGCGTATATCTACTTGAGTTTTAAACTCTTATGGAATTAAATAATTTTATCCATAGCTTCTGTTGCATGAGAGAAGAAATTAATAAACCTAGAAACATATATTCGCATTTTTCATACTTAATATGTTAAAGGGTAGCTACAAAGAGAGTAACCTAGCTGTAAAAGTTGGCAACCTTGCTAATTATATCAGAGGCTGCATTGACTAACAGGTAGAGCAATTAGAGCAAAATCAAATATCAAGGCTAACGGAAAAGATAAAGGTCAATTATCTTCTAAATAAATAACCTTCACAAATTAAGTTCAATCTGTCAAAATCATCAAGTGTCAAAGTGTACATATACATATATACCTAGGTAGGTACTGCATAATATAATATACATGCATCTATGTTTACAAAAATCTGGTTGGTCCCCATAGTATTTCAATAATCTTAAATGGAAGTAAAATAGTTTTATAAGTATGTAGGTATTTGGTCTCGATCTGACCTGACGAGAGACGATTAAGCTCAAGATTTCTATTATCTTTAGTCTATTCATTCTAGTAAAAAAAACATTGAACGCATTATATTATAAGTAAGGTACCTCTGTTAGTTACCTTTTAAAGTAAAGTATTTGTAGGTTGAAAGGTAGGTAGGAACGCAGTATGGCACAAGGCCGTCGCTTATCGATATGCGTGCCTGGATTCAGTAACCAAACGGAATTTAAATTTATTTAGGGTTAGCACGCATGGAGCGGTAAGTAGACAGATATTTTCGGTACGCGTGGAGGCATATTTGACGACGTTTAAAAATTAGGTCATGGTGGAATTTAAATTTGCTTTAGGCTGAGAAAATTACTAAGTAGTTCGGCGAGCAGTTACCTACGAGGTTGAAAGGACAATGGGCAAATTGGACCAAGAACCAACAGAGATGAGAGTTAAATCATTAGATACATATTTAAATATACTTCATTTTTTATTATGGGCACCAAGCTGGATTCCATTGCAGAGCTGAGATATTCCTGTTTGAAATAGGGACATGTGGCGGAAATTGGTACTAACTAACTCATACTGGACTGTGACCAGTGCGTAGATAGTGGCGCCAGAATTATATTACAACGCTAAATGGGCTTAAAGTTGACGCAAATCAGTTAGTTTATTATATTAATACATGAATATTATATAATGCTATCCAAATCAAAGTTTTAATCACATTAAAAGCTAATTTTTATTGGTACTTATGCCCTCTAGTATGGAATAGCAAAACTCGTTATTGTCATTTTTCTTGACAGTTTTTTCTTGAAATGGTGAGTAGTGGAACTAATTACATGTCAATAATGCTGTGTCCATACCGTCGCTGATACGCGCTTGGAAATACCAAAAAAAAGTTAATATAGGTAGGTGTCAAAAGGAAAGTGGAAGGTAAGTGTAGTGTATACTCGTTTATTATTTTATCTCTTGCTTATACTATATGGGTAAGAGCGAATAGTGAATATAGTTTTGATATCTACATTTGGTGCGACGTATATTAATTTCCATTGTAACTACCAAATATATAATAAATGCATTTTTATTATTTCTCATGTGTATTCTAAATGAATTGTTCAGCGAGGGAAAAGCTTGCTTCTTACAACGCTCGTAATGATCAGTGCGTATCTTCATGATAATTGATCAGTAATCAATTACCATTTACAGCATTTTAAGGAGTTCATTTGGTGATAATTTTCATGCAAAGTAAGCAAGTATTTTACCCAGACTTCACCTGAAGAAAAGTTACTATGAAATCAAAGAAAGAGCATGTTTCCTAAGAAAATGCATATTGTCTCTCAACTGGAAGCTCCAAGCTATGATTTTCGGGGAAGAGGTCTAAGGAACAAATACTGCTGCATATTTAGACCAAGCGGGATTTTAAACAGAATACTAGGCAGACCAGATCGCAGTTTGCTTTTTAGACCACTTGCTGTTTCGGCCAGCTATTGTTTAGACGAAATTATACTAACCCCTTTTAATTCATTACCAAGTAGCTTTTGAAGTCCTAAACTGAAACATATACCCGACTCTTTCGCAGAGTAGGTATAGTTAGAAATTATCATGTTGCAACCACTGCAACAGATAACCTACTTGTCACTGATGGAAATAAAAAGAAAAGAGCAGGTTCCAAGATACTGGTATATTTACATATGCGTAAAATCAAAAGCAAAACAATGTATAATAAAAATACAAAAAGTAAAAAAAGATGGTAAAAGATAACCACTTCCTAAACCGACCTATTCCCAGAAAGCCGCTTCCCGGAATGACCACTTCTTATATTGACATTAAAGCAAAGTTTCCGGAACGACTACTTTCCCACGAAAGAACGGGTGTGTAGGATAGAAGATTTAGGGGTTATAAAAAATGTGTTTCTACGGATTAAACTAGTTTATTGCTAGCCCTTTGTGTCGTATACCCACTCGTATAATATAGATCTTATATTATATCTAATACTAAACAGGTAAACCAATATAGTGTTATTTGAGTTAAAAAAAATGTACCTGTTTATTACCAAACTAAATACCAAAAAAAAGTTTTTTTGTACACAAAAAATAACGAATGCCTACTTGAAAACAGTATAAAGCTTAATAGGTAATTTAGTACATGTGCATAACGGTGTACTGCCCCGCTCACTGCCTTGGTGCCTACTAAATTCGGCAGCACAATAAGACACATAATTTTTAGCTGTTATTCCGAGTAGTGGTCATTATGGCAGTGGTAAATTCCAGAAATGGTCGTTTTATCAAGTTGTCGTCTTGGGAATTGGTCTTCATGGGAGTGGACAATCCGGGAAATGGTCGCTTTGGGAAGGGGAACTGGTCATTATGGTCATACATAATTATAAAGGTAATACGTGTTGTGCCTATACAGCATAAATAAGATTTTTTACTTCTGTTACGGTAATAATAAAAAATCATTAAAACGATTAATATTTTTGCATTTATTGTACTCTAATACTTTTGTCATTCTGGTACAGTCGTTATAGTTTCTTGCTGGTACTCACTTCCTGGCACGACCCCCGTTTCCTGGTGGTCATACTAATTTGTCATATCAGTATGACCACGAGGATATACATGTCCTCCTAGTCATACTCACTTTTCTGAACCTCTTGTTGGAAAAACAAATGTCAGTTCATTGAAAATATAAATGTCGAGCTAGAAATAACTAGACAGGACTTTGGAAAATCCTGTATTTTTATTACCTTAATATTGGTACTGTTATATACAAATATGAGAATTAGATGACACAAAATGATTTTCATAAAAACAATTAGCGAATTTTCATTTTGCATAAAACGTATAATCATAATTTTTATGTATAGAAATAATTATTTAATACAACTGTACAAATGCCTGGGGCAGCTGGTTTGACTATAATTATAATATTTAACCGATCTGAACCCTACTCAACTACTCATACAAGGCTCATACACAAAAAAGTATATTAAGATCGGATGAATCTAAAAACCCTTGGAACATAAACTCATACTCAAAACGTACCTATACCACTTACAACTTACCTGGATAGTAACCGATCCCCGGAACTTCTACTTTCTAACAAGGCTGCAGTTCCAAATTGTGCTCCCGCTCTTGTAACACCGTTTTATTAATAGTGGTGGCCATTTAACAACAGTATTGTCCCCTTTTTTCATTTAATAAAGTAATTCATCCATTTTAACATACAGTAATATTTCCGTATTAGCTATCGTAAATTGATTGACTATTCTGATATATTACTAAGGCAACTGACAGAAAAGTATTGATACATACAGGAGGAAGGAAAAGTATGACCACCAGGAAACGGGGGGCACGACCACGCGATTTGTTGGTAATCTGAGAAGATGTCAATGATAAAATGATAAATGTCAAAAATAATGAGTAAAAATTCTAAAAGAACTTGTATTCACAACAAAAGACGTCGAAAAATCTACAATTACAAGCGCTATTCCTTTGGGTCCATAGTGTCCAATGTATCAAAACGTCCACCGTATCAAAACGTCCACCGTGTCAGAACGTCCACTGTGTCAGAACGTACACTATGTCAATACGTCCTTTGTGTCAGAACGTACACTATGTCAAACCGTCCACTGTATCAGAATGTCCACTGTATCAGAACGTCCACTGTATCAGAACGTCTACTGTATCAGAACGTCCACTGTGTCAAAACGTCCCGTGTCAGAACGTACACTATGTCAGACCGTCAACTGTATCAGAACGTCCACTGTATCAGAACGTCCAATTTAAAATGTCCACTCTACCAAATTGTCCACTCTATCAAATTGTCGACTGTATCGATAGGTCATCTCTATAAAAAAGGTACACTTTGCCAAAAGGATCACCATATTATCTACCAAATAGTCCAACCTACACACTACCTACGTTTTATTTCTGTAACTTTGTCTGAAATGTATACTCTACTCATAATGTCACATATTGCAGCGCGGTAGCAAACTGATAGTATTTTTTTATTTCGGAACCTTCTTAAAATCATTTTTAAATAGAGTGGGTATTAAGATTAAGTGAGACATTTGATATAGTGGTCATTTTGCCACAGTGGGCATTCTAAGATAGTGGACGTTTTGATACACTGGACATTTTGGTACAGTGGACGTTCTGACACAGTGGACGTTTTGACACAGTGGACATTCTGAGACAGTGGACGTTTTGACACAGTGAACGATCTGACACAGTGGACGTTCTGACACAGTGGATGATCTGACACAGTGGACGGTTTGATACAGTGGACACTGTGGACCCAAAGGGCGCTATTGTGTTGTGATACTAGTAGTGTTATTGCAGTAAAAATCTAGGTTACCTAGAGTACAATATTTTTTTTTGCATTTTCAATTGACATTTTCCCTTTGATTGACATTTAAATAAGTATTCTTGGCTTGGTTGGCACAGTCGTTGTGGTGAATGACGAAACTATAAAGGTATAATCAGTTTATGCAAAAATTTTAACAAAAAAGAACCAACTTAAAAAAAAACTGTTAAGCCAAAAATAACCCCTTCATGTACAGATTACATTTGAATTATTTTTTTAAGTCGGTGTCAAACCACTCAATTATTTATTACTATGAAAACAGATGCCGCGCATAAAGCCCAAGAAATAAAGAAGAAGAAGTATATTTTAGTACCGTTATTTATAAATTGTATTTGTCTTTTGTAAACTTTAATTGGTGTGCAATAAAGTATTGTATCGTATTATATATTTGTTCGATAATGAAGTATACGTGAGGTTTGGCACCGACTTCAAAAGATGATTCAAATGCAATCTGTACACGAAGGGGCTATTTTTGGCTTACAGTTTTTAGAAGTCGATTCTTTTTTGTTAAAAATTGTATTTTTTTGATTTTGAGTGATTCAATTATAATCAGAATCACTTTTACACAAAAAAATAACCGACTTCAATGAGCGAAATGGAACATACAATAAGACATATGATTTTCTCATAGATGCTTTTATCAGAACTGGACCAAATTGATATGAGACCACACGGGAAGCAACGCTTTCAAATAAAAAAAGAATCATCAAAATCGGTTCACCCATTCGAAAGTTCTGAGGTCATAAACGTAAAAAAAAATAGTCGAATTGAGAACCATCCTTTATTTTTTTTAAGTCGGCTAAAATGAACATGTACCTCAAACTATTTTAATGAATTCGTATCACAAAAAAAAATCCGCTGTGGTCGTGCTGTAATAGTATCTCATATATATTTGTAGTTCTAGACAAACTCAATCTATGCTAACCTACTAAGTCATCGATGACAGACTTTTTTATGAATTTCATCTGTCATCGTGTCAATTTCATGAAATTGTCACAATGAATTTGGTTATACGAATGCAAACCCACAACCCATGAAACAATTTTTGGTGCAGTCGACGATGAATGTTTTTTATTATGCGGCGCTGACTTAGAATTCGCGGGTCTACTTTCTGCGACAACGTTCACATAATCCTGACCGGACCCGTCTAGTGCCTGCAACCACAGCAACGTGCGACGTAGCACTCGGCTCAGGAATTATACCGAAACGAGCCTAGAGGTCTATTTCATGTGCAGAGGAAATCGACTAGAATTTCTAGCTTAGATTGACCTCTAGCCTCTTATCGGGCGGCATAGTCTAGCCATCCATCTATATTCATCTCAATAGGGGTAAAATAATAAAAAAGTGGTAACGTAATTATCACCTGAGTTCCGGTGACCCGTGGCATTCCGCATGATCTAACAAACGAATTACCTTAACACAATAGTGACTGGCAAATACAGCAAGATTTCTATCCTCTCCGCTGATGAGCCGTAGCACATGCAGGCATCGCGGCCACCTCGCGCGTCACGAACAGATCGGGACGACCAAAACGCATCCGGTCGAAGGAGTGTATTTAAATCATAAAGGCTAAAAGCTACCACATTAGCGCCGCTTCGCGAACCTAAAATAACCTTCTTTTTAAGCAGGGATAGGGTAACGTTATTAATTGCGAGGTTATAGCCTTTATTTAACATTATCAATCAACGCTTGAAGAGAATCAAGAAGTTGCGAAACCTTCCCTTCTGTGGCCAGCTGCGGGCGCGTCACCGCGTTCTTGGGGCGTTGGCCGCCGACGGCCCAAGAGACTTGCGCTTCAGGGTCTGGGTTTGTATACTTCTGAAAGCATTCTCAAAAATCAATGTGTCACGATTATGGCCTGCTTCCTATTCAATTACTATGTCCTACTTTTATCGTAATTACTAATTATATTCATATTTCTAGCAGGTACCTAATACAGTTCTGCAATGAACTTCTTCCGTCTGAAAGAAAAAGTCATAATTATAACCTTCTTCTCATATATTATGTTTATCTGTAGTTCGGTAAAATATGTCCATTAACCATCCGTGAATACCTAGCCACCTGTCCAAAAATTTTTAAAATTGATTCAGCTGTTTAGGCGTGATGAATGGACAATGATACAAATATACAAACATAAAAAGAAACCTTTTCGGATTGCTGACCTCCAAATGGCCTTACCTATAGCAACAACCTAAGATGAAAAACCGGGCAAGTGCGAGTCGGACTCGCGCACCGAGGGTTCCGTGCAAACACTTCTCATCTTATCTGGCCTGGTTAGTTAAGTTTGCACCTGGTATGTATAGCGCCACAAACAAGTGAGGTGCAATGCAAAGTCAACGCAACTGTTCACGTTTTTGTGTTTGGGAGCCCTACTTTAATATTTATTTTATAAAATTCTGACACTAGCTATCACGATTCATGAGATACAGCCTGGTGACTGACAGACGCACAGACGGACAGACGCACAGACGGACAGACGGACAGACGGACAGACGGACAGATGGACAGACGGACAGACGGACAGACGGACAGACGGACAGGCGGACGGGCGGACGGACGAACAGACGGACAGACGGACAGGCGGACAGGCGGACAGACGGACGGACAGACGGACAGACGGACAGACGGACAGGCGGGCAGACGGACGGACGGACGGACAGACGGACAGTCTACAAAATCAATACTGAAAGTTATATTATCACTATAAAAAACCAACTGCCCATAAAGTGGATCGTAGTTTCGACTACCAAGCAAGAGGGTGGAGTTTCGAGCCCGGGACTTCCGATATTACTTATACAGATTACGGATTCGTTATAGTACAGTACACGTAAAATTGGTCTACACTTTTTTAAACAACTGAAGATCATTTGTCGCTAGTCGGTGCAGTGGTGGCCGCTTGGATAAGAAGGGTCCCGAAGAATTATGAAAAGTCCCTCCTGGCACCTATCATTAGTTCATGAGTTAGTCATAAATAAAATAGTAACATTAGGGATTATTATATATATTATATTATTCATTTAGTTTAATAAACGTAGTATTAATTTTAATATCATATTTTTATATGGACAAATAATAAAGTCATAATATGGAACTAGGACTCAAACCTGAGCCAACTGATTTCACAGGCAAAGTTTCGTATGACTATTACACCACCAGGAATCGAACCTGGGCTCAATTTTTTCACAGACAAGGCTTCATCCAAGTATTATACCATCAGGAATCGAACCTGGGGCTCACTGTCTTCACAGGCAGAACTTTAAATGGCTATTATTCCACCAGGAATCGAACCTGGACTCACTGTCTTCACATGCAGAACTTCAAATGAGTATTATTTCACCAGGGATGGAACCTGAACACACTGTGTTCACATGGAGAGCTTCATATGAGTATTATTTCACCAGGAATCGAACCTGGACTCCCTGTTCACAGGGAGAGCTTAATATGAGTATTATTTCACCAGGGATCGAACCTGGACTCACTGTGTTCACAGGAAGAGCGTCATATGAGTATTATTTCACCAGGGATCGAACCTGGACTCACTGAGTTCACAGGGAGAGCTTTATCTGAGTATTATTTCACCAGGGATCGAACCTAGGCTCAATGTATTCACATGGAGAGCTTCATCTGAGTATTATTTCACCAGGGAAGGAACCTGGGCTCTTTGTCTTCACAAGGAGAGCTTCATTCGAGGACTATACCATCAGGAATTGAACCTGAGCTCACCATCTTCACAGGCAGAGTTTCATCCGAGTCCTAAACCACCAGGGATTGAACCTAATCACTGACTTCACAGCCGAAGGTTCATCCGAGTACCATACAACTGGAAACACAACACAGTTCACAAGCAGAACTTCATTCAAGGGCAGAACTTCATCTAAATATCGTACCACAGAAATCGAATCCGAGATGATGATGTTGCTCCGTAGACGTATTTCCATCAACTTACCATGCTTTACCGTGAATGATTGGCTCAGTCAGTCGGAAGAATTATTATTTTTTTACTTTCAAAGAATTAAATGACAGTGGATTTTTCAACGGTGTCAAAATGTCAATAACGTTTGTTTTTTAAATGTATTTCACAGACTATGGTTTCCGATGTTATTTTTTTAATGCTATAGCTAGACTGACGTGTAAAAACCACATTTTGAAAGAAGGTAGCGTGATCTACTCTGCACCAGATGTCACTGCGCCAGCGATATCAGTCTCTTAAAACTATCAAATAACTGCAGAATATTCTGCGCATCATTTTATATTAATGGTCTTTTCTGTATTATATTTTTTGTTGGTGTGTAATAAAGAATTGTTGCATTACAATGTACACATAACAGTACTAATGACATCTAGTGGGCAATAGAAGAACTATAATTTGAGTAAACTTGAAAAATAACTATAATTACTAACTTCTACACGCATAATATGAGGATTATTCCTTGTAATAAAAGGTACCATTAATACTACAAGCTTAACATACGATATCGTCCATTTAAAATAATTTTAGCGTTGTATTACTACACTGTCGCTACTATCTATGTGGAACTGGTATTAATGTATGAGTTTTTTAGTTCCAATTTTTGCCACATCATAACTACAAACACGAATATCTCAGATCTGCAATGGAATCCAGCTTGGCGCCCATAGTAAAAAATTAAGCCTATGTTAATACCTATCTAATAACCTAACTCTCATCTCTGTTGGTTCTTGGTCCAGCCTCCATACAAATTTGCCCATGGTCCTTTGTATTTGGTACCTGCCTATTGTACCTATTTAGATAACTGCATAAAAATAATAATGAATCCATTTCATCTAAAATTGCATTTAGGTAAGTACCTACGATTTAAAATTAATAATTTCTGTGACCACCCACCAAATTAATAACCAGGTGAAAAATCAGGTGAAATTAGAATTTAAAAATGATACATAAGTTCAGACCAATTCAGTCAACTCAGGAAAACTTTAAGTCTTCAAGCTTCCACAATGCTTATTTCATAAGTCGGTACATTCTGAAGACAGGGAAAAACACTTAAATCTACATTGTGTTGCCCTCCGCGTTCTTTACAAAGCAAACAAAACACTTTTCCGCAAAAAAATCAGGAAAAAGCGCGCCAGAGAAAAACAACGACGACTATAAAAGAAAGAGCAGAGTTGGCGGGCGGTGTGCTCGCTCAGCGAGACGCCATTGGCCGGGGCCCACCCCGCTGCCCCCATCTACCCGACCGTAACTCACTCTTCACTAAACTTGCTTTTACGGCCGCCATTTTGTGACGTTCGCCCGCACAGCAGGCGCGCTAATCCATACCGGCGCCTGGCGCTGTGTGCGTGACCCGACCGGTTCAGCGGTTTTTGTACAACCCTAGATCATGACGTAACGCCGGCGTTAGCGGAGTGCGAAGCATTTGGAAAGATGTAAAATAAAATATTGATGATACTGAAGTTGTTACGGAAGATCTGTTGAGGTTTCGCAGACTCAAAGTTTGTGGTTTTACTAAAACACGTAGCTAACGCAACTGACTAGGCACTTAAAACAAAGTTACCTGATGACTTGCGTGTTTCTCTCCGCATTAGGTACATACTTGATTGCTGCTCACTACCCATTAGATTCGGGTAGGGGCATTAATGTTAGGGCCTATCTCCCTAATGAAACTCCTCCATAGATGCATGAGGCATTAGTCGTAATGGGGGCCTATCCGGCCTATCTTTACGTCTTAATCCCCATCATTAGGACTCGCTCCATCTCGTAAATAGGTTCCTCGAAGGGTTTAATTTGCAAGGCGGGATTGTATGTAATTTCGAGAGTTCATAGAAGGGGTCTGTAATGGCGTTTCAAAGCTAGTTATTACGTAAATTGTGGTTGTAAGAAAAGCACTCTGGCTATGCCAAATGACAAGTATCTAGTGCTAACTCATTAACATTCCCTATACCATTTTGTTATAAAGTTAAAGTATACGTATAAAGTTTTATGTGTTAGGTACATTTATTTCAAATGAAATCACAAAACTTATCACAATGATACATATATTTACCTACCTACATACTATAAGATTTTATTAAGTTTTGTGATAGTTATGTTATATAATATCCACATATAATGAAATGTATACGAATATCATTTATTTCTCATAAAATACATAAGTACCTACATTTCATATTTAAACAAACTTTTTACTAGATTTGTATTTTAGATTTTTACAACGAAAAATTTAAAAAAAAATATGGTTCAGGCAGGATTACGCTAAATTAGTTTGCGCTAGTAGATGTTACTGCTTAAATAAAAATATACAGGAAATTTAAATATAATAAAATAATTAGAAAATATACAATAAATAATAAATATACCTATAGGATACCGCTGTTGAGAAAATAGCCGAAAGAAACTCAACAGTAAGTATAGGTACCTATTTTTCGTAAATTATACTTAAAACTATTACAATTATATTATACTAGGTTATACACATAAAGGAGATGTACTTAGGTATAAAAACCTTAAAAGTGTGAAAACTAAATTATATATGTACTTATTTAAATACATATAGGTATATTTATCGTTCGTCTACTGCCCATGAGACTAACCTACTAGATCGTACTGTGGGACTAGATAGAATTGTGTGAGTTTCTCCGTAATTCATTTCTTTATTATTACTTATTTATTTATTTAAATACTTTAAATTTAAAGTCATTGTAAGTATTATGACGATGTAATCAACATTAGAGCATCTATTGTAAGAACTAAATAAACCTAACTTAGCCTATTAAGATCTGTATTGTAACCCATGCCTGATGGTCTGAATCTCAAAACGGTCTATGATTAATAGTTGGAGCTATTTTTTAACCCTTAAACTGACAGAAAAGAGAAAGGCCGATGGTTCAAACCTTACTAAAGTTGGATAAAGCATACTATTCTGGTTTGAGAACAAAAATAAGAATATGGTCAAAGAGTATGTGCATTAGATCAGCGCTGGCTCTTGAGCTAGCATCATGCTGAGTTGCTGAGGTAGGACCTTTTCGTGGCACAGCCATAGTAATATTATAGTTACCTATTGTTTTATTTTATTTATCATTTTGTCACTTCATGTTATTATGTTCTATGCTCACGTCACGAATAAATGTACTTATTTCTTTTTTTTCTTTTATTTATTTATTTATTTATTTTTTTCATTTATTTATCACACAGAAAAAACAATACATTTATAAAACACGTTGCCAAGTTAAGGGTTAACTCAGTTTATTGAGTACCCAGTTCGCGTTCAGTGCGCTAAGAGCAAATTAAAACCTCAGTTGACAACTGTCCGCCGATGATGTGGCGCGACGCTTAAAGTTTTATAGAGAAGGTTTATAGCAGTAAAAGTGAAACGCAGCTGTAAACCAGCGATTGTCGCAGCCTGTTAATGGCCTGGTTCATTTCCGACGTGTAAACTGAAGCGGTTCCGCTACTGAATGGCCTGCAATCTTATCGTGAAGTGGGTCAACACAAGATAGATGCAACCATATTAGCCTGACAACTGACAATTTTGTCTGCATAACTGTAATATTTTTTTATCAGCAGTGTTGCATGTAAAAAACTAGACTGTCTATTTTAAGCTAAGGATTTATCATTGGCTGAAAATTAAAAAACCAGTTTGATCCGGGATTCCCCACAAATAAGGTGGAGGCTATACTTACCACAAAGTTTTTAAGTCTTTAGGTTTCATTTTATTTTCTTATTTCCGCCCTTAGTTTTGTGATTCAAATAGTACCTAATACCATTTAAACCTAAAGTTTTTTCAAGCTATGCTTATAGGTATCTAAGTTAATGTAACTTTTATAATACATCTGAAATATTTTTTTTAATGCATTAGCAAAATATAGCCATACCAGGAACCTGCAGTGTAAGAATAAAATTTATTGGATTCCTTTCTGTAAGTGCAATACGTAGGCGTGTTTCTAATTGACGCATTCAATGCGATATACCTACGGCAGACTTCTACTAAGCCCTTGTTAAAATATAATAAAAACTCAAAACACGTTCATATTCAAACCATCAAACGGGAAAAGCTAAAACTTAAAGGCGAAGTCTTATTGTGCACACAGAGCATAAACTACTCAATTGCCTACAAACAGCTAGCTTTGAGCCCTAATAGTAATTTATTGTTAAACCATAAAATCGTACCGATGCCGAATAGAACGAAAGTGAATTCATAGAGAACTTTTTGTCGTTTGCTAAGACCAATTTGCATAATTTACTGACTGTCCCTTATTCGAAAATGTGCTTCATTGATTGTGTGAAACGGACTCTATTGTTGTCTAGTAATAAACATCTAAAGGGTTGGCGATAATTTAGTGTGGTGTCTTTTGGCCACGAGTAAATAATTCAATTATTTATGTGCCGATAAGCTTTGCAACGTCTCTTGGAAATGTTTATTCATTTCATAGATCTGTTTTCGTTCACGGAAAGTCAGTGTGTATAGCAGCACAAAGGCTACGCGGACATTCGATATTACCCAGTCGCTTGAACTTGAATAAAATTTCTGATCGGCCTAACAAGGCAATACAGTAGATATAACTAGAATTAGGGCTCGGGTTCACTACAAAATAATCTAATCTAAAGAATTCTTCAGTATCATATGTAGGTACTTATACTCACAATAACATTTATACTCTCCAATGGCTTTGTGTATCTAATCTATTTTTATAAATACAACAGCAAGATTTTTTTTCACAGCCATAAATATATGTTTTTCAAGCGCCATGAAAAAATACCTTAATGATTTTGTAAGGCTGAGATTTACGGTGGAGCTCTCGAAATATCTTTCCCGCTACATAACCATTATTCATTACTTTTAAAGTCACCTGAAAGATTGATGTGCTCTGGAGCACCTCCTAAAATATCAGAGGAGATCCCGCGTGCGGGGAGGTACCATATGCTTCTGATTAACCATGGAACACAGCGCCAGGGGTAAAGAGGAAATCATGCGAATATGTGCCGTGTAGCGATGGAAATTGGGAAATTTAAACATTTCAGCAACTTTCAGTGTTTGTCCACCTTAGAGGTGACACCCGAACTGTCGATACATTTCACAATTGTCGTAAACTCCTGGAGACGGAAGGGGAGCGCAGTAAAATTATCATTTTATGCCGTTCGACGACTGAAATGACACGGGAATGCTGTAAAACTGATTTATTGGATACATCCCGAGAGTCACATGGTGAATTTTTGATGAGATCTTTGTTTTGAAATAACGAGGACACATTTAAATGCACTGATCTATTTTAGTCAAGTCTAAGCCCACGCAAAAACGTTCCACCCCATTCTCCATAGTTCACAAACAAAGAGGGGACAAATTGCATTTTAAACATGGATGCCTCCTTTTACTTTAAATACAACATATTATATTACACCTACCTTACCTACAATAAGAAATTATGTAATTCATTAGGTATTCTTTGTTGTCAGTGTTATCGCTAAAAAGTGCCACTTTCCAACTTCCAACCAAGTCTTTTATTAAACCTGAAGAACAAACAATATCACATGAAAACAAAAACATCAGAAAGAAAATATATTTTTCCTCGTTATTTTCCAGAGTACGGTCTCGACGTGAGGGAAGACGTCCCGCAGGGTTGTCAATTCGATCATGTAGCCACCGGTAAGTTTATGGCCCATATTTCCTGATTAGGCCCACTCCGCCAACCTCCGCGATAATAAACGCCCAATACAAGATTGTTTGTTTTACCTAATTACTGTATGTGTACATGTAGGTATGTAGGTATTCTAAGTATATCCAACTTAGTTTTCCTAACTTACTTACCTACGTATAAGAGTAAGTAGGTACCAATATAATTATTGTCTTTAATAGGAGTATGTAACTTCAGGAAATTGCTCATTTCCTACTACTTTTCCTTAAACTTACTTTTTTGCGTCGGTAATTTAAAAGATCCTTTTTTATTTAGGTATCGAGTCTTATTTGTAACCTATCTATTAGATTTAACTAATGAAAAGCCTTTTTATGAACAAATCTCCCAGTTCTTTATGATACATATTGCACATGCCATGCACATTTGCCAGTAAGCCGGCAAATATTAAACGCCTTAACAGTTTCACACTCACACAACGAAGACGACATCTTTTCAGATTATAAAAAAGACTCATTTACCAATCTATCTGCTTCGATGACAAGGATCATAACTGCTAATCGCATCTTGCTCCAATTATCCAGTTATTTAACGTCTCGCAGAATTAAATTGCAGCGATATAAACGCGATAACACGAGAGCAATTGTTGCGACCTCTTGCCTCGCGAAAAACGCATTAAACAAACAGTGCAGTAAAAATAAATCTAACTGCCTATAAAAACTGCCATAACTATCACTTAAACGCCATTGTGACTGGGCCCGTCTTTTATCTTGAACTACCGACGAAAAGTGCAACTTAGTCGTGCGTATGCATTCAAATGTTGCTGGAATGCGCATAATTGTTTAGTTTTGAAGGAAGTTGTATTCTTAGTAAGTACTTATTCCTAACTTAGGCGATAATCACTTATTACCTACTTAAAAAATATAGCGTCATTTTACCCCGCGAGTCACCGCTGAATAAATCTCCTCAAATATCACAACGAGTAACAAAACATAACTCTTTGAGTTATATGTATCGATTATTGTGATAGTGATCTTTAGGTGTAGCTCTAAAATTATTCTTTCTGACTATACCAGAGAGAGAAACTTTATCAAACTAGACATGCGCTTAAAGTAATAAAAGAGTCAAATATATTAAAGTATGTAGACAAATCCATTTAATAAACCAGTTGGCACTGTACGTGCCGATCAGGGCAATATTTTAATAAATTATCTTCTTAAACTTAACCAGTGGCCACTGAGAATTAGCCTAACTCATTTTGACATTAATATGCAGCTAAATTATTAAAGCTCCATTCTATTAAAATTAATCAGTATCATTGGAAATAATACCTCGCACCATACCAATAGGTACTTACAGAGATGGTATGTTTCGTATTCAAGTATTGTACCACGAGTTATTTAAGCTTAAAACATCGCATGGGAAAAGGAACAAAACACTACACACAAGAATAAAACCTGAGACACCACCAGTGAAAGCTTTAAAACAAATACAAACCAAAATAAAAGCTCTCCGGATACTTATGCGCAACAAAATCCCAGAGATCATTATTTTGCCGTGTACGGCCGGGCCAAGATAGTGTTTAGTTTATCGCAGTACCGACCTAACACGATAATAATAAAGACACTTTATTAGCCTCTCACCACGACGCGTTATCGACTTCAATTAAATACCATTTTTATTAGGAATCCTCGGAAACGCCCCGCGGTCGATACTTTTTTTGTTCGTCACATAATGCCTTGTGCCTTATCCCGTCGCGCCGATGTCATAACTTTAAGTAATAATGTAAAAATAAAGTTTACTTTACCAGTTTTATATATCCATAACCGAAGAGTCCACCGATTAGCCATGAACCTGAAAAAAAAGTTTTCGATTAGTCGATTCGATACTTAAAAAAGCCCAAATTATATTTAAGTAATAATCGTAGGTAATTATACAATTTCGAGTCACAACATGAAACCATAAAAATATTCTCCCAAAATAAATCACACCGCCTAAAAAACCGCTGATGTTTTTATTTATTTAAACGCTAAGAAAGCATCAAGAACCATAAAACGGAATGTGCGCGAATACGCGGCCTTCCCAACAATGAATACGAAAAACACGAAGCCAAACGGAGATCGCTTTTCTTCAATGGTTACTTTATATGCAAATTCTTAGCAATAAAAGTTGGAACCCTTCTCTCCTAGCTTTATATAGAGAGCGCAAGACTTGAATCCATTTTATGTGTTAGCGAATCGATGCTGTTTTATAGGCATCGAGTATCGATTCTGAGCTCGCCGTAGAATTCGGAAGTTAACTCGGCTATTTCGATAAATAGATTCCACCGTATTCGATCGCTATCAAATTTGATTGCTCGAGATAGGTAAACGTCGTATTTAGGATAAGGTTTACAACCTACTCGGTTGAAATGAATGTAAGTAACGTAAATGTTGCGTTGCCACGATATGTCGGGAGCGCTGTGCCTGTTACCGTCACATACCTTTGAATATGCATGATACGTGCCTACCTATAGATTTCAATACACCTATATTTTCATATTAGAATTGAAGCCAAAGATATTTATGAATACATTTAGTTTTTTTTAGTTTTAATAAATATCTAACTTTAGTTACCCCACCACCGACTTGAAAAAAAAAACAGCTGAGAAGCTGATGACATCGTGCTCCAATGTATGCATATGTAGGTACCTAATATTCTTCACATATGTACCTATGTATTCAGGAAGAGGGCAAGAGACTCGCACTCTGAGGACTTATTCTGTATTAAGAAACTGTAACTAAGCTCGTAATATTCACCTCGTATTACTTGAGTGTTTTACAGGCACGGTCGGAACCAAAAAGGCGCTGTCTGTTTAGGAGGTTTGTCAGTGTATGACGACGATTTTATAGCGAGAGACAACATATGTTTAAATTGCAACGCTTAAAATATAGATTACGTTTACCTGCGGGTAAACATTTTTGGGTGTCTCTCACCTAAAAAGGTATTTTCTAATGTTAATTCATTTTGGTATCCTGATTTGCACGGAAACCTCTTAAGTGAGATGCATCAAATTATATTTTATTTATATGTTATTAATTACTTATTAGGTAGTTAAGATATTAAAAATTCTAATAATTCATAAATAAGTATATTCCTTACATATTTTCCTTACATTTGACCGCTTCAATATAATATATAGGTAGATTTTACTGTGTCCATTTGGTTATTATAAGTAAGAGAGTAATCTGAATTTTCTTAAAGGTATTTCAAAAAACGTCACTGTGAGCGTTTTAATTTTCCGAATAGGGCGCCACGTACTACGCCCGACAAGGATCTTATATTTCCATAAAACGTTCATTTTACGACCGCACCTGCACCCCCGCCGACCTCCACCTCCTCAAATGACCAGAGATTTTTAAATAAACGTCTAAAAACAAACATAAATGATAACGAATGTATTTTATCTGGAATAAAGTGGCGTAAAAAAGTATGAAAATATTTTGAAGGAAATGAAGTAGCATTAAGGGCAGATAAGGGACAATTAGTGACGATTATGTGGCGCCAGGACTAGTCACTTGGGCGCGGGCATCTCCTCATAGAAACGCTAATAGGCACTTTCACAAACTCATTAAGCCTCCGCCTGCTTCCCTCGGGTCCCGGATAGTAGTAGATATATTATAACATAACGCCATTTGCCACCTGTACACCTACACTCTCATTACGGATGTAGTTTTTGATATCTCATCCCAGGCGTTAGCAGCCTAGATTTACAATGAATGATTGTTTTGTTTAATTGTTATTATAATTGCTTATATTCTAAATATAGTATGGAACAGATACACGTTTCCCATATGTGTAATGCTCACCAACGAGGTGATAAAACAACACCTTTTCAACCCTTTAATAAATTCAATTAAGGCACCCCATCTTCATCAGCTCACGCTAGTAATAACAAACCATAAAGGCGTTGAACGTGTTCGACAAATGATGGCACTAGCATCATTATAAAGAGCTAACCCGTAGAATCGTTCCGTATGATCTAGTTTACGACTGAAACTTTAATAAAATTCTTTAATAACATTCCGGCGTCGTCTTCCATATTTCTCAAAGCGATTATCGCAGTAGGTACATCCACCTACGTATCATAAACGTAAAATATGTAACTATCCAATTACTACTCGTAATGTATCTGTTTTCGTTCACAATATTATAATTTTTAGGGACGCGGAGCGATTCAATCTTTAAATTATTACACATAACACTTGAGGCTTATTTTTTCTCTCAATAAGCCTCGTAACTAGAACTGTGTTGGCTTCTCAATAAAATTCATAACAAACTGCCACTTGTAGCCGTATCTTGTGTATATTATGAGGTTTTTCGTATAAGCCCGAAGCCGCGAGTGTCTCGAGACGGGTTTGTATAAATTTACGTGCAATCAAATATCGCTGTTCAGCTGTGAATATATTAAGTTAATAATCCTGCCATGCCCGGTAATGGCATGATGAAAGAACGTGGAGAATCTTTGTAGGTATCATTTAACTGTACTGTAATTACATGGCATCGATGCGTTGTTATTGAGCGAGGGCCACTCCAGTTAACAGGTATCCTATATAGGTACAGGTACACTACATTTTACAGCTTGAAACATTACGTTTTGATAATATGAAGACTTGTTTTTATTCTCATAGGATTGAGAATGATAACTGAAAGTAAAGGCATTGAAAAACCTACAAGCTCATCAGCACACCCACTCTTGTCCCTCAACGCGCCAATAAACATGCCTGGAAAGGCGCTCTCATTACTACAAAGTTGCTGGAACGTCTAAATTACCTATTGACTGGCTGTCCGGCTGAGTTATAGTGGCATAAATTAAGTGCAAGATACGCCTTCCGCGATTATTGGATTATATGGAACTTTAGCAGCTGAAAATTAGTACAATTGTTGTCTAGTCAGTAAAAATGAGTAAGTATTTTTTTTAAATAAATACTTTGTATGTATTTTCTTTTTGCGAATAGCACTAGGTATATTCTAAATGATTATGAAACTAGGTTATATCCCTACTTATTCGAGTACCTATATATCATTACAACCCATCATAGTTGTATATCGCACTTATCGACGTTTATATAAATTACGTAATGGGTCGGCACGTTCGCTGCTAAGTCCGCATTTCTTTTGTGCAAGCCCCGAATTGCCGACATAAAACTCTCTGTGGACCCGTCTACGTGATGTCTTCAGTTTTTTACTGCTGCCTATAGTTACATAGGTATATTGCACAGTATATTCTTATCAGCTCTACGAGGGAACTAGGTCCGCTTTCAGAAATGTAATCATAAAATTCAGAAGGTATAAAACGCGATATGTGCGTACCTATAGCGAGGTAAGAAGGGAAGCGAGCAAAGTTTTCGACTTGTGTAATTAATGTTGCAGAGAAGATTCCGTTGGTAAAAGTTTTTTCATCACGTCGGTGGAGCTCAGTAATGAGGGCCCCCGCGGCGGCCTCATAAAACCACCTACAACTTAATAAATAAAACTGGAATTCGTGAAGATTTATCACGAAGCCCATATTGCGATTCGTGACTCGAGCCTGAGGCGTGTTTTTGCTACATGGTCGAACGCAGGATAAGAACGGTGGCTATAAAAAATAGAGATATATCATCTATTGCGGTCCGCCTCTCATATTTACAGAGACTTTTTGGTGTGAAATATTTTGACACTTCCCAGTATACGCCATGTTTGGAGCGGTCGTTCTTGGAAACTATTCGTGTCTGAAGGGCTTACGTTACCTACACACGAGTAACGCGAGAATTAGTGGTATCAGATTACAAAGGAAGATGAACTTCAGGTATCGATAAAAAATATAATATGGTTCCGAATGTTGCCATAGATTTTTTATTCAGATAAACAAGAGAAGAGGTAAAATTCGTTCGTACATACGACAAACCGACATACAGTTTAATCGTGCAGTGATCTTGGAATCCCATGTACTGACCACTTACCCACATAAGTATTTTATTATTCATCACGCGGGCTTGTACTTGCCGCTGTATCTGTTTATAGTAACACACATTATGGTACGAGTAAGTATATATATACGATTACGAGTAGGTACCTAGTTCAAGTGAACGACAAAGTGACGGTTTGAAGTTCTGTGTGAATCAGCCGCTCGTTTTGTACACTTTTCGAGTGCGAGTTCAGATGATACTTGTGATTGAATTTTTGCTCAGACTGTACCAGAATACCTATAAATTCTTTAGTTTATTAAATAAATCTTTCTCCTTAAATAACTCGAGTTTTATATCTTGCATACAAATGGTTAACCAAAACCATAAATTGAAAAGTATAATTACTTAATGAGCATAACCCCGACAATTTTTATTTTGTATTTTGATAATGAGACGTTATAAAGTTATGATTAGTTTCATCCTAGCCTAAAATATAACCTGTCAGCATCTATTACATACTTTGAGGTACCAATCTAAAGTTTTAATAATGATAAAAAAAAAACTCGAAAAATAACATACCTACTACAAACGAAACGCGATGCGACTAGAATCAAGTAAATAATGCAGACAGATAATATCAGGGATGAGTCAGCAAGCCTCCACTTCGCGAATTGAATTCCGAAACGGCAGCGATCGATGCGAGGGAGCAACATAGTACCGGTTTTGTGAAATTAAAAAATATACAAATCATTTCATGCTACGAGAAATAGTACCTATTTATATATAGACAAGTCTCGACACAAGAACAAAGTAAATAATGCAAGCAGAGAGTATCAGGAATAAATCAGCATTCCAACCACGTAGCGGGGCGCAGGTCGCAGGTGAGCCAAGCCTGATAAACGGCGGTGTAATTCCACTCCGCGAATTGAATTCCGAAACGCCAGCGATCGATGCAAGGGGGTGAGACTGTACCCGCTTTGTGCAAGTCTAATACTTAACGTAAACTAAAAGTATTCATATTATCATGCTTTATTTTCGTATTGTATTGAAGTGAATATACTCACTGTTTAATCGCTTGCGATTTTATAAGCTTATTTTCTATATACCATTATAAAACTGTGTAATGAAATATCTGTATATTTACAGACATTTTATTTTTTATTTAGAACCTTGTATGACCGGGGTATTTTGATATATTTATCAGAATAAACAGGTTATCAAAAAGATACTTAATAAAAAAAATACGAATTTTATAATTATGGTGGCTTTATCACTCCATCACACCGAAACAGACGGATTTTATCTATTATTGTTAGATGCTATGAAAGCTCAATGACACTTTTTACTCGATTTCGGTAAAGCAAAAAAAGTTTTGACCTTGTTTCTTGCCCGCGCGAACGAATTGGCGTACTCATCATGAAAAATGTTAGTACAGTCGAGTTCATTTACATCTACACACTTACGAGAACAAAAATATCTGAACACGACCCTATTGTCAGGAGCATAAAGTCGTGTTCAGATATTTATGTTCTCGTAAACGTGTAGATGTAAATGAACTCGACTGTACTATTACCTATCCAATATAAAATTAAATTTAATTAGTAGGCAAAAAAAAATGTTATGTTGTACATACCTACTGTCTACTGTAACTACACAGGAGAATTATATTGATTGGAAGATTATTGAGGTTCAATTGCGTGGAATACTACTTGAAAGTTTGAAAGATAATTGAATCGATTGTAGGTTGCGCGAGCAACCTACAATCCAATCTATACCTTATGCATGAGTTGCATTATAACTAGAACTAGGTACGATACGCAAACTTATCTAATGTTAGCCTCAACTTCAAAAGCGTCATGCTGCGCCTAACACCTTTGACAAGTTTTAAAAGCTACTACGACGCAGCGAGACACAATCTTATGTATAAAACTAGCTGTTGCTCGCGACTTCGTCCGCGTGGAACTTTTATCTTGAAAATTTTACATCTTTATTATTTTCAGATCTAAGTAATGTTGAAATTGCTAAACGTGCTTTTTTTTCAATTGTTTACGAAATAGTAACGAACCCTTCGTACGAAAGTCCGACTCGCTCTTGGCCCTTTTTTTACTTCTTTTTCGGCAAATTTGCTCTAATTACGCAGTATCATTATAAAATCAGGTACATCTACGAAAGAATAGCTTTACTAAATTCGATGAGTTTAAGAACGACGTTTATAAATTCTTTGATTCGAATAATAATGCCTTTACACAAAGTCTCAATTACCGCACAAAAAAAAAATGTTTGTTCTACATACAATTTTTCAACCCCTTTTAACCCCCTTATGGATAGAATTTTCTAAAACGCTGAAATTACTTTTCTTGTATACTAATTAAATGCCTTTATACAAAGTTTAAAAACCCGCAATCAAAAAAAATGTTGATCTTCATACAAATTTTCAACCCCTTTTTCACCACCTTCGGGGCTGAATTTTCAAAAACGCTGAAATTACTTTTCCTGGTTTTTTATAATATGCTTTTAAGTATATAAATTTTCAAGTCCCGCACTCAAAAAAATTTTTGATCGTCATACATACTTTAAAGTTTTAACCTCTTTTTAACCCTTTTAGGGGATACATTTTCAAAAACGCTGAAATGAGTTTACTTTTATTTTATTTTGATAGCTTTTTACGAAGTTTCAAGTTCCTAGCTTAAAATTAAGTTTGAACCCCAAGACAAACTTTCATCCCCCTTTTAACCCCCTTAGAGATTGAATTTTTAATAATGATCTATTAATGTTATTTTTTTTATTCTTATATATGCCATATTTTGTATTCTTATATAAAATTGTTTTCTCTATTTTATTTTAATACTTTTTTACGAAGTTTCAAGTTCCTATCATAAAAAAAGCTTCTACCCCACCCAACTTTTCATCCCCTTTTTAACCCCCTTAGGGATTGACTTTTTCAAAATCGCTTCTTATCTCTTGTACACTTTATAAATCCAACCTACTGTGCAAATTTCAACTCTCTAGCATATGTAGTTTCGGTTCTGCGTTGATGAGTCAGTCAGTCAGGAAACTTGCATTTATATATATAACTAGATATACATGTATATAGATTACACTCAAAATGAAGTAGAAATTTACAAATTGTATCTGTATCCATCGCTTGTATGTAACACAAATGTGAATTAAAATAAGTAGATACATAAGTATACTTAATATAGATGGTTTTATAGAAGCTGATGTCTAATAAAAGAAAGAATCCCCGCTCTACAAATCTCGAGGCAATGAAAGTAACTAGGCTGGCGTATATCTTAACGAAACTTGGTGTTTCGTCCAATTTTAATTTTGTTTTAGAGCCGGCTCGGCTTGGCTTACTCGCCCGCTATTATTTGCCCCGTTTTATCTCCAATGTAATCTTGTTAAGAGGCCTTGTGAAGTTAGGGTTGCTGTAACGCAGATGGGAAACGAGCCCAAATGCCAAAAACAAGGGATGAGGCATGTAGGTATATCAAGCTAACCCAATTGCTACTCGAATGGAAAATTCTAGTGAAACAAAACAAAAAGTGACTTTAGATAATTAAAATTAATATTAATGGGTTTATTCTGATCTGTCATTTAGGTACTTTCATTATCCAAGATGTCGAGCGGAGTTGCATGTATCGTAGTCCCGCGTAATCTGGTAAATCAGTGAGCTATTACTGGGGAAGTTGGCCAAATATACTACCCGACAAAGTATTCAGTAGAATAGATGGACTGAAGGATGAAGTTGGAAGTACCGACCACTGGTTCACTGTGTATTTAAAGTTAGGTACCTACTTAATGAAATCTAAATAAGAAATATTGCTATACATAGATCCGTTTTAAAGTTTTATAAACAAGAGGTATACCTATTTGTTATGTGTATAAACCGCGAGAGTATAACAAGTTCAAATTATTTGAGACAACAACGCAACGGTATGAGGTAAACAGGCCTAGTGAAGTAAAGTCACTTTACCATGACCATGACCTGATTGTGTCCCAAACATCTAAATCTGTTGATAGTTAACGCTAAGGCACGGAGTATCTACCAAAAACTTCATAAACGTTTACATTTAGTAGGATACAATAATATTCGAAATATAAAATAAAACAATATTTTATTGAATAAAACAGCGATGTAGCAACCCTAGTGGTGCCCCGCATCCCAACTCACGCCCCTAGCAATAAGGTTGAGATCCCAGCCCGGGTTTAGGCGCTTAAACTAATCCAAGTATTACGGAGGAATTCTAAGCGAAATTAGTGCGTTGGTTGGCACCTTAAAAAAGTATAATACGTACATATTCATTTGTAGATACGATAAATAGGTACAGTGAGTCATTCACATCTTCAAATAAGGACATGATATCTAATTGATACAACATCGCCGTAGAAAACAAAAATACTAAACTTTACAAGAAAAATACGCTTTGAAGATGGAATTCATACTTACATGTCATAACCTAGGTGAGTTTAATCCGTAGTTTTGAGATACACAACAATGAAATTGACAAAAATAGCAATATATCATAGATAAAAAAAAGATTTCTACTTTTTGTACTTCAAAATACTTGTAGGTAGGTACATGTAGGTAGTAGTAGATATATGTACTTAGAAATTGTTGAATTGTTCTTCAATATGTTTGATTTAGTTTTAATTATGCATTCATACTCTTATTTTAATGTAACATTCACATGTAACTAGGTATCTAAATATGGAGTATAAAAGGGAGGAGCAGCATCTTCATATTATATCCAAAAGTGCCCGCTGAAAGATGTTAAATTAGTGGCGCCACTCTGGCTGAAAGTAGTTTCGCTACTTAGCAACGGTTTGTTTATACATTCTTAATAAAACTTAATTATACGTTTTTTTCTGAATATACTTTTAAGTAGGTAACTATGTAGGAATTACTCTGGTCACTTTAGAATATTAATAAATAAATATTTTCAATTCGACACAGTTCACTCCGTCTAAAACTTGTGCTCTAGCACTGTTGCGGACGGCATTGAAATTATTATTTTACTGCTTACTGCTGGACACTTTTTCAAATATTCTCCTAAGATAGATGCTGCTCCTTCCCTTTTTTGCTGTCCATATATTATATGAAAACTTTCATGTAGATTATTTTATCTATGATTTATTATTGGTAATATACTTTTTAAAATTTTGATGAATGTCTATGTAAGTTGTCGTATTATGTCAAAATTGTTACTACTGTCACTTTTTATATCAATAGTTTGCGCCAAATATGCCTTATATAAACTGCCCGGAAATCAAGGTTTGCTGCGGTTGTATTCCAAATTTACGAACAGCTTCAGCCATCATAGCTGTATTGGCAATTGTTAGTATCGTTTTGTAATCCATAACTTTCATTACACTCAAAAAACACAACAGTTTTTCACAGATCCACCGACAGTGGGAACTCCACTGGATCCTCAAACTCACATACTTAATAATGATACATAGACAAGTGCCAACTCAAATCCCAGTGACTGACAGACAGAAGAAGAATATGCATTAAATTTTAGTTATGTGTTTGTTGCAGGTTACAAATCCAACTTTATCATGGCTAATGGTTCGACATACATATTCCATGCGTGTGTCTTGCTATCTCACTGCGATGAATCGGGTCGACATCGTGGATCTCAACATTAATAACATTGCAAGTATCCGCTGAATTAGCTCTCAAAAAACTTCACCTTAATCGATAATAGGACAGAGCGTCTGTAATTCTGCACCGCAAGCACACCAAATTTCCTGACAGGAGTTGTAGGACAAAGGAGGAAGATCGCAAGGTGGCAGGCAGTGTTAGAGATAATTTGGCTGATGATGTGCAATACGCATTTATAGCTTTAAGTATTAGGCTTAATGGAAATGCGAAACGCGAACGAACCCCTCCGGTAAAGTATCATTAAGTAATTGGTCAACTGGTCATAAGTTATACGTGTTTTTTTTTTGCAGTGTGCGTTTATCGCAACGTATGACCATCTCCGTTAAGCTATATCTCCCAAAATGCATAATTTTAAGAGGATCGCCTTCATGAAATTGACTGAATATGTGTGTAAAATTTTATTCCATTCAACTTTTAATAAACTTTTCATTACTCATTTTTTCAGATCAGCTTTGGATTTGGGATAAATTCTGATTTGGGCCCCTCTTGCCTGACTACTTCTAATAATTCTAAAAATTCCACGG
The DNA here is from genome assembly GCA_932273695.1 of Apotomis betuletana. Classification (NCBI taxonomy): domain Eukaryota; kingdom Metazoa; phylum Arthropoda; class Insecta; order Lepidoptera; family Tortricidae; genus Apotomis; species Apotomis betuletana. The sequence goes on along the minus strand of OW026300.1, from coordinate 27,296,141 downwards.
ATTCCGAAGATGCAAATCTTACAGAACATTCAGCTGTCAATAACGTTATAATGGCCTTTGGATGGGTAGTGCTGGCTGCTGATATAATATTCCTAATTCTCAGTTTGCTGTTTCTAGTGAGGATTTATCGGGTGAAGTAATTTCCGACTATTCAAGACTCCATAGATTTTAATTCAAATGTTACTCGAATCTAAAGCATTGGTTGGGTTGATTCAACTAAAGTCTGTGGCCTTGAGGCGACCGTTAAAGATCCACCTTAATGAAAACGCCTTCAAAGTATTTATGCACCTAAACAATATATGAATATTGGTAGTAAAATCCTAAAAGTATAACATAATAATAGTTACTCATTTACAAAGTCAGTAAGTTTTGTTTTGATTTCAGAATCCAACAGGGCGCCTCGCCGCAGCGTTCATGACCAGTGGCATGATATCTATACTCATCTCGACTCTTTATGGAGTATTGTACGTCGTCGTGTGCGCTACCAGAGGCAAAGGGTTAGCCCTTTGTGAACTAATTCTATCGTTTTTTGACGTGGGATGTAAGTTTCTATTCGCCGCGACAAGCGAATTTACAAGTTCTCCCGACTTCGCTTGTTCCGCGACATAACATCAAATGAAAAAAGAGATTTTGTCACTTAACAAGGAGTCGTGTGTCACAATTGTACTCGCAGTAGTGTTTTTAGTGAACTTATGCAGGTATAATAAGGAAATATCACCCTTTAGTGACAGCGCCCAAGCCATAACTTTGCTTTTCTGGTGTAGTCAAACTCACCTTTTTGTCGATTTAATTAATGATAAGACTGATTGGATACACTAACTGAGGATATCGGATTATTTCGTAAGAAATACAAATGCATTTTATCTTTCAGTGTGGACCTACTTTATGTCAATAGTACAAACTTTTGCAAAGAAAATGTCCGTTCAAATCGATAGGGGAAGAGTGAGACCAACGATCATCAGTATTTCACGAGCAATTCTGCCCTCTGAGCCTGTAGCCTCCTCCGCCACGGAGTGGGTTCAAGACTTTCAAGAGTCGAGTAATAGATTCTATAAAAATGTGTCTGGGTCTGTGGGTTCATTCGACGACTTCGATGAAGAGGTCCATAATACCTCTGCCCTCTCCCGACTTTTTGATTGCCCGAATGCCGCCCGAGACTGCTGCCAGTGGATCCTGCACTTATTGGTATAATCAAGTTTTACGAACAAATGCTTTATTTTCAGTGTGGGCCTACTTTCTAATGGTGGTTAATTGCTACAGCAAAAAATTACGGGCAAGCGGTGAAGAATGATGTTCATGAAATTGGAGTCACCAGTAACCGGTACCTGAAAGTTTAGAAAGGCTTTGTCTAGAAAATAAATCCGATGAAAATGTTATGAATTGCAACTACTATTTTAATGTTATATATGGTTTATAAATTACTTCACATAAAAATTGTTTGTTTTCCAATCTTTACCAGTCATTTTAGGACATCTTCTTTTTTTAAAGCATGACTTAAGCCATAACAGGGCTGGTTAGCCCCCATTACCAGTGAGTCGGACTTTCGGTGCAACAAAAGGTAATTGCTTGATATTTTCTTCGGTTTCCACGACTGTCACACATTTAAATAAAACAATTTAAACAGTTTATAGATACTTGTTTGCTTAGTAATAACTTATTTACTAAGCAAAGCAAGTATCTATAACGTTAACGTTACAGACCGGAAGAGCCAAAACACAATGTATTTCTTAACTGTTACCAATTTCACCCTAACTTAGAAATAAATTATTATTTTAAAAAATCTTTTCCTAGTTCAAGTTACCATCCTAAGCGATTTTCTTGAACAATAAAACAGCTATGACATTGAAAAGGGACCCCTCGTAATATGCTCCAATAAGTAGTAGATTATTCATATTATATAAAATTTTATGGCCATCATTCAGTTTTGATTTCTTTTCGCTACGTTTAATCTGCTACAAACAGAGATATTTTAAAAGCTATTAAATGGTTCCTTAATGATATATGAGGCTTCTCGTTTATTGCCAGCTTTAGCTGTTGCTCGAATAAATTCAACAACAGTTGAACAGTATATATGATGATGATAATTATTAAATAGGTATGTGGTCTCCCATTCTTTTTCTTCTAGCAGTTTATAGGTACGCAAAGCTTAGTTAATGCAGAACTCATATTTTTCTAAAAGTACAGCACAAGCCACTGGTTTATGCGGTAAGATGATATCTTTGATTGTTCTAACCTTAATTGATGGCTAATTCTCTTGTTTTATTAAAGTAACTAGTAAATATTTATAGGTGCAAACACGATGACGTTGATTTTGTACTCGTGAATCATTAGTATGTATTAAAACGGTATTTTATTACGCAGTTTTCATAAATTACTTTAATTTGTTCTACTACAATAAGTGTTACTCAATTTACAGTTATAGTGACATAGGTGGCACTAAATAAAAGGTCTGTATACGTGAGTACGATGTTCGTCATCTATTTAAGCAATTACAAGCTAATTATATTTTAATTACTTATTCATTAAAAAAATACCAAACACGCTATTTAGCCCACCCTCATTCATTACTCTCAACTATCAAGTTTTGTTAAACGCAGAAAATTCGTAAATAAGTAATACTATTTTTGTATATCAGACCAGTTTTTTTCTTAACAACTGACCACGAAAATTAGTGAACAGTATACTTAAATATATAGTATTGTCTAATTTCGATAAGTAGGTAGACGGTTTAGATCCGATAGCTCCGAATAATTCCATTTTGATTCCTCACGCCCTCGATTGGACCCATCGCCCATCGGAATTAAGGAAGGGTTAGGTGGGTCAAAGCGCCGCTAGCTCATTAAGCAGAATCCCGTCATCAGCATAAATGTCATCCGATGTAAGATTTTAATTATCTTGCGATGGCGACCCACCGCGGAGCTTCTCGTAAAAGGGTAACTGATTTGAATTTCAACTAACTTGGAAATATCAGGCTTAACGAAGTTTTTGAATGAGTTTAATGACGTTTCTTTAGATAGCTAGGGCGGCATGAGTATTTTAAGAATACATCACTGCAAATTCTAATTCTATGTATCATTAAAGTATTACAAATTCAGACAACGTCTACGTCTTATTTTACCATATCTCCATCAATGTGAAATAGGATTGAGAGATATCACAAGGCCTCGTGAAACTTATTTCAAGTCAATTTAAGTCAACTGAAACCTTCTATCGACATAAGTACCCTACCTAAGTTAAGTACTTATAGTATGAAAAAGTACATAAGTAAATAACATTATTCAAAACAATATTAGAAATTACTGTCAATTTAATTTTCAAACTTGATAAAAATATTAATAGACTAAATACTGTTGTATACTTAACATTTAACATAAACATTTCCTTTGTTATGTTTTCTCTCTAAAGAATTACTGCGTTATCTTTTGGAATAATCTGAATTTTCCGAGACGTCACGTCTCGTCCCGGCGGGCACGTAAAAGCAAAAGGAAAGTATAAGAAAACTCGCTCCCTCTGATAGCACGAAGACTTTTATTACACCACGTGACATGGCGAGCCTTTTGAATTCTCCTAGGTACGCGACGCGGTTATTGTGTGTGTTTACGCTTGATAAGATACGGAGAAAATACGTAGGAGAGTGTTGGCGTAGGCGAATGATTGGATCTACTCGTAAGTACTTATCGTATCTGTTCGTATCGTAACGGTGCTAAGTAAAAGTAACGTTATGCATTAAACCGTACACTAGCTTGTAATTTGATTTTTAATGGTAATTTGACGTGGTTCTATAGTGCATCAATGAATGTGATGCGAGTGTCAAACACGGCCTAAGTCAGCAGGTCTGAATTGAATGTTAAAGGCATGGAATTTGTTCAAGGATAGGTATCCTACTATACCTTACTTCAAATATTACATATACCTACTGACGATCGATATTATAGGTAGTAAGTAGTACCTAGTCAATGATGATCCATATTACCTAAATAATTATTTTTCAAGCCATCCTACATTCTAGGTAACAGCCATAGCTTGAGTCAGTAAGTTTGTACGCCATGTTTTCTATTGTAAAGGCGCGTTGATACAAATATAGCCGAGCCACTGCGCGGGCGCCTGCTCGGGGATATTTTTACCGCGAGGGCGACGAACGGAATACATGCCGTGCGTGTGTTACACGCTTATAATATTAATGCATAGCTCACGTCTCAAATGAAAGGTTTAGTAGGTATCTAACCACATTTATTGTAGAAAAAAAAAACATTTGATTCCTACACACAACATTTTTTGAGCGCAATTAAGTTCGCTGTTTTGTTAAAATAATGTGTGAAAATCGTGTAAGTTAAAATCAATATATTCGAATACTAGTTAGTATTGAATTGTTTTCTTTTCTGTGTCTTGTCTTTATTTCAGAATACTTTATCCAACATAACGCCATTATACCTAGCTATGTACCTATATTTATTTTATTTACCTTCAAATGACAGCTTATCGATGTTAATTAATGCAGCTCGATTAGCAAAATATTGATTGATTTGGGAATTGGGGCCAATCACTAATCAACTACGAAACTGAAATAAATAAAAATAAAGTCTTATCTGATCTCAACTTAGGGCCTTAAATGATTGATATTAACTAGATTCAATTATTGGAGCTATACATCAAGCTTACTATAGCGGATGTATACCTAAGGTAAAGTGGGATAAGACTAACATAGTTTATTGTCTACAGGGGTAAGACTAAAAGTTAGTTAGTTATTGGACAGTGGCAGTCTTCCCCCGGTTAGACTTACCTCACCTTACCTTCTATCGAATTTTACTATTCTATCTGCATTATTTAACATTGACAAGTAGTCATCAAAAAACTATGTAGACGAGAGACGTGCATCGCTTAAATAGACGCATTCGTATAGATATATCTCGGACAATGTTGAATTTTGCCTATGGGCACCTGTCCTATCTCGACTCCGAATCATATTGTTTTCAATCTGTAACGTTTCGCCAAATTGTCATTTGTACGAAAGTATTTTTTTCCTGAAATCTGTAGGTAATATTTTCGGAATAAATGTATAAACATCGTTTTAAAGAAATTAAAAAAAGGGCTTTCGGACAAATGACAGTTTGGCCAAACGATACAGATAGGAAACAAAAATATTGTTACAGATAGATAAACCGTACTAAGCCTATATCTGCCCTGGCAAGTAATTTTATGCGTAGCAAAAAGGTCATCCCAAGGGACGGGCGTCCCTGGCCGGAGCCTTGGGCGTTATTCATAACGTGCGTAAACCCGACCCTTGCGGACCCTGCCCAAGCTAGTTATGGATGTTTGTAGGTAAGATAAAAAATATAATTTAAACATTATGTAATAACTGTAATACTAATAATAAGTACCTACCTACACACAAAATTAGACAGGTAACCACATATTTCAAAGTCAATATTAGGACTAGGTGTTATAATATTAGGTACCAAGGTATTTATTATCATGTGATAGTAAGATAACGGTAAATTTTCGACTTTATATAGACTGACCAGTTAAGGCAAGTCGAATTAACTAAAGCAAAAATAGTGCCTGGTCTAAAATTAACATTTCTGATAATATGATTTTCAGTAATATAATACCTAACGACCACAGAGATATTAGTTATGAGATTTAAATTTAGTAGGTTCCTATTTAAATATTATTTTTTCTATTGGCCTCTTGTTAAAATATCTAGTTAGATTCATTACATTGCCGACATTCAATTACCTATTGAATGCAATTTTGTGCGCTAGATTTAAGTTAGTAGACCTAACAATATTTCTTACTATTTTTAACCTATGTTCAAGCTTAGTTAGTTAATAAGTTTAAGCACATACACATCTTTATAATTTTAAGATAAGAATCTACCGAAATGTAAAATAATTAGTATTAAAATAAACAACTTATTATTATTTTTAGACAGCTAATTACCTAAGTAAAAAAAACTAGAAAAACGAAATAAATGATTTATTTCCCTGTTGTAGGTACTATCCTTTACCCAATTTTTTACTTCCAAATATCATAACGGCTCTACATTGCCCTGCTAGTGATAAATTCAGCAACTATGGTTTAACGGTCAAATTTTGCACCTCATTTCAATGCAAAAGGCATTTAATTTCTTAATTGCAGTAACTGCAGACACTGCACTTATCACTAGCATAGCAGGGCATAATTTATAGGTGTATTTGTATCAACCCTCTTACCGACCTACTTATCTCTTTAATATTCAAGTAATCAATAAATAATTAGCAAAGCGGAATTCTAACTGCTAAACGGGGATTCACATGATTTGTATGTGAAATAGAAATAACAACAATCTGAAATCGGCAAAGCACAGCCGTACAACACAATTATAGTCTGGCTAATGAAATATTACTCAAAGTTTTGGCGGGAAATTGAAAAAATCTGCGACTGGTCACACTTTGTGTAGTAGGAATTATAGTTTTGATACTCGAAAATATTTTAGATTTACTGTACGTAAGGTACCTAAGGAAATAAGTTAAATAGATGTTGACGTGCACTCATAGTCAGCTCACATAATTTCTACCACTATGTACAGTACAGTCAATGACAAACACATATGTTTACACTTTCTAACCATATACAAGGCGAAAAATTTAATGTAGTGTAAATAAGACCTAGCTCTATAATACCATAATCCATAATTATTAATCCATCACCAAAAAATTACATAAGTTCTATGCCAAATTTCAACTCAATCGGAATGTTAGAACTAGTACATAAAGTATCAAATTTATTTATAGACCCACCTACTAAATTGTATAAATCATAGACAATTGGTGATACCACAAGGAAATATCTATCAACAATATTTGGCTAGCCAGACTCTATTGTTTTGGTGTACTTACGGCAATGTGCATTGCCGATTGCCGACGGGCCCGACGGGTCCGCGCTCTACGCCGCCGTCGCTACGGTGCTACGCGTTCTGGTGTCGTAGCGGTTTTTTTGACCTCCTACCACAAATTATAAAACGATTTTTTTTTCTCTGACAAATCTATAGATGAATAGAGTTCAAGTATTATATTGTAAATTAAATCTGAAAATAGCTTACAGACATTACACAGGTTACGCTTAAAGTATACCAACAAATAACAAGTAGGTGACAATTATATTTATGTATACCTAATAAATTGCAAGCATAGTAATTTACTTAATTTATGTTATGTAGTTTTCATGATAAATTATAAATGGACTTTACCGGAGGTATGTTATTAGAGATAGTGAAAGCAATTTCAAAATAAACACTCACATCACTTAGGCAATTTTAATTTCAAATCGCAATTTCAAAATAATAACGCTCTACAAGTCTAGGCACACTACTGAATTAATATATTTTAACACAATTTGATGTCGCTCTACATAAATGTATGTGTAGGTACCAATTATTATGGTAAACTTAATAAATACATATTTAGGAAATATGTCTATTTTTTCATTATATTTTGTAATTAAGTGATTATACAAACATTGATAACAATAATGTTTTTTTTATGCATGATTTCTTATTAAATATAGGTAGGTACTGAAAACACGTACATTTCAGAATTTTTGAGTGTCTGCTAAATCTCCCATTTTACAATCAGCAATATGTTGTATAAATTAATTTAAATTATCGACAAGTACTTGCCTACCTATAGACGGTATTTACTACCTAATACCTATTATTTAGTTTATCCGTAATTAATTTGAAAATTATAAATAGAAACAGCGCTATTACTTTTTTGTGTAAGTATTCATTTGAATTGTCTATACCTAACATTAGTGAATTTTGTTACTCATAATTTTTACCGCTTTGCCCTAAGGTTGACTGGTAGAGAATGCCTCATGGCATTAAGTCCGCCTTTAGTGCGATAAATTTTCTATTGTGCAATAAAGATTAAATAAATAAATAATGTTGTGTCGGTACCTATTAGGTAGCTGAATAAACAATATTATTTTCTAACAAAAAAATAATATTCAATCTTATTACCTAAATATATTTTGTACATATTATTTATTATCCTTATGTTAACATTATAGCCACATAAATAAAGATAGAATATGTAGACAAACATGTAAAACATGTTTTTTATAGGTACTAAGTACCTATATCAAGCCTTCAGCGTTGAAGGTGTTGCAAAGATAAAATCATTTTGCCTACCCTAATTGCGAACAGAGCATTGTGCTCCGCATGACAATGGATCATCAAGGAAGATAGCTAGGGCAGGTTGGGAGTAGGTATTGTAAAATAAATTGCACGAAATTAGCAGCGCCATCTCTAGAATTAGGCGCGAATTCCCCGCGAGCAGCTCTACGCGTGCGCGGACCAAATATGGCCGCCGATCAATACGCAACCACCCTGCTCCCTCCCTTCTACGTGACGTCTGATGTACAAAGAAGCAGGCAATTATAGCTTGTGCTGCTTTGAGTTAAGGACTAAGAAAATAAATTGAACAGATAAATCTTTACAGCGGTAGGTATACAGTGCACCTTTTTGTCAGATAGCATTTGTGTAGGTATAAGTACTTACGTAGGTATGGAGCTTTTGCTGATTTGCTGTAGTGGTCTAAATTTTTGTAGCGAAAACGTACGGCACTTAGCCGTGGTCTTAAATTATAGATCATAATATTCATAATAATTAATCATTGAATTAATTGTTATTTGTTTTTTAAATATTTTTTATAGGTAAGAACAACCTCCTCCCCGCCCATATTCCTATAAAAAAGGTTTTTTTTTTCTGTAGCTTAATAAAAATTAAAAAGATTAACTTTGTTTTTTCCCGCCCTGTACCTATTGCGTCCATCATACGGAAACCTAACCAAGGTGGTATTTTTGACTTGGCACGGGTGAAAGTCCGAACCTATTTTCGTATATTAGTCACATGTTAGGAGTAAAAAAAGATTTCCTCCAAGTGCAAGTATCATGTCATCGTGGTACAAATAGTTTTTTTTTTTTTCGTTTAACTCCTTGCACGCTAATTGTACGAAACGTTAAAATATGAGTTACTTTAAATTTAATTAGCTAAGTTTTGACTTCGAGCTTCGCATAGAGGGGGTTAACAACAACCAAATTCAAAACACAAGTTTTTAATCCAACCAACGTCGCACGCTGACATGGTGTCGCGTCGTGTCATGAATTTTACGATGTACCTAGGTAGGTAGGTATCTACGTCGTATATTTCCACGACACGACGTTGCGACGGAACATGGCAACACAACGTCGTTTAAATGTGTCTCTTCTAAGTTTTCTAAACTGCTGTGAAAGATGAATGATTGAATGTTGTTTGGGAAAATATGTCCATTGATTTTGGTAAGTAGGTACCTACAATACCTACATAAATATACCATTTTCATGTGAGCGTCACAGGATGACTGGATCAAGAGAAAATTTTGGAAGTTTAGATAGCCCATGTTTTGTACCTATTTTGTACTATTTTGTACCTGATATTTAATAATTTGTATACCTCGCTAATAAGGGAAAATATTAAAAATAAAAGTGGCCGTCATTCTGACGTCAGGTTGACTGGACCAAGCTGGTTTAACCTAGTTGCAAGCGTAACGAGGTAGGAGGTACAAATTATTTCATATCAGGTACAAAATAGGTACAAAAACATAGGATATCTAAACTTCCAAAATCTGTCTTGGTCCAGTCATCCTGACGCTCACCATTTTCATTACTTTTTAATATATGATGGTACTATTAATGGTACAAAAGAGTTAAGGGATTATTTACCTATACAGAATAGAGTTTCGATATTAATAGGAAGATTCTATAAATTTTTCAACCTTTCATTTGTTTCACCTGTCCTGCGATGTCTATCTGTCTAGGTATATAGAGCTGAAGATATGCATACCTATCCGGCAATGCAATAGGTACCTATTTGAGGACGATGGACACGTCATTGTATTAGAGAACTCTGCAGTTAGGTATCTACTATTTAACAGGGTGGAACACCATTGAACTTGGGCTGAATCTTCATAATTTTCAAAGTGCAACTAAGATTTAGCAAAATACTGTCGACAGTAAAATCGGAATTTACCTACTTATGTTTTGCCTTTATTAGAACCTGTTCATAAAAGGGCTATTAAATACTCAATAAGTCACCTTTAATTTAGTAGGTATGTAAGTATAGGTAAAAATATAACATGGTAAATACGTAAAATACCTACTTGAATACCTTAGATAGATATATATAGGTAATATCTACATAGACGAACAAAAGCTTCCAAACCAGATTTTATTTTATTTTTTCCGTAGACAATTACCTAACTTAGATTAAATTACCTACTGAAGTCATGAGTCACTTTTTGGATTCAGTCTATCTAATGTGAGCTTGCCTACTTAAATGTATAGGTAAATTAAATATCAATCATAATCCAAGTAAAAATATTTTCTCCATAACCGAGGCGGACGGTTCTCGAATAGCAGCGCCATCTATGACATATCAGAGGTATCAAGCAGGTACCTACTGCAGTGGCAAACATGGACCCCTTTGATGCCCAAATTTAAGTCGACATACACAATAGATGTCGCTTCGGTCATTCTACTATCGGCTATGTCTGACTTTGCTGTTCTACAGTATAAAAAATAATTCTCATTGTTTTACTGTTAGCATCTACTTATCTATTTGCTGCTTAACACAAAAATATATAAGTGTAGGTAAGGTCGTGGGTAAAAAAACGAATGTGTTCGTACCTACTACCTATAGGTATTCCCCATTTTAAACCATTTTAACAAAACTTATATCCAGTAATGGAAGTAATATGTAATAAATTTATATTAATAAGCACATAGTAAATTCTGCCTATCCAGTACCTATTAAAAAAAACAAGTTCATTCAGATTACTTATTCAAAATAGAAGGCGAATGAAAACAAAACAAAACTTTTACCTACCTACATGTATCTATTGAATTGAATATAAGTGTAAGTGTAATTAATAACTTGATAAACCTATCAGAGAAACATTTGAGAATAGCACCACATAGCACTTAAATATTTATAATTATAAATTATAATAGAACAAAACAGTGGACAATCATTGAGAATAAATCATTCAAAATAGTGATTTAATATCAATGAGAACAAGGAGCATATTAATTTCCTGTAAAGATCGGATAGGATTCTAATCGAATATTAATTCAAATAATTGTTGAACAAACAAGATGTCATTAACGATTGCAGGCAACTCATTTGCCGGCATTATTTTATAATCTTGTAGGTAATCATCATCATATCATAGGTACCTATGTTAGTTTTTATTTGCTAGTGCTAAGACTGTAAAATGTAAATCCGTAACTGGCCAATGTTAAATCCATACCTACCTATGTATCTATTTGTTTAAAAAAAATACCTTCTGTAGTTTGTGGATTTTGTATTACCTAATAAAATTAATAAGTAAAATAAATAAGTAGGTACATCAGCCGCAGAGACGAGACTACTGTATTGAGGTCTCCCCAGGGTCTCCCTCAATAATCTCTAGGTATTACTCTACACCGACCGGTTGTGCACTTTCCTCAACCAAATGTTACGTACTTGCAATCCCGACTAGATCGCCGATCGGCCTTCTCAAGGGATCACAGGTACCTACAGTCAAGAAATCTGAAACACCAAGAGCGAAAAAGGTACGTACGTACGTAGGTATTTAATTTTCCTTGACTGTACCGATGGCGAACGACGACATTATAGATTGTAAAATAATAATCGTACTTACTTACAGAAAGAAATGCCTAAAAAAGATCATCCATTTTTTTTCACTCATCACTTTGATTCTAATGTGAAACAGATGATTCTAATAAGATTGTTTGTCTCAGCGGCATCTACTGATAAATAAATATAGCTGTTAAAATTGAAGTCCTATTGGGACCCTTGCGCGCCCAGCGCCATCTATAACAATGTTACCAAACGACATGTCTTTTGTATGACGCCGTGACGTAGAGAGTAGTGACATCTATATTTTTGTACACAAACTTCTTCCTATTGTTACTGAGCTTTTTGTTTCATTTAAAGCTCTGGTAAGTTTGCTGGCTGGAAGAATTTGATGTTCAAATGTAGATGTCAGTGTAGTTTTGAAGTACCTAAGTAGTAGATTAATTATTTTTGTGATGATATCAGATATAAGTATAACTACTCGCTACCTGTTATTACCTACTTAGGTACCTACTCAAGTAAGCAATATTTGTATATTCATGTGAGGTGGGTTTTTTAAACTAATTATGATTTTTGCTCTTAATATTAATTCAATGCATTTGCATAAGTATGTGCCCATATAATATAATTATGATTTTTATGTATGTGTACAAAAAATGGCATTATGAATGCAAAGTTGCAATCGTAGCAAATGGATTACCAGGCTTAGACAGGTCCTTGCCTACCTACGAGTAATTATTTAAAATTCTAGCAGTCGAGAAACAAAGATGCGTCTTTTATTTAAGATCGAAAGGCCATTGTCAGTCTCGTCACGTTATTGGTCGGATTTCGGCGCCATTTGTAAAGGGCCGGGCAACTCGGGCCACGCCCCCAAATACAGTTCAATGATCCCGCCTCTGTTGCTGCCATCTTTGCGGACGACCAATCTTCGCGCGGGGGAGGGGCCAAGGAGTGAAATCAAATTGATAGACTGGAAGATTGGCAGGCCGGATGCCCAGAATGATAAAGTGGGTTCCTTGTTCGGACAGGTTTGTCTGAGGAACAAGATGGTAGTGTTTTTGTGCTGTCTGGTTGGCAGACATTTGAATGAATAATATATCCTTTTTAGACGTTTTTGATGGGTAATAAATAATAAATAGCAACATGTTTTATGCTGTATGTCACAGTCATAGGTGTAATTTGGAATTAGGTAGTGCGAGTATTGTGTGTTTTAACGATAAAAAATTACCTACTAAGAAGTTTTTTCTCTAGCCTCTTAACCCTGCCATCACAATAGATCAACTATGGTCGATGCGGCACACAAAAGGCCCAGGTGATAATAATAAACCCTAGTTTAGTAGGTACCTAAGTAGGTAGGTCATAGGTAGGTTTATAAAAAGGGGCATTTAAAATACTCGTCTTCATTGTTTAGATGGGATGGTGTCACATTATGATGATAAAATAGGGAAATGAAACAAATCTCATTCAATGCAGACAGGGTTAATAGGTAATACCTACCTATGAGTTTAGGTATAACACTTAAATACCGAAATACCTACTAGTTTTGGTAAAAAAGATTATTTGTTTTGTTTAAATTTTTAATTTTTTCATTTCTCAAAATTGTGTTGACCATCCTTATTTACCCGACTTCGGCAAATCCAATAGGAAGGTGTTGTGTTTGACATTGTTATACAGTTATTATTATTATATTTATTGTGTCAATTATGAGGTTATTGTGAATAGGTACTTATATATATTTTTGACGCTAATACGAATGTAGGTACCTAATAGGTATATTTATTACCTATAGGTAGGTACCTGTGCCTATATATAAGTACACAGTAATTTCACTTGAATTATTTTTCAAAATCTAAAGTTACCTACTGAAGTAGGTATCATATCTGCCTACATAGCTAGCGACAATACCTAAATTGTACCTATACCTAACTATAAATATTGTACCTACCTCCCTAATACCTATAGGTAGGTAGGTAGAACCAAATTATACGACAATTAAATCGTAAAGGTGAACTCGTAGTGATAGGCATATCTACCTTTGCTAGGCATACCTACATAAATTATCTATTGAAAGTCATAAATTAATGTGTAATGTTAGTCTTAAAACTGTTTACCTAGCATAATTTTGAAACCTAGATTTACATATTGAAAAGCTCCATCATAAATCAAAACTCATTACGTTAGATTAGTTAGTCGGTACCTATTATTAGGTAAATCATTATTAATAGACCGTGAAAAATTATACATTTTTTGAGTTAAATCAAATTATTATCAAATGTAAGTATGCCAGTCAATAGAGACCCAGATAGGAACTGTTTAGGTGTTGCCCGTGAAGTAATGACATCAATCTACCTACCTACATTTATTCGTAGCTACTATAATTATGAGGTTTTATTCTAACAGCATCTTCATTTTTGGTGGCAACTGGCGATTATTAGGAGAGAGTCAGAGTCCATGGACAAAAGCGAATCTAGATAATTAAATGAACGAACGAGATAGGTTAAGGTAGGTACTTACCTATTACCTTGTTACCTATCTAAAAAACTAACAAAACCTATCTAGAATCAAAATTGGCAATACATTTCCTTCGAGAAATTATTATATTTTTCTACACATGTTTTATTTTATTTCCACACTTAGGTAGGTACCTACCTAGGTAGGTACAGCATTTTTTACAGATCCTTAAGCTTAAGACAAATAATATAAATAAGGCACTCGTTAGTTTCCTATTTAGTTGCGAGTAATTTGTGATAACCCGTCACCCGCGGACTGGTTTAGTGTCCATTTGTAACCGTTTACGAGAAACAACAACGTTAGGGCCGTTAACTCGATTTATGAACTCAAAAGTTCATAACACAGCATTATTGGCCATTTGCCTCAGTGCGGTGATTTGTGTTCTTACATTGCTTGGAGCTAAATGGTGCGTCGAGAAAACAGTCAAAACAGAGCTTAAGTAGGTATAACAAACGTCTCGGGCGTTGATTCATTGATTTCATGTAAAAATAACGGTATCTATCTATAGGAATAAGTATTTAGTCAAAGTTATGGTAGGTAGGTATCCTATCGCAACATTGATTCACTTCTGTAACGTTTCGCCAAATTTTCATTAATCCGAACGTATTTTTTTCCTGAAACCCATTCTCAGGGTCTTCTATACACCGCCATATTCATGAGACACCAGGCACGTGGGTAAATGTACCTTAGGTACCTACTCGTAATACATCGCAGTGCCTTCGTGCCCAGTGCCTCTGAATGGCGCAGTCTTGCTTCTCGCTAAAGACCTTCGGGATGGTGTTGATACTGCATTGTGGAATGAATTGTCGCTTGCGGTATTTTAGGACCGATACGACCTTCAAACCTTCAAGAAAAGTTTTACTTCCACCTGAACGGCCGGCAACGCATTTGTGACTCCTCCGGTGTAGCAGGTGTCTATGGTGACGGTAATCGCTTTCCATCAGGCGATCCGTTTGCTCGTTAGCCCACTATGACATAAAAAAAAAACTCCCGTGCAGTCTTCATGAGAGACGCAATTCGGCGTCTTACCACGGTACTTAACTCGTCCATGCGCCCATGCGTGGGAACCCCAACAACACCCTGAAGGCATTATTTTAAATATATTGCACTCAGAATACAATGAAAGCTCGCTGCATGTGTGTAGTTGCTTTGAAAAGAGTAATTTTCACTTCAATACTAATCACATATCACGCAAATCTGTGAGCCAATCATGTTACAGCGGAGCGTCATCGCCATTCTCTCCCTCTCAATATCTCTGACATCCTTCTAGCCCCCGGTAACCGAATGGCCTAGGTAGTTACCTACTTGGATTCTTTAGACCTAACAAGGGCGGTACCGTTAAGAAGTACAGGCGGTACAACCGCCACCTTGCGATTTTTAGTTTAAAATAACTATATAGGGGACAGTAACCTATATTGAACCGGCGCTTAAATTGGACCACTTCTGTATTTCTACCAAATAACACAATTTATATACACTGGCAACAAAAAATGAAGCGACGACAGCGCCATAATCATCATTCCACCAATTTGGTGGACTGTCGTCGCTTCATTTTTTGTAATAAATTCTGTTATTTGGTAGAAATACAGAAGTGGTCCAATTTAAGCGCCGGTTCAATATAGATTACTCTCCCCTAAGTTCGCTTTTTTACATTTTATATGTAGGTAATATTCCTGCGTAGAGATATAATTAACATTGTTGTACCTAAAGAACCCATTAGGTTAGGTTAAGTTTGTTTTATAATAATTGTGAAGTAATGAACAGTTTTGGAATAAAATGGCTTTCAGACAAATAAAAATTTGAAGAAATGCTACGTTTTGTTAGATCATTGCGCATCTACGCGTTTTTTTTTAAAGGTACCTACATCCTATGAGGTTTAATTCGTCTGGGAAATTGGATAGGGCTAGTTACCTGCGCGTCACAATCACAATAGGTAAGTTTAAGAGATCCAGCAACAACCGAAAATGGTAAGCCGAACCTACAGCGAAATGGTCAATAATACGACGGATATCAACCTGAAAACTGTTGAAACGCTAGTCGAACTACCTCCTCAGATAAAGATTGCAGGTTGCAGGCAAGGTTATAATCTATTTCACTAACCATAAGAGTATAATTTACTTATTTACCTAACCTACTTAGGTCCTTTTTTTTCCACCCGCCCTTCTTTAAATCTGCTTGTATAGTAGTAGAGTTGCTAAGCCGCGAAATTGTGCGCATCGGGTTACAAGCATGAAATTTTCACCACACATAGAGCGTTCCACGGTGATTATTTTCAGATGTGGAGGGAAGTCAGATTCGTCCCCTGTGTGGTGGGAGAGCAGGGTGAAGAGGACCAAGTACTGCTCTTTTTCTTTTTTTTATTACTGATCAGTAAAGGCTATTAGGGCTTGTGCGACATCGTTTTCGTGTAAATAAGATATCAGCTATTAATTTTTTATGTTATTTAAGAATAGTTTCTTATTAAAATTTGGGTTTATTGCCGAAAAGGTAAAAATCAAAACAAGTTTTTTTTATTCAGAACGATAAATTAGTTATCTATCCTGAATATTTACAATTTAAAAAAATATTACTAAACAGCAAATTTAATCTTGTTTCTAAAAATGTATACATATTGGGCACATCTGATACAAAAAATACCTTGAAAAAAATGTTGATGTTAAGCTTAGCCTGCGTGTTCTAGTACATTTTGCTAAGTCGCGAAATTGTGTACATCGGGATACAACCACGAAATATCTACCACAGATAGAGTATTCTGCGGTGATTATTTTCAGATGTGGAGGGAAGTCAGATTCGTCCCCTGTGCGGCGGGAAAGCGAGGTCAATGGGACAAAGGAGTCCTCTTTTTCTTTTTATATTACTGATCAGATAACGCTACTAGGACTTGTGTGGTATCGTTTTCGTGTAAAACAGATATCAGTAATTAATTTTTCATGTTATTTATTCATAGTACCATATAAAAATATGGTTGTATTTCCGAAATTGTAAAAATCACAACAAGTTTTTTTTATTCAGGGAGATAAATTAGTTATATTTCCAGAATATTTACAACAAACAAAAATATTGCAAAATATCAAATTTAATCTAGTTTCTAAAAACATATACATATTGGGCACTTTTCATACAAACAGTAACTTAAATAAATTGTTAATGTTGAGATTAGCCCGTGTGCTCGTGACACATTTGCAAAAAAAAAAATTTTTAATTGCATTAATTTGTTTTTCTAGGACGTATATAGTAAATATTATATGTAAAAGCATGTTAAAAATCATTATTTAATGTATTTAATGAAGCGAAATAGGATGCGTTCGGAGATTTACGTTGGTTACGCCGACGTAAAGATATATTTTAAGCTACTGTTTGTATGAGAAGTGCCCAACATGCATATATTTTTAGAAACTAGATTAAATGAGCTAATAAATAAAATAATAATAATAATTTGAAAATGTTCACGAAATTGAACTAATTTACCTCACTGAATAAAAAAACTTGTTGTGATTTTTACCTTTTCGGCTATACACCCATATTTTTATATAGAAGTCTACAAAAATAGCATAAAAAATTAATTTCTGATTTTTTTTTTACACGGAAACGATACCAAACACGTCCTGGTAGACTTAACTGACCAGCAATAAAGAAAGAAAAGAGGGATACTTGGCCCTATTCACTCCACTCTCCCGCCTCACAGGGGACGAATCTGACTTCCCTCCACATCTGAAAATAATCACCGTGGAACACTCTATCTATGGTAGAAATTTCATGCTTGTAACCCGATGCGCACAATTATGTTAGAAAACAGCGGACTAACAACTCTACTATAGTAAACATCTTCTGAAATATCGAAAAATTGGTACATAGGTACCAATTATGCGATATGTACCTACCTATTTAATCATTGCGTTTTATGAAGCTCATTCTAATCAATCAAACAATTCTTAATTAGGAAGGTATGGGACTACCGAGTTAGCTATAGGTGGCTATAGGCATAAATATAGGTATAGGGTAGCCTGGTCTAAGAGCACGCATCCGATAAGAGTACGCAACGTCAAAAACCGTGACGTCGTTTACGATACTCGGCTAACTTCAATCGCATTTCGATGTCAATTGTGGTAAGGAGTGCTGTGCGAAAAAAAAATCAAAACCGGATGAAAACGCAAAAAATACGTAACTTTAAAGATTTTTACCTCAATTCTTAATTTTTTTTATCCTTTTCAAAGTATTTTTGACAGGAACCTGCAATTATTTTGTAGTAACGAAGTGAAGTGTTGTGTTTTCAAATACTATACCTAACGCACGCGGCGAGCGTAATTCCGGTCAATGCTAAGAGATGGCGTTGTTCTCCGCTCATTTTCGATTTGGCTGGTGTGTGCACGAGTACGCAGTACGTGGCAGTACGTACCTTGTAAGAGGACGCGCGCGTACTCATACACGAAATTATTTTGAAGTTGGTTTTATTGCGTTTATTTTTTATTTTATACATATGATGAACTACAAATATAATTTATAATGTGTGAAGTAACTATTCCTTTTGTACACATTAATGTAATTGTAATTTCCGACCCGCGTACTCTTAAAGACGTAGACGCGTACTCTTACTCAGTAGGACTTGTAAGAGGACGCATTTCCCATTTCTCACTATTATTGTTTTTTTGAGAGTTATAACATAATTTTGTTATTTTTTGTGTTACTTTATGGAAGATGATTAAATTGTAGACGTAATAAATGACTTCTTGTTTTCATAGACATCAATATAATCTTTTTAGAATATTTTGAACCTTAAGTGCGTGCTCCTAGACCAGGTTACCCTACTTATACCTACCTAATTTTTTGCTTTCTAGTAGGTATGTACCTATGAAGTTAAAGTTATTAAACATGAAATGGAAAACTTGTCTTTCATATTAGCAGCGTAGGGAATTCCTTAAACAGTTTCATTGACTAAGAGAAACTTGCACAGACATATCGGTATTACGACAAAACTAAAAGTCGCGAATGATGTCATTTTCTATTTAAATTGTACTCACCCATTAAAAATATAGTTTTGGTTTACTAAAGGAAAAATATATATTAACTTGTAAAGTGAAATAAAGCAAAGATACACAGTCATGCCCTAAATACCTAGTCCTCATGACGACGTTTGTCAATGAAATATAGATGTTACCATCGTCTACTTTAGTGATATGCCTTAATTACATTTTCCTTCTCATTAAGACTTTATATTGATAATCGAAACTATCAAAATGGTGACTCATTCATTTAATCGTATGGCAGGGTTATAGGTACGTCGAATACAGGCTTTTATATATTAAGTTTGAGACACATTAACTGAATGGATTGCACTTCGGTGACTCATCATTGCCAAAGTTCCAATAATATTTAATATGTTTACTTAATTTTACCATACGCCCTTTAAAACAACTCCATCCAGCTCAAGTAAGTAGTTACATCGCGACATAATAGCAGGAAATGGTAATAACATGGATATGCATATATAATATCAACCCAATAAATTTCTTAATTGGCTATCGCCGATATTTCGATATTTCGAATCACCGTCAAACCAGCACCCAGTCTATTTACGCGGTGCATACTTGTAGGTATCTATTTACGCTCACACCATTGACCATTGGACCGAGAACCCATAATTTCAAACCCAACATTCGGGTAAAATCGCGTTTTAAAATCCATTGAAAACCTGTTCCACTCATGCGCAGACAGAGCCGCAGCTAATTTCCCGCTTAGTTAACTTTACGGCGCGAGCTGATTGGATATTGATTAGAAACCGTTTCACTTGTTTAAATGGAGTTTCTTTCGGAACCATCGGCCTGTGCATTTACACTCACTACGAGGTGTAATTACTCGACCGTGAGGTTTATGGATGATTTTGATTTACCTACACGCCGTTATAACGTTCAATCGGTTTTTGAACGGGTTGCGTTTTGGTAGAAATGGTTTATTCATTAGAATAAACGCCGATTATGATTGATTAATGAATATTTACAGATTTATTCCTTAACCCATTATTTCTGTTAAAACCTTTAGTAACTAAGTAGGTAGGTACACACCATAGGCATAGGCATTGCTTATGAGTGATATTTAGTAGGTAAAGTTTATGCTGAATTCATGAGATCTTAATATTTAAACACATCGCATTATGGAACCAAGCACGATAACTGCATTGTTTAGTTAGAACATTGTAAGTAGAGGTATATTTCATTACTTACCTATGTTCATAATTGACCTAGGATCATTAAATAAAATCTATCACATTTTAAACAAATATATTTTAGAATGCAATTTGTCTGATGAACTCGAATATTTTTTCCAGGATCATATAACTATGTATATCGTCATCTAATGCCCATAACACAAGCCTACTAAAGTTTACTAGACTACTAGAGCGATGTGTGTGAGGTTGTCCGATATTAATAATTTTTATAACTACCTACATATTTTTTTAAACAAACACTAAATTAATATACCTAGATTTAGTGTCGATCACGATTATAAAACTAAATATTTTAGAAGTAAATACCTTCATTTAAATCCGTCCATCACGATTCGCTAAACGAATGACACCCGTAAACTAATAATGGGCGATTCACCCACGTGCGCCAAACGATTTTACATCCAAAAAACTACGGCCGCACCTTTATTTCAAAAGCCATTCGAGTCAAAATAAAACAATTTATAGTTTTATAAACGCAATACGTATTCATGACGTTCTCTATAGAGTAACATAAAAGTAGACACCCAAGTAGTGGATTAAAACTATCTTAGGCAGTTGTGCAACATTGGAGTCGTAAAGTTAATTAGGCCTGGAGGTCAAATTTTGAGTTGAATGATTTGAGTCAGGCTTTACGATTTGTTGTTAAATTAAACTGGCTTTACAGCGATATAATGGTTGAACATTGTAGCTATAGCGTCGGCACTAGAAGTTTATTAATCTTACGAGTAAATCAAAGGCTGTTGTACAAGGGTACAAGTTTTAAAACGTTTTACGTGATCCTAAAATATTATATGAAACATAATTTAATTATCATTCTGAAAAATAAAACAATCTGGTTATACAGGCTAGTTAGGCACGTGTTAACTGACCATAACATGACTGCTTATCTTGGAAATATAGTATGTTAAAGTAGGTACATAAACATTGAAAGTACATAGGTAGCTCACAATTTAAATATTCAATTTGATAAGTACATAGTAATATTGTCAGCTACTTTTGATACTGACCATACCTGTATAGGCCTTCTGTTCTGGTTCTGGTTTAATCAAAGTTTGCTCGGCTCCGCTTCTGTTCATTTGATTCTGAAGTTCTTCTCAAATAGGTAATTGAAAAAGCCAGTCGTAACAGTGTCATGAAATTTTAAATGCCACCTTAAAAGAGGTGGTTGCAACGCCCTGATAAATGCGCTGAATGGAATCATGATAAACGTTCAGACCCGTCTAATTAAAGTGACATTTTACATAATACTTTTAACCTTTGACAAGTTTAAAGTCTGAAGAAATATATATAGCTTATGTTAGGAACAAGTATACGGACCAGCCGGTAAGGGAACAAAGTAAAATATGCTAGAACTTGCAAATTTTTAAAAGAGCTCTCCATTATTAATGCACTCGGCAAAAATCGAAATCTTTAAAATAAGAAACGATTTTTTTCTGGGCTCTGGTTTAATTTCACAATTGCATTATTTAAATATACCTAAGTGCGCAGCATAAACGATAACATTCGGATCCAATTGGTAAGTTATCAATTTTCCATTTTAAGAGGATTATATTACTGCTCAGGATAGCTGCACTGGCAACTGGCAGAGGTACCTATAGTTTTCGACTATCTCCTTCTCCAAAACTCCAAATCGTAACGAAATTTTGGCATCTGAATGGGAAGGAAACGCTCTTTATCGGACCGTTTCCATTTCTGCGCTTAGATAACCGCTTATAACCTATTAGGTATACAATTTGTGTAGGTGTCTGGTATTGGCCAAAAGTTTGCTCCAATCAGACGCCGAGAATCGAAAACGAAATCTCGTTTTTTTTTTTCAAGCCGGTTACGTAGTTAAGTTTTGAACCTCATTTGTGTGCGACGCCATAGTTACCAGGTACAAATTTCACGTAAACAGACGGTAAGGAAAGATGGCAGGGCAGTGGTAATTCCTCTTAGTACCTAGGTACTTTCAGGGTGTAGACTTGCCTATTGATAAATGTTGTCCCAATAGAATAGGCATGATGACTAATGTTTAATCCTACAACATACTGTAGTTATATGAATAAAAATAGCTCAATATGTCATAATCATGAAAAGAAAAAAATTAAGCTTTAAAATATGATACTTCAAATAGGTACCTACCTACGCAAACTTGATGTTTTTTTATCCTAAAGTGATTTTTTTTTTCAAAATGTTTATATATGTCTACAAAACAATAATTGTATGGCAATCATGTATTTAAACTCACCTTATTATCATTGCCAAGATTTCAGATTAATTGTTTTCAAACAGATGTTGATGTAGGCAGTAGATAGGTACCTTTACTCATCGATAACGTCACGGTACCTAATATGGTGGCCATTTGTATGGAGCGTTTTCAGTGCTCTGTAGGAATGGCGAATATAAACAGTAATTTCTGACATTAAGAACAGTCCAAGAGTAGTTAATCCCATACTAAATTTGATCCTCATACAAAAGAGGATTAATTGATATAACCAAAAAAAAAACGAAAAAGTTAAACACGTACCTTTTTCGCTTTTGTCACAATGACAATAAGGATCAAAAAGGCACGCGTTTCAGTTACCTTTACTGTACATAGGCATGATGACAGTATTTTTTGAGAATATCAATAGATCCTATTTTGTATGGGGATCAAATATTTGTATGGGATTAACTGCTCTTACAATTTCCTTGACTGGCTACTTACTCATAAACCTTGTAAAAGTATTACAAACTGTTTTCATTACAATTCAATAGACATGAATGTCATACTAAATTGCTCCGGTGAGTAGGTATTCGTTGACCGAGATTTTCATAAATATTTTCAGAAAATAAATCGGCCGCAATAAATCCTTTTTTTATTAATGTTAAAGCTGTCTCATTTCATTAATGAAAACTTCATAGATTCACACCGAGTCCCGCGCGCACACCAGACATGTGGACATCAAAGAAAATTTTCTTTTTGCCAGATATTATCATGAGTTGGATGACTCGCGGACGGAAATACAAATATTTACTTTTTGAAAGCAATCAACAACGTCCAAGCGAGCTTGGTTACAGTATTTTTTTTTATTACATCTACTTTCTTTTCTTTTGCATTTTGTAGCTTCTCGCCAATTTAGGTACCTACCTACTATTGGCTCTTAAATTGTAAGTTGTACCGTGTTTGATACGAGCTTGAAAAATTGTAAAAGGAATTCAACGGGCGGTAACACTTGAATCCATAAATTCAAAAATATTAGTGTTATTTTTCCTACCCAACTAGATAATTATGTATGTTTCCGGGTCAGTTCAACTGTTGTAGATATGTTTGACATTATTTTTTAGTTACATTTGAGACTGTCACGAATAAGAAGCGCCTATAAGTAGGTAAGTAGGTAAGTAGGTACTTATATATTAGGTAGGTACCTACCGCTTACAGATTAAATAGATAGTTTAGGTCTATGTATTTAGGTTAATGTTGCATGTGGAATGTAATATGCCTACCCAATCTACCACTGTACCCATCAACATGGTGTTGAGGTTTATTAGATTCCAGTAGGAAAACGTAATGTAGGTCGCATACAACTGACAAAGCGGAGAAAATAAATAATCTTTTATTTCGTCAACAGCTTGAGAAAGAACACAAATCCAATGAGATTCGTCAGTTTGGTGAAAAAATTTACGTTTCTTATATTTTTAGGTTAAAATAGTTTGGTAGGTTATGCGTAAACGCAAGCCGTCGGCGCGCGGAAGATGGTGGGTGGAGGAGGCATGTGTTCTCGTACACAGGGCGTCCTTGCTTCTTTGATCTCTGGCTTTAGTCGTTTAACGATGTGGTTTCATAATTACAAAAAGCTAGAAATTCAAAGAGATTTTCTAGGCATTCCTGCCTATTGTTTAAAAATACTCTTAGCTGTTGAAAATTCTGATCTGAGGTGAAATCACCTTACTGAAACTATATATTTATGCGAACCTACAAACTAAAACTAGAAGTAAAAATTTATTTGAAACGTTTTGAATTCCAAATAATACAGACACCTAGTTAAAGTTTCTCATACTGAAAACTATCTTACATTAGGTTAAGTTAGGAGTAGCGTAAAGTTTAGCTAGGAGACACAAATATACTTAGTCAGGTAATAATAATTTCAAAAATCTTAAAAAAAAACAACACACTTTTAATTTCATTGTTAAACCTACATATTCACCTATTATTTTCTTCCTCAATGCAGGTGATCTTAGTCTAGTTAGTATCCAATTCCCTTCGGATTATGTAGATACTTCAGAAGACTGGGACAAAGCGAAACGGGACAACAATAAAACTTTATTACAGTGTCTAGTCTAGGTCACTATCTATCACAGTTTGTTTTGGCCAGACGATTCTTGAATCAGCACAGATGTTTTCATAGACCGCGTAAGTTAGAAAATCGCGAGCGGTTTTGTAATATCACGCTGTTTTAAATATCATTCATGGTTCTAATTGGAAATACCTACTGACTGGCTACGAACGGCGCGCACAAAAAAAAACGTACAACGCAAACTGTCAAAACGCATACAAACGCGAACGACAGCCAAAGGGTTACCGACGCATTGTTTTCCAACAGCGTTTCACAGTCACTAATGTTTGCTCCGCAAACGGCGCGGCAACGACTGAGCAATTATCACTTACCTGCGACACGCGATCACAACACACAGATTTATAGTCGATAAACTGGTATCATCACTTTTACTGTGTTGTAAATTAATTATGTGCACTAATAGTTTATGGTTTTGGCCGGAGTGAGCGCGCGGGTAGCCGTCGCGGAGGCGAAAGACGTAGTGCGGCGCGGTTGCTCGGTGCGACTGGGCGGGCGGCCCGGGCCAACTGACTTGGATAAGCGCGCGCCGGTTTGCCTGCCAGGGTTGCCACTCCCAATGCCGGATGATTCGCTGGGTGGCTTTGGGCCTTGGGCCTATGCAAAGGACGTGATAGCAGCTTCCGTTGGATTTTAGCAGGTTGTAATTAGTGTTATTCATTATTCCTTTATTTCACACAAATCAGTTGTGTAATTTACAAATAAGTACCTATATAAAGATACAAAAATCAAAATTGACTTGGAGTTGTGACTTAAATGTAACGATTATAAGAAGAGCATGACACATGCGCCGTAAAAATAATTACAAATATTGAGTTCATATATACCTATTCGGTACGGGAGATGCGAAACTGTTTTCGCCATATCAGCAGATAAAACACAAACCTATTTACCTCTATATATTTCGCTAAAAGATAACACTGTACTACTGTAGGTATTATTGTAGTAATTCGCAAACAAACAATTGTAAAGAAGGTAGGTATCCGTTTGCATGTGGTATACTTAACCCGTAATAATTTATGTAGGTGCGTCAACATTTCAAAGCGTTAAAATCGCGAGAGTTCTTAATATGCGTGACAGCCCTAATGGTCCCTCGTCTTTCATCTTATACACATGGCGCAGTGTAGGTATGTATTGTCAGCGCGGGACCAAGGGAAATGTATCATCGACCCTTCGTCAGTTCTTCACTTTTTAACTCGACTCGATTGTCGAACTGATTCGCACGCTTTAAATTACAGAGATAACGCAAACTACACTTAATTACGGTAGTTTTTATTATAATTACTCACGCGGATTTCTATAAGATTAGAAAGAATAAATTGCAAGGAAACAATGCCAATTAAAATACTTATGATCTAATCTAATTCATAAAAGTAAACGGCGGTCAAGCGCTATATGGTTCTATATATAACGTCATAAAGCGGCTGTAAGGCAATGAGTATACAACATAATCAAAATAAAAAGTGTATTTGATTACTTGAGTCTTGCTTCCGTACCTCGACAGCCGAGTAGCAAAGAGGCGTGAAGCAATAATAATCAAAGCATATATTGACCTTTTGATTCAGAATTGTTTAATAGTTTAAGTGATGGTTATCGACTCGCAACTCTCGGAAGACAGGGGGTTAGGCTGTCAATATTGTATTATTTACCTTTTAGTAGACTCAGGCGCAACACTATGGGTATCCCAATTAAGGCAATGAAATTAATTGGAAAATTTTGTATTGCGCATTTTCTTGGGTTATCAATTATCATGTAACTATAACTAGTCACCCTGGCTCCGTCCCATTTGTCCAGTACGTCGCTGAGAGCTGGCGGGGCAGCGGTTTGCGCTGAGGCTGCAAAGCGCCGCAAATATGTAGGTCTCTCTAATAACTTCATATTTGCGGCGTTCGCAGTGGAGACACTCGGACCGTGGAGTCCGGACGCCCACAAACTTTACTCTTTAATAAAAAAAAAACTTTCCGAATGTTCTTCGGACCACAGAGCCGGCTCATTCCTCGGCCAAAGGATTAGCTTGGCTATTCAACGGGGGAATGTAGCCGGCATCATGGGTACCCTGCCGCAGGGCCATGATTTGGGGGACATCGGTTTTGTTAGTTAATTTTATTTAGGTTAAGTTGTGTACTGTTAATTTTTACTTGTGTTTCGTTTACTTAAAAATATTTTATGGTGAAAACTATAATAAAATAAAGGTAGGTAATTATAGTAAATGAGAAAGTTTGGAAAAATGTTAATGAAGAAAGGCTGAAAGGATTTATATAAATTTTGATAATATATACAGATACTTTGCACTCTGGGAACTCCAAACGGGAGAAAAGCGTGGTGACATTCACTATGAAATGCGATCACCTGTGTGTTTAAACTGTTTAAGTATTAGGTATATAATATTATACTAGCGACCCGCCCAGGCTTTGCACGGGTGCAATGCTGATAAATTATGCATGTATTATACATATAAATCTTCCTCTTTTGTCACTCTATCTATTAAAAAAACCGTATCAAAATCCGTTGCGTAGTCTTAAAGATCTAAGCATATTACATAGGGATAGACAGACAGCAGAAAGTTTGTTTTATACTAAGTACTTAGTGATGCTCTAATCGGGGGGCACGGCAGTGCCCCCGCCAAGTCGAGCGCGAAGCAAACACTGCCGTACCATCCTTTACTGGAACCATTTCGCCGCATTTTCAGGCCCCTATTTGAGCACCTCTGGATAAGACCAGAACGCAGAAATTTTCGTCATCCAGTAAGCTATAATCACAT
The DNA here is from genome assembly GCA_932273695.1 of Apotomis betuletana. Lineage (NCBI taxonomy): Eukaryota > Metazoa > Arthropoda > Insecta > Lepidoptera > Tortricidae > Apotomis > Apotomis betuletana. The sequence continues at coordinate 27,268,677 of OW026300.1, read as the reverse complement.
ACTTAAAGTCCAAAATTTCAAGTCTGTAGGTCATTTAGTTCCGAAGTTAAGCGAAAGCAAAGTTTCACATTTATGACACTCACTCACTCACTCACTCACTCATGATCATCAGTAAAGAACTAGTACTTCCCATAAATTCAGAGAGCTGAAATTTGGTACAGAGTTAGGGTTTAATGGCCACATAAAGCGAAAACTATAAAAATTGGCCAAGTGCGAGTCCGACTCGCGCATGAAGGGTTCCGTACCATAAAACAAGTTTGTTGTATGGGAGCCCCCCTTAAATATTTATTTTATTTTCTTTTTAGTATTTGTTGTTATAGCGGCAATAGAAATAGATCATCTGTGAAAATTTCAACTGTCTAGCTGTCACCGTTCTTGATATACAGCCTGGTGACAGACGGACGGACGGACGGACGGACGGACGGACGGACGGACGGACGGACAGCGAAGTCTCAGTAATAGGGTCTCGTTTTTACCCTTTGGGTACGGAACCCTAAAAAATAGGATAATCGAAGATCTGGAGTACTCTGATTAGAAAACACAAGAGCCCAACCAAACTATTAGAGATCGACCTACCGCCTTTACAAAAAATATTCAACTTGTTGTTGTGTTCGGTTGGCCGCCATCGCGACTGATCGTCTCTCCTGATGATGGATCGCGTACCGATTCGAAACATGTCGAGCGTTATTCAACTTCTACGACGTGAGTAAACCCGTTTAAGTATTTTAATATTCAACTTGGTGCCGCTTCATTTGATGTCAAAAATTCAAGGTCTGAAGTATTTTGACGACGCGTTTTGCTCGGTTTGTAGACACCTGCCTACTGAGCCGGCGGTCCCGGGCTCGAGTCCCGGTCAGGGCAAATATTTGTGTGATGAACTCGAATATTTGTGCTTGGGTCATGGTTGTTCTATGTATGTAAGTATATATTTATCTATATAAGTATGTATATCGTCGTCTAGTACCCATAACACAAGCCTTCTAGAGCTTAATTTGGGACTAGATCGATTTGTGTGAGGTTGTCCGATATTTATTTATTTATTATTTATCTGATGAAGAACCCTCAGCTGGTTTCAGCTGTATTAGAGATATGGTAATGCCCCCTTCTACTATTGGTACATAAAAAAATCGACTGTCATTGCAAAAATCCAGCGTAGTGGGACACATCTTCTAATTTAATCTAGCCTATAGCGTCCCACAGCTGGGCGGGTTACGTATTAGGGGAGACCGGGTATGGAAGTCACATTTTATTTCTTTTGCATTTTTAGTACTATTGTTTTTAGTTGGGGATGATAAAAGATAATTTAATGGATAGTGTATTTATTTGAGTTTAAAAATATATCAATACTTTTTCACTAACATTATGTACGGAGGAAATATTTTTATTTTTATGAAAAAAGAGAAATGTGACTTTTAACCCCGTGTCAGGGATGGTTGTCACAGGTGCTGGGGTAGGTAATCACATAGTAAAATAAGAGGGATATACAATAATACACACATTTATATCAATCGAACTTTTTTCTTGTTGAAGATAAAAATGTTTTATGTAAGTTACTGTAACGGAAAATAACGAAATATTCGTAATTAATAAAAAAATCTCAATTTTTTTTTTTATTTCAGCTAGTAACTTATACAAACTTAAATGATGTATGTAAGTCACTGTGACCAGGAAAGTAACGAAATACTTATTCATAATTAATAAAAACACCCAAAAACTAAATTCGCTTTCAGCTAATAAGGTAGTCACACGTGACTACCAGCCCCCGTCGACCTGAGACAACCTGCCCCAAAACACGTTTTAGAAAATAATCTTACAATATAAATTCAAATGAATGTTTCCACTAAAAACCTTATAACAATATGATTATACACAAGTTCAACTTGAACAATCCACGAAGAAGCATATTAATATGCAAAATAAAAGTGTACCTACGAGATTTAACACAGATGCACAAAAAAATACTTTTACTGGCGGAAAAAAGTAAACGAATGTGGCTCCGTCACAACATACCGGAGCCGACTGAGGTAAAGTACGGAGGGGGGTTTAGCTCTCGCGATCCTTGGACACCGGTCGGTAAACTGATTCGTGCCTTTAGTTGTCAGTTATGGCCGCTGTGACAACCAACCCGTGTGACTTCCATACCCGGTCTCCCCTACAATCCCGAAAGTTCATAATACCTACAGTTGAAATACCGATGGTCAAAATACCGAAAATAAAAATACCGAAAGTTCAAAAAGCCGATATTCGATAAACCGAAGCTCAAATTACCTATTTTCAGAAAATCGAAAGTTCAAAATCTCGAAACCTACGCTCGCCTCCGCAGCTTCGGCTTTTTGGTCACCTTCGGCGACCAGCCTCAGCCGCTGCGGCTCGCTTGATGCCCGCACTTTCTTACGGCGGCCGGGGGCTGCCCTCCCTCCGCGCCTCCGGGCTTTTATATCAATCTAGGGGTAGGGCAGACAAGACCACGTGGAATCGGGGTTGACAGCTTCGGTTCTGTGGCAAGTCGATTAAGAAAAGGAAAGAGTCCGGGAAAGTGGGAAATTATGACACTAAATATTCGATATTATGATAAAATATTATGTCATGGACTGCCAACCGAACCGAACTTGTCTGGAACCGAAGCTGTCAACGCTCGCCTTTTTGGTCACCTTCGGCGACCAGCCTCAGCCGCTGCGACTCGCTTGATGCCCGCACTTTCTTACGCTAGGGCGGAGGGGCTGCACATCCCGCAGCGCCGGAGCAGATCGGTTCCACAGAAGAGTTCACTAATAAATAAGTAGTAAGTATAGTAGTAGGCAAGTAGGTTACGTAATTTAGGTTAATATTCTTTGTATAAAATAAACATTAGAATCTGTAAAGACTACAGAAATATAATTCTCGAGAGTTTAAATAATATTCCGGATTACAACCTTCAGGCAGGATCATAGTCTTCGGGATTATAATCTTCGGGATTACAGTCTTCGGGATTACATTGTTCGGGATTACAGTCTTCGAGATTATAATATTCGGTATTTCATCCTTTCGATCAAACGTTCTTTCGGGATTTTAAACTTTCGGTCAAATAAACATTTGACATTTTAATTTTCGGCTTTCCGTCCATAGGTCTTATGAAATTCGGTATTTTGAACTTCGGCATTGTAATACGTACCCGCTGGGCGAATGCCTCCCCTTCTGCTTTTAATACGCATATAAATAAAATTAAAGGAAAACTCTGGATAAGACTAGACTGGCTTTTATACTTATACTTACAAGTTTACAAGAAGAAATAGTCGAACGATTAACTTTATTCTACTCGAACATTACACAAATTAAAAAAAAAAACAAATTACACCAAAATATTAATTTCGCTCAAAATTTGGTCAAAATATAATGCATTGGACTAAGAATGGCGGTGATACACGTCGCTAGATGGCGCTGACTGTATTTTAAAACGCGCCTACGTTTGTTTACGATAACCTTATATGGCGATGTGGCAACCGGCCGCGTTACAGTCGTTTACGAAATTATTCTACTGCGCTTGGAAACTTTTGCTAGGGATTAGGAGGGATTATTTGCATTTCGTTAATTTCGCTTATTATTTCGTGAGGTTCGCTAAAGTGAATTAGCAGGTTGTTATAAAACAATATGCCCACGTTTCTACAAAAAGAAGTGAAATCCCACCAAAAACATTCTGTAAAAAACTAGCCAAGTCTCGATGGAGCTGCTTGTTTATCTCTAAAAAGTAATGAAATCTAGACAAAGTCGTACCAAGTCTAAGGTTCCTTACTGCGATTTCTTTATTATTATAGTTAATGTTGTGTGACTTGGCCGTTGAAGGGTACACAAGGGTACAAAACCAGGTGCTCCATGATACCATTGCACCAATCTGTCGCCAGAACCGCTCCCCATTGACGATGGAAAATTGCCACTTGGAAAACGTTGATTCAATAACCAGTCAATTGTAGGCTTGATAAAGCTGCGTATTTCAATAATACTTATGTATAGGTGAGCCTGAAACAAACAGTATAAAAAATATTTCTAGTACAGACGGACCTCTAATCATTGATAGAAGTCCGTCTGTACGTCTATTTTATGTTAGATCGGTGGTCGATTTGACGCTCCAAAAAGAAGAGAGCAGAAGTCAGCATTGTCAACAACAGCCTAAAATGAGACACTAGCGTCAAATTACCAATACCAGTATGGGCTATTATCTCGCTTAGCAAACATAGCTAGTTACAACAGATATAACATTACGTGTAAACAAAATTGACTTGTTCTGGGGACAGATTGGTGCAATGGTGTCATGGAGCACCTGGTTTTGTACCCTTGTGTACCCTTCAACGGCCAAGTCACACAACATTAACTATAATAATAAAGAAATCGCAGTAAGGAACCTTAGACTTGGTACGACTTTGTCTAGATTTCATTACTTTTTAGAGATAAACAAGCAGCTCCATCGAGACTTGGCTAGTTTTTTACAGAATGTTTTTGGTGGGATTTAATATTGACTTGAAGACTAACGCGGACGCAATACCTACTGGGCAGAAGCTAGCAAGTATAAAAGTTTTTCAAAAATATCTAGATTAATTCTCCAACTGAAACTGAGATATAATTTTCCATTTTTGAGTGGTGAGAAACCTAAGAAAAAACCGGCCAAGAGCATGTCGGGCCACGCTCAGTGTAGGGTTCCGTAGTTGCCCATCCTTCACAATAGACGGGCTTAAACAGTGGTTTAAAACAGCTGTTTTAAGTCCGAGGTTTAAATTATGAGAAAGATTTCCAGCTCTATAAAAAGGTCGTAAACGCCATAGTAACTGTAATTACTTATTACCTTCTGGAAGTTATCGATTATACGCGCCAAGTTGAGTGAAATGTTTTAATGCAGTATGGCACTTAACTAAAATGTGTAACGTTCGAAGTATAAAGGACTCCGCGCGACACTTACGTAATTTTAAAGAAAATTAGAAAATTCTGTGATAACTCAGAAACGGCTCGACTGATTTTATTCAATATAGTTTTCATTTAAAGTACTTATAAGGCCTCATTTTCATGAATTTTTCCATAATTTTTTATCCCGTGGTTGAAAAGTTAGACGGGGGACCGCTATTTTTTGGATTTTTGGAGCGAATATTTACAAAACTGCTGACTTTATCAAAAAATTATATTTGGAGACCCCTATTATTTATAAAAGACCTATTCAACGACTCCCCACACACTAGTGTTGGAACGAAAAATTAAATTCACCCCCACTTTAGGTGTACGAGAGGTACCCGAAAAAAAGTATTTTTTTTTGTTTTCGTTTTACCGTTTTGTCGGCGTGATACATACACATATTCATACCAAATTTCAGTTTTCTGGGGCCCTATGATGGTTGCTTTTATCACGCGATAAATAAGTGATATAGCATCCGTCACGTTTTGACATAATGCGAGTGTGAGTGACAGATGCTTTGTCACTTATTTATCACGTGATAAACGCAACCATCATAGGCCCCCAGATCACGGAGCTAAGCCGCGGACGGACAGACAGACGGACAAACGGACATGGCGAAACAATAAGGTTTCCTAATAGTTGACTACGGAAATTATCGTTGAATTCGTGATGTAATGTGATGCAGGGTTGACACTTAATAATGGTATGGTCACATTTCTATTTTTGTTTTCTGTGTCAAATACTAAACATTAAACGCCTTTTAAAACGCAGACTATATTTAAATGAAGCACTTTACTTAAATAATTTACTAGTGTAGGTTTTGGTTGGGGCATTAGTCGTGGCTGGTTAACTACTTAAGCATGCGGCATTTCATTATTTTATTATAATTGCGGTTGAGAATAAAACCTTTGTTATCTCGAACGCCAAGAGTTATCTTATGTACTGTTTATTTAGTTTTAATTGTGCGCTTTTTGTTATAATGAGTTAATGATGAATACGGGTTTATTGTTTTATAATGCATTCAGGATCACAAAATAATTTAAGGGCATCTACAGCGCTTGGTTTTAAGTCCATCTGACTTTGAAATGTGTTGTACTTTAATGTATTTATTTATTACGTTCATTAATGTTTTTTTTAATGGGTATTAAGTTAGGCACTTACTCTTTGAAATCATACCAACGTGTTTCGGTAGATAAAATAGAGTAGGGAATTAACACGTTACTTTATATCAATAGAAATATGTACGTTATACTAACGTGCGGACCTTAGTGCCATTTCAAGAATACTAAAACCTTATCCGATCTTAAGTTAAATACCACACGGGACTTCCTGATATTATCACCGGTAAAACTTTGTGAGTACTGCTGCTTGGCAACAGTTATTTTAAAACTGCCTACAAATCCTACAATGCCACTCTTTCTTACTAGATAAACAAATATCTGTGTGACGGATATTTCATGCACGACACAATAAACTAGCATGTTTTGGTGGTATTTACTAAATTCGGAAAAACACGGTAATGACAGGGTACCTTCATTCTAGAAACTTAGTTCGAAGATTAGATTAATAGGATTTTTCTTCAATACTCCTAATTCTGTGACAAATGGCACTAATAAACTCTAATTGATGTAGTTGTGGAGGTAACGAACAACACAAGACTGCTTAAGGCCCGTGTTCTCTACAATTTGCATAGCAATAAAATTTGAGTTAAATAAAAGACCATCGGCGAGAGTTCCCGGCCATTTTGTTTGGATTTATTGCCGTTTGTTTGGATAATAAATTACATGCCAATTAATTAAAGGTTTAAATGCAAGCAAGAAACGAATATCCGCCCAGAGACATACTTTATATTTTATTCCTGTGACCTTTTCCCTATTTAGCAGAGAAGATATACTTACCTAATGATATACTGTGAGGTAGGTAACTAGGTAGGTAACGTGGCGTTGCGTCAAACCGTATCTATCCACGGGCAATCCGGGACTGACAACTGAACAGTAGTGAATGTGGTCCTTAAACATCTAAAAATAGACAAACCGCTAGGAATCTGGTTCTATATGGACGCCAAGCCACTCTGGGAGGTACCTGAATACAAAAATAAAAAATAAAAATATTTGGCATCTGTTTTTAATGTAGATGTACCCTACATGTTATAATATAATTGTTTTTGGAGATTCGTAAAACTTGGAAGAAATTAATGCCCAGTTTTTCGGATGTTCAAAATAGCGGAGATCTAATGCGAACTATTTTGAAGCAGTCGTGAGTCTGGTTTGCAGCTCACAGAGCCACTAAGTAACAGTAGGATAGGTACAGTGCCGAAACCATGCATAGAATATAGAATGGAGTTTTTTGATGAATGATACCAATCTACGCTACTCTTCTCGCTTCTCTTACGACTGTGATACACACACGTTGCTGACTGTACAATCCATAGGTTTGTGAAACGGGTCACAAGTAAGTGATACAGTGAGGCAGTGTACGCGTGCCACATTCCGAGAATGTTGACTCGAGGACCTGCGCCTACGGACACTATGTAGCCGTGTGCTACTCCAAGTAGCGTCAGAAGAATAGCCAGTCTTAAGAAGCAAGGCCTTTGGACTGTGAAATTCAAAACCACGTATATTTTTTTACACCTGGCGAAAGGGGTTGGTTGATATACTAAAAATTTACGTGTGATTTTTTTAGTCCGGTTGGGGTATCGTAATAAAATAATCCGATTTGATTTGTTTTTCGGTTAGTTTGTCCACTAAAAAAACAATTATTCCGTTTGAAAACAAAAAGATTTCTACCTCCTTAAATTAAAAATTCAACATTATTAGCTACTGTAGTAGATCATTTTGATAGAGTTACGTGCATTGTAGCTTTCATGGCCAGGGGTGTTATGATATGAGATAAAGGTCGCATTGTCACGCATGGAGCATTTACCTATATCTACCTGTATTTCAACTATTTGTTGCAAATAGTGACTAGTAAGTTATCCATTCTGCCTTTTGTGCTGAATGGACGATGCCTTACAAATTTACATCTGCCTATTGCTTCACTTTAATTTATTGTATTATTAAACGTGTCTCCATTTTTTTAAGCTCACACACAGTTTAATTTTGTACTAACGCACAGGGCAAAACAATCGATTAGTGTGTTATTCTGTGATTACAGTAGGTACCTACCTATCCATACTAATCCATACTAATATTATAAATGCGAAAGTGTGTGTGTCTGTCTGTCTGTTACCTCTTCACGCTTAAACCGCTGAGTCGATTTTGATGAAATTTGGCATGGAGATAGTTTAAGATCCGAGGAAGGACATAGGATAGTTTTCATCCTGGAAATTATCCTTAAAAATAAGATTTTAAAGTGAGTAAGTAATTCATGATGACGTTGATGACCCTGTCGAAAATGTAATTATTAGACCAAAAGCACAATTGCTCTTAGATTTGCTTATAGGCGCTCTTAATAATCCCTTTTATTAATTAAGGTGATTAGGCGGATATCTATCGTGTTGTACGAGGTTGCTTCCATACTTCCAAGTTCCACGCGGACGTAGTCGCGGGCAAAAGCTAGTATTATAAATGCGAAAGTGTGTCTGTCTGTCTGTCTGTTACCTCTTCACGCTTAAACCGCTGAACCGATTTAGATGAAATTTGGTATGTAGTTTCAGTCCCGGGGAAGGACATAGTTAGGATACTTTTCATCCCGAATAAATGTAGTGGTCCCGTGGGATGAGTGGGTAACACCGCGGGGCACAGCTAGTGTTATATAAAATAGGCAAACTGCTTCGTCAGATGTTGATTTCGATGAGCCGCGTCGCGTTTTAACGCTTAATAGTATTTGGTAGAGCCATTCAACAGTACTTAATGAGAATATCAGCACCACTAAACGCATCCCACTGAGTAACTGTAATAAATGCGTCCTCAAAACGAACTATTAAATCTTATTCTAAAACATGAATGTACCTTCTGTCGGTATTAAGTTCAACACGACCGTTTGCGTTGGTACTGCTAATTGCAGAGACGACGCTTTCAGCTGATCTTACACCTACGACCTACGTACAACGTGTGCTCGATTGGCTTGAACGCTCAGAGAATAAACACTGCCAATGTCTGCATTTGTAGCTAGCTTATAGATGCCGTTGTTAAGGCGTCCAAACAGGATCTTGAAATAGGACAAAGATGCTACGGTAAACACAACCATCATAGGCCCCCAGAGATGGGTGCCTAATACGCTATACCAATTATTATGCAATTATTTTTATTCTTGACCGCTTTTGACTAATCTTTTTCATACTACAGGGCTCACGAGGGTTGTTTTGCGTATATATTATGTATATCATTGTAAAACTATGATGTATGCGTATATCGGGTAAGTCGGTACCTAGGTCTTTGTCACGGGATGGGTACTTTATCCATCCAATAAGACAACCAACTGAAAATACAGTGCCGTGCAATACCTTTTATTACCAATAAAGGATTATCATCGACGTCAAACAGTGGATATACCCACCTAATCACAGAATGCATGGTATTAGCCCCCAAAAAGTAATCGTCGCGCGGAGTGGATTGTTTTTCTTCGGTCCCTGATTGGATTTATCTCGAGTTTTATGACGTCTCGAATCCCCGTCGTAAACTTTAATACCGCCGGCTACCGCACTGTCTATGCTTCGAATTATTTCGGCTGCCATACTTTGAATTCTTCACGATTATTTAAATCGTAAATTTCTTTGTTCTGACTGTTTTAGAACACATGGAATGTGTCGCGAGGTAACTGATATACCTATCTCACATCAATATATTTCTGTAGAACTACCAATAAAATATTTTATGCTTACCCACTATAAGAAAAAGAGATAAGTAGGAAAGGATTAGGCGGCCATTAAAATAAGGTAAAAACGTCATTAATGTATAATAAAGGATATCTTTTTTTTAATTAATTGCATACATTTTCCTAACATTATCCTAATTTGCGTGTGGGTGTAACTTTTTAGTCAAAGAATTACTAACTAATCCCTAATCTGTTAATATTCTTAGTACTAGTCCTTAACACCATTTGTTTAAAGACATCACAATCTCAGACTATATTTAAACATCCAATTTGACACGTCGCACGGTTTTTGTCTGCTAGTGTCAACAAACAAACGAAATCCGCCGAAAGCTGCCAAAAGGGTTCTTATTTTGAATAACAAAGGCAATTCAGTAGCCGCGCTTAGTAAAAACTTCTTTTGCATGCCGTAACGTAAATATTTATCCCTTAAATAGTCCAGTGCAAGCGTGTCGACGGGACAATATGCCCCCAGTTGGCTTTCACTCTCATTTTTTCCCCGTTTTTAGGAAACCCTTTCATAAACAGGCTACTGTTGGCTATTCTCATTTGCATAACACTAAGCAAAAACAATAAAACGTCGGTTTATTTGAACGCGAAAAGTGAAAACGAGGTTCAAGGTAAGCGGGCAAGTGTAGCCAGTTGGAGTTTTGGTTTGTGCTGCAAAGCACGTGGTACATGTCGCCGAAAGTGAGGAGATGTTAAGATTGTGTATAATTTGAAATGTGTTTGTGTGATCCCGAGCTTCGGATATAAAAGAAAGCATTGGGTAAATATTTCATAGCACATTTATTTCTCTTTGTATATCTTAATTATAAATAAGCAAGTTGTGTGTCCTTCTTTCATGCGAGAACAGTGTATTGGATCGTAGGTATTATTTCCGATCATATAATGAATTCGAATAACCTGTGTTAATTTCAATAAACAGGAAATTCAATTTCTAAACGACTTCTGCTTAACACGTTTCCCTTTCAAACGAATCACGATTAATTTCACCTTCGCTAGTACGTCTATCAGCTGATAGCCCGTTAGAAGGCGGCCCGATTTTATGATGCATCATAATACTTCACGAATTAGTCAAACGTTAACTCGGGATGAATTGCCTGTGGGTGCACTAAACGTTGGCCGGATCATGTAGATGCAATTTAAAAATGAACTAACTATCCAGTACAAAAAGGGCTCTAGTTCAATCACTAAAAAGTTCATGTTTAGATGAGAAGGTTTAGTAATGATATGACGTTTAGCACCTATGGTTAACGCATAGTGAGGATCTGTTAATAAGTCAGATACACACGAGTTGTTTGCATACTTTGTTACATCACTTTGAGCGGGCTTAACGAACCCAAGTCCCAATATTTAGTGTGTATGAGACTTTAGGACCAATATTTGCCATTAAATATTAGTATTGTTCATTTTTTGTGGTCGGCGTGTGAGACACTTCGCGTTAAAGTGTCGATTTTAAACGAGATTAGGTAGTGACTCGTCTTTATCTTTCCGCTTTACTGCAGAAGTCGCGATGTTTGTAACAGAAACCTTACCTGACATCGTACTTGTAGAGTTGTTTTGGCTTGCAACTCAATTTACCGGTGTCGTTTATATATTATTGTGAGATAGTTCCTACCTATTATCGGTAATACAAGTAGTAGGTAGGTATATGCGACTGGATTAATTATGTCTTCTTTTCACCGCCTAGGATCTGAAACCGTTATAAGTACATTTTCTTTTTTTTTCCTATTTAAAGTCTTACTTAACCAATTGGGTCTAAACTAAATTACAAGTTAAAAGGAATCTGCGGAGGAGTTTTGTTTTAAATGTAAACGTGGCGACATTAAACGATTTGGGATAAACAGTCATGCTAAAAGGATATCTACCCTTGCCTCTCATATATTTGTAATTATGTGCATAATATGTATACCAAACGAGACTAATAAACTTTTTGCTTAATTGTAACTTACCTATTTCAGTAAGCAGCAAGTTGTTAAGGAGAGCATCTATCTTAGAGAATGTTACAAAATTTTACCAACACTAACTTGTAATATATGACGCCCGAAGTATCTTTTGTATTCCTTGACGGTAGAGAGCTTCTTGCATCGGTAATAGCGTAGTGATTTCTTGACCTCGTTAGGAATCACCATAACTTATGACTTGGCACGTTTTCTACATACTCAATTAAACACGTTAGCCAAAGTCAAAGTCCTGCAGGTAATTAAAATCCACCGGTGTAAGGTCAGAACCCAAATACGTGTGGCCATAAACGTTTAATATTCTACGTCAGCTGCCCGAGTGCCATAATAGATGCGGTTGGTTTATTGGCGTCTCATATAACGTGGCCGGCCAGCTCACTATGTTAGTCCAATTTCAAACTCATTCGAGTGAAGTCCAAAGCGCTGCAAGCTTGTAAAACAAAGAAATTACCGTTGTTTCTAGTGCTGTGAATGTGTGCAGTTTAAAAAGGTATATCATGTCACTGAAGAACGCGCCTCTGAGGTATGTGTTCCAGTTCCAGCGCGCGAATATCTTGTAAAATTCCCCTATTAGTCTCTATCCTAAAACATAATAAATTTCAATTTTAAAAATATTCTCTTGAAGTTAAAGCTATATGGTAACTTAAACTCAAATAATTAGTCCTTATACCTACGGTTTGAAGAGCTCATATTGACATGGTGCCTTTTTTACCCGAGTACCCTAAAAAAGTACATGTTCAGTCTGACAAAATGCGAAAACACATTGTGCTTTGATTTAGTACGCATTCCATAATCAGTTTTGTCCATATTAGATTCTATCAAACTGGTAGTTTAATCGAGATAGATTATCGATACCTATTATATCGACTAAACAAAATGGCGGAGTGGGTCGAGACAACACGTGTGCCATAGAAGCTTTCTTAGTGGTGCGGGAACTTTGAGGAACCTGAGAATATAAATTTTTGGTGTAGGCACTAACTTCGGATGTGAATTTAAAATTAGTTTTGTATTCTACTTATAGGTATATGGTTCACGAAAACAATATAGAAATATTTTATATCAGTATTTGTATGAGTACCTACCTAGTACCTGCAGTCTGTAGTGGTGTACTACGCGTGAGTAAAAGCCGAAAATGAAGTCTGTTAAAAACAATCAAACTACCGCAATTGAGTTTTTTCATTTATTTTTATCGAAGGCCAAATACTTACTGCAGCTTCCTTGTTTAAAAAAATACGCTCTGCTGGTACAAAAACATTGTAATCTCATCGTATATAATTCTATTTACAATACGGTTACAAAAGTTTCATTTCTTTGCGACATTAAGAAATTGGTTCAATTCCAAAAACTTAGTACATAATACTAAAGGCTTGGTAAAAAGGAAAAATATTGTCATTTTACGAACAATTTCAACTCGCTCAAGATTAAAAAAAAAAAATAACCCACTTGACAGAAGAAAATGGCGGCGTTCGGATACAACACGTCTGTCAAGTGGCTTTCGATTTAGAAACTTATCTGTAATGGCGCCGGAACATTCCCATCCACTCGCTGGGACTAAGTGCTATGTCTTGTTTCTTCGTTTCTCTCATATACCTACCCATCTTTAGAGTTTAGATACATATATACAGCGAGTACTCTTCATTGTCCGGTTGAGACGTCAATCTGTCAGAAGGAGTCAGTTTCTAAGAACGCCATGCCATCGCTACCTACCGCTTCTACTTATTTGGTAAATTAGGATAAATAGGTAAATGCCGTACCTACATAAACAGGAACTCGCAGCCCACATGTGACCGCTATTTGACTTCTTATTCCGCAATTTACGTATTCTGAGCGCGTAGCGGCGGTGCGTTGTTTTCCCATGTACTTCTCGTTTGCTCGACGAACCGTTTGTGATGATCGAACCGTCGTTGAGGTTTACTGAAACAAATTACTTATTTACAACATTTATGTACTTTTTCGAACGTGAGGCGGTTTGAATTTTAATGCTTCTGTTGCAAGTTAAAGCCAACAAAAACCATCATTTATTTGAGTAAGAACCAAAACGTTGGGACGAAATTGAGGGGTAGTTAGCCATACAAAATGATAAAGAAAACGCTTGGAAAAACTTAACGATACAATGGAACGTTAAAATAGAGGTACGTTATTCGATGGTTAAGTGTCATCGACATCGTCCAACGCACATCTTGGTACAAATATTAATCGAGTGAGTTAATGTGGGAAACATTTTTGTCTTCTCCCGTATAAATAAAAGAAATAAATAAATATCAGATAACCTCACACAAATCGATCTAATCCCAAATTAAGTGCGTTATGGGTACTAGACGACGATATACATACTTATATAGATGAAAATATATACTTAAATACATAGAACAACCATGACCCAAGCACAAATATTCGAGTTCATCAACCAAATATTTTGGCCTGGCCGGGATTCGAACCCGGGACCGCCGGCTCAGTAGGTAGGAATCTACAAACTGCGCCATCAAATATGTAACCGTTACCTTTATGAAACTGTGATTATTATATATTTTTTTTATTAGTGATATTGCATTTTTTTTATATTTGTTTTAGTATTAGGTATATTCAATTATGGTACATACCTGGATTAGATATCATTGATCTTTGATTCCTAATGAGACTGCAACTACTTCCTAGTAGGCATGAAATAACGTACCTAAGTAGTTGTTCATGGTCTGGATATACCTACCTATTTTATCCAGCAGGTTTTTACATATTACACTATATAAACAGAATGATTGTTAGCAATATTAATATACACCTCACATGTTGTTCCTACCTACGTATCCAAGAAGGTAACTTAGTCAACATTTTGTCAAATAATTAAAATAATAACAACTAAAATTACTTTAACCATTAAAGTCTATAAGTTAAAAATTAGGTACACGATCGATGAAGACATCGTCTATTTTACCTAGGTTACAAACGCTGAAACTAAACCTTATGTAATGTTCAAAATACCCATTAAAACGAGTTATGTAGTCATCTATTAAATTATGTTGGTGGGTATGGGTAGGTATATTCATTCCAGTAAAATCTTTAAATCTCCACAAAACGACCAAAAACCTATTAGCTGTGTTGTCAGATTTTAAATTAATACTTATCTCTACATAAAATTTATTCGTCCATAAATATGTAAGAAGTTTTTGTGTCTAAAAATAATATTTTATAAAAGCCGGGCGGATGGGGGCATATCTCTTTCTTAATCTTGGTGGGTATTTTTAAGTCGATAAATTTGGATGTCACTGCGCACATGTGTATGAGATAAGGCGGGGGCTCTCGGGTAAGCCGTCGTAAAATATTATCCCGGTCAAGACATTTATGGCCGAGAGATATGTAGGCACCGTGCCGTTCTAGACCCTTGCCTTAGGTACTTTTATGTAGGGAGATAGGAGAATAAAAATACCCTTACGGGGAATAAATTTGTGCGCACGTAAGCTAATTTAGACTTTTATTTTGAAAGGGTTATGTAATACTTATTTACTTGCACAATACGCTGTTATTTTCATATAGGTATTTAAACTTATTTGTATAAAACAAGTCAATTTCAATGTTTCAATGTTTAACAAAAGCTATAGTGACATTCATAAGTATAATAAACAATTTGTAATTGTAAAATTGCGAATTTAATTCCATTGCGATCCAACGTGGAAATGCTGCGAGCGTTATGGGCACCTTTGGACACCGCGCGCGGTGTTTTTTGAACCTTGTTATTTTTATAATTTAGTTTTAATTGAGTTATTAATTATTAAGTCATGAATTTATTGTAATTTTAAAACGATATATATTAATAAGAATTAAAATTTAAAAGCTTATTTTAATTTATCATTTAAATAATCTTGGACAGCGTAGTAGCATTTCGAATGTAGTAACTGTTTCAATATTTTTTATTGTAATATGAATAGTAAACAATTTGTAATTGTAAAATGGCAAATTAAAACAGTCATGGGATAATTTCTGTGTTTCCCTGTCTGTTGTTTAATTTTCTTAAAATAACTCCTAACTGTAATGTAATAAGGTACCTACTGATATTATAATAGGTGCTATTCACAGGCAATCTTTACAAAATGCTACTTGATATTTTCGCAATGAATCTTCTGAATTGATACCTATCACAGAAAAAAATATGGAATTTTTGAATAAATTGGCTATAAAAGCCAAAATATACGTTATATCAAACTGATGTCCTTCCAAAGGTGTTATTATGGCTTTCACACTATAATTTTATAACATAATGATCGTGTAACAACTATATTTCATCCTTTGGCGATCGCTCCGTTGAAAGGTTATCGGCACTTCGACATACGGGTGCATTCATCGGGTCCGCCATCATTCTCATCGTAAAACGTCACTAATGTCCTGCGATACATTCCCGCTCTATATCTTTATTAACAATTCTCTTGCTATAGATTCTTTTCAAGCCATTCACTGGCTTTATGTTCCGAGTTACGACGCTCTTACAACTTTCCTTTATCTTCAACTATTTTGCGAAAACACTGTTTTCTTTATGCGATTTTATACGCCATATTTTGGTTAAATGACTGCTTAGCTATATAACAATGTTGCAAATAATAAAGAGTAAAAAATGTAAGCGGTCATAACTCCCACTCTAAAGGGGATAGGTACCTAATAAATCAAACTAAATGTTTCTGGCTTTTGCCTCCGCTCAAATACATTTTTGTAACTAAGGCCGTACTGGATACCTAATATTATAAAGTAAGCACGTGTGCGCATTCCTACATTGTGAAGCGTAGCTTGAATACGATATAGCTGTGCGTTTCATGATATAATATATACCTATTCGAATATCCTCTCATTGAAAATTTCCTTTCGGAGGACGAAGCGCCCTTAATTAGAAATACCTATACTTATATTTAAATTATAAGTTAACTGTATTAATGGTTATTCGTATTGTCTGAATAACAATGAACTAGGTCATTTGTTTTTTTTGTTGTTTAAGCATTTTGTTTTTATATTGTACCTATTGTAGGTCATCCAAGGCCTTGAATTAAATGGGTTAGTTAAAATCTCTATTAATTTTAAAGTTATGATTATGAAGAAGGCAGAATTTATTTCGGAAAGTAGGTAACATTGTATATATTAAATAGTTTGTTAGTAGAGCTTATAAAATGAGTTAGCAGCGTCAGCGTAGCATCCGCTTGAAAAGTACCTTGCTTGGGGCGTGTCTATTTTTTTTAGGGACAATACATAATTAACAATAGGAATAAAGTACCTACCTACCTATCATCATATATTTCATGGTCATGTAGATCTCATGGTTAAAATGTAGATATATTTAGAAGAATGTAATAATTAAACTATCATGATCGTTAGGTAACATAAGATACTTCAGGTGTGCAAACCAAACCGATTTTTTATTAAACCAAACAGAAACATCTTAATTTTTTTGTACCTCAGCCAAAAACATATGAATGCACTTAATTACTGCGATTGTGCCTTTTCAAAATAAGTTGAATTAAACCGTGTCTTCATAAATATCCACTTGAAGCCGGGTTTTGGGAGTTAAATGCGCCGGCGTTCCCACCGCGCGGAAAGATAAATCTTCTCACTCCGCCCTCTGTTCGGTCCATTAACCTCCAACTTTTTTGCGCTTATGTACCGTGCATGGATATACCTACTTGGCCTGAGCATATAGCTAACTTTGTAGACAAGTTCTGTGTAGTTTATGTATAAACCTATGAGCTTGTGCTTCCATGGTCTTTATTTGAAATTAGATTTTAGGTGTTTGAAAAATCAAGTACATTAATTAACTTAATTGTCATCTCAATGAGTCTCAGCAAAGGCTGTGTTATTATGTAAGTAAATACCTACCTACCTAATGGTGAGGCATTTACTACATTTATATATAATCTAATTCCCACTGGCTTGTCTATTACGAAATATTCGATAGGTACATAGACCGTACCGTAAACCGAATAATCCGGATGTACTCGTACCGTATATGCGGTATAAGTTTCAGATCATACCACACTCATCATGTTGTTTCCATTAAATATCTATAGGTTGTTTGCTTAAAATTGGTATCTTAACTCATATTAATCAGTGAAATTAAAAGCATTCATTTAAATTTGACGACGCGGTTGGCGCAGTTTGTAGTGCACCTGGCTACTGAGCCAGCGGTCCCGGGTTCTAATCCAGGCCAGGGCAAATATTTGTGTGATGAACTTGAATATTTGTGCTTACGTATGTATATTGTCGTCTAGTAGTACCTAATAGCACAAGCCTTCTTGAGCTTAACTTGGGACTAGATCGATTTGTGAGGTTGTCTGATTATTTATTTATTTATATTTTGTAAGTATCTAAGTAATTTCTAACATTTAATAGGATAACGACTAAATCACTATCCGTCCTTGAACCCCGCGCCATGCAATCCCGCGACCGTTATCGCCGACTGCCGTAAACTCATTAAACCACATAACCGACCAATCAAGCTTTCCAATCATGAAATTAAAATTACGTCCCCTTTATGGCAGCCGTTACGAGCTGCGAAAAAAGGGGGCATAAATAAAAAAGGGGGTATAAATAACACACCTTCGGGGCTGCACGCGAGCTCGCGGCCGGAGAATCGTAAATTATTCGCTTATAGCGGTCCGATCAATACCGTTCATTAAGGAAAAATGTATCCTTTGGGTCTTCTGCGTCTTAAAATGTTTATGGAAAGGATTAGCGATGAAGGATAACACAGTCTGAATATTTCTCATGATTTAAGAAACGCGCAATGGAATAAGATGAAATTTAAAAAAATCTTGAATTCAGTCAAGTTTATGAAAGGTTTAAACTGATTTAAAATTATAATGCCATAATTATGTTCACTCTACTCATTTTAAAAACAATCTGCTGAATACACAACACACAAGTTAATTACACTTACCTGTATAATTAACTATACTCTTTGTCTTTATCTGAAATTGTACCTACATCACTACACTAATAAATATTTGTTGCTATTCAATAAGTTGCTATCTTGCAATTTTTAAGATTATAAAATTAAAGAAAGTGTGTGTTTGTTAATCTCACCTAATGTGATTTATGTTTTGGAAAATGTCTGACATACACTGTATGTACTAACTTGAAAATATCCGAGATGTTTCAAGTACAGGTAGAGTCACTGGCAAATGCTGTTCAGTTTATAAATGGTTACTAGCGATACTCTTACAACAGAAAAACACTCGTACATCCTGTATCCTGTTCCCTATTCTCTTGTTTCTGTAGTAGTTATAATTATAAGTGTGTAGGTGTATAAATGAGGAAAGAGCAACCCTCTGCGGCGGCCCGGGCCGATCGATGCAGCGACTCGAATTTACCCAAGTTTGCTTCCATGTGCTTTGTTTAGCTGAGGAAACTATATTACGTTAGAATTATATGGAGGTTATTGCAATATAGGATAGAGGTTTAACTATAGTTTGCTATTTTGATTGGGGGTTTTAGTATTTTTAACTACTTAGATTGTTTAGTAGCTTAAGAGTCCGCAGCAAGGTCCGCTCAACTCCGCGTTGAGATCGCGCGCTTACGCTTAAAAATGTTGTTGTTTCACCTAGAGGAAGACAGGGCGCTAGCAGTAAAGCGAGAGCGCGCTAGGAGCAAAGAGTATGTAATCACTACGTTTTAAGAGACGGGAGTGCCATACGAAACATACTGCCAATATGAAGCCGCAAACAATATCAGTGTCAGTGCAACTCATGACATAATGCCAACATCAAGAACAAAATAGGGATGTCACATGTTACACAAATTATCGAATTATCGATATCGGTATTTAAAAAAAATGGTTCAGGCGGGGTTCGCATTCGCACCCGCGTCTCCAACGGCTTTCCGGTAATTTAAATCATTAAATATTTCGCTTCAATGTAAACATTTGGTTTACTTTAGGTTACTGACTTCATAAAAAAAAACAAAAGTGTGCAAATAATTTTATTTCGTTCAAACTTTGCTTGGCTTGCTGATAAACATAGACGAAAAAAGCCGTTTCATCACTCCAGTCTGTGCTCCAGGTTGGAAGTTCTGCAACACAAATAATACAGGGTAAACAGAAAATTACAGAGTAAAATGAATCTGTTTGTCCAGATGAAACTGTACCATTCATAGTCCATTGAAGATTTTTCGTAAAATATTTCTGTGACCATAATCTAACTCAAACTGGCATAAAAAGTAGTGGCTTTTGCTTGAAGAAAGATATTCCGTATTTACCCAGGTATTTTTCACTTCAAATGAAAATTATCGATAAAACTTACATACAGCACTATTGTTTACATACGTATAAGGGTATGTATTATTTTACCCGAAATACCAAGTTTTCAATGAAACTTACGATTAACATGGTTATAACACGCAGTAATTAATTATATTTTTTACTTACCGATCTTCGTCCGGTGGAAATCTTGCCATGAATAGTCTTTTTTGACCGTCCATTCGACACGTTTTCATTCTGCATATTTCGCACTTTTTCCTTTTCAATCCACTCATTTTTGCAATTGTGATTGTCTTGTGTACCTTCTAGACGACCACTACACCCAAAGAATGCAAATTATTAGATTATTTGTGAAATTTGAATTATTTGAAAAGATCGCAGAACCTTCACAAAACCAGACAACACAACAAAAGAGAAACGTCAACTAATATGGCATGGCGGACAAAAATGGCGGCTGAAGTACAACCCGCCTAAATTCGATTGTCGCCAATTATCTAATGCTTTGTAGGTTTCAACGTTCTTTCAAACTTAGATAGGTAAAAATTCACCCCCGTTTCATACAGCCGTTGTCGTTCGTTTTTTACCTTGAGAGTTGCGCGAGGCTGGCTAGGAGTAGCTATGATAAGGGCGGTGCTTACCGCCGCCCCCCCGGACCGTTCCCCGCGCTAGAGTAATTCGCTGCAGTTTCGCAACAATTTTTTGTAATTTATTTTAAGGTTTTCGTAGTTACATCCCTGGTCGAAGATCCAGAGGCAGACCTAAAACTAGGTGGAAGGATGTAGTGCTAAAGGATATGATAGAGTGTCAAGTATCCGAAGACGACGTCGAGGACAGGGCGAAGTGGAGAAGCAAAGTAAGGAAAGCTGACCCCACCACCATATGGGATAATAGCTAGGAAGAGAGAGAGAGTAGTTACCCTCTCATTTTAAAACTACGAGATCAATTTTGATAAATCTTTTTTCTTATCAAACTGCATAGTTTAATCGACACCGGAAATAGGTTTTGACTTCAATCTAAACTATATTTTGGTCGTAGTATGCCGCCAAACTGAACAACTTTCTGGGGTCTAAAAATGCAAAACTTGTACTCGCTCTATTTTCTTTCTATTAACATTTCAAGAGTCATAAACTAGTTTTAGCCCTAGATATACCTTATCTCATTATATTTAGAGAATTTCATGATAATGTGACATGTTATATTAAAATAAGGACGTAACTACGTTTGTATGAAGAATCGAGCTTGCTGCGGACTCTTAAGTTACCTTTTATTCTTTTTTAAACTATCAAAGTAAGTACTTCCCTTGTAAATATCTCACAGTATTTTTATACCTGCCCTTTCAGAAATGATTAGCGGTTCATAACATCAAAGCACAGTGTTCGATTTTATTTTCGTGATCAATATGATAAAGGTACCTATGTACTTTAAAGTAATATACGGTTTTGGGCGCATCTGCCTATTTCAGTCTGAGACTCATCTCTACTCTCATATCGGTGACAAAAGCACAAAGATCATTGACACGAATCCTATTCAACGCAATCCATTTGTGTACACCAATTAACTCCACGAAAAGTGAAACTCGAGCGGCGGTATGCAAGCGTTTTTTTCTCGACTGATTTACATATTTATTGGGGCACATTTTATGGCAGCATCAGAAAAAAACCTCGCCGGTTTAATGGACAAAAAGGGTGGCTCCGTGTATATTTATTCTGTAGCATCCTTTTTTACGTGCGAAAGGACGTGGCTGTGTATTTTTTCACCGACGTGGCACATTTGGCGACATACTTTGCATAAAAATATTGGATCGTAAATTGTCGGAATCGGAACGCATGTGGCGCGGGAAATATTGAAATCTCCCTGAAATATATTTTATGGGTCAGATATAACGCGACGATTGAGATCTGAATAGCTAGCGAAATAAATACTATAGCTATTTAAACAGATGTGGCCTGTTGTATTTTTAAAACTTGTAAATAGCTTACAGCGCCTCTGTTTAAATATATTCCTACTACTGTCGAATGATTTTTATCTGTCATCTTATATAATAGAATTTTACATGTTTTACTGCAATGTAATTCCTAAATCAAAATACGTTAACGTTCAAGTTATAATATTATTTCCCCTCGATCTATATACATCTATTTTAGACATTCAAAAGTTTATATTGCTCATACCTTGTTACTTAAAAAACTCGATTTAATTACCTACTAACCGACTTAACCTTCTTATGCATTTAAAAAAGCGCGTAACTCAATGCTCTTTTGAGTTAAAAGCGAAGCTTTGTGCTGATGTAGATAAACCTCAGTATTTATTTAATTTTATGTATTTGAGAACACCAGTACAATGGGATTTAAATTTAAATGTTATCTGTTTAATTTATCCTCGAGAATATGAGTAGATATAATCTCCGAATAATATGTAAATGTGCGTGTACCTTCTATAAATTTTCGAGTTGGAAACCGGTCGCAGGAAACAGGAGGCGGCCGGGGCTTCTTGGCCAGATTACTGATCCTCGTTTAAATTACACGAGGACCATAAATTATATACTCGCATCACATTCAGCGCCTGCTTCGTGGCTGGAAGAGACTCCGGCCGACACCGTATCGCCTCGTTAATGTATTTTGTTTTAGCTTTGTTATTAAAATATTTAATTTACGATAGTCTTGGAGAATATATCGGTTTCCTTAACTAATTTATGCCTCATACTCTCTGGGACGGCTCGCGTTTTATTATTATAAGCATGGGTGGGCTGAAACTTTGTTGGGACGCTTCGCTGAGTCGACGTCCATAAATAATGGGATGTCGTGAATTGCAACACTCGGATACGAACCGAAGTGTAGGTATATAATTACACCCTGCATGTACCATACATCTTTATACTTTACTTGACGTTTTTAAGTAAACACTTTTTTATACACAACTACAGTTAAAAATACATCTATTACAAATAACATATAACTATAAGGGATCTCTTCCAGTTAACCTTAAAGTCTCCAGCTTAAGGCTTGATCATATAAAATTAAAATCATACTTTAAAAACGAAAAGCGGAATTGTCGATGTAGTAGGTATTTAGGAAGGAACACTTATGCTTTATATTATAATATTAGGTGTGTCTTACGGAAGATTTTACTTTTTACCTACTTTTTCATCTCAGTTATTTTATTATAGGTACTCATATTCATAGTATAAGCTAAAAAGCGATCTTGTAAAAATGCACCTCTAAACCACTGAACTGTAAACACATTCCTTTAGTGCTCATGTGAGTGGCCTTACGGTATTTTTTTGCCCAGGGTTACCAATGCCACATATAATTTATACAAAATACAACGTTTTATTATTTAAAATAACATTCATATAGCATTTAGTGAACGTACGTAGTTACGTTAAATATATCTGACCAAAACATTTTATCTTGAAATACCTCGATTATAATAATAATAAGCCCCTTTATTCTGAATTGGAAATTGATGGTTATTTGATAATGGTAAATCAGTACAATTCAGCGTGCCATTTGGCAAGAGCCTCCTTCGGCTTCTATGCTAGAGGGTGATGGTCTTTTTCTCCCTCGGTGACGAGCCGTGGTGGGTGAGGTTTTATTAATTTATTTCATTCTTTGCCTTACTATCGGCATAATTTCCTATGTATGTATATTTTTCTTCTTCTCTTTTTATTTATTTTGTGTTATAGTATGTCTCTCAGTTCTGTATGTCGTCTGGCAAAGGCTTCCTCCAGTTGTTTCCATTGTATTCTATCAAGAGCAACTCTTCTCCAGTTGGGTCCCGCTGTTGGTTTTAATTCGTCTTCCCATCTCCTTTGTTGTTTTCCTCTGCTCCGTTTGCCATTTCTGGGGTACCAGTCTGTTACGATCTTGCTCCATTTTTCTTGTTCATGTTACCGGTCCATCTCCACTTTTGCTGGTCAATCCGGGTTAGTATATCTGTTACTTTTGTTTTTGCTCTTAGTTGTTCATTTCTTATTCTATCTTTTTTGTATTGTTCCTGTCATACTGCGTTCCATGGATCTTTGGCAATATTCCAGTTAATTTCTAAGTTGCTTTGTAAGTGCCCATGTCTCGCATCCATATGTAATACAAGGTAGAATACATGTGTTGAAAGCTTTTCTTTTTACAGACACACTTAACTCCATAGATTTCATAACTTCCTTCATTGACCAATACTTTCTCCATCCGCTAGCTATTCTTGAGTTGACTTCTTTACTTATCTGGTCTTCAAAGGATATGAGCTGGCCTAGGTATGAGTATTCATTCACATATTCTAACAAGCGTCCTCCTACTTTTATGTCTACTTGATTTGAATTAGTTAATATTTTCGTTTTGGTTGTGTTCATTGTCAGACCGACTTTGCCGTTTTCTTCGTTTAAAGCCTGAATCATTGTTTTAAGGTTGTTTGGATTTTCTTCAAACAGGACTAGGTATGTCATCCGCGAATCTAAGATGGCTTAATTTTTTCCCATCGACATGGGTCTCAATGTTTGTCAAGAAATACCTCGATTAAATAAAATATATTTGGAAAACTAATGTATTAATTTAAGCCTATGCTAAGAAAATTCTTATACATTAGGTACCTATACCTACACTGTTATACAACTGTATTGAAATATATAATTACGTTGATATAGCTTTCCAAAGTTAGGGAAGTAGAAAATAAGAAGGCCAACAGCACTCTCAAGTCATTCTCTAGAGGATTTGGAAAAGTAGGCTTATATAAATAAACTCATGATTATATTTGGAATTCTAAATTATACTAGGAAAATAAAATTATTTAGGTGGATGCGTCAAGTCCGTAATAGCTGACAACCCTATTTCACGATATTGTCCTCATAAACGGGAACGCTATCCGAAGGCCTATGACACACGAGCGGCTTATCTATCATGCTTTTAAAGTGCTAAGATGCTCCTATCTCTGACATGCTTAGCGAAGGATTTTTCCAAATAAAGATAGCTGTGATTTGTAAGCTATTTGCTGTCATAAAAATGTCCCGTGATCGTTTGTTATTTATTGTTGTTATGCCTGTCCGGCGATGTCGATGTCCATTTAAAGAAAAGGTATGTCATTTAGAAAACAATTTAAATAATTTGTAGGAAGTAGGGCATTTTACTTCTACGTTAAATTTTTTATTGTACTTGCAGGGCTACTATGTCTTGCCGCGACTTTGCTTGTCACGCGACTCACCATCACCTCTGTCTTACACGGTATAGAACCGAAAGTGATAGAGATAGTGTTTGTCCCGCGACATAGAGTCGTGTGTCACAGTTATGCTACGACGCAATGGCTGCTCAATTTTTTATCAATTCGTACTAATGGCAAACCATAGTACCCAGCCGAGTACCTACTCGCTGTTCGAAACGAACTCTGCATAAAACAAATTTAATTGTTAGAATTGTTGGGTAAGACGCCTAATGGAAATTCTACCCAGCAATATTAAAGATCTCGTTCATTAATCAGCGGATTAGATACTCAGGTTATTTACGAGCAAATCTAAAACGTATGGAATTTAATTTCATTAGGGGATTTTACTGGAACCATGTTGTCACCCGCTGCGCCGGGGCACGGCGAACGACATAAATTGTCCCAGCTGTCAAGGCGCAGCCAATGGCGGCTCAGGACGAGGCCGAGGGTTCCAACTTTAAAAATGGTGGAGATAATTTTCATTGTATATTATTTTGTGACAGGTCGTTATTTAGGTTTTTTATCGGTTCGTGCTTTCAATATTTTTCGAGATAGGGAATCGATTTTTTAAGGTTCGGAGAATTTTAAAGTAGTTTTTGCTTTTAATGAAGTAAGGAGATATTACTTGAAAATAATAAAGTGCCGTTACTAATTTTCTTATTGCCAATCGGTTGATATTGAAACTAAACAAAAGTGAAATATATTATTCTTAAAAAAATCGCGTAGCAAAAGGCAGGTTTCTTTCATGAATAAATCACGCTTCTAAAATTGTAGGTATCTTGTCGGCGATTGTGTCTTGACGACGCGGTTGGCTTAGTTTGTAGTGCAGCTGCCTATACTGAGCGATCCTGGGTTCGAATCCCATCATCATCATCATCATCATCTCAGCCATAGGACGTCCACTGCTGAACATAGGCCTCCCCTTTGGACTTCCATATATACCGGTTGGAAGCGACCTGCATCCAGCGCCTTCCGGCGACCTTTATAAGGTCATCTGTCCATCTTGTAGGTGGACGTCCTACGCTGCGCTTGCTGGTCCGAGGTCTCCACTCGAGCACTTTACGGCCCCATCGGCCATCTGCTCTGCGTGCTATGTGGCCTGCCCATTGCCACTTCAACTTGCTAATCCGGTGAGCTATATCGGTCACTTTAGTTCGTCTACGGATTTCCTCATTTCTGATTCGATCACGTAGAGACACCCCGAGCATAGCCCTCTCCGTTGCTCGTTGAGCGACTTTGAGCTTTGAGATGAGGCCGATAGTGAAAGACCACGTTTCGGTGCCGTAAGTCATCACTGGTAACACACATTGGTTGAAGACTTTCGTCTTGAGGCACTGAGGTATGTCGGATGAAAAGACATTGCGTAGTTTCCCGAACGCTGCCCAGCCGAGTTGGATTCGGCGGTTGACCTCTTTCTCGAAGTTGGACCTACCTAATTGGACCACTTGTCCTAGGTAGATGTATGAGTCAACAACTTCGAGTACCGAGTTTTCAACAGAGACTGGGATGGGCACAACCTTGGCATTTGACATGAGTTTCGTCTTGTCCATGTTCATTTTTAAGCCCACCCGTTGAGAAACTCGATTGAGGTCATCGAGCATCATGCTGAGTTCCTCCATCGACTTTGCCATGACTACGATGTCGTCGGCAAACCGAAGGTGAGTGATGTATTCGCCATTGATGTTGATGCCAAGTCCTTGCCATTCCAGGAGCTTGAAGGCGTCTTCCATAACGGCCGTAAACAGTTTCGGGGACACAACGTCCCCCTGTCTTACGCCTCTTCTCAATGGAATGGCCTTTGTGCTCTGCTCCTGAACTCGGACCGACATGGTGGCGTTACTATACAAACACTTCAACACTTCAATGTACCGATAGTCAATATGGCATCGCTGAAGTGACTCGAGCACCGCCCATGTTTCCACCGAATCGAAGGCTTTCTCATAGTCCACAAACGCTAAGCATAATGGCAAGTTATACTCTTCAGTCTTCTGTATAACTTGTCGCAGCGTATGTATGTGGTCTATGGTACTATAGCTTCTTCGGAAACCGGCTTGTTCGGGAGGCTGGAAGTCATCAAGTCTATGTTCGAGACGGTTCGTGATGACCCTTGAAAACAACTTATAAACATGGCTTAGAAGCGTGATGGGCCTGTAGTTCTTCAATAGGGTTTTATCACCTTTCTTAAAGAACAGTACTACCTCGCCTCTATTCCATGCTTCAGGCGTTTTGCCCTCGGACAAGACGGAATTAAAGAGCTTCTGGAGGACCTTAAGTACCGGTGTTCCACCCGCTCTCAGAAGCTCTGAGGTGATTCCGTCTTCGCCCGGCGCCTTGTTGTTCTTAAGGTGCTTCAGGGCCATCCTAATCTCGTACAGACTGATGTCCGGGATATCTTCGGTATAATGTCGGGACAGCTTGGCTCTTGGATCGCCTACCAAGCTGTCAACGGGCTTTGCGACTGAAGTGTATAACTGACCATAGAACCTCTCGATCTCGTCTAGAACCTCTGCTTTGGTCGACGCTATGCTGCCATCTTCCCGTTTCAGCTTGGTCAGCTGGCTTTGTCCAATAGACTTGTCCTTTGCGAACACTTTGGAGCCTTTGTTCTGCTCAATGGTCTCTTTAACACGGTTCGTATTAAAGAGCCGCAGATCATGTCGCAAGGACTTCGATATACGTCTATTAAGCTGCCTATATGACCTCGCGTCATCGGGAGACTGCAACTGTAGCGAGCGTCGTTCAGCCATGAGGTTTAAGGTTCGATCAGACAATTTCTGAGGTCTATCTTTACGGCGGGGTCTGAAAAACTTAGACCCTACCGTGTGGACAGTTTCCACTAGCCCGTCGTTGATCTCGTCCACTGAGACAAAGTTCTCCAGACAAGCGAAGCGGTTGGTGAGCTCGAGTTGAAAGCTCTCGGGGTTTTGAATATGGGCCCGAGTAGGTCGGAGCGTAGACTTCATCAGACTGGACCTTTCCAGTTTAACATTGATATTCAGTGTGCCTCTTACGATTCGATGATCACTACCGGTCTTTACCCTATTGATCACAGACACATCACTGAAAATCCGTTTCTTGTCGGTCATGATGAAGTCAATCTCGTTTCTCGTGGAACCATCGGGACTTATCCAGGTCCATTTCCTGTGAGGCGGCTTCTGGAAGAAAGAGTTCATCATGAAGAGTTCTTCTTTCTCCAGAAAGTCGGCCAGCCTCTGTCCCCTAGGGTTCCGTTGCCCGTATCCAAATTGCCCCACTCTCAACTCATCACCGCTGTTCTTGCCCAACTTTGCATTGAAGTCCCCCATAACAACAGTGAAGTAGGTTTTGGAAGTATGTATGGCCCTACTTACGTCCTCATACATAACCTCTACTTCCTCATCAGAATGTGACGAGGTCGGTGCGTATACCTGAATGACCTTCAACGAATATCTTTTGGATATTCTGAGTATTAGGTATGCCACCCTGCTCGACACACTGTCGATGGTAGTTATGTTGTTAACGAGGGACCTGTGAACGAGAAACCCGACACCGCCTTGGGACTGTTGGGCGCCCTCCCGGTAGTAGAGCAGGTTACCAGACTTGAGGGTTACGGTGTCCTCCCCCTCTCTACGGACTTCGCATAATCCTACAATGTCCCAGTGTAACCTGCTCAGTTCCTCTTCCAACTCGCAAATCTTTTCATCAGTCCTCATTGTGCGTATGTTGTGTGTTACCAGGGCCAGTCGTCGTGGGGATGGGTAGCCGGATTTCGTCCGGGGATTCTTAGCACCCCCTGCTCCGCCATTACCTTGGCCGCTACCCACGCCAGGGATAGCGGAGCTGCCGGAGACTGGGGGCCTGGTATTAATGTGACTTATCATTAAGGGGGGTTTTGCCATACGCGCCACGCTTGGCAGGCGGGTTGGCGCGCGCAGTTTTTTTTTTTTTTTTTTTTTAGGTCTCTGGAAGACGCTGCTGCCCATCTCCCGGTATATTATTATTCCCTTAGCAGGCTTCTACTGCAACCACGGGACGAAATGGTGGGGGACAATTCTAAGGCCGGTCACCCCACGGCAGAATCCGAATCCCATACATCTTTTAAAAAGCCATCCATTAATCATTAAGTAGTAAGCTCCGTGTATCTCATACAGATGAAAGGAAATGTCCTGACCGACAGACTGATTAACTGACTCATCTACCTACACAGATTCGAAACTAATTTAAACGCAAATATTTGTGTGATGAACTCGAATATCTGTTCCTAGGTCATGGATGCTATCTATATAATATGTATATCGTCGTCTAGTACCCATAGTACAAGCTTTGCTTAGTTTGGGACTAGGTTGATTTGTGTAAAATTTTCCCTTATAATATTTTCCTTTATATATTTATAATTAATTTATTAAGTGCTTTTATTTAGGTAAATTTAAGTTCTTTCACGTTCACGAGTGTTTTTTGAATAGCCCTGCCAAATTTTTCGGTGGATATGTAAATATTATCATTAATGAATGACGAGATCCATCTTGAAATGTATTATATAACCAATTCAATTCATAGGTATACCCACAGTACAAAATAAAGGGATACTATAAATACATTCGTATGAACGCTTGTCTTTACTGATACTTTGTACCTTACTGCTTCGTCAGCCCCGACCTAACCATAGCTACGATACGAGATTGCTTCTATATTTCCTCCCGGGCAAAGTCAACTACTAAAAACTTCCATAAAACAACAATTTCAAACGGGCCATTTCGCGCGGGAAAAACAGCATCCCGAATGGCGGAGGGGGAAGGGGGCCGAAGTGAAGCCTGCTGGTTTATGTTTCAGAATTACGACTTAGACGTTTCAAACAATAACTCTGCCCATAAATAAGGAGCGATTCCTTCACGCTTCATAACACTGATGGCTTTCCCCGGCCCTCCCGAATTTTGAAAGGTATACTTATAACTAACCTTTAGGTACTCACGGCTTCGGCGGTTTGAACTATGTGTATATTCTTTGCTTTGGTCCAGGAGTGGCGCTGAATTCTAAGTTGTTTCATTTTTACAACTGCTTAAGAGTAAGAGGAACTACCATACATACATACAAATATCCTCATTTTATACATTTATATACCCGATATGGATAATGCATGTGACTCTTACGTACCTATAATATACCTATTGTTTTGAAGCTCTGTGCATTGTTTTTATGCATAAAAAAATTTGACGTAACATGGGCGTCTCATTGCGTTTAAATTAGTTTCGAATCTGTGTAGGTAGATGAGTCAGTTAATCAGTCTGTCGGTCAGGACATTTCCTTTCATCTGTATGAGATACACGGAGCTTACCAATGATTAATGGATGGCTTTTTAAAAGATGTATGGCGTTTTTAAAGGATGAATACTTAGTTTTATACAGTATTTTCAACATGATTTACTTTTCTCAGAAAGCTGATGCGGCAAGCTTAAGAATTTCCTATTCCCACCCGCCCCACTTCTAATCTAGAAAACCTAATAAAACCCCCCTAATAAAACCGCACATTTTCACGTAGCCCGTAAAAATATGATAACGTACACGTATCCTCTCCTACCTCGCGTGCCGCTAAAACGTAGCAGGTAAAAAGTTTGATTAGAAGCGAAGTTCAGTATTGGATATAATTTCGTTGAAATTCTTAATTTTATGATATACTATACCCTGTACCTATCTATAATATTCTGTTAATTTATTAAGTACATAGGTATTCCAAATACCTAGATACCAAATATTTCGATAGCGTAATTAGGAATTAAACTATTCGTAATAGGATATTCAAGCACATATTCTGGACTTGAGTCCTATTTTTTTTAATCATTTCCTAGGAAGGTCTCCGGAAAACGAAATTATTTGGAACGCGTAAGAACCGACGACGTAACAGTAAACCAATATTCACTTTCCGACCAACTCATATTCTATAACTGTACAATCATTCGTTATTTTATATTTATACGGCGCAAACTAAATTTTTAGGTACCAATCTAGCACATTAACAGTACCTAACATATCAATACGTACTACCTATTTACAGTTAAGTATCACAGTCCGAAAGGACAAATCAAATTTACCCGCAAAATTATTTAGAACTGGGACATTCTTAGCGCGTTTTTTAGCAGTATTTAGTTATAAGTTGGTACGTACAAGTACAACATCACGTCACGTGATATACCTACTTAATATCCAAGAAATCCATAAACAAATTGGTTCGTAGGGTAAACGTGCCTAATTGGGGCATGTTGGGCACATTTGCGTGCGGCCGTTAACGGCTCGCTCTCAGATAGGTAAGTTAATGGAATTGCAGATTATACGACCCGTGCGACCCGCCACTTCAAGGATTTTGCTCCCTACGTATATTTATGAAGAGAATACTTAGGTACCTCGTCGTACCTATTAAAACTGTGTGTAGCACAGACCTATACTATAAAGTTACCATAGTTTTCGGGAAAGTTTGTTTTTATTTATCTCAAATTTATTAAGTTTAATAGAGAAAAGTTTTTCCGTAAATAACGATAGTAAAACATTATTTACTGACATCATACAATGTGATGTATAATGTCAAAAAAAAATAGCACTATCTGCAGGGCAGATTCATATAATAAGTAGGTATCTACTTAGTAAACCGACTGACACTAATTTGAAATTTCTGTGTGAACCGATATTTTCAATTGCCACATAATTGTGCGGGTGTGATATTTGATATGTAGATACATGTAAATATACTTACATAGATATCTACTATAGAATAAAAAAAATCCAATTAAAATAGGCTTTAAAACAAGATGCTTAATAACTTAATATAAGTTAAATAATCGTCAAATAATACTTAGATACTTACTACTAATTTGAATAGTTTTTGTCAATAATAATGAGCCGAAGTTTTTATGAGTATAATTACATTTATTACACGTGAAAATAAATTTAAACAACAATTAAAACTATGTATATTATAAATCTCTATATATGGAATACAGACTCGGTCAGAACCGGGCGGGAGGGTGCCCAGGAGGCCGGCCGTATTATCACGCTGAATAGCTCTAGGGCTAATCTTTGGCATAGGTATGAGCCAACCCTCAGTTTTTATTAGTACCTACATTTATTTTCCTTGGTACCTACGTGCTAATGTTTCTCAAGATCTCAGAAGTAGGTACTTACATTCTTAGAAGGAGGCCATCCCTATGTCGGCCCTCTTTCCTTATCGAACGCGTGGCGCTCACGGCCCCCTATTGTAATTTCAAACATTCTTAATGTTAATTTGCATTTTAATTCGACACACAACTTCGTCGTCTATTGAATTAAGTTAAATTTCAGCTCAGCCCGCGTCCGCAGGCGCCTGGATGCCCCTCAATAAAGGTGGATTAATACTACCGAAAGCCCAACTTACTTAATAAATATAAAAGCTTTTCCCTCCCGGCGTCGTAAACCGCCCACTCCGCTTCTCCAAGATTACTTATATCGCTACCAGGGAAAGTTGACCTCTGGCTTTTCATTAAAAAAGCTATTTTCATCGGTGGCACGAAGAAAATTCAGAGTTCATCTTACGATGGTTTGCCATTATCAGCGCTATGTAGATTGCGTAGCGCGCTTGCGTTGCTTTCTCAGATAAGGTTTTATGGCGACTGGAAGAAAGGATAATGGTTTCCTTTGATGTAGGGATGGAATTGTAGCTACGGTTCCGCTGTAAAGATAGATAGATGACATTACTCGGTTTATATCATCTACCCGACCAACTACCACCCCCTGAATAACGGTTGAAATCGAATTGTTTTTCGGCTTTCATTAATCCTAAGTCTTGGTGTTTTCTTACATAAGACAATTTAGTGTGAGAAGGTATTTATCGTATAACAGCTTAGCAATGCTCATGATAGATAGCCTACTCCATAATTTCATATACCAGATATTTGCGAAGGTACCTACAGCAATATCAGTAACCAAACTATAGCCTAACCCTACAGCACACACAAAGTTGCACATAATTTATGACCCCCGCTTTATGGGTTATGGGCCAAGTTCGCACATGCGCGGTACGAGCGTATTGAGGTCGTAAATATATCTGCTAACCCTTGCAGGACCAGGTATCTAAATGCCTTTGCCTCGTGTTTTATTTTTCGTGTTTTTGAACGGGTTTTGAAGCAGAGATTGTTCACATACCTGTATGATGACGGGAAAGTTAACTCTTCGTATTGTGACCATTTTAATTTCTTCTATCATTGCAGCTTTTTTATACTAGGTAAATAATTGTGGTATCTAATGAAACTTCATTACTCTTCACGATCGTTTTTTGATAGAGTAAGCAATTTAAAACCAGAAATTATTATTATTGCACTCTTGTTTATTCAGAGTTGAACTAGCTAAGTAGATACAACATATATTATACAGACATAATAAAGGTAAGTATGAAAAAAGAAAATACGGTCGAAAAAAAAGTCAACGTCAATTTCACACCAATCATAATTTCAATAATATTCACTCGCGCGATTACTTCAATTAATAAAAAGCTTTACGCCTACTTAAAGCAACTTAGTAGTAGTAGAGAAATCACCATAAAAATAACACTTAATTTCAGACCGCCATTATGGGGCCATTAAAGGACTGCCTGAGACCCGACATGGCCATTACCTACACACTTACCATACGCGCTTTACTACCTATACATCGTAAGGCAACCCTCTTCACATAACTTTAAGCCCTTTTCGTATCTCAGTTCTGAGCAGGATTACCATACTTACATACTAACTAGTCTAGGCTGCGTAGAACCCGGCGGTGCCGTGAAGAAGAACGCAAGTATGCAAAGTGAAACCACTTCACTTTAAATCTTTTTCGCTAAGAGGGTGGGCAACAAATGTTTTTAATATGAAGCGTCGCGACTTACTATGGCTTTACTAGGATTATACACGGCTGCATTTTTACTTTAAATCAAACCATATACCATATTTTCTTTTGTTTTCAGAGTTCAACGAGGGGTTCACATTACCACTGCCACGACGAAGCCAGCTGAATTTGATGCTGGGAGCTGAACAACCTGAAACAGAACTGGATGGAGTTACCTAATTTGTTCTATATTC
The DNA here is from genome assembly GCA_932273695.1 of Apotomis betuletana. NCBI lineage: Eukaryota > Metazoa > Arthropoda > Insecta > Lepidoptera > Tortricidae > Apotomis > Apotomis betuletana. The sequence goes on along the minus strand of OW026300.1, from coordinate 27,234,515 downwards.
AAATAATGCTGACGAAAAATGGTCGATGATAATGCAAATCCACGTTACTAATACTTACGGTTATGTACAAATAAGTGTTGTGGATAAAGTTTCATAAAAGAAAACCAAATAACCCCTTAACGCGGTTAGGTCTTTTTAATCTTCCACAATGTTGAACAGTTCCTTATTAACATAGGTATAGGTGTAATTTTAAGTTTCTTTATAAGTCGTTTTGTAGTTCACAGTACCTTGGTTTGTTTACTGTAATGCTGTGTAACTAATTTAGATAATACAAGTAAATAAATAAATGTATCCTAATATTAGTGATTTTTCATAACGCATTTATGTTAACTGTGATTTTTGAACAAAAGTCATTAGACACATAAAATTTAGCCCCTGAGTGATAGATACAGAAACCTAGTATGAATACCTAAATAATTCTCACGTCATTTCATACCCGCATGCAATTGGATAAATAAACAAAATTCGTTAAGATAGACCATCTCATTACCTCCCCTCGGGTTTTATCTCCACACAGCCTAAATTAAAGACACGTGCCGTTTTAATTACTGTGAAGATAATAGTTATAATGACTCCATTACTTTATATCCTTCTGCTGGATGTACGGGTCCGTAAGAACCGGGATATAATCTACTTAGTAGTTAGGTACTTATGAGTTATGGAGGAGAAACGTCTCCTTTGTGCAGTCCTATCAGTAGACGTAATTAAAGCAAGTAACAATTTTATCAAATTAAGTCTGTATTTTCTAAAACAAGAACTGTCATCAGTAGCCACCTACATTACATTATACCTAACAGAATAGAAGAAGCGCTGAAATAGACACTTGATGTTTTTCTTTGGGGATCACTTAAAAATTTCGAAGTTTAATTTATCCGAAAACATGAATATTCCGATTTTCAAAATTCCGACAGTGAAATAACGCGTAACGGTCATTTTCACCATGGATCTTATGTTACATACCATTATCAGGTTAGGTTAGGGTTATATGTATTAATATCCCAAAATAAAACAATATATTTTATCAGAACATGGTTTTGGGAATTATGACAATTCGGAATGATGATGGTCGGACAAATGAAACTTCGGAGTATTGTAGTGTACCCTTTTCTTTGTCCTGACCAGATCCCTAAGGACAAGGCGTCTTTAAAATTCCTACCCAAAGAGCAATTTAATATCGGAAATAAGGCCTATGCCTATATAAGGTGTGTGTATGGCGCATTACACCCCCTAATGTGATCAAATAACGTGCAGTAACGGGCCCGATAACGAGGCTCGTAAACTTTTGTGTCAACTTGACTTGGAGGAAATTTCACTTGAGTGCTTTTTGGAAGGGTGCGAAAACGTTTTAAGAAAAGGTAGTAAATAACTACATGTATACCTACCTATTTATGTTACGTAGATCTTAGGTATATTACATAAGTATTAAATTTATTATAATTTAGTTTCACGTTTAAAGCAACATAAAGCACATTTTATTAATATGACTGCTAATCATTCCAACATCTTTATTTCGTATGAATTTTAAATCTGCTGGTAAATAAGCCGCGCCGCAAGGGCAAATGTTGGCCGGCTTTTCATCAATGGAAGATATTTTAAATGGTAGATTTTAGAAAGCAAAATGAGGTTATTTTACAAGTATGTAAAATAACCTCATTTTGCTTTCTAAAATACCGTGAAGCCAGCCAACATTGCCCTTGCGGCGTGGCTTATTTACCAGCTGGTTTAAAACTCATACAAAATAAAGATGTAGGAATGATTAGCAGTCAGATTAGTAAAATGTGCTTTATATGTTGCTTTAAAAGTGAATCTTTAATCCAAATTGAACTTATATTTTTACTGCTGTACTGTGGGCAAAATAGCCCGAAAGGGCAAAGTTGGACGGTATACGCGTTTTTTTTTTTTATATAAGGTGGATAAACATTGACATATTTTTTATTGCTTCCATATAGTGTATAATGTATATTTATGATTTTTTTAATCCTAGAAATTTTATAAATTTATGAAACATGTAGTAATGTTTAATTTTTCTCACCACAAATTTTATTTTAAACCATTGATACAAAGATCAAAGCTTAAAGAAAAATTTAAAAATGAGTTACTTGGTGGAAGAGACCGGGAATCGAACCTCTGGATTGCCGGTCCAGCGCGTTAACCACTTCGCTACTCTAACTACCAAGCAACCGATCGAATTTTTCCTTATGCTTTGTGTTTTTATACTTAGCGACCTCTATGTGAATACGTTAATATCCACATCCCACCGCACCACTTTACAGCAGTGAACGAGCAAGCGAGAAAGGGCGCTGTTATTATATAAATTTGTGAAACAGAAAAATAAATCTTTCCAAGAAAAATTCTAAGAAATTTGTCTCTGAAAGACAAGCATACTTAAAGTAAGGAAAATAAGGTAAGACTATTACCGGAGGAAGACTGCATGCCGCAGTCCAATAACTTACAAACTGTTAGTCTTACCTTACCCCATCTGACCTTAATATTCTTTAAATTGATACCGAAATAAATGACCAAATAAAATAAATAGGTACGCTTTGCAATAATGTAAAGGAGAATCAGGAGAATCAATACATACCATCAGCTGAAATTTAAACTTATCCCAAGCCTGAACAATAGAAGACACTCATCCTCCTAGCCTTTGTCCCATTTTTGAGAATGAATTCTCAATCGGGGTCGGCTACCTTAATCCCAAGATGTGGCGTAGGCTCACGAGCAAAGAAAAGGAATCACTTCACATTTTTCGGTTTTTATGTCGTATCTTGAAATCTAAGTTTTTTTTCAAGTACCCAGTACTGAAAATATATTTTCAGGGTCTTCAGCTTTCAAATAAAGCACTGAACATGAAAATCGGTTCAGGATTTTTTAGTTTACAGACATTTTGCCGATATGTGGATATTTACGCCATGCAAGGGCCGCTAATTGAGCTCTCCTTAAAGGGTATAAAAAGGGTGTAAGGGAGGGGGAGGTTATCAGTCGCTTATCAGAAGTTGACCGGTACACGTTTTCACTTATTTCCCAGTGAAAAGTCCCTGAAGAAAATTCATACCACGGAGTTGAAGCCGCCCAAGTTGTGACTTTGCTGGAGCGTGGTGATAGTCAATGCTCCGTTGCCGCTCAGCTGAATTTGGGCAAGTCCATGGTTTCCAAAGTTTGTCGGTGGTTTCAAGAAACTGGAAGCCTCACTCCAAGACCAGGAGCCGGCTGCCAGAGGTGCCCATCGTTGAGAGACGATCGATTAATCGTCACGACCGCTCTCTGAAATTGCCACCTAACAGGAGTTGAAGTCCTGTAACAGCTTTGGTAAGTACGAGAAGTGGCTGTCAGCGAGTCTACAGTAAGATGAAGACTGAAGGATGCTAAACCGATTGCAAGAAGACCCACTACCAGGCCCAGACTGCTGGTAGGACACCGTGAAGCTCGACGGATTTTTGCTGACCGGTACAAGGACTGGACCATTTCATAATGGAAGTCCGTACTCTTCTCTGATGAGTGCAGGATATGTTTGAATAGCTGCGATTGAAAAGGAAGACCTTACCGAAGATCATGAGTGCAGTTTTCACAATGCTGTATCAGGGAACCTGTCGCCTACGGACCCTACGGTGGAGGATCAGTCATGTGGTGGGCGGGCATTTCTTACGACGGACGGACGGAGCTTGTTTTCGTGCCTGGTGGGGGTCGAGGCGATGGTTTGAGGAAGAAAAGATACATCTTGGAGATCCTGGAAGAGCATGTGGTACCGTACGCAAATTATTTTAACGAGGGGTTCCATCTGGAGCAAGACAATGCTCCTTGTCACACCGCGGGGGACACCCTGAGGTACCTTGACGAAGTTGGTGTTGAGACAATTACCTGGCTGCAAGCAGCCCGGACCTCAACCGGATCGAACACGCATGGGACTATCCGAGGAAGAATGTTCGGAAGCGTAACCCGGCTCCATCCAACATCGAAGACCAGAAAACGGTGTTACAGGAAGAGTGGGAGGCGATTCCGCAAAGTTATTTCAAAAAGTTGGTTAGGTCCATGAAAAATCGTCTAGCGTGTGTCAGAAGGGCAAAGGGTAGCAACACCATGTATTGATTTCGTAAAAAGAAAAATTTGATTAAGAAAAAAGTATTTTATAATTTTTTTTGTTAAACATTTTCCAGGCGTTTTTTGGCTATTCTAAGAAAACAGGACTTTTCTTCATTCACCAAGCCTGATATGAGTAAAACAAATAAAATTTCTTAAAGGTTACAATTTCAGCTTCCATCTGATATAATTTTCATCAACATTGCATGAAAATTGAAAAAGTTATTGGGTGGAAAAGTCGAACGTGCGAAGTGATTCCGTTTCTTTGCTCGTGAGTGTAGTTTTTACGCAAGCGACTGCCATCTGACCTTCCAACCCAGAGGGGAAACTAGGCCTTATTGGGCTTAGGTAGAAGACACTATAATCAATTTACAAAATGTAGGTACCTACAGTCGACAGTGTGATCATTAGTACAGGGGCGGGCGAAAACAATTTTCTCTTTTTATTTTTTTTATGGCAAAGAGAAATCTGTAATTTTTTTGATTATGAAAGAGGTAACCAAAGACAATTCAAGATGTATGTGGATTTTTATCCATTCTCCATTATGGGTCCATGGTTGTGTGTAAAAAATGGCGGATGCTGTTCGCGCGCCGCCGGTTTCCGGAGGGTGCGGAGCTGGGGTGAAATGAGACGGGGTTTATATTAGGGTAACATTCGAAGGGACGCCGTCGATAGCGCCGAATCTTATTGTGTTATATTTTCTTCTAGGATAGTATCCAACATTAAAAGCTCTTAATATGGTTTCATGTGTAACAAGTTGCATACGTTTTAATTTTGCCTGAATTAAAAAAGTAAACTGATGATGATGGTTAAGACTACTTAGGACTATCAGTGTAGGCACTAATATTCCTAAGTAGTTTCCTGCGGGGCTATAATGCTTGCGTTTATGATAAATAAACGACAAAGCATCTGTCACTCTTGTACTGACATACTTGTTAGGAAGTGATATTTGCTTTGTCATTCATTTACCGCGTGATAAGTGTCCCGAATAAATTTGCCAAGCTATAACCAATACATAGAATGCTACGTAAAACTAAAGATGTTGCAATGCTCAGCAATGAGAGAACGAGCAAGAAGGCTAATTGCATGTTACACAGTAGGTAATATACATGTATATTAGGTATAGTCCTCATTGCTCTCTATACCATCACAACCTGGGGCCCGTATCCATTAATCCGTTGATTAGCACTACGCTTTAATGATTGCTTTCATCTGCGTCGTTAATTATACCTACCACTCAGATAGTTACTACCGGGGTAATAGGTAGCCCGTAATGGATATGGTTCCTTACTGGTTTACGGCAATGCTACTGCACAAATGTCCGTAAACGGTAGCCAGTGTTATTTATAAGTATGTCGGACCGGACATGTCTGCCCCGCGGTGGATGTGACTAAAATAACTGCCATGTGGACAATACAGTAAAATTCGTTGTCGAGGCGCAGTACAATAAAATAAACATGGCGAAACGAGCTCGACATCTTTTGAACACCTGAGATTACAAGATGAAATAGGTTTGTAATTGAGTATAAAATAATAATAGCCTGACAAGTTGCGGTTAAATCCTGAGATAGTGGCTCGCCAAACAGGTTTCATATGGCAATAATGTACATAGATTGGTGATGCTTTGTCGGTTGGGGGCATCTTTCAGAGTCACGAACATCGCCGCAAAGTTGCCAGCTTGTCTGCTTTCTATCGGATCTATTGTGGAGTTGCACAATTTCATTCAGTCATCCACGTTTTTCACCTATCACCATCGGACGAGGCGAGGGGAGCGACTTCATCCTTATGTTTTAGATTAGTTGGGATTTGCTTCATCATTAAATTTCTAATGCGAACCGCTAAGGAATGAAACTCGCTCCCATCGTGTGTACCTACCTACTCGTATTTCCAGAAAATTATCATTTGGTTTCTTCAAGGCAAGAGTGAATAGATAGGCTTTTGCTGTACCAGCGAGCTACATCCTTGACCCTGAAGTCATTTACCATCGGGTGATACTGAATCGCGGGTCAGTTAATGAATAAAAAACTTAAAAAATATGGGTAAAAATATATTCTGGGGATATGCTACCATATACCTACTTACTTTAAAAAATGAGCAGGAGGATTCATAAGATTTCCGTTTCCCTATTGAATCTAGGTATACATAGCTAGTACCTACATCAAAACACCACCCAATTATCATTTATGTATTCGCATTCGCTAACTCAGTGTTTATTTATGAATTCAAATATCCCACATCCAATTCCTTATTCAAATAAGATGGTCCCATGCGCTTTAGGGTCCTGCGACCACACCCTCGCTTGACGCTAACACAGCTAGTGTAGCGTGACCTCTTGACCACTTATAACATTCTAGTAAATTGGGTCTTCTTATAACGGATTTATAAGTTCCCTTAATGCAAGCGATGCAGAAGAAATCACGTAACCAGGGGACTTCTCTGATTTATTTCGAGGTCCCCTTAGAACGTGCTTTATCGGCGTAATTTGACGAACGGATGGACGGTCATTTCCCCTCTGAATGCTATTAATATACAGTCGATTTAACCCCACCCTATGAGAAATGGGAAAATGTACTTACTGGTAGTGACCCTAAGATGTACCTACAACTTATGCTATACATATATGTAAAGGGAAATCAATATAACACCTATTCTTACATTACATTATGTTATGTCCTACACATGTTTGTTAAGAATTTTAATTATTAGATAGGTATTTCATCATTTCGCAGGAGGAAACACACGAGTACGAGTTACTGTGAGAAAGATTCTTCGCAACAAGGATAGTAAATTGATTTTATTGTTCTAACACTACTAAAAACTTTCTTAGTCTATTATGTATAAAACTTAGGTAGGTACCTATAATTGGCGACCTCATCAGATTGTCTAGATTTGATGAAATCCTAATTAAAACCTCAAGAATGAAGTAGGTAAGTACGAATACTTTACTTTGAACTATGCCCAAAACAAAAACACTGAAGCGCTACTTCAAAACGAAATCCCATTTAACCCCCCTAAGAACCCAAGATCCTTAATTAAACTAAGCTACCTCTAGAGCTCAGAACCTCTGTCTCCACCTGTCGGCATCCCTTCGTAAAGAGTTTTATAGTCCCATTACTTTGTCTCCGCCTCCAAAAAGCCATATATAGTTTAAACTGGTATGGAATTAAGTCGTTTTAGTGCTGTGGAAGAATCGTACTCGCCATCCCTTGCGGCTAGGCCAAGTTAATTTTGTATAACGACCAACGGCTTCAATTTATGTTCGAGTCTAAAGTGGACTTATCCGCTGGTTGTGGTGAGAGTGTAGTATGCTCTGTAATGCAGCCTAGCTGATAGCGAAATCGTTTTTGAAAAGGTGTTAAGAGAGCATTTCTGTCTCTGAGTCTTACCTATACAAATACAATACGTAGGTATAGGTTTTTTCTGCGTATAAATATCATTAAGGCACTATTATCTCGCGACTATAAGTTCTATTTTAATGTGACACAATTTTATTAGTATGGTCGTTATCGATAGTTATCGAAATACTTACCTATCTACTTATATAAGTACAATCCGCCTCGCCTCGTACGTAACAACGGTGACTGCCCACCTGCTTCCACTCATGGTATAACAAAATAAGGTATGGCACTCTGAAATCCGTTTCTGTGTTGCCAGTGGTGTATCATAATACTATCCGATTCCCTTGTTACCCGTATGAATCTCATAAAATCGTGAGTGTTTTAAATCAATTATTACGACAAAATTAGAATTTAGTAAAAGTAATTAACAACTGCAATGCATAAAAGCATTTTTTACGACTGGCGGCGAACATTTAGTCCTTATAACTATTTTGTTATCATAAAGCGGCAACTAAGGTACTTGCGCCAAAGATGGCCCTGTTCCTAAGATAGCCAACATTCAAAATGTTATAGTTCTTTATAATTATAACCGTTCGAACGAATTCAAATTTCGGGCCCGTCTTCGGTTAGTACAGTCGCCATCAGATATATCGCAGCATATAGGGCGTTCATAAATATGTGAACATGTACTGTAACGCCCAGTCAATAAGAGTCGTGTTCAGATATTTATGAATACCTTACATGCTACGATATATCTGATGGCGACTGTACCATAGACTTTAATAATCAGTGATGTAGAAAGTTTCACTAGCCGGAGTTTATTATACCATGTGCTTCCACCCGGGCGTCCCTTCACAACATCATCAGTTTATCACATCATCAACTCGCTAAAACTTATCTATGATACCTACTATTGTCAAGATTTAATTTAAATTAAATTAACAGAAGAACAAGAGTTGTACCTAAGTATCCCACCAAAAACATTTCATGTAAAATTGACGGCCAAGACTCACATTCTCAAAACGCTTTCGCTGTAAAAAAGTTATCAGATCCCAGGAAAAGCCAAACCCCTAAGCCCCGACTTTACTAACCCCACCACCTTGGTTTAAAAAGTATGGCATCAACTGGCTTCAAGCCCCTAAACCCGGAGTTTACTAACCCTACACCTTTGTTTCAAAAGTATGGCTTGGCCGTTTCATAGAGTACCGTAAATAAGTCCAACGGACCGTCTGGCCCATATGGTATCAAGAAACTAAGTTTATGTCTTTGATAATATATACTTATAAACTTAATTCCTTACGATATAGGCCGGACAGTCCGCTAGACTTATTTACGGTAGTCTATGAAACGGCCAAGCCATACTTTTGAAACAAAGGTGTAGGGTTAGTAAACTCCGGGTTTAGGGGCTTGAAGCCAGTTGATGCCATACTTTTTAAACCAAGGTGGTGGGGTTAGTAAAGTCGGGGCTTAGGGGTTTGGCTTTTCCTGGGATCTGATAACTTTTTTACAGCGAAAGCGTTTTGAGAATGTGAGTCTTGGCCGTCAATTTTACATGAAATGTTTTTGGTGGGATCTCATTTCTTTTTGTAAGGTGCTTTAGTTTTTTTAATTTTTTTGGGCTGTAGGGTTTCTTGAGCGTCAACTGAAGTAGACAATTGTGTATTTAAGAAATACTTAAGTTTAGCCCCATATATATATACACTTTTATCCCCTATTATGGGAAACCCATACAAACTTCCATCCCCTTATTTAAAGGGTGGGGGGTGATTTTTTAAAAGTCCTACAATATGTATTTGATTTATAACAATGAGTCCCTATAGGTTTCAATTTTCAGACCTCTAGTATCAAAATTTGCGGAAGTTTCATACAAACTTCCATCCCCTAGTTTAAGGGGTTGGGGGATAAAAGTTCCAAGTTTTAGAATTATTTTGTTGTTTGTGTACTAATACTAGCTTACATACCAAATTTCAGCTTTCTAGGTCATCGGGAAGTACCCCAGAGGTTTTGATACGTCAGTGAGTGAGTGGCAAAATCGGCGTATTTTAGGTACCTATAAAACCTAAAGTATAAAAGCTAGATCAATTAAATTTTGTACATTTTATATGTTTGCTAACTGCATCTTAACCTGAGAATTTGGGCGCTCTAGTGTTAACTGGGACGAAACTATGAGGGTTTGAATATGAGACGAAACGGTTCGAGAAAAGGTAGGTAGTGCCCCCTTCTTTTTTGTTCGTCTTGGCGGGGGCACTACCGTGCCCCCAGATATTTAAAATACGAAGTCGAAGTGTAGATATGGAAGTAGTAATAATTGTGTATAAGAAATACTTACGTTTAGCCCGATATATACTACTTTTATCGCCCAATATGGAAAACCCATAAAAACTTTCATCCCCTTATTTAAAGGGTGGGGGGTGATTTTTTTAAAATCCTAGAATATGTATTTTATTATTTATAAATAATAAAGGAGTCCCTATATCAATTTTCAGACCTCTAGTATCAAACTTTGCAGAAGTCTCATACAAACTTCCATCCCCTAGTTTAAGGGGTTGGGGGGTAAAAGTTCCAAGTTTCAGAATTATTCTATTGTTTGTGTACTAAACCTAGCTTACATACCAAATTTCAGCTTTCTAGGTCATCGGGAAGTACCCCAGAGGTTTTGATACATAAGTGAGTGAGTGGCAAAATCGGCGTATTTTAGGTACCAATAAAACCTAAAGTATAAAAGCTAGATCAATGAAATTTAGTACATTTCATATGTTCCCTAACTGCATCTTAATCTGTGAATTTGGGCGCTCTGGACGGGACTGGGACGAAACTATGAGGGTTTGAAAATGAGACGAAACGGTTCGAGAAAAGGTAGGTAGTGCCCCGCCTCTTTTTTTTTCGTCTTGGCGGGGGCACTACCGTGCCCCCAGATTTTACTAGAGGAGTCATACCTAATGAAGTATTTTTCATGTAATTATGTAATGATTACCAAAGTCAAAGTCAAAGTCAAAATATTCTTTATTCAAGTAGGCCTCATAGGCCTAGCTACAAGCACTTTCGAATCGTCAGTTACAGAGAGCAGAGTAATATATTGATAAACTTATAACTAAAAATAAAAATAAAAACATAAAAGCAACATTATAGAAATAAAAGAAAAATCCTAAAAAGGATCGTGAACACATAAAAAAAATTATATAAAAAAAAAACTAGAGGCTAGAATATTTCTAGAATAAAATTCTAAATGTCAAAAATAAAAATAGTTAAAATTAAAATATAAATACCTATAAATATGGAAAAAACTGAAGTCAGCAACGATATCAGTAGAGGGAACGAAAAAAACTTATCTACAGAGTCCTAACATAATGCCAAATGTTGCCATAATGTAAAATAAGTTTTTGTCAAAAAAAAACATTTTTGTGACAAGCTTTTATAGCTGGCTGTACTTTTCCTTGAACATCCATCAATTGCTTACTGATACGATTCTAAAAGGCCCAAACTCGGTAGATTTGCACTATTACAGGCTTCCGTTCCTAGGGCTACCTTCCGGCTCCATCATCAGACCCTGGAAACTAACTGAAGACAAAGTACTCATCAAGACGAATCAGACGAGCCCAAACTCGATGGGGTTATGTGGTTTTCTTACGGAGTTCCTATGGCCACCTTCCAGCTCCATCAGATCAGCTCCACGTCATCATAAATAAATAAATAAATATCGGTCAAACTTAGACAAATCGATCTAGTCCCACAGTAAGCTCTAGTAGGCTTATATCATAATATTGCACTGTCACGCGATTTGCAAAATTTCAGCTCAATCGGAAACCGGAAAGTGGGTCAAATTTAACTTGCAAAATTCCATAACAGACAACGGGACAGATAAAAGTAAAAATAAAAGCTTGTAATGATCATCATGTACAGGTGTAATCAGCCGTGAATAGCTAACAAACAACGTATCGAGAAATTGAGTTCAAAAGTCATAGAACATTAGATTAGTAAGCACAAATAGATGGCGCCACTATGCAGGAGGTCGCGCTTAATTTGTGGAGTAAAGGTACTGCCGAGTAGTAACGCCATCTGGTTATTTTGTTACATATCTATTAGTGTTCAGAGAATCGCAAGGTTGCAACCCCAAGTTACATCAGCTTATGTCAGTGCTAAACCATATCATGGCCAATTTTAACTTAAACGCTCATCTAAAGTTTTCATTTATTCTCTAAAAAGAATTAAACATACTGAATAATAATAATAATAATAATAATAATAAGCCCGCAGGGCAGCTTGTGGCGAGCTGTTGGGGAGTGACGACCCCACGGACCCGAGATCTCCAGAGAGTCGGTCAGGGTCCTCGTCTCCGGTGTGCCTTCATCGGCCGGAGTGGAAACCCAAGAGGACCCGTAGGACTCTCAGCTCTGGCTTGCCTTCATTGGCCGTCCAGAGAGGAGCGTTAGAGCTATATGCTCCAGTGGTGGAAGTGTTAAAGGGCATCACGCCGCGAGTAACTTCGGAGAAAGCGCAGCACACCTCTCGACACCCCTGAGCCCTCACGCTCGTGTTGCTTCCGGCCGTCTGCACGATGGCATTACGGGGCCCACCTAGTGAGGGGCGAGTCACCACCCGCCAGAGGTAACAGTCACATTGATGGTTACGGCGGGTGACATTTTTCTTTTGCAATAGCCCAAATAAATAGTCCATCCAAACTCCATTTTAATAGCCCGGTTTTTTCTTTTTCATACCAATGCAATAGTACAATCACCTGCTGGGACCTGTTCATGGATGTATCATCTTATTGATATGATCAGGAACGGGTCCCAGCAGGGCTACAACCACAGCAAATTTCTCCAAGGGGCCTCTACGTGTTGGATCCATATCCCCACGCAAGCCTTCCAAAAGACCGGGACGTATGAGCCCGAGACTCTATAACGAGAGACAAATAATAATAATAAAATAAGTCTTTGGTAATCACATCAAACGTCAAACATTGTTTAAAATTATTAAACCATACGACGCGCATTCATTTTTAATTGCTTGCTTATCTCTACAACGAAAACCTAATATTGCATACTATCATAAACATAATTCCATTCAGAACTAATGTTTGACTTAAAACCTTACGTGACCATACGTAAAAAGCTTAGTTTTTCGGCTATTGAACGCAGTGCCATCTGCATAAAAACTACAACAACACGATGGAACTTGTAAGCTCTCGAAGCGCTGAGCTTTTGTAAGCACGCACCATAGTGACATCTACCGACGAAGCACCGAATTTCTGTGCCCCACAGTTTACTAATGTCCTTACACTTGAGTGAGAGTAAAGCGCGTCACAGACGGTGAAGATGCTATATATCCATCTATACTACATATTACTAGCTGCGCCCCGCGGTGTTCGCGCAGCTCTTTTAAAGTAGGTAACCTATGTATGTACCTAACTATTAATCCAGGGTGTTCCCTGCGGCTGCCTGTGCCCTCACACCATACCAAATTTAATTACTATTGGTCCAGCCGTTTGAACGTGAAGAAGTAACATGGTACCTACATCCAAACAGACTTATACAAACATTTGCCTTCATAATATTAGGTACTTACCCAAGCAGCACACCAGGCTTTAAGATGTATAAGGGCTGTAAATGCGCTTACGCGACTTCTGTGCCACTTGAATAGTGTGATAAAATTCTAAAATAGTATAAGAGAGGGGGAAATCTTAACAGCGCGATGTAGCAGCGTGGCACAAGCCGTACAGCGCCATCTGCTGGTAAAATTTCGTTGTCCTCTCATCACCCCGAATCGAATCGAATCGGCTGAACGGATTTTATTAAATTTTGGCACAGGGGTACCTGGACATCCAGAGTTCCAGAGATTGTTAATACTTATCTTAAGATATCAAGCGATAAGGAAAAGATACCGAGCGATAAAAAAATATGACTCTGAACAGGCAAAGGTCCTACTCGGACGCGTTGATAAGTTTTTGGTATATAGATGAAAACAAATTTTGTTCTTTAAATAGGTAACCCGTACAATGGGAACTTTTACTAAAAGACTGTCATATATAGTAATATATGGTAAGATACCTTCTATTAAATCATTATTATCAGCATATTACCTCTGTGCCACATACAAGTAAGTAGGTTACATATAGGTGCACTATTATTTTTTTGCCGATGAATTGCATAAAGAAACATCTGTAGGTACCCTGATGTGCACAAAAATATCAAGAACAAGAACAATCCGTAAATCACCGACTCCTTTGTTCAGAATCATCCATTGTTCGAATTTTATTAGATCCATAATTCCTTCAATGCAACAAGATTATGTGCTCTTTTGATTCTTTTGTATGCAAATGGCCGTATTCATGACAGGAATTTGACCAAACGCGTGCGTAAAGGGTTCGACAAAAGGGTTTGTTCCGATTACGGCTGATACGAAGCAGGGCAGGATTTGGCGTCTAAAATTTAAAGTTGGATGCAGTTAAATGATATGTATAGGGAACTTAAGGAAAGTAAGTAGGTAAGTGCCTATGTTTTATTCTGCGCTAGGTAGGATTTATTTCCAGAAGCTCCTACCTACATGAATATAATAGGTATACCTACTTTTCTCAAACATGCAATGAAATATCGTCATAACGTGCGTTAAAACAGGCTTCGAACTGTCAAGTTTCGGGCGGAACAATTCGAGAGAACTGTAAAGAAATGGAATTTCATACAAAATTGAAGGCCATGGCCGGGAAGTAATTTTTTTTTTAATTTTAATATAAACATGGCGTTGTGTTCATGAACAGGCTAAACAGCTGAAATTTATTTTTTAATTTTTCTTCTAGTGGTTGAATGGGTATTGGCCCAACAACATCTGCGTTAAGGCCTATTACACACAAACTGATATTAAGAATACAAATCTGTATGATTCAATCTTTTGATGAATAAATTTAAAATACTGTCTATGTGTAAGTCACCAGGGACCATAGACAATACTAAAAATCATCTGCCTTTATTTTATTTATTACCTATAGAAATTAAGATTCTTATTATCAGGTTGTGTATAATGGCCCTAATATTAGAACACTACACACGTGTACGACTTCCGAAGGAAAAAAAATGGAGAGATTGGAGGGAAAATTAAACATAACTTTTTTTTTAAACATAGCGTCTGTGGTCTGAACAGCTGAATTATGTTTTTTTAAGTGTTTTTTTTTTATTTCATTGCATATGTTTGAGAAAAGCACTATACATGCGTTAGCCGTGAAATGGGATTGCCGGCAAGCCCTTATTTCCCGGCGTCTGCAGTAATGTAAGTACATACTATTAGTTTGCCTGATAATTTCTTATATCAGACAAATTAATCATTTAAATGAATTAGGTCATTAGTTATAAATTTATGAAACATGTAATGTCAATTTTTTTTTAATGTGGCTGTTATAAAATAACAGCGCCCTCTCTCACTTGCTCGTTCACTACTGTAAAGTGGTGCGGTAAGTTTAATATAATAACGTATTCTCATAGAGGTCGCTACGGTGTAAAGCCTTTCAAATAAACAATGCAAAGATAAACACACAAAGCATAAGGAAAAAAACGATCGGTGACCAATATAAGTACCTACACATATCAAAATCGGCAAAAAATATTAGAGAAAGATCATAATTACGTTTTTTTTTTACAGAAAACTTTAATGTTTAGGGTGCTGAATTTTTGCGTATACCTACCTTACTGGTTAATAATAGAAAAACTAAATGAAAAAAAAAAACAGCACACCTACTCACTAAATTTCTTGAGAATCAGAAAAATGCGACCTCTAAGCGAGAGCATCCGGAAATCATCTTGGAAATCCAGTCCGGACATATGAAATATTTTTAGTAAGTAAGTAGCTTGAATCCGTCCCTGTTGCCTGATTTTTTTGTCACGTCATCGGCCAAACAAACTAGGTTGTGACGTTATTTTATGAGCTGTTTTATAATATAAGGTGGTAAACTGGTGGTGGTGTTTTTAGCTTTCATGGTCAACCAAAGAGTGTAAACAAACTTATTTTCGGCAGTATCAATTTAACCGTCGACGTAAACTCGCTGAAACTGTGATATCTTGATAAACTGTGAATTTTGTTTTGCTAAATACTTCAAGTAGGTACTTATTAAGTTTGTGAAATATGTGCATTAATACCTGAGGATGTACTTTGTTATTGTTTAAATTTTACAATGGATTACTTAAATAGGTAAGTAGGTACAAGTACTTACGACTTACGTCCAAGATTATCCAAATTAAAGCACCTATAGGTATCTAGGTACCTATTAAGGTAAGTTTCATAGCCGTATTGAGAAAAACGTAGGTTAACCTACCTAGGTAGGTAGGTACTTAACCTAGGTAGGTAGGTGGGTAGGTAGGTAGATTACCCTCCTGAAATCTATGTAATTTATGTGGTGTTGATGTAATCTAAGGAATACCTAATTTACTTGCAAGTTCGAGCTCGTGACACGTTCTTACCTGCCTCACCTGCCTGAACTAGCCACACATAGGTAAGTAGGTAGACGATCTTGGGAAATACTTACATTTAGAACGAAATTATTCTAAATCAATTTAGCACAGTAATATTCACCAATAACCATGAGGAACGCGAATGAAGTGCATCTGATGCACCGCGGCCATGTTGAAAGCTCGGCGCATGCGCACATCGCGGGAGAAAGCGCGGTAAACGGACCAATCACAGCTCAGGGTAGCGGCCGCCATCGCTGTAAGGGTGGAGTGGAAGAGCACATGAGCCGGGATCGATGAGATTCGCAACATATACGGGCCGCTTTCTACCAATGACATGCGCTGTGGAGATCGAACCGGGTTTAGTTGGGGCATCCCATCCATAGTGCGTCGTGCAACCAATATTGGTGGAATGAATTCGAAGGCATTTTAAAATGTATCTGCAACTTTAGAGTTGGTTATAATTGGAATACTTAATATATATTTTATGCAATAGTTATATAAGAGGGGTCAAAAAACGCGAGTGCCATGGGTTACGAGGTAGTAAATAAAGATGTCACCAGCATTATAGACTCGTTATAAAACGTTGCATACAATAAGTACTATATCTACGACTCGTAGTAAAAAAATACTATTATTAAATGGGTACCTAATACAGCTAATATAATAAAAAAAAGATAAACAAATGAAAAAAAACTGATACAAAAATATTACCCTTGAAATTAAAATTATCGATTAAAAAAAAATTAATGAATACGTACATACCTAAAGAAAAAGAAATAAATAGTAAAAATTAAACAATTGATAAAAAATTAGACATTACATGTTTCATAAATTTAGTAAAAAATAAGTAGGTACCTAGGAACTACAAAAAAATGAAAATAAAATAGAAAAAAATTAAGTTTACATTTAAGAAATAAAATAGAAGTACAAAAAAATAATAAGAAATAAAAAATCTCCACATCCCACACTACGCGCAAGTATCAAAAGCATTGAAAATGTAATTTACAAATAAACCACAATGATAAAATTTATCAATTAGTTTTCTGACCTCACCTGCTAGGTACCTACCACCTAAATTTTTTGTCGGGCCGCCTCCTAAGATGGCTCAGTCTTGATGCTTAATTCAATCCTGAGATTTTATTTTTTCCGTATTCTTGAATAGCAAGCTCAAAAAAATATATATTAGGAAATTCTCGATCCAAGTCAGCGAAAATATTTGACAAATTTTATAAAATCTCAAATGTTACCGATCGATTTTAGAAATTCAAATTGCACTTTAAACTTAAAGCCCTCTAACAGTCGCACATATATCTACGAAACTACAGGCAAAATGTCAGAATTTCAAAAATCGGGGCGCTAAGTTTAAACATTTATCATTTGGCATTTAACTGAAATCATTTATTATTACTTGCAAAAATAATAACAAAATAAAACGAAAAGGAAAAATATAAATAAAAATTTGAATCAATCTAAAAAAACATTAAGAAATAAAAACAAAAAAAAGTTAGGTACCTACCTATGTTATAATGTCGCTAAAAAGCACCCAGTGCTTTTTTGGGCAGTAGACTATAATATAGACTTTTACAAGGCTCACGAAATATATGTCTTTACCTATATGTAGGTAGGTATAGCCTAGCAAGCGTCGGTCCGGCCCAGGGATCGTGGCGCAACAAACCGCTTTCATAGGGCAATAATGTGCATACGACATATATTTGCATATTAAACGTCAGTCAAGGATTTGTCATTAACGCATTCACTACCACGTAGCGCTACGGGCTACGCTCGTAGCCGATAACATGGGAAAAACCGTATGTAGCGAAAACATACTACGAGCAGAGCGCCCGGCTACCGGGTTGCTGGTGTCGAAAGTGTTAACTAAATTCAAAACATTGTTTACCGGAATGCTGCTCAATCCTTCGTTCTTCTTGCGAAATAAATACTGAATCCTATTGAAAAACTTCACTTTTATCATCACTGTTGATTTTTTTTTGGCTTTATTATATGCAAAAATTACTTGAAATTTGCGGTATATTTAGTCCTGTTTCCTGTTTGTTTCCATCAGTGACATTCAGTGGGTTGTAAAACCCCCTGTAGGGCTATAGGTACCTACCTATGTATAAGAGCTAGTTATCTGTATAACTGATAGAAAAAAAACTAGAGTGGATACAATAATTTATGCTATTAAATATGAAAGTTCGAAAGCAGAATGTTTTACTTTGGAACATCATTTGGAATAGTTAGGAGTCAAATACCTATACCTACCAAAAATTCTGACCCCTCGGAGGTAAGCCCCAGGGGGAGAGCACAAAAGACGTCTCATTAATTGATATTCCAATCTGTGAAGGCTGATAAAATGTTCTAGTGTTCAAAGTATACTTATTTAGATTACTCGTTTTAAAAGTATATCCTAGTAATAAGGCAGTCTGGGAGTTTTCTTTCCGCGGTTCTTTCTCCTCAGTTATAGCCTTATAGTGAACCGTTGGTAGATATTTATAACTGAAATAAAATTATTAATGCCCATATACCTCAAATGTTAGCGCCCTTTTAGCACATGTGTAGGTAACTATCTTTCTTTACACAGTAGGTCTGGCATGTATGTAACACCTTTAGTTACAATTCATATTTATAAAATGGGTAGTTTGCACAAATTTAACTTTGACAGAGAATAATTAAATGTTTTTATTAATCAACCTTTGACAATGGTAAAATAAATGTGTGACAGTCGTGAAAACAGAAAAAAATATTACAGATAGGTAGGTACACATGTTAAACATACAACACCACTCTTTTTCGTAGGGGCTTCATACCTAAACGGATTGTTGTGAAACTCTTTTACCAATGAACGGACGGAGATTTTTCAGCAATATTTTGGCAACATCAATATCATAACCTACATAATAATTCGGTTGGATTAGGGTATAGGAAAAGGGGTAGTTATCTAGTAGGAGGAACTTAGTGCCACAGCTCATGCACTTAAAAAAAATAAGACTAAATTGATGCAAATTATATTTACGGGGTGAAGCTAAATAAAACCAAGAAGAATCGCATCTTAGAGTCTCCGTAAGGTATGAAGACAAGCAAACCAAGGAAAACATCGAATACAATGATATGATACGTATACTTACATACTATAAGATCTATTACATATAATAAATAAGAGCAAATGTCACTCCTTGGTCGTAACTTCATAGCTGAAGATCGTGTCTCTGGAAGCTTTTCGTGGTGTTATGTACCTGCTAGCTGTTTCCACTTTGTTCGGCTTTCGGCTTCTTTCAGGGCAGAAGAATCTGGAAAACCAGTGATTTCGGTCACCTGATGGTCACACCACCGACTCGGCCTCTACCCTTCCACTTTGCCCATCACTCCATAGGATGATGATAACTATTAGCTAGTATAAATTATTTGACCTTCCCCAAAAGTTGAGTCAATCTAAAATGATTTAATCTGTTTTATTTACATTATAAATTACTAGAGACCTGTTGCGGCGTCGAACCGCCGCTAGAATATGGAAATCGGGTAGTGTTACAGAAAATAACTACTTTATCGATAAGAAGCTTTTGGGGAACGAAGAATAAATACTGTAAAAAAAACACATGAAAATGATGTTTTAAAAACGTTAAAACATGCCAGGCTATAGAGCCAGGCCTGATAGCCAACTGTTAGCTTCATTGTGACAACTTTTTCAACTTTTTTGTAAAAATAACTTATGCATTAATGACTTGTGATCTGCTGATCTGTTTCACAAATAAAATGCATATTATTCGATTCATGGAAAAATATAATTCATGACAATAGTCCCATATCTTAAAAAAATTATTGACATATTTTCATAGGACCGAACATAAGATTGGTAGAATTTTAATTTGTTGTTCATTCTTCAGGAGTGCGTAACTGTTTATGTATTCATTTATAATCGTAAATACTTCAAAATATTGATAGTAATTAATGCTACATAAACTCAATTCTATGAAATAGAGAGTAAAAAACTTTTATTGATACACGAAAAACCACTATTATCAATGCTTGTTCTTTTTAATGAAATTCAATAGATCATGCAAATGTTCTTGTCAAAATGTCATCATCATCAATCATTTATTCAATAACAATTACACATTGTGTTTGAAATTCTTACGCTAGTTATACTTAGTTAATCAAACCCTTCTTACTAATCTAAATAAATTACTGACCAACAATACTCCACCATAAAAAAAAAGAATGTGTCAAATATGTGTAATAAAAAAATCCAATATATAAAACAGCTAAAAATGTTTGAAAAAAGAATATAAGATATATATTTTTTTTCAATAAATTTAGAGCTGAAGGCTTAATACCCGAATTCGAAATTCAAACTTTCGTGTCTTTCCTCTCATTGAAATAGTGTCTGACAAAATAGTGAGGGAGATGCTATCTATGATACTCTGAAGTCTATAATATAAACCTAATTTTAGGGTTCCTTACCATAGTCGGTAAAAACGGAAGCCTTATAAAATCAATTTGTTTTGTTGACAGCAGAATTTGACAAATTTTATTTTGAATGAGAATAATAATGATCAGCCAGACGTCATTAATTCAAATATGATCTATTCTTGAGCGCGTTTTTTTTTTAATTTGCATCATATGTAGGTTATTTCTACCATCAAGTTTCGCATGTTAGGGTAACATGTTAATTATTCCACATTGCCAACTCGTCCACAATGTCAGCTCGTCTATATTCCCATCTGGGTCACACACCCAACACGTCCACATTGCCAACTCGTTCATACACCCAACTCATCTGCATTGCCAACTCGTCTATATTACCAATTCGTCTCCATTGGCAACTCGTCCATATTCCCAATTCGTCCACAATGCCAACTCGTCCATATTCTCAACTCGTCCACAATTCCAACGCGTCCATATTGCTTGCTCGTCCACAAATACAACTTGTCCACATTCCCAACTCGTACACAATGCCAAATCGTCCACATTGCCCACTCGTCCATACACCAAACTCATCTACATTGCCAAGTCGTTCATATTACCAACTCGTCTTTATTGCCAACTCATCCATATTCCCAACTCGTCCACAATGCCAACTCATCCATATTGCTAACTCGTCCACATTTCCAAGTTGTCCATACACCCAACTCGTCTACAATACCAACTCGTCCTTATTATTAACTCGTCTTTATTGCCAATCTCGTCCATATTATCAACTCGTCCGTATTATCAACTCGTCTTCATTGCCAACTCGTTTAAATTCCCAACTCATCCACAATGCCAACGCGTCCATATTACTTGCTCGTCCACAATGCCAACTCGTCCACAAATACAACTCGTCCATATTCCCACGTGGTCCATAATGCCAAGTTGTCCACATTACCAACTCGTCCATACACCAAACTCATCTACATTGCCAACTCATCTTCATTTCCAACTCATCAACAATGCCAACTCGTCCATATTGCTAACTCGTCCACAAATACAACACGTCCAAAGTTGTCAGAATATGGTTACTGTCATTCATTGTCAACAAACCGTAAAATTATTTTTGCATATTCGTATTTCGTACATGTTTTAAGTGTTGCGGATATTATGTTGCCGACTCAAAAATAATATTTCATCATGCTGAACAACTTACTACATGTTTGTGAGCAAATCATGCTTATCATTATTTGGTCATCTTATGTCAAAATAGGGATCACAGGTCACGTGGTCAAAGTCACGTGGTTAGCGCACAGTAGTTTTCTCAAATCCATTTTTCAGTACCTTTTCAGGAAAAAATTAAAATTCCAAGAGTTTTATGCACCTTTCCAGCATGAGACGAATCTAGTGACATATCATTTATCAAAATCGGACCATAACTGTAGATCTGATGGGATGTACAAAAATCGGCCTCGCGTAATATATATATAGATAGATAGATAATGTAAATAAAACAGACAGAAAATTATAATACAGGCACATATCAAAAAGGTTTTAAGTTCAAGTAATACTTACCTGCATAATTTCTAATTTCATGAGATAATTAAGTTATCGACAAAAACGAAAAAGGCGTCTACTTACCTTACATAAAGAGCTCAGCAGATCCTTAATAATTATGTATCTACATAACTAGGTAGGTACTACAGCATGTTACTTTCTAAATAGCTTGAAAGATATAAAACTGAAATTGCTTCCTACTCCTATGTCGTGGACGGTAGCGAGAACACGTACGCAATAAAAATAAAAAAGCTATTCGAACGACCGTCATAAAAAGCGAGTCCCGTTCATTTAGTTTTATAAGACATTTCGCTGATGTCTGCGGTTCTTGTACTGCCGCCTAACAAGTAATATAACACATACATACCTACAAATAGGTAAAGGGTGAGGGCAGTCCCTCACAACAGTCACAACAGTCTTGTTGGAACGTATAATTTCAATTAAATTATATTGTTATTCCTTTTTAAGCAGCAGACATCTATTTTCTAATTAATAATATCATTGAAATTACCAACAAAGACTATAAACATACCCACACCTAAATGGTTGGAAGAAAAAGTACCAACAGTAACAGTCGAATATGTTCTCGATGTTGAGGTGAAAAGTTATGTGTGCTACACGAGAGCAAAGTTTTTTGCACCTCGCGCTGTTGAGTCCCTCGCTACACTCAGGATTTTAATTTAGTCGTAATCCTTCGCTTGCTCGGGACTCGTTGCACAAATAACTATAATACCTACATTTCTTACAATTAATTACATTAAACAAAGTCTAATAAAGTTGAGGGATTTCCTTATAAGGGTGATTATCTCAGCGAAAAAAAATTGCGGCGGAATTGATAACTATAGTGTGAAACAATTGTTTTAAAAGTTTTAATTTTTTTCTGAAAAGAAGACACAAATTATTATCTTAAGCCAAATCGCAAAGTATTGTAAAAGTCATTTATGTTTAATAATTATTTTTATTGCGGTAAAATGATAATTTTGGTGGAGCGTCCAGTATTCGTTGTTCCTCGTAAATGTCTTTGATAGAACCATATCATCAATGTTTTAAACTAAAATTGCATTTATTTATAATCTTTATTAGTTTAAGTATCTTATAAGGATATATAAATAAAGATTAATATATAAATTGATACTCAAAATTGAACACTAAAAGTTGTCCGGGTGAAATTGACAATTTTGGTGGTAAATATTGAAAATGTGTTTATGGATGAACGAAACGCAACAAGACCAGCAAACGTGTGTTAACCTGTTCGTTTAGTTCCGCTCCGGCATGGAGCGATGACACACATGTCGTACGTTGCTGAATCTGTCCACTCAGCACGTAAGTATCTAATTTTGGTGGGGTGCAAATACGTTTTGACACAATTTTTGTGGTATATGTTTCTAGTGACTTAGCAATAATTGATAGTGTGTGAATTGTGTGTAAGACGTGTTAAAAGTTTCTTTTTTAAAATATAAAGTTAAATTGGAAGTAAATAATACGGATATATTTTTTTATATTTTTTTAATCACTTTTTCTAATTTTGGTGGATCAATTTTGGTGGTTTTGGTGGTAATTTCAAAGTCACCAAAATTGCTTGATGCCACCAGAATTGTTAATTCTGTAATCTGTATATAATTACAGATTTGTAATCGCATTTCCAACACTTTTGACTCGGTGAATTTATTTGAAGACATGAAAAACACAATACATCTAATATTACAAGCTGTCGGTGAGGGTAATCTTAGCTTAGATATGCTTATGCTGGTGGCGGATTATATAGCGCCTATCATTTCCTACATTACATTTTTTTTTTCCTCTGGCACGTTTCCTACAATTTGGAAATGCGCCCATGTGATTCCTCTCCCTAAAACCCCTAATCCGCCGTAGTTTTCACAGTATCTTCCCATGTCCATTCTTCCCGTCTTATCCAAAATCATTCAATCCTCTGTAAATCCACGTCCCTCATCACATCTAAATAGACTTAACTTGTTCAATTCTTTAGCACAACCACCGCTTTGGTTAAGATCACCGACAACATTCGTATAGAATATAGAAAAGTGACTACCTATATTGGTGCTCCTAGATTTTAGTAGTGTTTTTAACACTATTGATTTTGATATCCTTCTCAGTTTACTTAGTACTTTAAATATATCTCCAACTTCACTGTCCTGGTTTCGTGATTACCTCTTTGGGGGGCAACAGCGGGTTCGAGTTGATGACCGATTTTCTAGCTGGTGTGAACTGTCTGCTGGTGTCCCTCAAGGGGGCATACTCTCTCCATTACTCTTTTCTGTCTTCATTAATGGAATCACCAACCACAGTCACTCTCCTCGTTTCATGTCTGTGCAGACGATTTGCAGCTTTATGCGGTGGCTAGCATTGATGATTTTGGCTCCTTTGTTTCGGAAATCAAATTAGACCTGGAAACAATCCGTGCTTGGGCTTGATTCTTTGGTTCGATGAAGAATGCCAAGAAGTCGCAGGCTATTAATGTCGTTGGAAGCCCCTTATTTCCAAGCTTTCAGATCAATTAAACCAGTTATTTTATTTGATGGTACGCCTGTACTTTTCTCGTAGATCAATCTTTGTCATGAACACCTCATATTTCTGAGATCAGTAGGAAACTTTTCGCGTCCCTTCATTCATTGAGGTGTCTGCAGAATTTCCTTCCTCTTCATACGAAGACCATGCTTGTCCGCTCTCTTTTGCTTTGGTCTCCGCAAGTTGCTTGGTTTGTCTGCCATTTACTTGTGTTAAACACTCGTATACTCGAAGGTTAATTGGAAAAAATCCCTTAAAGGGATACGTTCGCTTTTGTCGTGCTTATTTTTTTGAAATGTATGTAGTTTTTAGGATGGCTAATCGCAAGAAAAATCAATCAAGAGAAGAAGTCCTCGAAAAGAAAAATATAATATATTGTCGTTACGAACGAGTTAGTGATTGTATTTTCATTGATATTTTGGTATAATTTAAATGATTGATTGATATGCAAGCAATTTCATTGACAAATATTAATTTTTAGCACAAGTAACTAATTTTGGTGTAGATGTACAATTTTGGTGGCAGGCAAATTACTAAAATCATAATATCTTTAAAACTATTATGTAAAGGGCCATTACTACACAATATTGGTTATGACTTTATTCGTATTATTGATATATAATTTTGACTCTAACATCAAAAATAAAAAATAAATTGGGCAAGTGCGAGCCCGACTCGCGCATGAAGGGTTCCGTACCTATACATATATATAATCTATAACAAGTTTGTTGTATGGGAGCCCCCCTTAAATATTAATTTTATTTTATTTTTAGTATTTGTTGTTATAGCGGCAATACAAATACATCATCTGTGAAAATTTCAACTGTCTAGCTATCACCGTTGTTGAGATACAGCCTGGTGACAGACGGACGGACGGACGGACGGACGGACGGACGGACGGACGGACGGACGGACGGACGGACAGCGAAGTCTCAGTAATAGGGTCCCGTTTTTACCCTTTGGGTACGGAACCCTAAAAACCACCAAAATTAGGTAAATTTCGAGCTTGTTGAAATTCACCCATAAATATATTTTTTTTATTAACATTTCCCTTAGCGTCCCGCTTTTATCCAAACTTCCTTCTTAAAATTTCATTATCTCTGACTACTTTGTAAGATCATAAAAGAGAGTGAACTCGGTCTGTCAGTCCAGTCCTACTGGGAATAGTCACGGACGTTACAGCGTATTAGCACTGTTAGCCACAGCGTAGTTAGTCGTAACGGGAATAACCTTCACTACAAAAGCTCGGAAGTCACCTTTACAGCTCAAACATGCAGCTTCGGGAAAATTAATTATACATGGTAGGCAAAATTGTTTTAATTAAGTAGGCGTCAATAGACAATTTGGCAATGGAAATGGCAATTTCCGGCATTCAGCGACTGTTCCAAAACTATTGAGGAACATATTTGTCTAACTAAACGCGATAATCGTCACGGCGCGTGCTAGCATCTCATATATATATATACAGTAAAAATGTAGAAGAGGCCCATTCATATTTCGCGTTTTCGCAGTTTTTGACAACACAGACTTATAAGAGAGGTACCTACACCTACCATTCGCATCCCTCCGTGTAATAATATCGCCCACGGCTTGCACTTAACATAACTTTACTTAACTTTACGACTGCTTTCCCATTTTCTCCCCCACAAATTACATAAACCTTTACATAGAACATAAAACCAGAGGGTCCTGGGATCGAGATGGGAAAATATGGACAGGATAAACTGATTAGTTCTGGTTTACGTGATGCCTCGTAAAAAGAACATAAAGCACTAATTTGAGATTTACTGTTGGTCGTAAATCAGGTTTGTTTGGCCGTGTTGCGACAATGCTTATGACGCTAGACGAATCTATAAATCAAATTCGAAGATCTATTGAATCAAAGATACATTAGGTTTAACGAATACTTAGTATACAAATGTGACATACACGTCACAGTCGTAGTGTTACGTTTTTTGCAGTATTTTTTTTTTTCCTATTCAAACTTTCATTAGACTTATTTTGATTATGTGTGTACAGTCCCTGAAGATAAGCTCCATCCGTGTGTCGGCCGGCCATCTTTGTCACATCATAATTTCCTTGCCCTTGTCCCATTTATTTCAGGTCGGCGAGCATGGTTTTCTTTCGCCATTCTCCCCCTATTACCCATAATTTCATCATTTCATGAATAATTAGCGGCCAAGACTCACAAGGTATTTTTTGTTTAGAGGTAGGATTCGATTGGTGGTCGGAATTTTTGACATTTGATTTTCGTATTCGAAAAATACAGAGTATACCTACTAGTCGCGGCACTTAGTTATTAAAATTAACCTGTGCTGTTTTGTGTTTATCCAATAGTGGAGGAAATCCTTACACTGATATATGGTATTGGATAGGTCATATTCTCAGACAGCCCGATGCCCACCTATGCAAGAAAGCCGGTAAACTGTCTGGCAAAAGAAAAAGAGGCCGCCCTAGAACAACATGGCGTTGCTGGAGCAGGAGATATCTTAGCGACATTTTAGCGATGACGTGGGAGGATGTAGAACAGACTGCCTATGACCAGA
The DNA here is from genome assembly GCA_932273695.1 of Apotomis betuletana. Lineage (NCBI taxonomy): Eukaryota > Metazoa > Arthropoda > Insecta > Lepidoptera > Tortricidae > Apotomis > Apotomis betuletana. Next base: position 27,207,632 of record OW026300.1, on the reverse strand, counting down.
GCCAGAGACTAAGATTAAGTTTGAAATTTATCCTCAGAATACGAGCTATAGGAGAATTAGCTGCATTTAGCCAAGCTCCCTATCTGAATATATATTTTTTAAATTCACAAACTTAGCGGCGATTGACCTCAGTATCACCTGATGATAAGTGACTACGGAGGATCTACTCACTCTTGCCTTGAAGAGACCCAAATTAAAATTTTCTGAAAATACACACGATGGGAGCGAGTTACATTCCTCAGCGGATATTTATCGGGTTCGGCGGAAAAGGTTCGTTTGGACTTGGAACCGTACGCGGGGAGAAATAGTACATTACGGCAGAGACCAGTAAGTAAGCCATACTGGCCGAGTAGGAATTAGACGGACCGAGCCGTAGGCGAGGTCCGGATATAATACGAGGCCAGGATGGCTCTTACAGTCGAAGCAAGTATAGTGCTTTTCTCAAAAATTAAACAAGAGAATTAGATTAAAATTATATTTTATAGGTGACATTCATATTCGGCCATTTTCCAATGAATATTTTTGTTATTACACATTGTGATATTCGCCGTCGCAGGCACCATTAACTCCCACGATAACAACCTATAACAAAAATAATTATGAGTTTATACTTGGATAAAAGATATAAGTAGTTATATCGTTATCAAATAGTGGCAGCATTTATTTACCTTCATCGCCAAACTGTTGAGCTTGATTTAAGAACTTTTCTATATTTTGCTGCTGAATATTTGTGATTTATTTCCTTTGTAGCCATCCGATTGTCTCAGAAAGATTGTTCAAAATATTCAGACCTTATCACACATTATCTGACCAACTATTAACTTGATTTTCTTCCTTCCATTTAATGAATCTCTTGTATTTTTTTATATCTCCTTGGATTTAGTCGGAAGTAAATTATTTTAGCTAACTCTGCCTCCGCTTTTAAGTATGGAGGAGTGCCGTCTATTCGGAATCAGACTCGTCTGAACTCATTTTTGCTGAATTATTGTAATAGATCACACAAACAAATTAGAAATTTTTGTCTTTTAATTTAAATCCCGCCTTAATTTCTTTTTTTATAAATACTGCGTTTAATTATTTGCACTGTCTTACAAATCTAAGTCTTAAAGATAAAATTTAATTATTATTATTATTGTTTATTTATTAGGAACTTTACAATTTTCTTAAATCTAGATACATTGTCCCACAAAACCAGTAGCTGGTTTGACTGTGGGATCTTTGTGGAATCTCTAGTTTAGGTACAAGGTATGTTTTACGGTAGTATTACGGTAGCAGTGTGAAAAAGTGTTTTTTTAACATTCTTTTGAACTTGTTTTTGTTTGGCTCTCGTCGTATTTCCTCCGGTAAACTATTGATTAGGTACGGGATGCGTTTTTTTAGGGTTCTATCCCCAAAGTAATTGTTTACCCTTGGTACCAATAGTTTACCGGAAGTCATAGACTTGGTGTTATGGATATGTTGTACAGGTTGGATTATGGATGTTTCTGAGCTATACTCTTGGCGGCTATGGTTATTTATGGCAAGAAGATATTTATGTTTTAAGCTAACCGGTAAAATATTGCAAATTTTAAAGAGTTCTTTATAGTCAGATCTACATTTATTTTTAGTTTTGTTGTTTACTAGGAGTTTCAAGAATCTTAATTGAATGTTTTCTAATTTATCTATATTAGTCTTAGTTGTGAGTCCATAGCTGTCAAGAGCATAGCTCAAAATAGAGTCTACTAGTGACATGTACAAACATCTAAGGGTGCTTACCGGTACTCTGTAGCTTAAATGTACGAATTTGCCTAATAGAAGTCTCAATTTTTCATGAATAAAATGTATATGGGAAGACCAGGAAAAGTGTTCGTCTACTTTCATACCGAGATATGTTATACAATTAACTCTTTCTATTGGTATACAACTGCAATTTAAATTATTATTATGTAGGCATGGAAAAGTATGGGCATAAAGAAGGGAAGGGATGTTTTTTATTGGTAAGTATGGTGAGTGGATTATCAGTAGTTTAGTTTTTTCAGAGTTGAGAATAATCCCATTGTCGTGAGACCACTTAACGACAGCGTCGACGTCTTCCTGCACGAGACGGAAGGTGTCCGCGAGGTCCGTGCCGGCGCGGAGCGCGCACAGGTCGTCCGCGAACATGTGCGCCGAGCAATGCCGCAGCACACCGCACAAGCTGTTCACGTGCATCAAGTAGCAGATCGGTCCGCAGCCCGACCCCTGCGGCACCCCGCACGTGACGTCACACTCACGACTAGTGTTCCAAAGGACTCGAGCCCTTTAGCTCTTTTATTAAAGGCTGGCCTATATTTTGACGCCTAAGAGGGCTAAAAGCCTATAAAGCTCTTTAGCCCCCAAGCCACCAGCCTAGACTCTCAGAGCTCGTAACCTTATTAAAAGGCTATAAGTTTAAAGAGCTAAAACTGCCTAAAAGACTTGTAAAAATAATGAGACTTAAAAATATTTTGGCCTCCGAACTTCAACAGGCTTGGAGGCTAAAATATTTTTGAGCTTATTAAAAAGATTTAATAAACTCGGCGCTCTTTTAGTGGGGTGTTTTAAATAAAACAAAAGACGTGAGTATGTTTTCTCAACAATTATATAATTTTTGTATTTAGAACAGGCAAGAAAGTGCCATTTACATACGTTTTTCATAAGGGGGAGCCCGTTTATTTTTTTATATTTAATAATTTCTGTAATAAGCAAAAGACAACTGATTTTGACGAAAATGTTTCGTAGCATTCAGATTAATTTTTACCTTACTAGCTCGGACGACTTTCCTTTATTATCAATTTAAGAGCATTTCTCAAACAGTTTGTACACAATTAAGACAGAAAGTTATTATTATTATTTTTTTTACTTTAATGTTTTAAATGCATTTTTAAAGAGAAGTCTAGATAAGTAATTGTTATTATAAAAGTGTATAAACACGTATTTCAATGATATTACTTAACATATTTTTATTTGTTTTATTGCGTTTTGTAAATTTCAATTTTAATAATTATTTTCTGTATGTTGTGTTTTTTCCGCTCATTGATACAATATTCAAACGCAATATTTTACATTATCTATGAATAGTCTACAGTAGCTACCTCTGATTGGTCGGCGGTCTGACATGCCAACATGACGGCAGAATAAAATAAAAAATGTACTAAGTGATGTGATAGTGGCTCGTTTTGAATTTATTTATGGTGAATTTAATAGCATCGATTATTTCTGTAATATTAAATTAATTTACTATGTAATTCATGCCATCAAATCAAATAAAAAAATCTACAATGAGGATTCCGCTCGAAAGTATTATCATCAATGCGGCAAACAGCAACTGACAATTAAAAAAAAGCGAAGTCTTAACTGGATTTTATTGAAGATGAATATTTAACAAAGAAGGTAACTCGAGAATACTAATACCTACCTACATAATAAGTATATGTAATTTTTAAATTTGCTTTTATTTTCAAATCAATCCTTTTGATTGAATTGTTTTGATATTTAATGAAACATAATATAAAAAACTTTGTATAAAAGAACTAGGTATAAGCACAAAACAGATAGGTATAGAAATCAATCTACATACCTCTTGCCCGTTATTTTTGAGGTTACGGTATTTAAAATATTTTCAGTGACAAATTTGTAATATACTAATATAACAATGACATACAAATAAAGACATTGTAGTTATTATTAATTTATATTTCCATTCTTCCCGTTTCATTCTCCACAATAAATCAATCAACTATATAGGAGCGCCAGTACCACGATATGTTTTCGTGCATAAGCCATAGTTGACAACCCTAGAGCGACCGCCGACGCCGACCACCGGTATGAAAAGTGAAGTAAGTACATACATGTGGTTGATTTCTGTACCTATCTGTTTTGTGGTATAAGTTAACGTACAAAAGTAAGTAGCCTTAGCGTAGCCTAGGTCTAAAAAATGGCTACAGCCCTTAAAAAGGCCTAAAGCCCCTTAAAAGGCTAAAATAAAAATAAAAACCCATAGGCTTTTTTTAAGACTAAGGCCTTATTATAATCACTAGCTCTTCGAAACTCATTTCATCAAGCCAGCTCTAAAAAGAGCTCGTGAGGCTTTAAATTCGGGCTAAAAGGGCTCGAGTCCTATGGAACACTACTCACGACTATAGGTGTTCCCAACTCTTACTCTGTAGGTTCGTGAGGTGAGGTAGTCGCGGAACCAGCCGTTCAGCGGCTCACTCACGCCACACTCGTTTATCGCCTTCAACAAGGTGTTCGTTTCCAAGGTGTCGAACGCCTTCTTGAAGTCGAAGAATACTGCCAACACAATTTTCTTTTCATTTAAGTAATTATTGATTTCATCTGTAAATAGTGATAATAATGTAGCTGTACTTTTATTTTTCTGAAATCCATGTTGACAATGGTTTATTATATTATTTTTACTAAAATAAGTACCAAGCTGGTCAATAATACATTTTTCTACAATTTTGTCAATGCTAGATAGTATCGCTATAGGTCTGTAGTTAGTAAAAGATTTACGGTTGCCTTTTTTATAAATTGGTCTGATTATGGCTTCTTTTAATTTACTAGGAAATGTATTATGTTTAACTGATAAATTAACCAACTTTGCAATTACAGGACTTATTTTATTTACAACAGTTTTAATGTCGGCCATGCGTACGAGATCACTGCCTGGAGATTTGTTTACATTCATGTTGTTAATTACTTTTTTAACTTTGTGATTTTGAACAGGTCGCCATCTCATACACATGTCTGATCTATTTACATAGTCATCCCTGTTAAGCCAAACGTCATTACATTTATGTTTAATGTCCTTGATTTCATCGGAGAAAGTAGTAGCGAACTTATCACATATATATTTTTCATCACCTACATTTTCCATATTTGACTTTATAGTATCATCCAAATTTTTCTTATCTTTTCCCAATAATATATTTATTCTTTCCCATATTTTCTTTATGTTTTTATTACAATCTAGTATGCATTTTTTATCATATGTATTCTTACATTTATTTACGGCTTTAGTACATTTATTCCTATATTTAGTGTATATAATTCGCTTCATCATATTTTTTGGTTCATTACACCATATATCAAAAAGTCTATCCCTCTCAACTATCATTTTTTTAATATTATTGTTAATCCATGGTTTATTGTTTCTTGTATTATTAGACTGAACAGATTTATATATGTAGCAATTATTGTAAATGTTTGTAAATATTTGTGTTAAAGCGTTATATAATTCAACGGGGCAATTTATGGACATCAAGTTATCAAAATTACATTCCAAAAGCATTTCTCTGACCTTGCGGTTGTCAAGGACACGCTTTCGCTCAGCGCTCGCAATTTGGTTCCGATTCGCGCCACTAGTGTTGCCGAGGGCGCCACCGCCGCGCGAGCGAGCGGCCGCGTCGTCGGTGCACGACGACTCGTCGCCGGCTGCCCCGGCGTCGCCGCACGCTTCGCGCGTCGGTGCACGGTTCCATTGCACCACAGCAGACACGAAATAGTGGTCCGATATTTTTTGTTTATTCACCGCTGAACTAATACGAGCCGTTGGCGAGGAGGTCCTTATGTAAATATGGTCTATACAAGATGTAACAATTTTGTCTACTACAATTTCTTTACGTGTGATTATATTAATACATTTGGTTAGGCCATACTCGGACATAATAGTTTCATATTCAATAACTTGTTTGTTTTCTTTATTTAGTAAGTTTATCGCCACAAAATATCAAATTAGCATCTAAAGGAATTTTATTAAAAACCAAGCGTATGTCCTGCAAGAATTCAACTACTTTGTCCTGTTTTAATGTTTTAGGAGGTCTATATACACATATTAAGTACACAGTTTGGTTATTGGTTTCGAGTGTAATGGAAACGCACTCGGCCGATCGGAAACTAGGCGCGGGAGTCTCGCTCACCCGCGCCGGCATGTCCTTGCGCGTGTAAACAAGAACCCCCCCTCCTGTTCGCCCTGTGCGGGTAAAACTATGCAGATTGTAACCTTTTATACTATAAAAACTTAATGAAGAATAGTTAATATTTGGTTCAGTAATTACTAGTACATCAATATTTTTTAGATTTCTATTTACAGTTAAAAGTAACTCTGCGAAATTTTTCTTGATGGAACGAATGTTTACATGTAGAATACATAAGTGGTTATTTAAACTATGTAATGTAGAAAACCAGGAATTAAAATTATCAACATCAGCCGTATTTATTGAGTCGTCAATAATTGACTCAATACTAATGAGATCCGCGAATGATGACAATAAATTATCTATAATTAGGCATGGGAAATAATTGAGCACACAGATCCACTTCACTTGGGTAGGTCGCTTTCCGATCTTATCCTTATTATTGTTATACATTGTTGTATTTTCTAACTAATTTTCATATCATAAAGCTTACCTTCAATTTTAACTCCGAGGTTTTTTCTAAACGACACAAAAAAGTAAGGAATTCTGAAATATCATTGTCATTTTACACAGCACAATTATGAACTACACGCTGCATACAAACTTCCGCACTAAACCTTGTCGCCACTTTTTTTTTTTTTTTAAATATGCATCTTGAGTTGCGTTTATACTGCCAATAGTAGGGGAGACCGAGGTAAGTTAACACAAAGGTAAGTTGACACAACTTAAATTTCTCGGAAACTATAGGCATTATAAGTTTGGCAACAACGCATTTCTGATCCACCGCTCCGCCGCTCCGACTTGTCAGTACACGCCGCGGCCGCCCGGCGAACGGTTTTGGCGCTAGAGTGTCTGTGACGAAAACTGCACGAAAAGTAAGTATTCTATCATTTTTTTGAAGCCATTTATTTCCATGTTATATTACATATTTTGTAATATGTATAGATTTCTTCTCAAGTGTTATTAACCAAGTTTAATATATTCAACTCATTTTTAAATTAGGTAACGACTTCAATTTAAAAAAAATCATTCAAGGTAACTAACTGTCGATTCCAAGGGCGAGGTAAGTTAAAACAGCTTGTGTCAACCTACCTCATTTGTTTCAACTTTCCTCGGTTTCAATTTAATATTTTAAATTCATATTTTATTTTTGTAGAATGCCGAACAATTATAAGTGCAAGACGGATTGAGGGGAAGTAAGCATCGAAATATATATGAATTGGCCGCCGAGGAGGCCACTTCGCAAGGAAAGTCTGCGGGGCGCTGTGAAATCGTATAACTTAAATGATTCTTCGTTGTACCATTTTATCCAGAAAAAAAAGAAGAACAATGACATGCCGATCAGTTGATCGGCATGTCATGGTAGTGCAGTTGCACTACCCAAAGGTTGTCTGGAAGAGATTGCCCTTTAGCGATAAGGCCACCCGTTGTCTACCGTTATTAAAATTATTGTTTCTGAATTCAATTTGTAAACAATTTTTTGTGCAATAAAGCATTTTGTATTGTATTAGTATTGTATGCCTATGATTGTCACAATGGGGTATGCGCATAACTCTATATTTATTCTCAAAATAGATTGACTGATTATGTACAAGTTAGAATTAAACTATTTATTTGCCTTCCTCGCAATCCTATGAAAAAAAACTATTTTAAGTTACAAAAGTGTTTTTTTTCCTTGATTGATGATTGAAAATTTTTATTTTGATATTAAAATGTTTTCAATCTCACCATTGCGTTTTTTGTCCTTAAATGCGTAATCTTTCTCTATGTGTCAACTTGCCTAGGTACCTGTTTCAACTTATCTCGGTACTAGGAGGGTTGAAACAGACTGACTTGATGAGGAAATACCATATTTTTAAATAGTTCTACATGCTAATTACTTATTTTATTGAGGTTCATAATTAAAGGGTGAAATTCTCTTTCCAATGATATATTTTTTTCCATTCTAGCTTATATAATGAAGCAGCTATGTTCGGAAATGTAAATTTTGTGTCAACCCTCCTAGGGCTCCCCTACTAACCTCTTTTTATTTTACATTTGCTCTTAGTGTAAATTGCAAGTGTATACTGCAATGTCGTCTCTTTCTATTTAATCTATGAAAAAGGGACGCCACTTTTTAATTTCTACAATTTGCTCTCGCACTGTATTTATAATTAAAACAATATGTGGAATGCATCCTTTTTACATTTATATACGACCTCATCGCCTTCACATCCTTAGTTTTTTTATAGGTCGGTGACGATGTAAATCGTGTTTCGATATTCAAATATCTTGATACGTAATAGGAATTACATACTTACTTACTGGACAAATATTGATTCCAAATTTAAAATCTCGCTGTTTACTGGACACTTCTAAAAAGTCTTCGGTATGTTCCACTTACTGTAGTCTATCTAGCGATGGTAAGGCAACATTACATGCAATTTTTGAGAAAATTTAACTTCCTGGCCAAGACCGTCAAACTTTCGACAAACCACATTCGGTTCGGGCCACAAACAACTGCGACCTGGGACATTCACGAATCCGCCGCCCTAGGTATGTAATGTACGATTAAGTACCTACGCGTTTTGTCATAAAGAGCGATTTGTACCTACATCATTTCATTCACTAGGCATTTTTATTTTATAGGTACGTCTTGACTCAAAATTATAATACGTAGTATTAAAATGAACTCCGTAACGATGTAGCACCATAATTCAAATCTTAACATCATCCTTATTTTAGACTTTGACTTCGCAAACTATGTAATATTGACTTCGATAATTATAGCCTAGTCAGATAAGTAAGCTATTTAAGTATGTGTTAACGGGAACGTAAGAAGCGCACACTGTTTAAATGTAACAAATACCTACTAGGTATTTATTAACTAATATACTTAAATTAATTTAAAATTAATTGAGCGCCAGGTGAGTTTTATACCCATGATAGACAAGGAACTCGGCCTTTCTTTTTCGTCTTTTCTAAAAAATTACATCCAACTTTTGAACTATATTTACCTACTAAATACTTGTTAACTTGTATTATAATAATAAGAGTTATAACTTGTCGATGACGCCAAATTAATATTAGACGGGGTCACCATCCTCAACACTTGTGGCACCGACTAAAGAGGAGGACATATAGTTACATCTATCTGGGGGCACTGTAGTGCCCCCGCCAAGATGAACAAAAAAAAAGCGTGGCACTACCTACCTTTTCTTGAACCGTTTCGTCTCATTTTCAAATTCACAGGTTAAGATGCAGTTAGGGAACATATGAAATGTACTTAATTTAATTGATCTAGCTTTTATACTGGGGTACTTCCCATTGACCTAGAAAGCTGAAATTTGGTATGTACCTAAGCTAGTATTAGTAGTACACAAACAACAAAATAATTGTAAAACTTGGAACTTTTACCCCCCCAACCCCTTAAACTAGGGTATGGAAGTTTGTATGAGACTTCCATAAATTTTGATAGGTACTCAAGGTCTGAAAATTGATATAGGGACTCCTTGTTATAAGTAAAATATATAGTCTAGGATTTTTAGAAAATCACCCTCCACCCTTTAAATTAGGGGATGGAAATTTGAATGGGTTTCTCATAATAGGGGATAAGAGTGCAGTAGGTATATATATGGGGCTAAACGGAAGTATTTCTTAAAAACCCAATTACTACTACTTCAACCGACGGTCAAGAAACGCTACAGCCCAAAAAAATAAAAAATAAATAGGGCACCTTACAAAAAGAAATGAGATCCTACCAAAAACATTTCATGTAAAATTGGCGGCCAATAAGACTCACATGCTCATAACATAACGCTTTCGCTGTAAAAAAAGTTATCAGAACCCAGGAAAAGCCGAGCCCCTAAGCCCTAACTTTACTAGCCCTACCAACTTGGTTTAAAAAGTATGGCATCAACTGGCTTCAAGCCCCTATATATAAGACCGAGTTTACTAACCCTATACACCTTGGTTTTAAAAGTATGGCTTGGCCGTTTCATAGAATACCTACCGTAAATAAGTCCAAAGAACCGTCTGGCCCATATGGTATCAAGAAATTAAGTTTATGTATTCAGGATATTATATACAAACTTGCGTTTGTTTATATAAACAAGGTATTGAGACTCTTGTCAATACACTGGTATTTTTACAAGCTTTTATTTAACTTGCATTGTATGTATGTATGTAGGTAAGTATGTTTGTTCGGGTGGAATCCAACTCAATTTTGAAGCAGATATCGTCAACCGATTGAGCTGAAATTTACTTACTTAACTTTGATGACAATACAATAATATGGTACCATGGGGCTGATCTGATGATGGACCCGGAAGGTGGCCATAGGAACTCTATAATAGAAAAAGCAACCTAACCGAGGTTGGGCTCTTTAGAATCGTCTCAGTGAGCATTTGATGGATATCCAAAGAAAAGTAGGTACAGTCGGCTATAAAAGCTTGGCACTAAAATGACATCCTTCCGGCTCCATCATCAGATCAGCCCCATGGTACCATATTACCGTATTCATCAAAGTTAAGTAAGTATGCAAAATTTCAGCTCAATCGGTTGACGATATCTGCTTCAAAATTGAGTTGCAAGATTTCACCCGAACAAACATACTTAGATACATTGCAAGTTAAATGAAAGCTTTTAAAATAAGTTAATTCTGCAGGGCTAATAGCACATTTGGCTGTGACTTCGCTTGTCATGCAGTTAGTCTTATATACTTGGCTCTCTCACACAGTATAGAAAGAGAAGCAACAAACAATATTTACCTATCGCGCGATAATGAGTCGCGTGTCACTGTTGTTCTAGAGTTGCTGGTACTCGATGTTCTAGAGTAATGGGTTAGCCAATTCAAAAATTGACAACGATAGTTCAACCCATTACAGTTTCACAAACACGATTTCAGATATTTTACCAACATTATCCTTTCAATTGCTGTGCTTGTAGGTAGGTAAGTACTTATACCGCAAGCTACAAACTTCTTTACTTAGTACAGCATCCGTGGCCATCTTTTGCGAGGCCCATAAAATTGGCGGGTTGTAAAAATAGCTTCGCCACCATTCGCCGGGCCGTCGTTAAGCAGGAAGGTCCCTACGACCCTCGTTTTATCCCCACGCGGGCACTTTAATAGTTTTTCATTACTCAAGTAGACGGTCATAAAAAAAATAATAAAACTCGGGAAGAAAATTGCATATCTTGCATAATGCCCGCCTAAGCACTCAGCGTTTATATGCGGCCAAATTACTTTTACGAAATTGTTAGGAATTATTTATGATTTTATTACCACAACAATGAGGTTTGCGTATAAAATGGGTTTTACTTTAATGCAGTGAATAGACATAGGAGTAGGTACCCATAGATATATGTGCAGCTGTGCAAAATTTTGAGCAACGAAGGAAGGACCCCTTCCCGTACCCTGAGTGCGGGCTCGCGCATCGAGGGTTCCGTGCAAACTTATGAAAGCACTATAAGTATATTATACTCTTGCGAAAAACATACATACAGTGAAACATAGAACCACCTTCTTATTTTAAGTTAGTTAAAAATATAAACTGTCCTGAGCAACAAACTTCCTTGCCGTTGCAAAACTGTATATAGACATAAGTGACAGTTAGTTTATCAACAGGAAATAATTAAGTTTGATATCACACAAAGATATATTTATTGTAATTAATATTTATTTTGTAATATTAGATGTTGCTTTTTGCCAAATTTCACGGCTATAGGTATCTAAGTACCTAAGCTTCAATAAATGCAGCATACACGCTCGTTTCTTTTGAACGTTGACTTAGTAGTTTTTTTTTTTTTTTCGCGGCTCCAACTTTATTTTCTATTAGGTATAAGTAAGTACTCCCTTTATTTATTTCCGATCTTAGGCTTGGTTTTTACAATTATGTGCATACATATAAAAGGTAAAATACAATAAAGAAATATAAAATACATAAACACGTTATAAAAAACCTAACCTAGGGTGCCGCCAGCAGCGGGGCAGGGCCCAGGCTACAGCTGATTAGGGCTGCAGAGAGAGGAACCTCCTGACGATGCGCGCCGTGTCCAGCCTGGAGTACCTATCGCCTCCTGAATCTGGCCCTTGATCCAGCCATCTAGCGAGTCTCTTAAGATGTTTGTCAAGACTTCGCTATAAGACCGTTCGCCGAAACGACTATTGGGACAATGATCGTCGAGTCAATATCCCAACGGTCACCTCGTGAGCCAAGTCAAGGTACCTACTTGCTGAGTTTGTCCTTCTCGGCCTTCACGAGCTTCTTGTCACTGCCTGGCGCTATAAGTATTATTTTTAGAACAGTTCATTATGATGATACTACTTATCTGCCAATTTTTTTCCCCGATGAGGCTTATAAAAAATAGGGACCCTCATAGCTAAACGAATCATATAAATTTTTTTGGTCATATTTCATTGATTTAATTTCCAAATGGTATTATCCTCTATCCTCTCCGCTCCTATATCCTCTCCTCCCGGACCTCCGCAAGGTGAACACGTGCCTAAGTCTCCGCGCTAAATTGTTTAATTTGACATAGCTGTATATTCCTCCTTTTCCAAACTTAGAGCCGACATTAAATGTCGTATTTCGCTTGCCTATGACCTCTATATTAGAGAGATGGAAACCAAACTGACGTCCAATCCTCGCGCCTTCTGGCAGCACATTGCTAGTCTGAAAACAAAAGGAGGTTTCGAGTCTCTAGTGACTTATGAGGGGAAAGAAGTTGAAGGTTGTGATGCGGCTCAGGCTTTTGCTGACTTCTTTTCTTCCGTCTTTTTACCAAATACACCTCATCTTGATTATGAGAAGATTATTCGCGATGATCCGAACCGTAACGCTAACTATATACATGTAGCTCAGATATCCCTGCACGATTTTGAACGCGCCATAAAACGTTTGAAACCACGAAGTGCCCCGGGTCCCGACAATCTTCCGGCATATATTTTGAAAGGCTGCAAAGAGTCGTTTATACCTCCTCTATTGCATATATTTAATACAATTTTGCGCACTGGAGAATATCCGGATCGATGGAAAGTCACTCGTGTGAGGCCTATTCCTAAGTCTAACAACCTATCCCGTGTCGAGGACTATCGACCTATTGCTATCCTTTCGGCTCCAGCCAAACTATTTGAAGACGTCATAAATACTCTCGTAGCGCCTCAAGTTCAGCCTTTTCTCGGTGACTCTCAACACGGTTTCAGGCCTCGAAGATCAGTCGAAACGAACCTCCTAACACTGGTTGACTCCATCTCAGACCATTTAGATAAGTCCATACAAGTAGACGTGTTGTACTTCGATTTTAAAAAAGCATTTGACCGCGTAGATAACGATGTGCTATTGGGCAAGTTGTGTAACATTGGTTTTTCCCCACAACTGCTTCGGTTCTTTGCCAGCTATCTGCGCGGTAGACAGCAGTATGTACAACACGGATGCTTTGTCTCGAAAAATTTCCACACTCGTTCAGGAGTTAGTCAGGGGTCGATACTAGGTCCGCTGCTCTTTGGAGTAATGATTGACGATCTCGCTTCGGTTCTCCGGTCTGCTAGGTGCCTACTTTATGCCGATGACCTGAAACTGATTTACGGGGTCCAAGAGTTTTCTGACTGTGAATCACTTCAGAAGGACATCGACATAGTGAATCAGTGGAGTCTACGGAACAGGCTTGTATTTAATGTCGCAAAATGTGCGGTTATCTCCTTCAGTAGAGCTCGGAATCCATTTCACTATAAGTACCTCTTGGACTGTGAAGAAATAGCCCGTGTCGACTCCATTCGGGACTTAGGCGTCACCCTCGACAGCCATCTAAATTTCCACGAGTATATATATGCATTGACTCGCGATTGCTATAAGAGGTTGGGGTTTGTTGTCAGGAATGCTCGGGACTTCCAAGATGTTAGAACCATAAAACTCCTATACACCGCTTTAGTGCGAAGTACCTAAGCTAGAGACGGCTTCTGTCATCTGGAATCCCCACGAAGTAACTTAGGGTAACCTGGTCTAGGAGCACGCACTTAAGGTTCAAAATATTCTAAAAAAATAATAATGATGTCTATCAAATCAAGAAGTCATTTATTACGTCTACAATTTAATCATCTTCCATAAAGTAACACAAAAAATAACAAAATTATGTTATACCTCTCAAAAAAACCATAATTGTGAGAAATGGGAAATGCGTCCTCTTACAAGTCCTATTGAGTAAGAGTACGCGTCTACGTCGTTAAGAGTACGCGGGTCGGAAATTGCAATTACATTAATGTGTACAAATGGAATAGTTACTTCGCACATTATATATTATATTTGTAGTTCATCATATGTATAAAATAAAATAAAAACGCAATAAAACCAACTTCAAAATAATTTCGTGTATGAGTACGCGCGCGTCCTCTTGCAAGGTATGTACTGCCACGTACTGCGTACTCGTGCACACACCAGCCAAATCGAAAATGAGCGGAGAACAACGCCATCTCTTAGCATTGACCGGAATTACACTCGCCGCGTGCGTTAGGTATAGTATTTGAAAACACAACACTTCACTTCGTTATTACAAAATAATTGCAGGTTCGTGTCAAAAATACTTTGAAAATGATTAAAAACTTTAAGAATTTAAGTAAAAATCTTTAAAGTTACGTAATTTTTGCGTTTTCACCCGGTTTTGTTTTTTTTTTCGCACAGCACTCCTTACCACAGTTGACATTGAAATGCGATTGAAGTTAGCCGCGTATCGTAAACGACGTCACGGTTTTTGACGTTGCGTACTCTTATCGGATGCGTGCTCTTAGACCAGGCTACCCTATGTCTTACTTCTGGAGAGAGTACAGAAAGTGTTCCTGCGGTTCTTGTACAAAAAAATGTATGGGTACTACCCATACTTATACCCAACCAAATATTTACTGGGAGCCTTGGGTTTTAACTCTCTAGAGGTCAGACGTAATTTGGCTCTTCTTACGATTACCAGCAAAATTTTGCGCGGTGAGTCTGATTCCACAGAATTAGTAGGGCAGTTAGTGCGACTATACGTCCCGTCGTTGACCAAATTTAGTTTTAGACCTCGTGACCGCCCCTTGCTGGCGGTGCCGACGTCGCGCACGGTGTCTCGAAGAGAATCTCCGCTAGTCCGCGCTTTACGCCTCTTGAACAATCTCCTCGCATCAGCCCCGGAGTGTGACGTATTTGTGAGCAGATGGGCATTATTGTGTGATGAATGTTTGAAGTTCTGTGAGAGGATGGATGTCCGTCTGTCTTCAGTTTGAATTTGTAATGTTTAATTGATTTCTTTAATGTATGTTTTTCAAATGTGTGTATATCATTGTTATATTATTATAATTATTATTTATAATTTCACAGTGCCTTGGTTATCTGTTATGCTATGTAATTAAGTTAAATAAATAAATAAATAAATAAATTATATTTTTGACTGTATTTTTTAGGGTTACCCAAGCGAGCGAAATTTTGGCCAAACAGAGATTACTTCATCTTTTTAAGCAGAATTCAGAAAAGTAATAAAATGATAGTCTTAAAAATATGAAATGTTGTCAATTTTTTTAACAAAAATATTACCGACTTCACAGTAAACAGGAAAGCCAAAAATAACCCGTTGAAGTCGGTGCCGAACCTCACGTAAACTACTTTATCAAACAAAAATACTCGTAAAAAACCACATAGTAGGTACCTAGGTAATCTAATCATTAAAAGCTTCATGCGTGGCATCTGTATTATAAATAATTGACAACATTTCATATTTTTAAGACTATCATTTTATTACTTTTCTGAATTCTGCTTAAAAAGATGAAGTAATCTCTGTTTTTATTTATTTTCTGAGATGATTATTTACTTTATTATTAATTTATAAAAACATACTCATTTTAAAATGTGGCAACACAGAAACCAGAACTTAATGGAACGGTTACTTTAGTCGGTTTTCTTATTAAAAAAAAACTTAATCAAACTCGGTATGCATCTGTCACCTGTCAACGTCAAATAAACAAAAAAATATATTTTTTCGCTCTTAGTTTAGACAACAACCCTATTCAGCCCGTATTGTCTTAAATTGTAGTTATTTGATGTATCTTCTTATATTTCTTTAAATACAGAAGAATAAATTCAAAGATTTTTTTTTAAGGTACACGACTTAAAGCCCTGTCTATCTCTATATTAATTTCCACCTGTTATAAATATGAAATGTTGTCAATTACCTACTTATATTAAAATTGAGTGCATGCAGGTTCGGCACCGACTATTATTTTATTTACTTACTATTCTTATTTAGAAAGTCGGTGCATTTCTTGTTAAAAAATTTTTTTGGCTTTTTAGTGATTTAAATAAAATACATATATCTAGCTGGGTTATTGGGGAGGTCTTGTTTGCATGTATCTCGTTTGAATTATCAGCCCTTAACTCCTTTAGGTAAGAAGCCGTTAAGGAGTTAGATACATATACTTACCTACCTTCCATATGAAATACTTTATTCGTGCCTGTAACATTTGAGATTTGCAGATCCTGACTTGGCGACTATAGGACCATCTCAGCGGCATACCTACTAAAAAGAATACAATAGTCTTAACCTATACCTAATATTTAATGATTTATCCCCTAACTCCTAACCATTAAGGAGTTGTAACTTCCATCGTCAGCTCAACATAATGAAATGATGACTACCAGATGAAAATACCTGAATAACCTTATAAAATACACGAAAAACATTGCGAATGAGGTGCAAAGTTAACGCAACCGTACACGTTTGTTGTACGGGAGCTAGGGCCTGCAATTCGAATATTCGAATAGTACGAATATTCGACTCGTTTTGATATTCGAATACTAATGTGTGCGGTATTCGAATATTCGAATATTTTTTTATTAATGAAAAATGTAACAAATTAAATGTAATTCTTTCACTTCAGCAATATAGGGTATGTATACCTATGTATAAAATTGTAGACTAACGTAAATAATGAATATACATATCCATAAAAATAACTTTCGAACTATGTATGTACACGTGAATATTATGAATGATAAGTCTTCTTCTCCTGGTCCGCAGGATCTTATAGGGATTGAGAAACTTATTTCAGGGCTCTGTGGTTCTGCCTGGCCCTGAGCCTACTCTTCTGAAGGTTTCAGGATTGGAATGCCGGTTTCGAAGAGGGCGCAAGGTCATTGCTCATTTTCTGTACATTGACAACCCTAAACTGAGTGCCCCAGAAGGCTTAAACGTGGTGGAGCTACAGAAAGTCACAGAAGGAATTAGTGGCGATAGCACCTTAGATCTCTTTCCGAAATTAAATCTATGTACTACTATTTGGTATTGCGGGGACATGAAGCAGGCTTCAAAGAGGCGCGCTTCTTTTGTCGTTTGACAAAATTACTTAATTCTTGTCGGGTGGCTACAAGGTGTGTTTGGGAGATGCCTCTGATCACTTACTCCTTTGGCCTACTGATGTGGACTGTGGACTCAGACTAAGCTAGGCGCTTTGGACAGGAAGGTGTTACTCACTACATATGGTATATGGTATGTTAAAGCCATCATTTATGAGACTGTTCATTCTGCGTAAGAGTCGAGGCCGTGACTTTAAACGCCAAGAATCTCCACAACCGCGAGATGGACAGTCTCAGGGAATATTTCCTAAAAAACAAGTATGGAATTAATCGCAGTGTAGCACAGTAGAAAATACGTGGCAGTAGACAAAGCCTTCACTTTTACCAGAGCTACGTAGCACCGATGACCGCAGGAACGTACTATGGAAGAGCAAGGAGCAGTACGGGTTGTTCTACAGGGTCCTTACAGGGTTTCGCTAAAACACCTTAAAAGGATCTCGTTCTCGAGCCATCTGGCTGGGTCAAAGGACAGATACAGAAGATTTCACTTTTGGACACAGGGTATCGTCGACTTCGCTTTGCATTGTCGTCGGCACCGTATGTTTAGGTATTCACGAATTGCTGTTCGTTTAATTTTACCATAGGATTTTAAAAAAAGCGAATTTTAAAAGTTTTTAAAATAATTTCAACTATTCGAATAGTATTCGAATAATTCGAATATCTGCGAAAAAAAAACGAATATTCGAATACCTAAAATGGTCGAATATTTGCAGGCCCTAACGGGAGCCCCACTTAAATATTTATATTACCTGCTGTTTATATACCTAGTGCTTGTTATAGCTGCAACAGATATAGGTAGGTACATAATCTATAAAAAATTCAACTGTCTAGCTATCACGGTCCACGAGACACAGCCAGTAGGTACGTCTAGCCTAGCATAACTTTGACACGCGACTCGACTCTTTGTCGCGTCCGACTACCTGTCACTTTCCTTTCAATACCGTGCGAGCAAGACAGGAGATGCTTAATTGCGCGACAAGCGAACTCGCGGCTAGATAATAGGTACCTATGCTATCCGTGCTGGTGACAGACGAACAGACAGACATACTCGTACCTACAGATGGACGGACAGCGGAGCGGAGTCTTAGTATCTAATAGGGTCCTCCTACACTAAAAATCAAAGATGGTTCTCTTCACTTAAAATGTTCTTAGGGTTCAGAAGATTCATGTTGCCTAAAGAAAATTCCATCGAAACGCCGTGGGTACTTAGGTAGGTGTTGGCGCAACATAACAGTCATCGTACTACCGGTTCAGCAGTGACGTCACACATACGTCATATGGCCGCCGCCCTGCAGACTGCACCGCACAACCGTGGCGGCAACACCATTTTTATTTCATTACTATTGTAATTGTCCTTGTATATAATTAAAACGACGATTTGTACTATCCTGGTGTTCCTTCATTGACGATCCTGGAATTCCTGGTCTGGAGAGCTTACCTGAGGAGTACACCGAACAGTAGGTATGAATGACAATTGACATTTAATTTACTTAAGACACATTTATTATTATGGAAATTGTATCACTATCCTTTTTGTACGTTGCGACTGTAAATTTTTTCAACAGTGACGTCATTTGAGTATGTAGGTAGGTAGGTACTGATTCTTAAAGTAGGTAGGTGACAGACGGCGAGGTTTGCGTACTTACGGCTCGACGACTTTACTCGCCTGTGTGTCAGTCTAAGTAGGACGCGTAGGTACTTTAAAATTGCCGAGTAAGTAGGTACCTACTTAAGGTTGTCGAAGACCCAACACGTTTGAATTTTGCTCGTAGCCCGCCTGTCTGTAACTACCGCGAGCATACGAGTTGCGAGCATTTTGTTTGTGCATTCTATATGGGGTGAGGATGGATCAGGCATTCTGAAATAATTATATGAAAGTCCTCCTTCTCTTCACGTAACTCTCTTACTAAAATTACTAAGGTAGATATATATATGTGACAAACGCTGTCTTTTCTTATGCCAGTCCTTCACCCACACTCGCCGTTTGATTTTCTTTTTATTGGTTTTCAAAATATGATATAATGTCAGTATCATCAGTCTTAAATAACACAGGGATTCCCAGTCACTGACGCGAGCCGAGTTCGAGTTTGTCTGCTTCTCACTCTCCTTGTTCAGGAGTGTGGAGATGCCTTATATCTGTGCAGTGCACATTGAGGCTGAGGCATTGTTCGTAGCCCGTGACGACGGGTTGGTCTATCAGTCGTACCATCCCATGGTACTTTCAGGATGCGGTGCTATTGCCTTCTTGGCGTCAAGACGTCTTGAGAGCGGTAGAGCTCATCTTTGGGTCGTCCAGTTGGGTCATGTTGGTGGCGGCAGAGTGGAGCCGAGTACGTTCGCGACTTTTAAATTCACGATTTTATAGCTCGTACGTCTGTCACCCACTTTAGATAACGCTGCTTTCACCTTTGTTACCCTTTGTTACCAAAACTAGTGCTAAAGTATAACCAAATAAAAATAATAGTTTAGGGTTTTGTGATAAAAAAAGTAATGAATTAGTTTAAAATTTAACACAATTCGAATGTTTTAAATGTTGTCAATTTCATGCCGAGTGCCGTATGTGTAGGTATGTAATGATTACGGTCATTAGAAACGAAAAGTGGTGCCCTCTTTTGAAATTAGTTTAACTGCTCGAAGTAGCGACATCTACTGAACATTTTAAACTTTATTCATCTTTACACTATGATTAACTAGTACACAATTATGAGGATAGATGTCAGTATAGTTTAATTTAGGTGTGTCTTTTCAAGATGTATCCTAGATTATGGCATTTTATATAATTTGTTAATTCTAAGCATGGTCTCATACCTAGTTTTAAATTCATTTGATAATGAAAGTGTAACTGCACCCTTAAAAAATATTTATGGTTGCCATAGACCATAGACAACGACTTTTGAGTTTGTATTCATTTCGCCATCGCCCCATTGGTTGAAGTATTACTTCACCTTGTTTTGCCAATATGGCGCCGTCTGTGCTATGAGATGACAACATCGTAGTTTGTGTCGGATTTGTCATAATCAAAATTGTTTAAGTCGATATTAATATACCTACCTCACGTGTTCAAAGAAAATCAGTAATTGTAATGATAGTTGCATAATTGTGCCACGTTTATAAAATAATCATACAATCGAATGCGTCCTTCTGTGAGAAAAGTACTTAGCTGTCGTAAAAATGGCGGGTGTATCTTTACGGATTGTGTTTTCATATCATTTGGAGAAAGTAAAGGAATAGTCCGAAAGTGATTGTGGTTGCGTATTAAGTGTCAGTTAAAATACGTTACGTACGTTGGAAGGCATGTTTTGTATCTTGCTGTTTTGACATTTGAAGAGGTGATTGATTCGGTAGAAACGGTGCAGGTGTCATCGTTATTAATGAAATTATCAGTATGTCGCGCTGGGGCAGAGGCCGAGGCGGCAGCGTGGCCGTGCCGCTTGATAGTGCCCTGTTTAGAGAGAATAGTAACTGCCCGACAGCCGCTCGCTCCGCGGGCACCGTCGGCAAGTGGGGAATCACGAGCTTTACGTCGATTAGGAGCGCGCCTTACGGTAAGGAATATCATACGTTCTCTCTACTCTTGTTTATTTCCACACTTACCAGGCTAATCGACGAATTACATGCTGAAATTCAATTTTAATTGTTTTTTGCGTCTTTACTGCTTTCTCGTTCACCCACATACTCTGATATGTAATTAAGCCCAAATTGTTCAATTGAACTTTCACATCTCACGCAAACCATAATAGTTGTACACAGTTGTGTATAGATATTATGTTTCTTTTAATAATGTAAGGGACCACATTAAGATTCTCACTAGTATGTCTCATATGTTACTCCACTTAACAAGTGGATATTTACAAACAAATGTGTCAAAAGCTGTGGGCCATAATGTATTGAGTTGTCTAAACTATTTTTTTTTGTTTTCCAGCCTATACAAGCAATGTTATTAAAAAACCAGTCCAAGATCAAAACAGTCCGCTGACAGTACCTGCAGTGGAAGCAGATCAACCCCCGCCTAAACCTAAGAAATTTTTCAAATCACGTAATGCAGAGCCCTATCCGCCTGTACCTCAAATCACTTATGCACCACCAGTACCTGCAGCTCCTTTATCCCCGGAGCACCCTTCGAATAGCAAAGAAAAGAAAGCTACTAAGCGGAGTAGAGTGTACAACAGGGATTCTTCATCACCAGAATTGCCTCGGCGTAACTCTGAAAAGGCTAAAGCAAGAAAAAATTCTGTGGCCACAAAGGCCGCCAGAAAAGAAGAACCAATACCGGAAAATGCTGAACCTCGGAGTAAACGTTACTTGGTTCGAAATCGTGATAAAGTAATTAACTATGCTGAAGATGGCAGTAATAGTCCTATTCCAGAGTTTTCACGGTATGAATCATTGGCACTCAGAGTACCATCACCAAAAACAAGCCCATTAGTTTCCAGCCCTATACCCCCTAAGGTTGAAGTAGCCAGCCCTTCTACTAGTAAAGAAGTGGTCAGTCCTTCAACAAGCAAAGATGGTAATGAAGAAAGAAAACCACCTCCTATTGTACTAAGAATATCAAAGGGTACATCGAGGATAGTCAGCACTGATTCTAATGAAGGTTTTACATCACCTGGTTCTGACAGGCATTCTTCTATGGACATGCATTCAGATCTTGGCTTAGATCACAAAAAGAGTCCCTCAATGGAAACAATATGTTCACCTAAGCATGAAGGTCTTAAAATTACTATTAAATGTGGTGGTCTTAGCCAAGACAGCAAAAAAGAAAAGAAAAAAGATAAAAAAGAACATAAATCTCACAAAAAGCATCATAAAGCAAGTGTAGACGAGGATGTTAAAAAAGCTACATCACCTTTGCCTGGTTCAGATGCATATGATCTTTACAAGACGCTTGCCTCACCAGATCATGAAAGTGATAAAGAGAAAAATAAAATAACAACTAAAGAAGATGATATTGAGTCTCAGTTAGCAAAACTTGATTCTACTGGTTCTACCCATAAATTTCCTAGGATAGATGTGCAACCTACAGAACCACTGCCAGAACCCAAACCACCAGAGGAGAGAGGTGGAAGGGCCCGCAGAGCTAGACAAGT
Source organism: Apotomis betuletana (assembly GCA_932273695.1). NCBI lineage: Eukaryota > Metazoa > Arthropoda > Insecta > Lepidoptera > Tortricidae > Apotomis > Apotomis betuletana. The sequence continues at coordinate 27,185,276 of OW026300.1, read as the reverse complement.
CATTAATTACAATGAGAATGATGACTATTTGGATAATTTGACTTCTAGCCATTCAAGTAAGCAAAATGCTAAAACTGTCAGTGAGCTCAAAAAGGAAGGTAGAAAAGGAAGAAAGAAACATGAGGCAGCTGTGTTAGAAGCCACTGCAGAAGCAGAAGCTCAAGTAAATGAAAATAAAGTGGAATCTCAAGTTGAGAAGAATGATTTGATTGACATATTATCAGGTGCCAATGCAGATAATGCTAAAACTGAAATTAAGCACAAAAAACAAAAAGCTAAAGGTGTACAAAATAAACATTCTAGCCCTGATTATGGAGCTGAACTTTCTCAGGAGGGAGATACACAAGAACAAGATGAAAACCAGCAGGAGATGCCTGTAGAGGATGAACAATTAGACTTAGCACCTGAACTGAATATTAATGACACTGGAAGCCACTCTCAACCTGCTACTCAAGCAACAGATTCTGACTATAACAGTTGTCAAACCGAATTATCTGAAGATGACTCTCAAAAGAATCAACAGGAAGATGTATTTAAATCTCCACATGGAATTGATGACGATCATGTAGAAGATAAGCCTAGTGTTAAATTAGTTATAACAAAGAAGAAGGGTTCCATATTCAAGAGCAAGTCATTGGTCAATGATAACCCATCTCCACTTCCAGCAAGGAAAAGACGCCATTTGTACAAACATGAATGGGCAAATGATGTAAGTATTCGTGTGTAAAGATATATCACATAACCTTGATGTTTGCCATGAGTTGATGAAGTCAGCTTTATCACATAGAATAATAATAGGTACAAAAACATGTCATTTAATTATGTATGTCACCGTAAGATTGTGAACACCATCAGGTTTTAAATGTTATAGTTTAAAATTTATCTGGTTACCTTGTGTATTTATCTAGTTGAATTGATAATGAACCCGAACCTATACATTGCTGTTATATCATTGACATTAATGTATTTTCATTGCTTTCAAATTATCACATGTTTATAAAATTTGCAGAAGGGTAATGAAACTCCCAGGCCTGAACCACCAGAGAACGCGGAAGCGCAGAATCCTGCGGCCCAGGTGCCTGAGGAGTTGACAAGGGTCACAAGATATAGAGCGCCTGATCCAATCATGGATGACCCCACATCCACTGAAGTGGTCAAGCCTTATACAAGTGTTAGGTGTGCTAAAGAAGCTAAAGAGGTAAGTTTTTTTTTTTAATTAGGGGCCATTCATTAATTACGTAAGGACGATTTTAACCATTTTTGAACTCCTCCTACTCCCATGTATGATCATTTATTTCATGCTGTTAGGAATCGCCAATAGGACAAGTAGAGATGTTACGAACCCCCCTTTAGGATCCATACATAAACATAACTAATTACCGGTCCCTAACCTAATGGGGCGTTTGCACTAATAAACATTTGTGCTGCAATGATTTTGAGAACATTTGTCCTTGTCTATAACTTACATTTATTTATAGACAAGGTTTAAAAGTAACATTAATTGTGAACTGTTGTTGCAAATTTAAATGGTTTGTTATTACAACTGAGCATAAGTAAATATTTACGATAAATGAAATTATGTATTATCAAATTACGTTGCAATAATAACGAAATGTTGGATTTCGTCGGGGATAGTAAAATACCGCGTAAATAACAGCTGTCGATAAAGTTCTCATTTCAATAAAATACTTAGCATTTTTATAAATAATGACACAAGGGTAAATTAAGAAAGAAAAATTGAATGCGATCTACTTACAATCTAAGCAGGATTTGAACCTGCGACCTCTACGTTTCCGGCATATTGCTCTCCCAACTGAGCTATTAGAACGCTACGTCAATCACACCAAATCTTTCATTCCAAAATTCTTACGCTACTGGAGCGCCTTCTACGTCATGTGTTTGAAATGCTTTGCGCATTAGTCATGCCCTAGGATGTGCGCTTTACACGCACGATCCTCTGTCCCCATTGTGTAAAGCGCACATCCTAGGGTATGGCTAATGCGCATAAGCATTTCAAACACATATGACGCAGAGGGCGCTCTAGTAGGGTAAGAATTAACCGGCAATAACACTGCGTCGTTCACCTAATGCGGTCGCCGAATTGATTTTAAACTATTTAGACCAACAAACGTCGTCTTGACATTAGTCTGTCCGCCTACTACGGCGACCGCATGACTCTTGAATGGATTCGTTCAACGAACGTCGTGTTTAAATACTAGTCTGTCCGCCTAATGCGGTGGCCGAATGGGGCGGCTGAACTACAAAGTCATCCATCAGATCTCTGACAGCTGTCGCGATGTCAAAGCTTGTGCTTAGGAAAGCTAGTTTATTAGTTTGCTTAATAATACAGGAAATGTTAAAAATCAATAAGAAAGAAACGAAGATACTGGGTTCGGAAGATATATGCACATCAGCGTTACGCCTATGGAGGAACAGCAACTTTGTGTGATGACCTGTGCGATGTGCAATTTAAAAAAAATCATAAGATGTATAGACCATATTTTGAGTAGATACTTATTAAGACCAATCACTCACCTTCGGTTTGCCGACGACATCGTAGTCATGGCAAAGTCGATGGAGGAACTCAGCATGATGCTCGATGACCTCAATCGAGTTTCTCAACGGGTGGGCTTAAAAATGAACATGGACAAGACGAAACTCATGTCAAATTACATTAAAAACATTAAAACATTTATTCATTAATCATTACAAATTTCACTTACTTTAACTTATTACAAAGTACGGAATTGTTCTGAATTTGTAAGATGTCATTCTAAGCCATTTAATGGTTACCCTGGTCCCTACACTAGGCGGAGCCTGTCCCGTAGGAAACCATAACACAAACGAGTTATACAAAAAATTGGCGCGAGTTATTAACCAGGTTTACATTAATTTCTTACTTTAATTACTATTTGATACTTTTATTATATGAATAAAGGAAAGTAAAGAGGATCGAATAAGAGAAATTAATACTTATGTACCTATACAAAATGTCCGCGTATGAGAAGTTACTATGTATATATGTGTGTGTGTGTGTGTGTGTGTGTGTGTGTGTGTGTGTGTGTGTGTGTGTGTGTGTGTGTGTGTGTGTGTGTGTTTAGATTCCTTTTAGAAGGCCTTCAGTTTCAGCATATGTCAAAGTACTCAGCCACAACTGGATCTTGACTTTGAATTCTTTTATGGAAAGATTCTTGATCGGGACTCTGGAGCTGATTTTATTGTAAATAAAAGGGTGGAGAAAAGGACTGAATCTTTTGGCAAACGATGTTTTCGTTTGCGGAACCGGGACTTTGAAAAAGCGCTTCTGCAGCATTGCGTCGTAATTGGGAGATTGAAGGACTTCCTTGTGGACCTTCATGGTTGCTCGGAGAATAAATAAACCTCGCACACTAAGCACTTTTGCATCCTTATACACCCATTCTGAAGCGTACCTAGATCCCTTTTTCAAAATAGTTTTTAGAACAGCTCTCTGTGATCTTTCCAGATCAATCAAAACGCTTTTTGCTGCACCTCCCCAGGTGGCCAAACAATAAGTTAGAACAGGTTGACAGATACTAATATAAACAGATCTTAGCAATTCCCTGCCTGCCGCAGCCCGTAAGTTTCTGAAGACATAAATCAGTTTGCGAACTCTTTTTACTGTTGCGGTCACGTGCTGCCTAAAATCAAGTTTCTCATCTATAAAAACACCAAGATACTTAATAAAGGGAGCCCTGTTGATGTGATTACAAGTACAGTGTGTCGTTTGCTGATTGTCTATCATGCAGTTGTGAACTTTGATGCCATTTGACAAGATTTGATGAAATGCCAAGGTTGTGCCCATCCCAGTCTCTGTTGAAAACTCGGTACTCGAAGTTGTTGACTCATACATCTACCTAGGACAAGTGGTCCAATTAGGTAGGTCCAACTTCGACAAAGAGGTCAACCGCCGAATCCAACTCGGCTGGGCAGCGTTCGGGAAACTACGCAATGTCTTTTCATCCGACATACCTCAGTGCCTCAAGACGAAAGTCTTCAACCAATGTGTGTTACCAGTGATGACTTACGGCACCGAAACGTGGTCTTTCACTATCGGCCTCATCTCAAAGCTCAAAGTCGCTCAACGAGCAATGGAAAGGGCTATGCTCGGGGTGTCTCTACGTGATCGAATCAGAAATGAGGAAATCCGTAGACGAACTAAAGTGACCGATATAGCTCACCGGATTAGCAAGTTGAAGTGGCAATGGGCAGGCCACATAGCACGCAGAGCAGATGGCCGATGGGGCCGTAAAGTACTCGAGTGGAGACCTCGGACCAGCAAGCGCAGCGTAGGACGTCCACCTACAAGATGGACAGATGACCTTATAAAGGTCGCCGGAAGGCGCTGGATGCAGGTCGCTTCCAACCGGTATATATGGAAGTCCAAAGGGGAGGCCTATGTTCAGCAGTGGACGTCCTATGGCTGAGATGATGATGATGATGATGACTTATTAAGACGGGTTTCACCATTTATTAAGAAAAAACGCACACCATTTCGCGAAACTTTAAACTGTCGTATGAAACTATAAATAACACTACTTATACATTATCTAGCCACGGGAGATTCATTTCAGTCTGCAGTATTTGTTCAGAGTTTCCGAATCCTCCTAAGTAATCATCCTAAGTTTGCATAGAGGTTTTACTTTATCAAATGATCTGCTGTTGCCGCTGTCGGTGACCTAATAAGGCGGACAGATGTCGTATTTACACTTCTTCGGTCACCTTATAAGCGTTGGCAGCTGTCGATCACCGAATGCGGCCGACTAACGTGTTCTTTACACTTCTGCGGTCGCTGCATGCGGCGAACGACGAAGTGTAATTGCCGCTTTATGGAATGAAAGATTTGGTGTGATTGACGTAGCGATCTAATAGCTCAATTGGGAGAGCAATACGCCGGAAACGTAGTGGTCGCAGGTTAAAATCCTGCTTAGATTGTAGTAGATCGCATTAAATTTATCTTTCTTAATTTAGCCTTTGTGTCATTATTTTGCTGTGACATCATGTCAGTCAAGTGATAAAAGTTAAAATTAAAAGTAATTTTATGTGGTATTAGCCCTTACCCGGTGTGTATGACTTTTATGACAACTTTTGCATTCACAATTTTTTTTTTGCAGTATTATACAGTGGTAAGAAATGTGAAGAAAGCACATCAGATACAAGAGATTGGAGAGTATCAAGAGTTCAATGATGACGTAGATTACCTCCTAGATGCGTTACAGGTAAGGAGGCTATAATAGTATAAATAAAGGCATTAAAATTACGTGTTGGCTACATTTGGGTACTACCCTAAACTACCAGGTGAAACCCTTTGATGTGTCAAAAAACTGACTAATGCTAATTTACGCGTTAAAACGCAGATGGAGCTACTGCTCCATGACGCGTAGTGCGACGTTAACATTAACAATGACGCGAATGCAGTTGGAGCAGTTAATGCTAATGTTTGATTTACAGTTTACATGCCTTTAACATTTTACATTTCTGTGTTTATTCTGGACTTCCTATCATACACAAAGATAATTAGTAGCATTCTTGTTAGAAATCGTGTTGAGTTGATGATATTGTGGAGGGATAATTTGTCAGGACAAGTTACCTTAATACATTTAAGGCATACAACCGAATAATGTTTGTTGACCTAATGCAGTTGTCGTCCAATAAAGATTAGTCAAATATCATATAATATGGAATTTAATGTAAAATCGAAGACATCATTTTCTATCCATTTGTATGCGTAATTGCAACTTGACAGTCTTATGGTGTATAGTTATTGTAACTGTGTCTTCGTTCGTACAGTAAAGGATATTTAAACACGTGCCTATTTCACCGTTATTATCATTGTGACAAGTGCGAAAAGAATACGCGTGTCATTGGCAAGTGGCAAGAGCCAAGTGTCTTGGTAATGCTCTGAGCAGCATCCCTCTTTGTATTTTGACACCATTTATTCCTGTTAAGAAATTATCCGCCAAACATTCATACGGACCACATGTTCACATGTATCGTTCTCGTCGTTCATACGTTCTTTATACAATTAAAAACCAAATCAAACCACCCAACAGGACAACAACCCGATCTCCACGCGCTGCCTGTCGGCCATCACGCTGGCGAGTAAATGCACCGCACCTGCTTTCCGGATGCACCTTCGGGCGCACGGCACCGTGCAGAAGTTCTTCAGTGCGCTACATGATGCCACCAATGACCAGGTATGCCGATATTTGTGACGACTTTCTCATATAACGCATAATTTTGAAAATAATGCCTAATTTCTCAGCCGCCCTAAGTTCCTCCATCCCTAAGTCAGACTGATTCGGTTCAGTCTATTCACGTTGCAGTCTATGCGCCCAGTGCGCCCGCGTCTAAAACAAAAGCGGAAAAAGGTCTTTATTTCAAGTAGTTCTTTGATGATTTTATTCTGGAAAACGACAGCCGTAGAGCCTCTTTCAAGCGGCTGGAGATCTTTCATGCGACAAGCGCACTGCACCTCTAGCAATACAGACAATGTATGTCGCGTTTCACATTTGTTGAGACAAATGGAGCTTAAAATTGTTGATTATTTAAGACTTAAAACTATGCTTATAACTCCCATAAAATAACTTGACTTATAGCAGTAACATGAAACATCAATCAACTTTAATCTGCTTGTTTACATCTGGTCAGATACATATAACATTTATAACTGTAATATGACCTACGTACAGATTGATTCTCATTCAACTTATAATGTGAGTGTGCTGCCATCTATCCAATTATGCTTGACTTAACATCAAAGGTAGTGTACGGGGAAAATTAGTTGTTCAATGAAAGTTGATGTGGGTTTTTAAAGATAGCGTTAAACTGTTGACGAAAAATGCGTGCGATCTTTTGGCACTGGTATACATTTGATTAAACCACGCCCAAACTGCGGCACAAATCCAAAAGGACCTAGAAGCCGTATATTCAAGTTTGTATGCGATGATTAGGACTAATTCCTATCCATTTTAGGTTTTATTTTTTCTTATCTCATAGAACATCAAAATGGCGGGGTTTGGCCGGGAGATGGTGCCGTCGTTACAATTAAATTAAAGTTACAATACAGTACAAGCTATTTACTATATAGTCTGTGTGTGTGTGTGACTTCTGTCATCTCAGTACATTGTATAACCTATATTCGATTAAGATACATAGATGAGATGAAATAGACTACCAATAATATAGCCTTTGTTACTTACTTAGCAGACTATATGAATGACCTATATAACTTAATTTTATTTTATTATTGTACGCCCAAAGCGTGTTGTTGTAAGAATAATTTAATTGTTTCCAGAGCTTGGGGCTGTGTACGGCGACTGTAATGTTCGTGCTCTCACAAGATCGTCTCAACATGGATTTGGACAGGGAATCGTTAGAGCTCATGCTGAATCTGCTGGAATCGGATGTTTCACACAAGTAAGTAATATTTAGTAAATGATTGCTTAGAGAATAATAATATATTTTGATGTGATCATTAAGCAAAATAAATGGTTTCTGGGCGCATAGCTCTTCTAGCACAGGCTGTCATATTTCTATTGTCTATTGATCCTCCCGATCATCGTCTTTGCTTCTTAGATTAGAAGTTATAATTATTCATTTATTTATTTCATCTTTATTGCACAAAAGATAAGCATCTTACAGCCAGACTAAATGCCATGAGGCAATCTACCAGTCAACCTTCAGGCAAAGCAGACCAATTGTATGTTGCTGATGTAATTCCACAACAAAACATCTTATCAACATTTTATGATTGTACCCAGTTGCATACAAAACTTGATTTTCATTTGTGATTGAATGACTTTAAATGTTATTAATTTATTTATATTTTATTACCTATATCAATCAGTATAGTACAAATGGCAAACCTAATGCCTCAAGATTTGATCTACCAGTTAACCATTGGGCTAAAAAGAAAAATTGAGTTGGCTATAACGTTTGGAGAGAGTATCAACAAACAAATTTTCATAATTTAATGATCTGTTTTTTTTTGGTTATTACTTGTTACGCTTGATAATCGTAATAGGCTCTCGTTACGACTTATCTGTTCCACAAATATACCGACTTCTTAGGTCATCGTTTTATTTTGCTTTTTTAGGGTTCCGTACCCAAAGGGTAAAAACGGGACCCTATTACTGAGACTTCGCTGTCCGTCCGTCCATCCGTCCGTCCGTCCGTCTGTCACCAGGCTGTATCTCAATAACGGTGATAGCTAGACAGTTGAAATTTTCACAGATGATGTATTTCTATTGCCGCTATAACAACAAATACTAAAAATAAAATAAAATAAATATTTAAGGGGGGCTCCCATACAAGAAACTTGTTATAGATTATATATATATGTATAGGTACGGAACCCTTCATGCGCGAGTCGGGCTCGCACTTGCCCAATTTTTTATATTACTGTAACGCATACTAGGTTACCTGTTGTACCATATTCCGAACACATATGTTTTTCTAGAAATGCCCTCGACGACTGTGGTCTCACGTCGGCTCAGCTGGCGAAGACGCAGGAGCGGGTCAGGGAGTTGTGTGCTGAAATCAAGAGCCAAGGGAAAGCCAAGCATTTAGATTTGGATAACATTACTGTAAGTACATGAAGCATACTTTTTGCAATTTTTTTTTTAAGTGTTTATTTTCTTAGTCCACTTCCTTTTTAGAGCTCAAATCATAAAAGTAAATTTATAATTATAGTGCCAATAATATAAGTTTGTAATTGTTTATTATGTTATAACATAATATGTCCTACCATTGTTAGGATTGGTATGGGCGCTGATTTGTTGGTAAAAAAATATTTGTTGGCTTATCATGCCGAAACGGTTGAACGGACTTTAACCAATTTTGCTACTGAGATAGCTGTATATTGACAGATAGTTATAGGATAGGTACTCTTTACCCGACTACGGTAATAAACGTTTTTATCTATCCAAATATCATAAACCCTCCATGACGCGTTCAAGAACCGCACATTATGACCACCATAAAAATAGACTGTTTTGTTAGAACACATTTCTTATCTGTACAAATGTTATTATTGCTAAATAATAACATCGATTTCGATAATATTATATATTCAAATTTCGAACATCTCTATAAAACAAAGAAATTTGATTTGACCTCTATTCTAATATCAGTCGAGATAACGTTTAGTTCGAAATGAAGTGTCAATTTGCAATCAAATTTGACAAATGTCGCACGTAAATATGATATCGAACGATATGATAGTTGGGGCCGACTCTAGTTTGTCTCTGAATTAAAAAAAAAACTAAGACAGCTGCCAGAAAACTTCATTACCGCCATTACCGGGTAATATTTGTCAAAATGTGCGACTCCTGAATGCATCATGTCATGGAGGCTTATGATATGTGGCTAGATAAAGTAGTGTATGTAACTGTACATAATTAGGCATTAAAAAACTCGTGTGATGTTATTATGAAACGAGCCGAAGGCCTCACTCGTGTTTAATGCCCTTCATTATGTACAGTCACATAAACTACTATTATGTTGACGAAGTTGCCCGCAACCACTAGTATTAGATACGTAACAGGGGTGTTGACTAATGTTGAATTATACAACGCGTCCGTGTGGCACCGCCATAAGGACCCTTTTGACTTCAAAGGTACGCAAATTTAGTTTTTTTTTTTATTCCAAAAGAAATTTCGAAATTATTTTCAGAATCCTGATAATTTACAAAACAATAATTGTATGACAGCCATGGACTTATACGCACTTTTTCACGGTGAAAATGGCAAATTACTTCAAATATTGGTATCAAACCCACAGAATGACGTCACCATGTTTGTAGGTGGCCATTTGTATGGAGCGTTTTTAGCGCATACCATGTTGAATTTTGACGGTCATTTCTGACTTTTAGAGCTGTCTATCCCAATTTAAAGTAGAATCGATTGACGTCGTCAAAATTCCAATTGACAACATTTCATATTTTTAAGACTATCATTTTATTACTTTTCTGAATTCTGCTTAAAAAGATGAAGTAATCTCTGTTTTTATTTATTTTCTGAGATGATTATTTACTTTATTATTAATTTATAAAAACATACTCATTTTAAAATGTGGCAACACAGAAACCAGAACTTAATGGAACGGTTACTTTAGTCGGTTTTCTTATTAAAAAAAAACTTAATCAAACTCGGTATGCATCTGTCACCTGCCAACGTCAAATAAAAAAAAAAATTTTTTTCGCTCTTTGGTTTAGACAACAACCCTATTCAGCCCGTATTGTCTTAGATTGTAGTTATTTGATGTATTTTCTTATATTTCTTTAAATACAGAAGAATAAATTCAAAGATTTTTTTTAAGGTACACGTTAAAGCCATGTCGATCTCTATATTAATTTCCACCTGTTATAAATATGAAATGTTGTCAATTGACAGGTGGGCCACTTAGCCATGGAGACGCTGCTTTCCCTGACATCGAAGCGCGCCGGCGAGTGGTTCAAGGAGGAGCTGCGCGTGCTCGGCGGCGTGGACCACATCGTGCGCACCGTCCAGGACTGCGCGGCGCGGCTCGACGCGCCCGCCGCAAACTGGAGCGGCGCCGACGTCGACGTGCTGAGGAAGGCTGACCGGTGTTTGCGAGTCTTGGAGAACGTAAGTGTACGCGGGTGGATCTACTTTTTCTTGCTGTTGTTCTGTCCCGTGACCCAGGGGGCAATAGTGTTTTTTTTTTTTTAATCTTATTTATTTTATAAGCAAACACCGGAATGACGGGGGCAAATCTGAACTGACGTTTAATAGTGCGAGGACATATTAAATTAATTTTATTACTTGATATCGATAAAGATGACTTACAACTGTTGTGTAGTACTAGGATTTTATATAATCATATACACAAAAAAAAAATGGATGAATGATCTTATTTGATATTTTAATGTACTTTTCGTAATATACAATCAACATTTTTTTCTACATTTTCAGACTTTAAAGTTGTCAAAAGTGATTCTAGTCCAGTCTCAATGTCAGATATCAGTTGTTTATAGTTGCCATAATTATAAATAAATGAGGTTTGCACATAATTAAAAGGTATTCCAACTTAGCCATTAGTTATGATAATGGTGATTCAAAATTGCATTTTATCGATGTCGATAAATTTAATTTACATTTTAATCAATTACTAGCACCGGTACATTTTTGCCCCCGTTTATCCGTGGTATGTTTATAAGCCATACATCTTATGATTAAGTCGGCTTAAAAATAATTACAATGTTACTTAAACTTTAGGTGTTACATTAAACATTGGGATTGGTACTTAAGGATTATTTTTATAATACTCAAATCTTAGGTTCAGTGAGTGTATAATGATAATGAATTTTATCAATGTACCACTGTATTCGGTAGAGAACCCTGAGCTTAAGATTTGATGGAAGAAGAAGAGGAGATCCCCCGCAGAGCAACCATTTTCTTTTAACTACTGGTATTGTCAGGAGATAAGAATGGGCTTATAACTGCTTAAATTGCAAAGCTTTTGCTAAATATAACCACGGAAAATAGTAGTTTTAAAAAGTGACCCAGGGGACATCGCCATGGCAACGAGTGGCAGAAAATAGTTGATTGACCCACTTAGACATCCTACTATTTACGCTTACACGTATTGAAGTCGCACGCTTTAACCAGGCTCCTGTGAAGACGGCTGTATCCTTAAAATTGTAGCCATGGACACCCTAATGTCTAAGACAGTTTGTTTTGGGCAAGCTTTTTGCGTTAGGTACAGCAACGGAAACTGAAACGCGGACCTTTTTGACCCTTATTGCCATTGTGACGAGAGCGGAAAAGGTACATGTTTGAAAGTTATTTTTCTACGGCACACAAGTCAATGACTACGACGGTACACAAGTGTGCCGCGGAACAGGCATTGAGGAACACTGCTTTATGGACTAATACGATATAGTGGTTAAAAAAACGGTGGTGACCACAATGTACGCATCATCCAGGATTGCGTGGTGCAACTCGAGACGCCGGTGCGCTATAGCGGATCAAATTATCACCCGTACTTTAACACTTTTATGTAAAGGGCAAATATTGCAATATTATAACGACTCGATTGACGTAAGTTTTCTGCTTTCCTGAATATTGCGCATGCATATAGTGCTATCGGGTCAGCTTTAATTTGGCGGAGGACTGATGATCACTGATTGATGCAATGCAAAGAGTGCAACGTTCTCAGTGCCCGTACTGATGCTTCCAAGGCGTTGTAAATCAAACTTAACACATTGACCAATTAAGAGTCCGCAGCAAGCTCGATTCTTCATACAAACGTAGTTACGTCCTTATTTTAATATAACATGTCACATTATCATGAAATTCTCTAAATATAATGAGATAAGATATATCTAGGGCTAAAACTAGTTTATGACTCTTGAAATGTTAATAGAAAGAAAATAGAGCGAGTACAAGTTTTGCATTTTTAGACCCCAGAAAGTTGTTCAGTTTGGCGGCATACTACGACCAAAATATAGTTTAGATTGAAGTCAAAACCTATTTCCGGTGTCGATTATACTATGCAGTTTGATAAGAAAAAAGATTTATCAAAATTGATCTCGTAGTTTTAAAATGAGAGCGTAACTACGAAAACCTTAAAATAAATTACAAAAAATTGTTGCGAAACTGCAGCGAATTACTCTAGCGCGGGGAACGGTCCGGGGGGGGCGGCGGTAAGCACCGCCCCCCGCTAGCGCGCTCTCGCTTTACTGCTAGCGCCCTGTCTTCCTCTAGGTGAAACAACAACATTTTAAAGCGTAAGCGCGCGATCTCAACGCGGAGTTGAGCGGACCTTGCTGCGGACTCTTAAGTTATCACTACATACACATTTTACGTCACCTTAGGCCGTGAGTGGGATTTTCTGTCCTCTCCGGCGTCTCACTTCCTGGCCTAGGCATGACGTAAAACTTTAGACAAACCACGGGCGGTAATTCGTAAACACTTCACTTTCGGTTCGGGCCACAAACACGTGCGGTCTGGGACATTCACGGATTCACCGCCCTAGGTATAAATAAATAATAAATAAATATTAAGGGACAATCATACACAAATCGACCTAGTCCCAAACTAAGCAAAGCTTGTACTATGACGACGATATACATAATATATAAATACATATATAGATAACGTCCATGACCCACAAACAAATATTTTGCACAAATATTTGCCCCGGCCGGGATTCGAACCCGGGACCGCCGACTCAGTAGGCAGGTGTCTACAAACCGAGCCAAACGCGTCGTCAAAATCGTATGTAATGTACATATCTAGGATAACTGGGGGCACCTATACAAAAGTGACGTAGCAAAATTTTTTATCGTCAAAAAATATATATCGATGTTACTGTCAACATCTAAATGTCATCGATATAAATAAATATTACTTATTTCTCCACATATTCAAATAAACATATTAAAACGTGTATTTACATGTTTATTTTAAAATAATTTTCATAATATACGTAAATTGTCATTTTGATTGAAATGACATCCTCATACTTTTATTAATGACCTTAATTTAAGAGGCTCGATATCAGATATGACATCGAACCTCTATAGTAATCGAGAATGTCCAATGAGCACATATATTAATTTAATTATATCGACATCTTTTTTATCGATATCCTATCCCTAGAACGTGCCCCGAGTTATCCTTCTTCTTCTTTGTCGTTTTCACTCTTGGCAGAGTGGTCGTGGTCATCATTTCAGATGTTGGTGGCAAGCTTCACAACACGCCGCCATTCTTCTCTGATAGCCGCCTTCCTCGTACATTCGTGTAGTGACGATGAGCTATCCTAGGTAAATGTAATATTGTGTTGCAGGTGACGCAGCAGAACTCGGACAACCAAGCGTACCTGGTGAGCGAGGGCCTGGGCGCGGCGCGCACGTTCTGCGCGCTGTTCCGGCGCTGCGCGAGCGAGGCGAGGCCGCGGCCCGCGCCGCGCCTGCGCACCGCCCTGCTGGACGCCGCGCTGCCCGCCGTCAAAGTGCTCGTCAACCTCTCGCACTCCTTCTATCCGGGCAAAGGTCAGTGTCACTCCACAGACCACCCCCACTAGACGGAGCATCTAAGGCGACCCGCGCGCACCAACGATATGGTACGGCAGAACATTAAAGTATCAACACGGCGGCCACCGTTTAGTTGCGTCCTTGTTTATGATCCATGCGTACGTCAACGAAAAAAGAAATTAAATAAATAACATGGTAAATTGTAGTGTTAAGTGGTGTAGAGAGACCTCATAAACATGAACGCAACTAAACGGTGGCCGCCGTGTTGATACTTTAATGTTCTGCCGTACCATATCGTTGGTGCGCGCGGGTCGCCTTACATGCTCCGTCTAGTGGGGTTGGTCTGTGGTGTCACTCATTAATTATAATTAATTAATTTTATAAATTTTTGAAACATGTAATGTTTAATTTTTTTTAATTTGTGGGTAGGTACACCACAATTTTTATTTAAACCATGAATACAAAGATCAAAGCTTAAAGAAAAATTGAAAAGGAGCTACCTGGTGGAAGGGACCGGGAATCGAACCCGGTACCTCTGGATTACCGGTCCAGCGGGTTAGCCACTTCGAGCGGGACGTCGATTCTGGGAGCGAGGGTAGCGAAGTGGCTAACGCGCTGGACCAGTAATCCAGAGGTACCGGGTTCGATTCCCGGTCCCTTCCACCAGGTAGCTCCTTTTTCAATTTTTCTTTAAGCTTTGATTTTAGTACTCTTTTTCCCGGAAACAGCGTCACCTTTTAACCTTTTGAACGCTTTTCCTCCCATGTCAAAATGGGGCTTATACACCAATAGTTGAAAAAAGAAAGAGCGAAAATATACCTTATCTGTCAGCAGGAAAATTGCTTTGACAGCGTCCGCCATTACCCATTTAGTGGTCGTTGGCGTGGTAGGCACGACAGCACACGACCACTTTAGTGGCTCTTTGTGTTCAAAGGGTTAATTTAGCCTTGCAATTATGTATCAATTCACACCTGACACTTTCAAAGTGCGCGGTGATCTGTCACACTCGTTCTTCCCCAGGATGGCAAGCGCCACCCATTACCGACCATTACCTGGCGTGAAAGTGCTTGTCAATCTCGCACTCATTTATAATATATCCAGGGAATGATAGGTGTCATCCTGTACTGTAGCCACAGTCCAGTTCCGTCAAAGTGCTCGTCTATGTGTCCCACTCATACCCCAGGAATGATCCAGGCCACTTTATATAACACTCTGTACACGCTATACATAGATTTTCTGTGTCGAACCTATCTCGTTTAACACATAACTTCGAGAAGTTACAGATTAAAGTTTGTTCGCACTGTATTTAGCGGTAAAAAAATAAAAACTTGACTGTGCGAATTTTTTTAAATCAAAATATGACGTGCAGTATCTCCTGGAGCACAAGTGGTGGGAGCGGAGCCGGGCGTCATGGACATGTGCCTCATCATCCTCGACAACCACGACAGCTTCATACCGGACAGCAAAAACTTCGAGTTCAGCGTTTGTGTGAGTACCAACTTAACGAGAAACTTGTTATCACTTAAGTTTATCCTGTAGTGTTACAATATCTTGTAAAGCCTGACCAGAAATATATGAGGATGCGCCATATTGCGGAATTTCACTGGAACTAATTTCTTACACTGGCAATGATTTTATGATGGTTTGTCATCATTGTCAATGTCATTCGTTGTGGTATCTTGAAAAGACAAATATTTAAAAATATCCAAAGAAAATGCTGAAGACCATTCACAGTCGTGAACGCAATATTATAAATAAAGTGTACACGTGTTTACTACACAAAAAAACAGTCAGGAAAAGAGTGTCATCCATTAAATGATATTACGAGGTTACCATAGGAACTGACAGGTATTTAAACAAATGTCATTATAGTGTGGTTGCGATTGGTTGCAAAATTGTTGCCATATAAATCTTATAAATAGCGCCCTCTTGACAATCCTCATATATTTCTGGTCAGGCTTTATAATATATGATTTTATAAACAATGACAAATGAGGACATTATATTTTAGTAGGTACGGAATCGAGTTCGAAACAATTGTTATTAACATTTTTAAATAGCTCTAAAGTATCTAATTAAGTCGTCTAACATTCCGGGCGTTTGTTCGTATCTATAGGTATAGATTACTTACTGTCCGAACATTACCGGACGGATTTTAATCTGTTTTAGAATAGGGTGGATAAAAACTCGACGGCGGTTATGGATTACTTTTCATCTGAAGGCGGTAACGAAGAGAAATGTTTATGTTTTTACTATCAGTATTTTCTCCATGGTCTTAACAGTATTCAATATATCCAGGTACTGTTGCTGCTCATAAACCTGGTGCAGAACAACGAAGAGAACACGCAGCGGTTGCTGAACGTGCGCATTCGGGTCGACAACGAAGACGACGTCATATCGCGCAGCGTGCCCGCGCTCGATCTCATCGTCGACCACTTCTACAAGCGGGTCGACTTGGCTAGGTAATTACTTCACATTAAACTACTACACATGTGGTTTGTGTTAAATAGATGAGAATGAATGATATGCTACAGATTAATTTTATTAAAACTTTCGTGAGACATATTTAATTATTGTATTAAGCGACGACCTGACGATTCCTGACGATTTCACGTGAGTGTAAACCGCTTAATACAATAATGCTACAGATTGCTAGTTTATTTATTTTCTACTAGTGTTGCAATTACTAGTGATAATGTGAATCTGCGTGTAAAATTACTATGACATAATGTACCACGCCAAAACCTGTATGGTGATCTATATTCAGCAACGTATGCGACACGAAACACATAATATTCCATTATTCCTATTTTGTGGTATTGTTTCACTTGGTGTTTAATTTTAATATAAATTATTGTGAATTTTAGGAGAGCCGAAGAAAACACAGATGCCTTACTGGACGGAAAGGAAAGGGAATCTGACGACGAGGCTAATAAGAAAAAGCAATCATCACAAGATGACATCGATGAAACAGTGGCGAAACGTGAGTATTTTTCGGAAAACGTTCTCTTTTTGCATTTCTACTTTTCCCAGGCTACCTCGTTTCTCAAATGTTCCTTGTTTCAGCTTTATGTTTCTCGCTTAAATCTACATCTCTTTTTGTATTTCCAAACCGAGCCAAATTTAGTGCTCATCTTAATTTAGAAATCACGTTTCTGTTCATATTAAGTTCTTTGTAAAGCTTGACCACTAATATATGAATGAGGGTTTGTCAAGAGAGCGCTATTATTAACACACTGTAATGACATTAGTTTAAATATCTGTCAGTTCTGATGTTAAGCCTCGTAATATCATTGAATGGAATGCGCTCTTTTCCTGACTAAGTATTTTTCGTGTAGTAAACACGTGTATACTTTATTTATAATACTAGCTGAGTCCTGCGGTGTTACCCGCGGTTCATCAGATACAATAAAACCTAATTAATGTATTGTTCAGATACTCATATTCATCATTGTACTATAGGAAGCCTATACAGGATGTAATCGTTACTTGACCCGGCGAATATTCGGCAATTATAAGAGATACCTATTAACAAAGTAAAAACTGATATCATAAGTACGTTACCCATAAGTGAAAACCACATTAAAAAACCTGAAGATAATTGTTGCCTTAATAAATTAAAAAAAAAAAAAAAAAAAAAATAATATAGAAAAATGAAGATTAAACACTCTCAGAAGGTGACATTAGATGAGAAGCGATTTTTCCGTTATTATAAGAGGTATCAAATAAGTTAACGCAACCGACCACCAAAATTATTTTGTTCACCCTAAATGGACTCAAGAAGGTTGATCTGTCTCGGTGCGATAACTGGCGCGGCATAAAACTGTTACCGACTGCCGCAAAAGTTCTTACGAAAATCCTACTCAATCGCATTGCGGCGTCAGTAGCTTCCCGGTCGCTCTTGCACGACCACACTAATACCTTACGCATCCTGATCGAACAATGTGTCGAATGGCAGTCGGAACTGTTGTGTCTTAGCCTTCGTGGATTTCGAAAAAAGCCTTCGATACCGTAAAATGAAGCGTGCTGTGGTCATGTTTCTCAAGCAGAGAGGAATCCCGACGTGTATCATCCGCATCGTTCGTCTATTCTCCGAGTATTCTGGCCAAGGACGATACGTAACGATGACCTGTGGAGGATATGCCACCAGTCACCCATAAATATGGACATCGCGACACGAAAATTGCTGTGCCCTTGCAGGGTGTCACATGTTCCTATACCTACTGTTCCATCTTTAATTTAAAATGTGATATGCAATAAATATTTGAATTTGAAAATGGAGATGGATAGGCCACACCTTTCGACGGGGAGGAGCGAACAACGCAAGCATTACTTTCAAGTGGAAGCCGCCGCACGGAAGGCGCAGCCGCGGACGTCCTATACACTCATGGCGGCGCTCCGTGGAGAGCGGGCTGCGAGCCGTTGGAGTGAGCTGGAGCGAGGCCAGAAAAGTTGCTGAGGATAGAAGGGCGTGGCGCGAGCTGATGAAGGCCTTTTGCACCTCCGGGGTGCCTTAGGACAACAACAACAACAGATGGACTCAGCCGGGTCTTCGCGGCTGGCATCCGTGCCGCCCACCACCCGTTGCCCGCCATGCTCCACGCGTCGCACGCGCTTTATGTCCATTGATTTTAAACTTGTGCTCTCTTGCGGGTTTTGTCTCGGCGCGAATTTTAAACTACCGGCGGCGGCGGCGACGCGCTGACTCCTTATGGCGGCGGCGCGCCGCGGCGGCGCGCACGTCTAATGTGTACTGTTCAAGATGGTTACGAGGTTGATCAGCAGAATTTTAACACACAACAACCTATATTTAGATTTTTGATTGTGCTTGTTCTAAGTTGCAACGTGCTTACAATGGTGAGAAAAAAATGCATCATTATTGCAATTAATAAAATGAACCGGCTTAAAAAATAAACTGAAAAGTTTTGTTCCATAAAGAAGTTTACCTGAGGTTTGGCACAAACAAAGGATGATTCAAATAATGTAGGTGTAAGTAAATAATATAATTTTGCTTTTCAATGATTTAAATTAAATGCATAGGTAATGAGGGGAGGTCGGGGAGGTCTTATTTGTATAAATCCCGTTGGAATTATTTTAATTCCTAACCGTAAAGGAGTTACCTCTTCCATCATCAGCTCAGTATCATAAGACGTTAATTAAACTTAAGAAAATATATGAAAAACATTAATAATGCCTGTAACATTTGAAGGTAGCCCTCGATTTCTCTGGGATCCCAACATCAAATCCTAACTTGGTGGCAATGGGACCACCTACAGTACAGGGGTACACTTAAAATAATACAAATGGGTGGATCAACTTTTTCTTGCTGTTATTCTGTCCGTGACCCAGGGGATAATAGTAATTACATTTCTAAGAAAAGTTCTGATAATTGACATTACAGGTATTGTCAGGAGATAGTCTACATAAGAATGGGCTTAAATTATAAAGCTTTTGCTAAATATAACCACGGAAAATCGTAGTTTTAAAAAGTGACCCCGGGGCATTACCATGGCAACGAGTGGCAGAAAATAGTTGATTGACCCAAAAAACAGTCACCTACCTGTATAATATTTAATAGATTACCCACTAACTCCTATAACCATTAAGGAGTTGTACCTTCAATCTTCAGCTCATCATAATGAAATGAATATCAAGCACAAATATCTGAATAAATTTATAAAATACATGAAAAACATATTTAGTGCTTAATATAATATTTGATGGTCGCCCTTGATTTCACTGAGATCCCATCATCAGATTCCGTCTTGGTGACAATGGATCTACATCGGATACCTTCTTGGTGACTATGGATCCACATCAGGAGTGTGCTCTTTCAAATAAAAAAAGAATTTTGATAATCGGTTCACAATTGAAGGAGAAATTAGTGAACATACATGAAAAAAAGAAACATACTTAAAGCCTGACCAGAAATGCGCCATATTCCGAAATTTCACTGGAACTAATTTCTTACACTGGCAATGGGTTTATGATGGTTTGTCAACACTGTCAATGTCATTCCTGTTGGTTTCTTTAAAAGACAAATATTTTAAATTATCAAAAAAAATGCCGGAAACCATTCACAGTCGTGAACGTAAGATTATAAATAAAGTGTAAGTACACGTGTTTACTTCACGAAAAACAGACAGGAAAAGAGTGCATTCCATTAAATGATATTACGAGGTTAAGTTAGTGGAACTGACATGTATTTAAACTAATTTCATTATAGTGAGTTGCGATTGGTTGCAAAATTGTTGCCATATAAATCTTATAAATAGCGCCCTCTGGACAATTGACACGACTGTGAATGGTTTCGGCATTTTCTTAGGATATTTTTAAATATTTGTCTTTTAAAGAAACCACCACGAATGACATTGACATTGTTGACAAACCATCATTAAATCATTGCCAGTGTAAGTAATTAGTTCCAGTGAAATTTCGGAATATGGCGCATCCTCGTATATTTCTGGTCAGGCTTTTCTGTGAAACAATTCTACACGGCAAACTGTGTGAAATCGTTTAACAGTTTCTGAACGCAACAAACGCGTTTCTGAACGCATGTCTAAAGAAACCAATATGGCTTAAATGTCATTATACTCATTATATAATATGTTTAATCACGAAATAGTCAATAATCCGAATTTTACGGATATATTATATATGTTGTTGATTCGAAACTTATTTTTTCACGCTTTTTAATTCGAGAAAGGTTTCGATCGGGTCAACCGTACCCTTCAACGGGTTTATTAATATAGATTACGTTCACGATTGTAAATGGTTTTCATCATTTTCTTTGGATATCTTTAAATATTCGTCTTTTAAAGAAACGTAAACAAATAACCTCGAATGACATTGACATAGTTGACAAACCATCATAAAATCATTGCCAGTGTAAGAAATTAGCTCCAGTGAAATTTCGCAATATGGCGCATCCTCATATTTGTGGTCAGGCTTTACAAGTATCTTCATCAAGTTAGTTTATTATTTTTCATCACATTTGCTCGTAAAAGATGGTATTACATGCAGGTGTACTGAAGGACAAAGGCCTATATAGTTCCCGCGGGAGTTATAAATTGTTATAACTCCCGAGGGAGTTATGGTTTTAGTTTTAAAAATATAGTACGCACTCGTACATTGCTTCAGACTAAGGAGGTTTCAACCCAGCCAAGGTTTTATGTTGTATCAACAAAACTTGCCTACCAGCAAATTTTATTGTGTATTGTATTAATATGGTATATGAACTGCATTAATATTTATGTATTACAATTATTTAAGTGTATTTTGCAATTGTTTTATTAAATTTAATTTTGAATTATCGTTACAATCTGGCAGTATAGCCTGTCAAGTTTCTAAACTAAACGCAGTTCTTAGCATTATCTGTGGTAGACGACACAAAAAAAAGAAAAAAAGTTAAATATTATTGGTTAGATACTATTTAGTTTTGTAACAAAAATACTGTTCGTATTTAAGTTTTATAATATTACGGTGTTAATAATTGCTGCATAATATTGTTAATTGTTATTTGTTTAATGATAAATAGTAAGATTCTGTGTACATTTGTTTTCTTTTTTAAGCTGATGGCCGTTTTGCCAGTGCTTATAGTAAATAAAAAAATATATAGGTACAGAAAAAAGTTAGTTGTCAATCGTTATCGTTTAATTTTTATTTTTTACTTATTTATTTGTTATTTACTCCCAAATGTGATGAAAAATATTGTGTGTAAGGCGGGAAGTAAGGGGATTACAAACTCAGGACATTAAAAGCCCTCCGCCTTCGGCGTCGGGCTTCTAATAGTCCTTCGTTAGTAATTCCCTACTTACTACCCTTATGACACAATATACTATAGTTCGGGACTATGCCAAACTAATACGATCTCAACCAGAATTGTAACCCGATGGTGATCTAATTTGTTCCCCCCTTTGTGCGCAGTGCTGGCGCGCGCCGGCACGCACATGGAGCACACGATGGTGGGCGCGTACACGGCGCTGCTGCTGGGACACATGGCCGTGGTGTGTCCGGCGCACGCGGCCGCCGTGCGCGCGCAGGTGCCCAGCTACGCGCCGCTGCTGCCCACGCTCAAGAAGTACTACACCTTCCTGTCGCTCACCGCCAGCGTAAGTATCCTGTATATACGTACACGGCGCTGCTGCTGGGGCACATGGCCGTGGTGTGTCCGGCGCACGCGGCCGCCGTGCGCGCGCAGGTGCCCAGCTACGCGCCGCTGCTGCCCACGCTCAAGAAGTACTACACCTTCCTGTCGCTCACCGCCAGCGTAAGTATCCTGTATATACGTACACGGCGCTGCTGCTGGGGCACATGGCCGTGGTGTGTCCGGCGCACGCGGCCGCCGTGCGCGCGCAGGTGCCCAGCTACGCGCCGCTGCTGCCCACGCTCAAGAAGTACTACACCTTCCTGTCGCTCACCGCCAGCGTAAGTGTCCTGTATATACGTACACGGCGCTGTTGCTGGGGCACATGGCCGTGGTGTGTCCGGCGCACGCGGCCGCCGTGCGCGCGCAGGTGCCCAGCTACGCGCCGCTGCTGCCCACGCTCAAGAAGTACTACACCTTCCTGTCGCTCACCGCCAGCGTAAGTGTCCTGTATATACGTACACGGCGCTGCTGCTGGGGCACATGGCCGTGGTGTGTCCGGCGCACGCGGCCGCCGTGCGCGCGCAGGTGCCCAGCTACGCGCCGCTGCTGCCCACGCTCAAGAAGTACTACACCTTCCTGTCGCTCACCGCCAGCGTAAGTGTCCTGTATATACGTACACGGCGCTGTTGCTGGGGCACATGGCCGTGGTGTGTCCGGCGCACGCGGCCGCCGTGCGCGCGCAGGTGCCCAGCTACGCGCCGCTGCTGCCCACGCTCAAGAAGTACTACACCTTCCTGTCGCTCACCGCCAGCGTAAGTGTCCTGTATATACGTACACGGCGCTGCTGCTGGGGCACATGGCCGTGGTGTGTCCGGCGCACGCGGCCGCCGTGCGCGCGCAGGTGCCCAGCTACGCGCCGCTGCTGCCCACGCTCAAGAAGTACTACACCTTCCTGTCGCTCACCGCCAGCGTAAGTGTCCTGTATATACGTACACGGCGCTGTTGCTGGGGCACATGGCCGTGGTGTGTCCGGCGCACGCGGCCGCCGTGCGCGCGCAGGTGCCCAGCTACGCGCCGCTGCTGCCCACGCTCAAGAAGTACTACACCTTCCTGTCGCTCACCGCCAGCGTAAGTGTCCTGTATATACGTACACGGCGCTGCTGCTGGGGCACATGGCCGTGGTGTGTCCGGCGCACGCGGCCGCCGTGCGCGCGCAGGTGCCCAGCTACGCGCCGCTGCTGCCCACGCTCAAGAAGTACTACACCTTCGTGTGGCTCACCGCCAGCGTAAGTGTCCTGTATATACGTACACGGCGCTGCTGCTGGGGCACATGGCCGTGGTGTGTCCGGCGCACGCGGCCGCCGTGCGCGCGCAGGTGCCCAGCTACGCGCCGCTGCTGCCCACGCTCAAGAAGTACTACACCTTCCTGTCGCTCACCGCCAGCGTAAGTATCCTGTATATACGGTTCAGCTGCAGCTCACCTCGCAGCTACTAGCGCAGTCGGTGGTTCTCCGCCCAGTTATACGGTTCTTAATGCAACATCTCAATAGGCTTGAATTTTTTTTTTAGTTTTCATTCGATTCAATTTTTTATTGGGATCAAATGGGACTAACTACAATTAGACTGCTCTAAAAGTCAGAAATCACCATCAAAGTTCAACAACATTAAAACGCTCCATACAAATGGTCAATTGGCCACCTAATCGTGACGTCATTATACATATGTTATGGGTACCAATATTTGTATGGAGACAAGTAAGTCTTTGCCATTGTCGCCGTGAAAACATGTGTTTAAGTTCATGGTTGTCATGCAATTATTGTTTTGTTAAATTATGAAGATTCTGAAAACAGTCACATATTTCAAATAATATTCTTTTGTTAGATAAGAGAAAACTATTGGAATTGAAATACAGGTATTCGCCTCAAAATTTCCGGAATAAATGTACGAATAAGGGTCAGAAGTCCTTAAGTAAAACATTACTGCCTCGTGGCATTGGTACACCCTGCAATTGCTTGGGCCAGGTTTTTTTTTTATGTAACCTAAACTAAACTTACAAGTCGAACGACTATAGTTTTCTAGGTTACAAACTGGTAAGAATTCGTAGTTTACATTGATTGTCCATTTCTAAAATGGGAAACTATTATAGAAGGATTTACGTAGACAATTGACAACATTTCATATTTTTAAGACTATCATTTTATTACTTTTCTGAATTCTGCTTAAAAAGATGAAGTAATCTCTGTTTTTATTTATTTTCTGATATGATTATTTACTTTATTATTAATTTATAAAAACATACTCATTTTAAAATGTGGCAACACAGAAACCAGAACTTAATGGAACGGTTACTTTAGTTGGTTTTCTTATTAAAAAACTTAATCAAACTCGGTATGCATCTGTCACCTGTCAACGTCAAATAATAAAAAAAATTTTTTTTCGCTCTTTGGTTTAGACAACAACCCTATTCAGCCCGTATTGTCTTAGATTGCAGTTATTTGATGTATTTTCTTATATTTCTTTAAATACAGAAGAATAAATTCAAAGATTTTTTTTTAAGGTACACGACATAAAGCCCTGTCGATCTCTATATTAATTTCCATCTGTTATAAATATGAAATGTTGTCGATTGTGGTCAACAGGCCGAAGCGATGATCGTGGCGCACGTGAAGGCGACGGCGTGCATCATCAAGTTCATGGAGGAGAGCGACAAGCAGGGCTCGTGCGCGGACGCGCAGCCGCCCGCGCCCTACTCCACCTACTCCGCCTCCGCCGCCTACCCCAGCCACTACGGCACGTCGCCGTCCGACATGCCGCAGGACATGTCGCTCAGCAACCTCACCTACAACGTCACGTACGGCAGCTCCGACAGGATGCCCTCGTGAAGCGCGCCCACAGACCACCCCCACTAGACGGAGCACGTAAGGCGACCCGCGCGCACCAACGATATGGTACGGCAGAACATTAAAGTATCAACACGGCGGCCACCGTTTAGTTGCGTCCTTGTTTATGATCCATGCGTACGTCAACGAAAAAGAAATTAAATAAATAACATGGTAAATAGGCTAGTTGACCCAGTTTCGAAATATATTGGAAATGGTTAATAATGATCGTACTAGCTCTAAAAAAAATGTCTTGTATTTTTCTGAAAGCTAGAAAGCTAAATTTTATCAATTGAAAATTAGAAATTTCATAAACAGTCAAAAACGCCGTCCGCCATTTTTGCCTTTCGCTAATCTGTGGCGTGTCGTAGTATTACCTGTAAATATTCGAAATTCGACCGTCGTATAATGCCATTCCGCACACTCCAATATACTTTGACAGGAGATCGAGAGGGACGGCACTATTCGAAGTCGTCAAAGTAGACTTTCAGTTTTGTTTACATGACCAATGAAGTCACTATCATAAGCGAAAATGGCGGACAGCGTTTTAAGCATTCCAAAATACAGATTAAATACCATATTTTCAAATTAAATTTTTTCAGCCATCTTTCACTTTTATGAATTGAAAAATATATATTTAGGTTTCCTTTGCTAAATACTATACCGAATAAACATTAGTTTATTACAATTTGACATGAGTCAACTAGCCTATTGTAGTGTTAAGTGGTGTAGAGAGACCTCATAAACATGGACGCAACTAAACGGTGGCCGCCGTGTTGATACTTTAATGTTCTGCCGTACCATATCGTTGGTGCGCGCGGGTCGCCTACGGGTCGCGTTACATGCTCCGTCTAGTGGAGGTGGTCTGTGAGCGCGCCCGTCGGCGAGCCCGATACCTTCGCCGATACCGACCTCGTCATTGACGAAATGTTTCACGTGTAGCGGGCTCCGAGTTCTATCGGAATCGATAGCGTATTTTTAGCTGATACGGCGTCGATAGGTGAATCGACTCGCGCGATATGGGAACGTTTCGGACGACCCGCGGGCCGGTCTAGTGTGGAGTATTGTGAAAAAGTTGAGTTTTATTAGTTTACATGACGTTTGTAGGGTGGAAATAAAATTAGCATGTTTCTTCATAGGTGACGACACTTCGGCGCCGAGGGAGTTATTTCGGGAATATTAAATAGAATTAAAAAGCACATTGACGAATTTCGGAGATCTCGGCTAGTTAAATTTCCACCATATTAGATTTTATTAAAGTAGGATAGCTAAATCACCATATTCCATTGATTTACATACTTCGGAATATAATGTTTTGTCCATAGTTAAACCGATTTTAAAACATATTTACATTTTGCGTGTTATAGTTTGACAAAATGATAGTTCGTGCGATTGTCGTCTTGTGTAAATAGACACGTTAACGGAATGTATATTGTAAACCAGTAGTAATAGAGTACGCCATTTGTAATTATAACATACCCACGTTAGGTGGATTGCACACGGCTATTATACCTCAACTTTTTGTATCGATATCTTTCCCTTCTCTAAAATATTGTGTAAATATTCACAGACTGTTAAGGTATAGTTAGTAACGTTGATCAGGTGTGGGTTATGGTATGGAGTCTTAATTAAATTGAGATATTCCGAGTTTAAGCCACTGAACTGGCAATATAAAAGTGCAAAAATAGTGCAGTAAGTGTATAATAATAATGTAGTCCTCTATGTGAATATTGTGTCTGCACTTTTTGTATTATACCGCTCCACGAGAGCTACAAATTTATAGAATATTGTTCTACCGAGGCACAATCCTGACTGTAAATAGTTTTGACTGGTACCAATAGTTCGATCTTTGTTGACTAAGCGTAGGCACGGTTATTTGTAACGAAAAGTGTGTGAGTGCGAGCTAGTCTCAAGTCCTGCCTCTAGCATGCCAGTGTTCGTTGCGCATTTGAAGCATTCTGGGGACGCGGTTGGCGCAGTGGTAAAGCAACCGCCTACTGAGCCGGCGGTCCTGGGTTCAAATCCCGGCAAGGGCAAATATTTGTGTGATGAACTCGAATATTTGTTCCTGGTTCATGGATGCCTTCTATGTATTCAAGTATATATTTATCTATATAAGTATGTTTATTATCGTGTAGTGCCCATAACACAAGCCTACTGTAACACTGTGGGACTAGATCGAATTGTCTGAGGTTTTCCGATATTTATTTCTTTATTTATTCTTAGGTTTTTGTGTAAGTTTGCTTTTGACCAAAAAAAAACGCCCAACGTGTTTGGAACAAATTTTGCTGGGCCCTTACACTGGAGGCTCAGTCTTGCATAGTATCGAGGGAACAGTCGAACAGTTCGTTTAAGGGTAAAGCCAGACGAGCTTAATGTTGAGTCGCGTAATTTCGGTCGGGCCATGCTTATTTAGTGTGACGTGATCGCGTCACATGATGTATGGCGCTACCGAAATTACGCGACTCAAATTACGCTCGTCTGGCCTCACCCTAACGCCGACACGAACGCTGCCGTGCTAGCAGGCGAGGTCAACCAATGTACAAACTTGTCGTTATTGCCCCCAAACGAGAGAACGATTATTTGCTTAGAGGTATATGAATAGGAAAATCTATGATGTTGGACTTTAAAATAGTGGATAGGACTAAGACAGTGAGCGGAACACATGATATTATTCCTTTCCCATACTTTTGTTTTAAAGACTTCTTTTTTACAATTGACTGATTGTGTACATTAGAGCGGAAATTGATTTTTCCAAAATTGATGTCTAGAATAATATTTTTATAAAATATCAAAATGCTGTGGCGCACCGATTACTTAAAATTTAGGTTTTTTTTTTCACAATCAAATTTTATACGATAGTGATTCTGAAGTTCTAAATTATCAAATTATGTGTATTTTTACTTATTTTAAAAATATAATAAAATTTGGCCTTATTTCTTTGAGATTTTAGGTACAGAATTCGTCTATAGTTCGATTATGAATTTAATTTTGTTAGGACTATGTGTAAAAATTAAGCTGGTGCCAATGTATCTAATTCGAATTCTTGACAGACCCCCATCCGTCTTTCCATGTTCTTGGATCGTCGGTACTCAATGGTGTTTGTCTGTCTGAGATTTGATAACATTTAACTCTCGTACAAACACAAATTTCCACGTTTTTATCGTCAACTTTCGGACAGACATTCACTTTCCAAGAATACGAATTACATACATTCTTGTTAGCTATCAGACAGCTTTATTTCATATTTAAGGTGTTCGAATCCTTTTATACTTATGACTCGGGCCGCAGCGTCGCGGCCTGCTCCTCTTGGTAACGTTTTATTTAACAATTGGAGACTTGTTTGTTGTACAGATGCCTAAATTATATTTACGTAATTTATTGACCACATGTATGTATTTGTCTAAGAGTAGCTTTTAAAGTGCATTTCGTTATGAAATATCACCTTCACATTTGGGTTTTGAATATAGTAATGTTGTTTTAGAGTACCACGAGAGTTTGATATCTTGAGAAATTATTATTGTATATGTAATGTGTAATTATGTTATAAAGTATTACGTGTAATTATTAAAACAAGGACAATTTAAATACGCTGATTTTATTTCGATAATCCTATGCAATATGACAACGGCTATGAAATAATCTACACATAAAATACACGCGTTCGTTATACCGATACTTTGCGGAATCATTCCTTCATCATGCATGAATGATTTATGACAATCTGATATAACGAAAGGTTAGTTAAAGCTATTAACCATGCAATAAAATAAGCATAATAAATTTAGCGCTCAGCACTGTGACAATAACAAATAAATAACTACATACTACACTTTCTACCGTGCATAACAATGGTAAATAAATAATTAAAATCTAACCATGATTATTTAACAATGTTTTAAAAATAATCTAAAAACGTGTGTTGACTGGTGGTGTTTTGATCCACGCCCAAGTTGTGTCAAATAAATTATATTGTCCACATCGCACATGTGAAGCAAGATTTGGATTTACTTCTCTTTCACATGCCTCATGTCAGATACGGTCTTCTATTCGTATATAAGCGTAGGAACATAAGGTTAAAGTCTTTCAACGGCTTCGACGTGCTCTACGGCCGGCGCGCGCACGTCTTGCCACGCGCCGCTCTCCGTATACCGTTTGTTGACCGCGGTCATTTGCTCAAAGTTTGCCTTCGCCAGCTTGTGTTTGTTGTGAACCTTCTGCACTAGCTCCTCGTCGTAAACCTCCTCCGGGTATTCCAATTTTAGGTGCGCCTTCATCTCCGCGACCGTCACCAAAAAGCAGTTCCACGGCGACCAGTCCTCGTGCACGTTCCACCGACAGAGCCTCAGCTCCGGGATGTCTCTACATTCGCTGATTGCCGAATGCGAATGCCATAGTTTTTCCACGATAAAGAATATGTCTTTCTCGTGCAGAACGAACGCCAGCGAACCCCAGCACTTTCTTCGGCGTTCGTCGCGTTGCACGGCTCTCAGGATGAACTTGTAGGGCGTCATGTCCACCCACAGGCTCTCGTTCACGTCCTTCCACGAACACGACTTGCAAGTCACGAACCAGCTCATTCTAGCATCTAGTGGGAAATCCATGTACGGCTTCACTTTATTACACATCTCGCAGTAGTGCAGTCTTGTGTTTTCCATCTTTCTGTAGTCTCGGATATCTTTACATTTAGTTACTCCAGAATTCAGCTCTGATGATTTTATAAACTGCAATACGCTGGCCGCGATTCTCCGTCTCAAAAACTCAAGCTGTTTGTCATTGCACCTTCTTACAAGAAGGTCACACTCTCTATCCAGTAAAGTAATTATATCTTCGGCTAGCGGATTGCGAAACTCGGTTAAAGCATATTTCATATCTACGAGAAGTTCCATACGTTCCTTTATTTCGAGATCTTCACGGAGAAAACAGTTGTAAAGTTCCTTTAACTTTCTAGCCCTTTGTATTTCAACGGTCTCCATTGTTATGAGCTTGTCATCCTTGCCGAACCATGCGATAGGTTTGGAAATTTCCTCTAAGAACTGTTGCTCTTTAATCTTTCGACTATCCTCCTTAACTTTGACTCGGTAAGATTCGATGCACCGTAGAAGCTCGACCTCTTTATCCAGTAACAAAGTGAATTCAGCAATTTTAGGTCCTTTTGAATGCAGTTGTGAAATCCTGGATATCTCAGCATGTTTCCATCGATCAACCTGAAACAAAAAATTCAGATCAGGACGGGGTGCGGGGTAATCTATTATAGAAGTGTGTGTAAGAACGTGTGTATACCATTGCATAAAGTTGGTCGAAGTCTTCTCGTGTTTTCGGAAAAGTCTTGGTTATTAAATCGCGGCGCAGTCGCCTCTCCATAGCTTCACGCTCCAGCCGATCTTCTTCCTTCATGCGCGCTATTCTCTCCCTGTCCAAAAAATTAATCCAAACTGAAAAGTCTATTACTCAGTAGATTCTACTGAATTCCTAACGTTTAAAACACACACGCAATTGAAATGACGGGCTCTCTAAATTCAAGCTTATAATTATAATCAAACCTAGCCTACTCACTACTGTAATTGAAAGCACCAAACTAAATTGTTAGAGACGCTTGACTCTGACAACACAAAATACATAATCAATTCGTGTGCGTAATATAATGTAATATCGCAAAATTTCACGAATTGATAGCCTTGATAAGCAATTAGCTTAGTATTAAAATCCACAAAACGTGACCGATAAAGTATGCATTCCCGCGAAGTTTAAGCTCACTGCAAGTTGTTTCGTCATTCAATCGCACACGCGGGTGAAAAACATGTATACGAGTAGGTACGTACTTAAATATGTACTGAGATGGAGTGATTTTGGCATCGACGCACGTGTAATCATTATAGTTCGGTGAATAGAGACTAAAGTACCTACAATGTGCAACGTACGAAAATGTACAAAAATTCTCTACAACATTGCCCTAGCTCTGTTTTAGCTAAAATGCGCCTTAACGAAGATATAATCCAAAAGTTTGTTTTTAAGTTGGAAATTGCGATTTTTTCCGTTTTTTTAAATGTGCATATCTCCGTAACTATCAGTCCTAGAAACAAAATATAAAATGGAGAATATAGTAAATTTACTATATTCTCTCTAGAGAGTTCATTTGAACTCTCTATAACATTGTCTAAGCTTTCTTCTATCTAAAATGCTCCTAAAGGAAGATATGAGCAAAAATATGAAGAAAGTGCCGGTTTTATCAATATGGCGGTGAGCGCGGAGTGGGGGGGGGGAGTTTAATTCTTCCGAAATGTAGGTAGCGCTTTAACGTTTAACGAAGCTAACTTTTTTTGTAGCGGATTAACGAAGTTAACTATTTGATTAACGGTGCCCAGCTATGTAGACAACATATCAAAAATTCAAAACTACCGGACTGTTTGTAAGGTCAAAATCCTTTATTAACTGGATTATTAGGTATGATCTAATAATACCGTAGTATTATTACTAGGTAGAGCTATACAATATAGCCTCTCATAAGTCTAATATAAAATGTAACAGTAAACATTTTTCAGTCTAACCGAAACTCCTTAAGATCAAATTATGTCAATTTGGCACATGTTACCAAACAAACGACCATATTACTACCTACCTACTTGTAAAATTAAGGTAGGTAGTTTTTCATTGCTGTCGGTTTCACATAATTTGATGTTAGCGTTCCGGATGAACTACGCAAATTGGGTCTTACAAGGATAAGCTGGAGACATTCACATGCACCCTTTTAATTATCGATCCATATTCTGCCTAAACTGGTGGTGCTGGATTTATGTATTTATCGTATGGCGTTGTTGTTACAAGTCACTGGATAATCAAGTTGTTGCTATATAACTAAAATTCTCATACCTACGTTTCCTACCTATTATTTACCTTAGCTAAGAACACCCAACTCACATGCACACTTTCAACCACCGATCCACCTTCTGCCTGAACTGGTGGTGCCTGAACGCGCGCTGGATGACGCTGGCGAAGTGGTCGTGGTTCAGGCGGATCTTCATTTGTTCGAAGGTCTCGTAGGGTTTCGGCACCACGATTCTATCCGACACGTTTGGGATGAAGGCGTGTACTGTGTTCATCTGCGTGGCTCTGCTGTAGGGTGTATCCTGTAATAATATTATTTTAATTTAATTTATGAGTTTTAGGGCATTTACTAACTTGCTAAACACATTTGTGATGTTGAAAAAATGTGTAGGTAACCTATTCCTGCAGGTTTCGTGGGGTTGTTTGGCTGTTTGGTTTACATAAACCGCTTTTTCTCAGAAACAAATCGTCGGGAATAGTGCAATACCACGTAAATAACAGCTGGCGATAAAGTTCTCATTTCAATAAAATACTTAGCATTTGCTTGAATATACACTTAATGTTACTTACGCGGTATTGCACTATCCCCGACGAAATGAGATATTTACTAGGCATTATTAAGGTATTTCTACATCAACTGCAGTAATCGTAACGTAAGAAACATACACGTTTGTCTGATCATAACCTGTGTAATATTTGATCGGATTGATCTAGACATCCTTTCATATTAAGTCCGCCTGAATTTATATTAAACCTATTAAACGCACTTACGTAAATCTTTTCCCTTTCCTCTGCTGTCTGCGTGTCTCGGCAAGTTTTCTTTTCCGGTGGTAGTTTTTCTGGTTTCTGCGGTGTCTGTGTGTAGGCGTGATGATAAATTGTTCCTGAAAGTTTAACTTATATGTAACCTACTTATTGGATATCGTAAGATGATGCTATTTTTAACCCTAAATATGATTTAATAATTTTTTCTAAGATTATTAGGAACAATGATTTGAGGTAGGTACAAGTCATGTTTTCCAACTTTTTCAATGGGAACATAACATAGAAGGGCGTAGAACCTTTAATCTGGAAATTACCAAATTGCCCCTTTGGTACCTACCATCACTGTACCAAAGGGTATAGCAGGATAGCCTAAGAAAAAGTGCCCCCAGCGTTTTTGGGTCGAAACTATAATCAAACGATGCCTTTTAAGGAGGTAATACCCTGCACAAAGTTTCATCCCTCTGTTACCCCCTGGGGGTGAAAAACACCCGATTAACCCCAAAACTGTTTTATTTATTTTTTCCTAAACTATGAAAGTGACGAATTTCAAATTTTGTACAAATATTAATAAGACTAAAAGCTATATTTAAAAAGAATATGACCCTCCTAACCATTTAAATTCTTGTAAAAAAAAAGTAAAAAAAAAAAAAACGCCCTGTATAACAAGTTCGGCTCTTGGTACACACACCATTTTTTTTCCAAATATGAATCAATTTATATTCTACATCATACAAAAGTTTCATCGACCTAGCCCAGAAGGAACATTACGAAATTAATATGAATTGGCTCTTTGGTGCCTACTATTCATTTAACTCCTACTAAGAGCCTTGCATTATTTTTTATTAATAAACAATGGCCTGCGATCAGACCGCTGTTTGTGTCCGATAAAAAAAATAGAAAATCGAACGCGGGCAGTAACGTGGCCGTGGGCAGTGTTTTTTAGGGTTCCGTAGTCAACTAGGAACCCTTATAGTTTCGCCATGTCCGTCTGTCTGTCTGTCTGTCTATCTGTCCGCGACTTAGCTCCGTTATCATTACATTAAAGTACTAGAAAGCTCTAATTTGGTATGAGTATGTGTATGTAAAACGCCGACAAAACGGTAAAATAAAAATAAAAAGAAAAACTTTTTTTCGGGTACCGCTTTTACCCCTAAAGTGGGGTGATTTTTTTTTTCGTTTCAGCTAGTGTGTGGGGTTTCGTTGAATAGGTATTTTAAAAATAGTAGGGGTCTTTGAACATCATTTTTTGATAAAGTCAGAAGTTTTGTAAATACTCGCTATAGAAATCCAAAAAATAGCGTCCGCCCTCTAACTTTTCAACCACGTTTCAAAAATTATGGAAAAATTCGTAAAAATTTGACCTCATAAGCACTTCCAATGAAAACTATACTTATTGAATAAAATCAGTCGAGCCGTTTTTGAGTTATCGCAGAATATCATAATTTTCTTTAAAATGACGTAAGTGCCGCGCGGTGTCCTTATACTTCGAACGTTACACATGTTAGTTAAGTGCCATACTGTATTAAACATTCACTCAATCTGGTGCGTATAACCGATAACTTCAAGAAGGTAATAAGTAATTACAGTAACTTTGGCGTTTACGACCTTTTTATAGAGCTTGAAATCTTTCTCGTAATTTAAACCTCGGGCTTAAAACCGCTATTTTAAGCCCGTCTATTGTGAAAGATGGGCAACTACGGAACCCTACACTGAGCCGGCCCCGACATGGTCTTGGCCGGTTTTGTTTTTAATTATATGGTTGCAGGACCGAGACGTTGCGTATTAAGCATAATATAATGAGTAAGTGCCTACTAAATAGTACATTCATTTTATTTTCGCAATGTTCCTTCTGGGCTAGGTCGATGAAACTTTTGTATGATCTAGAATATAAACTGGTTCATATTTGGAAAAAAAATGGTGTGTGTACCAAGAGCCGAACTTGTTATACAGGTTGAATGTTATTTTTTTACTTTTTTTTACAATAATTTAAGGCAGCTGGACATGGCGAAACTATAAGGGTTCCTAGTTGACTACGGAACCCTAAAAAACACTGCCCGCGGCCGCGTTACTGCCCGCGTTCGATTTTCAAATTTTTTAATCGGACACAAACAGCGGTCCGATCGCAGGCCATTGTTTATTTAATAAAAAATAATGCAAGGCTCTTATTAGGAGTTAAATGAATAGTAGGCACCAAAGAGCCAATTCATATTAATTTCGTAATGTTCCTTCTGGGCTAGGTAGATGAAACTTTTGTATGATGTAGAATATAAATTGATTCATATTTGGAAAAAAAATGGTGTGTGTACCAAGAGCCGAACTTGTTATACAGGGCGTTTTTTTTTTTTTTTTACTTTTTTTTTACAAGAATTTAAATGGTTAGGAGGGTCATATTTTTTTTAAATATAGCTTTTAGTCTTATTAATATTTGTACAAAATTTGAAATTCGTCACTTTCATAGTTTAGGAAAAAATAAATAAAACAGTTTTGGGGTTAATCGGGTGTTTTTCACCCCCAGGGGGTAACAGAGGGATGAAACTTTGTGCAGGGTATTACCTCCTTAAAAGGCATCGTTTGATTATAGTTTCGACCCAAAAACGCTGGGGGCACTTTTTCTTAGGTTATCCTGCTATACCCTTATATGTAATTAGGTACCTACCTAATATGTACTTTTCAAAAACCATAACTGAACATACTAAGTGAACTTTTCATCGATTATAACAGGTGGGTTTAGAACAAATAAAAACTAGATAGTCTCAAAAACATATATACTATATATATATATTATACGCAAAATGTTAAATGTTTACCTGTATGTGTATTTTTATAACCACCCAAATAAGGTTTCTTCATAGGTAATGAAAATATTTCAACATTTATTTTCTTTAGAGTGTTGCCAAACCGCACATTTACTGACAAAACATCATTGACCGGCATTTCTTTGTATAATTTGTCTAAATTTAACACTTCCTTATTTTTCGTCAGTAATTCCACTTCTACAATGCCATATTTATCAAAGTCGAGATCTAAAAGAGCCATGCGATCGGATAAAGGATGCTCTCCTCTTAACAAGACTAAATTATCAGGATCAGTTTGAAAGAGTCCTGCCAGATTCTTCTTAACTTCATGAACCTTCATAATAGAGTGATACGATCGTGTAAATATTCCATTTTGATTTCGCACTCTAAATTTAATAGCTATAAATGGTATCATTCGCTTTTTTGGGGTAACCGCTTGCAAAAGGTCATAGACGTAGTACTCCACCGGTATAGAGGACAGAGAAAATTCCTCCGAATCCTTGGTTAACACGTCAATCACTAAATTACCCATACTGTCGGTCTTTAGATCGGACAGCAGGCTGGTGTCTTTCAACACATTTCTGTTTTTGGTCAGCAGGAGATTGCTGTTTGACACGGAGAGTAACTTCGCTAACTTGCGCTTGACAAATTTAATTGGGGTACTCGCTGGGAAGACTTTGCTGAACACGTCGTTGGGATTAAGTGGCGACCTGAAGGTGACGAGGATCTGACTGATGGGACATTTGTAGAGGTCAAGGTCTCTGGCGCAGGGGGCAGTTGATATGATTCTCGATTTATCATCAGTTTTCGAAAAATCGAATCGATAAGGAGGAGCAGTTAGTAATTTTTCTCGTCCAAGCTCGCACTGGCACTGCGCCACACCTTTCAGGCAGTCGGGATCCGGGGTAATATCCACATTTCTTTTCGGCTCCATTCTTATATACCTATTAAAATTAATAATTACAAAAATCAACAATAATCGTGTAAATTAAGCTCTAGCTAAAAACTAATTCCGTTGCCATGACAAAATGTAAAATATTTACTTTTCGCGGCAATCGTTGCTAGGTGACGATTTGACGAAGTTGGTTTCATTCATAGAGAAACTAGAGAAAGGACACGTATTAAAGCTATCTGTGCATTGTTGTTTTCACGTTCACCTTGCCAGAGCAAGTAAACGAGTGGGAAAAGTCCATAGAGCAGACTCTATGGACTTTTCCCACTCGTTTTTGTACGGTGCAAAGGAGACAGTAATAGACGAAAGTGTAAAATGTAGGGGAGATGTGCCTAAAATGATCCCCTTAAGAAAAAATCCTTACTATTGTCACCGGAGAAGAATAAAACACATGATTTGGGTCTTTATAAATAGGAAATTTCCTTACCTAAGTTACTGCATACTTACTTCTCCTATTTTTTATGGTTTTTAATAGTAACGTTAATTTAAAAAAAAAACGAAGCAAAGGATCATTTTATACCTATAGCCGTATAAAATGATCCCCATGGTATGGGTAAAATGATCCCGAGTTGAAAGGTCGTAGAATAACCACACAGTTGATTATTATTATTAAATTTATTAGGTTAATGAAACAATCACGTAGACACGTTACTCATAACATGTAAGTCTTATACCTAAATATTGAAATACAAGATGGCTCCTCACAGTTAGAACTTTACTCTCCTTTTCATCAATAACCATAGTCACGGCATTTATGTTGGTTTTCTTATTTTGTGCTCCGGACACACTTTACACTTAATACCTAGTGCACAAACTCGCCTCACGTCGAAGCTGAACATAACCTATGGCATCATTGCCATAAGATTCTCTTGAAGACCTATAACAAAGGATATTCTATGATACAAGGTGATAGTAACATTTGGTAACAAAACTAATGAATATTGGCTATCTTATTATATATAAACAAATAACATATTATTCATACTTAAGGCTGATTTAGACGATGCCAATTTTGAGACGCCTAAATTACGGCGCCAGTGATTACCGCACAGCACAGGCACAGCACACCTCCGACCGTTTAGACAATGACTATGTTCAGCCGCCTAAATCTCGCCGCCAGTCGTGTTTACACAGTGCTTTTTTTCAGTACCAGTCATTAGTGGCAGCGAGAGACGCGGAGGGGGGGTCACTGGCGCCAAAAAATAGGCTCGTGTTCTATTCCGCGCCAGCGCTGGCATGCGGCGAAAAAATGGCGCGGAAAGTGTTTATACGGTGCCTTTTCGAGGCGCCGTAATTTAGGCGTCTCAAAATTGGCATCGTCTAAATCAGCCTTTACTGTGCACTTTTTACATTCCTAAATTCAGCTGAACAAAAGTCGGGATTCGTACCAAAAAAGTGGGCTACTTACATGAATCCACTTTGGGTAAGTTAGCACTGTCTGCTTTGATATAATGTTCTTCCATTTTTGAAGATCTGGATTATTATTTATAAACCAAAAATGTATTAAATGTGTGAGAAGATGAATTCAATCGTAACAACATAATTAAAGTGAACGACAGTTTTGTCAGTTTTAATTTTTGACAGCAGCCGTTTGTTTGTGCCGGTGTGACGTCATCAGCAAGATGGCGTCGTTTTGATCATTAGACTCACAGATAAAAAAAACTGAAACTTATTTAAATAATATTAATTTATTAAATCATTTTCATCGAAATGTAACTACTTATTTTGGTTCTAGGAATCATAAGCTACATGTAAAAATACGTTTTATAATTATTCATTACATGTGTCAAGTACCCTATTATTCAAACGTACATATGATATTAGCCGGCCTGACGTACCTCTACCATGAGTTGCTTTCGAAAAGTCTCGAAACGCTCACTACGCTCGCTTGCGAGGAAACGCACTTCGAATAGAGTTACTCCTACACACGTAAATTGCGGTAGTGTGAGTGTATGAGACACTCGCCAACGTTTGTTCTAACTTCACACCGAATCAATCTGTCTCTTTCTAACTAAACTTAAAAGAATGAGGAAGATTCATATCGGCCAAAATAAAACATGGCGGATTTACGGTAGCGAGTATCGTTTACGTGACGTGACAATGTCGGCACCATGAGATTCAAATTTGACAGGTTCACCTCGAAACTATCGAAAATTACGCTCACGACTGTAGTTAAAACTCTCACTGCCAAATCGAAGGGTGAAATCATA
The DNA here is from genome assembly GCA_932273695.1 of Apotomis betuletana. Classification (NCBI taxonomy): domain Eukaryota; kingdom Metazoa; phylum Arthropoda; class Insecta; order Lepidoptera; family Tortricidae; genus Apotomis; species Apotomis betuletana. The sequence continues at coordinate 27,146,741 of OW026300.1, read as the reverse complement.
TTAGATTTTTTGTTTTATAATGTTTTTCAATTATTAGTGATCCAAATAATGTCTGCAAGACATTTTTAGAGTAAAATATGTCAGCGAAGCCTATAATAATATGCAGAATAACCACGCTGCAAGTTATGTACAAAGTTTAAATCCGCTATGTGAAAAGTGAATGTTTTTGTGAAAGATGTGCCCCGAACACAATGTCACTCGAAAGTAAAGGCGAAATTTCGGCTTGAGGATGCAAGCATACAGTTGCTTTTTGGATGTGGGTCCGTCGTCGGTGCGAGGAGCCTTCATGCACTTCTATACAGTGCTACTGGAAAAGGTTTACTCCGTCTACAGTGACAGCTGTGAAAGTAAAGGGATTACTCAGAAAAACATTAAAAGGACTTACTTCCCTTACAGTACAGACTAATCTGCATTATATATTATTATTATTATGAATTCATTTCAGAAGCAAAAATGAGGACAATTGACAACTGCGAATTGAATCAACATGATTACAAACATACTGGTATTAATGCAATATTGATTGCACTGCTTTATCATTGATAAACAAAAATAAGCCAAAGTAGTGTTAAAAGAAGTTTATTCAGTCTTTTTGCTAGTGTGCAAGACATTTGTATTTTGAACACAATGATTGTGATTCTCTGTGATGCATGTAAATTTTTAATATGTATACTTTACTCTTGTTAATATGGTTTGGATTTGAGTGTGTTGAGTGTGACTGCACAAACATTGGTGCGGTGCTCTTAAAACAAAAAAAGCCCTCCGATTTCTTATGGGGTGTCCACATGTACCTGTTACTCACAGATCCATGTTTGTAGAACACAAAATTATGACTTGCTTGTATGTATTTTAAAATAAAGACCAACAAAAAGTCTCTAGACAAAACACATACAAACTCCTAAGAAATAAAAATGAATTTTTAGTACCCAAGAGTAATTTTAAATATTTTGACAAAACTTTAAGCAGTACTGCAATTAGAGCTTATAATAAATTGGACATTAGTATTAAGGAATGTAGTAGCTACAGAATATTTGAACGAAAATTAAGAGATTATTTTACAAGTAGACCATTCTATTCCATTAAGGAAATTTATGCTAGAGCGCTAGATTATTTTTAAATAAGTATACAATATCATTATTTGAATTTTTATTTAATTTTCATTCAAATACGACATGTGTATAATTAAATCTATTTTGTTATCAATAATGAATTGATTTTACTTGGCATTGTGTTTATTTTAATTGAGCATTTTTTTACTTTTACTTCTATTTTATACTTGTATTTGCACGCATTTAAGTATGTTTTATTGCAAATAGATGATTGATTGATTGTTATCTTTAATTTTATATGTTTAGAGGCCTTATACATTATTAAATGTGCAATTTTTCATATAACAAATATATTGATAATTTCAACCAACTATTTAAAGTCAATAATACTTTTCCCTGAGTTCTAGATAGTAACAAAGCTATTTCACATTTTTATTGTGTAAAGTCGAATATAAGTTGAAAACACCACTTTGCTATATAAATTTTGTCAATCTTGAGTACTTTTTGGGAAAAAATTATCAATGAAAAATTAAAACTGTATGTTTCAAATATTATCAGTTCTCAGATGCAACCCTGAAGCTGACCACGATCCTCAGACATGAGGGACCGACTCCAGAGAGAGAGAACAACTTTTCAGGCTTGCATGTCAATAACTATTACTCATTAAGTCCGTGTCTTTTAATTTTTTATAATGAACCTTTTGAACACCAAGCTGTGAAACTATTTAACGTGCCACTGAAGTCACAACAAAACATAAAGAAGTGCTCCAAAAGTAGTTGTAGCCTTTTTAATCACAAAGTTTTTGATTGAAATTTGGATGACTGTGGCCGACATGGCGTCAGTGGCACGACTTGTAATTGACAGCCACAGCCATCTTTCACAGGCTATATATGAAATTTGTATGTACAGTCACCATCAGATATATCGCAGCATACAAGGCGTTCATAAATATGTGAACATGTACTGTAACACCCAGTCAATAAGGGTTGTGTTCACATATTTATGAACGCCTTATATGTTGCGATATAACTGATGGCGACTGTACCTAGTTTGCCGAAATGTAAGTTTGGCAGAGAAAATTTGTTTTTTCTCAGCTAACCAGAACGGTACGGTACTGGAAAGTTGCCATAGGTAGCCAACACGTCAGGAAGACTCAAATAAAGAATATACATGATATAATCCGTTTAAACTGTTTTATTCATATAATTCCATGTCATTCAATTTTTTTATTACATCTTTAGTATGTAAGCACATGTTAATAGAAACGCTTCTAATAAACGTTGTTCTTTACAACTCAAAAAAATTAAAATATTTTTTTAAATTTCTACCGACAGGATGTTATACATTACATTCAGTAATCAATTACTTAATCAAACATATACTTTAATGGTTTATATAGGTCACTATAAAATTATACTAAACAACAAAGGTTTCTTTTCAATTAAATGCACAGTATTTTTGAGGCACTGGAACTGTTCCAAATTCTCATTGTTATCTGAAACATTACTGTCAGAGCCAGTAACCCTTAATGATGAAGAAGCTATAACAGGCGACGAATGACCCTTTCAAAACAAGACATATCACTATGTGATTTTTCAATTTTCATCATTAATCATTTTTCTTAGCCGTTTTGACAACTCCTGACTCGGATCTTTTTGGACGGCATAGAAAAATCTTGAAAAGTGATGTGTGTAACGACAAGTGGTAGTTGCTTTCATTAGCGTTGTGGTAATACTTAGGTTTTGGTATATTGTCTGTACGGCCTTGCTTCTATAATACACATTCTCTTTTGTTCTTACTCGAACAGTCTTCTGCAGGTATTAGAGGATTTTTGATAGATTCATCTTGTTTTTGACAATTCTGAAAAAATAAATATTCAAGATAAGTAACATAATTTAAGTGTATACATAAAAATTATAATTATATTATTAGACTTTTGTAAAATTAGATATCATACCTGGAGGCTCAATTATTTATAGCACCATTCTGTGACAAGGACAATTCTTTGCTTTTATAAGGAACACTTCTCGATGAGGTCCAGTATCAGGCAGCCGCCTCTTGCAATCATCTTGACGGTGAAATTAACTTGGAACAGCCTCATCTGTTAGAAATATCTTCTGACTAAAGCCCTTTTTGTGCTTCATGTAGTTAGTTGTGTCTTTTTCCATCTGAAATTTAACATAACTGATATACCAACTATCTTATACCATATTCTAATATTATATATATAACGAAAAAGCACATAAAATTATAAAGAACATAGATAAGCTAAACAACATAATATAAAAATGTTTGTAATTCCCGAGTGACGTGTTGTAAACAATATAGGGTTTAAAAAATCTAAGGCCACATCCAATAGGTTAGGAATTAAAGATGTTATTTTGTTTTAAGTATACTGACAGTTCTATCCACTAGCTCGTACGTAAAAAAAATAATTGTTAAGTACTTACATCTATGTGATCTTCACACATAAATACATTAATGTGATAGAATGGCATTCGCATCTCCCCGTAGCCACATTTTTCGTCTTTTGCGTTTCGTCGGTAAGAAACAAACAGTTTCTGTGGACTATTTATAGATGTATTTGTACATTGTGGCATTACACACCAAACAAACACTGCCTTTACACCATTGTATCCATTTTTTTTGAATAAAGTCGATGAATCTCACTTTTCTATTTACGTTTTAAGTTCATTCACTTCATTTTCATTGCATGGATGTGACGTCACGCATGTCAAGATTGTGAATGTCAAAGTGACTGGCGCGCGGCGCCATTAAACGCGTTCGAGACCTTCCGATCCGATCCGATTTATCGGAAAAAAAGTCCTAACAATAATTGCACTAAACATTATCCGATTTCTTCCGATAAATCGGACAATTGCACTACACATTTTCCAATGGCTTCCGATCCGATTAAAACCCGCTCCAGACCTTCCTATCCGATCCGATTTATCGGAAGCAATCGAATAATGTGTACATAGTGCAATAGGCTAGTAGACCCAGTTTTGAAGTGTATTTGAAATGGTTAATAATGATCGTACTAGCTCTAAAAAAATGTCTCGTATTTTTGTGAAAACTAGAAAGCTAAATTTTATCAATTGAAAATTAGAAATTTCATGAACATTCAAAAATGACGTCCGCCATTTTTCCCTTTTGCTAATCTGTGGCGTGACGTAAAATTACCTGTAAATATTTGAAATTCGACCGTCGTATAGTGCCATTCCGCTAACTACTTATAATATACTTTGACAGGAGATCGAGAGGGACGGCAGCGGCACTATTCGAAGTCGTCAAAGTAGACTTTCAGTTCTCTTTACAGGACCGATGACGTCACTATCATAAGCGAAAATGGCGGACAGCGTTTTAAGCATTTCAAAATACAGATTAAAAATCATATTTTCAAATTCAATTTTTTCAGCCATCTTTCACTTTTATGAATTGAAAAATATATATTTAGGTTTCCTTTGCTAAATAACGTTAGTTTATTACAATTTGACATGAGTCAACTAGCTTATTGTCCGATTTATCGGAAGAAATCAGAACACATTCCAGACCTTCCGATCCGATCCAATTTATCGGAAGAAATGTCCTAAAACCCGCTCCAGACCTTCCGACCCGATCCGATTTATCGGAAGAAATATGTCCTAACAATTGCACTACACATTATCCGATTTCTTCCGATTAATCGGACAATTGCACTACACATTGTCCGATTTGTTCCGATAAATCGGATCGGATCGGAAGGTCTGGAACGGGTCAATAGAGCTCTTGTTACTTAGTATATAGAAACCTACGACTGTATCTGTGTCTCTGCAAAGCACGTCAATTTTCAGCAAAAAAAAACGAGACGACAGATACTTTGTGGCGACCATTTTTGTCAACGCGTCGACTACAAAGAAAAAACCCATGAGTGAAAGTTTTGTTGTTAGTGACGCCCAAATAGATTTATCGATACGACATCGATAAGACTACTATTATATTATATCACTACATAGTAAAAAACAAAGTCGCTTCCTGCTGTCTATCTGTCTGTCTTTAAAACCACGGCGGTTTTTTAAATAGATAGAGTGACTCAAGAGGAAGGTTTATTACATAGATTTTGGAAGATAGGGGCGTTGAAGACCTCACACCGTTCAAGCCTAAACGTCAGAAAGGCCTCTGTCTGTCCAAAAAGCCATTCTGTCAAAATGTTTATGCTACCATACTTTATAGTAGGGGAGTAAGCAGATGATAATGACATCACTGACGATCATTTACAATTTTTTTCGCATTAACTCGCTATGCTTTGACTTAAATCTTTATTGAATCTTCCGCAAAGACAGCATTCCATAAGCTTGGAATCCTTTTCAAGGTGAGGCTGAATTGAATCGCAAAACTTAATCTTGCTCTGTTTTTTATCTTTGCACTAAGAAAATTGTAATAAAATCCAAGTGAACCAAAGCGATAACAATAAAAATACATACAAAACCAGTGTATTTATTTTAATATTATATTCTATATTCCAGGATTCAAGTTAAGCATAAGAAGTTATTTTTATGGATAAATCAATCCATTGACATTAATTGTCAAAATTTCATATTTGTAAAAGTGAAAATTAATATAGACATCGAGAGAGTATTGCATCGTGTACACTTGAATTTATTTTTCTGTAAGTATGTGAAGAAATGCAAGAAAATACATCAAATAACCGAAATCTACGACAACTATGCATGCATAGAGCTGTAGTCTTCAACACGGATAGTGAAAAAAATTAACTGTCAATAATGTTAAGCTCAACCTCATAACTTTTATTTTAATTAGACACTAGACTAAAGTAACCTTTCCATTGTGTCACAGTGATTACGTCCTTTTTCTAAGCGCAATAGAGAAAAGTAAAAAAATTGTAGTCTTAAAAATATGAAGTGTTGTCAATTTATTAGCAACTATAATTATAATGATAGGTTTTTTCGATATCGATAAATCTATTTGGGCGTCGCTTCCAACAAAAAAAAAGACATGTGCTGAACACGTCCTTGAATTTGACGTGTTGACAAATATACTGTCGTCTCGTTTTATCTTGCGGAAACTTGACGTGCTACACAGAGATAGCAATAAGATCGTAGGTTTCGACTTAATAACACGAACTCTATTGATATTTCCTTACTCTAAGGGCTAACATTATTCTTACTCAGCCATGTCAATCTAGTTAGAAAGAGACGGATTCATTTGATGTGAAGTTAGGTGTATTTGCGTGACGTATTTTCTACACGCACTTTCGAATCGAGTTAACGTTAGCGTGGAAATACAACTTATGGTGCCGACCGCTTCTGGTAGTTCTATAAGTATCCGCTAGAGGCGCCATACAAGTTTTCCATACAAATCCGTCACGCATTCGCAAGCGAGGACGGTATTTGTAAACTCATGGTAGAGCTACATTATTCGCGTGCGTTGATTGGTTATTCGGAGATTTATCGACTGATGAAATCAGTCACGCGTTGAAGGAGTCTTAAATATAAAAAAGTTACATGCACCACAGAGAATCAAAATCGTCGTGTTCGAAATTCAAATGACTTTTGCACGCTAGCGGATAAAATAGACTTTTGCACGCAGATTTCGCCCTATAAACGGAGGTTTTCCGAGCGAGTGAGGTGAAAATAACTAGGTATTTCTCCTCGTGTCGTGTTCCTCTTTACTGAGGGTCGTGATTCTCCAGACGCAGAAGTATTTTTTCCTTGATAAGTTTCCGCCACCTGTGTCTGTCCCTAGCATCATGGTTAAATCGGTCAATAATTACAGTGTCAGAGTACCTATAGACATCGCTGAGTGCAACAGGGACATTTTTCTACACCATAAAATGCTCGCATCGTTATAAATGCATGCGTTTTTAATCGAATACAATTCGATGGCGGCAACACTGACATGGATAGAATGCATCGCGTATGGGCAGTCTTTATTTCAGAATAACATGGTTTGCACTAATTGCGCTCACTAACCCCCTAGACAAGAGTAAACGCAGCGCGGGCCGCCCGCCGGCAACACTTAGCTTAAATAGCGCATGCCGGGAACAGAAACCTGTAGTTTGTATAAAGAAGAGATTTAAAAAACAATAAATACATGAAATAAAACTACTTTGAGAATCCCAAAGAATCGTCGGTGTGTTGCGGAAACTCTTTAAGCAATTATCCTTTTTCTTTGTAATTTTATGTCGGAACACAGGTATTATCTTTTCCGCATAATTCCGACAAAGCCTGATAACAATGCTTTTAAAATGAATGCACCGGGCGCAGCAGAAAGTAGGTATTAGGATACAGTAAAAGCTTATCGATCCGCCATACCGCAACCTAAGTAGGTAGTTAATAGTTAATAAAAATTGAGAAAACAATAAAATTACAGCGCAATAAAAGTGCGAATGTGCCGAGTATAGCTGTGTGCTGGCGTGATATTAAATTCCTCCGAAAACATAAAAATGATTTTCGATCGTAAAAGTATAATTTACAGACGTAAAAATGCGCCAACTTATGTGTTACGAACCGAAATGTGAACGGGGATATTGGCGTCTTTCGTTAGGGAATTGCTGTGCGGAAATATTCACTACCCTGGCGTCCTGTATTCATACTCACAGTTAGAACCTACTATAGGTAGATAATATATATTATAAGTAACTCATCTCATCTTATTATGTCGTGTAATAAATAAATCAGTATCTATCTTCCCCCATTTGTTATTACTTGCATAAATTGTGTATAACTAGGTACACAACTTTCATAAAACAAACCCAAACCTAAAATTTATTGAGTTCTGCAGCTTATTAAACAAATGTGTGCACACATGTTCTTGTCTGAATATAGGCACAGAGTGTACATACATACGTATACAAACGATTGAACTCTAATCCAAAGGCAACTTGCACCTTTAAGCTCAACGGAATTCCCATTCATCCTGATGCATAAAATGAGAGGTGCCTGAAAACAGTTTGCTCACACAAAGAAGAGCGTTCGAAACTTTCATCTTTATGCGATACGAGTTGGACAAAAACTATAAATGTAGCTAGGGGGCGTTCGCTCACGGCCCGCTGACTTGTCGGTGCGTTTCGTTTGATAATTTCCGTGTTCGGGCGGCTTTAATCGAATGAGTCCATGCCCGCCCGGGGCGTAAAATTGTTCACCTCGATTGTCCCGAACAACGGACTACAGGCATTTTGGAAACAAGTCGTGTAAACAATTGAACTCTTTTTTTCGTAAGTGAATAATTGACCACATATTTCATGCACAGTTATGACAATTAAATATGGATTTACTGATTGATTTTATCATATATTCACACATACGTAAACATATATATATATATATATGTATGTAGGAGAGTAAACGGAATGTACATACAAGAATTGACACCATTTCAAAATTTCAAATAGTGTTAAGTTAAAACTTATGTTATTATTAGGTACTTTATTATGACAGAACCCAAAACTATTATTTTTATTTGATTATACGGACTATTTTACAAAATATTAACAAAAAGGGTGAAAGCAGCGTCATTTAAGAATCAACACTCAAATGACGTCACGTTGTGGAAAAGTTGACAGTTGAAACCTACAAAAAGAACAATCGCTGCTACCAATTATTTGTCGCCTACGTTCTTTTAGAATGAGGAGATAATAAATATATTAATAATGTAAAATTATAATGATAAACCTACAATAATAATGTTGACATATAATGTAATAATGTGATGAATAATGATATTTATGCGATATTATTGTAACAAAATTTTATTTATTTATTTGAATAATCTAAATTGTACCTAATTATACACCCACCACTAAGTTAATTGCTGTGCTCTGAGAGGGGGTTCATGTTATGGACGTAATCTTAATAATGTAACAACTTGTTGTACAACATGATAATGCAATAAAGAATTATGAATTATGAACTTTTTAAATGGATTTTGGGATAGTTTAAAAATAAAAATATTTTGGTTATATTTAACCTTTTATCCTTTATTTTTATTATATCGGGAAAAGGTCTGGTTAAAAAAATTAAATGTTGTCAGTTAAAGATAGATGTATAGGTAAAATAGTGGCTTTGTGAGCTGCACATCTCGCGGAGATTTTCTGTCAACTTTCTCATAATGTCAATTGTCCTTGACCTGAGTAAGGCTTTTTATACTGTTAATCATAGTATACTCCTAAGGAAACTAAACTGGAATTAGATTAGAGGATCCAGTACTTGCGTGGTTTAAAAGCTACCAGTGAGACAGACAGCAGTGCACAATTGGTTTGGCAATTGATTAGTCAAGTGGTCTGATTTTCGCAAAAATAGATTGGGACTTCCACAGGGCAGTAATTTGGGCCCATTACTGTTCCTCATTTATTTTAATGATTAATCAATTATTTGGCAAAAATAAAAAAAAATAATACTACCTACCTATGACAATTTTTTGGGTAAGAAATGAAATTAGGAAAAATAAAAATAATATTTAGCTTTTCCGGTTTTCCTGAAAATGAATGTATATCGCAGTATACACTGCCAAGGGAGCAGTGATATACTAATGTATACTGTAATAGACAATGCCAAATAAGCAACAAAAAGATAACTCTCAATTATAAAGAATATTTAGTCGTCGAATATTTCGAATATTACCTAGTATGAAAACTTGGGAAACACTTCCGAGGGGTTTTCCATGCCACGAAACTAAGATTTAGCCTTAAAAGTCGGATTCTTGGTCCGGTGAAGGACACATTTTTATGAATTATTGGGGTTAAAGCAGTGGCGGATTAAGGGTCGAGAGCGCCCTAGGCAAAATCAACTCATCGGCGCCCCTTTGCGCTCCTTTGCGCCCCTTTGCGCTCCTTTGCGGCCCTTTGCGCCCCTTTGCGGCCTTGCGCCCCTAGGCACGTGCCTACTTTGCCTTAGGGATAATCCGCCACTGGGTTAAAGGAACATTTTCTTCGGCATCACAAGGTTCTATTTCTGTTTGTTTTCTGGGTGCTTTGTGTTTTGTGATAACAGATACAAATTAAATTCACATAAGCGCTCAATTACCCACGCTAATTACGCTAGTATACTTAGGTAGGTCAAGACCGTTAGTTGTATTATAGTTGCTGCCTTAGGTACTTGTTCGCGGAAATACAATTTCTTCTTTTGAAGTCTGTTATTATTTGTGAAAAGGTGATTATTGTATATAAGGTGATATATGTATTATTGTATGTTAGGTACATTAATCTGCTTATTCTATCTATTTACATTATATTGCCAATCTGAAAACTGAAATAAGCACCCGGTATCATTTTGGTACCCAATTGAGTTTGACAATACGCTACGCCAGTGGAATATTTCATCCGACAGATTTGTAGGTAGGTACCTACCCCACACGATAATATAAAACAATTAAGCTGCGGCCGTCGAAATTAACCCCCGAGGCCGAGCCGCATCCGTCGTAATAAAACAGATGCAAAGTTTTTCTTTGCTAAGCGTAGTGCCGCGGCAAACGGAAGCGAAGCAACAGGCTTGATTAAAACACGTGTTTACAGAACGCACGTCCCCCGGACAAACGCAATATACTCGTTCTAGATACGGCCACACGATGTATAAGTGCAGAAGGTTCGTTTCACACATCAAGCTGGAAAAGAAATCATCAGGGTCCTAAGATGGTTGGAGATTTTTGCGTAAAGTAACCGATGCTTTATCAATTTTATCATTTATCTGATGTATAATCGCAACCATTGTAAGCCCGAAGGTGGTATGTCATTGTGACTAGAGAGCCATTTCACGAGAAGAATCAAATGGCTTAATTTAGGAGAAGTGCAACAGTTGCGCTTAGGGTTTGCAATATTCGTCCAATATTAGTATTCGAATAATACGAATACTTCAATTTCTAATATTCGAATATTCGAATTTTTCGAATAATACGAATACTTATTTATGAAAATAAATCAATATAATGGTTACAATTTGTATAATTGTAAAATACGTAACGTATTTCTATTTCAAAAACCAACTTTTAGGTATGTTATTCGCTTAAAATCAAAGTATATTTCTTTGAATTTTAAACAGTGGAATTTTTGAGTTATAATAAACGATTACAAAATAAATCACAGTACAGTTACAATACAATCTCACTTTTTGTTACAAGTTAACATAAAAACAAATTAATAAAAAGCGAACCCTTTTCGTGTCTACACAAAAATCTATCAGTTCTGATGTCCACCCAGACGTATCCATCGACGGCAACATCCTGATAATCTGGAGTGGTTAAAGAAACTCTTCATTTAATTGATTATTGTTACGAGCATGGGCGCGAGCGTGGCTTGCAAATCCAAATTTCGTTTTGGAAGTCCGACAGCATGAGATACAATACTCGTACAACAAAGCTGGCCAGATGATTTTTACGTGTAGTTGTACGAGGGCTTGGGCCATGTCTTTCGATGCTGACGTTTGGCGTCCAGGTCTTGAAGGCGAGCGCGTTAATTTTTTTTAAACCTTCACTGACAGCAGGTCGCTAGTCCGATCTCTGAGTTGCACTGCAATCTCCTCCCACGAGTCGCATGATATGCCGGTGGCCGTTAGGTGGCACTTTAAGACATCCTTGTAGCGCAGATATTGCCCGCCAGCATTGCGTTTGCCACAGGTAAGCTCAGAGTAAAAAACTTCTTTAGGTAACCTTGATGGTGCCATACATACAAAGTTTTAACGACTTATGATTCTTAGTGTATGATTTGAATAATTTGATAATTTATGTTTCAATAGTTTATTTTAAAATAAACACATACAATAAAAAACATATTTACAATATACAAATGATAAGTGGTAGAAGAGTTGATAAGTACTAAATAAACTACGAATACTAAATTGAAAATAATAGGATTATAAAAAGAACACCCCCTCCAGCAGCTCTGCCTGTGGCACGGTTCCCATTACACTGGCGGCGTTACCTCTCTGAACTGCAAGGCTGATCCTTTGCGAGAGGTAAGCGCCAGCTTTTGGATCCCCCGTGGCGTCGACCAACCACGACGACAGGGCCTTCAAGAAGCTTTTCATGTCGGCTGACCAAGGTCCTAAAGTTTCTACTGCCAGCATTTCTTCTTGATAATTTTGGTTTTATGTTTGTATGTTGTTATATCAATTTCAAGCACAACTCATGTTGTTATTGAATAAAGAATAAAGAAAGAATAAAGTGCCCACACCAACGGGTGACCTTCTATGAGCAGACACTATACCCGATATGCCTGTTCGACGCAGAACCTCCGAGTTAGATCCTGCTACCACAACCATAGTATTGCTCGGAGACTTCAGAGGCATAGAGTAGCAGAGGCAAAATTATTGCCCTACTGACGGCGAGCTTAGTGTGAACGCTAAGATCATGCGACTCCAAAACTTTAATAATACTTAAAGTATTTCTCTGACATATTACGTTAATTGTGACATTTACTTTATATTAGAATGATGATTTCGGTTTAGTTACATCATAGTGTCATTCAGCATCATAACATCACAGCACAGCAGAATGATAATTTTATTAATCCTTGCATGTTATGATAAATTTTCGCAAACGAAATATTTTCAAACAAATTTCTGCACTATTCGAAATATTCGTTTTATTCGAATATCGAGTGCTGTCGAATTTTAATAATATTTGTGGCGAATAATTCGAATATTCGAATAGACGAATAGTCGAATTGCAAACCCTAGTTGATAGCGCAAGTAATTATCCGATCTAAGATAATCAATCCGATTTGGATTGTGATGTTTGCTTTTCAGGTTGCGTCTTCTGTCGCTGACCTATAGGTATTACGAATTCCGGTGCTCGATTCGTGAACGGATGAATCTGCCCCTTTAAGTAATAGGCATTCTGTGCCTATTTGTTTTATGACAAGACTATAACTTCAATGCTACCCCGTAGTGGCTTAGCATAGACTCAGAAGTGGCCTGACACACACAGTAATATTGTAGGACGTAGGAGTAGATTTAAAAATAAAACGATGATGTTTCAGTTATCTAAATGATAGGTACCTATAGTACCTATATTATAATAATAGTGCGACATCGGCCTGGAATTAATAGTAGGGATATCGTTTGAAGAGCGCTTAACATAAGCCAATGCGACACGAAAAAAGTGAGGACCAACTATATCTAAGAGTAATCCGGACGGATACGGATACAAAATTGCTCAAATTGCATGTAATAGACTAATCTATCCCCACAACAATGGGTTATATGGACGTAATTGTCTATAGTATACCTACTATAGTTGATATTATAAAATACTGTCGGCAGTGAGTTGGTGTACAACACATAATCCATGCGCGCTTAAATTCGAGTTTGATCTGGCTATACAAACATGACATAATGCAGCAACAGTAAGGTACCTACCTAATATCTATCTTCTGTTAATTGAATATACTAAAGCAATTACCAGATACGTTAAATTAATCTAAAGTATGGAGTAAACGAGACCGTGCAAACGACGTGTACCTACGTTCATCACGACTTCAAACGGCTCTATTCGATCTGTACTGGTTTATATTTGATTGTATTCAAACTCCATTGTTTTACACGTATCAAAATGGGGTTTTCATTTGGGGGATAAGGTTAGTCGGTACAAGTGCGCAAGCGGGGCAAGCGCATTTCTATCTGCGCGAGCGAAATGCGCGTTTGAAAATTATAAGTTTGGACAACCATGGATTTGACAAAGCAGCCTTATAATAAACTAGCGACCCGCCCCGGCTTCACACGGGAGGATAAATTATGCATGTATTATACATATGAACCTTCCTCTTGAATCACTCTATCTATTAAAAAAAACCGCATCAAAATCCGTTGCGTAGTTTTAAAGATTAAAGCATACAAAGGGACATAGGGACAGAGAAAGCGACTTTGTTTTATACTATGTAGTGATAAGATGTTTTAAGAGATGTTAACTTCAATCAAAATAAAATACTTTAAATAGGAAAGAAGTTTTTTTTATACTTATGAATTTGTTTTCGTTTTCCAAACAAAACAACTAAATTAAAATTCTGCCCAAACATCACCTGTGGACTGACAAGATGTTTGCCTAACACTTTCTGTCAAGTGAAAATCGTTGCTTCTTATAAAATTACTGGTAAACTGTTAGTAGATATCAAGTAACAAAATAGCTTTCGTTATATCAATAAATATTTATTAGCAAGTTAAAAACTGAACTCAATATTAATAGGAGCTAATCTTATTTAACCACATCTGGATGGGAATTGTGCATTTTGCATTTTAAACACTGCCTAACCATCCTAGACAACATATCAAAAATTCAAAACTACCGTACCGTTTGTAAGGTCACACATAGTACTTTAGTCTCTATTCACCGTATTAAACGGATAGATACTTCAGACGGTGTTTATATTCAAACAACGGACAGTACGTTATTTCCGCACTGAAACGTACGATCAAAGGTTCGCTAAATATTGGTCGTAAAAACAAACCCTGCAATCAAGCGACCAAACCTAGATTACAATAGCTCGGCTCTGAATACCAAACCAATATGCATAAATCCAGCGAATATTTAGCCCGCTGTTTGTTTAGATTTTCCAATCGCATCTCTCGTTAATTTGTTTGTACGAATTTTACCGCGGATGCAACTATTCGATTAAAATTTTGCTTCTAAATTCTAATGCATTTTTCACTGAACGTGGTTTAAATCCGTCTTGTCCGCTTGTATAACTAACTGTGATACATAGCTTTTCACGCCGTTACTAGGTCGTATACGCCGCGAAATCGTGGATTATTACGATTATGAATGTCAATATTGCTAAAACGTGATTGGCGAATAGCAAATAGGAATAGGTCATTTGTAATGTAGAAACATGCGACAGTGACTCGCATAACGAGTTCATTGCCGTCCAATTGGACATATCAAACAGGTATTCAGTTTCATGTAAAATTTGCTGGTATTAATGAGGCATCAAAAGGATCTTGAGTGGAGACCGCGGATCGGCAAACGTAGTGTGGGACGCCCTCAGACTTGGTAGAGCTATGATATTTGCAGGGTGGCTAGCTGGCAAGAGCTGGATGAGAGTAGCCGAGGATCGTTCACAATGGCGTGCAGTTGGAGAGGCCTATGTCCAGCAGTGGACAAGAATAGGCTGATGATGATGATGATGAAAAGTGTCCTAAGACGAACATGTAGTAATAGCAAGAATCATTGGTTTCCGTTTTATTTAGGATTCAGTTGATAAACACAGTTAAGTATATTAAATAAAAGCCGTTCGATAACAATCAAGTTCTTTCTAGGTGTCTTGAGATTTCTTTTTTATATTTTAGCGATACATTTTACTCGACTCGATAAATTTAGTCTGTTGGCATACAAGGTATACTTAGTGTGTAGTAAAGTTAACCAGCATAACAATAACGAATGTAGGTAGCTTGTTACATGGAGTATTGATTACATCTTAACATAAGATGTAGGTACCTATGCGCAATCTACTAGTTAAAACCCACGACATGGTCGTATGTCACAAGAATGAAATATGCACCAAGTACATCATTGCATTTAATCGTTCGTGATCAGTTTATTAAAGCACGTTAGAACATTTGCGCATTAGGCATATATATAAGTAGGTACTTAAGTACTTCAGAGTTTTTGCGTCTATATCAGTCGCGTGGCAGAAAAACTCAGGACAAGCCGTGTAACTAGATTTCCCTTACTTTTTCAGTCGCAAGATAGTTAAAAGTGTTTATAGTTATTCAGATAAAAAGTGTACCTACTTGAAGCATTTTTCAGATAATTGCTTATCTTACTTAATCGTTTAGTACATTAGAACCTTACTAAAGATGTGCTCTAACCTTTTGAATCGAATAACATGCCATCACATAAACATGCAGATGCGGCTTTGGTTTATTGTAGTTTGATTGTGTCAGAATTAGTATTCATTTACCACGGGCCGGCCGGAATGAGAAGCGTATTACGTTGCTATGGGATCTCGCTGGGGAATCCGATAATAGAGCTTCGTAACAAGCCCGGAACTTTGTTATTTTCATATGCGTCTGAAAAAGCAAAATCAGGAGGACATTCGCCGATTGTGGTATCAATTCAAGTAATAGTTTGGTATCTGGGAAATAACATATAATTTAAGGCTGTTTTTCTATTACTTGGATAATATTCTTATAGCCTTTAATGATGACGTTATTCATAGGTCTTTATATGTATTCAATAAGGAATTCTATTGTATTAATTTATACAGCTTTCTTTTTCGTGTTTTGGATTGATTGGCCAAAAAATAGTATCATTTTTCTTATGCTTGTTAACTAGTTGCCTAATTTAAATTACGTTATTTTCTTTGTCTTTTATTTTATACTAGGTAGGATATTAATTTATCGAACAGATATTTTTGTTTGGATTCTTAAGAAGCATACTTCACTAGATGGTTTTGAATTGACATGTCCTCAAAAATTATACTTAGATTAAGTCAGATTCAAACATTATAAAGACTATCGAACTGTTCACAAACACGCCTCTAATATAATGCCAAGATCGTGTTACGGTATAATAGTGAAATTATCTTTTTCTGTTATATTTTTCGCTGACTATACAATCGTAATCGCTTAATTGAAATGAGCGACGATATCACAGTTAATTTAATTAAGTGGACATGTTGTTTTCATTTCCGACGTATTTCGAAAGTGTTGTGGGCATTGAGGTTACGAGAAAGTCTGCATCAATTGCACTATCATTAGCTGGTATTTAGCCTTTTCCCGATTCTGACTGCGGTTTTCAGTCAATTTGCCGAGTGCATTTCCATCGGCGTTCACTCAACATCGGAATATGGCCCATCAATTATTTATGAAATTAATTCCATCTGTAGAACAGCACGCGGCACGGAATATCATAGGATGGCCGTGTGTCGGCCCCCCTTTAGTAATGGTAAAGGGATGATCGGGCACTAAACATAACTTATCATAAAAGTTCAGGTCATAATATTGCGTTTGTCTAAAAAAAAGGCTAAGCACCTGTTCTGTCTCACTAGACATTATTTTTTGTGGTTTGGAACCCCAAAATTGCAAGGGAATTTTAACCTCGAGAACCGGAATATTATTTGTCCGACTTTAAGATATAAAAGTCAGTTTAATTAAAGTAAAAATACGATTAAACTTTATTAAGTCATCACCAAGGCAGGCATTCGTCATAGTCATAACGTGTAATAAAGAAACGCATGCGAGAAAAATTCTTCATATTTTACGTGCGGGGCTATTAAACTAGATTTCATTGAAGCGCCGCGCTTCGGACCTATTCGCCAGGATTAAGGTGTGTCTCTATTCGGGCAAGGAATTTGTGATGCATATCCTGAAAAATCTGAGAGAGGATGTGGCTAAAGCTCCAGCACTTCTAATTTAGCCCTTAACTGCGTTTAACGTGCATGAAACCTTCTGTGCAAGAGAAACGATCCCAACAATGATGTATCGTTAGATTTTGAATCCCATGCATACTATTAGTTTTTGTCGATAAGCGTCTGGGTAAATGGGTTTTAGATTAGAAACCGCAAATCTGCAGGCGTAGCAAGTATTCAAGGCATATTGTTAACTAAACGGTAAAGTGCGACACAAACGCGCCTTTACCGCGCGTTAAAAATTGGTAATGTATCACGGTCACTTCCATACTAATACACGTGTCAAAAAGGGAAAATGGACGTTTTGTCATTTATCTGTCGATTAACTTGACTTAACTTCAATAGTAGCGATTGAAAAACTATTACCTGAGCCTATTACCGCGTATAATGATGAATTGATGACGTGACGATGCTATAATGAAAGTTACTTTGACCAGTGAGATGACTAAGGGTTTCCATGCATTCAAAGATTAAAAAAGATTTACAAAGTAGGTATTCTTAAAAAAAAAACCCTTTAAATGGGGACGCAACTTTAGGACAAGCACCATCTCAGTCACAGTTGAAGTGTCATAAGCAGTATTCTCCTCGAATAATTATGAAAATTATAAGTAAAAAAAAATACCGACTTCAGCGAAAAGAAATCGTATTTCCGAGACAACGGAACTGAACAACTAAATGAGTTACTATAAAATACAATGAAATCGCCATAGATGTGCCTGTAATATTTGAGGAGTTCCTTCAATTCCTCACATCTCGTCATCAGATTTCCAACAAAATTTTATGGGGCCAATTTGGAGATGTCTTCTCTCGAACAAAAACAAAATATTTTTCTAAACCGGTCTTTAAGCGATGGAGTTAAATACAACCGTATTGAGAACCTCTTATTTATGGAAATCAATTGAAAATATCGAATCACTGAATATTTATAACGTGGATGAATATTTTTTAACATACAATAAAATAATAACATAAAAACATACAAAAAGTACAAAATTACGCTATTATTTTACCACTAGCTGTGCCCCGCGGTGTTAACCGCTCATCCCACGGGAACACTTTTTCGGGGTGAAAAGTATCCTATGTCCTTTCCCGGGTCTCAAACTATCTCCATACCAAATTTCATCTAAGTCGGTTCAGCGGTTGAAGCGTGAAGAGGTAACAGACAGACAGACAGACAGACAGACAGACACACTTTCGCATTTAATATTAGTATGGATTACACTTGTCCGTGGCATGGCCTCAAACGAATCCTAGAGAAAATGAAGCAGATTTGGTTTATTTTCTTCGTCAAAAACTGTACGTATACCTAAAAGAGAACCGACTGGAATCAAGTTCTAAGGATACCACGCGCCCATATGGATATTATGTGACATCCAGAAGGGTTGAGTAAAAGTGTCACAACTAAATTGCTTAATCAGACGGTAATAACTAACAGCTTAGTAAAATAGGGCATTAAATTGTTACATGTACATACTTTTTAACTTGAAAAGCATTTCGCACGATCCCATGTTGGGTTACTGAATGTGACACCGGTACTGTGGCCCAGGTTTGTCACATATGCATATGACGCGATATCCTGACAGTTTTATTACGCCACAGACGGACGTGGCCAAGTATTAGGGAGCATTTCGCACGATTCCAACTTCTTTTAATACCCGGCTACCTTTATGGCGCCATGTGAGTAGTTAATTTCGCATTTACTGCGCAAATTAAAATATACGAAATTTATTTTATAAAACTTTTATGAACTTGGGAATAACGCTTTTGTTGAGTTTTAGAGTTCCGGAAGAGATCAGCAAAACCATAATACAGCTACTTAAGTAAAGCCTCGAATATAGGTATCATTCTTGCGTTGATATTTATTTAGTAGTGATGGCAGCATTAATATCAATATTGATGCTAGCCAATACTATTTCGGGAGTTTTTCAGTGCCGTTTCAGTGTCGTTTAATTATATTAAAACGGGTAAGTAATAGAACATATATAAACAATAGATATAACACTCATTAGACATAGGCTCAATTGGAATAAATTTAATTGGTATAATATTCAATTCGTATACTGAACGAAACATATAACAATAAAATGCATATTTTCATAGTATATAATGAACTGTAGGTATAATGACATTGTATATAATCATCTAATGGTATAACATTTAAAACACTTAATTATTATTACATATAATATACATTTACTCGAAACATCGAAGCAATCGAAGCATTGAAGTAATGTTAGAAATCGTAAGTCAAGTTGGACCTGCGCGGCTCGCTCGCTTCGCTCGCTCGTTAGGGTCATAGTTCAACCTAACACTCCTCCTCGCTTCGCTCGTTGTCGTACCTAACCTAAGCCAAGTCGGATCTGCCTTAAGGTGATAAGGGTAATGTTAGGAATCGTAAGCCAAGTCAGACCTGGCGCGGCTCGCTCGCTTCGTTCGCTCGTTAGGGTCGCAGTTCAACCTAAAACTCCTCCTCGCTTCGCTCGTCGTCGTACCTAACTTAAACCAAGTCAAACCTGCTTTACCTGCCTTGCCTGCGCTCGTTTCGCTCTTACAGATATAGGTAAGTACTGCGATTTTTTTTATAAAATGCCTATAAAATGGTTCTAGGTATGTCATATAATATTATTTTATATGATAGATATTTCAAATGATATTATATTATATGTCATAATTGTTATGCAAAATAAATATTTTATCTAAAATTATTATACAAAATAACCATTATAACATATGATATTATATGAATTGAATGTTATACCAATTATGCCTTATATTTCATGAAAATATGGTATTTCTTATTATATATATCGTGCATTATATCTTTTGTATGTTTATAAATTGAAATTATACCAAAAGTTTGTATATAATATGGGACGCACCCTATTAAAACTCCTTAACTTTCAATAATAGTGTAATTTTTTTTCAGTGTCCGCTGCAGGAGTAGGTATTGTAGCGAGCGCTCTTAATGCTCAAAATAATCTTACCACGACTTTATTATCAATAGAATAACGCGATGTGTGAATGTGTGTATGTTGAGTGTATTGTAGTCATGGGCACCAACCATTTTTGACGATGTCTGTAGGTATCCAAATACGTACCTAGGTACCTACTGAGACCTGAAATAATAAAAACCTGAATTTAAAACAATTGACAACATTTCATAACAGGTGGAAATTAATATAGAGATCGAATATCTTTGCGTCGTTTACAACCTAAAAAAAAAATTGAATTTATTTTTCTGTATATAAAGAAATACCGAGTGTTTCCTGTAATAGGAGCGATAAATTAAAACATAGATTCTTCGCTTGAAACTGGACAACATTTGTTAAGCAACTGCTGAAAATAACGTGTATTAAATGATATTTTGTAGAATAATGTTTAGACAACGAAGCAATGTATTGCGAAATGTCCGATATTAGTAGAGTGACAGCTATGTCAATGCTCAGGGAATGTCAATGTTGGACGACGTACATTGAAAATACAATTTAATATGTTTGAAATAATAAAATTCTGAAGACTGACTTTTTTTAAGTTGCTGAACAAATGTTGTTCAATTTAAAGAGTAGAATCTATATTTTAATTTATTGCTCCTATTACAGGAAACACCTGATATAAGAAAATACATAAAATAACCGAAATCCACGACAACTATGACGAATGTAAAACTTATTATAACATTCATTTTTTTTAATTAGATACCAGACTAAAGTAACCTTTCCATTGTGTCATAGTTTTGGAGTTACTACATTTTAGAATTGGTAAATTTTAATAAGTAAATAATAAAATAATTAGTACCTAATCATAGAAAAAAAAACAGTGATGACGTCCTCTTTCTAAGCGGAATACAGAAAAGTAATAAAATTGTAGTCTTAAAAATATCAAATGTAGAGCCAATTTTAAATTTCCTGTTGCACAGCAACGTGTTAAATGCGAACTGCAGAACCCACAATCTGACCTGTGCATTTGCAGTCTACAACCTGAACGCAATTTGTTGATATGTCAACTGAAAAAAAAGTCAGAATGCTCGGTGTTTGCAGTGAAATTAGCTGCCAATAGCAAAGCCCGCACTATTATAAGTTAGACCATTGTTACAGTATTTTTCGAACTCGTGCGAGAAGTATTAAGTTGTTTCCGCATTTCATGATTAAAAAATATTTTCATATTTTCGCTGGATTAAGAAGAAAATGTCTACCTATTTGATAATTTAATTTGTATGTAGGTAGCTAACATAATTTATGGAAGCCATGGAAGCTAAGAAGATTTAAATGATAAGGCAATATATTATCTTTCAAAAACAGCCATGATGGAAAGTAATTTCATCATGCGTCATGACTGAGAACTTGAGGAGTAATCATGCTTTAACGCTGACAAAATGGTTTTAAATGCCAAAGTAGCTTTAAGTGATGATAATGATATTTCAAAAAGATGTCACATTGTAATTATGTAAATTAGCCTTTAGCTAGATGAAAGGTAGATTTAGCTGAAGCATACAACAGAAAACTTTATTTTTAAGTCCTATCTAGGAAACACGTTATGTGCGGCTACAAATAATATATCCCAGCCTCCCAGAAGTCGGCTAAATCAAATTTCCCAGACGATACCTACCGAATTATAGCAGCCACCGTCCTTCGTTTATTGACAGGAGTGTCCGGTTCTCACAAACATATTAGTATACCAGGGTAAGTCCAGCGCAAATGGCGCGGGGCCGTGCGTGTCGGGGCCGGCGCGCGTGGGATCTGTCCCGCGCTTGCATAACGCCCAGAACCCTGTATTTCGTTTGCACTGTACTGTGCGTTGGCAAACGATTGAATTATGAGGTTTGCATGTTTGTGGTACCTAAGATTGTTAAAAAATATTACCAATGTGAGATGGTCTAATTTGTTTGACATTGACATAATGCCATTTCAACGATAGCCGCAAGTGCCCGTGCTAATACCAATATATTTAAAATTTTACTATGTTTTTGTATTAAGTGGTATTGACTAGTTGAAGTTCAACCTTTATGTTACAATATATTTAGCACTAACGACCCATTATTTTATTGTTGTTAATTTCAAAGCCATATTCCTCAGAAATCTCTCTCATTATTTCAAGAATTCCGCACACATGTAGCAATTGTGTAGTAGTCACTCTGTATTACAGAATGGAATACATAATATATATATATAAATAAATATGTAAGTATCAAGGGATAATCTTACACTTTTTCCCTTGTATTCGGTCTCTTAACATTCTGTCTTCAAGATCCTTGTAATTACAACTTTTCACCAATTTTCTAACTTCCGAGTAAAAACTGTCAAATGACTCCCCTTCTTCTTGGACTCTTTGGTTGAAGTTGAAAGTATTTATCAACTCATTTTGTTTGGGTTCAAAATATCCATTATATAGCGTTATTAATTCTTCATATTTTGGTGTTGTTGTGTCGTCTTTTCTTAATACGTTGAAGTACAAGTCTTGCGCATCTTGTCCTATACAATTAAGCAACATGTTTGCTTTTCTCGCCTCATTTACTTTTTCCAAACCGGCTGCTGATATAAAAATTAGCAACTGCTGTTTAAATTCTCTCAATTTCTCGTGAAGATTACCAACAGAATCCAACTGTAACGGAGCCGGCATTTTATATTCCACCGGGGTCGCCATCGTGAGGTCACTAATTATTAAATTTTCTTTTTCTTCGTCTGCCATAAACAATATTCTTCTAATATCGAGGTTCTGTATCGGCTGCGCCATGTATTTAAAGTCGCAAATAAATTCAAGAGTAGATTGGGAATTTAATAAAAGTCGTGAGAGAAATGTTGTAAATTACAATAAAAATACAAAGCCAAAAAATAGTTTTAAGATAAATCAAACTGTGTGGTTTAAGAAAAATCCATTAGAAAATAAATGGTATTTGGGAAATGTTATTAAAAATAATGGCTATAGATCATATGATATTAAGGATACAGATAATGTTATTTATACAAGAACGTCTTATCACATAAGAGCTCAATAATTTGGTGTTTCATGGGTTCGACGTGGTGCAGTGCCAGTGGTCTGTCGTTTTGCTTGTGTTGATTATTTGTTATAATATTAGTTAGTTAAAACATGTGAACTTATTATGAAACAAAGTTGTAAGAAGAATAATCTTCTTTTTTCTTGCTGGACCAATGGTCTAATTTTTGTTACTTAACTAGTTATAAGTTATACCTACGTATAATGTTAGTTAAAACTTCTGTGAGTTAATACTTTTCTTTTTTTTTTTTTTTTTCGTTGTTTTTTTTTGTGTATGGAAGGGGATGATGTAATGGAACGTACTCGGTAGGTACAGACGCTAAAACTAAATGAATCATGACGTCAAAACAGAGCTGTCAAGTAAGCGTCCCTGTACCGAGTACAGACTATGTTTTGAATGAACCGAGGCGACGACCCCCGGCTCTCAGAGCAGTGTGTGTCAGTTAAGCACGGTATAGGATAACTCTGTTAAATAATTAAAAAATAATAAAACAAGTGATTGCAACAAGTACGGGTGTTTAATTGAGAACTAATACAATTACAAACAAAGCGAAGCGTGTACTGTAGGTTCTAGACGAAGCTATAAATAATATACCTACATAGAAAACATCCATGTTCCGGGAACAAATATATGAGTTCGCTACACGGCCCACGAAGTCACCGAAATATACTAACAGTACTAATTAGACAGACACTATTAATTACATACAGAAGGTAGGTAGATGCACGTTACGAAGGGTAAGTATTAAGTACCTAACTATCCACCCACTAGCGATGTTTCGAGCGTTCCAATCGTTCCATACATAATCACGATAACTGCGCACGGACATAAAAATGCACGTGTTTACGGATCCCGCAGGCCAATATCCAACAGACTGATTGCTTCTTTACTGTTACACGATAAAATTTTACTACACACCCATAAAATGTACCCGACGACCCGCGGGACCTAGTGGCTAATATATTTAAAACTGCACTGTAAACTGTAACTAACCTTTATAAAACTTGGGACGTTAAACTGAATCGTAGAATCCCCCCCTGACTGCGTTATTCAGAACGCAGTCTTAGTATGATTGATAAAGGAATTAGTAATTTGATTTGCTTTCCTACATGGAAGTAACAACCTATCACCGTAATAACTATTTTAATTATTTTACTAGACAGAAATGCATAAAAGTACCTAAGCAACTGCGGAATATTATAGTCGGCATACTATAAGTATTGTCCCTCATAGTATAAGTAGTACTCACTCAGAGCCCTAAATTACTGCGCAATCACCTAACTAGGGTTCGCTCAAAAAATCGATGGATAATACCTCGGTTAATTAAGCGGGCTCCCCTGGTTGAAGGGCCGGAAAAGGACGTTTTGTCTGACGCTCGGTCACATGTTTGTGCTTCTCGCTCTGCACTGTACCTATCAAAAGGGACGGAAAATGGTTTTGCATGATACAGAATTAAGCTACAGGCCTACAGGTTTTGCCTTCGTTTCAATGAATATTAAAAAGAGCTGACCTGACCGATTCAGTCTCAAAATTTAATTTAGAAAAAGAAAATAATATTTATCTGAAACTTGTGTGATTCGAATTAAGACCCTACTCGGGCTTACAGAAACATCGAATATTCAGATCACTAGTATGTAGGTAAAGGTGTAGCTGAAGCAGAATTTATGTTATGAAGAATGTATGTATAAAAAGCAGGCATAATATATCATCGAAATAGCCAAAATAACCACTAAGGTGTAGTCGTACTGGGCTGAAGAACGTCTCTGTCGCATGCATGACAGACCACCTAGTTTAGTGGGTCCCCCAAAATTAGAGTCAGGTCGTCACGGCAGACCGCAATTGAGATGATGTGATGAAAATGATGTCTCCCTCAAGAACTGATGACAGTTTTCCCAAAATTCGGACTCGTGGAAGAGAAAGTGTCTTTCTCCCAAAGTTTGGTCACTTCATCCTCTTATGTAAATTATAAAAAAATAGGTAATCCTCTCTTCTAAATATATTATGCACTCATGTACATGATAATCACAATACTTGTATTATTTCTAAATTATGTTAGATCATTCTCGAAGTCTAGCTGCCAAGCTGTAGTGATAACTATTAGATTGTATAAAATTGAAACAAACGACACAAAAAGTCGTTGGCGGTTGCACGGCCCGTCGAACCGTTCAAATCGCTTAGTAAACCCCGAATACGATGTGTACAACTGAGGTACAACAATTTTAATCGAATGGAAATGGAACAAAGTGAAAATGTACACCTCAATTATTCCAACGTGCGCGTAGACAAATAACCACGTGTCAACGTAGCCCCCGCCAATATTCTGTGGACGGTTAACAGCGTTAACACACATTTTCAATTCTATACAGAGCTGGCCGATACTCAATAAATCAGACAAATATGATTACTTTTAGTCTGTTTATTTTATAATTTCAGGCATTCAAATTGTTACATCTTATCAGTATTCTATCAACAAATTCACTTGTATGGCCAGTATCGAAAATATCGAAATTTACGATACAGCCCATACTAACTAATTCCGGAATTGCAAGCCCTAAACGGAACCCCACAGAGAAGTTGCGTTAAGTATAATATATTTTTGGGTGGAAAGGGTACCTCGCGTAAAATGGGTTCTGTCCGTACGTAGAAACAACAGTATGTCGCTTTGAACAAAAGCGAGGCCGTAGGCCGAGCTCCGCGTAGCACCGAAGGTGTGGAGCGTCACAGTTTACTATAAAAGTTACCCTTACAATTAAGAGCAGGAAATACACGAGTTTTGTCCCACTTTATAAATAAAGTAGGTAAGTATTGCGGAACGAAGCTTTGGATTGCCCTGTGACTTACAGAAGCCGATGGCCTTTAATTGAGCTACTGTAAACACTTTCCGCTAGGAAATGGAAAAAGTAATGGAATTTTAGCATTCCCCAGTCAAAGACCTAAAACGGCAACATTAATATTTTCGTCACACGTCTCTCTAATCGTATGCTACTACGGTCAGTTGGGGTGAAGAAACATGTTTTTGAAGATGTCGATCGTTACCTTTTTTTATTGAGATCATATTGTGTCTATTAGAGTGCTCTAAGAATCAGAAATTAGAAAAATACTTACTGTTTAAAGTTCGTCATTCCTACGGACCACTGAACACGCTCCATATAGGTACAAAAAATGATCACCCAAGTAAATGTACTAATGAATATAATTATATTATAATATTTTTTCCTGGGTCATGGATGTTATCTATATTATACCTACTTATATTATGTATAGCGTCGTCTAGTACCCATAGTAAGCTTTGCTTAGTTTGGGACTGGATCGATTTGTGTAAGATTGTCCCTTAATACTTATTTATTTACCTACCTATTTATGTATTGAAAAACTTTGTTGAATTACTTATGAGAATTGTGAAAACAGTTTAAATTTAGCTTTTGGATTTAAAAAAAAACATTACCTCGCTATATTTCTAAGACGAAGCTGCCAACCCTTTGGTTACCAGTGGTGTCGACGAGCCGTCTAAATAGAAAGCTCCTAAAAAGAACTTTGAGACCAGGGTCATCCCGACCGGCCTCTTGCCATCATCTCTCGAGACTCTATTTGGTTCAAGGATCGCGGGGATGTTGACGGTGGCCAGAGCTCGGCAGATAATCCTTTAGGGCGGACAGGCGGAAAGCGTTGTGTTGACATGATACCCCGTGGTGTCCCAGCTCGTCAACAAATGTCCCACAGGGGAATATGTGTGGTGTGCAAACGGCTAACCTAAAGGTGTCCGGCTCGATGAAAGTACCGGTGGTAGGGGAGGGGTACGCGTGCAGCCTTTGACCTGCTTTCACTGGGCAGCTGCCAATAGCTGCGCGCGTGAGGAACCGGAACTGGAATCTATGGAGCTTTTGAGGAGTAATAATCCCAGCTCCGTGGACTATTGAGGTTTGTGAAAAAAATTTGCCCCGGGACAAGCCAATTTCCAAGCCTCTCTAACATCGGTCAGACCCGCCGTTCCACAGTTTGAAGGGAATACCCTCAGATTTTTTTCCACGAGAACGGCAGAGCGATGAACGGATGACAGAAAGGCTGAAAATTTTGCGCGTCCCTAACCCATCGTATCTGATATACCTGTCAGATGCTTGGTTCCAAGAAAATGGTTAATTTAATAGTTATGTACATTTGTACTTATAGGCACTGATGGAACTTAACAACCATTTTCGGTCGCGAGAATTAAATAGTAGTAACACGTTTGCTAAAAGTAGTCGCCGAGTAGTAACTGTTACAACACATACAAAATGTTGCAGTTCGCTTGCGAAGTGTGGTAACATTGTGAACACTTTGTGACTGACTGAAATTTTGGTAATTATTTTGCGGAACGGTTACTACACGGTTACCACTCAGTATTACAAGAATTTTTTTGAAAACATTGTGTTGAGTTTGCAACTGTGTACACTTGGCATGGAACTGTTACAACACAGTGTGGAAACGATTTTACTGGTTCCTATCAATTCCACACAAAGTTCGATAACTGTGTCTAAACGGTGTCAACCCCATAGAATAAAAAAAAACCTCATATTGAACCAGCAGTTCTCAAAATGTATAACCCACCTTGATGAGAAATTTGGCATAAACATATTTTTTTAAATTATTTTATATATCAATATTTTAAATATTTGTATAGAATCTTTTTATCGATTCTATATTTTTTATGTGGTAATACCACATTTTTTATTTTTATAAATAATGACACAAAGGTAAATCAATATTTTCAATAATATCAATATTTTAATTTTAGCTGTTGCCTGAGGTAGACAATAGCGGGCTGTTTCCAAAAAAAATGGTACTTTATTATTAAACCTTTCTGCACCTGCGTTTTCAGTCTTGCCATCAAAAAATACTGCTTGGCTTGACCCAAGTGCATACCCCTTTGAAAGCATGCTTTTTAGGATAAAAAATATTTTGCGAAAGGGTTTGCGAAAGGGTGATCTACCGTTAGCACAGGTGGCAAACCGTTTACAAGAGCTGTCTAAGCTAGCTCAAAATAATAATAAGGAAATGTATCCTTCTGTAAAAAACAAAATGGTATTACCTACTGGAGAAATTGTCTTTTCGACAGTGCTCTTGAGAGAAAAGTGTAAACTATCATTTAACGATAAAGATAAATGGTTCCTCACGACCGATAACCAAATTGTTCAAATGGAATATGCAGAATCAAAAAGGGAAATAAAAATCGCCGGTAAAAAAATTCGAAAAACCTTTAATTTTTTCGATAAACCATTACAATCTTCACATTTCATCTCGGAATCCTGCGTACATTTCTTCCAATTTTGTAGCTTCAAAAAAGTATCTATATCCCTCATTTTCACTCTGCATTTCTGCTTTCTCCACTTCACATCATAAACGCTATTCCCATTGGTCCTCAGGGTTTCTACATCTTTTTTTTTTGGCCGTTCTTGGCCAGTATAATATATCCGTTCCTTCCGCAGTCTTAATCCAGCCACTAGGCACGGCAGTAACGGCGTCTGAACCGCCTTCTTTGGTAAATACCAAAGAAAATGGCATGCTTGAAAGAAACAAAGTTTGAGAACCCATGTCAATATATAACATCACCACGTCCATTTAAAAATTGTATCAAATTTAGTAACCGGTTGTGGACACAGTGTTGTAACAGTGGAGATAGCATTTTCGACATGGATCTCTTTGTTTACATTATTATAAATCTTGAATCCGTATATTTTTAACCACGGTTAAGTTACAATACTTATGGCATTTAAGAAAATAACGATATTATGTTCTATCAATGCCATTTTTATAGCATTTTACTACAAAATTATTTCTCCCAAATTTGCATTTAAACATAATAACTTACTTAATTTTTATGAATCCGTGGGCGCGTGGATAATACGAAGATATTTATGAAAAGTACACGAAGAAATCCAACTCGCATGCACTTTCAGGTCATTGAGAGACACTCAAAGACAATTCACAATTGTCAGTCGACAAATTATCGCCATTACAACTTTTCAAAGTAAACATTTTATACCTACTTACATTTAAATTGGCCCTGCGATGACAACAAAATGAACGAACGAAATCAAGTGAATGAATGAAACTCTCTTAAAAGTAGTCGCGTAATCACGAAACATGTGTCGACTTTGTGTGTAAACTTATTATCCAAAATGTAACCGTTTTTTTTGTGACTAAACTTCCCCATTTAATTTGTGGCGACAGAACTGTGACCGAACAACAACCAAAAATGTGTCGTGTGTCGTCACAAAGTGTGCATACTGTTACGTAATTGTGACTAAAATGGTTGTATGGAATTATATCAATTTTGTAAATCAGTGTGAAGTTTTTATTAATTAATTAGGTTACAAACAGCTTAGACTCCAAGTTATAAATTGTTAGCAACGTTACTTAACTATACTTTACCAAAGTTGTAGGTGAATTTTGAATTAGTTGCTATTTCTTTATTTATTTGTATTCCTTGGACTATATTTTTTTTATTTATCTACGACGTGTTACTTTAGTTAGCCGATCGCACACCGAAACAAGACTTTTCGATTAAAATACTTCTCTTCCATAAAGGTCACTAGCTGACCTGTTGGAACGCTAACCACAGAGGAAATATAATTCACTTTTTACCGAGAAGTTTTAAGCGAGTGAACCTAATGACAAATCTGCCCGTCTAGCACAACTATGCTTCGCAACTCTTGTCGCGCGACATAGCGCTAACCATCACCCTCTCTTTACTGCACAGAGAGGGACAATTAAGTATCTCGCGCGAGAAATAGTCGCTTGTGACAGCTGTGCTCGTCAATCTGAAACTCTAAGATGGCCTCAGTCTTCTTAGGGTAATGTAGACGAGAGGTACAGCAGCAGACTGCTTGTGATTAGGTCCGTTGATGCTACGCAGCATTAAATATGGGACGTTAAAGGCAGATTATTTTCGAAAATGATATGTAATATATAAATAAACCGGCCAAGAGCATGTCGGGCCACGCTCAGTGTATAGGGTTCCGTAGTTGCTTATCCTTCACAATAGACTTAAGTTACGAGAAAAATGTCAAGCTCTATAAAAAGGTCGTAAACGCCAAAGTAACTGTAATTACTTATTACCTTCTGGAAGTCAACTTACGTCCTTTTAAGAAAATTTATGAAATTTTGCGATAACTCAAAAACGGCTAGACCGATTTTGTTCAATATAGTTTTCATTGAAAGTACTTATAAGGTCTCATGTTTTTGAATTTTCCCATAATTTTTTGACCCGTGGTTGAAAAGTTGGAGGGGGGAGGACACAATTTTTCGGAGCAAATATTTACAAAACTGCTGACTTTATCAAAAAATAATGTATGGAGACCCCTATTATTTTTAAAAGACCTATTCAACGACACCCCACCCATTAGTGTTGAAACGAAAAAGAAAATTCCCCCCACTTTAGGTGTTCCATAGGTAACTGAAAAAAAAATTTTTTTTTTTAGTTTTTATTTTACCGTTTTGTCGGCGTAATACATACACATACTCATACCAAATTTCAGCTTTCTAGTACTAATGATCACGGAGCTAAGCCGCGGACGGACGGACGGACGGACGGACAGACGGACATGGCGAAACTATAAGGGTTCCTAGTTGACTACGGAACCCTAAAAATTAAGCTGGTTTTGGTAGTTTCCTATATGTCTAATATATTCAGCTTAGCTGCCGAACCCTTCATTGCAGTATGCGTTCGGTTGCTATTTTATTAGTGCGATACCCAATGATTGAGAAGTCAATGCTTACAAATTATTTGTTAGGTACGCTTTCACATTGCAATCACTGGGTTTTGGGTCGTTGTCTAGTGGGGATCTTTAAATAAACTCAAATGAAATATATATAAACTAACTACTATACTATATCTATGATATAAACGGTGTAAGTTATTTTACAAGTCTTGTCAAACAAATGTCAAACACCTCAAATGCATTTTTATGAAGTCGTTCTTCCAACTAAGTTCTTAATTAACCTATTTTATATGAAGACTTGAGGTCGGGCGCCCGCAACTTCGTACGCGTAATATTTTTTATACAAAAAAAGGATAAAAAGTATCCTAATATAACCATCTTTGGATGTCCAACTATCCCTGTACCAAAATTGGTTAAAACCCGTCCCGTCGTTTCGGCGTGATGAGACGACAAAGGAAATTATGAAAACAGATGGCGCCAGGCTGGCATGGCGCCGCGCGCCCATACAAAACAAATGACGATCCTGCATCACGCTATTAAGATTTTTCCTGAAATCATGACCCCTCTCAATAGAAAACTGATTTTCAATACAAATCTAGAATTTTATATTAGTAAAGAAGATTGTTATATTATAGGAAGAGTCTTATAGGATACAAATACAAAAGTTTCAAGGTGCGCTGTTACTTCAAGGAATAAGGCGACCCGTTTAATTTTTGACCAATAATTTTAATACCTAATTAACAGGTCTCCGCCTGACCCTCCTTTAATAACGGACTCCATTGATTCTATGAGCCCAGTTAATAAAACAGAGGGCACTTTCCCGTGATTCCGACTCACAGCCATCTTCAATAAAACACGAATGCCTCAGCGATTGAAATGCAGCAGAACCGAACTGTTTACTTGATGCGGCTGCGGCAAAGTTAACGATGCCCAAGATTGCTTTTTTCAATGTCCACTCAATTGTAAATTGTTATTGCGTAAATTAAAAATGTTATTGGATTTGGAATGCTGACTTCAGAAGATATGGGTAAAATAATTCATATTATAATATTTCTATTAGATACTGAATACGCACTTATGCACTTTGTTTCTTTTTTTAATTAGTTATTATTATCATTTTCTCACTATAACGCATTACGCTGCGTAGATTATCATTACACACGCACACACGCGATAGATAATTATATTTTCACTGCATAGCGTTTAATTATATTATATTAATATAATGTTTTGTAAAATATAACAACAATAAACATTATTTTATTGGATATAAGTAATTTATAGGAACTAGTATAAAATACATGTTATATTATGTTTACTATCGCAACATATCCTCACACTCCTCCTAGCTTCGCTGGCGTGTCAGTTTTTCTTTTTGTTTGAGCAAATTGGATGTGTTGTGAACCTATAAACTACTATTAAATATCAAATGAGCATTATAATGGATGATAGTTATGTCATATGAGATATTACACCAAATGTTATCATCATTACTTAAGATCATTCTAGTGGTATTTTTTGTCCTCTGTAGCAATTACATTTATAAAAGGAATCACTGATTATCAATAGGTAACTGATTTATTCGGATACCAAAAGCAAAAATAAATAAACAAATAACAAAAACCTTTACTTTAGCCCTGCTCTCTCGTTAAGTGCCGCCTTTTGAAACAACTGCTATTCCGAGAACGCCCTCTGAAGCTATTCATGAAATTCAATCCCATGAAGAATTAAATTTCCCTACACTATACCTACAGGAGTACTCGAGATCAAATTCTAAGTGTCACTTCAGCAGCAGTAGCACTGTCCCTATGTAGCAACGATAAATAGCAGTATTAGGCTGGTATTAACTATTTGTTGTACATGTTATTTAAAATGAAATGAAGCGGTGGTAGCCTAGTGGTTAGGGCATGCGACTTTCAATCCGGAGGTCGCGGGTTCGAACCCGGCCCGTACCAATGAGTTTTTCGGAACTTATGTACGGAATGTCATTTGATATTTACCACTCGCTTTTCGGTGAAGGAAAACATCGTGAGGAAACCACCTAAGCCCAATAAGGCCTAGTTTCCCATCTGGGTTGGAAGGTCAGATGGCAGTCGCTTGCGTAAAAACTAGTGCTTACGCCACATCTTGGGATTTAGGTAGCCGACCCCGATTGAGAATTCATTCTCAAAAATGGGACAAAGGCTAGGAGGATGATGTTATTTAAAATGAAATTATTTGAAATGTGTTTTCTAAAGGACAGAAAGAAAGCCATTTTTTGGTTTGGTTTTATGTCGATTTTCTAAATATGTTACGCCGCAAATACGTTTAACAACTGTTAAACAATGGTGAGATTCAATTAGGTATATACTTTTTAATCGGTCTTGTCGGACTATCAGATTTCATTGTGCAAGTATGAAATCTGGCATAATTCTTTAAGCTTTAAAAATGTAACCATGTAGAAATTGGTTCTGTCTGGCGCATTACCAGTGTTTACGGCAAAAGGGAGTTAATGAAGTTGGTATTAAACCGATAACACAAATTAATCAGCCACCGAATATAATTGAACCAATATAAATCGCGTTTCGCCCGGGCCGCCCGGATTCGATGGACATGGAGCCGACTTTGTGTAAGTAGTCTCAATCATATCACTCTGCAGAATTGGTAATTACTTACAATATTCCTTTTTTTAAAGAACAAGGTATATGCGTAGCAAACTGTTGGATACTGTTACAATACGTGTAAGCGGTTTGAAATACTGCATGTTAAATGAGTAATTTATGTGGTTAGAGAAGTGTTTACAATTCCCTTTATTGGTTTAATCTCATTTAAATTTTCATTATACATTGCCTTTAATAATTTTGTACTAATTATTCTAAAATATATATATCGGTATACATTTCAGTAGTCATCTCACTAATCGTGATCGCAAATATAAATTATTCCTTACAAGAAATGAACACTACCGCACTAAGCAACGACTCCCTTGAAAATTTCAACAAAATGATAGATAAACTAATTGCAAATACCGAGAGAAGAGTTACCCCAACGCCTAAAACGGATCCAACTGTAACAACAACTACAGAAAAAGGAACGGATCCCGTGCCTACTACTGAAAAAGGAAGTTCCATAACAAATCCAGAAGAAGAAGAAGAAGTAAATGGCCTAACGTCAAGTACGGAAAAAGAAACACCTGACATAATTAACTTAAATTCGACGCAACCTGGTGAAAAGTCAAACAATTCCAGGATAATTTACATAAATAAAGTGTTTCCTCATAATAAGACTAGTAAATCATTAGATGGTGACGACATGTTACAGTTGCCTTTAAAACAAGGCAATCTAGATGATAAAAAAGCACTCGAAAATTCAAATACAAAGCCGAATTTAGATGGTAGTAATGATGACGGAGCAGTACCAGAATATATTAATGTAGCTCCAATAGATGACAGTCAAAGGCCAAGTTGGTTCAACTCAGGAGAAGGTGTTGAAACGGACGATAATTTACCAATTAATTTAAATACAAGACGGAACTTTGGTGGTAACAACCCTTTTAGTCCCATTACTCAAAACCAAAATGACCACGGCGCCGGAGTTATTTTGAAAGAAGAGATTGTTTTTGATATTGAAGATGACAAACCAACTATACCATCAAATTCTCCAATAAAAATACGAATACATACCACGACTCCGAAACCGGTTGCGCCGCACGGCAAAGAAGAATTTGTTTTTGAAATTGATGATGACAAACCCAGTATATCATCGAATCCTCCGATAAAAATACGTTTTCACACCACCACTCCGAAACCAGTGGTGTTGTTATTAAAGTCAGTAAAGGACAATACTACGTATTTTCCATATCCATCTCCAATAGTAAGGGCGCAAAATGTTTTCGGAGGTAAGACAAACAAATCGATGTATTATGGTATTTTAAAAGCGCATAAAAACTATTCTTTTGATGTCTCGAATCATCATAACGTTTCAACATTATTGCGCACACGCACACCACAAACAAACATGCAAGCAGAATTCAAGAAATTGCATGAAAAAATAAATACACTTCAAGAGTTCCTAAATAAAACGTTTGATAAGGAAAATGTAACCGAAAAAAATCGCAAAGTGGGACAACCGCCCTCAAATGAAAGTGTCATGCGAACTGGGTATCCAGATTACCGATCGGTTGAAAGAAGAAGATCAAGGAATCGTATGCGCTATGGCGCAACCCCACATATTTACCATTCAAAACAACGCCCACATTTGCTGCACCAAGACCGATTTATGCAAGAACATCCGCTGCTACTTCAATTAGCAGACATTGCTAGAGTAAATCAAGATATCCATTTAATAAACAGATTGAGGACGAGGTCTAAATACATCGTTCCTGTACCTGTCTACCGTCGCCGTATAGTATTTAGGTAAAACGCTCGTTGGGGCTATAAACTTGAACGTAAAGCATTTCTAGAAAGGATTAAATTATTTTAAACTGATTAAATTATTCTGAACGATCATATGTCAATTATTTTGTCTCACAAATTCAGAAACATTTACAACTTTATATAACACTAAGAAAAGCATTCTGTAGTCTGCGTATATACGACGCAGAACAAAATACCTACAATGAAGTAAAACCATTTTTAAAGTTAGGTTCGGCCATATCTACCATCTACATACATAAGAATGATATTATTTATAATTGTGAGGGTGAGAGGAACACTTCAAGTAAACACAAAGATCGAGCAATGACTGACTTTTATTCAACTTCCAAAAGGCGGGTGTCGCATAAACCAATCTACCCACATTCATAATATGACACCTTCCTTCTTCAAAAAAAAAAAAATATGAGGAAGTTTAAATACAATGACACTTATACAATATTTCATCAATACAAGATCTAGGTTATTTAATATATTCATATCTCATTAACATGCTTATTTACATTACGTAATCTAATACAGCACATTTATATATATATATATATTTTATTTATTCATTATATTAAAGCTGACAAAATAAATGTTTTGACATCAAAACAAAATTTGTAGGTAATTATAATTATTGTATACAATATTAAACATCTTATTCTATAGACATTCTCATATAAGAACGAGTTATTATCTCAAAGGCATACTTTATTTAGGTTAAGAGTATCAAAGTATAACCAAGCCAAACTATGAATGCATGCTTACCTACTAACTCATTATTATAGGAGAAACGCTTCAATATTATTATTAAACTGATAAACACATGTGATAATCTGATAAGTACCAAACAGTTTAAGAAATTTAGGTCATAAATAAAGTAGTCTGTGATTTAGGTATTAATAGTTTAAACTGTGTGTGTTCTCTAATTCTACAATAACATTGGTGATGTTGGTATCATTATTTTAAAGATAAAGGTAACATGCAACACGATCAAAAAGAAAATATTAAAGTTATTGCTTTTAAACGAAAATTAAAATTGCATAATCTTATATTAAGATACATCACTAAGCAGGCTAGCAGGGTAGGTACATTTTGCCCTCAGGTCCAGTTGCCCCATCTATCCGGAGCCTTCACTGTCCTGCCGGAACGAGTTACAATATTATTATTACTACGGTCGGATAGCACCGGGTTGTTTACATAGCACGGGGTACTCGCGGTGCTAGTTTGCGTGGTCGTGGCGTCATCAATGTCAAAGAATAAATCAACACCAGACGAGTCATGTCTATTAGGCGAATCTCGTATAATATGCCTACGATTTCTAATCACCTGACCTCCATTTATCAACTTAATTTTGTAACTACGTGCACCTAAAACTTCTGATATAGTCCCAGATGACCAGTGTTTTTTATTTGGGTCCAATAAAACTTTGATTTTTTCTCCAACTGATAACCCTGGCAAATTTTTTGCATTACGATCATAATATGTTTTTTGTACATTTTGTCTATGTAGTAATTTATTTCGCACATTAGTTTGAACTTTTGGTCTTAATAGTTTTGGGGAAATAGGAATAATGCTTCTCATTTTTCTACTTTGTAATAATTCAACTGGTGATGCTAAATTATTTGATATTGGGGTATTTAAATACTCTAGAAGTCCTAGCCTATAGTCAGATCGATTTTCAGTTGTTTTGATTATGATACTTTTTATTGTCTGAACTGTCCGTTCTACCTGCCCGTTAGACTGTGGATATCGCGGAGATGACATTAAATGGGTAAATTGCCATTCATCAGCAAATTGTTTAAACTTTATAGATGTGAATTGTGGTCCTCCATCTGACATAACTGTAACAGGTACGCCTTGTCTACAAAATATATCTTTTAGGCATGAAATGACATACTCAGACGTAGTCGATGACAAACGAGTAATTTCAACGAATTTTCTATAATAGTCAACTAGCAACAAATAATCCTTGCCCTGAATCTGAAATAAATCAACGCCTACTTTCATCCATGGCTCACCAGGGATTTCGTGAGGTATCAACTCCTCTTTCCTATTATGTTTCCTGTGTGATAGACATATATCGCAGTTATCAATTAAGTTATCTATATCATTATTTATGCACGGCCAAAATACAATTTCTCTTGCCCGAAGTTTACATTTTTCCTTGCCCATGTGACCTATATGTATTTTAGAAAGAAACTCCTTTCTTAAGCACCTGGGAACAATTATTTTGTCTCCTTTCCAAACCAGTCCCTGAGCCGTAGTTAACTCATCTCTATATGTCCAATATGGTTTTAAGATGTCTACTAAATCTTTTCTATCCTTCGGCCACCCCTTAAGTATACATTTCTTTAATTGAATAAGTTCATCATCGGCCTCCGTTTGTTTCTGCAACGAAATGAACTGGTTATCAGTGAGATGCCGGTCGGCGAGGGCGGCCAGCGCGCGCTCCACCACGCACACCTCGTCGTGCAGCGCGTCGCGGCCCGCGTGCTCCGCGCACTCGCTCGCACTTGCCGGCTCGTAAGCGCGCGAAAGCGTGTCCGCTATATACAAATGTTTACCAGGCTTATATACCAATTTGAATGTATAACGCTGTAGCCGTAGTAACATCCTTTGTAAACGGGAAGGCGAGTCTACTATAGGTTTTTTAATTATACTAATCAGTGGTTTATGATCACTCTCGATCGTGATATCTGACCTGCCATATATGTATGGATAAAAGCGTTCACAGGCATAAACACAGGCGTACAGCTCTTTTTCTATTTGAGCATATCTCTGTTCCGTTTTACTTAAAGATTTCGACGCGTAGCATACAGGTAAATTATTTTGCATCAAGCAACAACCGAGTCCGCTCTTACTAGCATCAACTGAAATAGTTATTGGCTTATTCATGCTGTAATATTGAAGAACTGGACGCTTTATTAGACATTCTTTTAACTCATTAAAACATTTACTATGACTTTGATCCCAATGCCACTCTGTTTCTTTTTTTAACAACTGACGTAATAGTTGCGTTTTATCCGATAAATTTGGTATAAATGTACTAACATAAGTAATTAGCCCTAAAAATCTTTCCACATCCTTCCTATTCACGGGGGTTTTGGCATATTTTTTATAGCAGTAATATGAGAGTCATCGGGACTAATTCCATCTTTACTTATCCGGTGTCCTAAATATTTAATTTCCTCCAATCCGAAGCGACACTTGTTTTTATTTAATTTTAAATTAACCTTCTGACATCTCTCCAACACTCTTTTTAACCTTTCGTCATGTTCTTCCTTACTCCGCCCATATACTAATAGATCATCTATATACATACATACTCCTTCAATATCATCAAAATTCTCGTAGATCTTTTTATGAAAAACCTCAGACGCCGAGGAAATCCCATATGGCATTCTTAAAAAGCAATACCTACCGAAAGGTGTATTGAAGGTACATAATTTACTGGTGTCATCAAGACGGACCTGCCAGAAGCCCGAGCTAGCGTCCAGAGTGCTGAAGTACCGCGCGCCTGATAGATTGGACACGATCTCATCGATGGTCGGCAATCTGAAATGTTCCCGTTTTATAGCATTATTTAATTCTTTTGGATCCAAGCAAATCCGGAGATCTCCGTTTGGTTTTTTCACTACCGTTATACTGCTAACCCAGTCCGTGGGGCCCTCAACTTTAGCAATAATTTGTTGGGATTCCATCTCTAATAATTTATTTTTTACCTCATCTTTGATTGCAAACGGTAATTTCCTAGGTGCATGAACAACCGGTGTCGCATCTGATTTTAATTGTATCCTATATTGGCCGGGAAGACACCCTATTCCAGTAAAAACATCGCTGAACGCTTTCACAAAATCAGGGGTCCCTGATTTTGTAATACCGAAATCACTAGCCTGTTTTAAAGACATGACTCGCCTAACTAGATTCAATTCTGTACAGGCAAAACGACCTAAAATCGGTGTCGATTTCACATCAGCGATCTTGAATTCTAATACATATATACTGTTTTTATATCGCACACGCAAGAAAATCTTCCCTATAACATCTATACTAACACCCGAATACCCACTCAGTTTCGTATTAGTTTTTAACAAATCTTTACTCGAAATTCCAAGTTTTAATAAAAAACTTTTAGGCAACACATTTACGTCTGCACCTGTATCTAATTTGAAACTAATGGGTACGTTATTAATTTTTAACTCCGTAATCCACTCATCACAACATTTATTTACAATATTATTTACCTGCTCCTCCGATTCCTCAACTGTATATACTCTGCACATCCTCGCAAAGTGATTAAGCTTCGAACACGTCATGCATCTCTTGCCATAAGCCGGACAATCAAATCTTCTGTGCGTGCCGCCGCACTGGCCGCAGGTCGAGCGGTGCGCGTGCGGCGCTCGAAGCGGGGCGCCGGGGCCGGGAGCGCGCCCGCGCGTCGCGCCACCGTGCGCTCCGCCAGGCAC
Organism: Apotomis betuletana; assembly: GCA_932273695.1. Taxonomy (NCBI): domain Eukaryota; kingdom Metazoa; phylum Arthropoda; class Insecta; order Lepidoptera; family Tortricidae; genus Apotomis; species Apotomis betuletana. The sequence continues at coordinate 27,106,801 of OW026300.1, read as the reverse complement.
CCAGCCGCGTCCACGTCCCACCTGTCTGGAACCTGAGTCCCTTGCTCCACCGCGCCGATTGCTCGATCTCGCATTTGAGTACACGCCTTTTTGTCTAATAACATTTATTAGCTCTTCTCTTCCAGAACACGCTTCTTTATTGTGATTTATTTCATTGACACACTCTCGTTTTATGTTTTCCGAATACATCCTTGAAACTATAGCCGCTCGACAAATCTCTAACGCTTTACTTAATGTCAAATTATCTTCGCGTAGCAACCTTTCCCTTATAGCTGCACTCGTGACACCGCATATCAATCTGTCTTTTATTAATCCATCGCATAACTCCCCAAACTCACAAGACTGAGCCAATTTTCTCAACTCGAATACGTACTGGTCTATAGATTCGTAAATGCTTTGTTCACGAGTAAAAAATCGATGACGCTCGACCGTTACATTTTTCTTTGTTAGAAAATGGGCGTCTATATAACTCAACAAACTCGCTAGTGTCTTCAATTTTTCAGTACTTTGATCCACTATCTCACGGCACTGTTCACCTACGACGTGCAAAAATATATTAATTTGTATTTCCTCCGTCTTTTTGTTTAATTCACAAGCCTTGGAATATATTTCAAAGCCTTTTTTCCATTTCTCCCAAGAATCACGTAAACTGCCGGACGCCATATTTGTCATATCTTCTTCATATTTAAACGCCACAGGAGGCGTAAGCACGGATTCCATTATTTATCGTGCACTTTTTACTACAAATAGACTTAATAATCACTTTATCTTTTTAATACCGGCTGCGCCATGTGAGGGTGAGAGGAACACTTCAAGTAAACACAAAGATCGAGCAATGACTGACTTTTATTCAACTTCCAAAAGGCGGGTGTCGCATAAACCAATCTACCCACATTCATTAATATGACAATAATGTTGAAACATCTATCATTGTCTTAATAAATTTCAACCTAAACCTAGTAGGATAAAACCATAATAGTACCAAAACATCCCAATTTTATTAAAAAATACACGAAATCAGAAGACAAAAATATATTATGCCAAATAGCTCATAGGGATTGAAACGGCAGTGGGTTGGGCACATTTTTTTCCTCATATAACTCGCGGCCCAATGGGAAAAAAATGTTCTTGGGTGGCAATGGCCATCGAAACACCGGACATTGAGGAGACATTTTAAAGGCTAAGGGGAAGAACTGGCTAAGACACATTTCCAGAATTTTACAGTACAGACAATTGAAGTTGTGAAATCACCATATAACTACAGGTACGGTGTTACTAAAAAAAATGAAACCAGTTTTACATCTGCTTTAGACTGTCATACCTATATGATGAATCGAGTAATTTTGTGGCCATAAAAAATAAAACAAAAATTATTTTATATTTGAAGAATTCAAATGGACTTAGCCAGTTTTTCCCCTTACCCTTAATAGCCCAGCAGTGGACGTCTTTTGGCTAATTCTAGATAATGAATATTTTTTTTTTATAAATAATGACACAAAGGTAAATTAAGAAAGAACAATTGAATGCGATCTACTACAATCGAAGCGGGGTTTGAACCCGCGACCTCTGCGTTTCCGGCGCATTGCTCTTCCAACTGAGCTATCCGATCGCTACGTCAATTACACCAAATCTTTCATCCCTTAATCCTTTACGCTACTGGAGCGCCCTCTGCTTCATATATGTTTTTGAAATGCTTATGCGCATTAAGCCATACCCTAAGATGTGCGTTTTACACGCACGATCCCCAATGCCCATTGCTTTACAGCAAGTGTGAAGACTGCGAGAGAGATGGCGCTGTTCTCAATATTTGTATAGAATCTTTTTTTATCGATTCATATTTTTATGTGGTAATACCACATTCCACGCTCCAGTAGCGTAAAGGATTAAGGGATGAAAGATTTGGTGTGATTGACGTAGCGATCGGATAGCTCAGTTGGAAGAGCAATGCGCCGGAAACGCAGAGGTCGCGGGTTCAAACCCCGCTTCGATTGTAGTAGATCGCATTAAATTTTCCTTTCTTAATTTACCTGTGTCATTATTTATAAAAATAGAAATGTGGTATTACCACATAAAAATATGAATCGATAAAAAAAGATTCTATACAAATATTTTTTTATTGTTTACAAATGACATGAGCGAATAATTAACTCAAATCCTGTTAACAAAGTTAGTCATAATTAAAGCACGTTATTCGAAACTGAAGTTGAAATCAGTCACCGGCAGCTAGTTAGTAAACTTGCGAATTGAAATACAAAGAAGCTATCCGCTATTCGCAGTCTAACTAGTGAGCGGCGAGTAAACACGATCAAACCGAAGTCCTGACTGCGCTCAAAGATCTAGTTAGCTGCGGGATGGCTGTGCTGGCAGCGTTTGTTGCGGTGTAGCCCGTCAATAGCTCGCCCGCAAGAAAACATTGCGTCGGAGGTGTAATTCCCTAAACAGCCAACATTAACAGATGAATTAATTAAACGCTTGCCAAGTTGCTGGCGTATTCTAGATATGTTTCGGTAGTAATGTTGCGTTGTGGAACAAGCTGTTTTCTGTGTTACTCGCGTTTCTATATAACCAGCTACCTCCATTTTATAAAACAAAGTCCCCTGCCACATTTTGTCTGTATGGCGATACTTAATCTCAAAAACTTCTGAATGCATTTTCTTACGGCTTTAATTTATCAAAAGAAAAGAGATCTAGTAAAAGGCTAGGGGATTTTTGGGACTGTTAATGATTGAAACATGAATAGTATTTATAAAATCCCGAAGAGTTTATGATTTTAGAAAAGATTATGGAAAATGAAAATTATGGGGACACGTTTAAAAAAATCTTTCAAGAACATTAATTTATCAAACACAGTTAAAACACAATGGATAAAAACCTTAAGTATTAAAAAAAAACTAAACTAACCTACTCGTTACTCTGTGATACATACACACACAGTGACACATTTTATGGAAAATGAAATTCGGGCAAGATAAGGTGCCGAATAAAATGTGGTATTTGCAAAAGCTATTTAAACGGATACAGTATTATTCATTATCAAATTATATAAGTTGGTTTCCATAAGAATTTCATACACATTATAATAGCCCTTTACACCATAAAATTTAAGTAATTATTTTAAGAGCCAACGTAAATTTAAAAAAGATATGCGCGCAAGTACCTTCTTACCTAAATTAATTCAAGCGGTGGCGCTCGCACCAAGGCACAACGGGCCTCAGGGCCCCTATTCCACTCTGCACTTAAAGATCATAGTGAAGACATTTTAATATGATTTATTAGTATCGGAATTCGACTGTGCCAAATATAACATCACCTACGACGTTGTGTTGTGTTGTTGTTACCTGCCGCCTACGTTGTTATAGCGGGTGAAGCCGAGAGAGGTCGCTTGTTATGCATATTTAACTATTTTCTGTAGTAAATTCTAAGGTGCCCTCGATACCTTGTCGTCAGCGGAAGAAAAAGTGAGACACTTTTTTAATTCTCCAATAAAGCTATCTATAACCATTCGTGGATATATATGTAGCTATCCGTTTACCATAAATAGTCGAAATCGATCCAGCCATTGCCGTTTTAGAATGATGAAAAGACAACGACACAGGTACCTACATGTTTTACTTTTAAACTACTTTCAATGTACAGATATTAAATTGTATAGGTACTATTTATTGATTAAGATAAGGACAATATAAATAGTCATGTACATCGGATATTAAATTCTAAAATTTTATAATACATCAAACATGTAGTTAATGGCTTAGTCTAATAATTAACTAATAATTAAATAATTTATTAATAACGATTGTATAAATAAATATAATGCCTACATTCATACATAAGATTAACGCAAAGCCCTAATATTCGTGCTCATTGCTCATTTGCTCTAGTCGAGATTAAAACCTGGGACTGGGACTGTTGCTTCGCAGGCCGTTATGCTACCCTTTGTAAAATAGTTCATACGACTACATAGTTAATTTTGTATTATTTAAATAAGTAAACACGTAAGTAATCTGAAACATTCGGTATTATATCAAAATCAAAGTTCTAATTTCATCGTTCAAGTAAGTATGTGTTTAACCCAGTGGTTGACTCGTAGAGAATGCCTAAAGGCATTAAGTCCGCCATTTGTACTTTTTTAGGGTTCCGTACCCAAAGGGTAAAAACGGGACCCTATTACTGAGACTTCGCTGTCCGTCCGTCCGTCCGTCCGTCCGTCCGTCTGTCACCAGGCTGTATCTCAACAACGGTGATAGCTAGACAGTTGAAATTTTCACAGATGATGTATTTCTATTGCCGCTATAACAACAAATACTAAAAATAAAATAAAATAAATATTTAAGGGGGGCTCCCATACAACAAACTTGTCATAGATTATATATATGTATAGGTACGGAACCCTTCATGCGCGAGGCGGGCTCGCACTTGCCCAATTTTTTTTGTATTGTGCAATAAAGTTTAAAAAAATAAGTACTTATATTAAAATATTTTTGTCAAACATGCAATAAAATGTCGCCATAACGTCCGTTCTAACAGGCTTCGAAGTATAACGTTCCGGGCGGAACAACTCGAGAGAACTGTAAAGAATTTCATACAAAATTAATGGCCTAAACAGCTGAATTATAATTTATTTGAGTGATGTATTTTTTTATTTCGTTGCATAATGTTTGAGAAAAGCACTATACCTACATGGCTTAGCCGTGACAAGGGCTTGCCGCCTTCGTATCACTATCCGTCTATACCTACTCACCCGGCAAAACCTTCTCTCCCGGCGTCTGCAGTAATGTACTATTTTACGACATACGTATATTTTGATATATTCTACAGCCCTAAATCTAACTAAATAATAAACGCCCGATTTGGGGTACAACAAAGACCGCACCTGATAGTCACCGTCAATAGTAATCAACAAGCTGCAGGTTACCGCTATCGGCACTGGAATAAAAAGTATACAGGACCGGAATTCGACGAGGTCCTGCGATATATCTAATTGTGCAATGTGTCGGTCATATTCATTATCACAGCTACATTTAGGTACCTATTGACTGAGCGAGCGAAGCGACTCCGCCGTACTGTGAACTATAAAGCTATATAATAAACTACATATTATACCGGGTGATCAATCCAAATGGGTCAGTAGGGAGAAGTCACAAAATATGTATAAGAGATAGTGAAATCTGTTCTTAGGAACCATGGCATCGATTTAAGATTTAATGAAAACTGCATTTTCATTTTTTTTATAAATCTCATACATTACTTCATTCGTAACCCGGTCAAAATCTCTGTAAAGAATGTTACAATACGCCATGCGATTACTTACAGAATTTTAACCTGGTTCAACTCCCGGTTACCTATACATGAGGTTTATATAAAAAATGTAACGGATGTTACCAATTTATGCTATCCGAGCTGCATTAGGTAACCCATTCATTGCCGACGCCTCATATTTTTACTCATCACGCAGTGCCGCCTTCCAAGCGACGACGCGAATTCGCGTCCGCGGCATTAGGTTAACCCATTTCAAGGACGCGAATTCGCGTCCGCGGCATTACGTTGTCAAGGACGCAATTTCGCGTTTTCGGCATTACGATTACACATACATGGGACGCGAATTCGCGTCTTCGGCATCCGAGATAAGAATTATGAAAATTACAAATGCACGGAATCCAAAAACCAGCAACAGTATAATATTATCCTTCATAAGTCATAAGTAAAGTAACATTTTGGTATCAGCATTTAAGTACACTTGTTTTCTAGCAAAAAAAAAACAAATAACTCGAGGACGCGAAATAGCGTCCTCGGCATTACGATTGCGCATACATGGGACGCGAATTCGCGTCCTCGGCAATGAATGGGTATGGCCCGCGCCTGTCATAATCATATACTCATAACAAAATTCCCTTTTGGCGACATGACTTGCGCTAACTATCTTAAATTTATAAGTATAACGGTTAATTATGAAACCCCATAACACAAGCCTTCTTGAGCTTAATTTGGGACTAGATCGATTTGTGTGAGGTTGTCTGATATGTATTCTTTATTTTTATTTATTTATTTAATGTGATCCACTGCAATCTAAGCGGAATTTGAATCTGCGACCCTATAGTTTAAGAACCAAAAACGCAGAGGGCGGAGCGCTCAAGTAGCGTAGGATTATGAAACTAAACATTTGATGATGAAATGATGATAGCATATAGTTATAAGAGGAAAACGTCAGAGGATAATAGAGCATATCGTTACAGTAGGCATATAGTGGTGAATGTGGTGATACCTCGGACATAGGCATTAAACACGTCTAATTCTGCCCCAGTTTTAACGTCACTTAATTAAAAAAAACCTGTCACTCAGATGTTTGAACGACGATTCCCCGCAATACAAATTGAACTTTACCGGATTGGCTCTAGATTGCTAGCGTATTGTATTCTTCCTGTGGGCATAGTGGTTATAGACGAGGCAAACCTAAAAGCATATCTTTGTAGACGGTAAATAAATAACGTAAAAAACAGTATTTTAAAATCAGACCACTCAATTAACAACACTCGGTTCGAGCCACATTATTTACGAAGTGCATTTACGTGGCAGGCCACACGACTATTTTTGCCACAAACCAGTAGTGTGATTGATAACATTTCAAAAGTTTAATAGTACCATTTGAGGCATATTTTATTGTTGGGATGCAATATTATAATATAATTAAAAAATATTTATGATATTTTGAACATTCGCGTTAATCGTTCAGCGGCACATGATCAATTCAAATTACTTATAGACGACGAATATTTAGGTAATATTATGATGTTTGAATTACCTGCTTCTCAAAGTTTTTCTTTTCTTTATATGTTTTATGCAAATCTATGTATCATTCCAAATATGAGTAAAGAAAGGCACAATGTTACAGTAGCCTGGCGAGCACACAGATTTTTTTAGGTATAAACATTCAGAAATAATCCAAGTGAACATCGGTGGACTGTATGTCGGCATCCATTAGGGATTACAGAACATGCAAGGCTTTTCAATATTATTACTTAGGTTACATGTGTATTACTTTTATTATAAATAAGGTAAATTTTAGGAAAGAGAGGATAATGTAAACCAGAAATGTGGTAATTATTTACGGATCCATATTGAAATCCCTGAAGTTCATTTTTCTGTTTTTGGTTTCCCTAATAACCTTTGTCCTGATAATTGTTTATCCTAACAACATTATTTAATCCTGATACATGCGTCCTTATACTTTCTGTCCGTATTCTTATTTCTCCTGCTTTTGTTTGTACTAATACTCATTTGACATACCTAATTAATAAATATCGTAATATTTGATGAAATTAGTATAATATGTAAATAGAGCTTCTTCTTAAATATCCTATATTAATTATATCTTTATTTAGTGTTCTTAGAAACCATATCATCGATTTTAGTGACAAGACAAACAGCTTACAAAGAGAAAAAAAAATACTAAGTTCGGAAAAGGAAAATAAAAAAAGTATTTTGACATCGATTGTATAAGAAATTAGTAAGCTTAATATGGCGTATGCTATTATATAAAATGAATGCATTGTTTTTCCATATCCTTTAATTTAATCCAGTAGGTGTTCGAAATGACAACAATATTAGTATGAATACTAAACATAAAAAGTTTTTGATGTGATTTCTCGTCAAACCTAAAACGTTCTGGATGTGCTCCAACCATGAGTTTACAGGGACAATATTCGCTAGCGACTCCGTAAACGATTTGTATGGAGATTTGTAGTTCTTCAAAGTAACCGTTAGGGGCGCTGTGTTATTCTCCGTACAAATCTTATACACTATCACTAGCGAATACGGTCATGTCAACTCATGGGAAGGGTATAAGGCTAGTCGCCAACTGCCCTTCCTCCACGCGTTTTACGATTATAATACAATATTGTAGACAGAGATGGGCATTAATCGATTAATTTTTTAATCGATTAATTAATCAATTAAAAAAGTTAATCGTCAAAATTAATCGACAGAGTCTTCGATTAACGAATAACTAATCGTCACATTAATCGATTAAATTCTCGATTAAAAGTTGGAACACGCTCATTTTGTGCTTTTTACGAAAATACATACAATATGTCTTGTCCAGGGACTGAAAAGGTACCTTTAGAAACGGTTTGAACAGGGTATTTTTCTTTAAAAAGACCTCCGGGAGTTCCCTCTTCGCTCTTCGCTCTCCGCTTTCCGCTCTCCGTACGCCGCTCTCCGCTCTCCGCACGCCGCTTTTCGCACGCTGATCTCCGCTCTCCGCACCTCGCTCTCCGCTCTCCGCACGCCACTCTACGCTCTCTGCACGCTGCTCTCCGCTCTCCGCACGCCACTCTCCGCTTTCCGCACGCCGCTCTCCGCTCTCCGCTCTCCGCACGCCACTCTCCGCTTTCCGCACGCCACTCCGCTTTCTGCTCGCCGCTCTCCGCTCTCCGCACGCCGCTCTCCACACGCCGCTCTCCGCTTTCCGCACGCCGCTCTCCGCTCTCCGCACGCCACTCTCCGCTTTCCGCACGCCTCTCTGCTCTCCGCTCTTCCCTCTCCGCTATTCCCTCGTCCCTCTTGTTACAGTAATACAAGATGGTTCTTATAGTGCAGTACTCTAAGATGTTCTGTAGGCAGGGACTTAGATTTACAAAAAGTCATCTTATTTTTCCTAATATTAATCGAGAAAAAGTTAATCTAATTAATTAATCGATTAAAAATTTCATCGCTAAAAATTAATCGACGATTAACTTAATCGAGATTAAATTAATCGGAACTCGTACGATTAGATTAACTAATCGTCAATTTTAATCGTTAATCGAGATTAAAAATGTTAATCTTAATCGTTAATCGGTTAACTTTTGCCCATCTCTGATTGTAGATTATACACTCTAAGGGTAAGACCACGACTACGACCAGATATAGACAAGACCACGTCAGGTCGAGGTACGATATTATTCCATAAAATCAATTATTTAGTGTCAAAATTACTTATAATGAAAACTTGTTATAATTAGTTTCAATTATGTAAGGACCTCGCGACAAGTGACAGAGTGTTATTATTCAAAATTAATTGTCTCATATTTTATTCTGTTACATATTAGGACAATATAGATTAAAATATTACCTGACAATCTCAAGTGTTAGATCATAGAATATTATAGATTATGACTTTTAGAGCAAACAAGTGTTAGGGCGAAAAAAACATTATGGCAATTAAAACGTTATCAAAAGTGTTTCACGCAAAGTTGTTGTAGAATTGGACATATGTTATTAGGGATATCGATGGAGACCTATTTTGAATACTAATTACAAGTAGGTAGTTATTTCACGAATAACGTTTACGTTACATTGTATATCTGAAGCCGATATTCAACTGACCTCATTGACCACGAGCCGTTTGTCCCACTCCTTATCTTATTTACTAAGCTACTTTTACTGTTCATACAATATTCCTCAATTATACTCCCTTAATAGGTAGGTACCTATCAGCGGGCATGGCCGCCCCCATCCAGGTCAAAAAAATCATCACTTGGGTGTAGTTTAGCGTTGTGATGCCCGTACAAGGCGGGAAAATTATTTACATCTTTTTTATTTAATTTTTGTTTTTCTAAAAAATCAGCAACTTTTTTTCAGGAATAAGGGAGGTTATTCCTTCCCATAACATACACATCGTCAATAACCTTAATACGATAATCTATATTATATAAATACATAATCTTTATTAATAGTTGTCATTAGTTTAATTTTTGCATTAGGGTCACCATCGACAAAAACGATGAGGACTGCATGTCCAGTACATTTTAATAATATTACTAATGGCATCATTAGTACCCTATTAAAATCTATGTATAAACTGCCCTACACTAACGCATTAAAACGCTTCAAAATGCACGCATTAATACAGCAAAACTTCCAGACACAGCATCAAACTCTTCCATATGCTCGTCTCTATTGAGAGCCCGCATTAACACCCGCTCAAGCCTCAAGGATTACCGGAGTGAAGTGTGAAGTTGTCTTATTGTTCCATCGCCTTTAGGGTTGTCAGAAAGTATCTAATTTCTCGATTTTGATATACCTAGTAGTGATCCTTATTGTATGTCGAGTCTACTTACCTTCGTCACTGACAACAATAGCCATTCTTTTATGTAGTGTGGCCACAAACTGTTGGTACTTTATATTAAAGGTATCGTAAGTCAATTTTCAAATTAAAGACGCCTTTAAGTCGAAGGCAAAAGTATTTAAATTGGTACACAGGGAGCATAAACGATAGTTCACTTATCTAAAATAAAAATTCAGGAACCTCGTTTAAAAAAAAATTACACCTTATTGCTGTTTTAAATACAAGGTGACATTAAATCTACATGTCCTGTTCTTTTCAATTTAAACGCTATTTTCTTCGGCATAAAGATTAATTAAGTAGTTGTAAGCGGTTTTTGTTGTAAACAACAAAACAACTCGGTAGACAGTTTCACTTACTTCCCGATGACCTGAAAACTATACATTTGTTACAAAATCATAAAAAATATAGTCCTTTTCAAACATCATATTTGGAGAACTTGGTTGCGTCAAGTTTGCACCTCGTTTGTATGCGGGCCAGGCCAATTAAGATGGGATAAGTGAAAGTTTGTACGGAACCCTCGGTGCGCGAGTCAGACTCGCACTTGCCCAATTTTTTTATTTACTTACTGAGTTGTAACTTTTCGGATATAGATACCTATGACAGAGATATCATATAATTATTTGTATGATGATGACATTCAAAATACTTATTTTCCAGCATACTCAGATCGGAATTGTTTCCATTAACACAACAGAAACAGCGCAGGAAGTATATGTTACAAGTGGAATGGAAAAAAAAACGTTATTTCACAATCGCAGCGGGCAGCAGTCAGGAAATTGTACTACACGGTTTGCTCAAGTTTATTGTTCACACAGTCACTACTAAATACAAGAAAGTATATATTACATATTTGTTTTGAAGCATAAACTAGCGGTAGGTACACATATTGATTTAAACTTACACGACTTTCACTCGTAAAAAGTAAAAAATAAAGATGTATATAAATAAAACTGGAAATTTTGCAGTCGGTGGCACACATTAGTTAACAGTGCTAACGATGTTATAATGTCACCAAAAACAGTTATAACTGCTTTTTTGGGCCGTAGACACGTTTTCAAAGCCTACGAAATGTATGCCTTTATATAAGAGTTGTGGTGACTATATAAGTCATAGAAAAAAACTGGAGTAGATAAAATCAAAATAATTTAAGGATGTAAAACGGGCATACGGGCTGCTAAATGATACCTAAGTTGTTTGTTTGTAATCTCAAAATTGCCACGCTAACGTGTCCCGCTACACATTAAGAACGTGTTTTACACCTCACATGAAGAACGTATATATGTGAAGAATGTACTCGCACGTGAATTGTAATTTTCCGAACTGCAGTAATATACTATTTAGTTTAATTGTATAGTTACATATAGATGACTAAGATGACAGAACTGTAGAATTGATGTACGAGTCTTTTGAGCCATTTGCCAGTTCCTCGCTTTACATGGCGGCGAGCGGAGGCGCTCGCGCGTAAAATTTCAACTCGTTGGGTGCCACGGTTACGAGGCAGCGAGCCCATTGGTGTAAATAAAAACAAAAAATAAACACCCTCGTTGTTTATGGTCAGTGAGCTAATCATTATAATGGAACGATATCTTCAGCAAATGTAATGGTTATGTTATCTAATTACATAAAGTTAAATAATAAAATAAAAACCTACAGGTATGTGTATAAAAGGACCACCTAAATGACTGTATAAGGTTTCCTAAGTTAAACTGTACCTACCTACTTACCTTTTACCCTATGGGGACTACCTTAGATACCATATGTTCATTTCTAAATTAAAACAAAAATAAAGTCTTAATTTGAACTTTACGAAGCTCAAAATAAATATTTCCTTATGTTGCTCTTAGAAACTTATCCAAATCCAATTTATTTTCCATTTCCTCACTTCATGAAAACTTAAATATGCTCGCTAGGTAAACCACTTTGAAAGCAATCCTTTGATCGCGGTTATCTCTTTATGCAAAAATGTATCAAATACTGAAGGTACTTTAAACAACACTCGGCTGATAGACATAGTCGAGCGAGCCACAAAATTATTTACATTAAACTCATGGCTCTTAAAGCTGAACTTTTTTTTCGTAAGTTCTTTTATAATGAGATCTCTCAGCTTCATTGAAATTGGTAGATCTTTCCTAATATGATCCTATCTATGCAAACACTTAGTATTCACAAAGCAATGTTTTCAAACAAATTTTGAAGATTATTTTGTCTGTACAAACTAGGACTTATCTAAAACATGGATCAAATTGTTTCTTATCAATTCCATAAGGAACTCAGGTTCGTTCCGGTTAATAAGAATTCAAACGTTACAGGCGTTCCGAATCCGATAAGCGACGGAGGAAGACTACTCATTACCTGCACTATCGTATCAGGAAGACAAAAAGCGCGATAGCACTTAAGATCAGAGGCCAGCGAGGAATTGGGATACATGTTTAAATATTTAAGAAAGGAACCTTGATGAGTGCAGTTCTTAAGCGGCTAAAATAGCCTTCCGTTCCATTTATACTTACTTGTCTCGCAACCTCTTATGCGATCAAGATTAGAACCTCTCAGATTTCAACTGAGCCCAAAGACTTTCAGACTACATGGGTAGAATGAAATCATAACCCTTTTTGTGGCTTTGCAGTAGTCGGTTAGAACTCACCAGCCGTCTTCCATGTGCTTACGTGTTGTCTGAAACGAAACACTGCATACGAAATATGCACACATCAAACGTAATTTCGAAACCCGGAAACTTTCCTGCAAAATTATGCAGTTAGGTAAAATCTGAGTGGAGACAACATTTTTTATTCACGGCAGGCGTTACGCGCGACTCATGAGACACCACTCGAAAGTTTATGGATTGCTCGAGACTGAAATTAAGTTTGAAAAGGAGTTCGACACACCGTCATACACATGCGCTCCGGCATCACAAAGAGCTAAACATTAACACGAGCTAGTTACTTATCTGAAAAGCTATTGCGAAGTTTTGCGCAGTTTTGTATGCAAGCAATTTCTCAGCAACTTCATTTTCACAAGCTGCCTCGGAATCAACGGTACAATATTTTTTCAATTTATGAAATTAGAAACTGTATTTCACTGTGCGTTGAATTAGTTATTAAATTTTGAATTAAAATAGCTGAGCGTCTTCGGATTTTTGTTTAAAAATATAAAACTAGCTGATAACTTACTAAACTAGCCATTTAGGCTAACTGACTAAATAAGGGTCTTGGTCTCCGAAAGAAGAGCACACCGCTTGTCCCGGTACTCGGTACTGCCACAGAATAGATAAATACTGCTTAGTTTTTCGTCACAGTTTTCAACTTGAAGCTTATTCACATCAACCTCGGCCGTCACCTTACTATTCGTCAACCGACTATTTACCCAACCAGCAAAAATTTCAGCTAGGCCTTATATGTCTATTTAGTCGGGAAAAGGTAATGTTACAGTAGTCGTCGTGACGACATGTCGTATAGAAGCTGATTATATTACAATATGGCTTATACAGCAATTTAGTCAAATAGTCATGTCAAATAAACGTTTACACGACCTCGTAATGCGATAATTATGATACAGCACTGTAGCAATCACGAGATTACTTTTATACAGCTAATTGATGCTGTAGCTGTTTATTATATGTCTCCGTCGCAACTAGAAGTAGTGTAAACGTTTTTGATAATGCCATTATACGACTAGTCATATTGTCAGCGCAATTACAATTTTTATACAAAATACTCTGGTATAAAAGGGACTTAAATGACTTTTACACTACAAAAAGTTGTGTAAATGCACTTTATCTTACGATTATTAGAATATCGAGTAATGAATGTTATAATGATCTCTATAGAACAAATAATGATGTAGAAGTTGCTTATAGGTACGACGCAAAACAGTAAATATTCAGCGAAGCCTGTTTTAGCGATAACTATGCGACTCATTAATTATTATGTCGTGTAATAGTAGATTGTACAACAAGTGCATAAAACGCACCATTTTTCACGAGACGTTTATCCCTCCGAGCGAGCTTGCGAGCGAGGGTGAATATAAAGTCGAGTGTAAAATGCGTTTTATGGACGAGTTGCACACTCTACTTTTCACTTCGATTGCGAGGAAATGAAACTGCATCATGTAAATACTATACTTAAAAACAAATTTAATTAAAATTTAAAGTTCCATTAGAGCAATGAGAAATAAATTTAAAAAGTAATAAATGATAGTAAACTAAAATTAAAATGTTTTTTCAAGAAGTTTTATTGTGTACTTTGGCTGTTGGTATCTTTGCCTTGGTCTTAGAATACTAACGAAACGAAACAAAATAAAGAGTTTATTCCATGGACCTAGTAAATACTATAGTATACCTGGACTGCTCATTGCTTCGGTCGAACGAGCCAAGTAAGAAAGCCACCAAGGGGGCAGTTTGTCCCACTCTGCTGGGGTAACCAAATATTTAGCAATAAAGAGGGACTCATCCTTACTCCATTTTATTACAAGTTTGGCTCGGTTTGTAGACACCTGCCTACTGAGCCGGCGGTCCCGGGTTCGACTCCCGGCCGGGGCAAATATTTGTATGATGAACTCGAATATTTGTGCTTGGGTGATGGTTGTTCTATGTATTTAAGTATATATTTAATATTATATTAGCCCCCTAGCACCAACTTGAAATTTAGAAAAAAAAGTCGCCATTTCGATTTTTTTTTTCACGACTGTACTCGGGTAGAGGCTCCCTATGACATTTGGTCGAGCACCTCCCACCTGAGCCAACCGTTTACGAGATACGGGGCTCTTAAAAAAAATCCCATACATTTTTTTTTATGATAGAAAAAAAAACTTTTTTGGAATCAGGGGGTCCAAAGCCCCCTACATACCAAATTTCAGCTCGCTACGACCATTTTGAAATTTCGACGCCTATTAACCATCCTTAGATAGCGAAGGATTATCGTAGTATAGTTAAAACGACATTACTGCAATAGTGCAATGCTCAGATTGTTTTTAGTACGAATAATATTTTCGAAGTAAAACATAGATCGGAATTATCCGGTAATTTTGTAAATTCATTGTCACTCTTTTAGTACTTTATCAAATTTTGACATGCTTTCATATTAATATATGATACCATATATTACCTGAAAAAATATACTATAGCCACCAAAAGATTTCCTTTTGCAACCTTTAATTCCGGTTACCATGATGCAATTATAAGTATGTAATTTTTTAAATAATCAGAAAAGATACCATTAAGCACTGTCAAAAATGCTGACAGTTTTCAATTATAGTAATAAGATTTCAAATTTAAAGGTTTTATCCTGCCCTAACATAAAATTATTTTTATATACTAACGGATTGTATAACTTTCATAATTTTTTCCGTTAGTTTCTTTGGTGACGCGTAAGAAAGTTTAGCGAATAAAATATTTAATTATTTGAAGTGAATAGTGTTAATTTAAAGAAAAGTATAAACTACTAATAACTACCATTTTATTTGAAAACTACTAATTATTACTATTTTTTGTGACTGGCAATATTAGAAAGGGACACACTACCTATCTGCGAGCTGTCTCTGTCTTCCCGTGACCCCTTCACCCGTAAAATATACTTTATGTATCTACACTAAGCTTTAATTTTGTGTGAACACTTATTCTGAGTTCGCACTCCTGTTGTCTTAAATATAAGCTCCTTGGTTTATTCTATGAAGTTTCAAGTTTTTTTTTAATTTGTTTACTAAGCGACTTTTATCATTGTTATTATTATGCCAGCTAAAACCCGTTCCAGACCTTCCGATCCGATCCGATCCTAATTATCGGATGAAATCGGATAATGTGTAGTGTAGTGCAATAGATCCTAACAATTACACTACTCCTTATCCGATTTCATCCGATAATTAGGATCGGAAGGTCTGGAATGGGTTTAAGTTTTAAGTTGTTCGTGTGGCTGTTGGACCGATCGCCTTGGTCTTCGACGACGATTTTACTTTATGCTCTAGAGCATAAAAAGCGATTTTATGTCGCCTGCGCACAGCATAAAGTCGAACTTTTAGAGCATGAGAAGTGAAAAAGTAGTTTATAGCTCTTGTATTAAACTATACGCTTTATTAAAATTTTAACTTATTACTTTTACTTGTCTATAACTCTTAAAATAATATTATTGTGACTTTTAGACAGCAGTCTTGGTGGTCATCATAGACCTACTTAAATGAATAAACATTGACTTATGAAAAAATGATATGCACATCTGCAATCCTACATACTTAACGCAAAACAAATTAGAGTACTTTTGTCTTTTTTACTAAGAACCCTAAAGCTTGCATCATGGCGGTAACTAGTCGCGTAATATAAAGTAAGTTGTTATCCGAACAAGACTGTATGTCGCATACTGGTTGTGTAAGTGAAACGAGGGTGCTTAATGGCGCTTGCTGATCAATTTATTTGGTCGGAAAATAATTATTACATAAATTATCACTTAAAACTCAAAATCACCAAGGGGCATTAAAAATTTATATACCAATTAGTATATGATTTGTCACTAAAATAAATTTGCAGGGAGCTACGCAGTACTATTTTTACACACACACCATGGCACAAATTTCGAATATTTAACAAGTCTTAGGAAAACTACACTTTAGTTTCCTGGACATTATATTTTTTTGATAAATTCTTTAAGCTTTCTTCTTTGCGAGTTCAAGAAATTGAAAAAGTCGTTTAAAGGCTGCCCCAACTCCGCTAGAGAACTAAATAATCGCTTAGTGATATATTCTAATAACAGTAAGTCGGCCATTAAGTCGAGTAATCGTCGTGAAAGAGACCACTATGATGCAAAATCACAAATAGCGCGACTGTTATATCACTTCTACACAACATACCTGTTCTATAAGCCCTGTTTCGGTTGACTTTTACTCGACTTAATTGCACTATAATTGTGCTCAAACCCCGTCGTATAAACTAGGACTCGACTGTTATACGATTATATGCCACGACTAACAGGTCACGCAGATATGTTGTCATGATGTTTATACGACCTGATGTTGCTGGTTGGGTAGCTCCTTAATCTATAAATTACTGTAGATCCTGTAAATGTCATGAATAATAATTTATGGACGACGCGGTTGGCGCAGTGGTAAAGGAGCTGCCTATTACTGAGCTGGCGGTCCTGGGTTAGCATTCCGGTAAGGGCAAATATTTGTGTGATGATCTCAAATGATCTCAAAATTTATTTATATAAGTATGTTTATCGTCGTCTAGTGCCCATAACCCAAGCCTACTAGAGCCTACTGTGAAACTAGATTGATTTGACTTTTTGGTTTTTTTATTTATTGAGTGAGGAATTCAGGTCGAGTACGAGATCTTACATTATGTCCTGGTCTCTCTTGGTAGGTCACAAGACCTTCCAAAAGTACTTTCCCTTTCGGTACAAGGAGTTGATTTTCCTCTTAAAAGGTTAATTACGGAAAAATGAAAATCGTTTCATAAATAAAGAATGGTAGGTACCTACAATTTGATTGTGTGTTCATTTGAGAGACGAGTACCTATTAGTATGGGAACAGGAAACGTGGTAATAATTGCATATGAACGTGTTTTATTCCCAAGAAAATATTCACCGTTTCGTTTTAATTGCATTTCCTTTAATTGCTTACTAGGCTTTCAAAGGTTTTATATATTATATAAAAAAATAATTGTTAGCAAGGGAAATAGCAAGGGTAAATTTATTATTAATGTGGAATGATAAAAAATGTATAAATATATTATTATTATTATTATCTCCTTTATTCATCTTTATAATTAGGCTAGATTTTTTTTTACAATATATTTATAAAAAGTAAAATGCAATAAAGTAATTACAATAACAAAATATAAATATACATTATAAAAAAACCTAACCTATACTACGATTTCTATTTCAAGACCAAAAAAACTACTACAAGGTTGCCACTACAATAAAATATTTTTACAATAGTAAATTCCTTTTTCTTTTTTAAACACGCTAAGATAATTTATTTATTGGTAGCTTTAACTCTATGTTTTAACAAAATAACTAGAAATATGTAGGTATTATTACATATTTACGAGAGGAGATAATAAAAACTTAAACATCGGAGATTTTTGGTACAAAATCTGATATTGTACTTGTAACATTGTGCAATGTGCATTTGGTGCAAGCCAAGAAACAAACTCAGATGTCATTTAAATGTTGTCAATTTTGACAGTGACGTATCTGTCGTAGTTTTTTGGTCTTGAATTAGAAATCCGAGATTAGGGTGCCGCCGGCAGCGGGGCAGGGCCCAGGATACCGGTGGTTAGGGCTGCAGAGAAAGGAACCTCCTGACGATGCGCGCCGTGTTCAGGAGTACCGCCTTCTGTATCTGGCCCTTGATTCAGCCATCTAGCGAGAGTCTCTTAAGATGTTTGTCGAGACTCTTCGCTATAAGACCGTTCGCCGAAACGACTATCGGGACAATGATGGTCGAGTCAACATCCCACATTATTATTATTATATATTGACATGGTTTTTGTTGCACTGTATTAAGCCGATATTATTTTAAACTTTTAATCGCATACCTCACGTCATTCTGTTGTTATTTTATCAGAATAAAGTGTGCATCTGTTTGTCCGTCAGAGGCATCAAAAAACCCCCAAAATGATCCAATTTTGATTTTAATTTGACATGAGACTTCAATTTTGTCGTTTCAGGCAACGATTACCTGTTAAGATAGACGTTGTTTTTTTATCTCTGTAAATAATATATTAGTATTAATAGATACACTGCTTTATATAGCTCCAGTTTATTTTATCCATATAAACCAGCGAAAGGTAAACAGGCAGTGTGAAAGCGAATGGCATTCTTTGAGCACCACAAACGCGCTTGGCGGCGCTGCAGCGCGATTTGAGCCGGTTTTACAACGCTTTTAAACAAGGCACTTACGTCTTGTAGAGCCTTCGAGGAGGAGAAAAGAACATGCACTTTATGCCTGCGGTGCGGACGATTTCCACCCAAATAATTAAAAGTTTTACGATCGCTCCGTGCAGAGCCGTGTAAATGATCCACACAGTATTGAAGTCACCTGGGTGAATACGAATTTCAAACGTGAAGAGCAAACGTTCGAGCAGATACAGAAAATTGGATACCTTACCCAAACTTATAGGGCCTTGATTCGACTAGGCATTGAGATGTCTCTAATGGTGCAATGTTTCCGCCTGTGGTTTCCGCTATATCCTGTGCATATAAAAATTCGTTATAATATCATAGACATCATATAAATTAAGTTTGGCTATATATAGATACCATTTTCGATACACAGAGACCTTCCTACTAGCATTACTAATTAGAACATGACAAGCCTGCGGCCTCAAAAAAATCCATGAGAATCCCATATGCAAATGCGAACCGCTCAATATTTCATAGGTTGCGTAAAACGAATGCTGGCAAAACAACTAGGTGCAAAACAGCCAAGTTTGGAAGAGTCAACGTTTTTTCGTACAAGTTAAGTACACCAATGCCAAATTTTCAACATACTGATAATTAAATGTTTATCTTAAAATTACGTCAAATGTGAAATGTATAATCGCAACTTACGATACACTTAACGATGCCACTTTGAGATCTAATAAATTATGACTGTAAATTATATATTTTTTTTTTATGTCACAAAACAAAATTGGATCAGGTAAGTCAGTAGAATTGAACTTTACAAATAAAGCCCCATAGTCAAAGACACAAAAGGTTACAGATATTTAAATACATTCCGTTAAGATTTTCGGGTCTGGGTAAAATCAGAGAGGTTGAAATCACGAGCGAGAGGGACAAGTATAAACTCGAATGACTTCAGCTAATGGGGTGAAAGTACAAAGTAAACAAAAACTAATCGCTTTTCAATTGAAATATACAACATGACATTAAAAAAAACCTTTTTAATTGATGTTTCCAGCTCACGCAGCCTGCAGTGATAATGACGGTAGTAAATATTTTAAACATAAGGTACTTTAAATGAAGCTAAATTAAATTAACAGATAGTTATTTATCTTATATTAGATGAAGTTTAAAAATCCCAATAAGAATACTTTACTACCTTAAATCTTGGCAGACACTCTACCGAGGCTCATGCAGAGTAATTTGCTTTTCATATGCGTACATGAGTTGATATCAATTTCACGTCAGTTTTTGCAAAAGCCGTCAGTGTCGCTTAAACATTCAAACGACGTTAATAGCACATTTCAGACACAGTGCTATTTCGCTAGCTAAAAATAAACAAGTAACAACTCAGATACCTTCCTGAGTGGAGTTCATATTGATGTGGGCAGTAAATAATAAATGTTTTTGATTATGACACACATTTTATTAAGGAATATAGTAATAATGTAATTGTAAAACATCCTGATAATGTTAAATATAGGGTGTTAATTTAAAAAAAAAATGGGCAAGTGCGAGTCCGACTCGCGCATGAAGGGTTCCGTACCATAAAACAAGTTTGTTGTATTGTATGGGAGCCCCCCTTAAATATTTATTTTTAATTTTATTTTTAGTATTTGTTGGTAAAGCGGCAATAGAAATACATCATCAGTGAAAATATCAACTGTCTAGCTATCACCGTTCTTGAGATGGACGGACAGCGAAGTCTCAGTAATAGGGTCCCGTTTTTACCCTTTGGGTACGGAACCCTAAAAACTGACTTAAGTAGTCATAGTTAATAAACGATGAAGTAATATAGATTAAAAAAAAAATTGGGCAAGTGCGAGTCCGACTCGCGCATGAAGGGTTCCGTACCATAATCTATAACAGGTTTGTTGTATGGGAGCCCCCCTTAAATATTTATTTTATTTTATTTTTAGTATTTGTTGTTATAGCGGCAATAGAACTACATCATCTGTGAAAATTTCAACTGTCTAGCTATCACCGTTCTTGAGATACAGCCTGGTGACAGACGGACGGACGGACGGACAGCGAAGTCTCAGTAATAGGGTCCCGTTTCTACCCTTTGGGTACGGAACCCTAATAAATGATCCTTAAACTAGTTGAAAGTGTTACCCAATTTTATATTTATCGACGATTAAATATTATAAAATTGGGATTTGTATGACTTTCATGATCAGAGGCCGCAAAATAATAAGTAACCATAGCCGAATAAAGGCCCGTCGATGGATCCTACTTCTAGCACAATATTGAGAGACACGCGACTTTTTGCCGCGCTACAAATGTCGTCTTTCCTTTTCATTCAGCCTCAGTAAGAAAGATGGATGTGTCGTGTGACAAACGAAATCGCCGTATGTTATTGACCGAGCGAGCGAAGCGTCTCCGATTCAGTTTGCCCAAAAATTCTTTCGTTTGTCCAAATTACGAGCGTTCTTGCCTACACGTCGCATTTTTCGTGAAATTTCGAGATCAGTTTGATCCGTGATACAGTTTTTTTACCGATTCAATTCGTTTTTTTTCTAAATGGCAGTGATTGAGGGTTTATCTCGAGATTCGCCATGTTCACAGCTCACAGAGCCACTAGTTATGATATGTCTGGGTGAGAGGGGGTGGAAGAGGTGAAAAATGTGAGCCGCATTCGCGACACGGTGCAGGTGCCACATGCTGCGCACGTCATCGACTGATGCTCGCGTTCGTATAATTTTCCTGCCGCTTTACAGCGCCGTTTGCGTCCATCGTAAAGACTTTTAATTATGTCTGACGAGGCAAAATTTGACCCGAACACATAAACCATATATGCGTTCTTTACAGCAGAGTTTAAAGACTGTTCCAGCTTTATATCCTCTGTTTTAAGGTACTGTAAAACAGACATGTTCACCCATATTGAAGCTTCGTTCTAATTCCACTATTAATATAGGAGAAACGGACTCATCTTATATTTAATGTCTGTACAGAGAACTTTGCTTTTACGTTTCTAGATATAAACCTGTGTATAAGGACTTACTTAAATTTGAAACTACCGCTGGCAAAACATTTCATAGTTAGAAAACAACGCTTTCAGAGTGTCGGCATGAATAAGCCGATTAATTTGTATTTAAAATTAAAACAACAGACAGAACATGCTTCCGTTTACTCCATGTTTACTCACACCTGCATATAATAAAGTGCATTTGTTCATTGTTTTCGGTGTTGTTTAATCCCTCCGTGTTATGTTGTCCAAAGAGGACGTATATTTATTAAACATGCGAATAAGACTACCTTCTAAAATATTACGTAAAATGATAGGTAAGTCGTTCAAAAACATTTTACCATATACCCGGTTTTGCTCTGGTGAAACTTAAATTTGATGTCTTGTATGTAAACTTTTAGCTGACTGTCTCTAAGGCCTAAGTTTAAAAAAAAGTTAATCAGGACTCTTTTGTTGAATTGTATACAGCGTGTATATTTGATATAACCGCAAATTGTAGCCAGACGGAGATTTTAGTGCTATAATCTCGTATTTATAACAATTATTAATTTAGCGTTAACTAGCATAGCGTAATTAATTTTTGAAAATTTTCAGAGCAGCAATGTATGGCGTAGTTATTACTAATGACAGGTGTGACATCACGATGTTAAGTGTCAACAAATAACAACAAAAAAAAACATCGCGTGCTAAATTATTTTACATGGAAAAAAATCGTTTATTTTAGTAATTTACGGATCAATATATTAATAGTTAAGTGCCTATACTAAGACCCCGTAAAGTTTGCGGTTAAATATACACGCTGTATAAGAAGGACAACTTTATAATAGCGTTGTGTAATATACGCGTAACAGGCTGGTGTAATGCGAACATGAAAGTTAACACAAGAAGATCGAATATTTTAATATTACGTGATGTTATCTACTATAAAAATCACCCACTTATGCGTCTTTATTGTTGTTGAAGCTCTCAGAAATGTAGGTTTTGTACTTAGTTATGAAAATAATAGATGGCAGATAGGTATTATTAAAAATAGGTACAATACTTTTTCATGGTTTTGCCAGCCTAGTAAGGTACTAGAAATTGTTATACTTTTTGTCCAACTACGGAACAGCAGAAACAAGGGTTTGTGAGGTCTGACCTGTTTACCGCACCAACGAAGTGCGGCGGGCACCTTCTTATACACATACATATATCGTAACTAGACAATGTTAGCATTTATAATAAACTTATAAAGTTTTGGTGGATTCTGACTAATTATCCATGGCCGGGCTAATGCGCTGGAGAGCCGGAACAGGCTACATCGGATTCTAATCTGACTTTATTAGATTTGACCGACATTTTAAATAACTTATCTCAGACTGGCAATTTGGATCGCTTACTAACACTAGAATATTTATAAAGGTTCTATCTAGCTATTAGGTAGAAGTAATCTTGTTAGCCTTGTTCACTGTTCACGTGGAACTAGAAATATTTTTAAACTATGGTACTGTACGGAATTTTGTCACAGCGTGTAACGAACGAGCTATTAGAGTAACTATAAGTATCTACTCTTGATGTACTCGTATCATATTGCTGATATCTCTAGACTGGTATAGACTGAAATGTGAAAGTTGTAGCAGAGGAAAAAAAAGGTCAAGTAGGTATGAGTCGGACTCACGCATCGAGAGTTTCGTACAAACTAAACTATAGAATGAATATTGATACTGAATATTATCTATCAAAAAGTTAAACTGTGCTGAGGGATGGATTGCAAGGGGTTGGTAAACTTTTTTTGCCTTTCCAAACAAAAGATAACCAATGCATTGATATACACCGTGAATGTTACAAATATGTCAAGTTTCCGTAGAAGTGCTACGCGTGCGTAGCTCCGTAGCACTATGAATTGCCGTAGCAGACGCTCTAGCAATTAAAAGTTTACAGCGAAGAGATTTTCCGTCTCGCCGCCTCTGTAAGGCACGTATGTAAACCGTTTTCTCCGATTGAAAAAAGACGTGGCTTATGAAAAGTTATTTCAAATCTTCTAAGTAATCTATATATATTTTTTCACTTTTAATATTTCATATTCTTTCCCATCCATTTATATTTTAATAATATTTATTACATATCAGTAATTACAATATTCATTGGTTCGCTTTATAGCCCGATACGGGAACAGTTCTGAACTTCAATAAAATACAAGTGCGTGATTTTTTGTAGTCAGTTAGAGTAGATTGAGTACTAATGGGTATGAACATTTTCTAACGGATTTTGAGTGTGCGTTAGGTATAAAAAAAGTTTTTGTAAGCGACCTCAGTAAATCTTAGAAAAAAAAAAACAAGTGCATTTCTTCTGCACTAGGGCATCGCATTTTACAGTTTTAACATTTCGTATTGTTGTCTAACAGATTTGTCGAGAGATTATGTCAGCGCGATACGAAACGAATGAAAAAATTATAAATCCCTGAAAAGATTATACAAGTGACTTTTGGCAACGAAAATGTGTTTAGAACTATGAAATGTAATGACAGTTTTAATTTATAACAGATTTATCAATAGCTTTATTTTATATAAACTATTGAATTTTTAAATCGTTCTCTAGGCCACAAAATTTTACGCAAAATTGTCAAGTCGGCGTAGTGAACTCATTTTCATAAAAGTTATCTATAACATAGAATTCTAACCAATTCACCCACGGGAACCAGTTATATTACTTTATTAGTTATACGCCACATTTTAATTTGAGCGCGAACGCTTTGTATCAAGTTAAGACTGCGCCGAACGTTAGCGACTGACCCATAGAGCGCGAGGAATGCGTATTTATTTAGATCAGCGCGCGGCCGCCATTGTAAAAATGTATGGACAATTAAAATATTTTTTTGATAAATCTGGACCTTTAATACCAAGCAATAATTGAAATATCTGATGCGGACAAATTGTAATGTAAACATTCATCTTTCAGAAAGATAACCTTCATTAACAAAATGAATCGGTTCTTGGAAATATAAATTTGACTTTAAGGTTGTTTACAAATATTATCCCATCATCTATAAATAGGTTTGAGAAGTGAGTTCTATTCACATTGCA
The DNA here is from genome assembly GCA_932273695.1 of Apotomis betuletana. NCBI lineage: Eukaryota > Metazoa > Arthropoda > Insecta > Lepidoptera > Tortricidae > Apotomis > Apotomis betuletana. Next base: position 27,081,793 of record OW026300.1, on the reverse strand, counting down.
CCAATACAATCTCGAATTATATTCGGGTAAGTAATTCCAAACGTCATGTCATTCATAATTTCAAACAAGAGCTTTATTCCCTTAGGTTAAGGCGAGTAGATACGTGAAATGGTGAATAATACATTTTAAGTCCTGCGTTAAAACCTATGTATACACTATCCTACGGGAACGATGTTTTATTTTGTCAGGATAATAAGTAGCCTATTTGTTAAGTTAGGGTATAGACTATCTCTGTTTCAAATTGCATACATATCCGTTTAGCTCTTTTATCGTGAAAAATAAACAAACATACACACATACTGTCACTTTTATAATATTAAAGGGAAATTTTACTCGCAGTACGGATACTGTTATCACAATATAGTTGTATCTTTTAAATCTATCAATAGTATTTTAGATTGCAAAATTGTTTTATGTTTAATTTGTTTAATTACACCTTAAACTAAAATAATTCGCATTGTACGTTTTTTTTATTTTATTAGCAAAGTAATATGGAGTACTAATGGGTATGAACATTTTCTAACGGATCGTGAGTGTGCGTTAGGTATAAAAAAAGTTTTTGTAAGCAACCTCTATAAATCTTAGAAAAGATTATCCAAGTTCATTTCTTCTGCACTACGGCATAGCATTTTATTGTTTTAACGTTCGTTATTATTTTCTAACAGATTTGTCGAGAGATTATCTCAGCGCAATACGAAACGAGTGAAAAAAATCTCACTCCCTGAAAAGATTATACAAGTGACTTTTGGCAAATAAAATGTGTTTAAAACTATGGAAAGTAATGACAGTTTTAATTTATAACGACTTTTGGCAAATAAAATGTGTTTAAAACTATGGAAAGTAATGACAGTTTTAATTTATAACAGATTCATCCATATCTTTATTTTATATAAACAATTTAATTTTTAAATCGTTATCTAGGTCACAAAATTTTACGCAAAATTGTCAAGTTGGCGTAGTGAACTCATTATCATAAAAGTAATCTAAAACATAGAATTCTAACCAATTCATCCACGGGAAAAAAAATACTTTATCAGTTGTACGCGACATTTAAATTCGAGCGCCAAAGCCTTCCAATTCTTAGCATTGGACGGCCCTGGCGCCCGAATTTTATCGAATGTATTATTCCATTCTCTGCATTCCAATTAGCCGACGTTCAACATACAGAATTTTTTTTTCTTATAATATACAAAGGTAAGAATATTTTAGTAGTCAGTAGTATAATTTAATTTTTTTGTTTATTTTACTTACCGTTTTTTTTTAATGCCAGTAGATAAGTTATACTGTCGGTTGATCTCCAATCTCCATTCGCCGCTCGCACAATTAGAACGTATGAAGCAACTCAATGAGTTTTACAATCGAAATATCGTTTCAGCGGTGCGCGGTCGACGGGGCGAATAACGTTAATCTCCTCACAAATCTTCGAGAGCCATACTCGCCTTAAAAAAATATTAATTTTGAATTCAGATTTTAAAAGTTATTGGTCATTAGTTTCGATACTTGCATTTCCGAATAACCCGACAGGTATAGTCTGAGTTGCTCAAACTTAACAGAGATATTTTATACTTTAAATTATGAACGTGCGGGTTGAGCGCTCGGATCCCGGGCGATAAGCATTCGCCTAGTCCTTACGAAGTACTGCGATCTGCTGCGGTGCGCCTCGCGCCCCGTTCTCGTACGAGTACATTCGGTCGCGAGCACTCCTGCGAGCCGCCTGCGGTCGCTTATCATAAAAACTTGTCCTTGAAGCGCCACCTTCCGAGTGGACGTGTTTTTTTATAATATTAAATATTTAACTACTAGATTCAGTTAAGTGTATTATCCCGTAAATGGGTAAGTGTTGCTTAATTATCTTTAGACTACTCGTAAGTAGCTTTTGTAGCAATAAGCGCACATTATAAATTATTTCGTAGAAACAGGAGATTTACCGTTACCAACCACGTCAGTGGGCGTTCTTTGTCTGGTTGAGAACATTCCTTTGTTTCTGCGTAGTCCCGCTTATATTGTAATAACTGAATGTGATGTGTAGTTGTAGTTATGATTTTTTTTATAGTGATCATTAGTAATTATTACGTAAATAAATCATTTAGAAAACTATTTTTATTTATTTATTTAAATTAGTTACACAGCATAACAGTAAATAAACCAAGGCACTGTGAACTACAAAATTACATTACAAAAAAAAATTTTAATCTAATTTGATTTAGGCGACGTAACAGCGTGGCTCCGTTGCATCGTCTGATCTGGTGCAGGATTCGCCAGATTGCCCCGGAACTGCCGAAATACAACACCCTTCGGCCAGAAGTCTGCACTTGCGATGGTGCCCTGCAACGGCCGCTACGGTTCTTTGCTGGTTGTTTTTGACTGCCAACATACTGCCTTTTCTTATAAATACGAGTAATTACTTAAAATAAATCAATATCGAAAACTGAAAAGATATTTATTTTCTCTAATTAATTTCTACATTTGTATAACTTATTTAAATATTATAAACAAGAGGGCAAAATTGTATTTAAATAATTATTTAAATACAATTTTGCCCTCTTGGTTATAACATTAAATACAATGATTACTTATTTGTAAGAAAAGGTTTTTAATTAAACGCATATTACATATATCTGCTTAATCATTGTATCAATTCCATTGGAATGATGCAAGAACCTCATGCCATTGCTAGCTTGCTTCACGACCTACGTGGAAACGAAAACAGAAATACACCGCTACATATGTTAATTTAATTTAAATTATATATTTGGAGACCGACTTATCATCATACTACTGCTATCTTTCGGATTTGACCGCGTTAATAATGTAATTATAATTATTTATTTTTCGCTTGGCATGTGTTTCTAGCCTCACCGCTTTGCTTCTCATGTACCTGGACTGCCCATCATACACTACCGACTGCTTCATTGTAAATAAATACCCACCCCTTGGTGCGCTTGTGTGATGTTCAACAGTCCAGGGTAGAACAATGACACCTCCCTATTTTTTATGATTGGACGCGTTCCAGGAACACCGTACGGGTTCATCAATATAAGTCTCACGACTATTGGAGTCGTCCTTGAAACAGGCTGTAGAGGAGGTCTGCGTGATCTACGTTCTTGTCCTGACGCTGCAGTGCTACCAACCCGCCGCTACCATGCAGACACACCGCAAGGGGCGTGAGAGGAACTGACCCAACTCTCAGGATTATGACCAATCCAATTCATCATCATAAATCATAAATGGTTACCACACCTTAGTTTGTAAGATTTATTTTCAGGTTAGTACACATTATGATTTCGTATATAAGTACCTACACTTTTGTTTGTAAGGTTTTTCGTGGCTCTACAAGTTAAGTTCCATTGCCATGTAACATTTTGATTCGCTATGCAAAATTGAGTGTCCTTTTTTAAAATTATTTTTCAACCCTAGGGTCGCTATGAGTCACTGGTAGAAACCCGCTATCAATTAGGTTGTAAGACGAGGGCTACAGGGTACTAGGGTACAGTTAATAATACAAAAAGTTGAAGTTGTCATTTATTTTAAGAATCAATTAAATAAATCATTCATTCATTCATTAACATCGTAACGTAATATTCTAAGTTGACTGAGTTGATGCCTAAGTTTAAGTCGACAATCATTTTTTATATAAAGCGATTAGTAGTATGTAACGCATTGTACTAACACAACGCGACTACGTGATCATAGTTAGTTTACGCAAACAAACATAATTAAACTCTATTCGCGCAATCACGCGATTATCAATCAGCACGGCTAGTATAACCTTGCTAATCGCGCAGTCGCGTTTTATTTAGGACGATCCCTAAAATAGACTGTAATTGAATAACATAAAATGTTTTACTTCTCCTGCTCAAAAAAGTACGTTATTTTAGCTTGTGAAGTGGGGCTAAAATGGTTTTAGCCGGTAGGGTTTCAATGGAAACCATATAATAATTATACGAAAATAAAAAAGATCTTCCAAATCCAAGAAGTTTTTGCTACTACTCTGTATAAAAAATAGTCATAGAGATAGGTTAATGTTACTAGTACAATGAGAAAATCTAAAATATTTAATCGTGACAAAGAAAAAATTACTTTAAATATTTGAACATTCTGGTGACATAACCAATGATCGTTATCAACGTGCCGTATTGGTAGCAAAGTATGGTTGACAAAAAACAAATACGCAAGTATTTTAAACATTATATTTATCACAAATTATGGTTTTGTACTGCAAAGAGAGGTGTAATCCTAAGAAGATAATTAGGTATTTAATGAACATAATATTGTATTTGTTTTTTCTGCCAACCATACCCTTTGCTACGAAAAGTACACATTGATAACGTTTATTCGACATAACAATTTTAATTTTTATGTAATTTTTTTATTTCCTCGCAGTCGAAGTGAAAAGCGGTGAAAAGCTCACTTCAATTATTTTTTATTAAAGCAGTAACGTCTGCTAACGTAAACCAAATGTTTACAATAAAGCGAAAAATCCTGTCCGAAACATTAAATTTTTCAATTTTTCGCTTCAATGTAAACATTTGGTTTACGTTAGCAGACGTTACTGCTTTAATAAAAAATAATTAATTCGGGTGTAGCACATCGTTACTCATTCTCAACAAATTTGAGACGATATGGTGCCGACGATAAAGTCTAAATCTTTACGGTAGATGGCGCTACGATGCCACCCTAAGGCATGTTGAAGCAACTGGTTGAAAGATTCAATGGCTCTGACATCTGGTTCGTGGTCGTTCATTTTTTAGGGATATAAAAAAAAACTAACCTAACCTAACCCGGCCGAGTCGGATCTGCTCTGAAAGGTGATCAGGATTAGATGGTTACCTAGCTGAAACACTAATTTATGAAAACAATATTTGGTGAGCAAAAAATCCATTTTGGGAAGCAAAAAGATATTCTGACTCAACATAAAATTATTCTGGTGTAATGTATATCGATTTTGGAATACAAAATGATTTAATTTGGGGAGCACTATATAGAGAGAGTTTAATTTAAATGGAAGCAATTCATTTTATTTGGAACTTAGTTTTGGCACAGATTAATATAATAGTTCTTCGAAGTTTTGGGGTATAAAAGCCATTTTGGTGAGTGTTTAAATTGTTCCCCATTTAAATAACCATGAAATTTTCACAATGGAAATCTATAATCGGAAATTTATTTAGAAAGTCTCTGTCTTTTAGGTGCCTTTGACAAGTGTTCCGCTTCCGCATCCTCCGAATGTACCTGTTCTAGCACTGATACTATCTCATCGTCAGTAATATCACATGCTGCAACTCTATGTAATTCTATTTCTATGTCTTCGTCCCTATCACTATCACCTTCGTCTATTATTGGTTCTCCAGTGCATATTTTGTCAGAACAAAATATACACAGAGACGTGCATTTTAATCCCGACTTTTTGCATGTACAGTTCCCTTTACATGTTTTTTTACATTTGCATGCAATTATTTTCAGTATTGCTTCAGGTACTAAATTACCAGATGTTTGGACAGGAATTAATCCCGAAATATTTTGTTTCCATCCCCAGTCGCGAGGGTCAAGCTTGTTACCATTCCATTGCTGTACTTGGAAATAAACACGATATACATGTTGTCTCATAGCCATTGATGTGGGTGGTAAAGATGCCAAATCAATGGTACTTTTAGTGATCAACTGACTGAATTTTTGATAACGTATAGTATTTAAATCATCAATACTGCCACCGTATAAACTGCAGTAGAATTCTTCACCAGCTTTTGAAATTTCTTCTGTGTTTGCATCGATTTTATTAAAAACACTCAGTGTTTCTTGCAGTGATTTACTTTTTCTAACGTTGTTCATTATTTTTTTTTTACCTTGCTTGTATGTTGCAGACGTAGTGTCACATCCAGACAATGCGTGAATTATCGGGACAAGGTGGTTAAGCGTGCTGTTATCTACGCTTGAAGCATCGTAATGTTTTGTTGGTATTCTTCCTTTCCCAGGTTTCATCATGGAAATATTGCTTCTATTTTTATTTACTAAAATAACCAATAAATCAATGTCTTCTCCTACAACCAACACGTGGTCATATGTATCTGACGACGAAACGTCGACGGCCGTATCGATTATCATAGTGTCAGCGTCATCATCACTTTGATAAACGGCGATCCCTGCTGCAGTAAAATAAATTTTCAGGTACTGAATTAGGCGTTGTTTATTTTTGGTATTTGCCAAGAATTTCTCCTGTGCAGTCGTGATATTTGTGTTCGTTTTTATAGCTATGTCAGGTTGCAATTTTCCTTTTGCCCTCCTTTGTCTTTCGCATTGTTTGATACTCAATGTATCGTCGTAACCGTCGAAAACGACAGTAGCATTAGCAAAATGGGATTTGACATAGTCTACGTAGGTTTTGCCAATTTCTTCCACACTAGCACCTTTTTGCCAAACCACTTTATGTAACAAATAACCACCATCGATGACATGAGCCATATTACATGGGTTTATATTTTTGTCCGTGAAATTTATTGGCTTAAACATGTCATACAAAGCAGATTTTTTATTTTTACGCATTCCTTCACTATCGAATAGCGACAAAGGGTACGGAGCTAACTCATATTCTAAAAATTGTTTTAATTCGTCTTGGGTCCGTTTCGTAAAGCAAATCCTTTTGAAGATAACATCTGATTCAATTGGCACTCTTCCTTCAGAGTCCTTTATAGATTCTCGTACTGTTGCTAAGGATTGCACAGTTTCTTTCCTAGAGTATTTGAGATCGGTGTATGGTATTCCCATTCTATCTTTTAACATTTGTTTACCAACCTCTAGAGCTCTGTGTGGATTAATAGTACTGTCACCTATTACTCCACTACTAATAGACATTATTTGGTCTGTCTTTGGGAAAGGATCATGGTCTGAAAGCCAATTAGATAATGTTTGTATATCTTTGGCATCTCTCTCCATTCTTGATTTAGTCCCGTCCTTGTGATTATGCATGCGATCAATTCCAGCGCAAAAGCTTTCGAATGACTCTGTTATACAATGAGCTATTGGTAGTCCTAATACCCACTTTTGTAATACATTATCAGAAAGCCCTCTTCCTTGCGTCACTCCTCCAGAAGTTTTCATAGTTCGCATTAAACTCTGTTCTATCGTCATGTCTGTCCATGTACCAGAAAATGGTCTTTTCGTTCTCCTGACAGTGAATAATCCTTCAACAAACTTCTTGTATGTGTCAGGAGGCATAGTGTTTTGTAAATTCTCCATGTCAATTAGATAAAGGCTGGCTGATTTAGCATAATTAAAATGTCCAGCTGCATGAAAGTATGGAATCATTGCTTTAACACTTTCTAAATGCAATTTCCAGTTACCGGTTCTTTCAGATTTTATGAAGTTAAGTATTATTTTAACCATGTCAAAATAACTTATCCAGAGCTCTGCAGTAGGACCGTTTTTTTGTAAAACCCGTACAGCATTTGAGAATTTCTCTATGACACTGTTCATGGTTTTTTCGTCTTTTTCAGTTTCATAGCCATGTATAATGGCATCGAGAGCGCTATTTACGTACAAATTTTCATTTATACTCAAATCCATGTATTTGTTTATCATATCAAAGAGTGCCACAAATGAAAGCATATGTGCTCTGACTGCGCGCTCGTAGTGGTGGCCAGACAAAATCTTATCTAATGAGCCACTGGCATAGATACAGCCCCATAACTCTTTGAGACCACTGCCTTTCATAATGTTTCCAATGGCACCCATAAATGACATGAGCATGTGGAATCCTCCTAACCTCAATATGATATTTTTTACCAATCTATCCTCAGATGACTTAACTATTTCCTGTGCTTTTTGATACAAAGGCTGATCAAATGTGATCACACATGCTTCAGATTTATTTTTTTCGGATTGTTTTGCTGCGTATGATAAACTTGATAGTATGGTATCATAGCTTGAGGGTGGACTATTTAAGAACGGAAGCGGATCAATTTCTGTACAATCTGTTCTTGTATCTTCGGTATAAATCAAACTCATGAACGCGTGCCATCCAGGTACGTCCACTTGGATTTGTGATTTTCCATACAACCATAAAAAATCTTGTTCTGTCATTTTAAACTCAACTGTATCCTCGTCGAAAGAAAATAATATTTGTTTCAACCCGGATTCCGCTGGCTTGATGAATGTCTTTACAGGAATATGGTCAAGGTCTTGAAATAATGTTTTCGGAACACTGTTAAGTACAGGAATTTCTTTATCAAAGTTATCTTCTCTTGAATTGATACATGCGATGCCCCCCATTGCATGAAAAGTGTTGTTTCCGTCTAGGGTATTTACATTGACGTCAGCATTGTCAAATACATACTGAGTAAATTCAGACGCACGATCGACAGTAACAGTTGCTACCGCGGAGACTTCTAATTTTACTGTTTCTCTATAACTAGCGCAGAACCCAACACTATTTAATTTATCTATTAAGTAGCGAGATGCATATTTGTGATGAATCAGTGCGGATATACCTAATAAAACAGGTGATTTAAACGTCCGGGGACGCATGGCACTTATTATGGCATGACCTATAGCCAAAGACTTCCTATGAAGAGAATCCTGCCTAGTTTTATTTCTTACAATTAATGTCTCTAAGAAATGCATTAAACTTTCAGGGCAGTAATTTGCAGGCTCATCTAAAAAACATGCAGGGGCTGGGTACGTGTTTTCATACGGATGAGACAATATGTCATCAGATAAAAACTTTGCTGCTGTCTCTATTATACGCAGTTTTTCTAACCTTTCATTATCATTTCTACTCTTGTACCAGCTATCCTGAAGTACTTTGTAACTATCAGCTAGGAAACAAACGACACAAGGATTACCTTTGCTGATAATTATGTTGTCACCGTAACGGCTTTTGAGGTGGTATTTTATCATTGCATCGCTCGGAAGCTCAACTTCCTGCAGCGCATCTTTGATTTCCGCTATCGAGAATTGACTATCTTCATCTGAACCTTGCTCCAAGAACTTATAAATATGGTCCATAGCAGTCACAGTGTCTTCCGTAGTGGGCCGGCCACGTTTCAATCCCGCTGCTCTACGAGGATGGCAGAATTTCGAGTAGCAATTGTAGTGGTATCGAGCTCTTCTTTTCACCAAATCCACATTATTTATGCGAAGAAGTACCTGAAATTGATCAAAAATAAATCATCAACAGATCCTGACTTGGCAACGATGGCAGCCCCTCAGCGGCATATTAAAAAAAATACAACTAACAGTCTTAAACTACCTATTGCCCAGGTGGCTATTTAAAAAAAAATAGCTAGGTAGCTATTTTCGCCTTCTATAACCCAACATCAGGACCACGGATCGAACACGAGTATATGCATCCGGACCATCGAACAGTGGGGTAGGGGTGAGTGACATGTCTATAGACAGCTTTTTTATCCTGGATAAATTAAAAAAAAATCTTATGAAATTAACATTACACTTGGCTGCTCTAATATGATTCCCTTGAACCTCAAACAATTACTAAAACCTACAAATAAGTACGTAGACATTTTAAATAACTAATATTGGTTTACTTACCTCTTTGCTCCATGCATCTTCGTGGATTAATCCATACCGTTCTATGGATGGTCTAGTGTCTACTTTGGTTACCACAGAGATGGTAACCCTCCTTTGGGCCGACAACTTAGTTTGAGCTTCAATGAACGCTGAGGAAGCATCCTTACCGCAGAATAAACATTTTTCTTCAAACTCAAAACTTTCTGTTGCTTCTTGTGGTCGATTTTGCATACGTTTTATGTATGCTAGTATACATTTTTCGTTTGTATACGAGATACGACACTTTCTATGCAGTTTAATGCTTATTTTGTCGGCAAAAAGCACTGCTTTGCCATCCTCTCTTTCTTCACTGGCTTTTTTTAAACTGTAAATACCCCTTTCCTTCACAACAACAATATCAACGTTTAATATTTTATTGCAAACCGCACATATATTAGACATATCTTCCATTTTGAAAGAGAACCGCGATATTGAAGCACATTGTTTTGTTCACAATTTGAAAAACAACATAGATTTTGGAAGATTCTTGAATTTGTAGGAACTGGCCTGAAACATTATTGCGGCCTTATTGCGATTCCTAAAAGAAGAAATAGAAAAGTGCCATGTTTTGTCTTTATCAGTGACCGACATTTTTTCATGGTCGGGTTATTGGCACATTTCAAATTCTAAGCAAAACAATCAGGTAGTATCAAAAGTGCTAAAGAAATAGAAGGTTTTGTGTATTAAATAATTATTATTACCACATAATTGGCATATCAATGGATGTGGAGTGTTTGTGTGTAGCCTCAAAAATGGTGGGGTGTTCAGTGTTTGGTTAAAAAAGCAACAGTTAACGAAAATAAGCGGATGTTGCATTTCATGCGTAGGTACAAGTTTTATTGTATTTTGATCACCTATTTCTTCCTCAAATCTCATAAGAATCAAGTTACAAAGTTAAATCATTAGTTATATCATGAAAAAACTGCATAAAATAGGAAAAATCAGTAAATTATTTTCAACATAACTCGGAACATTTTGACATGTAAATATTGCAAATCGGTCAAATTACGTAGCATAAACCTACGATAGAAGCCAGCTAACATAGATGTCTAAATAAATCAGTCGGTTTATAATCCGATTTCGGGATGCCTACATATAAAATAAAAATTACCCCCATATTTGGGGAATCTTAAGCAAATTGATATTTCCAGTTCTCCGATTCAGACGGTGTAAAAAATTAATAGCAGGAACTGAGAAAAATAGATCTTTGTACTTTACACGAACGAAGTCGCGGAACTAATATTGGTGATATCTTATCTACTTATGTTGTTTACAATTTTACTACTTAATTTCTATGTTACAGAATGTCCCCATCTCCGAAATCGACCTCAAAGGCGTCCATGAACGTGAACTGTCACGATGGATTAAAAGTAACCTGAGTAAAATAGAAGAAAAAGAAGAAAAAAGAAGAAGTATCACCCTATTTTTTTCATTTTCATCACCCATTCAGAAAAAATTGACAGTATTCAAGAGCAATGAAAAATTTTGTTTAGAAACGAGTGTCGTAAATACATTTGTTATAAACGAGTATTTTAATTACAGAATGTTTTCAGGAAAGAAATTATCTGTTTTAACTTAATGTATATCATTTTATTCCAACAACCACAATCTCATATTTTCGCTTGCGGTACATACTATTTAAGTTTAAACTAATTTCTTTATTTTTATTATCACAGAACCCCTGAAGAATTACCTTTCGCCTATGGTCTTTTAAAATGAGGAACATATCAAATTGATTTTTAATCGTAAATTGGGATATTTTCAAACTTAACAAAACGGGAATACATACGTTTTTTATCCTTTATTTGATTATATCGGAAAATGAGTAAATAAATTAAATGTTGTGAATTCAAGTCAAGTACTTGGAACGTTTCTTTGTAACCACTTTTTTTGGCGGTTTTTTTTGCGACCATGGCAACTCTTACGCCTGGTCGCTCGGTGGCAAATCTTTAACTACCATACTATGACGGTCTCTCACGATTATTATTCTACCATATAAAGTAAGGGAGTACGCGAGATGATGACACCTCTGACAATATTTTTAAATTTAGTCGCATTAAGACCACTTTAATGGTAGCATACCATATAATGTAGACGTGTAAGCAGATGATGATGATGAATTGATGACACCACTGACAATTATTTTCGACTTAGTAGTTCGTAAAGATCCCTTTACATTATAATTTTAACCTGGCGATCTCTTGAGGGTCATATCCCCAAAGTTGGAAGGTGCCTAAGGTGCGGCCGATCCCGAAAGCGAGTAACACTTCGATCGTTGTGAATTACAGACCCATAGCCGTTCTTTCTACCCTTAGCAAGTTTTTTGAAGTAGGTCATATGCAATTATGTACTTCACAGGTTTATATGCAATTATGTACTATTTATCTCCTCCAATTTTTTTTTACCAGGTAATACTGTTACCAATTGTTTTTTTTTTTTCTTATGCATGCTATTTGGAACAGAGATAGTTTATACCCTAACTTATCAAATAGGTTATTCATTATCCTGAAAAAAAAACATCGTTCGCGTAAGATAGTGTATAATGTATACATAGGTTTGGACGCTGGTGAAGCCGCGGGCAAATGCTAGTAACATATTTTTTTGCTAGATTACAAGCCTTAGGATTTTAAAATATATTATTCATATTCACCATTTCACGTATCTACTCGCCTTAACCTAAGGCAATAAAGCTCTCGTTTGAATGACATGACGTTCGGAATTACTTACCCGAATATTATTCGAGATTAATCCGGTGCAATGCGAATAGAACTAACTTTTCAAACCTATTTATTTACATAACGGCATAATATTTCTAAAGAACCTTAAAGTAATGTTCAGTCAAAGTTTAGAATTACATATTTCCAAGAACCGAAACATTAATTTAGTAAGATCAAAAATGGGCAAGTGCGAGTCCGACTCGCGCATGAAGGGTTCCGTACCATAGTCTATAACAAGTTTGTTGTATGGGATCCCCCTCTAAATATTTATTTTTAGTATTTGTTTTTATAGCGGCAATAGAAATACATCATCTGTGAAAATTTCAACTGTCTAGCTATCACCGTTCTTGAGATACAACCTGGTGACAGACGGACGGACGGACGGACGGACGGACGGACAGCGAAGTCTCAGTAATAGGGTCCCGTTTTTACCCTTTGGGTACGGAACCCTAAATAAAAAAGACGCACTTTGAACTCTTCTAAAAGTTGCTAAATTAAATAAGGACAATAATACACCGAATGAACAAATACAATATGAGATCTATTCTTTAACCAACTAAGATAGTAACAAAAGTAAAATTTTAACATTGTCTTTTGTAGAATTTCTGAGAATTGGACGGCCTTGGCGCTCGAATTTAAATATTTTTTTTTTCCGTGGATGAATTGGTTAGAATTCTATGTTTTAGATTACTTTTATGATAATGAGTTCACTACGCCAACTTGACAATTTTGCGTAAAATTTTGTGACCTAGATAACGATTTAAAAATTCAATTGTTTCATACTCAAATAGGAACTGACTTTTCCCGGCCTCTGCAGTTATGTACTATTTATCTCCTCCAATTATTTTTTAAATCAGATAACACTGTTACCAAATCAAGACATAAATTTTATAGCACTTTCGATGTTTATTGGTGACTTATTATAACAACTTTTATCTTTAATCTTTTTCTTTCTTAATTCTTTTATTTTATTTTTTATTTCTGTTTTGTGATAGCATTCTGCGACTAAAATTTCCCATTAATTATGAAAGCGACCGTATGTGTGTATGTTTGTTTCTTCTTCACGATAAAACAGCTGAACGGATATGTATGCAATTTGAAACAGAGATAGTCTATACCCTAACTTAACAAATAGGCTACTTACTATCCTGAAAAAATAAAACATCGTTCCCGTAGGATAGTGTATAACGCAGGCGAAGCCGCAAGCAAATGCTAGTAACATATTTTTATCAAAATTTTACATTGGCTAGATTACAAGCCTTAGGACTTAAAATGTATTATTCACCATTTCACGTATCTACTCGCCTTAACCTAAGGGAATAAAGCTCTTGTTTGAAATTATGAATGACATGACGTTTGGAATTACTTACCCGAATATAATTCGAGATTGTATAGGTGCAATGTGAATAGAACTCACTTCTCAAACCTATTTATTTAGATGATGGGATAATATTTGTAAACAACCTTAAAGTCAAATTTATATTTCCAAGAACCGATTCATTTTGTTAATGAAGGTTATCTTTCTGAAAGATGAATGTTTACATTACAATTTGTCCGCATCAGATATTTCAATTATTGCTTGGTATTAAAGGTCCAGATTTATCAAAAAAATATTTTAATTGTCCATACATTTTTACAATGGCGGCCGCGCGCTGATCTAAATAAATACGCATTCCTCGCGCTCTATGGGTCAGTCGCTAACGTTCGGCGCAGTCTTAACTTGATACAAAGCGTTCGCGCTCAAATTAAAATGTGGCGTATAACTAATAAAGTAATATAACTGGTTCCCGTGGGTGAATTGGTTAGAATTCTATGTTATAGATAACTTTTATGAAAATGAGTTCACTACGCCGACTTGACAATTTTGCGTAAAATTTTGTGGCCTAGAGAACGATTTAAAAATTCAATAGTTTATATAAAATAAAGCTATTGATAAATCTGTTATAAATTAAAACTGTCATTACATTTCATAGTTCTAAACACATTTTCGTTGCCAAAAGTCACTTGTATAATCTTTTCAGGGATTTATAATTTTTTCATTCGTTTCGTATCGCGCTGACATAATCTCTCGACAAATCTGTTAGACAACAATACGAAATGTTAAAACTGTAAAATGCGATGCCCTAGTGCAGAAGAAATGCACTTGAATTTTTTTTTCTAAGATTTACAGAGGTCGCTTACAAAAACTTTTTTTATACCTAACGCATACTCAAAATCCGTTAGAAAATGTTCATACCCATTAGTACTCAATATAAATTTGCTGATAAAAGAAAAAAAACGTACAATGCGAATTATTTTAGTTTAAGGTGTAATTATACCCTTCCCGTATCGGGCTATTATAATTTTATTTACTTTATCCTCGATTCAATAAATTTATTTAAGCAGCAATATTAAACGTTTTGAATGATTTTACAATTCATACCTGTTCGAAAAGAAAAAATTGGGCAAGTGCGAGCCCGACTCGCGCATGAAGGGTTCCGTACCTCATATATATATAATCTATAACAAGTTTGTTGTGTGGGAGCCCCACTTAAATATTTATTTTATTTTATTTTTAGTATCAGTAGTTTATTTTAAAATAAACACATACAATAAAAAACATATTTACAATATACAAATTATAAGTGGTAAAAGAGTTGATAAATACTAAATAAACTACTAATACTAAATTAAAAATAATAGGATTATAAAAAGAACACCCCCTCCAGCAGCTCTGCCTGTGGCATGGTCCCCATTACACTGGCGGCGTTACCTCTCTGAACTGCATGGCTGATCCTTTGCGAGAGGTAAGCGCCAGCTTTTGGATCCCCCGTGGCGTCGACCAACCGCGACGACAGGGCCTTCAAGAAGCTTTTCATGTCGGCTGACCAAGGTCCTAAAGTTTCTACTGCCAGCGCCGCAAACACATGATCCTTTAAAAGGCATGAGTATTTTCGGCGCTTCAGGATCTGGGCCTGGTCCGCCGCCGCACCAGCCTGTGTGCGAGTTACCTGAATGTGCGATGCGGCAAACGTGTCGACGCATGTCGCATCCCACACTAAGGTTTTCCCAAGCTTCCATGGCACCAACGTTGCTCCATCCGGGCGCTTGCCGTCGTCTCTCGCCATCCCAATGGGTTCTAGGATGGCAATTTTTAGTATTTGTTGTTATAGCGGCAATAGAAATACATCATCTGTGAAAATTTCAACTGTCTAGCTATCACCGTTGTTGAGATACAGCCTGGTGACAGACGGACGGACGGACGGACGGACGGACGGACGGACGGACCGGACGGACGGACGGATGGACAGCGAAGTCTCAGTAATAGGGTCCCGTTTTTACCCTTTGGGTACGGAACCCTAAAAAGATGTCGCGACGGCCAGATCGCAGTATAGGAATAAGTTATTGCTACCAAAGTCTAACTTGGCAATGTATAAAAATGGTCCACATTATAAATGTATTTTAATTGCAAATTAAGTCCCGGAATCAATTAAACAGGAAGGTAACAACAAAATATTTAAAAATAAATTAAAGGCACTTTTAATCGAGAGATGTTATTACACAGTAGACCAGTTTTTAAATGATAATACATTATAAATAACATACTCAAATTGACATTTTATATTCTTGTATACTAATCTATTTTTATTAAATTGAATTATATTAAGTTAAATTATGCATGTTAGTATTAAGTTATTGTGTGCCCTAACAGGGTGTCATGTTCTGACTTATACTGTATGTAACACCTTAACCAAAATGTACATGGCTTTACAAGTGAATAAATATGAAATACATAAAATAAATTTTAATACAAAAAAATCTAAGAAAGTTAAAACTGTCACTCAGTTTGTCTGTTGAACAAATGAGTGCATACGAGTAGAATAGTGGGATCATTGAAAAATAGAATTAATATATATCAGGGGAAACAAAAATTACGGATTTTAATTTAATATTTATTATTTCAAAAAGACATCACACAAGTTTTTAAGGCGAAGAAACAAAAGAAAATAAATAAGATTATGGATACATTATATAAAAGTAGGTAGACAGTAAATTAGATTGGATAACTAAATATAAATTAATGAAATACTTAACTAAAAACAAGTCAATACAACAAACAAATATATTGCTATAACAAAAATGTATAATACCTATTCTTCCTAAACTACCACCATTATCATAATTCACAATTTCCTTCTATGTTTCCCCTCGACAAGCGTTACGGCAATTTTCTTCAATTTATTAAAAATGCCAACTTGTACTCCTTTCTTCTCATCTAAAACAGGTTCTAGAAACGTAGGGCCTTCAGTTGTTTCCGCGGATTTATGAGACATCTCCAAATCCGCAATTTGATCGTCCGTGACGTCTACAAAGCCACGATCTATGGACAGGGACCTCGATACGTCCAACGTTGAGGACACGTCGCTGAAGCCGCTGGTATTGAGTAAGGAGATGGACCCTCCCAAATCAGACACAGACGGTATTCTGTGCACGGAGATGTTGGTCAGAGAATCGTCGCCGCAACCACGTCGCTTCCTCGAGTATGGTTTGGGCCGCTCACGTCGCTGTCTCTTCATGGTCCGCAGGTATTCCTCAGAAGAGAATGTCGTGAAGGAATGGTCGACGAGTGCAGGAGCACAGGTCGAGTGATCTTCCGTGGTATCCAGGTCCACAGCTTGGCCCCACTTGTGATCCAAGGCTCGGAAAGCAAAAGTTAAATGCAGGTGTAAATCCATCTTGGCTGAATGCTTTGGGTGAATTGAATAATCAGACATGATCACATGTCTTTATATATCGTTATCCCCTCTATCGACATTTGAACTCACTTCGATAAATCAATCAATTATTTAATCAGTTTGCTCAAAATTGGAAAGTGTCATTGTTAATTAAGTAATATTTTAGTAATGTCAACTTAATTAC
This sequence comes from Apotomis betuletana, assembly GCA_932273695.1. Lineage (NCBI taxonomy): Eukaryota > Metazoa > Arthropoda > Insecta > Lepidoptera > Tortricidae > Apotomis > Apotomis betuletana. Next base: position 27,064,619 of record OW026300.1, on the reverse strand, counting down.
GAAAGGGGTAACCCATAATTAACAAATTAATCTATAAATTAATTGCCGTGATTATATCGAAACAGTAGTAAGTAGTTACAATGTCGTTAATTGTACTGATTGATTGTAATGAGCTGAAAGGGCAATTAACAAATTCAATTTTAGATAAACTTTTAATGTAATAGGAAATTCCCAATTTTATAAATAGGTACGCTAAATATAAAACAAATTGTATCTTGTTTAAAATAAGTAATGTTCATTTAGTATTGAGAACATAATAAAAAAAAAAACAAAACACGCACTGGCGTGAGTCAGACTCGCAAACGAAGGGCCCTGTACTAGGCCAGTATCGCAAATTCTGGAATTGCACAAGCCTCACGACTCTCAAACTAACTTTTAATGCTTTTTGTCATAATAGCAGCCTTAAATGAAATGAGCAATATCTATAATATACAGTTTAAACGATACAAAAAGCCGATTTTAGTAATATTAGAGACAAATATACAGAAAGACAATGGAACGGAGTCTTAGGATTAGGGTCTGTTGACATCTTTTGGACGTGTTAAATAAATAATAATAACTTTTTGTTATATTTTTCAGCGGCGTTAGTCGAAAGTCGGAAGCCGAAGCAAATTATTTATCCCAAAAATACAAAAATACTCTAAAGTATAATTATAGGCAAGGCGGTGAGAATCAAGTTCTGTATCCACCACTGATATTTTTCACACTCTCTTGACTGAACTTTAGTCTCCCAATATTGTCATATCAATATTGTATACTTATTAAACTGGGGAATCAAACCGATCAGTTTGTTAATTGAGATAATTGTGAATGTCTGAGCAGGTATTCATTTTCGGAGCAAACTCATGTTCGAGCAAATAAAAGACTGGACACGGTGCTAATAAATTTAAGACTAAAAATTATCGGCAATAGTAAAACTATTTATATGCTATGGAAATTAACTGTTTAATATCTAAATTAAATCATTGATTAAAAATAAGTCATCACAAAAAATAAGAAGCTTATTGTGGATAACTGTAATTTTGTGTACTTTGTATCAGTTTACCTCACAAGGTGTATGTATTGGTGTGTGAAATTTTGCTATAGCAAGGTGAATTAGGTTTGTTTTATGAAAGTACTTTAAATTATACATAATTTGCGAAAATAGAAGGTCAGGAAATATAACAGTATGCGACACATAAGCCTACAAGTTAGAAACTCATTTTAATCACCTAGGTCCAATTTCAATGCGTCTAGTGTACTATGGATAGGGTGATAAGTGAAGAAATCAACGCAATCACAGCCCTGCGTTTTACATGTCGCCGTGCAATCGATGGCATCGCCGATGGGGTGACGGTCCGGGGATTCAGGATAGTAACTAGCGAGACAGGATTAATGCTTTTCAATTAGGGATATGCTGTTCTCTCGATATCGATATAATCTACGCTTGGATGAATGAAATTTCGATCAATTAGGCTTGGAATATATATTATATCAAATAAGGCGATTGGCAGGAAGCTCGATAAAAATATACGAAAAAGAAAGTATGATTCAATCGCCGTCTCAAAAAAAAAATACGTCATATGTGATTAGAGGGAGGACGCAGGAAAGATCTGATGCTAATAATTTATACATACTAATATAATGGGGAAGGGATGTTTTTTTTTAACTTGAATTTCTTTTACTGTTCCAGATAACCATTCCCGAAAAAATAAAACAGATTTTTCTGCAGTTGTCACAAAATGTAATGAATACACAATAAAAAAACTTTGTCGATACTAGTCAGACAAAAGCTGGCAGCTTTCTCGCACAGCGCGGCAGTGCATTTAGCGGTGCGATACAGCGAAAATCCTGTCAACATCCTTGAAACCATGCCGAACCTCTTGATTTTGTTTAGTTTAGTATATTCTTTTCAAGACACCGCTCGAAAATGTGGCCATAGATGATCTACTCAAAAGGGCGTATAGTTGTATAGCCTAGCAAAGACGACAACAATGTTTCGTGCTAAGGTAAAAAATTGTACTTATATATTATTTACCTGGATTTTAACTATAGTTATATTTTTGATCTGTTTAAACGACGAGTAGACCAATCAGAAAAATCGTCGGCTGCATGGTAAATTAAATTGACTAATGAGAAGGCGTCTTTTATTTTTCAGGTATATTTTTCATGAAACGTATAACACCACACACGCTTTTCGTCTGTATGAATAACCAACTTAGATTTAGGTATTTAACTTTAGGTCTACCGCGCACTATTCGCGCAGCCGGGCTGCTTAGTACGCGGACTCTCATACATCCTTATATTTTCAACTGGCCCGTAGCCAGGCTTCGTAGTGCGCGGAAGCCTTCATAATTTTTAGTATGATCCGTGGGTATTCGAACCCTTTGTGTTCGATTTCGACTTGCACTTGGCCGGATTATTACATTGATAATATATGCGGTGGATTATGAATTAAATAAGTACGTTTTAAAAAATCGAAATGTATACTTACAAGTATATAAATGCAACACAACTAAAGAAGGTATAAGGGAGGAGCGGACTCTTCATAATATCCAAAAGTGTCCGCTGAAAGGTGTTAAATTGGTGGCGCTACTGTGGTTGAAAGTAGTTTCGTTACTTAGCCACGGATATATACCTAAAGATTAGAACTGCACTGATGACAAGCTAGTTTCTTACGGCACAAATCGGGTTGAATCAAAAACCAATCAATTGCTCCTAAAATTGCCTATTGAAATTGGGAACAAGCCCTGTCGTCCATTCGACGGGCAGCGGCCGCGCCAGCACGAAATTAGCAATCTACCAGCGTGTTACCTCTAAGCCGCTTTGTCATAAGCAGTAATAATGAATGTTGATGTGACCACTATTTACTCAAAACATCCATCGCTCGCCTGGCGACTGTGAAGCGTGCACGGTGGAGGTCCTTTAACCTGCGAGGGAGGTCAAATGTTTGTCTATTGCACATAAAAAAAAAGTTGGCAGAATATCTATATCAATATAAGTTGTATGCGTTCTGTTAAGGTAAGGTCTGCGGGTTCATATGTCTATTTTTGTCTTTCATTGCGTATTTTACCGTAATTATAAGGATTCATCGGAACACGCTTTTTCAAGACTACTTATGTAAAGGTGTTGTAGGATCAGTTCGATAAATTAGAGGACGTGAGTAGTTACGAGGATGCTATCTATACTATTTTTAGGGAAATATTTAAAAATTTGTTATTTTCTTACTTGCCCAGATTTGTATTTTAGTTTATAATTATAACTATAGTATACGTACGATGATCTATTTTATATAAATAATAAGAATTTATTCTAGTTATGTAAGTAATACATTGTTTTTAAATAATATAGATACCTTTAGATATATAAACATTAATATTTTTATGTCACGTTGATCAGCGAACTCGCCCCTTCCGTTAGCAACTTTAAAAGATGATATTTTTTATAATTGACGTAAAAAACGGGTGTTGTAAGTTTAACACTTTGCACGCCGTAAGTTATAATCGGTACCGCGCTCCAACAGCTGATCACGGGCACCACTCGTGATGCTCTTTTTCCCAAGAACGCCGCGCATTTTTTAAGGTGCCACCTATGGTTCGCCGGCGATTTTCGGTGATATTGTAAGATTTATAAAAAAATAATTAACGTAGATACAGGAATAATTTCTTTTTTATTTAAGAGGTGTTTTAGTATTTTATAATGATAAAAATAAAACAATGTGTTTATAATATTTATTTTATTTTAAAACTGTCGCTGAAAACAACTCGTTTTATGAAAAAATAAAAACTCTAACATGGATTTGTTAGGTAGCCCGCGCAGCGCACTGACGAGGCAGCGCGGGCGACGCATCGTCATGCCTTTCCCCCAACCCTCACGTTAATAAATTGTATGTGTGCGGGTAGCTTAAACGTTCTTCTACACGTTGCTATTAAGCGGATCACGAACTGTGTTCAATATTTTAATACAAACAGTATGAAATCTGATCACGAGTACTATTCGTTATCCGCGACTCTAAGAAAAAAAGTGTCACGAGTGGTACTCGTCATCGGCGAGCTAGACATGGCAGTTATTAAAATGGCCGGCGAATTAGAGAAAAAATGCGTACCGAGTGATTCTCGTGATCGGCGTGCAAAGTGTTAATGTTGCTTCGTTACCCTTAACCGATAAAGCGATTATTATTTCGATCGAATTGAGACTTGATCGCCATGATTCAAGATTTGTACAATCTATCAGAATCATTAGCTTTTTCTAGATCGTTGGTTTATTACTAATTAATATACGTTATATTTCAATGTCCCATATGAGCTCCAATTTCTCCTTTCTTTTCTTAGTTTGTTTTGCTAGATTGGATTTAAATAAAAATTAGCAGCATTTGTTGAACATGAAACTCGTTGTGGTATGAAAGTTTAAAATAAAACCCGGCAAGTGAATGTGAACGCCGGCCAAGCCCGGAGACGCCCGCGGCTCGATTCCCGCCTAATTTGGACGGGCAATAGCCCCGGCATCGGCGATCTTTGTGGGAACCGAGTGCGTGCCGCGGAGGGGTGAGCCGGTGAAACATTTCGACAAATTAATTTCCAGCTATTCTGAGATGGATGGGTTAAAATATGCCAATGTACATATTATTTTGGCCATCGTTTTATGTAATTATTAGGGTATATTTTTTTACTTATTGATAGTCAAAAAACTAAGAGACGTAACTCGGTAATTTTCAGGTAATTAACTGACTGCAATAACATTGTTATAATATCACCAGTTAAAAAACTATATTTAATTAACTATTGTTTTATTAACGTAGGTATCAATCACATTAATAACTAATTTAGATAATGTGTTGAAGTCAAAGATAGGTACTTCAATTTAGGATTATTACAAATGTACTAATGAATCTCAAAAAAATACCAATGCTTCAAAAATAATATCCTCTGTCCCGGGAAGAACTCTTGGAAGACTTGGTCTATGAGTTTAAAGTAGGTACTCTATTATAATGCGTTTAATATGTAGTACTCAATTTGGTTCGTGCGCAACCCTAAAATTGTTAAAATAGAAGGATATCATTGTTGGTCGAATTCAAATCACAACTAACAATGATTTTATATTGACTAGAAAATCGAATTATATTGCAAAATAAGTTACTCGTATTAGTCGGTATGTTTGATGAAATTACTAGTTCCATTATACACGTTTCGTCTAGTTTTGATAAGCTTTATCAGAATAATATTAACTTATATTTACGAGAATCATCCCCCGATACAACCAAATCCATAATATAAATTTGGACGTCAAAATCGTGGGCCTGGGGCCTTAATCCCTTACAAAAATATTTACCTTACGGGAAAAGATTATTTCGTCTGTGTATTTTAGTGAAAAATTAGATTAAGTTAATTCCAATAGGTCGCGTGGGATCACCCTTGATACAACTTTTCTGATTCAAAATAATTTTATGACCACGCACTGCTCACGAAGACGATCGCCGAGCAGATTTGAATTGTTCGGGACAAACACGACCGGCCAGTCTCGCGTCGCGTTTGATATATTCCCGGCTTGACACCTGTGCAGCCTCTGCGTGTGTATTATTTAGCTATCGACAAAGTCAAAGGATGTGGTTTGACGTAAGCATCTTTCCGATAATCTCCAACTACATCTCTCGAATTTGTACTATACTTAGTTACCATTATTTGGTTATTCGGATATATATTACCTATATTACCAACAAGGCCTTGAACAGTAAGAGGTACCTAAGCAACAGGAGATGAAAATACGCTCTAATAAAGGATATTTCTATTTCTTTATTACCCTTTAACTGTAGTCTGTAAGCAAGGCTATTGGATTAGTATATTCACCACGATACATTTATGTAGGTAGTAGTTTTCCACATAGGTCTGCTACAATTTGTGTTTAATCTTGATTGTGTCGAGGCCGTCGATTCGCTTTATGTAAATGTCGGTCTGTTAACGTCGTAATCATAATCGTAATTATAGGTTTCCCCAGCATACGTAGGCGTGGGTTGTGTACCTGTGTTTATATTAGTGACAAAAGCAAAGGTATAGCAGATATTGAGGTGCAACTTTCAAAGTACACTTACATTATAATATTGGCGACCGCGCTCTAGTCGAAGAAATGAATATTTATATTATTATTGGAAGTCTTACAGTTTTTCTCAACTCTAGAAAAGTTTTTAAAATTTCACGCATTATCTCTATGATATTGAAATATACTGTTATGTTGTTTAAGGATTAGGGTTGCAGCAAAATACTACAAGTGATAAAAATGTTTTTCTTTCTTTTACAAATTAAGAACATCTGTCGAAGAAAAAGAAATCTAATAATAAAACCTGTTATTTAGCTACCTATACCAATACCAAGCGGACAGGTTAGAGACAAGTAACGGAGGTTATTGATTTATCAAAAAAATCAGAAGGGTAATACAGGCGAACGGACAAACAGTAACATTAAAAACCGGCCAAGAGCATGTCGGGCCACGCTCAGTGTAGGGTTCGCTAGGTGCCCATCCTTCACAATAGACGAAAATTACGAGAAACATTTCAAGCTCTATAAAAAGGTCGTAAACGCCAAAGTAACAGTAATTACTTATTACCTTCTGGAAGTTATCGATTATACGCACCAGATTGAGCGAAATGTTTTAAGAGTCCGCAGCAAGCTCGATTCTTCATACAAACGTAGTTACGTCCTTATTTTAATATAACATGTCACATTATCATGAAATTCTGCCCTGCCCTGCTGCAAGAACCGTATGCATGGAGGAATAAAGTGGCAGGCCTGGGACATCTGGGGGGGGCTCTTCACTACGAAAGAAATGGTGAGCTACCCCCTAGAGCATGCATATTTGTAAGTAACAATATAGAGAGCATGGGTTGTGTTATGACCTTATGTTACAGAGACCTTGTAGTGGTGGAGATATGCTTCATTGCTCAGGACGGGGAGAGGAGGAGAGTGGCGCTGGCGTCCTGCTACCTACCAGGCGAGGGCAACGCACCAACAGAGGAGCTTGAAGAGGCGGTACAGACGTACCAAGGTAAGAGAGTACCCCTAATTATAGGTTGCGATGCCAACGCGCACAATGAAGTGTGGGGAAGCACCGACACCAATGGCAGGGGGGAATCACTACTAGAGTTCATAGTAAGTAAAGACCTAGACATACTGAACGAGGGAGACACCGCCACGTTCGTAACAAGGGTAAGAAAAGAGGTATTAGATATAACGCTAGCCATGGGAGGAATTACCGAAAGGATAAAAGGATGGAGAGTCGACAGGGAGGACAGCATGTCGGACCATAGGAGACTACTCTATAACATAGACTACCATATGGAGAAGATGAGGATAAGAAACCCAAGGAAAACAGACTGGGCAAAATACGAAGAAGAACTGAAGGCCAATGTGCCGAAACCAAGGAGATGTACAGACATCGAGGAGCTGGAAGAGGCGGCATTAGGGCTCGAGCGCAGCATCATGGAGGCCTTCCACACAGCATGCCCTGAAAAGACAGTGCAGACTGGTAGAGGGCAACCATGGTGGAACAAAGAGCTCCAAAAGCAAAGAAAGAAAACACGTAGGGCTATGAGACAAGCCACAAAAAGGAATGACACTCAGAGCTGGGACATGTACAGAGCAGCTCGGAATGCCTACAGCAGGCTGAGGGAGAAATGCAGCCGGGAAGGCTGGAGACAATATACAGAGGAGATAAATAATTACTCGGAGGGGTCAAGGGTGGTGAAACTACTAGCAGGCGATAAGGCATGCCAGTTGGGAAGTCTGAAGGCAGGCGATAGTTTGATCACGGACCCGGGAGAGGTTTTGGAAGTTATGCTGAAGGCGCACTTCCCAGACTGCAAAGAAGCCAGGGAGGAGGAAGAGGAGTCGTTAGGATACGATATACCGGACTGGAAAACGGCCGAGGAGGTGGTAGTGGAGGAGAGACTGGCCTGGGCAGTCAAATCTTTCGCTCCTTTTAAGGCCGCTGGGCCGGACGGTGTAATCCCAGGACTGCTCCAAAAGGGCTACGATCTGATAAAAGAGCATCTGGTGGAAATATTCAGAGGCAGTATTGCCCTAGGGTACATCCCGAAAGCATGGAGAAAAGTTCGCGCCGTCTTTCTACCAAAACCAGGGAAAAAGACGTACCAAGAGGCGAAGTCATTCAGAACCATAAGCCTCTCGTCCTTCGTACTGAAAACGATGGAGAAAGTGATAGACACTTTCGTAAGAACACAAATAGGAAATAGTGGAAAGCCGCTACATGGAAACCAACACGCCTATATGGTGGGAAAATCCACGGAAACGGCTCTACACAATTTGACAGTAAGGATCGAGAGATCACTGGAAGCAAAACATTACGCACTGGGATGTTTCTTCGACGTGGAAGGGGCCTTTGACAAGGCAACCTTTGAAGCGGTGGAAGAAAGTCTAAAGAGAGATGGCATAAATCCTACCATTGGGACATGGATAAGTAAAATGCTAAGAGGTAGGGCTGTAATGGCGAAACTCGGAGGAGAAGTGAGACAGATAAGACCGAAAAGGGGCTTTCCACAAGGAGGATGTTTATCACCGCTGATGTGGTGCCTACTTCTAGACTCCCTAATCGAGAGGACAAATAAAGGAGGCCTTTACGTGCAAGCGTACTCGGACGATGGAGTCATACTGGTACGAGGAGTGGCATTAGATGTGGTCAGAGACATAATGAGAAGAGGAGTGATGGAAATATTAGCTTGGTGTAGGGATAGAGGACTGGACCTAAACCCTGATAAAACAAAACTGATATTATTTACCAATAAGAGGAAAATAGAGAAAATGAAACCTATCAGCATTCAAGGCAAAGAACTGGAAGTAGTCAAAGAGCTCAAATATCTGGGAATAACGTTAGACAGTACTCTCAGATTCAAGACACACATAAGAGAACAAGCGGCAAAGGCCATAAGAACGCTCTACCAGTGTAAGAGGGCGGTCGGAAGGAAATGGGGCCTGAAACCAGCGATGATACACTGGATTTACAAGGCGGTGATACTACCGAGAGTACTTTACGGTGCCATAGTATGGTGGCATAAGGCCAACATCAAAGAATACCATAAAGAACTATCAAAAGTACAAAGACTGGCATGTCTTATGATCACGGGGGCAATGAGAACAACGCCCACGCAGGCGATGGAAGTCATGCTTGGTCTCAAGTCACTTAAAATAGAAGCGGAGAAGAGGGCCATGGAACAATGGTACAGAATGAAAGCATGTAAGGAATGGAGAGGAAGCTGTGTGGACAAGGGACACGCACTTATTCAGAGGGAAGCAGGCTCGAAGATGGGGATGCTTACCCAGAACAACGACCTCATAAAGAGACAGGAGATGTTCGATAAGAAATATAGGATACACATAGGAGAAAGGGACAACTGGAAAATAGAGGTAGAACACCCCGTGACTATCTGCTTTACGGATGGTTCTCGGCGGGAATCCACGAAACTAGCAGGAGCCGGCATAGTGATACCGAAGCTGGACAAGAAGGTACACATACCTCTGGGAAGGTACGCTAGCGTATTTCAGGCAGAGGTATGTGGCATAATGAGATGTGCACAAATAATAGATGAATGTTCGCAGGAAGTGGGATCTGTCGTTATATACACAGACAGCCAGGCTGCACTAAAAGCGTTAGACAAACAGACGGTAAGCTCGTCCTTGGTAAAGGAATGCAGAGAAGCCCTGAACAAACTTGGAGAACACACAAAGATTACGGTAGCATGGGTACCTGGACATCAGGGAGTGACAGGTAATGAAAAGGCAGATGAGATGGCAAGGCTAGGAGCAGAGAGGGAACTCATAGGACCCGAACCTGCACTGCCAATATCGGCAGAAGTCACGAAAGGAGTTATAGCTAGGCTAATGGAGGAAGAGGCCAATAGACAATGGCGAGAGACAACGGACTGTCGACAATCGAAGATGATCCTAGGAGGCATAAACAGAAAAAGGACCAGGTATCTACTGGAACTAGGTAAGAAAACTCTCAGATTATTAACAGGCATAATCACGGGACACAATAGCCTTAACAGGCACCTACATATTATGGGTGTAGTAAGTGATCCATACTGCTCGCACTGTGGCCAGGAGGAGACGAGTAAGCATGTTATAGCAGAGTGTGGCATGTATGCGATAATACGCTATAGCATCTTCAGAAAAGATAAACTAGAAGAGGAAGAGCTGAGGGACATTAACCTTAAAGATGTCCTTTCCTTCTGCAGGAGAACAAGGAGATTCGAGGAAGAAGGCTGTATGGGAGCGCCGCCGGGACAGTAACCGTTGGCTCCAATTGGGAATTGGGCTGAATGAACGCAGTCAAGCGATCGACAGCCCGCCTGTTTCCGGCCGGGCGTCCCTACACCAAATCATCATCATCATGAAATTCTCTAAATATAATGAGATAAGATATATCTAGGGCTAAAACTAGTTTATGACTCTTGAAATGTTAATAGAAAGAAAATAGAGCGAGTACAAGTTTTGCATTTTTAGACCCCAGAAAGTTGTTCAGTTTGGCGGCATACTACGACCAAAATATAGTTACAAAGGTAGCAAAATTTATTAGTACACGAAAAACAAGTAAAAATTAACAATACACAACTTAACCTAAATAAAATTAACTAACAAAACCGATGTCCCCCAAATCATGGCCCTGCGGCAGGGTACCCATGATGCCGGCTACATTCCCCCGTTGAATAGCCAAGCTAATCCTTTGGCCGAGGAATGAGCCGGCTCTGTGGTCCGAAGAACATTCGGAAAGTTTTTTTTTTAATAATGAGTAAAGTTTGTGGGCGTCCGGACTCCACGGTCCGAGTGTCTCCACTGCGAACGCCGCAAATATGAAGTTATTAGAAAGACCTACATATTTGCGGCGCTTTGCAGCCTCAGCGCAAACCGCTGCCCCGCCAGCTCTCAGCGACGTACTGGACAAATGGGACGGAGCCAGGGTGTCTACGCAAGTAGCGTCCCAGATGAGAGGCCGTCCCATTTGCCATGGAATAAGGGTCATTCCGTCGGGTCTCTTGCCATCGTCACGTGCGAGGCCAGGTGGTTCTAGTACAGCTGGCACGTTAACGCTGGCAAGGGCCCGACGGATTACATCGTTGAGACAAGCGTGGCGGGAAAAGCGGCCTGCGCTCTTCCTGCAGGAAAGGCCGTGGTGTCCAAAACAATCGACTGCGCTGCCGCAGGGACACCGGTGGGGGACAACAATTTTGGCGCCTAAACGGAGACCGACGGCCAGCCTCAGCGAATTGTTGTCTAATAAAGTTGCGCAATGAGCAGAAGGATACGCGTGAAGCCAGTAGCCTGATTCCCTTTGGGAGGACGCTAAAAGTCGGGCCTTTTCGGAGTTGCATATCGAAGAGCTCAGGAGCCAATCGCGGGCCTGGCAGCAGATTGGTTCGTCCCAGACCCTCTGAATATGCCTATTTGATGGGAGGTCTTTTCCGGGGCAGGCTAATCGCCAGGCTTCTTCGGCCTCCAACAAGTACGCAATCTCGGGGTCAGGTAATGCAGGTGAGAGAATTCCTCCTGTCAGGGGTAGTGTACTGTACACAGAGGAAATGAATGCAGGAAGAACGAGACTAGAGATCTGCCTTACACCGACACCACCGAACCGAATTGGGAGGGTAGCTTGCACGAACTGCCTGTCATCAAAGCGGATGTTTAAAATGTGTTCTAATTGAAGACGGATGGAGTTGTCTACTTTTTCGCATAAGTTTGGAAATTTCCACAATGGACTGCATCTTATTGCGTATGTCAACTTTGGGGCGAAAAGGCAGAAACGAATGATGAAAAAGGCCATATGGGCACAAATTTTGAGCAACCGGTCCGAATGTTGTGAAGTGCTATGTAATTGATTTTCGATGAAGTCTGGGTAGGACTCCTCGAAAATAGGGGCGCCTAGGAGGTGAAGCGATTTCTCAGTTAAGATCTTTATGCCTGGACATAAAATTTCAAAGTTTTGAGCAATTTGAGATCTATTGCCATTGTCTGGACTTATGTATAGTTCGCATTTACTCATGTTTAAGTCTAGGTCAATTGCTTTAAATTTTGAAATTAAGGATGACAGATCCGAAAGGACCGTATTCGCATCACCTCCGAGAGTTCCGTCATCGAGGTACCAGATATTGAATTTTGATTTTAGAGTCGAGATTATAGGATGAATTGCTAGGCTAAAAATGGCCGGGCCGAGAGGGTCGCCTTGCTGACAGCCGACTGACGAGAGAATGCTGTGGTCTCTATACATAAGGTGTGAAGGCGAGCTGTAGCACTGCCAGAGGTAAGGATACACACAGGGGATATTTTTTTGGATTTCTGCAAGTAAGGCGCCGCGGTTTACGGAGTTAAATGCATTTTTAACATCCACTTTGACTAGTACCTGTTCCTTGGAGGAGCAGAGAAAGGTTCGACAGGCATGTACGGCAGCTTCGCATCCACCTTTTGAGCCAAATCCAAGTTGAGTAGGTTGAAATTTGACTGCTAGGTCTTGGGAGATGCTTCTACAACAGACTTTGGATGCCAACCTTCTGTACGTAGTTCCAATGGCTATGGGACGGATGCCACCGTCTTTTTTACGTAACGCACAGAGGTTGGCACCGTAAAGCGTGGGAGCAACACTGTGGTCTACCTTGCCTGCAAGCATAAGATTCAAAAGACGTGTCAAGCTAGCTAGTAGGTCGTTGTTCCTACCACCAGGAACACCAATAGTCAGGTCTTTGAGATGCTGGGAAGTTAAGCCGTCCAAACCGCCAGAAGACCCGTTCTTGAACGCCAAGATTGCGGCCATTACTGCATCTTCAGATGCTTGCAGACAAGGCAGAGCAGGGTTGGGCGGATCAGGATTGATCTGTGTTGAAGGGGCCGGCGGGTGTTTGTTTCGCAGGGCAGCAAGGGTTTCAGGCGTATCTGGAGCTGAGGTATCGCTAGAAAATAGGATTTGAGCGGCACCTTTTAGATCCCCATCGTTCACTTTAGACTCTACTATTTTGAAAATGTCACGTGTTTTCGTCTGGGTATGGGAATAACTTTGTGATAAATCAATGTTATTTTGACGAGAGCAGTTCAATTTAATTTTGGAGGTAAGTGACTGACGAGGATCTTTTTTGGACACGTGTAGGGTATTAAATGCAAATAGAAGAAGGTTTTCCCAGCTGGAAGGAGAGTTTTCACTGACGCATTCGTCGATTGCCTTTGTGAGACTCGATGCGACGGTAAATATAGTTTAGATTGAAGTGAAAACCTATTTCCGGTGTCGATTAAACTATGCAGTTTGATAAGAAAAAAGATTTATCAAAATTGATCTCGTAGTTTTAAAATGAGAGCGTAACTACGAAAACCTTAAAATAAATTACAAAAAATTGTTGCGAAACTGCAGCGAATTACTCTAGCGCGGGGAACGGTCCGGGGGGGCGGCGGTAAGCACCGCCCCCCGCTAGCGCGCTCTCGCTTTACTGCTAGCGCCCTGTCTTCCTCTAGGTGAAACAACAACATTTTAAAGCGTAAGCGCGCGATCTCAACGCGGAGTTGAGCGGACCTTGCTGCGGACTCTTAATACAGTATGGCACTTAACCAATATGTATAACGTTCGAAGTGTAAGGACATCGAGCGGCACTTACGTCTTTTTAAAAGAAAAACATGAATTTTTGCGATAACTCAAAAACGGCTTGACCGATTTTATTAAATACTAGCTTTTACCCGCGACTATGCAGTACGCGTGGAACTTGATAAAAGGCATTATTAAAAGCGCCTAAGCAAATGTAAGAGAAATTGTGCTTTTGGTCTAATAATTACATTTCCTACAGGGTCACCGCACCCCAACAGAAATGTACACTCACTTTTTAACCTTTTTAGGTATAATTTCCAGGATGAAAACTATCCTATGTCCTTTCTCGGATCTATCTATCTCTATGCCAAATTTCATCAAAATCGATTCAGCGGCTTAAGCGTGAAGAGGTAACAGACAGACAAACACACTTTCGCATTTATAATATTATAGTATGGATAGTTTTCATTGAAAGTACTTATAAGGCCCCATCTTCATGAATGTTTCCATAATTTTTTGACCCGTGGTTGAAAAGTTAGAGGGGGGTGGACACTATTTTTTTTTATTTTCGGAGCAAATATTTACAAAACTGCTGACTTTATCAAAAAATACTGTTTGGAGACCCCTATTATTTTTAAAAGACCTATTCAATGACACCCCACACATCAGTGTTGGAACGAAAACAAAAATTCACCCCCACTTCAGGTGTACGGGAGGTAGCCGAAAAAAAAATTTTTTTTTACTTTTTATTTTACCGTTTTGTCGGCGTGTTACATACACATACTCATACCAAATTTCAGCTTTCTAGGACTAATGATCACGGAGCTAAGCCGCGGACGGACAGACAGACAGACAGACGGACATGGCGAAACTATAAGGGTTCCTAGTTGACTACGGAACCCTAAAAATATATGTTTTTCAGACTCGCGAAGTGTGCGTTCCGTGCCTTTTCACATAAGATGTAAATCAATGTCGTCCATAGTAAAAATTGCATAAGTTATGCTTACCTATTTAAAAAAAATCGATACCCCTGATTTAAGCTGGTAAGTACCCGGCTAAGAGCAGCTTTCGTTTTAACCTAGTTTTAACCTATGTGATCAAAATAAACCACTCTCTGAAACTAATGACATAGTGACACATTTTATAACTTACTCGTAACCGTACCTATCACTCGAATGGGATTAAACTGTGCTTTTCTATACTTGATTTGGTGAAATAATACCTGTAATGCAGTACAGGCGCAATGGCAGCCAATACGAAGGACTGCATTGTGACAATATCCTCGTATCTAAAAACGTGTCCAAAATCTTATAAATTTGACTAACAATAAGTACGACTAATTTTTACTAATAGCTCTGTGCGCTATAGTCCTCGCGTCGCGAATAATTTTCGAAATTGATTTTTAAAATATGTTTTTTTAAGTTATCACCCCCCCACAGCCCATAAATATCACAGCCATTTTGAAAAAAAAAATATAGGCCAAGTGCGAGTGGGACTCGCGTACGAAGGGTTCCGTACCATTATCTGTAAGTTTGTTGTCTGGGAGCCCCCCTTTAATATTTATTTTATTTTATTTTTAGTATTTGTTGTTATAGCGGCAACAGAAATACATCATCTGTAAAAATTTCAACTGTCTAGCTATCACCGTTCTTGAGATGCAGCCTGATGACAGAGGGACGGACGGACGGATAGTGAAGTCTCAGTAATAGGGTCCCGTTCTTACCCTTTGGGTACGGAACCCTAAAAAGCTAGAGTAACCAATACATCTAACTTGCTCGTTAAATATAACTATACGATCGAATCGGTTAAGAAATGCGACCTGTAGACGAAAAGAGCCGAACATCTGGAATTCGGCCATACGACAGCATTTTTGCCCAAGATGAAACAGAGACCCTTCGCTCGCTGAATCACAAAAGAAATACGAGTACCCTAAAATCCGGCATGTGCCGTCAACTTGGCATATTACAGGTTAATTTACACTAATTAATCTTATCATCGCCAACGTAATAATTTGAAGCTTTCAGTCTAGGCTAGGCTATCAGTCCTTTGATCCAGTCTTAGCAGGGGATCAGAGCCAAACTTTAAATAATAATGCATTGACGTCACTATAAAGAAAGTGTACAAGAAAACTGTAAGCTGTGTACTGAACTATCTACTATATACTCGTATATAGAGTATGTTACAACATTTAAATATTTAGGATTAATTATTGATACGAAATTCAACTGGAAGCCGCATGTAAGTGACGTGTATAATAGGTTAAGGTCTGTACTAGGGAAGTTCTATCAGCTAAGTGGAGTGTTAAACAAAAAAACGCTGAGAGTCGTGTATTATGCACTTGCTGATTCACTACTTAGTTATGGATTAATTGTTTACGGACGAACCTTCATATCTTATATTAAGGATGTAAAAAAACTACAAATAAGACTGATAAAGTTCCTTGTTAGCAAGAATGTAAAAACAAAATGTAATAAAGAGTATGAAAAACTCTTCCCTTTATGTAAAGTTCTACCGGTAGATAAGAAATTAAAATATTTGATAGGCTATTATAGCGATAAATAAAGAAATTAAGGAAAACAGAATCAATACTAGAAGTGTTACGGAAAGAAAATTAATACAACCGAGTGTGAAAAACTATTACGGCGAAAGGACTTCAAAATATTTAGTACCCAAAATTTTAAAATAAGTATACTTAGGCAGAAGACTAAAATTAGCAAAACATTGTTAAGATCGAAACTGAAGGAGTTTCTTCTTGATGACAAGTCAAGGTCAGCTAATTAAGGTGTCATAACAATAATATATTTTGACCTGTACCTATTACTTACTAATAAGTAAATATATTTAAGTTAAGTTGTGTAAAGAACTGAGCGCTTCTCGCCATCAAACGTCACAGTTTGGCGAGTTATAATGTAATTGAATATTGTATATACTTTTTGGTATATAAATAAAAAATATATAATTATATATATGTATTTGTTTTTTTTTTGCAAAGTGGTACTGAATTAAGACAATTAAATTGGAAAAAAATGGGTCGGCGACTGCGATAGATGTTTTTGGCATTAAAAAGGCTAATAATTATCAAGATGTTTACACTAATAATGAAGTTGTAACCTATTTACGTTGTATAACGTTACAGACGTTCGTGTAACGATATTTTGCATCACATGGCTGACTTCCAGAAAATTGTCATTCGAGTTTAAGAATAATGTATTTCTCTAAAATTAAATTTGGCATATGAAAAATTGCTTCTACAAAATTTTATGCCATAACATATTTGAGTAAGTACTACAGTGATTTCTACTACTTTACTTACTCAGTATTTAATATTTTTTATTTTTCGTTCAATTATTGTCATTTTTTCTTAATTTATGTTTATTGTATTATTAAAATTATTAATAATAATGAAGATTAATAAATAATCACGATGTTATGGAATATAGAATAGAAGAGTATGCCCCAGTTCATCAACTCCTCCTTTTTTTTTCTTTTGTAAAATAAACAATATACATATGTTTACAATGAAGCGAAAAAGTTACGTTAGCAGACGTTACTGCTTTAATAAAACATAATATACATATGTATAATAAAATACATATTTTCTGCAGTTTCCGCGATTTTCACACATTTAAATAAAATATTATAAACGAGTTATATGGCGTAAACTTATTATTTTTCCTCCCTAATGTTTCAACAACTTTCAAGTTACTGTTGTCACACGGTTGACTGAGAAAAAGATAATTTGAATAAGTATTGTTAAAAATAGTTTACACAAAATTGTGGTTTAAAAGTATACTAAGGCAGTCTTAGTTCTTTGGAATGTATGAAGAGACCGGGTATTGAACCCGGTACCTCTGGATTGCCGGTCCAGCGCGTTCCTTCTCTTTCTCCAATGTTAATGTGTGTACCCATATTTAAAAAATAAGACATTACATGCTTCATAAATTTATTTATTCTATTAGTTATAATATATATATTGTGGTATAATATATATTATGAGTTTTCACTATAATGTATAAAACAAGCTTTTGCTCGCAGCTTTGCTCGCGTTGATATCGGGGGGTACACTATCCTACGGGAACCATGGGATATTATGGGATAAAAAGTAAAGTATATGTCTATGTGTTCAGTTAGGGTATAACCTGTCTCTGTACCAAAATTCATGCAAATCCGTCCAACCGTGTTGGAGTGAAGAAGTAACATAAGTACACACATACAAACTTTCGCTTTTATAATATTAGTATAAAATGTAGAGTTGAATAAATAAGTAGGCACTTGCTGTCAGGCGAGGCCATACGCTTGTTTGCCACTACCATTGTAAAAACTGGTAAAACTATCAAAAGTCTTTCTAAGCTTCAAATATGTTTCGTAATGTCAAAGCCGCTTTCGTTTCATTGACACGTCGACAAATCTTCGTGATTATATTGATATTATTATCTAAATCAATCGAGGAATGACGGATCCACGATCCACGTAGCATCACGGCAGGCGGTCACCCGGGCGACGCGCGGAGGCGGGCCCGACGCCCGCCGCAGGGTTGCCAACTAGCGGCAGGGCCTGAGTCGTGCTAAACACATTGCGTTTGGTCACTGAATTTTGGTCACATAGATCCAACAAGGTGCGATATACATTATGTATGTAAAAATGACTTATATCAATAATTATTATAAAAAAATATATATTTAAAGTGTCATTATTGACATTTAATTTTTCGACGTTGCAGTGCATTGAATTGAATATTTTAAATTTATATTTGTTTATATTGCATTGCAGCAATATTTATATTGCAGCATTTTTATAGTCCTTAAAACGTTTTTACTAAGAGTGAGTAATTTTTTTTATGAATTAAGGGGCTTTTAAAAATAGTAGGTACAACCCTAGCTCTAAGTACTTTTTTCCACCTACACGAATATCAACCCTTAAGGATTTTGTTAGTCAAACATTGCTTACCGTCAATTACGCTCCTACTTTCGAGAGGACTAGATTAATATATATATATATATATATATAAAAAAACAACATGTAAAAACTAATCGATTTCAAATCACGGTGATTCATTGATACCATCAGCCCCGCGTTTATTTAATGAACTGTCGTGACTTTTTTAATAAGAACACTAGGGCGGGAAAGTGAGGCACGAGGCAAATGGGCGGGCGTTGCAGTCTCGCTTGCACAAAATGCACCACCCCCTGTGAAAACGATGCGATTGCAGTTGCTTCCGCCGATCCGACGCGACCGCTCGCTCGCTGCGCCCACAACTCGCCGCGACGTTACGCGACCTGTAACGAGTTACCAGGCGAGCATCAGCCACGAGGAGGTAAGCTCTTACAATATCACCTAGCCCGCTCTCTCGACAGCCTTCGCCGCGCTCCGTCCTGCACTCGGGCTGAAACAGTTTTCCCTTTTATTGCCGGAATGTGGGAAAGCGGGTCTGTATCCCAACTCTCTCTTTCAATTTGTAAAGGCTCGCATTTGTGTTTATATGACTGAGACGGTATTTTAATTTCGGAAACAACTTCGATTTTTCATTAAAAAAAAATTGAAAGCTTTAAAACATTTTAAATAATCTTTACAATAACGAACACCAATCGTAGCTTTTTGAAAGCTTTTCAGAAACTTGTTTCAAGTTTCAACCGGAGAAGTGAGAGAAATATTTACGACGACGTATAACGATAACGAACCTATACTTAGAACATTTGTGGAGCAAATTATCAAAGTAAATTGGTATGAACATTTTAACCTAAGGCTTGTTGAAGTAAATGGACCGATGATCGGATTAAAATTGAATCTTCGCATTATGTACAAATTCATATGTGTAATACGATATTATTGAAATAATAAACTGAATATTTGCCGGCGCAGAAAATACCTTCGTGAATATAATTATGATATACTTAACCTTTTTGCTAAAAAAAAAACTTTCCATTTTGCTAAACCATATTTTACTAATATGAGTAATTTTACAAAAATGTGGTTTCTAAATATAAACATAATAATTATTTTCGGTAGGTTCTCAGTTTTTATGGAAGTGCGTGGGTGTGGTGTAAGTAAATCCGTGAAAAAATTATAATCCCATCATTATAACGTTTTCTTAATTCACGGTCAGTTTAATTAATATTTATTAATGTTAACTTTTGAATAAGACAACTTTTGAACAGACTTTAACAGATTACATACATATCACATTCCGATTCTAATCTACATTGTTGTTTAGAGCTGTATAAATAAATCGCATTACATGTGCAAAATGTCTTTCACGTTCAAATATCCCGGAAGAATCACAACAAACTCAGGCAAAGAACTTGTTGCCAAACAAAAGCCGACGGCAAGTTGCTTGATGCCCGCAATCCGGCAACTTATCGTCGGATGTCTCCCCGAAGTCAATGCCAACTAGTACCAGGCTCGCAGACTTAACAAGGAGGTTGTGTTACTCGTTTCCGACCCATTCTACCCTCGATCCACTCTCGGGCGAAGATAAAAACGGCTTAAAAGTACCCGCATTGTAATTTACATGTGTCGTTTTACTACGGCGCCTCCAATGTAACCACAGACCTCCAAAACAGTATTTCTCTCAGCGGTTGATAGTTAGAAATTAAACGTTATTCCGCCGCGGTTCACATTTAAATTGTGTAACGCGCGATTGAATGTTAGCAATTGTCGACAATTTAATTCATTAAGAGCTGATCTGATTGCAAGGCGGGTGGGGGTGGGAGAGCTTCGATAACTAAAGCTCTAACATTATTCATTTGCTAACAGTTAAAATTTATACAGTTATTTTAAGGCTGGATTTAACGAAACTTTTATTCCAAGATAAACGCCTACTCTTCGGATAGTAATTTTAAATTAGTATGACGTTCCGAAAATATTATCCGAGAGTAAGCGTTATTTTTGGAATACAAGTTTGGTAAAACGCATCCTTGCTAAGCTGAGCGTTGAAAGTAGTGTTTTTTTATGAAAGAGCACTGCTGATGCACTCATCATTTCCTTTGATGGCTTAAAAATTGCGTAAATGTAAGAAACAGATATACCTAATTTTCTTCATAAAAGTCGTAGCCCAAAAATTTTACCCGAACGAACCGATAAGATTTAAACATTATCTCTCATTGAATATATGTATTATAAAACGTGTGAAAGTTATTTGGTAATTCTCATCTTTAATAAAGAATTAAAAGTCGCCCTAAAACTGCTCCTCTTAATAAAATAGCTTTGAAGTTAAAACCATTTCTATATTACGGCTGTTCATTGTATCGGACTATAAACCTTTACGTCACTCTAGGCCGTAAGTGAAATTTTCATACTTATGGCCCTCACCTTTGGACAGACACCTGCGATCTGGGAAATTCACCAATTGACCGCCCTAGGTATGTAATGTACTAATAATGCGTCCGTAAAATACACTTGCTCTTCAACCCGGAAAACAAAAATATATCAAATACAATGCGCTTTTGTGACAGAATTTCCTTGTCCGATTACCCAATTCAATAGCTATTATCCCTTTTGGCGATTTTTGTGCCACACGCTCAAAAGAATCATCCGTTAGCCAGCGAAGCTTCAGGCAGAATGTTACAGAAACTTATGTAACTTGAAAGAACTTTCAGTTTAGAAACTTACAACGTGACCATAGACTTGAACTCTGCTAATCGCGTCGTCGTTGTTTTTAAAGGTTTTGTTTTATTCTAATATAAGAATAACGTATTATTTCTATATATTTAACCGATAAAACAGTTAAGTAAAACAAACGCACCAAGGGTTAGCCAATGCTCATAATACCACGCGCATACGAGGGTGACACTGAAAGTTTTAAGAGGTCACTTGTAAACGATATACCAAAAAAAATAAAAATAAAAGAAGTTGTTTAAATTTTGAAAATGGAACTCTTTGCTCATCTTTTGGTGTATGTATTTCCTTAATTTGTCATTTGTTTTACGGTTTGGCGGCAAATTTTAAATTGTCTGGGTCCCGTCAGCATGAATCTAACGCGAGTAAATTTTCGTGCAACGATTTTTTATGACTTTCCATGACATTTAAGTCCACAACAAAGTTATGATCGGCTTCAATTGGCCTCTCACGATGACCAGTTGTAAACAGTGGCACGAGATGGGCCACTGTTTATAACTGGTTTAATGAGTTTAAACGTGGTCGCACTAATCTCACCGATGATCGGCGACGACTGAAAAGAACATCAGTGTTGTGCGGCGTATGATAGAGACTTACAAAAGAGTGACCTATCAGCAGATCTGGACAAGCTTAGGCATCGGTATGAGTCAAGTGCGCAAAATGGTTCATGAATATTTCGCAGTCAGGAAGCTTTGTGCCCGGTGGATACCTCATAATTTGACAGAGGCCCAAAAACTCCGTCGTGTTGATTGGTGCCGTGAAATGGTCCAAAGATTTAATGGAGGTGACGCAAACGCTGTGTTCGACATACTTACGGGTGACGAAAGCTGGATTTACTGTTATAATCCTGAAACTAAAAGACAGTCTGCTGAGTGGGTATTTCCTTCCGAGGAGTTGCCAACTAAAGTGAAGAGAGGTCGATGCGTGGGAAAAAAGATGGTGGCCTCGTTCTTTCGAAGGACAGGCCATTACGCAACAATTATTTTAGAGGATCGAAAAACAGTTACCTACTGCAAGATGGTACGCTAACAATTGTTTTCCACTTGTGTTGGAAAAAGTTCGGGAGAAACAACGTCGAAGTATATATTCTTCCTTCACCACGACCACGCCTCGTCGCACACCGCCAAGCAAACGATCGACTATTTGGCGATGTCAGACATGGAATTACAGGGTCACCCAGCGTATAGCCCCGACCTCGCACCTTGCGATTTTTATTTATTCCCGAAAATAAAAGAAAAACTTCGAGGAAAACGTTTTATGGACGCCGAGGAAGCAGTGGCTGTGTTTCAAAGGGCCGTCGAAGAGACCCCTAAACAAGAGTGTTTTTTTCAGTAGTTCCATCGCATACAGCGGTGTATTGAAGGGACACTATTTTGAAAAGACGTAAAAAAACTAATAACTTCCTAGGTTGTTCAGTTTTTGATTTTCTAACTTTCAGTTTGACCCTCGTACATATACGATGTACTTCACGTGTCGGCAAAGGCTAGTACAAAGCGCAAGGCCGACCCCGCTTGGAGTGCTGCATTCTCACATCTGGGCAAGAGCGCCTGAATACCACTGTGCGCATTGTTGACAATCCCAAACTCATAGATGGAATCAAGCCTCTAAGTCTGAGGAGAGACTTTTTGCCTTCTTGTGTCACTATAATGGGATGTGTTCTGAGGAATTGTTCGACACGAAGCCCATGGCTCTCTACCATCGCACTGCACGCCATCGGCAAAGTGTGCATCCTTGTCACCGGCGTAGTATAAAAAAAAACATACAGCTTTTTAGTAACCAATAAAAGCGGGCCTTGACCTGCGTAACATACCTAATAATCGAATATTATTTAAAATTAAAATTTAAACTATTGTGAATATCACTGCTTAAAGGGACACATGGGAAATTAAATCCTTCTGCTCGGATTTTACGGTGGGGGTATAATCCATGGGTGCTGGTCTGCTGACCGTTTTTTTTTTTTTTTGGCGAGTGATGGGTGCGAGCCTTTCGGCTGTACAAGGCCGGTCTGACAATGCGGCGGGGTCACCTAGGGACCACCTCTGTCCATAGTAAGTTAACCGTCGCGTCAGGACTCTTACCGACCTCACGGGATTGACGAGAAGGATATAGCTTGAATCTTTCATGACAACAACATTTACTTGATATATCGATAATTTCTAAAATAATTAATTGAATTTTGACAATCAATACCATACCTAAACAATATCGTACCTAAAAGTTACCAGTTATGTGTGTACAGACCATGTTCCTTTTTCACTTTAATTGTGATTTGCTTAAGAAAAAATCAGTCTTCAATCAATCAAAATCAGAATATAAAGAATTATTTATTGCACAATTAACAACAAAAAACTTACATTTATACAGCAACAATTGAAATGCGGAACTGTGTTTACATAATACATAATGGCAGATCTAGAAAATAACTAAACTGTCAATTATTTTTTTTATACAAATAATAATCGCGCCAAGCTTCGTCAACATAACCTATAGGTACAAAATAATATCCGCAACACGCTTCGTCAAATCAGAATCATTCCAACCAAAATAAGTAATATTTATCCGGGCTGGGAGAAAGGCAACAAACACATAGTACCAAATTGCAAATCGAATATGTATTTGTAATTTATTTAGGTACAGACAGTTTTTAGCATCGTGCACTTAACAAACGTTCACAAATGAAATGCAGTAGCTGAATGCCAAATACAATGAGCAGATCATATAGCCAAAATTTGGAATTATTATCTTTAATATTTGGCTAAAATTTTGTATACTATAGTTCCAATCAGAGCTGAATATCTGGGAGACGACTGATTATATTTCCATCAAGCATAGCAAAGAAAACATACCAACAGTCATGACTTTCAATTAAAAAAAAAAACGTACTTAAATTGGCATATGCGACATCTGACATGTGTGTAGCTGTAGATACACACGTAAAGCGCATAACACTTATCTTTCTTCGTGGGTTCAAATTAAAACAAAATAGATTACTTATTACTCGCTAATAAATTCAGAAACGCACGAAGCGTGTAAAATTCGTTGTGCGCACCTATGACGTTGGAGCCGCTTCCACGTGTGGTGTGGCGTCTTGTCTGCGGACCGATTTCCCGCATGACTGCACACCAGAGTGTCAGGGCTGTCTTAGTAACTCTCACTTAACTATTAGCGCAAGGTAATGTGTGCAACGTGGAACGAAGTTTGCAACCCTCCTTTAATCTTCCCATTCCTTTAATTTTTTTATTGAACAATCATCCGACTCTATCTTCCCATTATAAAATGAACACCTTTCAGCAGGTAATCAGACGCGTTCGAATACCTTTAACGATCGTTTTTTTAATGATTGAATTGGACGCCCGGCTGTAGATAGGTAGGTATACAAAGGGCTCATATTCAATGAGATGCAAAGTTTCTCCCATGCATATATGTTAACCTACCTACCCAGCTTGAGTAAATCCAAAAATCCCCACTGGAGCTCCCCTTCTGTTATGAATGCTACCAAACTTCGGGTGGCGTAGCATCATAGACCCATGATTTATCGATTGAGATTCGTAATGAATTTCTAAGTATTTTTACTCTGGTGCTACGACGACTTCAACGTACGCATCTGCGTTCGACATTCGAAATGTATAGAATAAGAAATTTAATCCGTTTTATTTTTCTAATTTAGCCATTTGTTTGAAGTATCTTCGTCTTTTTCCATTAGGTATATATAGAGCACATCGTTAAATAGACGATGATATCGTGAACCATATCGTCTGTTGACAATCAAAATTCACTAAGTAACAAATACGGAGTTTCTTTGAAGTCTCATAGTATATCTGCTTGGTTTGTTTCATCGTCGTAATATTTATGTATGTATTTATTTATATATATGTATATTATCTATATGTATGCACCTATTATGAGTATTTTAATTATATGTAATTATGTTGTTTGAATGCACCGCCTACAATTTTTCTGCTTTGCCCTCTGGTAGAGAATGCCCCATGGCATTAAGTCCGCCTTTTGTACGTTAAGTTCTTCTTTTGTGCTATAAAGTTTAAATAAATAAATAAATACCTACTTAAAACAAAGCTCGTAACTTAGTGACCATCTACTTACTAGTAACGAGGTTTTGAAGGATAGTGAGATAAATGTTTGTGAGTTTTGGTTGTCACCAGATGATATGTTATTAGAAATATCGAATTTAACCCCTTAGTAACGAAATCGGTTTTTTCCTATATTTCTATAATAAAATAAACGTGATTCAAGTTTGTGAGAATGTAGGTTAAACTTAAACGCAAAAACTAACGCAATAGATTTTCACATATATATATATATATTATATTTCATTTATATTATAGCTTAACTATAGAACAAATGTTTCAGTGTTACACTAACAGGTGGTACATTTACTGTGATGGTTTTAACAAGATTTCCGCGTCTTTTATACCTAACATACATTTTGAAATGCTAGCCTCTTTAAATACTTAAGTACTTACACGTGATACTTATAGCAAGATAGGATTTGACGTTCTTTGCTAGAAATATTGCGCGGTACAACAATAGCTAGAAAATACTCTCAGGTACTACAGTGGCACCAAGTAAGCCGCTTTATTCTCCCTCGAGGTGACGCCTCGGACAAGGATACCTGTATCACTATAAAATTCTAAATTTGTATTGAAAATCAATTTATATTTAGAACAGCGCCATCTCTCTCGCAGTCTTCACACTTGCTGTAAAGCAATGGGGATTGGGGATCGTGCGTGTAAAACGCACATCCTAGGGTATGGCTAATGCGCAATAAGCATTTCAAAAAAAACATATATGACGCAGAGGGCGCTCCAGTAGCGTAAAGGATTAAGGGATGAAAGATTTGGTGTGACTGACGTAGCGGTCGGATAGCTCAGTTGGGAGAGCAATGCGCCGGAAACGCAGAGGTCGCGGGTTCAAACCGCGCTTCGATTGTAGTAGATCGCATTCAATTTTTCTTTCTTAATTTACCTTTGTGTCATTATTTATAAAAATAAAAAATGTGGTATTACCACATAAAAAATATGAATCGATAAAAAGATTCTATACAAATATTTAGAACAGCGCCATCTCTCTCGCAGTCTTCACACTTGCTGTAGAGCAATGGGGATTGGGGATCGTGCGTGTAAAACGCACATCCTAGGGTATGGCTAATGCGCAATAAGCATTTAAAAAAAAAACATATATGACGCAGAGGGCGCTCCAGTAGCGTAAAGGATTAAGGGATGAAAGATTTGGTGTGACTGACGTAGCGGTCGGATAGCTCAGTTGGGAGAGCAATGCGCCGGAAACGCAGAGGTCGCGGGTTCAAACCCCGCTTCGATTGTAGTAGATCGCATTCAATTTTTCTTTCTTAATTTACCTTTGTGTCATTATTTATAAAAATAAAAAATGTGGTATTACCACATAAAAAATATGAATCGATAAAAAGATTCTATACAAATATCTAAGTATAACAAAAAAAACTGCTACTTTTTATCCCACATAATTCCCTTTATAAAAGGTGATTTTAATACATAGGGTTTTAGTAATGAATTTTACGTAACAGCAACAATACAACCTGAAATAAAAAATTCAGGTGACATCTGTATTTTACGCTTTGAAATTGCTTTATCAGGTCTAAAGGTTTTAGAGCTATCACTAAAGGTTTAAAGGTTTTAGAGCTATCACTAATCCAAACCAAGCCGGCTTAGTTACTTCACTACGTCGATGAAATATATAATTATCTTTCAATTCTAACCTCTACCCGGGAGGTTAAAATTGAAAGATAATTATAAGCGTTGTAAAAAACTGTTTATTTCAATAGAAAAATAAACAAAAATGAGATTTTATAAGTCCAAAAACTCTCCGCGGCCCGGTTTTATACTCGTACCGCGCAATTAGGCCACTTCTGTATACGATGGTGTTTTGGGCATAATTCACCTTTTACTTTATAAGCGGGTACAGGTTAAAATTACCAACCTTATATTGTTTTCTTTGGTTTTGCATTTAGTTTAACACGTACATTTATTATTCATATACAATAAATACGAAAGTAAAAACTTATGAAAGCTTTTCTTTTATGTACACAACTCGTATGTTTCTAATGGGTAACGAAATTTTTCTACACAGACATGTCACTATTTATAAGAAGGATGTAATTTTTGCCGGTAATCAAAAACTAAAAGGTAGAAATTAACAATTGAAACCTGACAAATGTAGTAAACGTGTAAATGATTATTTAGAAGTTGAGTGCTACGGCGTAGTACCAGTGTAACGTAGCTACAATTGTATCACTTTCGCGTAGCACCAATCATGCTAAACACATTCGAAAATCAATAATATATGGACGGCAAATAGCGAAAACGTAGTTAAACGTTAATTTCCTTAACGTTTACTACGTTTCCGATTTGCTGCTTTCGATATGCAACCACAATTATAATTCTACCACATAACATTATGATTGAATTTAATTTAATTCTATATTGACATATTATAAGTGCGTTCGATATTGTCACAATGAAAAGCCATGTTAAAAATTCATATTGCATTTAAAATATCCGTATAGTATTTCCAGCAAACGTATTCGCGACATGAAAACAAGTCGTATACATATTAGTCGATCATTATGATTCATAGGTGTTCTCTAACTTTTCTGAGGCAAGTGCAAAGGACTTAGCAATTCATAGCAATTCAAAACCATGGAATCATTCTTATAGAGTCATCAAATGAAATAAGCATTCACATACTAGTTATATTGAATAGTTATTGGCCTTAGTTACTATAAATGTGTGTTCTAACGTGTATATGTATATCACCAAAAGTTTCGTGTGAAAACGTATTTCACAAAAAGCCTCGCACTTACAAACTCCTTAGACAGAGACAGGCGTTGTATTTTTCGAGACCAAAGTATTTAGTTGATACTTCTTAGGCACGAGAAAACGACAGTAGCCTACAGTAGGTTACCTACCTCATGCTAGCATGCTACCTACTTCATGTTGGGGATAAAGAAATATGAAGTCGATTCGCAGATAAATTGAACTTTTAGATTGATTGGTTAATTTTAGTTCATGTTAATTTTAAATTGTATATCGTAAAATCACGAAAAATAATTCAATTGCATTGCAGTCGGTTTAAAAGCATTCAGTCGTAGAGGTAATTTTAAAATCATTAAAGTTACAAAAATAAGCGTGGGCTTGATTCCGTAAATTGTGTTCTGATTTCACGAAATGCAAACCGTAGTACCAGTTTTCAGATAGTTTATAAAAGCAGCCTGGCTACCAGGGAAACAGAAATGGCAAGGAGGCGAGCGGTGGGGTGGCCCTGATTTTACACGTGCCGAGGAGTCATATACACGCTGCATAGTTACATTGCACCGCCGAAGGCTGCATTACACGTACACACTTACACTTGTGTGCGTTATCTAGTGGTTTGGAGTTGGAAGCTTTGAGGCTTAACTTTATTAGCGGGTCAATTGAAACGTCGCCCTCAACTTTAATTTCAGCGCGAATAAAATTTGCTTTTTAATCCGGCAGGACTGTATTTGACAGTCGCGTGATTTCAATTTAAATTGCTATAAGCTCTGAAACCCTTTACAAGCAAATCGTTATTACCGTTATCGTGTCGCTATCTTAATTATAAAATATATGAAAGGCTGTGTCCGTAACCGTCCGTAATATTGGGTGGAAACAAGGAAAATAACGCATTGCTCTCTCTAGTCTATTTTCACCTGTTAATACTTAAGAGGATGATTTTTTCAAATAAAGAGCTAATAAAATTAAACGATTTTGAGAAAATAGTTAGTAAGCTCTAGTCTGTAATTAGTAATAACTGTTATCATGAGTGCTATTTAGATATGACGTAAATGTTTAAAAATCTGGGATAGCCGTTAGTTACCTTTTTAACTGACCTCAAAAACCGAACAGGTTCTTAATTCGACGGTTATTTTTATTCCCCGATTACTGGAAAACTATGTTTTTGTTTGAAAGAGTATATTTTCTATTTGGCCCCATTGTCATAATAACATAACTACGTTCAGTATTTTAGTTAAAAAGTTATTACATCCACTATATGAATGATTCTTTCCGAAAATTCCTACTCCAAGGAGGTAAAATAAGAGACGAAAGTGAGCTCTGTCCTATCATAAGGAATTACACGCAAGGGAATTTCTGGCACCGCTAGTAATCAATATTCTCACAATATCCAAGTTTCTTATACAAGTCAACTGTAAAAGAATTGCCGAGAACAGTAATTATCGGCGGTTAGCGAGCGGCGGCGGCGCTGCGAGCGCCGGGTACTCGCGTTACTGCATTTACTGTAACTTTATAAACTCCTGGTAACTTCGCTCTGGTCTCCACTAACGTTTATATCAATTTTACTCACTTAAATTCAATAAGTGCTTCACGTTTGTTAACTTAAGGAAGTGAAACTATAAATAAAGTATCGATTATTAGTTTTCTCCATTATGCTTAAAATTGTTTCCATTAATGATGTAAATCAGACCGCGAAAGCCTTCGTTATAGGCGATTACACAAAAAACTTATTTTTGCATCGCCCTGGCCGGCAATAGTACATTACGTAACAAGGGTGGTAAACGAGGAATTACAAACGAGTGTATATTAGAAGCCCGAAGCCGAGGGCTTTAATGACACGAGTTTGGAATTCGTTTACCACCAGAGTCACGTACGACGTTTTTCATCACACTTTGGAGGAAATAAAACAAAGTAGTAGTAGTCAATACCAAAATTAATTATCGCCCTAGGGTGTAATATACGACTTACCGCCCGGCTTTCTAGCATGTAAACCCTTAAAGTGTGATAAAAATTACTTACCGCCCGCTTTTCTAGCATGTTAACACTTGTTCACGAGCAAGTGTGATGAAAAAAATATTAAGCACACGATTTAGTAAAGATCACCTCTCATATTTATTTATTTATGATATTATAGCCAAGCATTTGGCCTCGATTGCACCTGTTGTGAAGAAACCATAAGGCCTACGATAGAGCATGCTCGCGTCCAGTGCGTCAAGCGACGTAGACGCATTGATGTATAATTAAATATTAATTGCGATATTTAGCGCGGCCCGGCCGCTGCTAGCGAAGCGACGCGATGAGTCAACACGTCGTGAACGATTTCCTTCTGCAGCAGATGGAGAAGCTACTGTTGGAAGGCAAGTTGGATGCGGTGACCGCTGTCCAGTTTAATGAGTGGGCATCGAAATTCACCGTCGAAGACACCTGTCATGCGAAGCAGGTGTTGTGCCAGTCCCATGGAGTTGTTGGCACCTATGTACATCATCGGAAAGGAGACGAAACAGGAAAAAAGACCCTTGCGGATATTAAGAAAATCCTGAAGGAGAACGAAGAACGGATTCCGGAGTTTGTGGCGGCAGATGCCTCTATCCTGCCGTCCCATGTTCCGAATGATATTAACGTACTCGTATGCTGCTTGTTTAAGGATATCGTGGCCCTAAAACAAGTTTAGCAGATAGTATTATTTTGAAGTTTGAAGCTGCCCAAGCCACTATTACTGAGTTACGCAACAAAGTGAACAGTTTGCGAAATAGTGCTCCAACTCAGTCGGTATTAGCATCAAATTTCAAGACCGATGACCGACCTACCGCTAGAAGCGCCGAGTCTGTCAGTTTGCGTATTGCTGACACTGTAAAAAGTGCCACACCCGCCGCAACTAGTTTCGAAGTTGCGTCAGCGTGCTTATGCTGACGTCGCCGGTCAGTCTGTCGCAGCTAACCGGGCTTCAGTACGGGTTCCTCATAAGGAAAAGTCCGCCCGCACCAATGTGGATAAGGACGGATTCACACTGGTGGAAAGGAAGAGCAAGGCGCGTAGGATGCCCCGCAAGACTGAGTGGCACTGCCGAACCGGTTGGTTCTGGTCCTCGGATTGCGACACCGAGTAAGGCGCTCTATGTGTCGCGCTTGCATCACTCCGCCGTGGCTGACGATGTGGTGTAGTACGTCCGCCGGAAGACTGGCTTCTCGCTGAGGGTGCACCAGCTGCAGTCCCGGCACTAGGTGCAATACAGCTCGTTTGTGGTGCGCGTGCCGCGACCGCTGCAGGACACCATCGGAAGTACAGACTTCTGGTCGAAGGGTGTCGTGTTTGAGCAGTTCCGGGGCAATGCGCCGTATTCTACACCAGATCAGACGACGCAACGGAACCACGCCATTGTGTCGCCTAAATCTAACTAGTTTTAAGTCTTTGTTTATATGTATTTCTGTAGTTCACAGTGCCTTGGTTTTTACTGTAAAGCTGTGTAACTTATTTGAATAATAAATAAATACATAAATAAACAAATAAAATGCTTGCTTAGAAAACGCCTCTTCACTAACGAGTTAAAGAGATCCATGTTATAATTTTTCAGGGACATCAAATGTCATCTACATATGTATATTTAAACGAACACCGGCAAGTTACTTTTAGAATGCTTTCAACCGCCCTGCTGTTCACGACTCACGACATTGAAGTCGAGAGGTCTCCAGCCAGGTTTGGCAAGATGAACTTTCTAAACCCTAAGAAAATTTAAACGCTTAAATTTTTGAGTTGATGAATTATGACATTTTTGAAATATATTCCAAAAAAATAGAATATTAACACATTTTAATTAAGAAGCTCGGGAATATATTAGAAAAAGAAATTTATCAAATCTCAATTACCCCAATGGGAAATAAATCAGCTTTACCGCCATCAACAGCTCATTGAAGTAATAACTAGCTATGCATTAGTAATACAGGCTACCAACAGGCAATTGTCTGTTCGCTTCGACATATTTAATTAAGGTATGTCAAATGAAGGGGTGATGTCACATGGTTTTAAGGTTCCGTAGTCAAATGTATTGTATTGCCTGTGAAACTACTTCTTCCTTTTATTATAGCGTCACTTGTAAGTAAGCTCTAAAAATAAAATCTTGAAAGTAAATTTTAACCTACTTAATACTTCTAATTTTCGTATCGAAACGAAACTTTGCATGTAAGTATATGTAGACAATACAATAATTTAGTATCCTGGTGCAGATCTGATGATGGAGACTGGACAAGGAAGGTGGGCGAGGGACTACTAATTAGCACAAGATAAACACATTGTATTTGGGGTAATTTAAAATTGGTCTTATTGCAATTAACGTTGGCGTAAGAAAGTAGTAAAAGCGAGTCTAAAAAAGCTTTTTGCCAAAACCTTATTTATTTAAAGTAGCAGATTAGTATTAATAGCTTTGTTAAAATCAATAATTGTTGGTTAATTTGTTCTATTTCATTAGACTATTCATGAAATCTTAAGCTCAGGGCAAGTCTAGAGACTCCCTACATCTAGAAAACTACTAACCAGTTTTCGCGAAAATATTCTAATAACAAATACAATCGCAGATTTAAGATTTCTCATGTAATGTTTTTCTTGTTGGTGTGCAATAAAGTATTGTTGTATTGTATTGTAATAAAAAAAGTTGACAAAGTGTCTGTACATATCTTTTGGAATTTCATTATTTGTAGCAGCGGCTACAGAACCCTTCATCAAGCAAAAGCTTCGGGGGTTTATCATGTCACAATCGGTTATATCCTATTTATTCAAATAATGCTTATGACGTTACGGTTGTGCTAGGTGCTTCTATAAAATAACGTTCTACGCGTTGTAATTATGTATTCATATTTTATACTTCAATCATTCCTTTGATCGATGGCTTTGCCGTTTGAAACTCACGCGTACATATTTTACGCCCTTATTTATTTATGCTGTCACGGGCATTCATCGCATTACCCTTGCAAGCGATTCGTTGTTTTCACAAAAAAAAAGTACCGTTGCCATAGACTACTACATTGCCTACCGTATAAAAACTGCGTGAGGAAGACGGAAGGTACCAAGAAGGTATTGTATTGATTTAGGTAATGTTAATGTTAATGTATTATTTTAAGTATTCGGGATACATAATTTCGTCTATTACATAATTTAGTCATCATCATCATCAGCCTGTTTCAGTCCACTGCTGGACATAGGCCTCTCCCATGGCACGCCACTGAGCTCGATTTTCAGCTCTCGTCCTCCAGTTACTACCCGCTGTCCTACGAATGTCGTCGCTCCACCTTGTTACAGGGCGCCCTACACTACGTTTACCGATTCGTGGCCTCCACTCCAGAACTCGTTTGCCCCAGTGGTCATCGGCTCTACGGCAGATATGACCAGCCCACTGCCACTTCAGCTTGCTTATCCGCTGTGCTATGTCGGTAACTTTGGTTCTCTGTCGAATTACTTCGTTTCGGATCTGATCCCTAAGAGACACACCAAGCATAGCTCTTTCCATGGCTCGCTGAGCGACTTTGAATTGGTGGACTAGTCGTATGGTGAGTGGCCACGTCTCGGCTCCGTAGGTCATAATATAACAGGTAAGACGCACTGATTAAAAACTTTAGTTTTTAGACTTTGAGGTATGGGCGACGTGAAGACTCGACGCAGTTTTCCGAACGCTGCCCAGCCCAGCCCAGTTGTATTCGCCTCTTAGCCTCCTTGTCGAAGTTGCCTCTACCTAGTTGGATCACTTGCCCTAGGTATACGTATTCAGAAACAACTTCGATGGAGACTCCATTTACGGCCACCGGTCCCGGATCGATATGTTCATTGAACATAACTTTGGTTTTATCCAAATTCATCCGAAGACCGATACGCTGAGACGAATTTGCCAGGCTGTCTAGCATGTGATTCAGGTCCTGCAACGTCTCGTCCATGATCACGATGTCGTCTGCGAATCGTAGATGAGAGATGTGTTGACCATTTATATTAATGCCACGATTTTTCCAGTCCAGCGTCTTGAAGATATCCTCCAGTGCGTTAGTGAACAGTTTCAGTGATATAACGTCACCTTGTCGCACTCCTCGACGCAGGTGGATATGTTCTGTCTGCTGGTTCTGTACTTGCACAGTCATCGTGGCGGCTGAATATAAACATCTCATCACCTCGATGTATCGCCAGTCGGCTTGACATCGTTGCAAGGACTCCAGAACAGACCAAGTTTCGATTGAGTCAAAGGCCTTTTCATAGTCCACAAAGGCCAGACACAGGGGCCGATTATACTCTTCGGTCTTCTGTATAATCTGCCACACTGTGTGAATGTGGTCTATGGTGCCGTACCCACTTCGAAAGCCGGCCTGTTCCGGGGGTTGGAACTCGTCGAGTCTTCGGGCAAGGCGGTTCGTAATAACCCTTGAAAACAGCTTAATATACGTGGCTCAGAAGCGATATGGGCCGATAGTTTTTCAACAGGGTGGTGTCGCCTTTCTTGAAAAACAGAACAACCACGCTTCTGTTCCACGCTTGCGGAGTTCTCCCATTGAAGAGGACAGTATTAAACAACTCCTGGAGCTCCCTTAGTATGGAGGTACCCCCTGCCTTCAGGAGCTCTGTCGTGATACCATCCTCTCCAGGGGCTTTTCCATTTTTAAGCTGTTTTAGGGCCAATACGACCTCGTCTAGGCTGATCTCAGGCAGGTCTTCTGTAAAGTGGCGTATGAGGGTGGCTCTGGGATCATCATCCTGTGGGTCAGATCGGGGTGCGTGTGAGGCGTAGAGCTGGCTGTAGAAATCCTTAACTTGCGAGAGAATCTCCGGCCTTGAGGTGACCACTGTGCCCAACTGTGTGGTCAACTTCGTCAGGTGGCTTCTTCCGAGTGACTGGACGAATAATTTAGTCATGTTATTGATCAATTTGGATCGGTCATTACAGATTTAAGAAAAAGGAAGT
The DNA here is from genome assembly GCA_932273695.1 of Apotomis betuletana. Taxonomy (NCBI): domain Eukaryota; kingdom Metazoa; phylum Arthropoda; class Insecta; order Lepidoptera; family Tortricidae; genus Apotomis; species Apotomis betuletana. The sequence continues at coordinate 27,029,729 of OW026300.1, read as the reverse complement.
TATCTATTGATTGATAGATTTGGTTATAAAAGCGTCCACCAGTGTTAATTTAGTGTTGGTACCTAAGGGTAATTAGACAATAAAGATTAATTAACATTCGGAAATTAGCATAAGTACCAAATATTGGTTTGATCCAGTGAGGTCTTTTACTCATTATTATTTATTAGACTCCTTGAGGCCATGTTTGAAAAATAAGTGTCTACTCAAATGGCATAAAAATAGATTATTCAAAGTCGCCCATGAATTAACAAACCTCCCCAAATTTACGGTAAGAAGAAATTTCTTCTTTTTGATTCGAGCTCTAACGTAATAACACCACATCTTTATCGACGGGGAGGTTTCTCAGTAAAATCGTTGTCCAGGGTCCTGGGTAAACTGTAAATATTGAAGGGTGTGAAATTTCAGCACGTCTTTTTAGGTTGATATTTTTTTATTTTATTTGAGGTAGCGCGTAGGATTATAATTTATAATGGAACAATTCTGATTATCAATTTATCATTATGAATAGCATAAATGTACCAATTGCAAAAAAATATCTCTAAAACTGTATTTTGTTAATGTAAAATGGTTATAAAAATTGCGGTTTTGATAAAACAACTATGTTTTTCAGATTTAGTACCTTTTTACTTTTTCGGATTATTAGATAGAAAGTCACTATCACAAGTTGGTGTGTAGTAGCTATTTATAAGCAGTTACACTATTGCGTTTAAGATTTGTGTAGTCGAGAAATGAAAAGATCCATCTCTTGATGTTATTAAGGTCCAAAAGTAACGAACCTTTTAATTCCGCGACTGTACAGTTTATCGAGAACCACCCTGTACTTCATTATGACTCGCGAACTTTCAGTTTCGACGTCTGCGACCCGTTCCTAGTTAGTAAATGAACATTAGCTAACTATAGGAACTAGTTACTGTCAAGCAGCACTAACGGAGGTAAGAAAAGTTTTGTATCGCATTAAAACCAATTAAAAGTGATACCAAATTGATTTCAGGTATAAAACTGAAGTGGGCGTTTTCACAGATCATTGTTCATTTTGTTTTTTTTTTTTGCATATGGAGAAAATTTAGCTCCGACTCAGAATCCTGAACACTATAGATTCTAGTGGGGGAAAATGCCTAAATGTTTCAGATTCCACTTACGCTCCTTTTTTTTAAGCACATTTGTGTAGAAGTCACGTAAGGTGAAATAAAAGTATTAAGAACTTACTAGAACACTTTTCTTACAACTTCAATCAATAATCCATGAATACAAAGATCAAAGCTTAAAGAAAAATTTAAAAAAAAAGTCATATCTACGTGGAGCGAGGGTAGCGAAGTTGCTAACGCGCTGGACCGGTAATTCAGAGGTACCGGGTTCGATTCCCGGTCCCTTCCACCAGGTAGCTCCTTTTTAAATTTTTCTTTAAGCTTTGATCTTTGTATTCATGGTTTAAATAAAAATTGTGGTGTACCCACATTAAAAAAATGAGACATTACATGTTTCATAAAATTATAGCCGCCGTTATAGTGCCGTGGGGTGACCGGCCTTAGAATTGTCCCCCACCATATCGTCCCGTGGTTGCAGTAGAAGCCTGCTAAGGGAATAATAATAATAATATACCGGGAGATGGGCAGCAGCGTCTTCCAGAGACCTTAAAGAAAAAAACTGCGCGCGCCAACCCGCCTGCCAAGCGTGGCGCGTACGGAAAATCCCCCCTTTATGATCAGTCACACAAATACCAGGCCCCCAGTCTCCGGCAGCTCTGCTATCCCTGGCGTGGGTAGCGGCCAAGGTAATAGCGGAGCAGGGGGTGCTAAGAATCCCCGGACGAAATCCGGCTACCCATCCCCACGACGACTGGCCCTGGTAACACACAACATACGCACAATGAGGACTGATGAAAAGATTTGCGAGTTGGAAGAGGAACTGAGCAGGTTACACTGGGACATTTTAGGATTATGCGAAGTCCGTAGAGAGGGGGAGGACACCGTAACCCTGAAGTCTGGTAACCTGCTCGGGTTCCCTCTATGTCGCATACTTTTGTTTGTCCGAAACTGTTTTAGCATAACAGACTTGGCATATTAAGTTTTCGATGAATGGTAATGTGGCAGAAACCTTATTTGGCATAAGTTCTAACTTACCGAAAATGTGTTTGCCCGAAATTGTATTCGCATACTATTGTTTAGGCCGATTATATTTACGAATAATTTGGTTTAGCATAGTGGTATTTGGCATATTATCTTTTGTCCGAATCTATCTTGGCATACTTAAATTGCTACAAGAAAAGCAGGTTAGGTTAGGTTATAACTGAATCCCTCGCAAAAACGATCAACTAGCAGAAAAGTAGGTTAGGTTAGGTTAGAATTGCGTCCCTCAAAAAAACGAACTGCTAGCAGAAAAGTAGGTTAGGTTAGAACTACGTCCCTCGCAAAAACGAACTGCTAGCAAAAAAGTAGGTTAGGTTAGAACTTCGTCGCTTAAAAAAACAAACTGCTAGCAGAAAAGTAGGTTAGGTTAGGTTAGAACTACGTCCCTCGCAAAAACGAACTGCTAGCAGAAAAGTAGGTTAGGTTAGGTTAGAACTTCGTCCCTCAAAAAAACAAACTGCTAGCAGAAAAGTAGGTTAGGTTAGGTTAAAACTACGTCCCTCGCAAAAACGAACTGCTAGCAGAAAATAAATAAAATAAATAAATAAATATTAAGGGACAATCATACACAAATCGACCTAGTCCCAAACTAAGCAAAGCTTGTACTATGGGTACTAGACGACGATATATATAATATATAAATACATATATAGATAACATCCATGACCCAAGAACAAATATTTTGCACAAATATTTGCCCCGGCCGGGATTCGAACCCGGGACCGCCGACTCAGTAGGCAGGTGTCTACCAACCGAGCCAAACGCGTCGTAAAAGTAGGTTAGGTTAGAACTTCGTCCCTCAAAAAGACGATCAGCTAGCAGAAAAGTAGGTTAGGTTAGGTTAGAATTGCGTCCCTCAAAAAAACGAACTGCTAGCAGAAAAGTAGGTTAGGTTAGAACTACGTCCCTCGCAAAAACGAACTGCTAGCAGAAAAGTAGGTTAGGTTAGGTTAGAACTTCGTCGCTCAAAAAAACAAACTGCTAGCAGGAAAGTAGGTTAGGTTAGAACTGCGTCCCTCGCAAATACGATCAGCTAGCAGAAAAGTGGGTTAGGTTAGGTTAGAATTGCGTCCCTCAAAAAAACGAACTGCTAGCAGAAAAGTAGGTTAGGTTAGGTTAGAACTACGTCCCTCGTAAAAACGAACTGCTAGCAGAATAGTAGGTTAGGTTAGAATTTCGTCCCTCAAAAAAACAAACTGCTAGCAGAAAAGTAGGTTAGGTTAGGTTAAAACTACGTCCCTCGCAAAAACGAACTGCTAGCAGAAAAGTAGGTTAGGTTAGGTTAGAACTTCGTCCCTCAAAAAAACAAACTGCTAGCAGAAAAGTAGGTTAGGGTAGAACTGCGTCCCTCGCAAAAACGATCAGCTAGCGGAAAAGTAGGTTAGGTTAGGTGAAAACGTTAACAGCGCTTAGACATAATTACTCAGCAAATGCAAAAAGCATCGTTGTTGCATGTCTACGGCCATAAAATTTTCGGTGTGATGAATATGCCTATTTATTTTATGCGTAGACATGATTCGGACAAACAAAAATATGCGCAAATAAAATATGACAAATGAAATTATGCCTAGTTATTTTATGCGTAGACATGATTCGGACAAACAAAAATATGCGAAATAAATTTATGACAAATGAATATCTGCGTAATCAAAATATGCGAATCTTGATTATGCCAAAACAGTTTATGCGGAAAGTCAATTCTGCCTACATAGATTATGCCATGCAAAATTATGACTAAAAATATTATGCCAAAACAGGGTGAACCAACCTGCTCTACTACCGGGAGGGCGCCCAACAGTCCCAAGGTGGTGTCGGGTTTCTCGTTCACAAGTCCCTCGTTAACAACATCACTACCATCGACAGTGTGTCGAGCAGGGTGGTATACCTAATACTCAGAATATCCAAAAGATATTCGTTGAAGGTCATTCAGCTATACGCACCGACCTCGTCACATTCTGATGAGGAAGTAGAGGCTATGTATGAGGACGTAAGTAGGGCCATACATACTTCCAAAACCTACTTCACTGTTATTATGGGGGACTTCAATGCAAAGTTGGGCAAGAACAGCGGTGATGAGTTGAGAGTGGGGCAATTTGGATACGGGCAACGGAACCCTAGGGGACAGAGGCTGGCCGACTTTCTAGAGAAAGAGGAACTCTTCATGATGAACTCTTTCTTCCAGAAGCCGCCTCACAGGAAATGGACCTGGATAAGTCCCGATGGTTCCACGAGAAACGAGATTGACTTCATCATGACCGACAAGAAACGGATTTTCAGTGATGTGTCTGTGATCAATAGGGTCAAGACCGGCAGTGATCATCGAATCGTAAGAGGCACACTGAATATCAATGTTAAATTGGAAAGGTCCAGTCTGATGAAGTCTACGCTCCGACCTACTCAGGCCCATATTCAAAACCCCGAGAGCTTTCAACTCGAGATCTCCAACCGCTTCGCTTGTCTGGAGAACTTTGTCTCAGTGGACGAGATCAACGACGGGCTAGTGGAAACTGTCCACACGGTAGGGTCTAAGTTTTTCAGACCCCGCCGTAAAGATAGACCTCAGAAATTGTCTGATCGAACCTTAAACCTCATGGCTGAACGACGCTCGCTACAGTTGCAGTCTCCCGATGACGCGAGGTCATATAGGCAGCTTAATAGACGTATATCGAAGTCCTTGCGACATGATCTGCGGCTCTTTAATACGAACCTTGTTAAAGAGACCATTGAGCAGAACAAAGGCTCCAAAGTGTTCGCAAAGGACAAGTCTATTGGACAAAGCCAGCTGACCAAGCTGAAACGGGAAGATGGCAGCATAGCGTCGACCAAAGCAGAGGTTCTAGGCGAGATCGAGAGGTTCTATGGTCAGTTATACACTTCAGTCGCAAAGCCCGTTGACAGCTTGGTAGGCGATCCAAGAGCCAAGCTGTCCCGACATTATACCGAAGATATCCCGGACATCAGTCTGTACGAGATTAGGATGGCCCTGAAGCACCTTAAGAACAACAAGGCGCCGGGCGAAGACGGAATCACCTCAGAGCTTCTGAGAGCGGGTGGAACACCGGTACTTAAGGTCCTCCAGAAGCTCTTTAATTCCGTCTTGTCCGAGGGCAAAACGCCTGAAGCATGGAATAGAGGCGAGGTGGTACTGTTCTTCAAGAAAGGTGATAAAACCCTATTGAAGAACTACAGGCCCATCACGCTTCTAAGCCATGTTTATAAGTTGTTTTCAAGGGTCATCACGAACCATCTCGAACATAGACTTGATGACTTCCAGCCTCCCGAACAAGCCGGTTTCCGAAGAAGCTATAGTACCATAGACCACATACATACGCTGCGACAAGTTATACAGAAGACTGAAGAGTATAACTTGCCATTATGCTTAGCGTTTGTGGACTATGAGAAAGCCTTCGATTCGGTGGAAACATGGGCGGTGCTCGAGTCACTTCAGCGATGCCATATTGACTATCGGTACATTGAAGTGTTGAAGTGTTTGTATAGTAATGCCACCATGTCGGTCCGAGTTCAGGAGCAGAGCACAAAGGCCATTCCATTGAGAAGAGGCGTAAGACAGGGGGACGTTGTGTCCCCGAAACTGTTTACGGCCGTTATGGAAGACGCCTTCAAGCTCCTGGAATGGCAAGGACTTGGCATCAACATCAATGGCGAATACATCACTCACCTTCGGTTTGCCGACGACATCGTAGTCATGGCAAAGTCGATGGAGGAACTCAGCATGATGCTCGATGACCTCAATCGAGTTTCTCAACGGGTGGGCTTAAAAATGAACATGGACAAGACGAAACTCATGTCAAATGCCAAGGTTGTGCCCATCCCAGTCTCTGTTGAAAACTCGGTACTCGAAGTTGTTGACTCATACATCTACCTAGGACAAGTGGTCCAATTAGGTAGGTCCAACTTCGAGAAAGAGGTCAACCGCCGAATCCAACTCGGCTGGGCAGCGTTCGGGAAACTACGCAATGTCTTTTCGTCCGACATACCTCAGTGCCTCAAGACGAAAGTCTTCAACCAATGTGTGTTACCAGTGATGACTTACGGCACCGAAACGTGGTCTTTCACTATCGGCCTCATCTCAAAGCTCAAAGTCGCTCAACGTGCAATGGAGAGGGCTATGCTCGGGGTGTCTCTACGTGATCGAATTAGAAATGAGGAAATCCGTAGACGAACTAAAGTGACCGATATAGCTCACCGGATTAGCAAGTTGAAGTGGCAATGGGCAGGCCACATAGCACGCAGAGCAGATGGCCGATGGGGCCGAAAAGTGCTCGAGTGGAGACCTCGGACCAGCAAGCGCAGCGTAGGACGTCCACCTACAAGGTGGACAGATAACCTTATAAAGGTCGCCGGAAGGCGCTGGATGCAGGTCGCTTCCAACCGGTATATATGGAAGTCCAAAGGGGAGGCCTATGTTCAGCAGTGGACGTCCTATGGCTGAGATGATGATGATGATGAAAATTATAGAAATTGGGCAAGTGCGAGCCCGACTCGCGCATGAAGGGTTCCGTACCTATACATATATATAATCTATAACAAGTTTGTTGTATGGGAGCCCCCCTTAAATATTAATTTTATTTTATTTTTAGTATTTGTTGTTATAGCGGCAATAGAAATACATCATCTGTGAAAATTTCCACTGTCTAGCTATCACCGTTGTTGAGATACAGCCTGGTGACAGACGGACGGACGGACGGACGGACGGACGGACAGCGAAGTCTCAGTAATAGGGTCCCGTTTTTACCCTTTGGGTACGGAACCCTAAAAACAAACAGCGCCCTCTCGCGCTTGCTCGTTCACCGCTGTAAAGTGGTGCGGTAAGATGTGAATATTAACGTATTCATGTAGAGGTCGCTAAGGTGTAAAAATCTTTCAAATAAATAATGCAAAGATCGACACACAAAGCATAAGGAAAAATTCGTCAGGTCTACGTGGAGCGAGGGTAGCGAAGTGGCTAACGCGCTGGACCGGTAATCCAGAGGTACCGGGTTCGATTCCCGGTCCCTTCCACCAGGTAGCTCCTTTTTCAATTTTTCTTTAAGCTTTGATCTTTGTATTCATGGTTTAAATAAAAATTGTGGTGTACCCACATTAAAAAAATGAGACATTACATGTTTCATAAAATTATTGAATCAATAATGTTCACGATTCTAAATCGGAATAAACTAAGTTGCTTTCTCCAAAAAAATACAAGAAAATGAGCCACGATTTATTAAAACGCCCTTCTTGTAGTAAAGGAACGTATCCATATAAAACCTGTACATTACAAATACAAATGCTGTATGTATATTGAACACCTCAGACTTAAACAACAGACGGTACCTATTATCGCTAAATAGCGATTTCTTCCAGATATCCTAAGGGTAGCGGAGTGATTATACATCAAATTTTGTAAATTGTATCCTTTCTCTCCGAAACTGATAAGCTTTTCAGCTCCGAAGTTGGCACTGAATCCAGTCCACCACAATAGTACGAGTACGAAGCATATTGACACGAAATTTCATTTTATATTTGATTTATTAGCGAATAATGGTATTGATGTCGTTTATACTCCTACTTTGGAGATGTGGGCTGATTTACTCACTAAACCAATGGCTCGCATTAAGCAGCACAATAGACATGTTGACTAATTTTTTTTGAGGATGTCAATCGATTCTATTTTTTATTGTGATCAAATGTCTATATGGGACTGACTACACTTAAACTGCTTTAAAAGTCAGAAATGACCGTCAAAGTTCAACATTTCTACGTAGCGGCACGTAGCGGTAAAAACGCTCCATACAAATGGCGTCCAGGCTAGTGACGTCATAGGCCGGTAGATATAGGTACCAATAATTGTATGGAGAAATTAAGAAATTTGCCATTTTCACCGTGAAAAGTGCGTTTAAGTTCATGGTTGTTGTACAATTATTCTTTGGTAAAATTATGAGGATTCTGAAAACATTTTCAAAATTTCTTTTGGATTAAAAAAAAATATCATAAAATTTGCGTACCTACCTTTGAAGTCACATATTTCCAAAAAAGATTTATTTTTCTGGATTTTTTTCTTTGTTTCGTGATATATTTAGCTAATTTTATTCATATAGGTAACTACAGTACGCTGTAGAAGTGTAGAATTCAACATCAGTCAACATGTCTATTGTATAAAAGGAATAGGCTTGTTTAGAATTATATTTTGATTAGCCAGTTATACAACACATACAAAGATGGTTATAGGATACTTTTTAGCCGACTACGGTAAAAAAGTTTTACGAGGGCGAGGTCAACTACTAGTATCTCATATAAATCTTGTATCGTTTCAGAAAAAAAATGTGGGAAAATGAAACTTTTCTTATAATTAATAGTTTGACAATGTTCCAATTTTAATTTCTCGTAAGCGAAACAAAGAACCATGTACCTAATATTGAGCCAGCGAAGGTTCCGAAAATTTCAACAAAAAGATAATCTCTTTAATAAAATAACTCAGGAAAAAGGCAGTAAATGCATGCTAGTATGTATCTTTATTTATAGTTGCTACGTTTTTTTATGGAGTACAATCAGATACAAGGACCAAAATTCTAGGACCTAAGTACGAAATTTAGGCGCAGTTAGCCACACTAAACAAGAAAATAAGCGATTGGAACAAGTTCCGTTGTGCAAGAAAAAATACGATAAGGAACCATAAAATAGAAATACTTTATTCAACGGTTTATTATTACTAAATTAAAGTTTTCTTTGAGCTTTGATGTAGTTAGGTACGTATGAATGGTTTAATATAAAAATTGTGGTGTAAATCCACATTAAAAACAAAATGAAACATTACATGTTTCATAAATTTATTGTACCTATATTAGCTTAACCAAAAAAGGATGAAAACCTTCATCAATTCAGTTCAATGTTACGTGAAATCTTAGACCGCAGTTTACAGGAGTCAGTATTTGGTCCGTGTTGTAGGTTGAGACTACAAGTTTCCGTCATGTTCGCTTGTCTAATTACTCTGGGTTTAGATCATGTAAGCTGGTTATACAAACAAAGGCGGTCAGTACCTTAGTTGTCGGGGTCGCAGTATCATCGGGTCATGCCCGGGGTTTGAATTCGGGTGTTATGTAAGCAGTGCGTGTAATTTACAGTGATCACTAACAAAAGCGCACGACTGGCTAAACTAAAATGGATGTACTGGGAGACGAAGAGTACACGAAAACTTCAAATGAATTCGTTGCAGAAGGTGGCGGCAACTTTTATTTGATAAAGAAAGTCAAAATCCTCTTCTGGTTCGGATAAAAAGTATAAAGTATCTATCTTATATGACCTAGAATATTTATAATACTTAATCTTAAGCCGTCCCTTTCTATGTATGACGCAAGGCATGTCATTTAAAAGAATTTCATCATGATATCAAACTTCTTGATGAGATGTTTTTGCAATTTGTAAGTCTGCTATAAGTTCGATAATAGCCAATTACAAATAGTACGTGGGAATAGCACGGACGCGATACTAATGAGTTGTCAATACGTAGGGCGCCGGTCGCATTCATCAATCACCTCGTAAATGTCATCGACAGCGGGATGATTTCAGGATGTCATTTGCTTAGCTTCAACATTGCTTCAACAATACCTTAGTGTTTCACAAAACCAAAGTTACATTCATTAAATTACAAGCGTTTATTTAGTTTCGCCGATCGCCGATCGTAAACATACGTCTTACAGCTAGCACCTAAAGTTTTCTTAGGTCGGTTTTTTTAACTGCAGTGTATGAACGGATAATTCATTTCAAATTTATTTAATTGTTAAATATTCTAAGTCCGGATAAAATATTTAAAATTAGAATAAAAACTGACCTCTATGGTCTTTTTTTTTTATTGGGAATACAAAATTTGCATTTTTGTTTCGTATTAATTTTAACCCAAATTAATTTATTTATTTTAATTAAAATCAATACTCAATCAAGAACTATATGTAATTAAAGTTTCAATAAATGTTTGAATATTTTAGACTAACTGCAGAAAATTCTTTGCTAATTTTTAATTATCTGTGTCTCTACATTTTGGCCCATGGACCAAGTAACCTCTGGACATGACAAGCGAATAATAATACCAGGAGGGAACGGGACAGCTATTTACAGAAACCGTTAAGAGCGACAGAGACATAGACAAGATGTTTTGTCCTTATCAGAGTTCCGCTTTTTTTTGTTTAGCGGATGATTGTCAAATTGACAGAGCTCCGCTAAATACTGCCGGGCAATTCAAATGTGCGTTTTAGCCTACTATAAAACAACGAATATTGTGGATAATTTCCTTCAGGTCCACTTCGTCCATATTCCCAACTCGTCCACATTCCCATTTCGTCCACATTCCTAACTCGTCCACATACAAATCCCAACTCGTCCATATTTCCAACTCGTCCACATTCCCAACTCGTCCACATTTCCAACTCGTCCACATTCCCTACTCGTTCACATTCCCATTTCGTCCACATTCCTAACTCGTCCACATACAAATCCCAACTTGTCCACATTCCCAACTCGTTGGTTGGATACGTGCAACAGGACGATCGAATTGGGAACCAACCAAAAATGCTTGTGTTATAGCTTAGATTGATAGTCCGTTGACAATGTATGATTATTACAAATAAAAAATCTATCTATCTATCTATCTATCTATATGTTCACGACAATGTAAAGGACACTAAACATCTTGCCTCATGCCTCCTATGGGCTATCTTGCTGCTTTTTCGAAGTTGTAATTAAATTTATGTAAATAAATATATTTTACCATTACATTTTGACAGTTTTTTTTTGTAAAGTTTTATTGCAATTATTTTATAATTTGTCCCATACAATATAATAATACATTTAAAACTAATTCACACCGCTAACATTGTTAGCTAGTTGTTAGCCTAACAACTAGCACTGGAAAAACAGGAGAATTATTTGGAACCTGGTAACCCTGTGTTAGTCATGTACTTTGCTGCTGTCCCTTTCGGGTATACGCATATGCCGAATCCATAGGTAGGTACTTCATCCAAGTTTTGGCCGATCTAATCAGGTTGGTTTGTTTTTACTAGGGGTAGTAGACAATAGACGAAACAATAACAGCGTGTGACGTCGCATTCCTCCACACATTTTGACATTAATTGCTATGAAAGAAGATTTGCTTGAGCGACTTGTGTCAAAGTCAATCTTGTTGTTTTGTGGGAGGCGGCGTCATAGCAACGCAATGACAGAAATTGGCGTTTTAGCGGGAATTTAGAATGAAATTTAAGGCATTTAAATTAGAATATTAGTGTTTTTTTTCTCATATTTCATTTAGATATGTTTTATGAATAGCTATAAAATAACAATATCAAGAAAGTCGTCTACCCCTTATTGTCCGTGTCAGTACCATGTAGCTGACCGCTAAAATGATTTCTTTCTCATTTTATTGAAATTATTATATGGTTTCCATTTCAATCCTACTAACCCCGTTTTGAAGCTAAAATACGAGTTACGTACTTTTTGAGCAGGAGAAGTGAAAAATGTATTAATGTTAATGTTATAGGTAGTACTAGTAACGCAAGGTAGGTATGTTATAATTTATAATTAGTATAATAAAACAAAACTTTTTACTAAGTACCTACTCTTAACTATGTATGTAGGTATACAGGGTGGCCCATTTAGATCGGTCTGTATGGGAAAGTCTTAAGCTATAAGACAAACGAAGATCTGTTCTTAGGAACCATGTCATCGATTTTAATAAAAAGAAAAACTGCGTTCATTAAAAAAAAAACCTGTACTCAGCTCAGGAATCGAACACGGATGTTTTGAAAAATAAATTAAAGAGTATGAAAACAATAATAATAATAATAATAATCTTTATTCACAAAATCAATAGTAATAACAATTAGCATAAAAAGTCTTACATCTATATAGAGCATTCATAATACTGGTGCCTGATCTAGGAGAATCCTGTGAGAAAAAAAAAACCTGAGAAAATCTTGGGAGAACAATGTATTTTATTCATTTTAGACATCATGTTTCACAGTAAAATTGACTGCTTAAGACCTACAATTGATATTTAAAGTAGAAATAATGTTAGTTTTATTTTTCACTTCGTCCGGGTTCGATTCCCGAGCTGAGTACAGGTTTTTTTTATTTAATTTATGAATGCAGTTTTTATTTTCATTAAAATCGACGACATGGTTCCTAAGCACATCTTCGTATGTCTTATAGTTTCAAACTTTCCCATACAGACCGATCTAAATGGCCCACCATGTATAACTATTTCTGCTTATTCATATTTATTACTGTTATTTTTATGTTGTCGTTTATTTGGATTTATGACTGTTTTGCACCACCTACTCAATTCAAACGTTTTTGCTTTAACTACCGCTACCTAAATAAGGTTGTCTGGAATGGATCGCCATTTAGCGATAAGACCTCCTTTTGTTTACCTCTGCCTATATTTTATTGTATTCTTTATGTGTTGTCTCCTTGTGTATTTGACGTGTGCTAAAGAGGATTTGTATTGTGTTGTAATGTAAAAATAAAAAAAACAATTCATGTATGAAAAATGTACAAAGTAAAGAACACTTTTTATAGAACTAATCTCATTGCCCGCGCAGTCATAATCAACTGTATTTTTTATAGATACGAGATACGAACCATACAGTCCATATAAACAAGTACAACATTCCTATATACCAATTGCTAATATTGCTGTCGAATTCCGGAAAATAATGAGAAAATAAACATTAAGTCACTGACATTACTATCTCAGCTATCTCTTGTAGTTATAAAGTCGTCGTATCGAATCTACCCACGCCACTACACACATATTGCCGCATTCAATGGTCTTCAAAACCTTATAAACGTGAACTAGGAATTGTTTTCCACGTCGGTACGTGCTCGTTAGACCGGACGCCTAATTGGCTGCGCGCGAGTCGACATTATCACGTCCGCCCCAACTAGCTTCTGTAAATACGACGTGGCTCTTTAGCGCCGGTCGCGGAGTGCGGATTTTTAATATACCTGAAAATTGGTAAAATATAAGAAAACATTGGTACGTGTAATCAGTGCGAAGAGCATCGTGAAAAGTTTTTACCACCTTGCTTAATATTTTTTTTATGATTTCCTATTTGTTTTGAGCAAAATAAAATATCAGAGATTTTCAATTTCATTTAACGTGTAATAGTTATAGATTGTAACAGTTATGTTTGAATGTACGAACTATTCTGAGTAATAGGTAATTATGAGGCTAAAAAATCAATTTACAGAAAAATAAGTTAATGTATAACTTCTTTAGAAAAACGCCCTATATAAAAAGTAATGGGCCTAAATTATATCACATCCCGCTTTTCTATTTCTAAGCGCTATAGTCCACCTATTATGTTCATACTTAGCGGCTTTGAAAGTTACTACGCGGCGTAACGCACTCGTAGAGGGTGCTACGAGTATACCGGCATTCAGTAAATACCTACGGGTAATTCCAGCATTTTCTAAAGGGAATATAAGTAGACCTTACTGAATTTCCTATTCAGGTCAACAACACGTAACACACACACGAGGCATGTAAACCAGGTTGCGATCAGCTCCGAAAAGGCGTATATACCGCTAGTTAGCAGTTTACACAAACAGACAGCCCGCTAACTGTAAGTTAACTTGTTAATTTATTGCGGCTGGATGTTTGTCACAATTGCTACTAGTTACTTGGACTGATACGACAAAGAGCAGTTTCCTATTTCCGAAAAGTTTAGGATTCGTGAATTTTGGACCCGAAATGCAATTTATTTAATGAAATTAGTTGTTTCTATGAGACCTCTAACGAGTACCGTGCATCCAAACTACTCTCGAGTGAGTCTCGTTGATATACGTAAGCTACTTAAGTGATGAAATTTATGAGGTAGCTATAAATCTCATGTTTCTATGCAACACATTGAGCGAATTGGTTTAATACAAAGAATTGGGGAAGGTAGTGATGATGTAGAAATTGTTGTTTCCGCACGAGTACCTACGTAAATCAAAATAGGTAAAATATTATCAAACCCCGAAGAGAATGGTCTTGTAGCAACTATCATTTCTTATACATATATATATTTTCGTGTAATTATATAAAATAACTGTGAGATACAAACCCAATCTTACTGCGGATGTATAATATACCTATTCATCTGAATCAGAGAAAAAATGTTACACATTACCGTAATTGCCGAATGGCGCATATCTCTAATGTGGAAATATAATGGCATTTCAGTCAAAATAATTAATTACTTATATTCATTATTCTAGTAGGGAAGCGCTTTCGAATCGTCATGATTTCGGATAAATGTCAGTGTTAAACTTCATGCTGAAGCCCTGGATAGCTTAAATAATATTTTTTTGACTTAGCATGGGCTTACAACGAAGTGGGACAGTTACGTAAACTCCGTTATGCAACGTTACAGGGGGCTAGGCGGGTGGCGTTCAAGTTGCAGCCTGTTTAAAATGTTATCTATTAGGATCTAGGCAACGTACGGCACTGGAACTGGAGGATTGTAAGATGTAAATGTTGTTTTTTTGTCCTTAGTAAATACGCTTCCGTAGCCATATTTAGTTGTAGGTATACAGGTTAATCAAACATTCCGAAAAAACACCTAAGAAAACGTTAGGAGCAGTTAGACGTCTGTTCCTTAGGCGTTGTTATAAAAACTTCTTTTAGAATTCTTAAACTGCGAGCAAATAATATATTTATATTTGTACTTAATGTTACAGCATACCTTTGATAGTTCCCGATATTAAGAGTGTGATGCAATAGATATACTGTAAGGATTTCTAGTTTAACTACGAAACTCTAAATTTGTGGGCCTATAGTATAGTCACAGGTACTTAGGTTTGTGTCTAAAACGTTATTGTAAATCCTCCTTGCCAACGATGGTAATTGAAGTAACAAAAATTAATTGTTCCGCTAGGTACCAACACTATTTGAATAACGAACTAAATACAATCGCTGGCAACCCACAGTTGGACAGTTGCCCAATGTCCTGGAATCAGGAACGGATACAGTAGGTGTGCGTAGCATTCAATATCTCCTGATCAATACGTTCCCATGGTTACATCGGAGGGCATCGAAATAAATATAATCAAATTTGAAAATTAACACGGTACTAATGTATAGGTACTGTTATTTTTCTTAGGAAATATGAAAACCATGGTTAACAAACCTAGCCGGGGTTAGGTAAGTAAGTATAGTCATCAGATAGTGGATATAGTTTTGTACAACACATAACCGAGCTGTTTTGTAATATACCTAAAGGTTTTGTAAAATGGTTGATTCGTTATCGGCAATCAATCTGCGTCGTCACCATCCGCTATCGCTAAAATAACATAAGTACGCACAATTTCTTAAATTCTCCAAATACCGTAAAACGGGGTTACTTTAAAATGCAGGGGCTACTTTGGAAAAGTATTTTTACGCCATATCCTTATTTTTTTTTACTATCTGTGGCACTGCAATACCTACCTTCAACAATGACCTAACCTTTTACCTCATTTGCTCAATCGCACTTTGAATATTTGCGTTTTTATAACCATTTTAAATCTAGTAGCCCCAAATTTTCCTAAAGTTACCCCGTTTTACGTACCTATCTTCACTAATTGAAGTGATGAATGAGTAAAAATTGTCAAGAGTAAGTAAACTGTATTGTATTTGTTTTCCAGTTAAGTGTATCTAATGATAATGAATGACCAATAGTATATTGTGTCATAAGGGTAGTAAGTAGTGGATTACTAACGAAGGACTATTAGAAGCCCGACGCCGAAGGCGGAGGGCTTTTAATGTCCTGAGTTTGTAATCCCCTTACTACCCGCCATACACACAATATTTTTCATCACATTTGGGAGTATATAACAAATAAATAAGTAAAAAATAAACATTAAACGATAACGATTGACAACTAATTTTTTTTTAATTTACACTATTAAGCACTGGCAAAACGGCCTTCAGCTTAAAACAGAAAACAAATGTACACAGAATCTTACTATCTATCATTAAACAAATAACAATTAACAATATTATGCATCAATAATTAACACCGTAATATTATAAAACTTAAATACGAACAGTAATTTTGTTACAAAACTAAATAGGGTAAAGTTACCATAAGTCGGCCAGGACCCTGTGGTCGGCCTTTTCGGTTTTTTATTCGCCGCGAATAGTGCTAGTTTTTAAATTGTCCAATGAGATGAATGCATAATGACGCTCCAACTTCTTATTGGTCGAATGATAGAGTCATCTGTGCGGGTAGGGGCAAGCGGTGAGCGTAAAACAGGTTCATACCAGTGTCGTCCGCGAGCACGAGGTGTTGTGCGATGGCCGCCATTTTTTTGTTAAATTTCGGAGTCGTGATTATTAGCGGTAAGCAGCTTTGTCTTATACTTTATTGCATTTGTTTTCATTTTAATGTCTTATTTAATAGTTTAGTAGTTTATTTTGGTACAATTATCCATGTTTTTCAACACAAAAGTAATTTTTTGAGGCGGCCGACTAGTGGGTAATACTTTTGTAGTGGTATATCCAGTACTCGGCCGTAGGTGGCCGACCTCTGGATTTTGGATGTTTTATTTTATTTTAATGAATTCGACTTCATTAGATGCGTAACTTATTAACAATCAGTTTAGTAAACACTTCTACATAACGATTCCGAAGAAAACCCAGTAGTCGGCCGCATTTTTAAATATTATATTGATGTGGCCGACTATTGGTATCAATCTTATATAGGTAAAGTTACCATAAGTCGGCCAGGATCCTGTGGTCGGCCTTTTCGGTTTTTTATTCGCCGCGAATAGTGCTAGTTTTTAAATTGTCCAATGAAATGAATGCATAATGACGCTCCAACTTCTTATTGGTCGAATGATTGAGTCATCTGTGCGGGGAGGGGCAAGCGGTGAGCGTAAAACAGGTTCATACCAGTGTCGTCCGCGAGCACGAGGTGTTGTGCGATGGCCGCCATTTTTTTGTTAAATTTCGGAGTCGTGATTATTAGCGGTAAGCAGCTTCGTCTTATACTTTATTGCACTTGTTTTCATTTTAATGTCTTATTTAATAGTTTAGTAGTTTATTTTGGTACAATTATCCATGTTTTTCAACACAAAAGTAATTTTTTGAGGCGGCCGACTAGTGGGTAATACTATTTTAGTGGTATATCCAGTACTCGGCCGTAGGTGGCCGACCTCTGGATTTTGGATGTTTTATTTTATTTTAATGAATTTGACTTCATTAGATGCGTAACTTATCAACAATCAGTTTAGTAAATACTTCTACATAACGATTCTGAAGAAAACCCAGTAGTCGGCCGCATTTTTAAATATTATATTGATGTGGCCGACTACTGGGTTCTCGATGGCCGACTTAAGGTCGTTTGGGGCCGACTACTGGGCAAAAGTGCCTTTTTTAGTTTTGTTTTGATTATTTAAGAAATTCACAAACTATTAAGTGTTTTTCTTAACAATTATTAAAAATGAATAAATAAGTAACGAATAAAATCTTGGTTTATTTCTATTGGGGCCCGCATGCATACATGCGAGGAGTTTAAACCCAGAACTTTCGTTAAAAGGCCGACTACTGGTTCCTTTACCCTAGTAGTATCTAACAAAAAAATTTTAACTTTCTTTCTTTATTTTGTGTCGTCTACCACAGATAATGCTAAGAACTGCGTTTAGTTTAGAAACTTGACACCTACTGCCAGAATGTAATGGTAATTCAAAATTAAATTTAATAAAATATTTTTTTTATAAAAAATACATTTAAATAATTGTAAAACATAAATATTAATGCAGTTACATATACCATATTAATTCAATACACAATAAAATTTGCTGGTAGGCAAGTTTTGTTGATACAACAAAAAACCTTGGCTGGGTTGAAACCTCCTCCTTAGTCTGAAGTAGTCTGCGAGTGCGTACTATATTTTTAAAACTAAAACCATAACTCCCTCAGGAGTTATAACAATTTATAACTCCCGCGGGAACTATATAGGCCTTAGTCCTTCAGTACACCTGCATGTAATAGCGTCTTTTACGAGCAAATGTGATGAAATAGTTATTTGTTATGCAAGGCTGCAAAGTTGTTATTTGGCGCGAGTGTTCAAATTGAAAGCTGAGCGAGCGAAGGAACCTAAGATTGAACCATGAGCGAAGCGAATGGTTCAAAGATAGATTCCTGAGCGTAGCGAGGCTTTCAAGACACGAGAAGCTAAATAATCTTGCAGCCATGCGGAACACACAACTTTTCACCTCACTACAGCGAGGAAAATGCAAGCTTCAAGGAAAACAATTCAAACATAAAAATAATCAATTTTAATTCTGCCTTCTATTTAACACATCAAATTTAAAACATAACACACTCAAATCCAAACCAAATAAATACGAGAGAAGCACACATATTAAAAATTAAAAGTAATATGGCCGTAATTTGTATTTGTACTATCGTCGTGTATATTTTATCGTTGATTTTTTTCTAAACACTGTTTATATTTGTATTTGAAACTACTTGACACATTCGTTGTGAATGTGGGAGAATGGCATTCTAGGAAGGATTAATTGGCCACTCGGAAGTATTTTCCATAACACTTGCTTTGGAAGTTATTGGACGATGGGATCCGAACAAGATTATTTCGGCTTTATCTTCTTTAAAAACGGCAATAGTTTCGGTAAATTACTTATCGTCTCCAAATATTTATAACAAATCCTTTTTACCCTTATAGTTTCGCCATGTCCGTCTGTCCGTCCGTCCGACCGTCCGTCTATCCGTCCGTCCGCGGCTTAGCTCCGTGATCATTAGTACTAGAAAGCTGAAATTTGGTATGAGTATGTGTATGTATAACGCCGACAGAACGGTAAAATAAAATAAAAAAAAATTTTTTTTTTCGGGTTCCTCTCGAACACTTAATAATAGGGGTCTTCTAACATTATTTTTTGATAAAGTCAGCAGTTTTGTAAATATTCGCTCCAAAAACAAAAAAAATAGTGCCCCCCCCCCTCTAACTTTTCAACCACGGGTCAAAAAAAATCGGAAAAATTCATGTTAATGAGGTCTTATAAGTACTTTCAATTAAAACTAAGTATATTGAACAAAATCGGTCAAGCCGTTTTTGAGTTATCGCCAAATTTCATATTTTTTCTTTAAAAGGTCGTAAGTTGACTTCCAGAAGGTAATAAGTGATTACAGTTTCTAGGGCGTTTACGACCTCTTTATAGAGCTTAAAATCTTTCTTAACCCTTAAATGCATGGTGTAAGATGCAGCTTACATAAACAAAAATGAATTACTGGTTGAAAACTAGAAACATTGATTTGAAATAACATAATATTTTATAATATTGTGTTTTTTTAATTCATGCAAATAAGGGTTAACTTATACCTCGGGCTTAAAACAGCAGTTTATTGTGAAGGATGAGCAACTACGGAACCCTACACTGAGCGTGGCCCGACATGCTCTTGGCCGGTTTTTTTTTCGTTTTAATGCAGGCTTTTAGCATTGAATAAATAAGTACTCCAAATTGGGCTTAACTTTCTTGTTTTCGATATTTCTATAAAGTAAGACAACAGTATGTATTTTCCACAGAACAAATTTACGTTGTTTACCTACGTGAATTGTGAAAACTTCCAACTTTTTAATTATTAATTATTTTCTCGGGTGCGTTCAGAAATTACACTCTCATGTTCCAACTTTTATAACAAATAAATATAAAAAATTGTGTTGTATTTAATATATTTAGTAGTCAAAATATGTAAATGAAACTGAAATACTTACTATTAATATAATATATATAAACATATTCAACATAAAATAAAGTGTAGAAAAAATAAAAACTTAAAAATCTGTCACCACTAACCAGGTTTCTGGACGTGATATTGTAGGTGTATTTTTTTTTAAAGAAGTATTCAAACGTGCATATGATTTCAGCCGGCCCGACCAGATCGCCCTTTATTAGCGTGCGTTGATTGGTTATTCGAAGATTTATCGAATGATGAAATCAGTCACGCGTTGAGGGAGTCTTAAATATTTATAAAAAAGTTACAT
This sequence comes from Apotomis betuletana, assembly GCA_932273695.1. NCBI lineage: Eukaryota > Metazoa > Arthropoda > Insecta > Lepidoptera > Tortricidae > Apotomis > Apotomis betuletana. Next base: position 27,009,583 of record OW026300.1, on the reverse strand, counting down.
GCACCACAGAGAATCAAAATCGTCGTGTTCGAAATTCAAATTACTTTTGCACGCTAGCGGATAAAATAGACTTTTGCATGCAGATTTCGCCCTATAAACGGAGGTTTTCCGAGCGAGTGAGGTGAAAAATAAATTAATTTCATTAAACAAATAAATCTTCGCACGTTACTTAGTTTCATATGTTTATGTATTGTATTCATTCAATGTCAGACAGCAATTCGTCATTCGTCAATAAAGTTCATAGCAAGCAAAATAATTCTGCACACGTTTCTGGTTACGTAGCATCGGTTTCGTAGGCGGCTAAAAGGGTTACAGTGACTGAAAGATTTAAATAGCCCCGAAAATGTAACATTAAATCCTGTAATACTGAGCCACCCTATTGTTACTTAATGACGCGTTAACCATTAAACATTTCGACGAAACTTGGCACATAGATTGAAACAGGTCATAGATTGAATATAAAAAATAGTTACCTACTTAGTTCTGGGTAACGCGAACAAAACTGAAAAATAATAGTTTGGAATAGTCCAAAGTAAACAATCGGGTTTATTGGGTTACTGGCAATCTTCACTCACGATTAAGTTAAAAAGTTTTTAATCTCTCTGAGCTTGAATTGCTCTCAGACATATTTGTTTTAAAAATCATTAGAAGACATGTCATTAATTCCCTATTCAGCATGCCCAAATGTTAAACGAAACGCAATGAGCTTTTAATACTAAGATATTTTAGTAAACTTTTAACCAACCGTTTGGCCTGCCTGCATATCTACGGGCACAGGGTCAAGTTCTAATTCGGTCAAAGAACACGAACATACCAAGTTACAAACAAACAAACATACGTTACAAATATTAAACACAATTAAACAAATGCCACCTTAGCAGACTCGAACCGATATATTGTAGCATGCCATAACGGGGCGAGTGCTCTACCAATTAAACCAAAGGCGGACGTTAAGTGTAGGTTGCGAATTTTTATTTGTTATTTGTTATTTAGTATTAATTTGTTTGGCAAGGGGCTATAAGGATCAATACCTGAATGTAATACATACATACCCTTTTAGAAACAACATCTTTGGTCCAAAACGCCGTATTAAAGATAAGGAGAATCTTGGTAGTGTACTTTAACAAATGTATGTAATTTTCAAGACTGTTATAGTTTAAATTGACCACCAGTAAAAAAAACACGTAACTTCATGGTACTCGTATTCAAATATGTTTGTTTTTGTTATTTTTTTAATACTATTTTTGGTTAAGTAATTCGTTCCACGGGCTTATAATTGATGTCATTTAAATAAGGTAACAATTCTATTTCTTCCGTCATATTTTCCTGTTCTTAGGACTTAGAAAGCGGTGAGACACGTTTCTTGAATAGAAAAGTTTACATGAAAAGCTTTTCGCTCTTTGTAGAATAGCCTGAACCAATAGACAAACCTATAAAGAGGGATACAAGCAATAAAGTTTGTTAAAACCAACGAACAGTTCAACAGTTTCCAATACAGTTACAAACATTTACTCGTGCGTACTTTACGGGGTTTCTCAGTCATTTTAAAAGAAAAATAAAGAAGCAATATCTATTCGCACTTACACGAACATAACAGTACAAACAAAATGACAAACGTTTAGAAATTTGAGCTTTGTGCAAGCAAAATATTTAGGGCCCGGCTCTGAATGTGCTCGCAGGATGCAACGTCGAAAAGAGTGTGAGCCGAATAATTATTTACAATGAATAATCCACAAATAGGTAATTTAAAATAATACATTTCATTATAATTGTTGGTGCTGCTGTCAGTCTGTCGGTCCGTCCCTGTGTATGCTTATATTTAAAACTACGCAACGGATTTTGATGCGGATTTTTTAATAGATAGCGTGATTCAAGAGGAAGGTTTAGTTATTATGTAAAATACATGCATAATGTAGGTATTAGAGAAACACTTTTTCATTTAATATCAGCATTGCACCCGTGCGAAGCCGGGGCGGGTCGCTAGTAATAAATAAATAAACAAAAAATGCGTTAGTGGAGGAATGTGAGATGAGATGAACGGACAATGTTGGGGGGACATTTCCCAACATTGTTCTGAAACTATTTACAGCACGCAATTGCATTACAGCGGACAGCACATGAGCAGCATATTAAGTACTATTGTTTAAATTGTTGTGAAAGCCTAGCCAAGTTGATTTGGTGTAATATACAGTTTTTGTGGTTGCAGGCAAATTAACGCTTCATGTTTTATTGTAAAGACTGTTACTAATACATTACACTTTTTTATCTTAATGTAGTTCATGCTATGACTATCGTTTATTCATTTATATTATAAGCGATCTAATTTTATTGTAATATATTTAGTGAAGGTTATACTAGTAACAATAACTATTTTCTTACTCGTAAATACTAACACCTAATACCTGTATCCATTAAGGGCCATGAGGTTATTTTATTTATACCAGAAAATCACGGGATATTCCCGGGCCATGCTTAGTACTTATAGAGCAGGGATATGGATCAATCCGTTACATTACAGTGATATCCTTTATCGGATTACGATGTTTTAGCGTTGCATTTGCGCTTCTGTAGCATTTTCTTTTCATTTTTATAGGATTTCGCAACCAAGTAAAGCTTTTATTAGTTTCTATTTCTACGTTGCCTTAATGTCTGTATCGTTACTGTACTTACTCGTAATTATCGTTTAAAATCATAGCCCGTCAAGTGCGAGTCGGACTCGTGCCCCGTGAATTCCAAACGAACTATGAAAGCTCTAAATATTGCTAATGAAAAGATACATTAGGTAGGTTGAACAACAAACTTAACTGTGCCGTGAATAAATTATTGGCAGTTGCTTATTTCAGGGTTAGTTTACCAACTGCAGATAACTTTGTACAAAATAATATATTTATAACAATAAATGTTACAATAAATTTACGATTTTGAAACTTTTGCCTTTGCTTGTGCTGCATATTGCTTCTTGCCAAATTACATGATTTTAGTCGAATATAGGTACCCTAGGTTTTGATTTCTATGAGAGCGTCAACAGAAGCAGCATTAACATTCAGAACATTTTTAATTGTTCGCGTTGACTTAGATTTGTCCACTGCTTCCACGGATTGAGGACCTGTATAGACCTGTCGAGTTTGTTTCGAAAGTTCTGAACTAATTTTTTTTTAGGTTTCCAACCCCCATAATTCCGCCTTTTTCAAAAATTTCTAAATACTGAATCCACTCCAACGATACTAAACGCTTTCCCGAGAAAAGGGGCCTTGATAGACGAACAGACGGACAACAAAGTGATTCTATAAAGGTTCTAGTATGTAGTTACATAAAAACTTAGGCATGTTGCAATAAACCACAAGACGTGGATAGTTTGCAATTATTTTCCTAATCTTGAATCCCGGTCAAAATACTACTGTTTTACAGATAATGCAGACAGAGAAACATTTATTATGATTTTTATTTACCTAGTTATGATAAGAAAAGCAGTGGAGGCAATTTTGGAAAAATGTTACATAATGCGAATCGAGACAAGATGCTGTTTTTTTTAGTTGCTATCACGAGCTTGCACCAGTTATGTTATGATTTATATTCTAGGTCAAAAAGTGTTCGAGACAAGTGTTGGCTCAGAGTCAGAAAATCTCCCTCTTTGATTTGCGACAGTGACAGTTCCTGTAATTTTCATAGCAGCTAAAAAAAATACTCCGAGATTGAAAGCTCAGAAATGAGAAAAAGTACGTACTCCGCAACAGTGGCCAAAACAATCAAAACACAAACATTACCTTATAAACACTACCTTATATGAAATGAAATGACCTTAACTTTAAAATATGTAATATAACACTAGATGAGTTTAGCTTGAAATTGTAGAAATTATCGTACTTACCTTGTGAGATTTAACACCCCGGATATTTTGCCCGTAGTAAGTAGATACTTCAAGTTTATACAATATATAATAACTGACTAATACTATATACTGAGTTAACTTTAAATAGATAAACTAAACTCTGGTTAAGATATCCAATCGATTTCTGGACTTTTCAGCGTAAAATGATGAAATAAGCAGTAAGCTTATACAAGGAATTAGCTTATGATTTCCTAATGAGTTTACATAAACCCAAAGAAATGAGTTAATCGATGATTATCTTGTCAATTGGATAATAAGTATTTTATAAACACTCTCAAATTTTCATGCCCCACTGTTTCTGAAGCTGATATTTATCAATTATTTTAAATATTAGGTCATTTTTAACCGTCAAAGTTAGTCTTCAGGGATGTATCAAATTTCTTGACTAATGAATGCGTGCATAACACCGACCATCGTAACCGAATGTTTGCAGAAGTTCGTGTGCGAAGTATGAAGCCCGAATGTCACGATCGAGCCGAGCCACGCGAACCCCGCGCCAGCCGCAACTTGGGAACTTGTATCACTAGACGTGACGATACTGCGAATTTCAACAATCCTCACTACTGAAACCGCGTGGCGCGCTTATGGACCATGTTTGTAAACTACCCTTGTAGCTTATTGTGCGCTTCATATTGTATGTGTTATGCAAACCAACTATCTACGGGAACTAACCGCGACTTCGCTAGTCGCGCGACGATACAGTCTGTCTCGTGCTGTATTGTAAGGAAATCGCACGACAAAGCGCAGTAGATTTATTTGCTCGTGAGTTAGAGTATTGCAGGTTCTACTACAGGTATAATACGGAACAAGTCGGCTGTTCTTTATATAATCGAAAAAAAAGAAAAGACAGTTGTCTAGTAGATTTTCGTACTACTCGTAATACTGAAATCGGGTGGTGATAATAAAATTTAGTTTATTAGCAAAGAGCAGCATTATACCCAGATCAATACTTAGGTATGAGTTTTTAGTTATTAACTTATTAGACACAGATCACCATCACTATCTGAATAGTTGAATGCATTGCATATGTTAATGCGGCAAGGGAATAAGTCAATGCCATTATTATCTACATAGTTAAGTACCATTAAATATGTCGTTTTGCAAATGCAAATAACATATTACTTAAGTATATCGTGCGATATTGAATAAAATATGAAGCGTTGTTTTTGCACAACGTACAGAAAGCTTGTCAATTTGATTTATGTTACAAGTCTATCTAGAAGATTAAAGGTAACACAATTTTACTAACTAAAATAATAACTTTCTAGTTACGAAGCTTATAAAGTAACGTAGATTTTATAAAAGTTATAACATCAGAATATGTCTACAGACTAATGTAAACATTTAGCTCGGTTGCAAGCATTGTACCTAATACTGATAAATTTTGTTCCAGTTTTCCCGGTTTGTGCCAAAAAATTGCCCATCTACAATTAAATCTGGAAAGTTAAATTTGACCCACTTTCCGATTTCCTATTGAGCTGCAACTTTACGTAAGTTAATAGTATAACCGAAACTCTGTAATAAAATAACGCATCCTGAAAACGTTCTCGGGGACATTTCCTATACAAAATAAGGAGAGTTTCCAGAAATTCTCGGAAGCGGCACATCACTAGTGCCTACTACTTATTTTTGTTTGCGGCCGCCTTAATAGTGGGATGTTACCTACTACTAACTTTAAAATAAACGTAGTCCTTCCTATATATCTTGCAAATGGCTCAACTAGAACAATCAAACAAAAACTAGTTCTTGCCTGAATATGGGAGGTTTCGTAACAAACATAAAGAAACGCGACAAGGAACCCCATTTTCAGAGCTGTGAGACTGCCGCTGTCTGGCTGGAGTTTTATTGTTCTTATGTAATAATATTCAAAATAAGACAATGAAGAATAACGCTTAGAAAATTTAGTACTTAGGAATGTCTAGAACTTATAATAGTCTTTGCAGAGGTGGGGCCGTAAAATAACCAATCAATAGTAATATGACCAAATTATTTTTATACCGGAAATGGAATAATTGAAGGTAATTAAAATTTATATAAGTAAGTATTGCCAGCGAAACCAGAGGAGACGCGCTTGCTGTCCTTTTCGCAACGTACTTAAGTAAAGAAAGTGACAATGGCAAAGTACCTCTGGCAGATGGGAATTAAAGTCATATGAAAAAACCGGCCAAGTGCGAGTCGGACTCGCGCACCGAGGGTTCCGTACAAACACTTTCCATCCCTAAGTGGTTAAGTTAAGTTTGCACCTGGTATGTATAGCGCCCCATATAAACTAGGTGCAAAGTTAGGTATTAAAAAAAAAATTATGGTTTTCGTAATTATTCCTTTATCTATGCTATAAGACGTTGCTTCGTACCAAATTTCAAGATTCTGAGTTCACGGGAAGCACCCTGTAGGTTTTGATTCCCTTGCAAGTGTCGAAAATTTGCGGCATAAACGGCTGTATAGGTATTAAAAAAAAAATTTATGGTTTTCGTAATTATTCCTTTATCTATGCTATAAGACGTTGCTTCGTACCAAATTTCAAGATTCTGAGTTCACGGGAAGCACCCTGTAGGTTTTGATTCCCTTGCAAGTGTCGAAAATTTGCGGCATAAACGGCTGTATCTTTTGATTGCGTTGGCTTAGAAGTTTGATTTTTTCACAGCTTCAAGGGACAGTAGACCTGAGTAATTGATATAAATTTCAGCTTCATACCTCCACGCGTTCCTGAGAAAAAGGGTCTTGACAGACGGACAGACGGACAACAAAGTGATCCTATAAGGGTTCCGTTTTTTCCTTTTGAGGTACGGAACCCTAATAACAAAAGAACAAAACGTTGAACAGCAAGTTCTCAGCATAGATTGAATTTCGTTTCAAACCCGAAAAAAATATTTCTCCCTTGTAGTGCTTGTCAGTTTCAGTTCAAGGTTTTAGGGTTCCATACCTCGAATGGAAAAATATTGTCAACACCATTTACGCGTGCATGTCGAGTTGAAATTAAACCCATATACTTACTCAGGTCTAGAGTCCCTTGAAACTGCGAAAAAATCAAACTTGTAAGTAGTAAGAGCCGTTTAAGTATGCCGCTAAAAAACGTGTATTTCGTCACGCAAAGGAATCAAAATATAAAGAAAAGAAATTATATCATAGGATATTTTAGGTTGATGTAGAACTATGAAATATAAATAATACCATTTTATACTAACGTTAACCAGTTTTCCAAAGGTAAAGTTAAGTTTGTTGCTCAGTACAGTTTAATATTTTCGTTAGAGCAATATGCAGTGTTTTCATAGACTCGCAACCCTTATAGTTTCGCCATGTCCGTCTGGCCGTATGGCCGTCTGTCTGTCTGTCCGTCTGTCCGTCCGCGGCTTAGCTCGGTGATCATAAGTGCTAGAAAGCTGAAATTTGCTATGAGTAAGCGTATGCATCACGCCGACAAAACGGTAAAATAAAAACAAAAAAAAACTTTCGGGTACCTCCCGTACACCTAAAGTAGGGGTGATTTTTTTTTTTTCGTTTCAACACTAGCGTGTAGGGTGTCGTTGAATAGGTCTTTTAAAAATAATAGGGGTCTTCACACATTATTTTTTGATAAAGTCAGCAGTTTTGTAAATATTCGCTCGGGAAATCCAAAAAATAGTGTCCCTCCCCCTTCTAACTTCTCAACCACGGGTCAAAAAATTATGGAAAAATTCATGAAAATGAGGGATATTGGTACTTTCAATGAAAACTATATTGAATAAAATCGGTCGAGCCGTTTTTAAGTTATCGCAAAAATTGATAATTTTCTTTAAAATGACGTAAGTGCCACGCGATGTCCTTACACTTCGAACGTTACATATATTGGTTAAAGGCCATACTGTATTAAAACATTTCGCTCAATCTGGCGCGTATAATCGATAATTTCCAGGAGGTAATAAATAATTACCAAAGTAACAAAAAGTTCTATAAGCAGGGCGTTTTGTCACCAAACAGTGACATAGTCGGCCTATACTAGTATCCATTGTGACTGCTTGCACTATAAAGGTTTTTAACAGAGCGTTTTAATTCTATAAATTAAAGAGCAAGAAAGTTCTTTATTTTAGCTCTTAGAACGCTTACAGGACCATACAAAAGAATCTTTAGTGTTGCACTTTACTAGATATAAAAAAAGCGGCTATGGTACTATTTAGTACTGTAAATGAACTTACTGGCACCTTTATGTATCCATTTTGCACTGAAACTACGTCAAAGCCTACTTTTACAGTACTGACACGTAGCAGTGTTAAACACATTATTACAGGATCAATTTGCACTATAAAAGTACTCTGTACAAGCATTACGTAACGTTTAAGCTTCTTAAAAGCTTCCTCAACATCGCTATGATGGGGCTAGTTCTATAAAAGTGATGAAAACTTTTCTATAGTACTAATTAGTACTATAGCGACTCCTTGTGCAGTTGCTAAATAACTTAAATTCTAAATAACCCTTTAAGTGAGTTTGTGTTACTGCTACGAGACTGAAACGTTACATAAAAGCGTTAAAATGATTAATTAATGGACTAATTAGATCTGTAGCAGTTTATTAATATTATTTATATCACTAGTAAAAATATGGCCGCTGTTTACGCCATGATAGCACATATTAGTAGACGGCTGGAGCCAATGTGTACTATAGCAGCCATAGTATTAATTATATTAATATTAATTTAATTAAAATTAGATTATTATGAGGGCGCAATGTCAAATTTGAAATCAGCATAATGGATTTATCAATACATTTTTTTTCGCAAGTGTTCATATTCTTATGATTACACGTTACGTTAAGTACCTAACAATGAAGCATAAATAACTTATCGATATTTATTTCTTTCATGACACATCAATAGAATAAAATGGCAAACAGTTTTGAGGAAAAAAAACACTGGAATCGTTTACAGTGTAGAATAGCACTATAATCATGTTTTGGTTACTTTTATAGTGCAAATTCGTGACATGATAGTTGCTGTCAGCACTATTTTAGTACTAAAAAGCGTTTCACGACACTTTTATACTTCAACTACAGAGCTGATCTATCACCGCGAGGGCTTTAAGGTAATGTTTATAGAATTAATCAGTGATAAAACTAGGGCCTCTTTGGGGTTCTGTAAACATTTACAACACCGTTATAGTGCTAATCATGAACACTATTTAGCACGTCCAAAAACGTTCCCAGGACTTTTATAGTACCAAATTTTGTTACAGTTACTTGGGCGTGTACGACCTTTTTATAGAGCTTAAAATCTTTCTCGTAATTTTCGTCTATTGTGAAGGATGGGTAACTACGGAACCCTACACTGAGCGTGGCCCGACATGCTCTCGGCCGGTTTTTTTTTTTGGTTTACTAACTTCTTTTCAGCATTAAGTAGGTAGGTAAGGTGCCTACTCAACATGTTAGTTAAATATGCGTATTTCAAAGTGTGTCAGATTCATTTAATAACTTCATCCCACGGGAACGCCAATTTTTTTCAGGATAATAATTAGCCTATGTGTTAATCCAGAGTGTCAGCTACCTTCATACCAAAATTTATCAAAATTAGTCCAGTCGTTTGAGCGTGCAGTAATAAACAAACACATAAACACACTCACAAACTTTAGTGTGATATCCGCAGTCCTTCAAGAAAGAATCTGCCGACGCGACAGATTACTCCAACACTAGAAATCACTTCCACGGTGGCTTTCAGTTCAGGGCTCGAAGGAAAATTAAAATTCATTACAGCAAAATGGAGTGGATCTGCGGGAAACGAGATCTTGACGAGACGGGGCACGGATTAACTGCTAGTCGCCGCGTGCGTGTCACTTATTTTTTACATTTATAACTCCCTTGTTTTATCATACCTTCGTTTTTTTAAGTGGAAGAAAAGAAAATGATATAGACACATAAATGCGGACTGAAGTTCCTCTGCAAAAGAGAAAGATGTTCTCCATAGTAAGAAGTAATTGATTACGTATACCTACGCCAACCCTAAAAAGACAAAGATCTCCAGTATAATTATTTTCTGCTCTGTAGCATTGATACGCCCATCTATAAAACTAATGTTAGGTACTATAAACCAGATCGGTTAAGGATTGTAATCTACAAACGATCATAATTAAATATATATGTTGGAAAATGCTCAAAACCATTTTTTTTGTAATGGCACTCTTAATAAAACGCGCGTTAAGAACCGCTGTTGACAATAAATAGCTGGACTCAAACAAAATTTCCTAGGTCTTAATATAATTATCCCCGAATTACAAGTTTAGTTAGTTTGTTAATCAATTTTGGTAGGTAGTTGCGATGTCGTACAATGTGCGAGCACCTTATCCATCCATACTATACTATATATACTATTATACTTTTTATACTATACTATATACTATATATACTATATGTTATTATACTATATACTATGCGGCTATTTATCTGTAAATGGATAAATAGCCGCATTGTAAACATGAGCAAAAAAAGAGAAGAACTCTTAGGAATATGTAAACAAGACGAAAATAATAAAGTAAATAGGTTATTATATAATAGATATAGGAATTTAACTAACAAATACATAGGAAAAACAAGAAATAAATACAAAAAAATGATATTATAAATAATTTTGGTAATCAAAAGAAGGTTTGGGAAATAATAAACAATATTTGTGGCAGAGTCTCGAAATCTATTGATAGCATCATTACAAAATATTTTAATTCTGATATAAAAACAACTTGCAACACTTTTGCCTACGGCTTTAACAATAATGTTACTAGTATATGTTCTTCATGTGATATTAAATTAATATCTGGCAAATTATACCAACCAGAGCCATCTGTATCTATGAGGCTAAAACAAGCAACTAATGATGTTATATACAAAATTATAAAACATATGAATAAAAAAAGAGTCCCGGCATAGATAACATACGTATAAGGGATCTGTTATGTGTTAGCACAGAAATCACACCAGTGATCACCCATTTGATTAACGCATGTATCTCGACGTCCCTGTATCCAGATCAACTAAAAGTAGGTATAATCAGACAAATACATAAAAAAGGTACTTATAGTGACGTCAATAACTACAGACCAATTACCATTTTGCCTACCATTGATAAGTTAGTTGAGAGGTACTTTGAAAGCGAAATAACTAGTTTCTTATCTAAAAATAACTTGATAAATTCAAAACAATACGGTTTCCAAAGGGGGCGGAGTACCACGCAACTCCTGTCAACATTTGTGAATGAGGTCAACCAGCACCTGAACAATCGAAGACAGCTGCTGGCTGTCTTCATTGATTTCAGAAAAGCTTTTGATACTCTAAACTTTTCCACGCTTTATTCTAAAATGAATCAAATTGGTATACAGGGTCCTCTGCTGAAGTGGTTCCATATATAATTACCATACAAACAGAAACACGTGGTACGCATCAACGGAACTGATAGTGACCGTTTACCTACGCAAAGAGGCACGGCTCAAGGATCGATCCTGGCCCCGACCGAATACTTAATCTACGTCAATGATATGTGTAACCTCTTCACCGAGGGCTCTGTATACCAATTTGCAGACGATACATGCTTGATTACCCATGGAAAAAGTGTTATCGAGGCCGAGGAGATGATGCAAAATAATTTTAACATTCTATGTAAATGGGCACACGACGTTGGCCTCGTTATCAACGCTAATAAGACCAAACTGTTACACATACACTCGCCGTATATAAAAAGTGATGATCCTAAAATTATCGCGCATTGTCACACCTGCTTGCACGGCGCGCAGGCGCAGTCACCGTGCGCATGCGCGCCGCTCGAGCTGGTGGAGCAGCATACTTACCTGGGTTTGGTGATCGACAAACGCCTTAACTGGAAGCCTCATATTGAGCATATATGTAATAAACTTCGCTCATTGCGTGCTAAAATGAATATTCTTAAATACAAATTACCATACAATACATTAAGACTGCTGTATCTTTCTCTTGCTGACTCTGTAATAAGCTACGGCTTAAGTAGTTATGAGCGTACATATAAAACCAACCTAACTTACATCTACAAATTACAACTAAGTATACTTAAAACCATTGTACCCGAATATAGAAATAAATTTGATGATGAAGGCAGTGTTTTCAAACACTGTAAAGTACTGTCAATCTTTAATAAATTAAATATGTTACTATAGTTCTCGAGGAGTACGACAAAATAAAACTGTTAAAAACTAGATGTAGAATGAAACAATTACGTAATTTAACATATCAACCTAGGTATATTTTGCCTAACTATGTAAATGTAAATGGTAAAAGGACGTGGGAATACATGCTGCCTAAAATATTAAATGATTTGCCCGAAGACATACATGTGACCATACTTAATGGTAAAAAAACGTGTAAGAACACCTTAAAAAAATATTATTTAAGTGCCGACGGCGATGTGTGATTGCTGGTGTAGTATGATTATATAATTACTTATCTGTGCAATGTTGTAAGCGGTGCGAAACATTCGCGTCACGTCTAAACCTCCGACAGGTTTCTGTAACGCGTCTTAATTTATAAATTATTTGTGATTAATTAACTTAAATAAATATATATATATACTATATACTATACTATATACTATCCATACTATAATATTATAAAATGCGAAAGTGTGTCTGTCTGTCTGTCTGTCTGTCTGTCTGTCTGTCTGTCTGTCTGTTACCTCTTCACGCTTAAACCGCTGAACCGATTTGGATGAAATTTGGTATATAGATAGTTTCAGTCCTGGGGAAGGACATAGGATACTTTTCATTCCGCATAAATTTAGTGTTCCCGTGGGATGAGCGAGTATCACCGCGGGGCACAGCTAGTCTTGTATAAAATGACACTACTAGTGGGAACCTGTAATTACAGGCTATCCGTTAACTATCTATAAGACCAATGTATTATTTGTAGCTGTTTTCTCCTGATAAATAATAAATATAAATAAGATACGGTGTTGTATTTGCCAGTTTCGAACAAAATACACTATCCTAGTTCAACGTTCAACGGAACATACTGTATAATAAAAGCTTACAGTTTTTTCAGGGATGCAAGGATGATTAATGCTTGTATAAAAACAAACAGTACAAATTTGTAAATATTATCGATTACCCCTGTAGCAATAGCTAACTGCAACAATCATATCGTTCAAACATGACCTCGATTCGAAAGCAGAACTTCCAAGCCGGGAAAAACTACTCAAGGTTTATGCGCATTTTATAAAGTGTACCTATAGACTGTAAGACTTTAATGTGGATTTATTTACTTGTTTGCGAACAGGTTACACACCCACACAGTAATGTAAACAACACTCGAAAACATGACGAGGCTAGCAACCCTTTGACTTTCTTGGGAGCAGCCACTTGTTGACTCGCTTTCATAAAGCCACGTGTGTCGAGCGAGATTGTATACATTATTCCAGGTTCAATATTTTTTTCTGTTAATTCTGTTTCAAGCCTTTTCGCAGCTGTTTATGTAAACGTCACTTCACTAAGTAATGAAATTCTGTAAACTACCCTTGTCAAACACCTAGAATGAAAGGGTTTGTATCTTTTTTTAACTGAGTACCTATGTAAATTGAAACAAACGTGGCATTCAGATATGTTTATTTAGCGACGAATTTACAGATTCATTTAGCCTTGAATGATCAGTACGAAACCCTGAACGTGTTTATAACTATAGGAAACTGTGCTTAGTCTATAATTTAATAAAAGATATTTAATATCACCTGTGGCAAACCTGTTCGGTACACTTACGACATCAAAGAGTGTCACTAATGTGCTATCAGCAATTGTGTTTAGTCTTCATGTATTGATCAGTTTCATCTTTTCCAACTAAATGCGTTTTCCAGTCTACCAAGTCTGTAATTGTGAAATGGTGGCACAATACTTGAATAGATACAAACACACTCACTGCCTCGCTCTAAAAGGTAAAATGTCACAAATGATATAAACACCAACTTTACATGAGGGGGTAAGCAATTCTATCACTGTTTTACGACTTAATTTCCTACAGCCTGTCAGTTACGGCATTACGGTTCGCGTCGGCGCCCGATGTTGCGCGTGTGTGGGTGTTCCACGTGTAACGCAGGCTCCTCTCGCCCGCTGCACTCCTGGTAGTTCGCGCTTCACGCTGTAAACGATCTAGTTTGCGGGAACTTTCAAGCGGAAAATCTATCTGGCACAGTCACTGAAATACACACAATTATCTCGTTGAAAGTTGCTTTAACTACAATAAGTTGGGTGAGATACTTATAAAAGTTTAGTAATGCCAGTCGTTGAATTAATAATAAAGGGTAGTGATAATACTAAATAGATACATTTACGTATAAATGGTAGATATGTATTTCAAGAACTCAGAGCAAAATAAAAGTAAAACTCAATATAAACTGATTTCAAATTAGGTATCTTCGCCGGGTCAGTTGCTACGTTTCCTTTCCTAGGGGCCAAGGTGGCCCCTAAACTAACGAACCCCGGTGCACCCCGCCGCCATGTGATAAGCACTCGTGTGTACTTTTACTTTGCTTTATACATACATACATAGTTATGCTATACGGCACTAAAAAACAAAATGATTGCGATTGTAATTGCAGAAAAGAAGTAAATTCTGACAATCGCAGTATGTAGGTACATAAATGTACTAGAGGTATCATCCTGCCGTGATTTAAATAGGATATCTACCAGTCTGTGGCCATCGTATCTTGCTTACCCTTTGGGAACCGGCCATTTTTCAAAATAAGCAATATGTACCTCTTCAAATAATAATTCATCTCGATACTTATGTACTCGATATATATCTGTGTAATCTCGTTGCATCAATAAATAAACATTTCGGCATTTATAATGTTGATAATGCTATTATTTTATATTATAAAGGTGTAAAAATTTAATGTCTATCTATACAGTGAGTTATACATTGACTACTGTTTACTAAACATACCTTGGTAAAATAGGCTATTTGAACCCCGACCCCGGTCCCGAATCGAATAAATATGGCGTGCCTGAGCTGTGTGTGTGTGTGTGTCACACAACATGTCATAACGGCGGGCCAGATGTCGATAACTTCTGTCGGGTAGGTATATACGAGTTAGCTGGGCTTGTTAGTATGCGTTATACGGGTAGCTACTTTTTACTGGGCTAAGAAAAGATAGAGTAACCGTAGATGTAATAATAATTTATGTAAATTTCGTAATCCACTCAAGTTCACGGACGCTGCCATTTCTATGGCCGTGAACGGTACCAGGGCCGCACGAATTAAACGGAGTAGGTCAAACTGCGAGCACGCCCTGAATTTCACGAAAAGCTCATTCACATGGTCACTCTATCAACACCATTACGGGCTGCATAGTCAAGTGCAATATGATTAGGGAAAAACAATGCAAAACTATAATATTAGTTATTGCTGATTAATTATGAATCACTGTAGATTACGCCTATTTCGTGATTTGAATTATAACACTGAATAATTATGAGCTTTCACGATTTTGATACAATAACATAATAAACGTCCAATAATTTATCATATTGCAGTGGAAGATGTTTATTATTCTACAAATAAATATTTATTTTTTAATAAATGTTAGTAATTGTGCATTACTGCAGAGGCCGGGAAAATTGGGATTGCCTGCTGAGGTATGTATAGTGTTTTTTTTTATATACAACATACAGAGTGATCAATCCAAATGGGTCAGTACTGTAACCGAATTCAGAAGCTAATGCTTTTTGAAGTCCTGAAAAAGGTACCGCTAAATGATATGCCAGAATCAGCTTAATTTAAAATGAATAACTATATGAGTTAATCACGCTAGAATGTGTGAATCGATTTGATTGTGTAAATACATGTGATCAACACGATTATGAGTGATAAACATCATAAACGTTGCTGCAACTGCCGTCCTTTGCCACAAAAATATACTTACTGTAAAATAGTGTACAGTCGAGTTCATTTACATCTACACACTTACGAGAACAAAAATATCTGAACACGAGTTTATGCTCCTGACAATAGGGTCGTGTTCAGACATTTTTGTTCTCGTAAGTGTGTAGATGTAAATGAACTCGACTGTACATACATACATGTAAGGGTTAATAATGTAATCTCAGACGTAGTAATAAAAAATTGAGAATTTTGAAAACATCAGTAAATCTCATTTATAAATGGGTATTCATTGATAAAAAAAAACAGTAACCAAAATAATATTATAAAAGCGAAAGTTTGTGTATCCATACCGTTATTGTGTATGTCTGTAACTTCCTCATGCTGAAATCGGAAGGGCACATTTGCATGAAATTTGGAACAGACATAGTTTATTCCCTAACTTAAAAAATAGGACATTAGGCTCCTTACATTATTCCGAAAAAAAAGCAGGACAAAATCGAGTATGCATAAAATTTTGTAGGGGACAAACAGTTTGTCATCGCCAAAATAGAGGTAGGTACTTACTTACAATACGCGCCCTCAGCATCTCGTCCAAAAATCATTTTCCCATCACTTGAAAAGAAATATTTTTACCGATCGCGATCGTAGGCGTCTGGGTCACTGTGGGGTTTCTATAATAACTGTGTCTGTGAACAGGTGAATACAGAATATCGTTAATAATAATAGTCCAAAATCATATATAAAAACAATTGGAAAATCAAACTATGTACATAGAGCTTCCTGGCGTGGCGACAATCAATGGCGGTTGGCAACTCCCTTCCCTACTAACTAGGCTTGGCGTCGGCCCGGCGCGAGGATAAGTCGTACGATTCGTAAAATATAAACTTATCTCTACTGAGACCAGTGACTGCGATGTCCCCATAAGGTGTGCTTGGATCACGTTGCAGGATTTTCATTGATAATAAAATTAAAATAAATAAATGCTGTACTTTTTTCATTTTTGGTTTACCTTGCTAAGTTTTATTTATCGAGCGCAAGGTTTTTGAATTATATTTTTTACAGTGTTACAGTGGTACATGGACTTGGGATAGAAATAACGATATTTCTGGATAACAAAGAAAATCAAAGCCTTGCCAGTAAGTTCAGTTTAACATAGGATCTAATACTACGGTAATTGTAAAATATATAGTAGCTAATCTTGCAAAAATAAAATATTGAGCCGTTTATCATAGTTCGCATTCGCGGTAAGAGAGGTGACGCTCAGGCGTACCTACCTCATCATCGTCATCGTCCTCGTCGTTTGTTAGGTGTACCTACCCTTAATTTTCAAATCCTTAAAATTCGCCTTATTCCTACGGCGTTGTTATTTATTACCACCGTACCTCAAATGGTCATTACGTGGCTTTTTTCAATGTCTCATTACATTTCTAAATAGAACAAAATAATATGATTTTTTTTGAAACATGTAATGTCTCATTTTTTTAATTTGTGGGTAGGTACACCACAATTTTTATTTAAACCATGAATACAAAGATCAAAGCTTAAAGAAAAATTGAAAAAGGAGCTACCTGGTGGAAGGGACCGGGAAGCCGGCCGGGAGCGAGGGTAGCGAAGTGGCTAACGCGCTGGACCGGTAATCCAGAGGTACCGGGTTCGATTCCCGGTCCCTTCCACCAGGTAGCTCCTTTTTCAATTTTTCTTTAAGCTTTGATCTTTGTATTCATGGTTTAAAATAATATGAGTTTTGTTTGACCAAAGTAAGTAGGTATTGAATGTCCGCTAGAAACGCAATGATCGGTTACAACGCCGCGCCGCCGTCACCAGTCTGGCAGGGCGCTGTATATTTTATCACTGGCTCGCAACCCCCACGACGCGCGTTTGTGTAGTGACAGAAAAGACTGTCCTTTCGCCGCTGTCATGAGATTTTTAAGTCTGTAAAAAGGTATATACCTATGATCGCCGTGTTACTAGCGTTTGACAGAATCATGCTTTTCACGACACTGCTCGAAAATGTGGTTATAGATTACCTGAATCCAGTATTACACAAAACTGTTTATATTTGTAAACTGTATATCTATCTATGTTAGCTCGCAACGCGACAACAATGTAGCACGTTACGGTAACAGTTCGTATCTATAAGTATGAGTGCAAAAGAAAATTTAAAAAAAAATAAAAGTAAAAAGCACTAGTTCGAAATAATCAACTTTTCGCACGATTTGCAGCTACGAAAAGTAACACTTTTTGAGCAACTGTATTAAAAAAAAAATTGTAGCGTTGGAACCGTTACAAGCAGATATTTGAAACTATGCCAATATATGTATTATTATATTTGCTATATAACAAAAATATAAAAATAAAGTTAAGTCAAAAAATAAGTGGTCCCCATACAAAATACTTGTAATACGCGCTCAACAACCGGCCAATAGTGTGTCGTTAAACGTAAGAAAATAAAGTAATTAACAAATAATAATTAAGTAATTTACACATCATAATAATTTCTGTACAAAAAGTAATGATATCCCACCAAAAACATAAATGTTAAATGAGAGCCAAGTTCAATATCGCATGCCACGTTGGCTAGTTTTCACATATAAGTTTATACTATATTTTATAAAAGTAACAGTATTAATATCAAGCTAACAGTATAAGTAACAGGACGTACACTAACTTGCGTACTTACTTTAACGAAAATAGGTTAATGATTAGAAATATAATTATAATATAAACTTTTATGTGAAAAATAGCCAAGTCAAGTCTTGATATTAAATTACACTCCAAGTAAAATAAATGCATTGAGTAAATAATTGTTTGTTTTAATTAAAACATATATATTAACTATGAAGTAGCAAAGAACTTGACACCCATATAGATCTTAATTCTTTTGTCGGCGAAGTCGACAACGTGGCATGCGATATTGAACTTGGCTCTCATTTAACATTTATGTTTTTGGTGGGATAAAGATATACTCTGTTTAGTCTATGCTATAATGCTACCTCTAACACAATGTAGGTACTATTATATTTTTGAGCAGTTTTATTCTCACCATCGCGGCATCGCTACAGTTTGCACTTCATCTGATGTAAGTATCTCAGGCCATTTACTAACGCGTGTGTCGCATTTTCCTAAACCGGATGAGGAATATTGTCACAAAGGGCAAAAGACAGTTTAAAGTAATTAGCCAATAACTATAGCTTCATAAATTTATGAAAAATGTAATATCAAATTATTTTTAATGTTCGATCACGGTACAATATGTCTTCATTGCTAACATAATTATGATCAAACCACCCTCTATTTTTTTGGTTTTAAGGGTGGGATTTTTCGTAACTTAACAGATACGACTAATTGGTAAAAAAAAATTAAACTTCGTATAAATCAAAGAGATAATGAGTTTTCTTTGCCAATAGTGCATAATGCAAGTGTAATTGAAGTAGGTTTTGAATGTCAGGCCCCTAGGACACAATGATCAGTTACAATGCAATGCCGCGCGGCCGTTACCATTTTGTCGGGGCTCTGTATATTTTATCACTGCCTGGCAAGGCATCCACCACGGCAAGCGTTCCAATGTGTAGTCACCGCAAAAACTGTCCTCTCGTTGCTTTCATTTGATTTTTACTCTGTCAAAAGGTATATAAAATAGTTTTATTATTAGAATTTGAGAAATGTTTCTATGTCAGCCGATTTAAAAACTGCGTGCGGCGCGTTTTCCCAAACTGTATGGGGAATGTTTTTAAGAACGGCAAATTACAGAATTTTATACAGCCAACAAATAAAGTGTAGTTATTTAAAGCGATTTTGATTACCCCTACAAAGGTTTCCCATGTATTATTTAATATTATGCTGTGTGTACAGTGATTAAATATATATACACGGGAATTTCTGCGACCTTATCAGAATTCACGCATAAGGAAAAATATCAGTGTCGCCAAATTCAAACTAAAGTAGTACTTGTGAAAGGGCTTCCAGACAACCGCAAATTTCGACCTATCGGGAACGAATTCATGATTTGAATAAGTAATTAGTTGAAATAAATGTTACTCTATCCACACAAACATATTCAAACACGGTAAGTTAATTAAAAGCTTGTAAAAAGGTAATGCCGATCGAGTCCCTCCCATGTTAAAGTCGGTTAATTAACTTCAAACCGTTCGAACACAAACTTTCCTTAACCATCTGTGAAAAGAACTGCTTTAATTGTATCTCGCACATTACTTACGGACTGTTTTAGAATGTTTTGCTTTAACACAGTTTGAGCTCCTCCATAAGTCCGTAATTGCTCTCTCGCCAGCATCGACGAGGCTAATTGACGCTTCGTAGCAACTTGTAAGAGTGAACACCTAGTGTAACTGATAGATAGTGTTATACAATACTACTTCATTTATAAGACCATGCTTCATCAACATAATCCGCCACCGATTTGGCCTTTAAAAAAATGACTAATGTAGTCGATCTTCGCGGTGAAATTTCGCGCACATTGTCGACACGTAAACTCACCCTCCACATAATAAAGACAAGTAAGTGGACAAGCCTATAGCTCGTAACTTGTTATATTTATAGCCTCTGGGATACTTACATATTCGTTCCTGTTGATTGCAAGGTCCCTTAGATATTTCAGAACTTTGTCCCATCAGCGATACAAGGGCTCTCTGCGAACTCCTGCAATCAATACTTTCTCTACGAACTGGCCTATACACCCTACATAATACTAGTAAGCAGATGGTTGGCTTATTTACAATCCTGTTAACAATTTTAAATTGTGAAAGAGAGATATTACGAAACGATCTCCGCAGCGACCGACAATACGGGTTATGCTGGATTTGGTCTACCGGTGTCTTCTGGTACATGCCACTCACCTTTCGTATGAAGCATTGGAGAAACATAGTGAGGCTGTTGCCTATCTCTTGATATTTCCAAGGCTTTCAATAGAGTTTACTTAGCACGGCAGCATTCTTGGCAAGCTCACCTTTGACGGAATACCCACTGTTTTGTGCACGTGGATCTGTGATTTCCGGAAGCATCGATCGATTAGAGTTGTCATTGATGGATGCTCATTCGATCAGCTGGCTATGCCTCTCTGGGATCAGTTCTCCCCGTAACTCTTCCTGCTGCACATAAACAATTTTTACAAGCCTGGTATTCTTCGATACGCAGACGACAGCACATTTAGGGAGAGATACAATACAGTACAATACAATACAAATACTCTTTATTGCACACCTCAAACATCAAGCAATGCACAACAAAACTGGAGATACAATAAAATAACAGGCAGAGGTAAACAACAGGCGCCCAGGCGGTCTTATACTTAGATACCTTTGAAGTGCATGAGCTACCAGTGGCGAAATTGAATTCCACAGGGAGGCTATGGCGGAGCGAACAAGCATGAACTTGATGGCTGTGTCCAAATAGGGCAATGCCAACTTGGTCAGGTTTAACGTCACTAAAACGCAGGCGTGTCTATTTAGTGCAAAGCGGAGTCCGCTTACCCTGACTCCCACTTTTCATAATGATCCGTATCCGTACTAAATATTGATCACCTTGGTTTGTATCTTAAACTCAATTTGGTGATCTGTATAAGTGTAGTGGTACTTTACGCCCGAACAGGTTCGCACTCTTTACTAAGCTTAGGGTTCGTGCATGGAATGCTGCTGCCATCTCTGGGATGGCTGGATCCCTGGTCTGGGATGGCATCAAAAAATGATGTTTGAAGACCCCTATTATTTTAAAAAGACCTATTCAACGACATCCCATACACTAGTGTTAGAACGAAAAAAAAATAATCAACCCCACTTCAGGTGTACGGGAGGTACCCGAAAAAAGTTTTTTTTTAGTTTTTATTTTACCGTTTTGTCGGCGTGATACATACACATACTCATACCAAATTTCAGCTTTCTAGTACCAATTATCACGAAGCTAAGCCGCGGACGGACTGACAGACAGACAGACAGACCGACGGACAGACGGACATGGCGAAACTATAAGGGTTCCTAGTTGACTACGGAACCCTAAAAAAGACGCAAGCGAGCGGACCTCTGGTTGATTTCTTGACTCTACGCCAACTGACTTCGAGCCAAACTACTACTTTACAACATATATTTTGAATGAAGCAACGAAACTGGTTTTACATGGGGTGTGCGGCGCGGAAATATTTAAAGTTTTACCGAAAATACTTTTGGGAAACTGTGGTGATTTACACCGTGTTCACATCCCAGTATTTTGTGATCTCATTGCTAAGTAAGATATTTTTATTCATCCGGGTTAAGTTAAGTTTGCACCTGGTATGTATGGCGGTGGATACAAATTAGGTGCAAAGTTAACGCAGCCGATCACGTTTGTTGTATGGGCGCCCTCTTAAATATTTATTTTATTCCCTTTTAGTATTATTTGTATAGCGGCTGTTAGCGGAACTAGGTTATGCGTAGTAGAAGGAAGTGGCTTGATAGTGAACTAAAACACGACGTCCATTTAATTCAGCTGTGTATTTCTTCACAATAACACGTGAATAAACATCGTCAACAATATGAATACTAGGATAACTTATTTAATATAATTTACAACATATGGACACTGTTAATTCAATGAGATCTGACTTGGAAGGGGAAGTAGAGTGACAGACAATGTGTTGTCATAGTCAAAAATAAAATATAGAGGTGCCCATACACAAGTAAGTCAAATAAGGTGAGACATAGAATATCCAACAAACAGAAAAATACCATCCGTGATTTCAACTGTCTAATTATCATGGTTCATGAGATACAGCCTCGTGACAGACGGACAGACAGATAGACAGACGGACGGACACCGAAGTCTTAGTAATAGGGTGCCGTTTTTTACCCTTTGGGTACGGAACCCTAAAAACTAATATACTTATCTGTAGACTTGAGATACTCCGACCAAATCCATCCGTTTAACATAAAGTCCCGCGCACTTGCACGCACGTACACTCCTCGCCAATTGCAATCTTTCAGCGCTTTCCTCCGGTATAGCTCGTTTTAGCCTGCCGGTGGGACTGCTAAACTATCATTATGCTATTGATAGTAATCGTACCCTAATTATTGTTTTTTTCTCGTTGAAATAAATTACTTGACTGTTTCTTGACTGCTTTTCAGTTTTACTCGAAGTTTGTTTATTTTATATAAGACATGGGTCTAAGGTTTAATTGCCATGTAAAATTCATAGTTCCCATCTCTGCCACGGCTCTTCTCTTTCCTCACAGACTCTATATATAACATTGTCACTCACGGGTTCGAGTTGATTATTACGTTAAAAGCAAAATGATACTAGAGCCTCAGCACGGTCAATCGTAGGTATATTGGTGATCCTCACACCCCTTCAACGCCACATCACAAACATGTTCTCAGGATGCCGGAGCCTCTACCAAACTGTGGCTGTAATGCAAGATACACAGCTACCAATTCGTATGCTACGATTACACAAGAACACTTTCAAGTGCAATCTGAGGCACCCAACAAACACAGCACCGGAATGGTATAATGCACTTACCTGTGCCTTGCTGTTAGTTCCGAGTGCTCAATAGGCGACTGAGCAGAAAAGGACGCCCAATATATGTGTCGTAGTTAAATGATAAAAAACAGGGGTCTAGTCAAATATTTTATTATATAATTATTGTGTATTTGATTAACATTAAATTGGTCTAGCGATTTAATCAAACCTTTAGGTTTGTTTAGAGAAATGATGAAAGTCAATTTTTTCATCTGCCGTCCAATCCCTAAGATATTTGATCAAATTCTTCTTTTTAGGGTTCCGCAGTCAACTAGGAACCCTTATAGTTTCGCCATGTCCGTCTGTAAGTATGTCCGTCCGCGGCTTAGCTCCGTGATCTAGTACTAGAAAGCTGAAATTTGGTATGAGTATGTGTATGTATTACGCCGACAAAACGGTAAAATTGTTTTTTGATAAAGTCAGCAGTTTTGAAAATATTCGCTCCGAAAATAAAAAAATAGCGTCCCCCCCCCCCCCTCTAACTTTTTAACCACGGGTCAAAAAATTATGGAAAAATTCATGAAAATGAGGCTTTATAAGTACTTTCAATGAAAACTATATTGAACAAAATCGGTCGAGCCGTTTTTGAGTTATCACAAAATTTCATAATTTTTTTAAAAGGACGTAAGTTGACTTCCAGAATTAATTAATAGTAATTACAGTTACTTTGGCGTTTACGACCTTTTTATAGAGCTTGAAATCTTTCCTGTAACTTAAGTCTATTGTGAAGGATGAGCAACTACGGAACCCTACACTGAGCGTGGCCCGACATGCTCTTGGCCGGTTTTTTTTACCATTTAACTGCGACTTATATACATCAAATTACATTCTTCATACAAAACATATGAAACAGTATTGTGAGAGCATAAACATTGATATACTATGATTATTTTTGAACTTTTCTTGAAGATGATAGTAGTAGCTTTGCGAAATTGGTCTGAACGTGATACTATTAGCCCTGGGTCTGAAATTTCGGCACTCATATTTAAAGCAATTACATTATAACAGTCTGATCGTATAAATTATTTACAATTCGTGTCATAACGGTTTGGCTTTTTGGCTTGTTCTTACCGGACGTTCTAGTTCGGCTTCGGATCGACTTTGAAGCTGAGTTTTATGTTAAAGTTTCCCATGTTATCGACTTCGCGGGTAGCTCTGCAAGATTCCTGACAGTGAAAGTTTAAAAGCTTAATATCAAGTCGAAAATACTAGGTTTCACTAGGTTCCTAAGAAAAATTCAGACAAACAGACAACAAAATGATCGTATAAGAGTTCCGTTTTTATTGACTGAGTTACCTTACAAAACAGATTATGTCGACCAATATGGGTCCTTTGTAGCTGTTTGCTTTGATTTCACCACGAGTGTCCCTGGTCAGTCGGTCAATTCTCAAACGTTCGGCAAGGCACGTGAATGTATGATGTATGTACACAAAGACAAAGTTCGTTAGTGTTACAGCTAAAACTTCTGCACCAAAAAATACAGACACATTAGGTACATGTAGCGCTGCATGTAACGGTATGTATTTGCGTTTAAAGTGTTATATTACCCTAGATAGGTAGGGAGATACCTACCCTATACCTATAGAGGGTTACTGTGAGAATCGGGTGAGTAAAGTACCAAAAATAAAGAATAAAAAACTGACACAAAATTTGAAACAAAGAAAAAACACAATGGATTAAATACAGACTGAAGCTAAATGAAATCGTTTAAAAACTTTATCTATACATCTTAAACATCTTGGCAAACGAATTAAGTTTAGTAGGTTACGTGTGAGAATAGCTGGTATATGTTCGTGTATTGTCAAAAACCCTGCTGTAATTGCAATATCAAAAATGTAAAATTACAATGTTTGTGTGTTTGTAACAATGGGACTAATTGTTGGAACGCATCCGCGGGGAAACAATGGCACAATCATGAATCCGGCCCACGGGCCGATAATCGTTTTAACTTAAATAAAAGTCTCGCTTAGGTATTTAGACTATTGTTCTCCTCTTAAACTAGTTATCAATAAACCCGGGGCCTGTACACATACCAATACCAGTGTTAATAAAAATTAATAAAGATCACTTTATTAGGTAAAATATCATTTTAAGTGAGAACGTCAGCATTATTGCATTGTCAGCAAAGATTGCAGTGATGCCGGAATTCTTTTTTACTCTATTGCAAAATATCGTCGATCACATTAAAACACATAAATAATTCAATAAACATAAGACAACCGCCCTAGTCTCGCCAAATCGACCTAGTCCCAAAGTTTGTATTCCATTAGAGTTGTCGTGTTACTTATACTTTCTGAGTACGGATTATATACTTACATATTGACATATATATTTATATTGTAAATTAACATTATTCTTATACATTTATAATAAAAAGAAAGCATACGATTTGATACTTAAAAAGCGACGGTCAATTTACTCCGTTGCGATCTTAATTTGTCAATGGTATCGTTGTAATAAAACCTGTCAATATATTTTTCATCTAACTCTGGTAGGTACTAATAGAAAATATATCGATCGAATTATTAGTGTCATGGCTCAGCTAGAATGGACGCTGGTTGTAGTGGTGGTTGTGTTACACCCCATCACTAGTAAGTGCTAATTGAAGGGTGTTACCGAAACGTTTGTTCAGTGCGATCGATATCTAAAACGTCCACATTACAACAAAGCGATGACAATGACGGTTACAAGCTATTTTGGAAATGAAACCTTTACTTTAAAAGCTGTGCTTAACTAGAATCGGAACAATATACGTATATGTCTATACAATATGTCGTAAAAGTCGAATATCACTCGGCATGTTTCGAATCGGATCGCGATTCGTCACAGGAGAGCCAGGTAGTTTTCTATGTAAAATGACAGTTAGGTTAGATTAGGTTTACTATTATTAGACTATTGGTAGGTATAAGAACAGCTTATTAAGAGCCCTTATTCCTTTAAAAATGCTGATTGTTTTAGACATTTGCTCTATGATCAAATATGTTTCTTAAAATATTATGAATGTTACTACCTAGAACAGGGCTATTGGGATTTATTGGTATATATTTGAAACCTACAGTTTAAATTTTTCATTGATAATTCTTGTTTCAAAAACTACTCGAAAGTGACAATTCACGCGGAAAATTAGTTTTTTCAACTTACTTACTGCACGCAATGAAATCATGAAATAGCTATGTTACTACCTAGAACTCGGGGAAAGTAATATTCACTTCAAAAAGTTGGTTGAAATTATCAATATGTTTGTAATAATATGAAAAAAAAATATTAAAGGGAATAAGGCCTCTTAAAAGTGGAACATCTATTTAAAATACTTACGTATGAATAAATAAAAGATACTAAACTAACAACGACGCTGCTATATACAAAATACTTACATACTTAGGTAATACGTTTTTTATCATATATTGTCAAGACACAATTAACTTTAATGAAGATCATTATTTCTGCATAAAATGTGGTACAATATCAGTTCACAAGTTTCACGCATTTCATCAGTAATTTAATTTCTGTCATATGTTTTCACGTGTCGACTATTGTCTTATCACTGAATATCTTTTACTTTCAGAAAAAAATACTACTGCTGGAGGGATAGGAATACCTACATAGCACAAGCTGTTGAGACTGCGAAAAATAAAAATAGGAGATTTAAAACGGTTGGTTGTAAAACTGTAATGATCCTCCATTCCTGAAAATTACATTTAATTTAACCAAATTCCTCCTGCACCATAAATTGTAGTACCTACTTGAAATCCACTTGTTAAATTCAGATGATAAAAGTAGCTCCTTAATTAAAGCAGGGGGCCTATGATGGTTGCGTTTATCACGTGATAAATAAGTGACAAAGCATCTGTCCCTTGCACTCGCAATTGGTCAAAACGTGACGGATGCTTTGACACTTATTTATCACGTGATAAACGCAACCATCATAGGCCTACAGGTCTACCAAGTTACCAACAACTGCAAATACCAAGGCTGTTCCGCATTTGAGAGAGGATTGACGGAATTTAAAAATTACTTGGTATGGAATCCGACTCTTTGTTCGCCTGGCCGCAGCTTAACGGGCTAGAAACTTGTAATTTTTCGTAAAGATAATATTTTTCCGACAACGTGATGAGATGAAACAAAATTTTACAACAAAAAATGTAGCTTAACCGCTTTTTGCACTTCCAGTGAGGATAAGCACATAATTCGTAGATATAAATTAATGGATCTTAGTCCATTATGTGAGGAGCCGAAAGCGCGTTACGTTTCCGGGTTCGAGGTCTCCTTTAGAAAACCTTCACGTAAAAGGTGCACCTAAATGCTTGGGCCGGCTTGCGGCCTCTTACCTACGAGTGCTATACAGGGTAGACCTGTAGACTGAGAAAAGCCATAGAATGCAGATTAGTGCTAGACTAGTCATGGAGGTCCTTAGGGAGGTTAATTTTTATACAGAAACAGAAACATTTGGCTGTGATATAATAATGATGTACAAATGGCGAACTTCATGCCTTCTCATAAATAATTTAAATAAATACCTACAAATTAAACTAATGCTACAACTAAAACCAAACAATGAAGTCATATTACGGGTTTCATTATTATTATCTTATTTCATCTACACACGGCAACGTGTCCGCCATAGTCCTATTTGTTATGAAAAAAAGCTGCACTCTGTGATGGAAGCAAGCCGTTTTGCACAGTGATAATATAGACCAAAATAAACGATTTCACTCGAGGCGAAATTAGTTTCACCCCTTAGGAACAGAGATGGCGCCACTTATTCAAAAAAAGTTTAAAAAATTCTAAATCCTGAACGGATACTCCGATTTTGACGTAAGAGGTGCCAATCAGCAGATAATTACCCAATTTAACATGAAAAAAATTAAAATCACGTAGAAAATAATTTTGGATACCTAAGAAATAATATTTTCTGAAAAAAATATTTAAAATTTGTGATTTTTGGAATTTTACTCGTAAAAATGTATGTACATGGTACTTTTTTTATTTATTTATATTAATACACAACTAATTTTACATTTACGAAAAAAACCGCATATATCATTAGCTCGTATAATTCCAAAGTTATTGAAGAATACAGACATGGCGCCGCTGGGTCAAAAAATCTTACAAAAAATCTAAAACCTCAACGGATATTCCGATTTTGATAATTAAGGTGGTAATCGACAGATAATTACTTAAATTAGTTTAAAAAAATAAAATAAATATTCAAATAGGCAAAAAGTAATAATATTTCCAAAAAAAAACATACATTTTGAAAAAAAATATTTTTTTTTGGGGCTTTTATGTAATTTCATATAAAAAAAAATATGAATATGGCTTTATTTTACTTATGTATATTATAACACTATTAGGTAATTGATCGTTTAATAAAAAACCGCATATCGAGAACTTGTACAGTTCCAACGGTATTGAAGATTTTACTATAGGGCGCCGGTGCGATGTTGCCGCCGCACGTGCAACTTATGTACATGTATATAGAAAAGTATTCTCCCGTTTCGAAGGTACTGATTACCCTGAAAATATAACCACAATTGAAAGTACAAATAATAATCATCCCAAGTAGCACACAACACACTTATATCCCTTTTACAGCTTAAATTAGAGTTTTAACGGGTGAATAGGCTCCTATACAACCTGTTTGCTAATATCACAAGTATATTAGATGCTAAATAGCATTTCTGAATCAATATTTTACTTACTTTACGTTTTATTTTCACTTTAGTCTTTGCAGGCTTTGCATTGTAACGTGCAAGTTAGGCCGTCGCATCATAAAAAAAACAACAACGCATTATGCCACAGCCCAATTTGTATCCATAATGTTCAAGGAGTTTCCAAATTGAACTAACCTTCAACTATTGTGGACCCCACCTACCTTTGATGCCGTTTCATTCCCAAAAAGAAGGACTTGGGACTCGATATTTCCAAATTAAACCGTGAACCCACATTTGGTTTGCATGAAACGGTATTCAATGGCAGCTGAAATAGATGGAAGGTATCTCACAAGCTTGTTTAGTTTAGTGTTTTTTAGTTTAAACAGATCTTTTCGAATCGCATTAACAGTAATAATATATGCTCTGTTGGAGCATCGTATAGCCTGCATGTGAATCTGGGACCAACAACGTTACGATTAATTGAGAACCAATTAATGACATTAATATAGTGATTGAATCTTACACGATTTTCACACATTATATTAAAATAATAAAACGGGACTTAATTGCGGTAAATAAACATTTTTGAACTCGGTTAAATCCCGTTTTGTTATAATAATGAATGACATTAATTATGTAAACACACCCTAAAAAAAAAAATGGCCCTAAGTAATCGTTTCACATGAGCCGTTACGTATCGAGAGAGAATTTCTATAGAGCGATGTTACTTGCAAAAGCAGTAGTTATTTCAGGGTATAACATGCAAGTTTTAAAACAGTTCTCTTTTCTTATTGTATTAAAATTAGACGTCTTGTCATACTCTGTGAAAGCCTTGAAGTGCAGTCATCATTTCATTACTTAAAGTAATAACTGTTTTGTAAACTGCTACTAGTATACCGTTGCACTGACGACTGCAATTTGAATGCTTCGATGCTTTCACAGAGCTGGCGACAAGCCTTTCGCCGACTACTTCAGCTGCTTTGAACAACATGTTCTGCGTGTAGCGTTTCAAGCGAGCCAAATGTGAAATAAACGTCTTAATTTGGATATATCCTGTCCCAAGTCCTTTCTTTTTGGGAATGGAATGGCGTTGGAAGCAGGTTGCAGGTGCGATCCACAATAGAACAGTTAGTATGGGTGCAAATCGAGCTATGGAAAAATGCGTTGTTGCAGCCGATGCAACGGCCTAACATGCACGTTACAATACACAGTTTAGTGAAAATAGGCAGAATATACTTGTGATATTAGCAAACTGGTTGTATAAGAGCCTATTCACCCGTTAAAACTCTAATTTAAGCTGTACAAGGGATATAAGTGTGTTGTGTGCTACTTGGGATGATTATGATTTGTACTTTCAATTGTGGTTATATTTTCAGGGTAATCAGTACCTTCGAAACGGGAGAATACTTTTCTATATACATGTACATAAGTTGCACGTGCGGCGGCAACATCGCACCAGCACCCTATAGTAAAATCTTCAATACCGTTGGAACTGTACAAGTTCTCGATATGCGGTTTTTTATTAAACGATCAATTACCTAATAGTGTTATAATATACCTACATAAGTAAAATAAAGCCATATTCATAATTTTTTTTATATGAAATTACATTAAAGCCCCAAAAAAAATATATTTTTTTAAAATGTATGTTTTTTTTGGAAATATTATTACTTTTTGCCTATTTGAATTTTTATTTTATTTTTTTAAACTAATTTAAGTAATTATCTGTCGATTAGCACCTTAATTATCAAAATCGGAATATCCGTTGAGGTTTTAGATTTTTTGTAAGATTTTTTGACCCAGCGGCGCCATGTCTGTATTCTTCAATAACTTTGGAATGATACGAGCTAATGATATGCGGTTTTTTTTCGTAAATGTAAAATTAGTTGTGTATTAATATAAATAAATAAAAAAAGTACCATGTACATACATTTTTACGAGTAAAATTCCAAAAATCACAAATTTTTAATATTTTTTTCAGAAAATATTATTTCTTAGGTATCCAAAATTATTTTCTACGTGATTTTAATTTTTTTCATGTTAAATTGGGTAATTATCTGCCGATTGGCACCTCTTACGTCAAAATCGGAGTATCCGTTCAGGATTTAGAATTTTTTAAACTTTTTTGGAATAAGTGGCGCCATCTCTGTTCCTAAGGGGTGAAACTAATTTCGCCTCGAGTGAAATCGTTTATTTTGGTCTATATTATCACTGTGCAAAACGGCTTGCTTCCATCACAAAGTGCAGCTTCCAGGCCAAAACCGTCCATAAATAACAAGTAATACTACCACGTGTAGTGCGCAATGCAAAAAGACGACACACCACCGGCAGTGGGAAATACTACACAAACCTTTTCGGGCCACTTTTGACCCGCCCTCAATAACTTAATAGTAAGTACATTACTACAGATGCCGGGATACGAGGCTGGCAATCCTTTCTCACGCCGAGGTATGGTATAGTGCTTTTCTCGAATATGGAATGAAGTAAATATAAAAAAATCAAATCACAAGATGAATAATTTACAATTGGACAACTAAATATGTATATATACATCGGCATCAACGTCTAGAAGCCTTTTCTAGAAGCCCAATCTGATCAGGTCAGATAAAAGAAATACAGATTTTATTAATCAGATTAATACAAAAAAAAATTTTGATCGTTTAATTTAAAATTTGTTTGAAATTAATATTAAAGGTTATGAATAAAGTTGTAGGTATATTAAATATAAGACAGTATTTTTTATAAATATTATTATTGATTTTATGTTATTCATACTACAAACATAGCTTATTGTTTTTTTATGGCCATAGTGACCGAATCTCATAACGCTTATGTTTTTTTTCTTAACGGCTGAACACTATGCTTTTGTGTCATAAAATGACATTGAAACAAAAGAGGTTTTCTCAAAAATTGCATGTAATGTTGCCTTACCATCGCTAGATAGACTACAGTAAGTGGAACATACCGAAGACTTTTTAGAAGTGTCCAGTAAACAGCGAGATTTTAAATTTGGAATCAATATTTGTCCAGTAAGTAAGTATGTAATTTCTATTACGTATCAAGATATTTGAATATCGAAACACGATTTACATCGTCACCGACCTATAAAAAAACTAAGGATGTGAAGGCGATGAGGTCGTATATAAATGGAAAAAGGATGCATTCCACAAATTGTTTTAATTATAAGTACAGTGCGACAGCAAATTGTAGAAATTAAATAGTGGCGTCCCTTTTTCATACATTAAATAGAAAGAGACGACATTGCAGTATACACTTGCAATTTACACTAAGAGCAAATGTAAAATAAAAAGAGGTTAGCACTATTGGCAGTATAAACGTAACTCAAGATGCATATTTAAAAAAAAAAAGTAGCGACAAGGTTTAGTGCGGAAGTTTGTATGCAGCGTTTAGTTCATAATTGTGCTGTGTAAAATGACAATGATATTTCGGAATTCATTCGTTTTTTGTGTCGTTTAGAAAAAACCTCGGAGTTAAAATTGAAGGTAAGCTTTATGATATGAAAATTAGTTAGAAAATACAACAATGTATAACAATAATTTAATTTTATCTTTAAGACTTAGATTTGTAAGACAGTGCAAATAATTCAACGCAGTATTTATAAAAAAAAGAAATTAAGGCGGGATTTAAATTAAAAGACAAAAATTTCAAATTTGTTTGTGTGATTTATTACAATAATTCAGCAAAAATTAGTTCAGACGAGTCAGATTCCGAATAGACGGCACTCCTCCATACTTAAAAGCGGAGGCAGAGTTAGCTAAAATAATTTACTTCCGACTAAATCCAAGGAGATATAAAAAAATACAAGAGATTCATTAAATGGAAGGAAGAAAATTAAGTTAATAATTGGTCACTGGATAATGTGTGATAAGGTCAGAATATTTCAACAATCTTTCTGAGACAATCGGATGGCTACAAAGGAAAGAAATCACAAATATTCAGCAGCAAAATATAGAAAAGTTCTTAAATCAAGCTCTAGATGATAACCATTTTGGCGATGAAGGTAAATAAATGCTGCCACTAATTGATAACGATATAACTATAATATATCTTTTATCCAAGTATAAACTCATAATTATTTCTGTTATAGGTTGTTTTCATGGGAGTTAATGGTGCCTGCGACGACGAATATCACAATGTGTAATAATAAAAATGGGATATAACAAAAATATTCATTGGAAAATGGCCGAATATGAATGTCACCTACAAAATATAATTTTAATCTAATTTTCTTGTTTAATTTTTGAGAAAAGCACTATACTTGCTTCGACCGTAAGAGCCATCCTGGCCTCGTATTATATCCGGACCTCGCCTACGGCTCGGTCCGTCTAATTCCTACTCGGCCAGTATGGCTTACTTACTGGTCTCTGCCGTAATGTACTATTAGGCGAGGTGAGGTTAGGAAATGTTAGTTGAAATTTCATTACATGCTCGCTTCATATCTAACCCCCTAGTTAGTTTGTAGTAAAGCGAAAAAGAGTCCTGAAAACAATACATACGAGTATCTAAAGAGTTGCGTGCATGTTCATGAGCCGTAATACCACGTTAATGTAAGTGGCAGTCAGTGGGTAGTAATAACAATAATGCTTTGACAAATGTAAATTTGTTATTGTTGTGGAGGATTATGGATATCAACCGCGATATGAAATTTTCATAATTTTAATTGGCATTACACTCCAACCACCACTTTATCACTGCAATCGCAAACAATTACTTTAATTTAAACCCTTGTGCTAATGGAATTGTGAATAAATCTTTCTGATTCACTGCCATAATCTGAATCAGACCGGCATCGCTGAAAGTAAAAATCGTTGCGTTTGACCTAACTGGAAAGCAGTCCTATGTAAAGAATGTCGACCCGCACAAGGGGTAACATGAAATTTACAAAATAAGCACATTCGTGTACGAGTTCGTTTACGTTCGGTCTTTCAAAATACAGTTATAAGCAATAAATTTATAAAGTTTATCTTCTTTGTTCTTTGGCCTTAGACGACGTTTGGCAGCCTGTCCGCTGAATTTTGTCAAGATCGATAAATCTTATTAAAACATTCGTGAGACATCTCTAATAATTATTATAAACATTTTAAAACTTACGTAAACATTGTCCGACATGTTTCGAACTCCGTATAGAGCTCTTCATCAGGGACAGGGACAGTTAACCGTACAGCTCCGCGGTCAGCAAATCACTGACCTCGACGCACGGCCCTTAGGGCGTGGCCACATGTCCACGACACGGCGTCGTAAACGTAAAACGACACGGTGTCGCGTCGGAGCGCGACACATTATCCACCGTGCGAATATACGTTGCCGCGTCGTGAAAACACACGACACGGCGTCGTAAACGTAAAACGACGCTGTGTCGCGTCGGAGCGCGACACATTATCCACCGTGCGAATATACGTTGCCGCGACGTGAAAACACATGCTGCACCGGGCACCGCAGGTCGCGCCGGGCAGATTAACTTTGCTGTGTTGAGTAGATGCACGGTGCGGTGCCACGTTCGATTACGACGCCGCAGCTTCTCGTACATGTTCAAAATATTTTGCGATCAGTTTTCAATTCGACATGGATCCTATCACACGTATTCTGCTCTTGTTGCTTTTAAGAAGAAGCATGAAGAAAAAGCAGAAGAAACGAAAATGTTGGATAAATCCATATCTTTCTATTATGAACCATGATGGCAGTCATTTCAAAAGGAAGTACGAGGCTTTAAAAATAAGTGATCACAAGTTTTATGATTATTTTAGAATGTCTGTGTCAAGTTTTGAAGAACTATTATGGAAAATATCGCCTCGTTTAAAAAGGCAAAATGTATTTAGGAAACCAGTTCGACCTCTGGAGATGTTGGGATTAACAATAAGGTAAGAATTACGTATATTCGCACGGTGGATAATGTGTCGCGCTCCGACGCGACACAGCGTCGTTTTACGTTTACGACGCCGTGTCGTGTGTTTTCACGACGCGGCAACGTATATTCGCACGGTGGATAATGTGTCGCGCTCCGACGCGACACCGTGTCGTTTTACGTTTACGACGCCGTGTCGTGGACATGTGGCCAAGCCCCAGCGCACGCTTTAAGAGGAAATATCACGCCTCATTGTTCCATACAAATTGATGTTTCGTTCTCATCTGTTTCCTCCTCCAAACCATTGTGTGGACCATTTCGTTTTTGCGTAAATTATTATAGAATTTGTGTACTAGGCGTCCGTTTAGGCGAGATTTTGGCTAAAAACAGACGCCTAGTACACAAATTCTATAATAATAGGCGCAAAAATCGAATCGGTAGACATTTCCTTCTCATCAACGAAACGTCGATTTTTATAAGTCGGTTACATTAAGTGTGGACCTTATTTGTATCCGACGCCATATAGTTACTAGGTGCAAACTTAACGTAAATTGATAGTATGGGAGGAGGACTGATATATTCTCTTAAACACCGGGGCAGCGGGTACTCGCACACCGTCTGTCACTGCATCCATCAATTAGGACTTTATAGGACATCAATGTATGGGAACCAATATTTTTGTCATTAAAGCATGAGCCTTGGCACACTTGTTACTTGGTGGACTAGAGTTGAAAACGCCCGGGAGACGAGCGCGGACGACCGGCTGGTGGGGAGGGGGAGGGGGGGAAGTTACGTTCCGTCGCGCGTTCTTTCGGTCCTCCTATCATCGTATTTATAGAGACTATGGCAAGTTTGGTATCGTTTTCGGATAAATTGAGGACGGCCAATCATTTTCTGGGACATTAATAACATGTTTTCATAGAAAAAAATAGAAATAAAGGCAAAAATCAGAAAATCTTAGTAAAAAAATATTCTTTCTGCAACGATTACGTAAAAATGAGCAACGATTAGGGCATGAAAAAAATATAATTATAAAGCCACATTATGTAGATTTCAAAAATATATAATATATTATAACTCTTATGAATAGCACACACAAAAAAAAAATTTTTTGAACAGAGGACTCCTCAAAATTTTACTTTATAAAAATAAAGACCCAAAAACAAATGTTATAAATGTTGGAATATGTAATGTAAGTAACTTAATTGTATATTACGTAGTTTAAAGCTGTGTTTACGTTTGTTAGCATGTGTATTATATTTTAAATTGCGATTAATATAACCGTTTGATGTCTTCGAATGACTGGTTCAAAATAAAACTAACAAGTCACTGATCTGATTAGATATTATTGTTAATCTGTATATAAATACTTAAATTGGTACATATATTTATGTGTAACGTGCTCCATCACACGCACACAACTCGGTGCACTTTAATTTTTATTGGTTACACCTGCATCTAGCAGCGCATTTCTTTTTGCTGCACCTGATCATTTCCATGCAGGCGACACCTACTGGCAAGCTAGTCCATGTAGGTTCCCATCTCTCATCTACTTTTGTACATCCCTAATCAGATGGACTAGGAATATTTTGGATCGGTTATATTTGACCCCATACATTAACTGCTTGAAAAACTGCCCGTTGGAAATGCTGGTACAATGTAGCATTCGTTGGTGGAATATTTTTAATTTGCGGTCTTTTTTCGTAAATAACTGCTTTCGGCAATCGTTTACAGCCGAAACTGAGCTGGATCTAAAACTAAAATGTTAAATATGCACAACTACCCTAAATTATTCATAGTGTCAACAACAAATTTTTCCACAATCTCCCTTGCATCTTCAATTCTGCCGGTCCTTGGCCGCCTTGACCGCGTCGTGAAAGTTGGAGTCAACTGCAGTGCGGATTTGGTCGGACCAACGCATCGGGCTGTGGCCCCGAGGCCTCTTACCCTGGTCTTTTCGGTGGCCAACAGTTTTTCCAGATTATCGTCTTCTCTTCTTCCAGCACCACATCTCGAAAGCGTCAACACGCTAACGGTCCGCTTCTCTGAGGATCCACGTTTCATCGTCCATATAGGAAGATGGAGAATATCAGTGTGCGCACAAGCGTTGTCTTCGTTCGCAGCGTGATTCTCCGATCTCTCTATATCTTGTGCAACTGAGTCATGGCATCTTTGGATATCCCGATACGTCGCCGAATCTCCACTTGGCAAGAGCCGTTGTCAGCTATAAGGGAACCCAGGTAGTTGAAAGTCTGGACCGTGTCAACATTTTATCTCTCAATGAGTTTCAGTTTCTGACTTTGGTCCTCCACCATGATTTTGGTTCAATGATGATGGGTCAAGTTTATCATTTCAGCTACGATTGCCGCTTTAATGGTGGTGTTGTCGGCATACCGCAGATTAGTGAGCTTCACTCCTCCTGCTGACGCCTTCCTCCCATTGGTCATATGTTTTCCGCATGATACATTCTTCGTAGGCATTAAAGAGAATAGGGGAGTCAACACAGTCAAAGGCCTTGCTGATTCTCCGATCTCTCTATATCTTGTGCAACTGAGTCATGGCATCTTTGGATATCCCGATACGTCGCCGAATTTCCACTTGGCAAGAGCCGTTGTCAGCTATAAGGGAACCCAGGTAGTTGAAAGTCTGGACCGTGTCAACATTTTATCTCCCAATGAGTTTCAGTTTCTGACTTTGGTCCTCCACCATGATTTTGGTTCAATGATGATGGGTCAAGTTTATCATTTCAGCTACGATTGCCGCTTTAATGGTGGTGTTGTCGGCATACCGCAGATTAGTGAGCTTCACTCCTCCTGCTGACGCCTTCCTCCCATTGGTCATATGTTTTCCGCATGATACATTCTT
Organism: Apotomis betuletana; assembly: GCA_932273695.1. Taxonomy (NCBI): domain Eukaryota; kingdom Metazoa; phylum Arthropoda; class Insecta; order Lepidoptera; family Tortricidae; genus Apotomis; species Apotomis betuletana. The sequence continues at coordinate 26,971,956 of OW026300.1, read as the reverse complement.
CGTAGGCATTAAAGAGAATAGGGGAGTCAACACAGTCATCAGTCACTTTTGGTATGACTACGTTTCTGACTTTGACTACGTTTGGTACGCTTTCGCAGATCGTGACAGTTTCTTTCTTTAACGGAAAGGGAAAAAAAGAGTGCATTCGAAGCCTGGAATACAGTCCCTAATACTACACAAAGTTTCCTGACAGCATACGGCAGCAGAATTGAAGATGCAATGGCGATCGTGGAAAAGTTTATTGTAGTCATGTATTTACTTTATTCATAAAGCAATGAGTCACTTAAAGGGTAGCAGTGCATATTTAAAAAAAAATGTTTTAGATCCAGCTCAGTTTCTGCTGTAAACGATTGCAGAAAGCAGTTGTTGACGAAAAAAGACCGCCAATTGAAAAATATTCCACCAACGAATACTACATTGTACCAGCATTTCCAACGGGCAGTTTTTCAAGCAGTTCATGTATGGGGTCAAATATAACCGATCCAAAATATTCCTAGTCCATCTAATTGGGGATGTACAAAAGTAGATGAGAGATGGGAACCTACATGGACTAGCTTGCCAGTAGGTATCGCCTGCATGGAAATGATCAGGTGCAGCAAAAAGAAATGCGCTGCTAGATGCAGGTGTAACCAATAAAAAATTAAGTGCACCGAATTGTGTGCGTGTGATGGAGCATGTTACACATAAATATATGTACCAATTTAAGTATTTATATACAGATTAACAATAATATCTAATCAGATCAGTGACTTGTTAGTTTTATTTTGAACCAGTCATTCGAAGACATCAAACGGTTATATTATTTGCAATTTAAAATATAATACACATGCTAACAAACGTAAACACAGCTTTAAACTACGTAATATACAATTAAGTTACTTACATTACATATTCCAACATTTATAACATTTGTTTTTGGGTCTTTATTTTTATAAAGTAAAATTTTGAGGAGTCCGCTGTTCAAAAATATTTTTTTTTGTATTTGCTATTCATAAGAGTTAGAATATGTTATATATTTTTGAAATCTATATAAATGTGGCTTTATAATTATATTTTTTTCATGCCCAAATCGTTGCTCATTTTTACGTAATCGTTGCAGAAAGAATATTTTTTTACTAAGATTTTCTGATTTTTGCCTTTATTTCTATTTTTTTCTATGAAAACATGTTATTAATGTCCCAGAAAATGATTGGCCGTCCTCAATTTATCCGAAAACGATACCAAACTTGCCATAGTCTCTATAAATACGATGATAGGAGGACCGAAAGAACGCGCGGCGGAACGTAACTTCCCCCCCTCCCCCTCCCCACCAGCCGGTCGTCCGCGCTCGTCTCCCGGGCGTTTTCAACTCTAGTCCACCTAAGTAACAAGTGTGCCAAGGCTCATGCTTTAATGACAAAAATATTGGTGTTGTCCTATAAAGTCCTAACTGGCATCTTTCGGGCACCGCTGGAGAGATTGAAGCACAGCTCATGTCTCGATCGAATTGAAGGCTTTTTCATAGACGACTGATTAGGATCTTAAGATTATGTCGTCCTAACAAGGAACCTTTATATTTTTCACCGTCTTTGTCTATCCAGCCGTTCACTGCTTAGCTGTTATTGCTAGAATTTAAAAAGTGGAATCGTTGTATGAATACAAGAAACTATTCAAACGAACAAACGATTTTACGATTCAATACAGAAAGCTTTTCAAGTTAATGGGTTTACTAGTCATAAAGAAAACGAAATTATACAATTTTGCTCATCTTACAATAAAGGCCGCCCTCGTTAGTACCTATAGTTAATTAAAGCCGAGCTACCCTTATTAATAATAATATCCTACTGACCTTAATTTATTGTCGCGATACAAACAGATAATAACATATATATCACCAACACGCATATCACACAAAGCGAGCACACGGCGTCTTAATACGGTGAATAGAGACTAAAGTACTATGTGTGACCTTACAAACGGTCCGGTAGTTTTGAATTTTTGATATGTTGTCTAGGATGGTTAGTCAGTGTTTAAAATGCAAAATGCACAATTCCCCCCCCTCCGCGCCCGCCGCCATATTGAAAAAACCGGCACTTTCTTCATATTTTTGCTCATATCTTCCTTTAGGAGCATTTTAGCTAGAAGAAAGCTTCGACAATGTTATAGAGAGTTAAATTTACTACATTTTCCATTTTATATTTTTTTTCTAGGACAGATAGTTACGGAGATATCCACATTTAAAAAAACGTAAAAAATCGCAATTTCCTACTGAAAAACAAACTTCTGGATTATATCTTCGTTTAGGAGCATTTTAGCTACAACAAAGCTTAGGCAATATTGTAGAGAATTAAATTTACTATAATTTACACCTCAAATTTTGTTTCAAAGACGGTTAGTTACGGAGATATGCACATTTAAAAAACAGGAAAAGTTGAATTTTCCGAAAATTTCTCAAAATTCTTGGTTTAGAACGCTGTCATTCAGTTACGGACTAGTCTAGGACAAATTAAAACATGTAGGAAATATAATTGCTTATAAAACTCATGTCCATTTTTACATACATTTTCAAAAAATGTGACTTTATTTTTTACATATCGCCGTAATTATCTGTCCTAGAAACAAAATTTGAAATGTAAAATATAGTAAATTTAATTCTCTACAAAATTGCCCAAGCACTGTTCTAGCTAAAATGCTCCGAAACGAAGATATAATCCAGAAGTTTGTTTTTGAGTTGGAGATTGCAATTTCTTAAGTTTTTTTAAATGTGCATATCTCCGTAACTATCTATCCTAGAAACAAAATATAAAATGGAAAATGTAGTAAATTTAACTCTCTATAACATTGTCGAAGCTTTCTTCTAGCTAAAATGCTCCTAAAGTAAGATATGAGCAAAAATATGAAGAGAGGGCCGGTTTTTTCAATATGGCGGCGGGCGCGGAGGGGGGGGAATTGTGCATTTTGCATTTTAAACACTGACTAACTATCCTAGACAACATATCAAAAATTCAAAACTACCGGACCGTTTGTCAGGTCAAAATCCTTTATTCACTTAATTATCTAGGTACGTCTTTATATTGTATGTCTTTGTTAGGTATGCAAATTGACGACGAAAGATTTGGCAAGTAATACAGTCTTATACTACAAGTAAAGGGAAATCATCTGAAAACTGTACATTTGTAAAGTACGTAAAACAGTTTTCCAACGGTAAAGTTAAGTTTGTCCCTTAGTACAGTTTATCTTTTCGTTAGAGTAATACAGTGCTTTTATAGTTCGTACGGAACTCTCGGTGCGCGAGTCCGATTCCCAGTTGACCGATTATTTTTACAAATAATTAGCAATCTGGATTCATTTGGAAAATATGTCCAATCGAAACAGATAATTTGATTTGACATATATTACACATAATTGCATATCGTGACAAAGCGTCCATTGTATGTCATTGTTAGGTATGCAAATACAGGCATATGCCCATCGGTTGACGAGCTCTGCCGCACCGCTGAAGGCGATGGCCAAGTTACCTGTAACCCGCTACAAGCTAACTGGCCAATTATACGGCCGAACCTGTCATGCTGTTCGGCCCGATCTAAATACAATCTAGACGCACAGATTGTGATTCAATTATTGGCACGTGTTGTGTCGATTGAGGCGGGATTAGCTGTCCTCTAAGTTTACATTTTAATTGTTCTTTGTTAGACTAGCGATTAAAGAAATAATCTATTTTATAAATGTGTATATATCTTTTAATTACGCAAGATGTCCTTTTCAGACAAATAAAATAACAAGAACAATTAAAACCGGCCAATCGGACTCGTGCAACGAGGGTTCCGTACAAATACTTATCTCGTCTTCACTGGCCCGGTTAAGTTAAGTTTGCACCTGGTATGTATGGCGCCGGATACGATGACAGACATGTCTATCTGTCACAGTGGTTTTACCCTTCGGGTACGGAACCCTAAAAGTACCCAAGTCACTCTAGTTTGCCAATATTTTTTGAAGAATTCCCTCGATTTCTCCTGGATCCTATTGTCAGATCTGACCTAATGACAATGTCAATGTCGTCGTATATATGTATCTATGTATGTATGTATCTATTTATATGTGTATTTTATGTATATGTATGTAATATATGTTGTGAGTATTTTAATTGTATGTAATTAGGTATGAAATGTATGTTATTATGTTGCTTGGATGCACCGCCTACATTTTTTCTGATTTGCCCTAAGGTTGACTGGTAGAGAAAGCCCCATGGCATTAAGTCCGCTTTTGTACGTTAAGTTTTTCTTTTGTGCAATAAAGTTTAAATAAATAAATGTGACCAACACAGCGTAACATCCCGCCCATCCTATCATCCGCCGAGCTCTTGCCACCGTCAACATCCCCGCAATCCTCATCCAATCATGACATAATCAGTTTTTTTATGACAGTTTATTAATTATTTAATTTAATGTGTGTTAATGTCTTAATTTATTGTGTAATATAATGTATAACACTGTTTCTATTTAATTATTAATTTAAAGTTAGAAATTAAGTATGACGAAATTATGTAATAATCTGCATTGAAATTATTTAGTTATTGAATTAATATGTAAGTCCTTTGGTGTTTTATACTGTTATACTTACATATATTGGAATAAATAAATAAATAAATAAAATCCCAAAATGGTGTCTCGAGAGACGATGGCATGAAGCCAGACGGGATGAGCCTGGCCCGTGGAAGATGGGTGACGTGCTGGTGTGGGACACAACATGAGCTGATACCCTAGCACCGTCACATCTCCCACGGACCTCGATCCGGGCCGAACGACAACCGCAAAAAAATACAAAATACCAAGGTCTCGGCTCTCAATATCACTTCACCGATTTTGGTGTCGATACCCTGGGGCCCGTGGGGTCCAAGCGCTAGAGTTCTTTTTAAGCAACTTTCTAAACTGCTTGTCGACACCACCGGCGACCAAAGGGCTGGCAGCTTCCTCGCTCAGCGTCTAATGCTGCCAGCGTCTTTAGAACCTAGCCATAGTTTGACATGGATTAGTTTTAGATTCAATCTTTTGTGTTATTAATACAATTTACAAGAATGTAAGTAACAACCTTTTAAACAAAAGAAATCCAAATCGGCCTGTGATCGGGGAGTAACATATAAAAAATAACCCGACCAACTGAAAACCTTGTCGGATTTTAGACGACGGTTAAAAATATAATACATATAATTAGTAAATAAATATTAAGATAGTCTGCGAGTTTTCTTTGCGTTGTTTTTGATGAGGTGTTGTAGGTACTTAGTAAAACGAGTGTTTTTTTTTATATAATTATGATCAATTCAATGCCCTTATGGCAATAACAAAAGCCCTGTCGATATTAAGGGTAGAATATACCTGTCGGATAAATCCAACTTTCAATAGTAACTAATCTCTACTCAAATCGATCCTCGCATACGGCGGGGAGCTACGAAATAAGTTCCCTTCCTAAAAAACTGCAATATTTCAAACTAAGGTTTTTTTAACCAGTGTGTGATGCTAGTGATAGTCTCGCATCGGACTACACAGTCACCAAAAAAGGTGTCTGCACAGCACTGCATAAGATCGTCTGTAACAGACGAAACGGCCTTTGATTGATTGATTGATGCTAGTGATGACATCGGCACAGAGATGGATTGCCACGATGGACGTAAAAAAAGTCTAAAATTATTGAGAAGGAATTCGATCTGTGCTTGAGTTAAAAATGAGAAGACCCGTATGAGAACTAAAACCATCGACATATCAAGAGAGTAAGTGACCGCGAGCAGGGACCGCGGGTTAGAGGTTTTCTGGTTTCGACGGAACCATAACCATTTGACTACGCGAGTATTCAGAACTACCAAGTGCAAGCTCTCAAGAATGGTTGTGGGCATCCATACAAAAAAATTGTTTAAGTGTCAGTCGGGCTACTGAGACCGTACATGTCAGCCTACAGATTAAGATTGTGATTGTGAGCTTGCCCACCTTGCCCACAACAGTGGATCCGCGCTTGAGAACTACCCACACTTGTTGCCTTTATTATTAGCTCGAATAGCTTTCTAGACTAGGGTTGTCACTAAACTTACGTACAACATAACGTTATTGAGAAAATTGTGTTTCCCAGAGGTGTGCTTTTATTGTTTTCTCCATAGTGCGTAATCGTGGACTCTGAATTTATTCGCTATTGCCAACTAGTTAATTGTTAAATTTTTACGGTAGTCTATAATAGATTTCTAATTAGTAAAATAAAAAAGCAGTCGTGATATTGACAGTTTTTTACCCAGTATGAACATTATTATCTAGGAATATATTTAGACCAAAGTAAAAAAAATAAAGATTATTTAAATACAATGTAAAAAATGGGCTTTTATACTATAGTACATTTTGTATTTAATTTAATGCCACACAGATAGAACGTCTGAAAAGGCAAGAAGAACAAAACGTTATCTGTTTTCGAAGGACATTTACGTTTGTAGATAAAGTGTAGTAATACAATCCAACCTGAACGAAGGAAAAGCGTTAAGTATTTTTCAACACACTTGCTCGTAAAGTGGTCTATATTAAACTGTTTTTATGGCCGTAAAGTATACTATAAAACACGCGTGCTTTTGACTTTTCTATTACGCACTAGTGTCTTTACTTTACAGTTTTTTTTTTAACTTTCAACAAAGAGTTTTTACTTTTATATAATAAGCAAAATTTTTGTGAATAAAGTAATTGTGATGCATTAAACGCAATAATTAAACAATTATTTTCATCAAATTATTTAATTTTGTCATGTAATTGACACTAATTTGCACCAGGTATAATTAAATATTCATATTATTATATTTTTCACCTCACCAGCTCAAACATGGCGATTTTGCTGTCAGATAACAGTGAACAAAATGCGATTTTGTTTCGAGCGTGAGTAGAAACTAGCTTTTTAATTTTTTCAATATCTGACCACGAATTGACATTCTTCAGCCAAAGGTTAATTATAAAATTCTAATCATTTGAATCTCGATGCACTCTGTTTCTTTCATATGTGTATAAAAGAGAGGGATGGAAACTTATCAATTTGAAATTCGATTTTCGAATCCGACCTCGATTGAGAACAGTTCGGATACGCGTTATACCAAAAATTTCATTAAAAACACCCGAAAAAGTTTTAATTGCAACGTATTTTTTTTTCTTTATAATTTTTTTATTTAACGACCAAATATTAAAATTATTGTGCCTTTTATATAAAACAATAGATCATTGCTCAAATAAAACAAGATTACAACTTATTACTTATTGTAAATATAATAATAATTTCTAATTTCACCATTTATCATAGATGCATATTCGAAACGTACCTTAAAAAATATCGAGTTCATATTGTAATTCTTATTTTCTTTTGCATTTATTTTGTTTGGTGTTTTACGAGTAAAATAGTACATTACTGCAGAGGCCGTGAAGTAAGGGATTGCTGGACGAGTTTGGGGTAGATGGCCGAGTCGAAGACGAGGCCAGATAGAACGAGTCCTGCAATCCCTGTTCCGGCCGAAGCTTGTATAGTGCTTTTCTCAAACGATGTGAGGAAATATTAAAATTAAAATAACTACTAGATAATCAAGTAAACAAAACAAAATATGCTACGGGAAAAAAGTCAAAACTATTTTTCGTTTTTACTTTTTTCCCGTAGCATATTTTGCATGACTAAATTTGCCTCCTCATAAAGTTCCCCGTCATCCTTTGTTCATAAGTTCCCCGTCACTCTCATCACTAGAAGTATTTTTTATGTCTGTTAAAATTATTTTATAATCACTACGAAATACGAATAAGCAGAAAAAAAGATTTTCAATGTGCCACCTTTTTTATTTTTTAAATATGTTATTTGATCCAGCTATTTGAGCACCATGTTTAACCGCACATAAATATAGTACCATACATTTTTTGTGTCGCAATTATGCTTACAGATTGTGGAGGTGGTTGGCTGTATGTAATTTTTCCTTTGCCAATTTAATTTTAGTATAGAAATTTAAAAAATTAGAGCAGCGGACAAAAATGGATTTTCATACTAATTTTTGTGGCCTAAGGCCAAGAAGTAAATGTAGGGAGCCATAAACGAGAAAGATAGACGCCGTAAAGATAGACCTCAGAAATTGTCTGATCGAACCTTAAACCTCATGGCTGAACGACGCTCGCTACAGTTGCAGTCTCCCGATGACGCGAGGTCATATAGGCAGCATAATAGACGTATATCGAAGTCCTTGCGACATGATCTGCGGCTCTTTAATACGAACCGTGTTAAAGAGACCATTGAGCAGAACAAAGGCTCCAAAGTGTTCGCAAAGGACAAGTCTATTGGACAAAGCCAGCTGACCAAGCTGAAACGGGAAGATGGCAGCATAGCGTCGACCAAAGCAGAGGTTCTAGGCGAGATCGAGAGGTTCTATGGTCAGTTATACACTTCAGTCGCAAAGCCCGTTGACAGCTTGGTAGGCGATCCAAGAGCCAAGCTGTCCCGACATTATACCGAAGACATCCCGGACATCAGTCTGTACGAGATTAGGATGGCCCTGAAGCAACTTAAGAACAACAAGGCGCCGGGCGAAGACGGAATCACCTCAGAGCTTCTGAGAGCGGGTGGAACACCGGTACTTAAGGTCCTCCAGAAGCTCTTTAATTCCGTCTTGTCCGAGGGCAAAACGCCTGAAGCATGGAATAGAGGCGAGGTGGTACTGTTCTTCAAGAAAGGTGATAACAGCCTATTGAAGAACTACAGGCCCATCACGCTTCTAAGCCATGTTTATAAGTTGTTTTCAAGGGTCATCACGAACCGTCTCGAACATAGACTTGATGACTTCCAGCCTCCCGAACAAGCCGGTTTCCGAAGAAGCTATAGTACCATAGACCACATACATACGCTGCGGCAAGTTATACAGAAGACTGAAGAGTATAACTTGCCATTATGCTTAGCGTTTGTGGACTATGAGAAAGCCTTCGATTCGGTGGAAACATGGGCGGTGCTCGAGTCACTTCAGCGATGCCATATTGACTATCGGTACATTGAAGTGTTGAAGTGTTTGTATAGTAACGCCACCATGTCGGTCCGAGTTCAGGAGCAGAGCACAAAGGCCATTCCATTGAGAAGAGGCGTGAGACAGGGGGACGTTGTGTCCCCGAAACTGTTTACGGCCGTTATGGAAGACGCCTTCAAGCTCCTGGAATGGCAAGGACTTGGCATCAACATCAATGGCGAATACATCACTCACCTTCGGTTTGCCGACGACATCGTAGTCATGGCAAAGTCGATGGAGGAACTCAGCATGATGCTCGATGACCTCAATCGAGTTTCTCAACGGGTGGGCTTAAAAATGAACATGGATAAGACGAAACTCATGTCAAATGCCAAGGTTGTGCCCATCCCAGTCTCTGTTGAAAACTCGGTACTCGAAGTTGTTGACTCATACATCTACCTAGGACAAGTGGTCCAATTAGGTAGGTCCAACTTCGAGAAAGAGGTCAACCGCCGAATCCAACTCGGCTGGGCAGCGTTCGGGAAACTACGCAATGTCTTTTCGTCCGACATACCTCAGTGCCTCAAGACGAAAGTCTTCAACCAATGTGTGTTACCAGTGATGACTTACGGCACCGAAACGTGGTCTTTCACTATCGGCCTCATCTCAAAGCTCAAAGTCGCTCAACGAGCAATGGAGAGGGCTATGCTCGGGGTGTCTCTACGTGATCGAATCAGAAATGAGGAAATCCGTAGACGAACTAAAGTGACCGATATAGCTCACCGGATTAGCAAGTTGAAGTGGCAATGGGCAGGCCACATAGCACGCAGAGCAGATGGCCGATGGGGCCGTAAAGTGCTCGAGTGGAGACCTCGGACCAGCAAGCGCAGCGTAGGACGTCCACCTACGAGATGGACAGATGACCTTGTAAAGGTCGCCGGAAGGCGCTGGATGCAGGTCGCTTCCAACCGGTATATATGGAAGTCCAAAGGGGAGGCCTATGTTCAGCAGTGGACGTCCTATGGCTGAGATGATGATGATGATGATGATAAACGAGAAACTTCATGTCCTCATATCGGGACATTAACGCATGCATTTCCGAGCATGTTTGAGAAAATATTAATCAATTTTTATAAATTGATTAATATTTTTACTTTATTTATAAATACATTTTATATTACGAGATTTTGTTTAATACGTCATGTATCTGCTAAATCTTCCAATTTAATCAAATAATGACAATAACCGTGTTGGTTGGTTGATTATAATTTCAATTAAATTATATTGTTATTCCTTTTTAAGCAGCACTTATCTATTTTCTGATTAATAATATTATTGAAATCAGCAACAAAGACTATAAACATACGTTGGAAGAAAAAGCACAAAATGTCGAATATGTTCTCGCTGATGAGGTGAAAAGTTGTGTGTGCTACACGAGAGCAAAGTTTTTTGCATCTCGTGCTTTTGAGTCCCTCGCTACACTCAGGATTCTAACATAGAATCACTCGCTACGCTCGTGATTCAAACGTAGAATCCTTCGCTTGCTCGGGACTCAAAATCAGCACTCGTAACAAAAAACAACTTTGCTCTCTTGTTGCACAAATAACTATTTAATATTTGGCTGTTTGACGGTTTCGTCATTGCTTCCATTTTGCACCTGCGCGCGCATAACTAATTCAACCAATGCAAGGCGTGTAAAAAATAAATCTCCGCGCCATTTTGCTTTGCATAAAATTCGAGTTTATCGCTGTACTTAGTTTGTGACTGATTAGATTTACAAAAATGTCGAGTTCTAGTAATGAAGAAGATTTAGATGTGGAATTGATGCCTCCGGAAATACTTAATGATGCAAAAAATGCTACTGACAGCCTGTTGCCATTGAAATCTAATGAAAAGTATCCAATAGCCTATGAAAATTTTATTCATTGGAAATCCAGCAAAAAAGCCCATTTGTTCTCGGAAAACGTATCTTTAGCTTATTATCATGAGCTAGCAAATAAATATAAGCCTACCTCACTCTGGTCTATATATTATCTACTCCATGTTAAAAAGCACTGTTCGGAACAAAAATGGTATTGACCTAAAAACATATGCCAATCTGATTGCGTTCTTGAAGAGGCGCTCAGATGGTTACAGAAGTAAAAAATCTAAAGTATTGTCCTCAAAGGACATCGAAAAGTTTCTGAAAGAAGAATCGGATAGCCAGTACCTAGCAACAAAGGTCAGTTGAAATTGTTATTTTATTTAAATACCTACGAAATTTCTGTAAACTGAATGATTGTTTATAAAAAATTAAAACGACTACTCATGAGGCTACTCACCTACTCAACTATTTTATATATGTTTTATATCTATGTAGGTAAGTGTGTAGATATGTATTGTTTGGCAGCCATATCAAATCTAAACGACTAGACTGATTTCAAATATTTTTGTTACAAAAATAACTGACATGGTTAATTTGCAGGCAGTAGTAACTAAATATGTATTTTATTTACTTTCAGGTCTCGTTAATATTCAGTATTACTGGAGCATGTCATGTAGACGTCAGAAACTGAGTAATATTGCTACAAAAGACATAGAAAATCACGGCAAAATGCTGTTATAAAATGCTGTTATAGTAAAAATTACTAACACTAAAAACAAAATACCACGATCATTCACAATTCACATTCATAGTTAAAAAAATACGAAAATGTACGTTCGACGAAGGCAAAAACATACTGTACGAATGCGGTCGAAATCCACTGTGTATCATTTCAATAATTGTACTTTCACAATTTGTATTAATAATTAAATATTTCAGTTATAAACGGGTGTTTTTTTCCTCGCAAGTGTGTTGAAAAACGTCGTATGAAACTCGTGTGCATTTGGTCATTACACTCTCGGCTCTATTACGCCCTCGCCTACGGCTCGGGCTGCAAATCCGCCTCGACTGTAATGACCAACTTAGCACACTTGTATCATAATGTACTATTCCCAACCCTGCGGCATATACGCTTTCCATTGATTGTTTATGCGGATTTCAGGCGGATACGTATTAATAATCGCCCGGGGGCCCCGTGCAAGCAAATTAATTTATCCAGGTATCACTCCAGTGCACAATGCAGTCCTCACATGCATAACGATATTTGCCTCGGGTCCGTATGCCCGTGTGTCCTGTGACATGCAAATCTTGGTGATAGTATTAAATCGGATAGAGGGAATGTGTGGACGACCCGAAGCTGGTAAATTGTTGTAACTAGTGAGCGTCCGTGGCTTGCATGGAGACTGGTCCGGTGTCCGGTCATGTCTGCTTGGTAATTGTATTGCGGATTCCTTTATTGCTTCGTGTCGATTGGAACCAGCGGACCGATAGCGGTAAAATGGGTGACATGCGCTTTTGGGCTCGCGTTAATAAGCTCGTTTTGACAAAGACAGTTAACTAGTCACAGTCAGTCTATAACTAGTCACTAACTAAACTTCCCGAAAAACACAAAAGCCGTAGCCGACACATAAATATAACGTTACACATAAAGTTAGAACCCGTCCGTGAGCTTAAAATAGTCGTCGGATTTAGACCCATCCCTGACCTTATGATCTCAGTTTTTCCCGAAAACGAAGTCTGACGTGTCAAAGAGGATAATATAGACAATTTTAATAATGAAATAAATAATACTCTTGCGGACATCATTAATTGGTTACATAATAATAATTTAAATTTAAATATAAGCAAAACTAACATTATACAATTTAGAACACGTAAAAATACTGACATTGACCTTAATGTAAACTATAATAATAATCTATTGGATGAGGTGGAAACAACCAAATTTCTCGGAATATTTATAGACAAATTCTGCAACTGGAAAACTCATATTGCCTACGTCTGTGAGAGGTTGGAAAAAATTGTTTTTGCCTTAAGAAGATTAAGCAGAACCTCATCAAGAGACTTAGTATATTAACAGCTTATCACGGGCATGTATCCTCCCTACTTAGCTACGGTTTATTAATCTGGGGCAACTCTGTAGATGTCCACAATGCGTTTTTGGTCCAAAAAAAATGTATAAGAGCCGTGTGTAATGCTCATTACTTAGAACCATGTGGGCCCTTATTTAAAGCAACAAAAGTCCTACCTCTACCTCAACTCAAAATTCGAAGCAATTGAGTGGTTAAATAAATGTTTCTATTCTGTGAAGGACTATTTTGCCGACAAGCCAAATATTTAGTTGTTAAGATTTGACATCTATATTCATATTACTTTTTATACTTTTTATTTTTCATAATTATAGTTTTATCTTTATTTCATTTAATTTTGTACTTAATTTAATTCAATAATCAATGTAATTTAATCTGCAAATTTTGAGTTTTAGTAATTATTTTTGACATAAATAACAAAATGAAATATGTAACAGTTAAGTATTTGAATATTGTTTTATTTTATTTGCATGCCTTTTTGGTAGAACATAAGCGACACATACCTGTATCACCTAATTTATTACTATGTTCTTGCAATAAAAGAATTTGAATTTGAATTTGACGTGTTTGCATATTTTCAACTAACTCCGCCATTGTATTTGTAAGTACAAGGTGGTTCGCGTAACCTTTATTCTTTACCATAGTCGGGTAAAAAGTATCCTACAACCATTTTTGGATATGTCCAGTTATCGTTGTTCAGCCGTTTCTGGGGTGATGAAAGGAAAAATATACATATATATATTATATTTAAGAGATACCTCTATTAAGTTTTTTCCTGAAGTAATGACCCCTATCTCCATAGAAAACTGCCTACTACTTCAGAACTATATAATACTATATGTACATATAGTCCGTAAGCCCGCTCCAAGATTGCCTACGTAACATGACATCACGATAAAATGCATGGCACACGGTCGAAAAAGTTGTGCTGAGCGAGAATCAAACGATTATCGCACAGAAAATTGGCCGGAAGTTTGAGAAAATCCTTCACTTCCGGTCAAAATTTTAGGGGTGTACTTACGTCATGTGACATCATTACGTGACAGATGGCATCATGTAGCCCTTTAATCATAGAGAGTGTGAACATAAGTCTGCCAGTTCTAAAATGGCCGGAAGTGCTTGGCAGACGGGGTCAAAGATGGTCATCGGGTACGTTTTCCTACGTTTTGTGGTATCTTGACGAACTTGATTATAAATGTTTTAAAGTAATAGTGTGTCTAAAAATAAAAAAGTCTGCCAAGACATATCTGGCCGGAAGTCCTTCAAAAGTGATTTTTATTAGGGTTCCGTAGTCAAACTAGGAACCCTTATATATTTGCCATGTCCGTCGGTTCGTCTCTCCGTCCGCGGCTTAGCTCCGTGACCAGTAGTACTAGAAAGCTAAAATTTGGTATAAGTATGTGTATGTATCACGACGACAAAACGGTAAAATGAAAACTAAATTTTTTTTTTCGGATAGGTACCTACCTCTTGTATCGTAGGTACACCTAAAGTGGGGGTGAATTTATTTTTCTTTCCAACACTAGTGTGTGGGGTGGCGTTGAATAGGTTGTCGGGCCACGCTCAGTGTAGGGTCCCTCCTTCTTGCCCATCCTTCACAATGTTGTTGCTGTCCTATGGTACCCCAGTGGTACAGTGGGCCTTCGTGAGACGTCGCCATCCGCTCCTGTCCTGTGCCTCGCGCTCCGCGTCACTCCAACTCAGCCCGGCCGCCCGCAGCTCGGTGTCGACGGTGCGCTGCCACATATGCGCCGGTCGGCCTCCACGTGAACGCAACCTTGCCGATGTTGTCCTCTAGTCTTCGGAGGGTGTGCCCTATCCACTTCCACTCCCGTTGAGCGATTTCTCGCTTGATCGGGATTTGGTGGCATCGATTGCAAAGATCTTCGTTGCTGATAGTTTTCGACCAGAATATGCGCAGGATGGATTTAAGGCATTTGTTGACGAACACTTGTAAATTGCTCGTCAGACCCTTGTCTCTTTCCAAGTCTCGCAGCCGAAGAGCAAAACAGACTTCACTATGGAATCGAAGATGGAAATCTTGATCCGCCGGGTGAGCACGTTCGAATCCCAGACCTGTTTCAGCTGGGCAAAGGCGCCTTTAGCTTTCCTAATCCTCGCGTTAACGTCGTCATCGGAACCACCGCTGTTGGTCACGGTGCTGCCGAGATATGTGAACTTTGCGACAGATTCCAGCGGTGTCCTATTGAGTCTTATGGGTCGGGTTTCGTACGACTGAACTTGCATTTCGACGGTCTTCCTAGCGTTTATTCGTAATCCCTAAACTTGAGCTTCCTCTCGTAACGAATCCAGCTTCATTTGAAGATCGGGCAGTGAAGACGAAACCAACACTATGTCGTCTGCGTAGTCGAGGTCCTCCAGATGTAAGCTTTTATTCCATGTTATGCCCCTCGGTGTTTCTGTTACTTTCCGCATGACGTCGTTGAGCAGGACTATGAAGAGCAGCGGTGACAGGAGGCAACCCTGTTTGACTCCTGCACTCATTGGAATTGGTTCCCCTAGAACTTGGTCGTGCACTACTTTGCAAATACTGCCATTATGTAGGGACCCATCCTTCACAATAGACGGGCTTAAATCCCGAGGTTTAAATTACGAGAAAGATTTCAAGTTCTATAAAAAGGTCGTAAACGCTATAGTCACTGTAATTACTTATTACCTTCTGGAAGTTATCGATTATACGCGCCAGATTGGGCGGAATGTTTTAATGCAGTATGGCACTTAACTAATATGTGTAATGTTCGAAGTATAAGGAAACCGCGCGGAACTTACGTCATTTTAAAGAAAATTATGAAATTTTGCGGTAACTCAAAAACGACAACCGATTTTATTATATATAGTTATCATTGAAATTACTTATCGGTCATATTTTCATGAATTTATCTATATTTTTTTGACTCAATGTTAAAAAGTTAGAGGGGGGAGGGGACGCAATTTTTTGGATTTTCGGAGCGAATATTTATAAAACTGCTGACTTTATAAAAAATAATGTTTGGAGACCCCTATTATCTTCAAAATACCGATTCAATGCCACCCCACACACTAGTGTTGGAAAGAAAAATAAATTCACCCCCACTTTAGGTGTACCTACGATACAAGAGGTAGGTACCTATCCGAAAAAAAAAATTTAGTTTTCATTTTACCGTTTTGTCGTCGTGATACATACACATACTTATACCAAATTTTAGCTTTCTAGTACTAATGGCCACGGAGCTAAGCCGCGGACGGAGAGACGAACCGACGGACATGGCAAATATATAAGGGTTCCTAGTTTGACTACGGAACCCTAATAAAAATCACTTTTGAAGGACTTCCGGCCAGATATGTCTTGGCAGACTTTTTTATTTTTAGACACACTATTACTTTAAAACATTTATAATCAAGTTCGTCAAGATACCACAAAACGTAGGAAAACGTACCCGATGACCATCTTTGACCTCGTCTGCCAAGCACTTCCGGCCATTTTAGAACTGGCAGACTTATGTTCACACTCTCGACGATTAAAGGGCTACATGATGCCATCTGTCACGTAATGATGTCACATGACGTAAGTACACCCCTAAAATTTTGACCGGAAGTGAAGGATTTTCTCAAACTTCCGGCCAATTTTCTGTGCGATAATCGTTTGATTCTCGCTCAGCACAACTTTTTCGACCGTGTGCCATGCATTTTATCGTGATGTCATGTTACGTAGGCAATCTTGGAGCGGGCTTACGGACTATATCACGTTTTTATTACAGGCATTTTGGCGGTGCAAACACCTTGATGAGCACCCTTCACACGAAAGGCTGACTTTTTATTAATCTCTTATTTGTAGTCTGCAGCCAAACCTAGGGTTGCCAGATAATTGGCCATCTAACCTACATAGTTCCGTGTAAAACAAAGTAAACACACTCAAATACTGGATGCTTCTTAATTTGGAAATGCCAGTTTGTTTTTTCTACAATAAAATTGCCAATCGACCGTGCTGTGCAAGCTGTAGGTACCATAATATTTGGCAGGTACCAGGAGCCAAGGGTATATCTATTTAATAGTATACAATTGTATTAAAAATCAGTTTTAGGTCTAGTAAATAAAATAAAACACAAGTTTTCTATATATTCTTGTGTAGTTGTGGTACGAAACCCTCGATACGTTATACGAACAGAAAAACTATGGTGACATTTTATATAACATAAAGTAGTACGCCTATTACCTTAAGAATTCAGAACTTTCCATAACTATAGTTTATCTTTTGTATTATGTAAAAAAAAACTTTCACATAACACACAAAATATCAATTCAGTTGTTTATACCAGTTCATTTTCATTTTATCATTTGATAATATATAGATATTTTGTTAGAGCACACCTATTGATCTGTTTGTCGTCCCAAGAAAATGACCAGGAAAATCTAGCAACCCTGGCTTGCTGCCGGTATGAATGGGTTAAAACGTCCAATATTTATATTTATAGGATCCTTTGTCCCATCATTGGAAGCGACATCCATGTCTAATACCTTTTGTAACTCGATGAACATTATAATGGAATATTCTAAAAGGTTTCTGTTTCGTTATTATCACATAACAAGGAGCTAAAGTGTTACTTTAACTGCTTCATATGGTCTATGTATAGACAAGCTCTAAATCAATAGTAATATGATCCCGCTTTAAGATTAACTTATCTTATCATCAATACAAAGAGCTTATAGAATGAAATAACAAAATTTTAACGCATTCTAAATTACTTTTTCTTTGTTTCAGGTTACGCATCTACGGAGAAATCATCCCAGCAAACGTAAGAAGAAACAAACAGGCTTATTTACTATATTTGTCCACTCATAAAATTAACTAAGCATTTTTATTTTTTATTCAAAAAAATTGAGACCTCAATTGGGCAGGTATTTTTTTTTCCTTTAATTGTTACTATATTTTCGTAGGTAATTTTATATAATGGTTATGTTTGATAATTTGAGTTCAGTTCTATGTACTCGTACGTTCTTAATTATAAATAATCTGAAATCAATATTTTGGAAAACACAAAAAAAATTGCTAAAATATAGGATCATTTTAATTTAATTTTAAGTAACGTCTTAATTTTGTACATTTTTTTTTAGAAATTCTCAACTTCATAGTAACATGTCATGTCAAACTAACTATGTAACTATACTACCTATGCGCATACAACAGCATATTCACGAATACCACCGTTTTAGTTCAAAACAGACGTTATTACGGCATAAACGGAAAAACACACACACACATTCAAAAGGGTGCTTCAGTTGCTTAGTTACAGTTACACCTCATACACAAAAAGCTGCTTCAGACAGCTGAAATGCAACTGTGTGCCGATCGCCCTCCTTATTAAGCATACTCTCCTGGTACCGATTGTAACGAAGCGGTCGCTCAATAGCGCCGAGTAGCTCTCATACGCGTTACGTAGTTGTGTTGTACACATACATATACTCGTATAGCCTAATTCATGACACTTGATTGAGTACTTCGGAAATTCGCAGGGTAATTAGCTGGCATACCGACCATTATTAATAAGCCTGCATAAATCGGCGCTGATTGGTTGCAAGCGCTGAAGAGGTCCGGATGAATTTAACTACTAAGGGTAAGTTGATAACATTAACTGTCAGGAAGCAGCGAAATGTTGTATTTGAACAGAAGTTTTAACTTCTATTCCTATGATTTCTTGAACTATTTTATTTGCAAGGAGATACGGGGACTAGGTAGGGCGTTAAAATGAATATGCAGTTCTCTTAGTTTAAGCTAATAACTTTCTTACCGTTAACAATTCACTAGGGTGGATCGCTCTTGTATGAGAAAAAAAAAGTGTGTGTGTCAGCTCCGACGCACGACTGGAGTTTACTCTTCAGGCCAGGCGCGCACCATGATTTTTTTTTAGTCGCGCGATAATTTTGTCGTAGAAATAAGCGTACTTATGGGTTTATGAAAATCGTGGTGCGCGCACTCTCATATAAACCCATATCTTGCATTTATGCGACAAAATTATCGCGCGACTAAAATCGTGGTGCGCGCCTGGCCTTAAGAACGATTATAAAATATATACTCAATACGTTTATTGCACATAATGATTATACAGGTGGAAGACTGATCTAAATGGGTCAGCCTGTATAATATCGGTTGACAACCAAAACTCACCAATAAACAAATATCTATAGTATAGGATCCCAATATAAAACGACCTTCACCGAGATGTTTATTTGATGAAATGTATTTTATATTTAATTTAATATGTCAATAAATATATTGCATATGGGTTGCCTTACAAATTTTAGTCCAGGGTATGTTTAGTTAAAAATTAAAAAAAAAAAATAACATTTCACCGGTTGATTAATAATAAATTCATAATAAAATAATCTTTAATTTAATTTCAATTCAATAATCAGACCGTTGCAAAATGCTAGTAAGTATAGATTTACCTAACGTTTGCATATTCTATGGGCTTCATACTTTCGATTGGTATAGAATTTATCTAATATTAATCAAACCGGTGAAATGGTTAAAACATTTTTTATTATTATTAATTAAACATACCCTGGACTAAAATTTGTTAGGCAACCCATATGCAATATATTTATTGACATATTAAATTAAATATAAAATACATTTCATCAAATAAACATCTCGGTGAAGGTCATTTTATATCGCGATCTTAGTCTATAACGCTTAACGCATAACCTGCTAAATTAAGAAGTCGTATTTTTACCCCGATCGTATACTGAGATACGACTTTTTAAATTAGCACGGCAAATACGTTCGATTTTATACCCCATATTTTTCATACCCCGGGCTTATATATGAAAATCGATTCTTAAGGAGTAAACTCCAAAAAAAACCTTACACATTTAACTTCTAATAGTTCTTAAAAGTTGTAGCATAGTATAAAGATGCGAGACTTTTTTTTTTATAGTTATAAAATAAACTTTTTTTGCCTTCGCATAGCTGTTAAACAATTAAATAAATGTGGAAATAAGTATAATTAAAAAGAAAACACTGAGGCGAAATTATTAGCCTAATATGATCACAAGGTTAAAAAACATTAGAGGATATAAATTTATTAAATTAACAGTAAGAGTTATTCAGAAACTATTATTATAAAACCCATTCATATTATTACTATTTTGCCTTAAAATCTCTCTTACACTCATTTTTCTTGAGGTAATAAACTTTGAAAGAATCACGCCTTCTTTTAAATGAATAACTATGTATCTAATGAGAATAACTATAGTAAACGTCATATATATAATTATAAATGCGGTTAGAGTTTTTAAAAATTAGGTTTTTAGGAAACTTCAACGACCTTGCGGAGGCAAAAAACCTATTCTGATTGCTATCGTGTAGAACTAAATCTTAATCGTAATCCACTAGAGCAAGTTTTTACTAGTTAAGAAAATTAAATTCCAAAAATAAAAAATTCGATCCGCTCTATTAACCACTGCCACCTAAGAAGACAAAAATACAAAACTAAGTAAAAAAGACATGATTTAATTGGGATGTACCTGAAAAATAAAATCGTATCGTATAGGTCATTTGCCAATTTGACACGTTTTATTGTTTTTCTCGTTAGTAGGTAAGTATTTTGTATTGACTTCGCTATCGATTTGACGTGTATTGCAGAACGACAAGGACATCTGAAAGTAGAAAAATGTAATATTTAATGTAACTTTTTACATTTGTCATACTCATACAGTCTAATTGTTAAATGCGGTATACGAGCCCTATTCCCAGAAATTCGATTATAAGTTAACAAAGGTAGTAAAAAATTGGCATATCCCAATTAGAATAGTCCAGTTAGATTCATTTAATATCCTACTTTCTAAAGGATCATTATTGTTTTCTAAATTACTTTTCATTCGGAGAAGATACTTAAGTATTTTTTTTATACTCGCGTACTTTAATCTGTCAATTATAATTTCACAGACAAAATCACAATAACGCACTTTTTATTCCTGTAACAAAATTCTATACTCTATGGTACCCGCTACAGAGTATTAGTTGACTACTTGAAATTAATTTTTACACTTAGCATCTTATTTTTATTTTTTTGTTTACATTTATACAAACTCTTTGTTGTTATTTAAACTAAAAAAATGCTTTAACTCTATTTATTGTAATAGCAAATGTCACACAAATTTTTAAATGTTTTTACTTTCTGTCTAAAAGTCAAACCTCTGTTGGTATCGGCGCGGCTAACGTAGCACAAGTAATGAATGCCTCTTTTGCAGCACTGACATTTAAACTCTTCAGCTTTCAAATCTCTTGCACAAAACAGGCATACATTTTCCAATGCTTCACTATATGCTAGCAGCCGGCATTTTAATTCTTGGCGATATAAATCGTAATTTTTCTTTTGTGTGAGGGGTTTATTATCGACCAACAGACTAAATATATGTATAAGAATGGGGCCACAATTATACCCATCAGTCTGTAAAACATGTCGATGCGTTTTTGTTTTTACAATACGGGCAGATATATTTTTCAGTTCCAAAAATTGATTAACTTTATTCTTGTAGAACGATGCTAGCTTGTTTTCCATCCCCAGTGGATCTATTATAGTCAACGTTTGGTCTGCAAGGGAAAGAATAGCCATTGTAAAATGTCTATTTAGGCACAACGGAAATCTATCTATATATATATTACGCGAGGCCGATTTTTGTACATCCCATCAGATCTACAGTTATGGTCCGATTTTGATAAATGATATGTCATTAGATTCGTCTCATGCTGGAGAGGTGCATAAAACTCTTGGAATTTTAATTTTTTCCTGAAAAGGTACTGAAAAATGGATTTGAAAAAACTACTGTGCGCTAACCACGTGACTTTGACCACGTGACCTGTGATCCCTATTTTGACATAAGATGACCAAATAATAATAAGTATGATTTGCTCACAAACCTGTAGTAAGTTGTTCAGCATGAAGAAATATTATTTTTGAGTCGGCAACATAATATCCGCAACACTTAAAACATGTACGAATATGCAAAAATAATTTTACAGTTTGTTGACAATGAATGACAGTAACCATATTCTGACATCTTTTAATGTCTTTTTTATTGGGGGTTATTATGTCAATGCTCTAAATTGCCAGGTTGTTTTTCTTTTTAAAATGTTGATATGGAAACTTATTTCGCATACCTGTTAAAAATGTGGAGAAAAAAGCCGGTTAAGTGCGAGTTGGACTGGTGCTCGAAAGACTAGAAAAACTGACCGTCATTCAAGAATAGATTATTTCTATAGGCGAGTTTTACTAAATCTAAATCAAAGCAGAAAAAAAATAGTAAAACTAATTTAAACGTCATTCAAATATGTAAATTTATGGTAGATTATTATAAATATGATTATATAACTCCATCAAAAAAATAATTCCCAGGAAAATAGCATGAGTTATGGTAAATTAAATGGTATTTTACAAGAAGAAACTTAGTCATTCCGCTTGCATGTCGACGGGATGGGAAATGTGGCCGAGTTGAGAATATGGACGACTTGACAATGTAGATAAGTTGGGAATGAACATTGGTAATATGGATGAGTTGGTAAAATGGACGAGTTGGAAATGTGGACGAGTTGGGAATATGAACGAGTTGGGAATATGGACGAGTTGGGAATGTGGATGAGTTGGCAAAATAAACAAGTTGGGAATACGGACGAGTGGGCAATGTGGACGAGTTGGGAATGTGGATGAGTTGGCAAAATAAACAAGTTGGGAACACGGACGAGTGGGCAATGTGGACGAGTTGAGAATATGGACGAGTTGGCAATGAAGACGACTTGGTAATACGGACGAGTTGTAGATATGGAAGATTTGGCAATAAAGACGAGCTGATAATAAGGACAAGTTGGTATTGTAGACGAGTTGGGTGTATCGTCGAGTTGGGAACATGGACGAGTTGGAAATGTGGATGAGTTGGCAATGTGGATGAGTTGGTAAAATTGACAAGTTGGGAAAATGGACAAGTGGGCACTATGGACGAGTTCGCATTATGGACGAGTTGGTAGTGAAGGCGAGTTGGTAATACGGATAAGTTGGCAATGAAGACGACTTGGTAATACGGACGAGTTGGTGATATGGAAGATTTGGCAATAAAGACGAGCTGATAATAAGGACAAGTTGGTATTGTAGACGAGTTGGGTGTATCGTCGAGTTGGGAATATGGACGAGTTGGAAATGTGGATGAGTTGGTAATGTGGATGAGTTGGTAAAATTGACAAGTTGGGAAAATGGACAAGTGGGCACTATGGACGAGTTCGCATTATGGACGAGTTGGTAGTGAAGGCGAGTTGGTAATACGGATAAGTTGGCAATGAAGACGACTTGGTAATACGGACGAGTTGGTGATATGGAAGATTTGGCAATAAAGACGAGCTGATAATAAGGACAAGTTGGTATTGTAGACGAGTTGGGTGTATCGTCGAGTTGGGAATATGGACGAGTTGGAAATGTGGATGAGTTGGCAATGTGAATGAGTTGGTAAAATTGACAAGTTGAGAACATGGACAAGGGGGCAATGTGGACGAGTTCGTATTATGGACGAGTTGGCAATGAAGACGAGTTGGTAATACGGACAAGTTGGTATTATGGACGAGCTATGAATATGGACGAGTTGGGAATGTGGATGAGTTGGCAAAATGAACAAGTTGGGAACACGGACGAGTGGGCAATGAAGACGATTTGGTAATACGGACGAGTTGTCAACGTGGACAAGTTAAGAATATCGACGAGTTGGAAATGTGAATGAGTTGGCAAAATGAACAAGTTGGGAATATGGACGAGTTGGCAATAAAGACGAGCTGATAATAAGGACGAGTTTGTATTGTAGACGAGTTGGGTGTATCGTCGAGTTGGGAATATGGACGAGTTAGAAATGTGGATGAGTTGGCAATGTGGACGACTTGGAATTGTGGACGAGGTGGGAATATGGACGAGTTGGAAATGTGGACGAGTTGTATTTGTGGACGAGTTGGCATTGTGGACGAGCAAGTAATATGGACGCGTTGGCATTGTGGATGAGTTGGGAATATAAACGAGTTGGCAATGAAGACGAGTTGTTAATACGGACGAGTTGATAATATGGACGAGATTGCCAATAAAGATGAGTTAATAATAAGGACGAGTTGGTATTGTAGACGAGTTGGGTGTATGGACGAGTTGGAAATGTGGACGAGTTAGCAATATGGATGAGTTGGCATTGTGGGCGAGTTGGGAATATGGATGAGTTGGCAATAAAGACGAGTTGGTAATATGAACGAGTTGGCAATGTAGATGAGTTGGGTGTATGGACGAGTGGGCAATGTGAACGATTTGGAATTGTGTACGAGTTGAGAATGTGGACGAGTTGTATTTGTGGACGAGTTGGCATTGTGGACGAATAAGCAATATGGACGCGTTGGAATTGTGGACGAGTTGGTAATATGGACGAGGTGGCATTGTGGACGAATTGGGAATATGGACGAGTTGCCAATGGACACGAATTGGTAATATAGACGAGTTTGCAATGCAGATGAGTTGGGTGTATGAACGAGTTGGTAATGTGGACGTGTTGGGTGTATGGACAAGTTGGCATTGTGACCCAGATGGGAATATAGACGACCTGACATTGTGGACGAGTTGGCAATGTGGAATAATTAACATGTTACGCTAACATGCGAAACTTGATGGAGAAATAACCTACATATGATGCAAATTTCAAAAAATCGACGCGCTCGAGAATAAATCATATTTGAATTAATGACGTCTGGCAGATCATTCTTATTCTCATTCAAAATAAAAATTGTCAAATTCTGCTGTCAACAAAACAAATTGATTTTATAAGGTTTCCGTTTTTACCGAATATGGTAAGGAACCCTAAAATTAGGTTTATATTATAGGCTTGAGACTCTTGAGAGTACATATAGTTAGCATCTCCCTCAGTCTTCTGTCAGACACAATTTCAATGAGAGGAAAAACACGAAAGTTTGAATGTGGAATTCGGGTATTAGGCCTTCAGCTCTATATTTATTGAAAAAAATATATCTTATATTATTTTTTCAAACATGTTTAGCTGTTTTATATATTGTTTTTTCTTATTACACATATTTGACACATTCTTTTTTTATGGTGGAGTATTGTTGGTCAGTAATTTATTTAGATTAGTAAGTAGGGTTTGATTAAGTATAACTAGCGTAAGAATTTCAAACACCATGTGTAATTGTTATTGAATAAATGATTGATGATGATGACATGGTAGCACCCATATTAAGAAAATTTGCACGATCTATTGAATTTCATAAAAAAAACAAGCATTGATAATAGTGGTTTTTCGTGTATCTATAAACGTTTTTTACTCTCTATTCCATACAATTGAGTTTTTGTAACATTTTTTTTATCAATATTGTGAAATATTTACGATTATAAATGAATACATAAACAGTTACGCACTCCATGATTTCCTGTTTCCTCAAATCTGTCGTTTCGATTCATGTGCTATTTCTGGAAATTGATAGAAATCGATCAAATCGATTAATGTATGTCCTGAAGAAAGAACAACAAATTAAAATTCTACCAATCTTATGTTCGGTCCTATGAAAATATGATATGGGACTATTGTCATGAATATATTTTTCCATAAATCGAATAATATGCATTTTATTTGTGAAACATTATTTGTGTATTTTTACAAAAGAGTTAAAAAAATTGTCATGATGAAGCTGGCAGTTGGCTATCAGGCCTGCCTCTAGCCTGGCATGTTATAACGTTTTTAAAACATAATTTTAATGTGTTTTTTTACAGTATTAATTTATTCTTCGTTCCCCAAAAACTTCTTATCGATAAAGTAGTTATTTTCTGTAACACTACCGGATTTCCATATTCTAGCGGCGGTTCGACGCCGCAACGGGTCTCTAGTACGTTATATTTATCGACACACAACTCCACAGATTCCACGAACTCTGGTAGTTTTTCAGAGTCTTCGAAAATTATGTTCGATTTGGCCACACTTATAATGTTAAATTTAGTGTCTGAATTATATGTGTGCAAGAGGTGGTCCATCACGAAATTCGTCAATTCTTCACGTGGATCGAGACTTTTGTAATCTTCTATAAGAAGTTCTTTTAAACTTTGATTTGGTATAGTCATCCGGTTACGACATATCCTCTTTTATCTGGCAAAATTCCATATAAATCGGAATTTCGGCACATATTATTTCAAGGTTGCAAATTGTATGTTTCACATTAAAAAAAAAACCTAACATGTATATAAATGCGGTTCTTGTCGGTCTGTTTTTCCTGCCATAACTCAGTTAAAAAAATAATTTAGGCAAGTTAAAGGAAGACCTTCGGTTTAAAAAGTATGTCTCATGGATTCTTCAGTAGGCGTTGTTGTTCGGGCAGCGGGCCCTGGTGTGTCCCTCCTGGCGACACAGGCCGCACTTCCTCGCGCCGCGCGCGCCGTCCTCGCTGGCGCTGCGTGTGACGCCTCCGCTCCCGCCTCCGCCTCCGCTCCCGCCTCCGCCCCCGCGCCCGCTTCCGCCCCCGCGCCCGCGGCCCCGCCCTCTGCTACTCGACGATGGCGCTGCGCCCCACTCTCCTGAACAACAAGTTATGTCCTGTCTTCGAAGTGGCTACAAGCTGATGCCTATAATTAAAGCCTGACCAGAAACATATGAGGATTGTCAAGACGGCGCTATTTATAAGATTTATATGGCAACAATTTAGCAACCAATCGCAACCGCACTATAATGACATTAGTTTAAATATCTGTCAGTTCCTATGGTTAACCTCGTAATATCATTTAATGGAATGCACTCTTTCCCCGACTGTTTTTCGTGTAGTAAACACGTGTACACTTTATTCATAATATTAGTTCACGACTGTGAATGGTTTTCGGCATTTTCTTTGTATTTTTTTTTAATATTTGTCTTTTAAAGGAACCACAATGAATGACATTGACATTGTTGACAAACCATCGTAAAATCATTGCCAGTGTAGTTCCAGTGAAATTCCGCAATATGGCGCATCCTCATATATTTCTGGTCAGGCTTTAACTCTTGAAATCATTGTTCAGTCTGTGACCTCTCAGCCTTTCGGGTTTAGGCGAATACTGAAAGGTTCTTATCTGGATCGCGTAGGAACGAGCGAGACAGGTATAAACACGAATCGCATTCTGACAGCTCAAGCACTGTATGGCTTGTTACGTATCTGTGGTTGCCGAAGTTACGCACTTTATGGCTGTATTGCCGCGGCGCGGTGAAAACGATAAAACTTTATTTCGAGACGATTTTAAGTAAAAGCGGCAATCGGCTGCTAGAGAAACTCAGGTACTTCATTGCTGTTTAAATAAAAAGTGACTTTGGTTTCATAATATTAATAAAATTATCGTGAGATATCTTTAATAATTAAAAAAAAAGGTTTACGTAAAAATTTACAGGAACGGCCCGAGCATGGTTCGAACTCATATGGAGCTCTTTATCAGGGGCAGCGATCCGTGCGACTCGCGCATCTCTATAGCGGAGCTCCAAATGAGTTCGAAACATACGGGCCGTTCCTAAAAAAAATTACGTGACTTTAGCGTCATTGTACAACTTCTATTCTTCGACTTAAATACATCTTTGGTGTGAAAGTTGTTTGTACTTAAGTTTTTCATTAGTTTCATTCAAAGTAAAAACTATTATTTGCCATGAATCTTTAATATTCATAAGACATATCTCTACTCAACTCTAATAATTTCAAAAAGAGAACATCAGCATATTTGATTTAAATAAAAGCACACTAGCTCACTGATTGGTTGAAATTTCTTGTGAAAAAATTTAACCAATCACGGGGCACCCGCCATGACCATCGCGATCATCTTTTTTTTAATAGGTCAGTTTTAGTTGAACGAAAAAGGTAACATCAAAAATAAAAATTCATAGTGGGTGGGGAATGACGACTAAATAAAAATAAAAAAATTCTGTGTTTTGCTCGTATAAAAAGTATTGTATGCAATAGTTACACAATTAGGTCTTAAAATCTCGTACCTTACTTAGGCCACTCGGCAAGCCTCGTGACCCAAACGCGGTACTCGACTTTAAGAACCTTCATTGTGCAACGATTGCATAAAATAGGTACTCCGTCTCTTATTTGATCATCACACAAAGTGACAATTTTAATATGCAATTAATCCATCACCTTCATCGTTTGAGAATAGATGATAGGTATCTAAATAGCATGTACTTACTTAATATCATGTAATTACAGTTAATAACGGTAAGGTTGGTTAACATGCAATAAGCATATTTGGAAATGGGCATATCTGCGTACTCTGCTAATTCGCGATACCGCATCGGTTTTGAATAATAAGTCATTAGACCGAGAGCTCAACCTGAAACGACAGCAAGGATAGTAAAAAAATATTTATTTACTTAAATTCGATAGTTTACCTATTCCTTGAATGAGTTAATCTATTTCGTTATAATTTTGACATGGTTTAGTAATTTTCCATTCCTTAATTGATTAATAAAAAAAAACTTTTCCGCGTAAAACTTATGTACTTAATTATGAAAAATCGAGGTTCGGGAAAATTTAAAAAGGGTTAAAGAATAAAAACTAAAAAAAATAAAAATGAAAAACTAAAACTACAAAACTCCGTAAATACTTAGTAAAATTCTCATAATTATAAAATCTGATTTGAATTAAGGTATTCCGATTCATTCGATGACAAATGTTACTAAATTACTTAGCGTAAAAAGCACTAAAATAATTAACCTAACCCATAACCATTTTGTAACGTAACCTTTCAAAAAGGCGCAAAATACAACGACAAAAATTTAAGAGATAAATTAGTATTTAATGCAATCGTTACACAATGAAGGTTCTTAAAGTCGAGTACCGCGTTTAGGTCACGAGGCTTGCCGAGTGGCCTAAGTAAGGTACGAGATTTTAAGTTAAGACCTAATTGTGTAACTATTGCATACAATACTTTTTATACGAGCAAACACAGAAAAATATTTTTTACTTTAATCGTCATTTCCCACTATGAATTTTTATTTATGATGTACTTAACCTTTTTCATTCAGTTAAAACTGACCGATTAAAAAAAACATGATCGCGGTGGTCATGGCGGGTGCCTCCTGATTGGTTAAATTTTTTGACAAGTAATTTCAACCAATCAGTGAGCTAGTGTGCTTTTTTTTAAATCAAATATGCTGATGTTCTCTTTTTGAAATTATTAGAGTTGAGTAGAGAGATGTCTTATGAATATTAAAGTTCTTTAGCGGGTACCATAGAGTATAGAATTTTGTTACAGGATTAAAAAGTGCGTTATTGTGATTTTGTCTGTGAAATTATAATTGACAGATTAAAGTACGCGAGTATAAAAAATACATAAAATCTTTCACCTTGGCAAATACGAGTAGCCCTTACGTAATCGAATTATGCATTTAATTCGGTAAACAGGGACACTCTGCTAACAGAAATCAAACACAGTATTCCAGAAATTTATAATTACCTACTACATTGTTACGCAGATCCAACAAAATTATTATACCGCTCAAATGTTTTATCTTCAGAAGTCGGCTGTCAGCAGGGTGACCCTCTCGGACCAGCAATTTTTAGTTTGGCTATCAACCCCATTATTCAAAATTTAAAATCAAAATTTAACGTCTGGTATTTGGACGACGGGACTCTTGGAGGCGACATGGACACTGTTCTTTCCGATTTAATTACCATCCAAACAAAGTTTAAAAACATTGGCTTAGAGTTAAATTTTAATAAATGTGAACTCTATAACCAAAGTTTGTTAAGTGATACCGATATAAAAGAGAAATTCGATAAAGTGACACCTGACATTAAAATAGTCACCAAGAGTTCGCTTTGCCTCCTTGGCTCGCCGATCTTTGAAGATTCTTTTTCCGACTATATACTAAGTTATGTTTCAAAATTCCAAAACTGTGCAGACCGCCTTGTCCTAATAAGCCCTCACTACGCAATATCAATCCTTAAATTTTGCCTTTTTGTTCCAAAATTAACATATGTACTTCGCTGCTGCCCCTTGTGGAAATTTCCAAATCTCTTGTTACCTCTGGATGATCTTATTAAAACAAATTTAGAAACAATTTTAAACATACAACTCAGCGAACAATCCTGGACTCAGGCATCCCTTCCCATTCGTTACGGTGGGATGGGAATACGCAAAATTAGTAGTGTTTCCTTACCGGCATTTTTGTCTTCTGTCCATAGCTCAGTTAATCTTGTAGGTAAAATCCTAAGGGTTCTGCCCTCAAACTATGAGATTACTGACTTGGCAGAAGCTAAAAATGCGTGGTCAATTGCTTGTCCGGGAAAGGATTTCCCTGACCACCCCATGTCCCAGAGGAGTTGGGATGACATCTTATGTAAAATTTCCGTTGATTTTCTCCTTAGCCGCAGCACAGGTCCTGATAGAGCCCGGCTGCTAGCGTCGGGCACCAAGGAAGCCGGCGGTTGGCTTCACGCCTACCCCTCGCCAAATACCGGCACCTTCCTAGAGCCCGACACACTACGTGTGGCAACGTGCCTGCGGCTGGGGATAAAGATATGTACACCCCATAGATGCCCTTGCGGCAACGATGTCGACCCTCTGGGCCACCACGGGCTGTCTTGTCAAAAAAGTGCCGGCCGTTTCCCTAGACACGCCGCGCTTAACGACATCATCCGCCGTTCTCTTGCCAGCGTCAATGTCCCGGCTTTGCTGGAACCAACCGGCATCGCCAGAGACGATGGCAAGAGACCGGATGGGATGTCTTTGATTCCATGGAGATTGGGAAGGACACTGGTGTGGGACGCCACCTGTGTAGACACTCTGGCTCCTTCCCATCTCCATGGAACATCTCATAAACCAGGCGCGGCGGCTGAAGCGGCCGAAAAATTAAAAGTTCACAAGTACAGGGGTCTCAGCTCTGAATACGATTTTGTTGCATTCGGGGTTGAGACCCTTGGTCCGTGGGGGCCCAGTGCTCATCAACTTTTTAGGCAGATCTCAAAAAAACTGGTTGACATCACGGGGGACCGAAGAGCTGGCAGCTTCCTCGCTCAACGCATTAGCGTTGCTATATACAGCGAGGAAATGCTGCCAGCGTCTTCGGGACTATGCCAAAGGGGTCCGATTTTTTAAGTCTTTTTTTATATTAAATTTATTCTGTTTTAGCCTTTTATTTTAGTTAGTTAAGTTCTTAGTTTATAGTTAGTATTTAAATTTCTGTAGGTTTATGTGTTGCTTTATCTTTTGTTTTATTTTAGAATAGATTAAAAGCTAATAAACAAAAAAAAAAAAAAAAAATTGAATTATTAGTAAGTCGAATTGTCAGTCTGATTAGACGTATGTATCTGTATCAGTGCTATTGAATATGCATAGTTAATAAATCCTTTTGAAGTTGAACTTGTTATTTAAGGTTTCCAGACAACCGGATTCCTACCGGTTTGCCCACTTACGGACGATTGAGCACCATTTTCAATTGCACAAAAAAATAAGCAAAATCAACCCCGGCTTTCCCTGGTATTTTGACGTCTATATATTCGTGGGAACTGGGGACGGGGCCCTTAATTTATGTATAAAAGTATAGAGAGGGCTTATCTTATTAACTCCAATAAATCTATGGGACAGGGGCGCAGCTACGACTGTATCAGCCGTATCAATGATATGGGGCCCCCGGGTCACAGGCAGAGATGGGCAAAAGTTAATTGATTAACATATTTAATCGCGATTAACGATTTAAAATGACGATTACTTAATCTAACCGTACGAGTTCCGATTAATTTAATACCGATTAAGTTAATCGTAGATTAATATCGACCGATTACAAAAGTGCAAGTGGTGGTAGCCTAGTGGTTAGGGCATGCGACTTTCAATCCGGAGGTCGCGGGTTCGAACCCGGCCCGTACGAATGAGTTTTTCGGAACTTATGTACGGAACGTCATTTGATATTTTACCACTCGCTTTTCGATGAAGGAAAAATGAAAATGAAAATGAAAAATGAAAATGATTTATTTTAATAACAATTGCTACAGGTCAATTTTTACATTATTTTTATAAATTGCATGTGCTTACCTACATGTCTTATTTCATTTCATTAAAAATTGTTTAACTATAATACTAGTGGTAAATTAAAAAACTCCTTGTGGTCATAAAAATTATTTTCTAGGAGCCATTTTTTTATTTGTAATTTGAAACTTGTGGTGGTAGTTGCATTTGTTACATTTTCAGGTAGCCGGTTGTACACTATTGGTCCCAAGCTATAAATGCATTTTTTTGTTTTCGCTAATTGGTGTGGCGCTGCTACAAGCCTATTGGGGTTTTTGTTGCTGCGTAAGGGGTATCTGGAGTTGATACCTTTGCGTTTAAACATGTCCGGATTGTCGTGCGTAAACGTTTCCCCTCTGGGTTGGAAGGTCAGATGGCAGTCGCTTGCGTAAAAACTAGAGCCTATCTTGGGATTTAGGTAGCCGACCCCGATTGAGAATTAATTCTCAAAAAATGGGACAAAGGCTTAGGAGGATGATGAATATCGAGCGATTACATTTTTAATCGATTAATTAATTCGATTAATTTTTCTCTCGATTAATATTAGGAAAAAATAAGATATTTTTTGTAACTCTTAGTCCCTACCTAGAACATCTTAGAGTACTCTGCACTATAAAAACCATCACTTGTAGGTATTACTGTAACAAGTTTATTTCACACAGTACACTAGAATGTTTTTTCTTGTTTACACATGACAAGACATATTGTATTTTGGTAAAACGCACAAATGAGCGTGTTCCAACTTTTAATCGAAAATTAATCGTGAAATTTAATCGATTGAAATAACGATTAGTTAATCGTTAATCGAAGACTCTGTCGATTAATTTAATCGTGATTAATGCCCATTTCTGGTCACAGGGGCCCCGACGTGTTGTGCCCTTGCACGTCGTCGGGGCCCTCGGCATATATTGATATAGGGCCCGACGTGTTTGTGCCCTTGCATGTCGTCGGGGCCTCTAGACATATTTTGATATAGGGCCCGTCGTCTCGCTCGTCACAACCATGACCCTATTTCAAAACTATGCATATTCTTACAACCTATGTCCATTCTTTCAAATCAGAATTTATGGAAATAATAAAGTTGGAAACTCATTTGTATTTCTTAGGTGAGTCATTTTCAAAATAAATAACACAATAAAAACAAAATTACGATCGCTTTTTTTGTGTGACGAAAGTTACTCATACAAAATGTATGGGTAACTATCGTAACACAATAGAATCAATTAAGTTTGGTTTTAATTAAAGCCCTTAACTACGTCCATGTATTTTGAAAATGACTAAGGTACCAGTTATTTATACATATTTAAAAAATTAATTTAAATTAAAGATGTTATAAATGTTTTTTTAATGACCTAACATACCTAACACCTAATGTACAATTCTTGCGCCGAACGGATTTTTCCGTCGGTCGGCTTGAAACAATCCGTTCTGTCACATAAAGAGTAGCATTTTATGCGATCATCTCTGGGACTAAGTGCGGATTGCAACGCACATTTGGACTATAGCCATTCAACTAAAAGACCCACTTGCATATTAGTCTGGATGGTGATGGACTACTTAGTACTTGCAAATTTGTGCAAACCCTGTTTTGTTTTTGTTGCCGGGAACAAAAAGTAGGTAGGTAATTAGGAACCACGGGCCTAATAATATATGATGGTTGTTTTTATCACGCGATAAATAAGTGACAAAGCATACGTCACGTTTTGACAAAATGAAATGCGAGTGTGAGTGACAGATGCTTTGTCACTTGTTTATCACGTGATAAACGGAACCATCATAGGCCCCCAGATCTCCTTGCTGAATAAAATAGTCATCTATATTTATGAATATTATTAACTCATGTTCTTAATTTCAGGGTGCTCTAGCGAATGTTGAAGATTCTGCGCGCTATTGATTTACAAACGGACACATACACAACAACATCACTATGTACCTTCCAAATCCACACCATATACAAATCCTTCCTCAAAAGTTTAATGAAGATCGTCGCGACCATCCATTTTCAAAAAGAGGAGATTCTCTATTCGATTGTGTTGTCTTTAATGCTTGTTACGTCAAACCTCCGTTATTCATGAACCGATTTCAAAATAGGTAATGTTTCTTTTTTCGAGAGGTGGTGGTGAATATCTGATGACGAAATCCATGAGGAATTGAACCTTGAGGGAACTCTCTATGATGATTTTGGTGTTTTATAGCTACTCGTTTTGTTGTTATATTTTGTGTAATAGTAATACATAAATAGCATATAGCTAACAATATTGAGATTCGTTATCCGTACTTTAAATAAGGATTAGAAGTTCTTAGTAAGGGATTTTCGCAATCAACTGATACAAAATATACTTCAAAACAAACGCTCCAATAAAATTTAGATTTTTTCAATTCTGATATGTCTTTGCTAGAGTAAGGGACTGGTTTTTTAATTTGTTTCGGTTATGGTCACTTCTCTCAACCTTCCTGATGTACTAGGGCATCCATTGCTGACCTACTGTGCTGCGCGAACTCTTATGAGTTATCGGGTAATTTCCAGGTCAAAGCTCTTTTAGATAAATGGGTGTCGGTTTCTTCAGAACTGGACCTAATACCTGCAGGTATTAGAAATGTATGTAAATAGAATTTGTTGCGTGAGAATTAGTGAACTGCGACTAATTAATAATCCTTTTACTATAACTATTCGAGCTGTACAATATTATGCCTACAGGTTATGCAAGAAACACATGGTCACGCCGTTGAAACTCAGTGTTTACTTTATTAAAAAAAACTTTTAAGACGTACATATGTATCCAATATTCCAGTATCACCATCATTCAATATTCTCAGTTAGGATGCAATATTTAAGTGTTTTTACCTACTTATAATTAAAGTAATACAAGTCATAAAGAATGCACGTTAATTATCTGCATCTTGGAGGTACATGTAACTGGCCGCTGACAAGTTTCCTTTAATATTTTCTAATACAGCCGCTTTGTGAAGGTAAAACAATTCGCACCACAGACATTAACCATTTTAAAGTACCGCACGATAGGACTGCCTATCCTATTCACAAAACGCGCGACATACGATGACCGCGCTGAACGCAACTCTGGCAGATTCGCTGGACTGAACTACATAGAAGCGGTTTAATTAACGCGTTGTTTCAAAAAGACACCACTGATCATGATACGAACGAACTAGCGGCTAGCAATACCTATTTCGGCAGGTCACCCTATATTTTTCACATTATGGCTGACGGGACAAGTGTTAAATACCTCAACAACGCCTGCAGTACACAATTACACAAGTACCTCACACGCGGTTAACGACCCCCACTAAATTGTCCATAACTTCTAAAATTTTGCATTGTTCTCGTTAATTTAATCGCACATTACGACTGCAAATTTCCCATGAAACTAACCTGAGAATTCTCTTCGAAATTTTGTAAAATATCATCATAATCTATCGCTATAATTTTACAGGTTAAAATTTACATGCGTGTTAGTAAGAAATCAGAAATTCTAAAAGAAGGCTTTGTGTTGCTTTGTGCTTGTGTTACGTATTGACTAGTGTCCGACCGAAAATCAATTTTCAGATGGAAACAAAAACTTAGCTTCGGCTTCATTTTCGGCCGAAAATGAAAATGGTTTAATTACCTATCAAAATAGTGTTAATATTTCCGCTGTGCACTGAAATCTGGTTTGTATATTTTTTGTCTTCACCTAGGAGAAAGAGCAAATATAGGCTTTAAATTAAAAGTAAAATCGAATAGCTGAGCTATGGCAAGAAATAGGCTGAATGACGGGCGATTTATGGCCTAAGCTTCAGCTGCTTTTTGGCCGAAAACATGGCCTAATCATGATTTTCGGGGGAAAATGGTTGAAATAAAATTCGGTCGGTCATCAATATTGATAGAATAAATTTGCAATGATACTCATAGATTGTTGCCACCGCCCGACGCATGTCATTACAAAAGCCAACGTAGGTACCTACTATCCAACTAATGAAATGCAAATAAATACAAAACATTAACTACTTACATCATTCTATACCATCACTTTATTTCACTCTACACACAAATTACTCATGCTAAGCGAATATGATTGTCTGTAACCACAGCTTGAGAGGAAACCAACCGCCGGGGACGGCTTTTTGTCTCAAAATGTCATCAAGTCACGAGCTCAGCGCATTTGGCTTCAGCGAATGCTCCTATACTTCAATGGACCGGTAAGTTATGTATAAATCTGTGAACTCGTTGAATAGATTTCAGGTTCAGATGTAAACGGAGACGGTTAATTCTTGACCGCATAAGAGTGAGCGAGATAGTCACATACCCGAAAGCTATTTTAACAGCTCACTGACTGTATCTTGGAACGTCCTCACATTGGATCAACTAAAACGCATTAGTACTGATGAGATGATTTGGCGAGCTGCTTTGTGTGTGCAAGTCGCTCGTCAAAAATACGTAGGTACTCGTACGAAGTCAATATGTGGACGCTTCATGTGTTTTTATAATTATTTATATTGTTTATTTCGTCATGCGGCAGTGACGGAGCGTCTGTATAACTTCTAGTCTAGCACCACCTTGCTATTTATTTTACGTAACTTATCTGCAATTAGGTCCTAAAATTAGTAAATTGTCCTTATAACTCCTCTCGTATGCGTATAGTTTAGACTAGGGATGTCGTTCAACGCATCACGTTAATAAACCTTGTATCTTACAATCAAGAACTAAGGACAGAGCATCATCAAGTTCTCGTTCTGTGATATGGCACCCAAATAAAAAAAACATGCCTGTCGAACATCGAGATCATAAATAGTTAGCTCCATCAAAAACTATATTTCAGCAATAACGTATTTTGGAACATACGAATTCAAATGGAAATCCATTTTAAAGTAAAAGTGGTGTAAGTAAACTTTTTAAAGTGTCCCCATGATGTGAAATTGCCCTTTGCCCATTTGGGCACAAATTTTCAAAACAGGGCGCCAGCCAGTTTACTCGAATAAGAAGAAGAGGGTTTTTA
Organism: Apotomis betuletana; assembly: GCA_932273695.1. Taxonomy (NCBI): domain Eukaryota; kingdom Metazoa; phylum Arthropoda; class Insecta; order Lepidoptera; family Tortricidae; genus Apotomis; species Apotomis betuletana. The sequence goes on along the minus strand of OW026300.1, from coordinate 26,935,015 downwards.
GGGACGGATGTTTTGCTCTCCTCATAAAACCCTTAATTAAATCTGGGTAAGTTTACGATGCTCGCAATGACCACTATCGAATATTCGACCTATTCAACCTCGGAAACGTAGAGCTATGAAATATTTGAATATTTTATTTTATAATTGAGAATTTTCAAAGCCAGAATAATCTTTCGAGACATAAGAATATTAAAGAATAGGTACTTACGCGACTAACCAGACCAATATTGTTGACCTATGTATGCTGCAGCATATGTATTAAAAATTTGATTTCGTTTTTCGGTATGAGTTATTAATAGCGTCTCTCGAATATCGATCTTAATAATCCAACCAGACGGAACTAGAATTGTTTATTGTCATATGTCCCATTAGGTTTCATTAGGCGTGACACAAAAACTGTGCCCCGTCAAGTGGTCGCGTCTGGAGTGTACTCGTACTTCACACGCTCAACACATCATAAGCACGATCTCTATCGCTCCATATCTGTGAAAATTATTAAAGAAAGGAATAGCACGATCAAAGCTTGGAAAATCGTTTTTTGTCGTGCATGATTGTCGTTGTCCCGTGCCTGAGGCCGAAGAACGCAAGTTGGTATTTCATGGATAATTTACATAGAGATAGATCAGCGTCCCGGGGGCCGCACATCCGTTGAATTTCTATTGTTTAGATTGGAAAATTAAGTGCAACCTCGCTCGACTCGCCTTTTCTGACATGATTAGTTTGCAATAGCAAAAACCACCTGTTCGCAACTCTACGTATTTTCTACGCGAGGTCGTTGTTACTAACCTTTATTTTTGTTGGTTCTTTCATCACAGCCAACATTTATCGTAAAATATGATATGATGATATAGAAAATATGATGTGATACACGTAAGACGTAAACTATCAAAATTCAACACCCTATAATTGGCCGCGTAAATGAGATGAGATTTAATTTCATTAGTCAAAATGATTGAAAGTCATAATGCACCTACCTAATATTTATTTGTCATAAATTAATGTCATGGGATTTTTTTAAGGATGTTAATCGATTCTGTTTTTTATGTCAAATGTATATAATAACTACACTTAGACTGCTTTAAAAGTCAGAAATATCGGTCAAAGTTCACAATTCCTTATTAGGTTCTTAAAGGGTCGGCAGTGCGCGTGTGATGCTCCTGGCGTTGCAAGCGTTCATGGGCGGCGGAAACTGCTTAACATCAGGCGGGCCGCTTGCTTGTTTGCCACCATCGTAGTATTAAAAAAAATCTACGGAGCCCTAAAACGCTGCATAGAAATGGCCGCCTAATCATGACGTCATTATGCATATGTATGGGTACCCATATTTGTTTGGATTCAATAAGTACCTAATTGCCATTTTCACCGTGAAAAAGTACGTTTAATTTAATGGATATCGTACAATTTTTTTTTTTAAATGACGAGGATTCTGAAACAAATTTGAAATTTCTTTTGGATTAAAAAATAAAATGAAATTAGTGCACCTTTGAAGTCACATATTTCAAAAATAATTTATTTTCTTTGTTTCATGACATATTGAGCTAATTTTATTAATATAACTACAGTATGCTGTAGAATTTAACATCAGGCGTCATCCCTATTAGTTATTACTCGTACTTATGTATTAGTGCAGCATTGTAAAGCTCATCCAGTACTTTCCAATATGACATATACCTAAGTATGACATTCACTATTCACATAAAGCCTGACCAGAAATATATGAGGATTGTCAAGAGGGCGCAATTTATAAGATTTACTACATGGCAACAATTTTGCAACCAATCACAACCCACTATAATGAAATTACTTTTAAATACCTGTCAGTTCCACTATGTTAACCTCGTTATATCATTTAAAGGAATGCACTCTCTTCCTGACTGTTTTTCATGTAGTAATCACATGTACACTTTATTTATAATCTTACGTTCACAATTGTGAATGGTTTTCGGCATTTTCTTTAGATAATTTTAAATATTTGTCTTTTAAAGAAATCACCACGAAAGACATTGACATTGTTGACAAACCATCATAAAATCATTGCCAGTGTAAGAAATTAGTTCCAGTGAAATTCCGCAATATGGCGCATCCTCATATATTTCTGGTCAGGCTTTAACATTGAAATTCTGTATGAACTATTGATATGCTACAAAATATAACCAAAATAATAATCAAAAAGTGCATTATTAGAAGAAAATTTAATCAAATTGGTGAACCAATAAAAAGTTACATTTCAGCTAAGAAATCGACATAAACTCTAGTAGACTTTTTACATTTGCAGCGTTAATATTATCTAGGTACTGTGTTTCTTGTATTGGGGTAGATATAAGTAATATGTATGTAAACAAAAATATAAACTGCCCATATAAGTAGTTTTTCCATGACCGAAGGCCAAAACTGATCAACACTTCGTTCAGGTATAGGTATATTACTCGTACATATCAATTAGTGGACAGAACCATTTCAACGATTAATAAAACTATCAAAAAGAATACGGCCTTTACTGTCGTATACAGTGCCTGAATCACATTCACATTCACACGATGGACACTTTGTATTACAGAACAAAAAGGCGCAATATAGTTATTTGTGCAACAAGAGAGCAAAGTTGTTTTTTGTTGCGAGTGCTGTTTTTCAGCAGCAAGCGAAGGATTCTATGTTTTAATGACGAGCGTAGCGAGAGAGTCTAATTTAGAATCCTGAGAGTAGCGAGGGACACAACAGCACGAGATGCAGAAAACTTTGCTCTCACAAACACCTGTGATCTGGGACATTCACGAATTCACCACTCTATATAGGTATATAAAATGTACTATTGGTGAGCTGGTGAGGTGAAATGTACTATTTCACCTCACTCGCTCGGAAAACCTCCGTTTATAGGGCGAAATCTGCGTGCAAAAGTCTATTTTATCCGCTAGCGTGCAAAAGTCATTTGAATTTCGAACACGACGATTTTGATTCTCTGTGGTGCATGTAACTTTTTTATATATAAGACTCCTTCAACGCGTGACTGATTTCATCAGTCGATAAATCTTCGAATAACCAATCAACGCACGCTAATAAAGGGCGATCTGGTCTGGCCGGCTAAAATCCTATGTACCTAAGTTTGAATACTTCTTTTAAAAAAAAATACACCTACAATATCACGTCCAGAAACCTGGTTTGTGGTTACAGATTTTTAAGTTTTTATTTTTTCTACACTTTATTTTTTGTTGAATATGTTTATATGTATTAATAGTAAGTATTTCAGTTTCATTTACATATTTTGACTAGTAAATATATTAACTACATCACAAATTTTAATATTTATTTGTTATAAAAGTTGGAACATAAGATTGTAATTTCTGAACGCACCCGAGAAAAAAATAATAATTAAAAAGTTGGAAGTTTTCACAATTCACGTAAACAACGTAAATTGGTTCTGTGGAGAATACATACTGTTGTCTTACTTTATAGAAATATGGAAAACAAGAAAGTTAAGCCCAATTTGGAGTATTTATTCAATGCTAATGCTAAAAGCCTGCATTAAAACGAAAAAGGATTTGTTATAAATATTTGGAGACGATAAGTAATTTACCGAAACTATTGGCGTTTTTAAAGAAGATAAAGCCGAAATAATCTTGTTCAGATCCCATCGTCCAATAACATCCAAAGCAAGTGTTATGGAAAATACTTCCGAGTGGCCAACTAATCCTTCCCAGAATGCCATTCTCCCATATTCACAACGAATATGTCAAGTAGTTTCAAATACAAATATAATATAACAGTGCTTAAGAAAAACTCAACGATAAAATAGACACGACGATAATACAAATTACGGCCATATTTTTAAAATGTGTGTTTCTCTCGTATTTATTTGGTTTGGATTTGAGTGTGTTAATGTTTTAAATTTGATGTGTTAAATAGAAGGCAAAATTAAATATGATTATTTTTATGTTTGAATTGTTTTTCTCGAACTTCCATTTTCCTCGCTGTAGTGAGGTGAAAAGTTGTGTGTTCCGCATGGCTGCAAAATTATTTAGCTTCTCGTGTCTTGAAAGCTTCGCTACGCTCAGGAATCTATCTTTGAACCATTCGCTTCGCTCATGGTTCAATCTTAGATTCCTTCGCTTGCTCAGCTTTCAATTTCAACACTCGCGCCAAATAACAACTTTGCAGCCTTGCATAACAAATAACTATTTCACCTCACCAGCTCAAACATAGGTAGCGATTTTGCTGCGAGGTTACAGTGAACAAAACGAGATTTTGTCTCAAGCGCGAGTAGAAAGTAGCTTTTTAATTTTTTTAATTTTTGACTACGTATTCTTATTTCTCAGCCACAGGTTAATTATAAAATTTGAATCATTTAAATTTCAATGCACTCTGTCTCCTTCATGCAAAGAAGAGTGATAAAAATATATCAATTCGAAATTCGATTTTCGAATCCGACCTCGAATAAGAACACGTTCCGATACGCGTTAGATATACCATAAAAAAAAAAAAAAAAAACATACCTGAAGAAGTTTTAATTACAACATTTTGTTTTTGAAGACCGAATGTTTAAATAATTGTGTCTTTTATAAATTAAATAGATTATTGTTCAATTGAGATAAGATTTTTCAACTATAGGTATATTGTAAATACTCGTATCAAAAATTTATGACATCACCAATTTATCATAGACGCAGTTTCGAAACATACTTTTAAAAATATCGAGTTCAAATTGTTATTTACATTTGCATTTATTTTGTTTGGTACTTTGCGAGTAAAAATATTAATTAAACTATAATCATAATCTCGTATTAATAAATAAACTCGTAATGTATCTGCTCAATGTTCCAATTTGATCAAATAATGACAACCATGGTAGTTCTGAGGGACTGGTGCAGTGTTGGAGCGTATTAACTAAATTTAATTATATTTTTATTCCATTTCAAGCAGCAGGTATTTATTTTCTAATTAATTATATCATTGAAATCAGCAACAAAGACTATAAACATAGGTACCTATGTACCTACACCTGATGGTTGGAAGAAAAAGTACAAAAAGTCGTATATGTTCTCCCATGTTGAGGTGAAAAGTTGTGTGTGCTAAACGACACGAGAGCAAAGTTTTTGCATCTCGTGCTGTTGAGTACCTCGCTACTCTCAGGATTCTAAATTAAAACCACTCGCTACGCTCGTGATTCAAACATAGAATCTCACTCGCAACAAAAACAATTTTGCTCTCTTGTCGCACAAATAACTATTTCGTCTAATAGCAAAGTACTGTTAGGTAATTAGGTGAGAAGAGTATATTGCTTCGTTTCTAATATTTACTAGGTGTTATATTTATATATGTCGGTTTGTACATACAGTTAACTATCAAGCAATCCTAAGTCCTGATAACATTTTTATTGCATATTTTTGTACTCAAACAATGTTTTCGGCTTTCCCTAACATTTTCCTTTTAATCGCTCTTATCTAATTACTAAGCTTAAAACGAACTTCTTTGTCGGACCACAAATACTCAAGCAAATGAACTGACAAAGACATAAAAACTAAGTAGGTATGGCAAAGAGAGTAACCAAATAATCTTAGTACTTACTACTTGCACATTTTTATTTAAAATTTACCCATACAAACGTTTATCTTGTTTTAATCTCCTTAGAGCCCTTAGAATAAGATTGTCAATAAACGCTCAAGTTACTGTTTTACAGTTACAGTATGTAAACTCACTAAATACAACGCAAAAGTCCTCCGAAATATCTTTCATAAATCTTTTGTAAATATTTTTATAAGTGGGTAGGTACAACACTGATTCGGAGCATAACTTACCAAGACGTTTTTTTTATTTTTTATTTGCTTGAATCTAATACTAGTTAAGAATAATACACAAGTATCAAGACTAATTTAGTGCCCTATACCTTCAGTGTTGTCATATACTTACTTACCGATTTACAGATACCTAAACTTGCTGGAGCAAAGATATTTTCGCCAGGCTATATCTTAAGGTAGCCCTAAGTTCTGATAATATACGAGAAATTCGGCATATTTTAAATGATATCATCTAAAGTAATTACATTCTAGTCTATTTATGGTTGTTGACTATTAACATAGAAAATAAATAATAGAATGCAAGGACATAGACTAAACTACCTAATCCTGTTCGCAACCAAAAATTTGTTTCTGTGTACACAACCTTCACAATACCTACGAATAGGTACATCTTGTAAACATGATCTTGATATTTATTCTAAAAGTGAGCAGGGGCAATGCACTCGTTAACTTTATATGCGGAATCAAAATTCACGTCGATGTGAATTGAGGGACTTATTGCGTAACGAAATGCCTAGCTACGTATGCTATATTTCCAACTATAGACATAGGTGTTAACCTTGTGTTAACAGATATTCGATACAGAATCTAGGAACTTAATTTTTTTTACAGCAGATCTTCAAACATAGTATAAATAATGTAGGCGAGGAATAAGGAAAATACCTATACCTACTTAGGTAGGGAAGGTTGTATTTGAATACCAGCAGTCCATCCCACAATTCCTACAAACCACGACTAGAGTCCTATGGGCAACAATCTGTTCATTACCGCGAGATGAGAGTGGCTGGCCGTGTCAGTCGGTAATGTAATGCAGTGCAAATGAGTCCATCTCCACGGGGCCGGACCCGATGCTATTAGGAAATCGGTTCGCTTGCAAACGGCAAACCGAATTCAATTTATTATTAAATTCCTTAAGCTAGCTTGATAGTTTATTACGATGCGTTCCTTAATTGAATCCTATTCTCTGAGCCGGATTGCATAGTCTTCAGTGTATTAGGTTTCTTTTATGCCTATCCTGAAAACTTAGTATTCTGAACAATTACAAATTGAGACTAATTAAAATGAAAAATACCTACCCATGAAAAACATTGCATTATGACTATCAATTTTATAGCATTCAATAGAGGCCCTGCTAATTATTTACTTACGTATTGGATCTAGGTAGTCTAGGTACCTACTACTTATACAATGTTAGATGTTGCGGAAAACTTGAAAATAATAATGAATAGTACCTACTACGTACTTATTATTATTTTCCATATGACTATGATTAGACGTTTACGATCTCATAGGTTTATAATGGTTACACGCGTGTGTAGTTTAGTACTTAGTAGGTAAGTAAGTATGTTGAGTATCCAAATTTCCACATAACAGCTTCATGCATTGAAACAGTTAAGTAGGTTACTTGCGTTCCGATGGCTCAAATATCTTCTTATTGGATAACAGTAAAACGGAAGAAACATTCAATCTTACCATTGAAGATTTCGTGAATATACTTACTTAGATAACATATTAACTAAATATTAAGTATTATAGGTGCCCACCTGCCCACCTAATAATGATAATGATAATGACGCCGTCTTCGCTCTTCGTACGGTTTCCAACTTTCAAGTTCAGTGACCCTCTAACTAAACGCACCGAACCTTCATATCTGCTAGCTAAAATCAAAAGCTCGCCAGTGTTTTAAATAGCTAGGCGCCGAACGTCTAGGCCTCAAATGTGTCTGTAGCCTAAATAGCTCTTTAAATTTATTAGAAGTAAATTAGCGCATTCATGTGTACCAATTTCTAATAGGTTACCTACATAGAAAGTATACCTACAGTGCTCGGTGGCACCAGAGTTAAATGTATTCTAAACTCTAGTCGTAATAATTATTTTACCTACTTACTACTTTTTTTCGTCTAGAAAACAATCCATTCGTTCTCTTACTAGGACCTATGAAGCCACCCTACTGATGATACAATGACCAAAGAGAGTGGATTGTCTTTTTAACAGTTGCTAACATAATAATCATTATCAGTTTCACACTCGGCGTTAGGTTAGACACATACACATAGCGCCATCTGTTTTCATAATTAGGAAACACGAAGTAAGATGTACTGTTATCTGTAGCTAAAAGTGTATATAGGTGGCGCTAGGAGTACGCGCACTGCACGGATGTGCAAATTTGCGATGAACTGAGAGAATGTCAAGGCCAATGTTAATAAAGTGTTAACTATAGAATTATAGCCATACACTACTGATTTTTTTAAATGTAATTTAAGGAAACTCAATCTTTAAGCATTATATTTGCCAAAATTTGTTAGAAAAGTGTACATTAGCGCTTTAGTCTCACTGTTGTTGGTCGCGTTATAACCTCAATTCCGTATCTATGGGCGTGGGAATTTTGGTATTTTTGAGTAAATATACGTATTCAAATTTGAAAAAAACTTTCGAAATAGTATACTGCATAACCCAAAATGATAAAATTATAATATTGTTGATAAATTTAATGTAAAATTGTTTGTAAATATGAAATAGTGTTCGATAATTTAAATTTAGCGCCAAATTTGTACAGCGTGAAGTTCGCATTGCGAAATACGAATACTGGCCGATTGATGTGAAAGATATTCCGAAGGCCGTGAACATTGCGGAAATCGAGATGTGTGTGTGGTCAAAAAGACAGTGCAAGGTAGGGGTCGGGTGGCGTTTGTGATGGCAAAATTTTTGCAAATGGTGAGTTAGGAATTATTGACTTATTGTGCGTCTCGGAATCTATTTCAGTTTGTGATTGTGAATTAATCTGGTGTCAGAAAAAAAAAATAGTGCTGATTGATAGTTTTTACCCAGATTCTAAGATAGGGATCGGCAAATGGCGCTACGATTTGCCAAAGTTGACACAACTACGCGTTTAGAAATCCCGTACGTCCTCGGTCACCCAGTTCTAAACGCGCGGGATGGTGTGTGAGAAGAAACAAATAGTGGTGCATCCTCGATTTCCTGAAATCACGCGTTTGGTGTTAGCAACTAGGACATCCAGCTTGGCGATTATAACGGTGTCAGCATGTTGCGATTTTTTTGGCCAGCGGTACTACTTTTTAAACTCGTTTATAGAAGCGGCTAGAGGCTTCCGCGTCCCGTAGGGTCGCTGGCCCCGCCGTCTGCCTTCTGGAGTTAAATTACATAATGTATGGTTCTTGTTTGGAGCGTGCAACAAGTAGACATGTGTCGGCGGCTAACTGTCAATGTGGTGTACAGTAAGCCCGCGGCCCCCATTAATTCGAGCCGCTGATGTCACTTATCTCTGCGCTCTCCTATCTAGGCCCTATGGCCGCCAATTTTTTACACATACCTAGTATCTTAATGTAAATTTGATAACTGGCGCACGTCTCTAATTACCGGCTGTTTAAATAATGTAATGCAAATTTAGGTTTGTTATGAGTGTATAACTGTCTATATATTTTTTTAAGTTCATTACAATTTTTGCAAAATGCTGTTGTAATAAGATGCTTGGCTGTGAGCTGTGCAGAATATGTAGAGTAATGTTAACTGTTATTTGCAGCACGGTCACTGACATTAGCACCTATCATGGACCAGCAATTCTGCTTGCGCTGGAACAACCACCCCAACAACCTGACTGATGTGCTCGCAAGCTTGCTGCAGAGGGAAGCTCTCTGCGATGTCACACTTGCCTGCGATGGAGAAACAGTTAAGGTGAGTATTTTCTAATGTTTTGAAGCCAGATATTGGTATCAAATAGTTTTTTAACCATTGGCCACTCATGTTTATTTGTAAAATATAAACAACATTTTATCAACTGGAACTTAAAATTAAATGTGATTCACACAATTATGAATTCAGATAGCTCAACATATTTCTGGTTTATTTATAAAATAAATCCATTGATTGACCAATTGTGATGCTTCTTATTAAATTACATTGGTCCAATTCAATTTTATTATTTATCATTAATACAAAAGTTATATTTATAATTACATATTTGAAGTTCTCAATGTAGACCTGCTTCTATTGCCTACTGTGTATGACAAGGTTTTAAATGGTATTTTTTTCCCTAGTTTATTTCTTGATCAACTTAATGGTAGGTAATTGAAAATATTAATATTATCTTATACAAATAATTTCCTTTATCTTAGAATGAGAGACTCAGTAAGATTTGGGCATTACTTTGCCACTTGCTGCCATTTCAAATTATAAGCAAATCCAAGTTTTAGCTAATTATATTGTAAGTACACATATACAATGTATGTATCATTACCCGATTATGATGACACACCCATCAAAATATTGACATGTTTGGGTTATGACAATTGTTTACCATTGCATCTACAGAGTGTAAACAGTAGTAAATTACTTGCTTGAGTAACAGTTTGTAACAATACAATATTGTGAAAGTTATACAACAGTTATTCTGAATTTTATTCCAGATTTGTAAATAGTAATGCTTATTTTGTTGGGACCTTATTTAATTTAAATGTGATGTTTCCATCATCTCTCCTTATCAAATCCCTGGTCTGAAGCTGTAAGCTACTTAATGTTTGATGAGACCATTGATTCATTAAGGTATTATTTATGATAATCTTATAAATAGCTACTAAATATTGGGACAGATATGCTTAATCAAATTTCCTAATTGACTATGTTTATTAATTTTAAATGCCCAATAGGTAAACTTAAATGATTAAATCACAGCTTTGGTTAAATCAGCACAGAAATACCTATTTATAAATAACTAGCTAGTTTCCTTTTTTTTTAAGTATATTATAATCGCCGGTAAATGCCCAGCTATTCCTGTACCAAAAATTTATAAATTTGCCGAAACCGTTTTGGCATTGTATATAGCTAAAATGACACATGCATGTATACAGACAGACATACAAAAAAACCATTTAGTGAGGAGGAAATCTATGTATCTCATATTTCTAGTGATGCATCTTCGATGTACAGTATAGCATAGAACTACAAATGTTGTTTGAATTTAATCTAAACCAGTAACCACCAGCGTAACCACAGGTTATTTTATAATTTTCAATATCAAGAATATCCATTAAGTATATCGTGTTTTACATTTTAGCCAAAGATAATTTTATTTTAAAGTATTTAAAATATATATATATATTACCCAAATAAAACTACTTGCCTATTATTTTATACATGTCATGTCATAGATATCTCAACAAGAAACGGATAACATAGTTTTGATCAATTCCATCAAAAGTGCAAAATGTATATATAGTTTTTAATTAAATCAATGTTATTTTAGGGCGATTTGCCTTTCAAGCATTTGAGGATACTTTACGAACCTAACCTTTGAGCAAGGGTCTAATTATCTGTTTTCGCAAAAAAACGATTAACCAATTCATTCGAAGACATAGGTTACATTGAAAACTATAATTTTAAAGAGTAATTTAGACCAAAATAGTAAATATGCCAATAAATCTTCTCACTATACTTGTGTTTTACTTAATTAATGAATCTAACAAACCAAACTACTTAAGTAGGTGAATCTAATTGATTGTCCGGACGGTATCATTTCATTGTAGCATAGCATTGTAAAGCAAACCGAACATTCATATACGAAGGGATGTTTACAAAACAACGGACTAAACTGCTTGATATTCAAATCGAAACATTTTTATTGACTGTAGGGGTCAACCAGTTATTGTCGAAATATTGACCTAAGGTTTAATCAATTAGGAACGTTGTTTTTTAAACATCCCTTCCTTGGTATTAACACTCGAGTTTTTGTCTAGCTTCCTGCCGATTTTAAACTCAGTTTTATTTATTTACAGTTGTAATGATTTACCTATGTATATCTTGACTGTCCTAACACACGTCTACACTAAACCTCTTTCGCAACATACAGTGTTCAGTTTTAATTATGATTAAAGATCCGTTTTCAAGGCCGCATATAAATTTTGAAGATCCTTTTAAAAATCGTAAAGTATTTGCACCTTATGACCTTTAGAACCAGTGATCAGAGCTACAAATAGTTACTTCCTAATTGTTTTTTTGTAAGCCTTTGCAACTTTTTCTATAAGGACAAAATTTCTACTTAAGAAAGTCTAAATGCTATTAAAATCCATTATTTTTAGGTCAAAAGTGAATAGATAACAGTCTGCAAAAAGTGACAATTTTTACTTTCTAATTTAGTCTTCAAAAAAGTTGTCAGACAGGTTCTTAGGGTTTAGACTTAGACTAGTAACACTAGGTATACATACAACTCGCCAATTCGATTTTAAAGCATTCTTTTATTCGCAAATATTTGTTCTTTACGACTAGAAACCTAGTTCACTAAAGACAACTACTGCCTAATTAAAATAAGAATAGCTATGCCAAAATGCTAATATTTCGCATTTCAATACAGGATTGCGAAGACCTTCACATAGCTTAGCATCTATTGTATGTATTGCCTTCTAGTGCACACATGCTATGCCTGAAATTCGGCAACTCATGAGGTGTCAATGAATTTCTATTGTATTGTTATAGGCACATCAGACGATACTCTCAGCGTGCTCGCCGTATTTTGAGACTATATTCCTGCAAAACACACATCCACATCCGATAATATTTCTCAAAGATGTGCGATATTCAGAGATAAAGTCGTTATTGGACTTCATGTATAAGGTGAATACTGAATTACTTTATTATTTGCTCCTGTCAAATTAGTCGTGATTTATGTATAAAAATAAAACGTAAGACGTATATTACCGGAATCTGTTTTGAATATGAAAAGGACTTGTTACAAATGTCGACAGAAAAAACGCGTCTTACGTCTTATCACTGTTTGTTTGTTCTTATGGTCTTATTCGATAGATACAAAAAATGTGTACTTAATTACGAATAAACTGCATTTTTTCAGGGAGAGGTAAATGTAGGTCAAAATATGCTACCCATGTTCCTAAAAACAGCTGAAAGCTTACAAGTCAGAGGTCTGACAGAAAACAACACGTTGAATCCTAAGGTAAATATAACAAATGTCACTAAATATCTACTTAATAAAACTAGATGAGATCAATTTCGCACCATCACAACCTAAACCCGTTTGTTCAGAAGCACGATATTTTGCATTGACGATGTCAACAAACGTAACTGAGCACAGAGAAAGCATAATCGAAAATGTATATCCCCTAAGGCGGTTGCATATAGCATACGATAACAGGCGCGCGACTGCTACAATTCACGTCGATCGATGCAAATCGCATTTATGCTAGTAAATAGGGTATCGATGCTAGTCGTACGATAGTGTACCTGTACCTGGCCCGTTACGCTTGCAGTCTGAAGGCCGGTCGACGCCGTTGGTGAGCGCGGAGAACCTGTCTAATCGCGGAGAGTTCGCGACGCCGCCGGCAGCGCACGCGCCCGCGCCCGCCACGCCGCTGCCGCCCGCGCCGCCGCTCACGGCGCACGCACCTCTCGAGAAGCGCCGCAGGAAGAACTCCAACATCAACAGGGACGAAGTCGACTTATCCTATAGGCATTATGAGGTATAGAAACGGTGCTTTCTTAAAACTTACAGTGATCATTTTCAGGCTGAAATAAATGGGTTCTCCAGTCTCTAACGCTCGAAGGTTTTGATTGAAGATGGAAGTATGGTTTTTGGTCTAAAAAAGGAGCACCATACCAACAAATGAAATCAATTTAAATGTAGGTACACGAAAAAAAGGATAAGATTAACTTTTTTCATACCGACTTTCACTAGCTTATGGTTATGAGCGCTCGGTTGTCAAATCGATATTTAGGAATTTGAAATCTTCTTACAAACTTCCATAAAGCTCTCAGTAGTAGGTATAACTGGAAGCCACTTATCCCTCCCATCTGGACGGGCCCTGAAGGTCGCAAGGTTGAATAATGATGATTGTTTTCTCGCAGCTGGCGAGAGAAGTTTGTAAATAGTATTTGGGTATGTTAGTAACAAAAACGGTATCTTGCAGAGCCACCTAAAGAGCGGCAAGGGCGGTTCGACAGGGTCGGGATCGGAGCCGTCGACGCCGCCGCCGGCGCACACGCCGGTGCGGCTGGCGCGCTCGCCGCTGGCGCCGCACGTCAAGCAGGAGCCCGACGCGCCCTACCCGCCGCTGCCGCCTAACATGCCGCCGCCGCACTACGACCAGACCCATCTACCGGTGAGTCCTTAGCGCCAGTTTTCTTATTTTCAGTCGAAGCATGACCGTCATCATCGTTCCCAATTTTCGCGAGAGCAGATCCGGTCGGCGAATCCCTCTCTCGAGTTAGGGTTGGGTTAAAAAAAAGCCACCGTTTCCCAGTCAATGCGAGGCACGGAAGGAGACACGTAGCCAAATCTATATCAGTGATCTGTTTGGACCCCGCTTCTGCCCCTGTCCCTGTAAGCCGAGCTGTTAAAATCGAACAAAGCTGCACAAATATTATCAAAAAAACCAAAACCTTCGAAATTCCATAGTCATTATGAAGATAATTTAAATGTAGAATTAGCTTTTAGCTAATGGTTCAAACCAAAGTTGAAGATTAGATGTAATTTAACATACCCATCGGATTTATTCTCGCGAAAATTTTATCCCATCACCCAACGGACGCACTCGCGTGACTTGAAGTGGCTTGGACAACATGTGTTTAAGTTGATCTTGATGTTCATAAAAGTTTCACCCGTATTTACCTCGTTGTTATTCCTCCGGTTTTTCGCCGTTATAGAACTATAAAAACCGACGTGATAACATTTTAATTCATACCGGCGGGAAACATAATATTGATGATAACTTCCAAAACGGAAGAGCAGGCTATACTAAATAATCTACATATTTTGTTGTAATGTTTTGCTATTATCATTTTACAAATGAATATTGGTAAATGACCTTCAAGATCACAAATTATTGTAATGAAATATAATATGGATGCCGCCATGCGCTATTCAGATTTATATCCACCCCTGGTTGTTCAATACGTAAAAAACGTTCCAAACTACCATTATATAATTATGGTCTTCTTTAGCTCACACAGTTGCGTAAGGATGAGTTTTTCTAAAGATACATTCATATTTACTTATAATCAAGTTGCTTCATATTTACAAGGATGATCTTTTTCTTCTGCTTTCATAACAAACTATAATTACTCGGTCGTGTAATGTACATAATTTTTTTATTTGTAAATATTAAATAATTATTATATTCGTCAACAGAAAGGAAGGGATCTGCCGTATTCTAAAATCACAATTGGCATACATTTACAAATTGTTACGAGTAAACCAGGGCAATCCTTTCCTTGTCTGTTGACAGAGGTCGGAACGGCGCGAGATCGAAGGGACTGAAGTCTTGGACGACAAGCCCGCTCCCGTGAACCTCAGCGTGGCTCAGCCTAGCTCCACTATACTCGCTTCCATCCTCGCCATACCGCCCCAGCCACTTAACACACCGCCCCTCCAGCCCAAACCGACACATGCCGTCCGTAAAGGAGGAAGATTCCGCTCCAACTGGCTCTCGCTCTACCCTTGGTTGCAATACGATGACGAGCACAATATCATGTACTGCAACGTGTGTCGGAAATGGGCACACGAGCTCACCGTCACCAGAACCTCGTTTATCGAGGGCAACTCCAACTTCAGATTGGAAATAGTAAACCATCACGATAAGTGTAAAGCGCACAAGTTTTGTCAAGAACGAGAACACACGCAGAAAACTCGGCATATAAATGACGACTTTATTTAGAGTAGTAATGAAAACGTGTTTCTAAGAATATTGTAGTGATTATATGAAATAAATATATGTATATTAGGGACAAAGCTGTGATCTTGCTGGCTGCCTTGTAATAGACTACTGTTGCGTTTAGTAACAAATTGTAAAAGCATTTAACTACAAGATATGAATTCCATATTACATTAAAAATCTAACTATGATCCCATATATCGTTCTCTCATTAAAAGAACTGCTGCATTCATTATTATTGCTAGGTGGGTATTTCAATATGTATTTCAGAGGCGATTGCAATTAGTAAGATGTAGGAATTGTATTTTTAAAATGCCTGGCGAAATATTTCAGGGTATGGGCGTACCGGCAGAAATGGCGGCGATGCTGACTCAACAACACCAGCTCAACAACGATTCCAATGACGGCGAGCCTGTCCTGCCGCCGCATCCCGACCAGACCGACACCATCGACGGTGAGTCTCTTGTTTGCACCACCACCGCACACCTATGTGAACAAAAATAACAACTATTTTCCTGTGATAAACCCTTAATTTGACAATGTTCACTCATTATTTACTGTCATGATATTCATACGTGGATTCGCATGGTGTGTGGTCGTTTCCATCATTGCTTAGAACTATAATAATATGATCATGGCCATAATTTTCATGCTTGTGTTCGTTATTAATTACTATAATTAAACATATATAGTTTATAGATCTATTGATTGAAAATATTGGCTATGGTTTCCGTGCTTGCTGTAAATTTTAATGCTTCGATTCTGCAGGGATATTCAAAAATATCTAGGAAGTAGTGTTAGTGAATTTAAATCGGAAATATATAACTCGTAACCCTTTCTTGCCATGTTTTGATACATTAACCGGCGTAACCATCTGTTAATATCCAACAAAATTTAGCGATTGCGTCTTAAAATCCTAGATGTTATTGAATAAATATTGTGTGCATGTTATCATGTTACCCTTGCATGCTTCACAAAAACGCTTATCATTTTAATTTGCACCAACCATGTTACAGCTTTTGGGTACCTTTACTTTCTTTTAGAGATTTTTCTAATAACTATGATGAAGAAATCGGTGTGGTAAAATATTTCTCATGGTGATTTGGCGCCCCTGACGTGGGCTGAGTTACTATTTGTCTTACTTTGAATTAGTTCGATATGATGGGTTTTAGATTCTGAATTCTCCTGTATCCTAAAAAAAAACATTGCGTCCGGAAACACAATAATCTCAGGATTGCATGGTAAGGGAAAGTGGTTTTGTTAGAGAAGGATGTATATTGAACAATGTGTGCATATTCGATTTAGTGCTAGTTGAAACGAGAATTTGAGATTTAGCATGTCAAACTTGTTACCCGCAGTGAAAATGTGCCATGATCTTACAGGTGAAAACCACGGCGTTGACGAAAATAGTATGCCTCAAGAGTCTCACAGAAATATCAATTACGTAAACATGTCTCTTAAAACGGAGCTCAATTACAGGCCCTACTCTGTTCCTGTATCGTGTTCAGTATGCGGCAAACTCGTAACTAATATAAAGAAACATATGAAGTCTCATAACCCGGCGCAACACAAATGCCCCTTGTGTCCCATAGTGCTGACGCGAGCCGATAATCTCAAAAGGCATCTGCGCATGAAACACTGTTCGGTATTAGGACCTAACAACTGGGCCAACATACGAACCAAATGTGAAATTCCCTAGAAGTTTACTCTCCTAGTTTCTTGTTAAGCGACTTGATCACGATCTGTTTATGTCATTTGTTAGTATCGTACGGATATTTAATTGTTAGGCTGTGATTTTATGTGACCAAGGATTTTCACGTAGCTCTAATTTACTCCGATTTAGGATAGATTGTCTCGTTATTTAAAAACTTACTAAACCTAGATCTGTCAAAATTTCTGATTAGGGTTTCAGGGTTAGCCTAAATTGCTCTTACTCATTGGTTCTAACAATTTGTAACTTAGTTTTAAGGTGTGGTGTTTTACTTCAACTCTTCTAATAATACATACATATTTAAAATAGAAAGCGAAAGTCCGGCTATAACTTTTCTTCGCGTGATAATACAAAATTACTTTTTTTTTCATTCCGTTTTAGCTCAGCCCTACATTTAATAGGAGTTACTGTATGGTCAGAGTCTGATTTTCGCTTTGAAACAAAAATATTGGTTGGCTATTTGCATAACTTGTATACCTTGTGGTATTATAAAAATGTTTTCGACTGATCACATTGTATTTCATTAAGTATTTATAATATATGTACATAATAGTCAAACATGTCAGCTTTCTGCTGTTATTTAAACTAGAGACCTTGTACAAATCGAACGTTATGATCTCTTGTTGTTCCTGGTAGATGTGTAACTGCCTGACCAACGCCACTCTAGCGGTCAGCTGGTAACAAAGACTGATTTTGTTTATGTAATTTGGAACATACTTCCTAATATTAATTTATTTCGCCTTTATACAATAATTAACTGAAACCAATGACTTAGGTTTTTGTAAGTCTGTCGTTTATACTGTGTATGTTTGTTGCAAATATATTCCTTTATTTATACCACTTTCTTTTCTTTTCATTCCAACTCCATGCTTTTTCTCTATACATGGCTAACCTACCTACCTATCTCTGGAAACGCCTTCGGAACCTGGGGTCTGTGTCAGCTATTAACAGCATCTCATGCGACTATAACACTGATAATAACAAACACCGTTTCTTCAGTATCATTGATTCATTTGTGCATGAATCTCCGTTGGATAATACAATTATTTTGTTAAAAACTTCGAAATGATTTAATACTTTAATTTTAATAACTCTTTTTAGTCTTTGTATCTGTTATTAATGCTTTTTATTAAATAGTAATAGGACAAGCATAGTACGGCGTTAACAATCAATAACCAAGCTTTGAATAGTGCTAAACTACATAAATATTGTTTCAGTCGACCCTTGTTTGCGTTGTTTTTAAAGTTGCTATTTTATTGTTCTGAAATTTGAGTCATCTCTGAAATTCATTCGCATTACACGTCGAATGCTGCAGGACCAACCGAATCGATCCCGCTCTCGTAACTCGGTGCGACAGCATTGGAAGCTAACGTACCGGTACTGTTGACGTTAAAAAAGGTTCAGTCGGGCAGTTGGCACTGTGGCATCTCGTGGTGTGTTGCGATGGTCGGAGGGGGGTGTCGCGAGTGCGAGGGGCTCGGACGTGAGGGCTGGAGTGACGGGTCGCTGGTTGCAGGCTCGAAGGGCTGGCACATGCGGCTGACGTTCGAGCGCGTGGCGGGCGCACTCAACCTGCACCGCTGCAAGCTGTGCGGCAAGGTGGTGACGCACATCCGCAACCACTACCACGTGCACTTCCCCGGCCGCTTCGAGTGCCCGCTGTGCCGCGCCACCTACACGCGCTCCGACAACCTGCGCACGCACTGCAAGTTCAAGCATCCCGCGTACAATCCCGACACGCGCAAGTTCGAGCCGCAGGCCGGGCTGCCGCTGGCGAGCCACGCGCCGCAGCCGCAGCCGCCGCTGTTCGCGAACCATCTGGACGCGGGCTTCGACTGATTGTCCATGTACTGGCTCGGCCTCGACGCTCTGTGAGCGCGAGCTCGCCGCCAGTCCAGACTTTACCGTTGTTGATGTGTCAAAATTTTAACGGACCGTCTCGAGTCGAAACTATTTCCTATTTAGGATTAAGCTGAAGTGCTATTACTTAAGCGGGCCTTAAATTGAGTTCTTATCGTAGCTCGTTCGTGACGAGCGACTCGTTTTAGTATTGTCTCGGTTGTGCATTTGACTTGCCCCAGTGCGACCTTAATGTTTCCGCGTAAGGAACGTACCTATCGGTCGATATAACTGAGTGATCACTCGAAGTGTAGGTATATAAGTAGGTAAGCGAATATTTCTATACCAATTGCTATACGGGAACGGGCAAAAGCAATAATAATATGATGTTAATTTTATTACCATATTATTTTTTATATCGTATCTTAAGCTTTTATATCGAGTAGCGGTGCGACCGCGAAGTGATGCTGGCCGGTAGGGCCCGGCGACGGGCCTCCTTCTTGTTATATTTATTCGTTAGGGGGGCCGCAGCCCCGTAGCTAATTGTATTTATGTTATACATCCTACGCGCGGAGTGGAACGACAACAGAACGGGATGCGAACTGGCAAGAGATTGTGATCCGTCGTTGGTCAACGACATATAAATAATGACTGAATCTCAGTGTAGATGCATTTGTAACTCTATGAGGCCTTTTGCAAGATGGATATTATTAAGGATTTGTGATGTATTAACGGATAGCGCCTAAGGAAACATACGAAAAGATTTTTATACTAGACTATAGTTGATCTATTTACGGAGATTGTTTTTTATACTTAGATATATCGTATTGTATGATTTAATATACTTTTATATTTACATTTATATACCATATGTATATTTTATTTTGATTTATCAGTGTTGTTTGTTTTTATTGATTCAACATGTAGTAACATGGATTTCGTTTATATTCAGTTGATGGTTAAATGTAGTATAATTGGAGATGTTAACATATTTGATTATTTTATCGTTGGTAGGTGTTACTGTTTAGTTGATATAACGGGCAGGCGCGGCCGCGCGCCGCCGCCTCGCTCACGTGTGATCGCCTGATCGGTGCTTGGGGTCAAAGACCTCTTTCAATTACTTTAAGATAGGAACGTTTCGAGGTTGCGCATTTAGTAACTAATATTGGCATTCTACGATTGGGACTAACCTAGCATATGTATGTATTTTCAATTAAGATTTAAGATTGTTACATTTTTAGCTAAACACTTAGAGTGGTACGGTAACTGAAATGTGATAAAAAGGAATGGTGCTAGAACCAAGAGTGTTAACACGCTACGATTCGACTCCTATTATAGAACGTATGATTAATGTTTTAATGATTAGTTACTTTGCATTAACGTATCGTAAGGCATCTAGCATCCGGTGAGGTCGCATCCGTCGGGACGGGCGAGCCGCGGCGCTCGGCGCTCGCCCTTAGAGATTACAGTATCACTCGTCATTTTTCACCTAAGTTTTCAGAGATCTTAAAATTTACTAATATAAACTTAGAATGTTAAGACACCGATTTTGAAATTCTGATTATAATTATTACCCAAATTGAAACGGTGTAAGAAATATCCGCATCCGAACGTAATCCGTGATCGTATCCCATACTTGAGGCGGTAAACGCTGTTTAGTAGCTGTGAACATGCAATTTCACTTGTGCAATTTTTTAAAATAGTCATAATTCATAGCTAGATTAAACAATTGTCTACTAAGCTCCCATCCTCCAATGATGACATTTATTCATAGTGAGTCACTCACCAAATATTTCTTCCTCAAAGATTTATTTCTCATTTTAAGAGTTTGTTGTTTAAAGTTTATTATATTTTTTTCTCATTATATTTTATACCGTGGGCGCTTATTATTTGATAGCATTTCATACTCAGTGCAATATTACTAGTTATTTAATTACGTAACCAAACTAAAGGATATTTTAAAAATGTAATTAATGTCTTCGAAAGAGAGTTACTAGCTATTTGTATATTTACATAAGTGAACTCCTGATTTCTATTTCTACCTGACGACAGTTTGGGTTACGGTGATGTACAGGTTTTATAGCTGGTAATATTAAGATTTAGCTTGTTTACCTCTGCCAATCGTAATAGTTACGTACTGTTTAATAATTTATTCGCGCAAGTTAGTGTATTGTTGGTTGGTTGAACAGATCATAGCTATCCGCGGGCCCTGGCCCTGTCCATGCGTGTGCCGATCTCCCTCCGCCATCTGCATTCGGCTGCGGCACAGTCCGCAGTACTCGTGAATGCTATTTTTGTAGAATTACTATGGAGACCAATTTTATGAACGACGTTGCTTTAGCAAACGCTCGATTGGTAACGTAGATATTTAAGATGAATTAGGTTAGGATACTATGATAGTGTCTGGCCCGAACATTTTGGAGTATCACATCGTTTGGCTCAGGAAATATCTACCTTTGATCTCTTTTCAGCTTTCAGAAAGTGTGCAACTTAAATACTACTTATGGAGACCACGTAAATGGACTTAATGAAAGCTAAATTATGCCATATGGAATTTATACATAAGGTTAACGAATTACTAAAATTAGTCTTATGAAAATGAAGGTCTTGTAGACCTAGTCACTTATTTGGCCAATCTAATTGAATATTCCAATTTATTGTATATTAAAATTAAAATTTACACATTATTATCACAAGATGTGATCTTATCATTAAAAATCAATGGAGTGCAGGATGAACTATAACGGTTATTGTCAGGATAGCAATGGTCTAGTTATTATTT
Organism: Apotomis betuletana; assembly: GCA_932273695.1. Lineage (NCBI taxonomy): Eukaryota > Metazoa > Arthropoda > Insecta > Lepidoptera > Tortricidae > Apotomis > Apotomis betuletana. Next base: position 26,913,220 of record OW026300.1, on the reverse strand, counting down.
TGTTCTTATAACATTAGCAAATTTGTTATAGTGTCGTATATCACAATAGTGTAATACTAATAGGGCGGGGGCGTCAAATCGTGTCCTAACAGCTGATTCGTCAGACTTGTTATATTTTTACATGAGATTTTATGAACGATTTGTTGTTTATGAATATTTTGTTTGATGTCTTGGTTTGATGCCTCCATTTACAGTTTAATTTAAATTATTTTGTTTTATGCAAGCAGTTAATGCAAATTATTATTTTTCACATTGTTTGATGTTATGTAATGCAATTTTAACATGTTGCAAACTCCTGCATTTATCTGTTGTATTTATTACTAATTTTTACATTAAATTGTGGTATGTTACAATTCGTGTAGTTTCAGTATGTTCACACATTCCCACCCACCGGCTAGTCCGTTCATACAAGTCGCGCACGCCGAGTCGCTTGTGTGCAGCGTCTCTAGCTGTCGCCCGCAACTACATTCCGTGTGCACAGCGAATATGTTCTAGCGCCTAAGGACTACAGACCATAAAGGCCAAACTCTCAGTAATGTCTCATTAGAAATCGTAATCGAAACCATTCTTTGATCGCGTTTAGGTACGTGATTATCTAAGTAGCAACATAAAAGAGCGAGTATGGGAAAACCTAAAACTATAAGGTTGAATGGGAGAAATAATATAGGGTTAGTTATAATTATAACTATTTTGAGGAATGACAAAACATACAACTACATAGAAATGAAGTTGTATTTTTGGTTTTTTTTTTAGAGCAGTAGCTTTCAATACAGATACAGGTATCCATGGGAACGAAATCCTAACAGTTTACATCAGGTGTCAATCACCTCAATAAAACAGTTTTCAGTTAGAAGTCCCGATACCATAGGAGCTCCTTTTTAAAATCTTAAAAGCATTTTCTCATTATAAGATAGATACATGGCTTCTTGAATGGAAACTCTTTTATAGTTTCAGCTTTTACCCATACTGACAAATTTAGACGCTCAGTAATTGCCTTATTTTCAGCAAAAATTGTTCTTAATGGTCTGGAATGTCCGTCATACTGATATCTGTTTAGCTTAAACATAAATGTTGTATGGTTAGCGTATTGGCGTTGAGGCTAGTGAGGCGGCGGGTTGTTGCAGAGCGGCTGCACGTGCCGGCGCCGGCGCCGCAGTACTCGTACCACAGCATGTTCGTGGCGGCGGCCGAGAGCGCGGCGCTGTGGCGCTGCAAGTCGTGCGGCAAGGAGGTGTCCAACCGCTGGCATCACTTCCACTCGCACACGGCGCAGCGCTCGCTCTGCCCCTACTGCCCCGCCACCTACAGCCGCATCGACACGCTGCGCTCCCACCTGCGGCTCAAACATGCCGCGCTGCTGCTCAAACACTAAACTTACGTATAGGTACACCACTAAACGTATCGGACCACTATACGATCGACGGTAAATCGCCAACATTTTCCGTCTACTTCATACGTAACAAGAAACACGGACGCGACCCGACCCCTGCTTTGCTCTGATTGTGACCACGAATTTAAGCGTATACCATCACCATCGACATTGATGATGGTTCGTTTTATCGTTATACTTTCGTAGATAGAATTGATGTTAAACGTGCATTTTGCATTGTTACTTGTAAGTAGATAATACGTATACCGCACGTTTTGTGCGTTTTATTGCTCTATGTAGGTAAGGTTTCGTTTTAATATGCTTTTATAAACAGGGTAAACTATATTACTTCCGTGGGTTGTTCAAATTAAATTTTAGATTTTAAAATTAAGCTGTGTGGGTTTTTCTATGTGTTTAACGTGGGACACATAGTGTCTGCTCACTACTAACTTTCTCGACACGTTCGGTTCGACACCATATCCATCGAACGTTGTTTTATGTCAAATTGCAATACAGCAGCAGTAGAATATGAAGAGAACTTAAAGTTAACCTCCATAGCATATATAAGAAAGGCTAAATTTTAATACAGATAGTATAACCGTTTGCAATGACTCACTTACATTACCTACGAATTCTACTATACTTATAAAGCGAAAGGAGTCATTAAATATAAGGTGACTCGGGGCTATTGTAGCTATGGGGTTATTGTATCTTATTACCATTATAATGGTCTGTGTATATATAGGATACACAAGACAATACAATGGTCTGTGTATCCTATATATACGCAGACCATTATAATGGTAATAAGATACAATAACCCCATAGCTACAATAGCCCCGAGTCACCTTAATGAAAGAAATTCTTATTTCTCACGTTTTAAATATATCGCAGCAACATCTTGATGTCTTATTTAATAGTAAATTAATTATCTACTCTACAGTACCTAATACGAAATATCTAGATGTAAGGGAAAGTGAGGCTTAACACCAAAAGACTGAATTGGAAACAACTTGTGATTGAAGTATTCATTATGGAGAGTGATCTGACTGTAAATAAGGTTCTTACTTTAAACTCGGTAGGTACCTACAATCCTAAGAATTTAGGTATTAGATAGAAACTATTCATGAAGGCGCATTTAAATCAAAGTTACAGACTTACTCATCAATCGAGGATCGTAAGCTTTGAACTTTGAATGTTTATCTTCATAAGAACCTTTTTGTCCCAAATGATATTTTTGTATAAGCATTACGAGCAGATAATGCAATGTATTAAATGTTTACACTAGCTGTAAGACGTATATGTCACTCGTTGTCGAGCTCTGCTCGTCAGCAGTAAATATTTCATCATTCGTGTCTATGCATACTTACCTGTATCATGAAGAAATTTCATTGAAATATCAGTCATTCTATAATTCACAGTATTAAGTAGTTAAGTAAATGTTTAAGTCCCAATCTAAGAATGTAACCACGACGAACTAAGTCATCCTTTGCTTGGCAATGGCGATTTCATGCACTAAATGTGTAGAAAGAAATGAACGTTTTATCTGTAGTCTGTTTATTTTTGTAATCAAATACTTAGGTAATGAAAATAGCTGTGTTGGTTTTTTTTTTCTTACTGAGCCAAATTGTGATGTTATTCATTTCATCTTGTTCATTATCGAATAGTGCATTAGCTTAGGTAATTGTAAATAAATTCATCTCTCATTGACAACGTTGTTTCCATTTGTGTACGTCTTATTGGGTAAAATGTTCGTTCGTATATAATCATATTAAATATGAACCTTGTCAGAAGGTGGGTAAAGAAGAACACCAACTACAAATTAAATAATATAATATATATTGCACATAATATATAGGGTCAAACTAATGGCAGGTGAAGTGTCTGCCTCCCCGCTAAAAACACATTTTTGAGTATCTATTTACAAACAAATGAAATATAGTTATAACTATAGTTATAATTAGGACATGCAATTAAATATTTTACTATAGTAATATAAGTTTGCCACATACACACAATATTTTTACATACATTCACGCAAGCACAACACACTAGCAATCACCCCGTTACATAAGCTCTGAACATCCGAATTAAACATGGCAAATTATGGCAAGTTTAATTCCTTAGATTATTGTCATCGAAGCAAAGTTATTCAAAGGTAAATAAATATTAACTTAGTCAAATGGCAAATCATTATAACGACCTTCACGCATATTTGACTACAATGCTAAAATCATTTACGCAATTTACTATTCATTTATGCAGTAGCGAAACCGATGAGTCTTGCTCTATCACAGTCTATTACGCCTAGCCTACCCTATCGAGTCTAAAAATATTCGTCACAAGGTCATCGTTCTAGCGGACCTTGGACGAAAATGCTGCAAAATTTAGTGAGTCGGTTGGTGTTTTATGGGTAGTACTAATCGTCTAGCCTCTGGACATTGCCGCTGGTGCCCGGCGAGCCGACGACGACGCTCGCTTCGCTCACGCCGCTAACTTCACTCTTGTCTGTCTCCTCGCTCTCGGCTGAGCTTTTCTCACTTGTCTCCTCGCTGGATCCGTTCTCTTCTGAATCCATTTTCTCGGCAGCGGCGCTCTTGCTTTTGTTTTTCTTGAACTGCTCTTCCATTTCCTTGAATTTCAGCGTGAGATACCTGAAACATAGGTACAACACATTTCATTAAGTAATTTATTTCGCAATAAGATTACTTAGGTACCTCCAATAGATTTCCTTAAATAACAGCATCGTAAAATAGGGCACACAACATTTAATGTACCCGCCGCAATTTGTAGGACGTAGCGTACTAATTATGTCGGATAGATATAGGCCTATTAGACTAGAATTTAAGTATGAGCATATTACTGCGGATAAGTGACATTAGCATATAATATCATTTATAGATTACATAGGAATCCGCATTGTATCGTTGGATACCTAAGTATTAATTTAACTGACAAAATTCAAAAGATGAGAATGAATGTCCAATCGACAATCCAGTATAAACCAATTGAAACACTAGATAATCTAGGGTGCATTTGGAACCCTATAAAACAGGAGCTACTTGTAGAGGCTCTCATTGAGCACGTATAGCTGCGCGGTAGAGGCACATCCGCGCCGACACTATTAGTTTAGACGAGTAACATATTATGAAACTCACTTGTCTACGAGAGGCCCGCTGTAGTCCTCCGGGAACTTGGGCGAGTGAGGCTGGATTTCTTGTAGAGGCTCTCATTGAGCACGTATAGCTCCGCGGTAGAGGCACATGCGCGCCGACACTATTAGTTTAGACGAGTAACATGAAACTCACTTGTCTACGAGAGGCCCGCTGTAGTCCTCCGGGAACTTGGGCGAGTGCGGCAGGATGTACTTGTAGAGGCTCTCATTGAGCACGTATAGCTGCGCGGTGGAGGCGCAGCGCACGTTGAACCACCAATCGCACGTCAGCGCCGCCTGCGAGAAGATCGTGCCGTTGGGGCACAGGAATGACGCCTGCCCGCCGTTCAGGTCACAGTAGTGCCACACCTGGAAAAATTATTAATGTTTTCGAATAATACTTTTAATAATAACCCAGCAACCGCACATGAACATGGCAGACCAATCCATGCACATCGGCGCCATTTTTAGTCTGGTGAAATTATATATACTAGAGGCCCGTTGCGGCGTCGAACCGCCGCTAGAATATGGAAATCCGGTAGTGTTACAGAAAATTTATCTCTTTCGAATCTTTATCGATAAGAAGTTTTTGACAAACGAAGAATAAATATTGTAAAAAAACACGTTAAAATGATGTTTTAAAAACGTTAAAACATGCCAGGCTAGAGCCAGGCCTGATAGCCAACTGCCGGCTTCATCGTGACAACTCTTTCAACTCTTTTGTAAAAATAACTTGTGCATTAATGACATATGATCTGCTGATCTGTTTGACAAATAAAATGCATATTATTCGATTTATGGAAAAATTTAATTCATAAAAATAATCCCATATCCTAAAAAAATAATTGACATATTTTCATAGGACCGAACATGAGATTGGTAGAATTTTAATTTGTTGTTCTTTCTTCAGGATATAAATTTATCGATTTCTATCAATTTACAGAAATAGCACATGAATCGACACGACAGATTTGGGCACTCACTACGCAGGTTTTAAAAAGGAAATCATGTAGTGCGTAACTGTTTATGTATTCATTAATAATCGTAAATACTTAAAAATAATGAAAATAAAAAATGTTACATAAACTCAATTGTATGAAATAGAGAGTATAAAACGTTTATAGATACACGAAAAACCACTTTTATCAATGCTTGTTTTTTTAATGAAATTCAATAGATCGTGCAAATTTTCTTAATATGGGTGCTGCCATGTCATCATCATCAATAAATTTTATTCAATAACAATTACACATTGTGTTTGAAATTCTTACGCTAGGTATACTTACTTAATCAAACCATATTTACTAATCTAAATAAATAACTGACCAACAATACTCCACCATAAAAAAAAAACAGAATGTGTCAAATATATTATGTGTAATATAATAAATAAAATCCAATATATAAAACAGCTAAAAAATTTTGAAAAAAGAATATTAAGACATTTTTTTTTCAATAAATTTAGAGCTAAAGGGGCTGAAGGCCTAATACCCGAATTCCAAATTCAAACTTTCGTCTTTCTTCTCATTAGTGTCTGACAGAAGAGTGAGGGAGATGCTATGTATGCTCTCAAGTCTATGATATAAACCTAATTTTAGGGTTCCTTGCCATAGTCGGTAAAAACGGAAGCCTTATAAAATCAATTTGTTTTGTTGACAACAGAATTTGTCAATTCTTTTTTTGAATGAGAATAAGAGTGATCAACCAGACGTCATTAATTCAAATACGATTTATTCTTGAGCACGTCGATTTTTTGAAACTTGCATCATATGTAGGTTATTTCTACCATCAAGTTTCGCATGTTAGGGTAACATGTTAATTATTCCACATTGCCAACTCGTCCACAATGTCAGCTCGTCTATATTCCCATCTGGGTCACAATGCCAACTTGTCCACACACCCAACACGTCCATATTACCAATTCGTCTCAATTGGCAACTCGTCCATATTCCCAATTTGTCCACAAAGCCAAATCGACCATATTGCTAACTCGTCCATATACCCAACTGGTCCACAATTCCAACGCGTCCATATTGCTTACTCGTCCACAATGCCAACACGTTCACAAATACAACTCGTCTACATTTCCAACTCGTCCATATTTCCAACTCGTCCATATTTCCAACTCGTCCACATTCCCAACTCGTACACAATACCAAAACGTCCATATCGCCCACTCGTCCATAAACCCAACTCATCTACAATGCCAACTCGTCCATATTACCAACTCGTCTTTATTGCCAACTCAGGATTCCCAACTCGTCCACAATGCCAACTCATCCATATTGCTAACTCGTCCACATTTCCTACTCGTCCATACATCCAACTCGTCTACAATACCAACTCGTCTTTATTGCTAATCTCGTCCATATTATCAACTCTTCCGTATTACCAACTCGTCTTCATTGCCAACTCGTTTATATTCACAACTCATCTACAATGCCAACGCGTCCATATTACTTGCTCGTCCACAATGCCAACTCGTCCACATTTCCAACTCGTCCACATTCTCACCTCGTCCACAATGCCAAGTCGTCCACACACCCAACTCATCTACATTGCCAACTCGTCTTCATTTCCAACTCATCAACAATGCCAACTCGTCCATATTGCTAACTCGTCCACAATTCCAAGTCTTCCACATTACCAACTCGTCCATATTCCCAACTCGACGATACACCCAACTCGTCTGTACAAACTCGTCCTTATTATCAGCCCGTCTTTATTGCCAACTCTTCCATATTCCCAACTTGTTCATTTTTCCAACTCATCCACATTCCCAACTCGTCCATATTCCCAACTCGTCCAACATTGACAACTCGTCCATATTACCAACTTGTCCGTATTACCAACTCGTCTTCATTGCCAACTCGTCCATAATGCGAACTCGTCCACATTGCCTCCTTGTCCATGTTCCCAACTTGTCAATTTTACCAACTCATCCACATTGCCAACTCATCCACATTTCCAACTCGTCCATATTCCCAACTCAACGATACACCCAACTCGTCTACAATACCAATTTGTCCTTATTATCAGCTCGTCTTTATTGCCAAATCTTCCATATCACCAACTCGTCCGTATTACCAAGTCGTCTTCATTGCCAACTCGTCCATATTCTCAACTCGTCCACATTTCCAACTCGTCCATTTTGCCAACTCATCCATATTACCAATGTAGATACATTCCCAACTTAGCTACATTGTCAAGTCGTCGATATTCTCAACTCGACCACATTTCCCATCCCGTCGACATGCAAGCGGAAGGACTAAGTTTTTTCTTGTAAAATACCATTTAATTTACCATAACTCATGCCATTTTCCTTGGACATACAGTGCGACCAAAAAGAGTAGAAATTAAAAAGTGGTTTCTAATCAATATAAGAAAAGGGGACGACACTACAGTATTGCCACTTTTTAATTTCTACTCTTTTCGGTCGGTCTGTATTTATTGGATGGACTTATATAATCATATTTACAATAATCTTTCATAAATTTGCTTATTTGAATGACGTTTAAATTAGTTTTACTACATTTTTTCTGCTTTGATTTATTGTAAAACTCGCCTATAAAAATAATCTATTATTGAATGACGGTCAGTTTTTCTAGTCTTGCGAGCACCAGGAAAACTCGCACTTAACCGCCTTTTTCCTCCACATTTTTAACAGGTGTGCGAAAAAGTTTCCATATCAACATTTTAAAATAAAAACAACCTGGCAATTGACATAATATAGCCCCCAATAAAAAATACATTAAAAGTTGACAGAATATGGTTACTATCATTCATTGTCAACAAACTGTAAAATTATTTTTGCATATTCGTACATGTTTTAAGTGTTGCGGATATTATGTTGCCGACTCAAAAATAATATTTCATCATGCTGAACAACTTACTACAGGTTTGTGAGCAAATCATGCTTATTATTATTTGGTCATCTTATGTCAAAATAGGGATCACAGGTCACGTGGTCAATGTCACGTGGTTAGCGCACAGTAGTTTTTTCAAATCCATTTTTAAGTACTTTTTCAGGAGAAAATTAAAAATCCAAGAGTTTTATGCACCTCTCCAACATGAGACGAATCTAATGACATATCATTTATCAAAATCGGACCATAACTGTAGATCTGATGGGATGTACAAAAATCGGCCTCGCGTAATATATATATAGATTTAGGTGTGCATATCGAATACTTTTAAAATGTTACGTTCAATAGAATTTTTATAGTTTTCTTTTCGCAGAAACGTGAAACATTTATTATTTACATAAAAAAAATCGTTTATACCGAATTCCATAAAACTTGGCTACGCCAACTGTGTTTATTCGAAAATCGATAAGTGACAGCATGTGACTGTGTGTCTATTAGGCAAGTACTTACTCTAGGCATTAGGTATGTAGGTTAGAAGTGGCAACGCATTGGCAAAATAACATTTAAGTAGTCTACGAAATCCACAAGTAGACGAGAGAGTTGTAAAATTGGGCAAGTGCGAGTCCGACTCGCGCATGAAGTGTTCCGTACCTATATATATATATATATATATATATCTATATATATAAACGGATTTGTCCTGACTGACTGACATATCAAAGCAGAGCTGAAACTACTGAACTAAGAACTTTGAAAATTCTACAGTAGGTCAAGTATATTATGTAGGCAAGGAATAAGAAGGGATATTTCAAAACTCATCCCCTGAGGGGTTAAATTGGGGTTGAAAGTTTGTATGGAAAATTCGTAATTTTTGAGTAAGAGTCTTAATACTTTGCATACACACTTTAAATATAGAATGAAGAAAACCATTTTTAGTGTTTTTGAAAATTCATCCCCCAAGGTGGTAAAATAGGGGTTGAAAGTTTGTATGGAGATCAAATATTTTTTTGAGTGCGGGACTTGAATCTTTGTATAAAGGCATACTATTATAATACAAGAAAATTAATTTCAGCGTTTTCGAAAATTCATCCCCTAAAAGGGTTAAAAAGGGGTTGAAAGTTTAAATCCATTACAAATTCTTTGAAACTTCTTATAAAGGCATATACATGAATAAAAAAATACATTAATTGTTCGTTATTAAAAATTCAACCTCTAAGGGGGTTAAAAAGGGGATGAAAGTTTGTCTTGGGGTTCTAATTTAATTTTAAGCTAGGAACTTGAAACTACGTAAAAAGGTATTAAAATAAAATAAAAGAAAACTCAATTCAGCGTTTTTGAAAATTCATCCCCTAAAAGGGTTAAAAAGGGGTTGAAAGTATGTATGACGATCATAATTTTTTTTGAGTGCGGGATTTGAAACTTCATATAAAAGCATATTATTAAAATACAAGAAAAATGATTTCAGCGTTTTTGAAAATTCATCCCCGAAGGTGGTGAAAAAGGGGTTGAAAGTTTGTATGAAGATCAAACATTTTTTTGAGTGCGGGACTTGAAACTTTATATAAAAGCATTTTATAAAAATACAAGAAAAGTAATTTCAGCGTTTTTGAAAATTCAGCCCAGAAGGTGGTGAAAAAGGGGTTGAAAATTAGTATGAAGATCAAATTTTTTTTTTATTGCGGGTTTTTAAATTTTGTTTACAGGCTTTTAATTAAAATACAAAAAAAATTATTAAAGCGTTTTTGAAAATTCTACCCCTAAGGGGGTTAAAAAGGGGTTGAAAGTTTTTATGAAGATCAAAAATTTTTTTGAGTGCGGGATTTGAAACCTCATATAAAAGCATATTATTAAAATACAAGAAGAGATTTCAGCGTTTTTGAAAATTCAGCCCCGAAGGTGGTGAAAAAGGGGTTGAAAGTTTGTATGAAGATCAAACATTTTTTTGAGTGCGGGACTTGAAACTTTATATAAAAGCATAATTTAAAAATACAAGAAAAGTAATTTCAGCGTTTTTGAAAATTCAGCCCAAAAGGTGGTGAAAAAGGGGTTGAAAGTTTGTATGAAGATCAAACATTTTTTTGAGTGCGGGACTTGAAACTTTATATAAAAGCATATTATAAAAATAAAAGAAAAGTTATTTCAGCGTTTTTGAAAATTCAGCCCAGAAGGTGGTGAAAAAGGGGTTGAAAATTAGTATGAAGATCAAATTTTTTTTTTATTGCGGGTTTTTTAACTTTGTTTACAGGCATTTAATTAAAATTCAAAAAAAGAGATTTAAGCGTTTTTGAAAATTCTACCCCTAAGGGGGTTAAAAAGGTGTTGAAAGTTTGTGTAAAGATCAAAAATTTTTTTGAGTGCGGGATTTGAAACTGTATATAAACGCATATATTATTATTAAAATACAAGAAAAATGATTTCAGCGTTTTTGAAAATTCAGCCCCGAAGGTAGTGAAAAAGGGGTTGAAAGTTTGTATGAAGATCAAACATTTTTTTGAGTGCGGGACTTGAAACTTTATATAAAAGCATATTATAAAAATACAAGAAAAATGATTTCAGCGTTTTTGAAAATTCAGCCCAAAAAGTGGTGAAAAAGGGGTTGAAAGTTTGTATGAAGATCAAACATTTTTTTGAGTGCGGGACTTGAAACTTTATATAAAAGCATATTATAAAAATAAAAGAAAAGTTATTTCAGCGTTTTTGAAAATTCAGCCCAGAAGGTGGTGAAAAAGGGGTTGAAAATTAGTATGAAGATCAAATTTTTTTTTTATTGCGGGTTTTTTAATTTTGTTTACAGGCATTTAATTAAAATTCAAAAAAAGAGATTTAAGCGTTTTTGAAAATTCTACCCCTAAGGGGGTTAAAAAGGTGTTGAAAGTTTGTGTAAAGATCAAAAATTTTTTTGAGTGCGGGATTTGAAACTGTATATAAAAGCATATTATTAAAATACAAGAAAAGTCATTTCAGAGTTTTTGAAAATTCAGCCCCGAAGGTGGTGAAAAAGGGGTTGAAAATTTGTATGAAGATCAAAAAATTTTTTGATTGCGGGATTTTAAACTTTGTATAAAGGCATATAATTAGAATACAAGAAAATTAATTTCAGCGTTTTTGAAAATTCTACTCCTAAGGGGGTTAAAAAGAGGATGAAAGGTTGTATCGGGTATAAATTGTATTTTAAGTTAGGAAATAGAAACTTTGTAAAAAGGTAATTTTATTAAAAGATAAGAAAAATCATTACAGCGTTTTTGAAAATCAAGCCCTGAAGGTGGTGAAAAAGGGGTTGAAAATTTGTATGTAGATCAAAAATTTTTTTGAGTGCGGTACTGTGTAAAGGCATTATTATTCGAATCAAAGAATTTATAAACGTCGTTCTAAAACTCATCGAATTTAGTAAAGCTATTCGTTCGTAGATGTACCTGATTTTATAATGATACCGCGTAATAAGAGCAAATTAGCCGAAAAAAAAGGCCAAGAGCGAGTCGGACTCGCGTACGAAGGGTTCGTTACTATTTCGTAAACAATTGCAAAAAAAGCACGTTTAGCAATTTCAACATTACTTAGATCTGAAAATAATAAAGATGTCAAATTTTCAAGATAAAGGTTCCACGCGGACGAAGTCGCGGGCAACAGCTAGTATATATATATATGTATATAATCTAGAACAAGTTTGTTGTATGGGAGCCCCCCTTAAATATTTATTTATAGCGGCAAAAGAAATACATCATCTGTGAAAATTTCAACTGTCTAGCTATCACCGTTCTTGAGATACAGCCTGGTGACAGACGGACAGCGAAGTCTCAGTAATAGGGTCCCGTTTTTACCCTTTGGGTACGGAAACCTAAAAACGACTGGCGCAAGGTAGCTACCCCGGCTGTCAAAGACTTACCTACCTAATTTAAAGTAAGTATAAGAGAGGTAAACCTCTAGTATCAAGCAAGCCCCGCTATAAAAAGAACGCCGGAGCTTGAAATTTAGGGCTAAAAGGTTCAGGTCTTTAGGAACACTGATAACTAGGTAGGTACTGCATCTCTGTGAGGCACTGAATTCTCGACTTACCTGGCAGCGAGTGTCCGGGTCCGCGAAGAAGCCCTTGTAGCGCTGCGTCTTGCAGTCGAAGGCAGTAGGAGGGATAGTGGTCAGCACGGGGTAGTCCACGCCGGGCCGGCCTGGAGTGCCGCCCTCGTCGTCGGAGTGTGGCCGCAGGGGGAACGACTGCGAGCTCACCTCCGGACGATAATCTGGATAAAAGGATAAGGTCAATTTTATTTTTACATTATATTGATAAGGTTAGCACTCTATATGAGAGGTTTGCTATTTTTACGATATTATCTCCCTTTATGCTAATTATTGGTCATACGTACGCACGGTTAAAAAATGTATTAGGTACAACATAAAATGTAGATAATATATTGCATCGAATACTTAAGTATATAGTAATAAATAGCTATTATAATTTCCGATTAGCGATAGGTACAGTAAGATTAAAATCAGTTAACACTTCGGCCAACCTCGGTAATTGTCGTGAATCCCTCATCTCTCACATAGAGTTATCAATTTACAGATATGACCGATTTACAAAATTCTTTTCGTATTTGATAGGGTATACTTCCGAGATGGTCCCATGTAAATTTTATCAAAATCGGTCGAGCAGTTTATGAAATATCAACAAAAATCGGTTGAAATCGGTTTTTTAAATTTTTTATTTGGAGATTATTATTAATTATTAATCCGACGTAATATCGTAGGTACTACTTACATCAAACAGTAAAATATTGACTTATATATGTTTTTTTATATATTGTATACCTACAAGAATGTTAAAATTCATGTCGCTTCTGCATAATAAATTTCTTAGGTCTACCGGTTAGTAATGTCATCTTGGCAGGTGCTATACATTGCTTATTTTTTTTTTTTTTTTATTAAAGCAGTAACGTCTGCTAACGTAAACTAAATGTTTACAAATGAAGCGAAAATTTAATGATTCGGACAGGATTCGAACCTGCGTTTCCAACGGCTTTCCGGGCCAACACTGGCGTCCTCCCAATTGGACCACCGAATCAGATGTCAGAGTCATTGAATTTTTCAACCAGTTGCTTCGACATGCCTTAGGGTGGCATCGTAGCGCCATCTACCGTAAAGATTTAGACTTTATCGTCGGCACCATCGTCTCATATTTGTTGAGAATCGATAGTAACGATGTGCTACACCCAAATTACTTGGTAAATTAGTTGGAAACGCAGGTTCGAATCCTGTCCGAATCATTAAATTTTTCAATTTTCGCTTCATTTGTAAACATTTTGCTATACATTGCGTTTATGATACTTCAAATTGAATGCTACCTAAAAGAAATCGCGGTAATGTATTTCGTGTCATTTCCGTCTCCGGATTTAGGCGATGATACCCGAGAAAAGCCGAAGTGTTAACTGATTTTAATCGTACTGTACTACTTGGCAAGTAAAATTACTACGTCCACCACATGAAAATAAAGTCGGTAAATTCTGCAAAACAAAATACTAAACAAAAGTTCTATAGCAATGATTTTAGAATGTATATTACTAACCATCACTGTCAATGTGTTGCGAAGGTGGGTTAACAGGCGCTAGGTATTGTTCCTCGTGGAGGTCCTCGACGCTGGTTGCGGGGGTTGGAGTCACTTCTATTATTGGTTTTGTGGTCAAATCGACTACTTTAGAGGCGACAAATGGTTTCGGGGTACTCAGTACAGGCACTTCCACTTCGTTTTGTTGTGGCATTGTTTTCAACGCATTTAGCACTTGCAGTAAAGTCCTTATTGAGGATGCGACGTTTTCCCTCGTTATCGGCTTTGGTATAGACTTATTTAGTTGCAATGTATTTAAGAGATCGCCTATCGTCATTGTGTTTGATTGAATCGATGGATCAATAGGTAATACAGGTGCTGGTTTATAGGATGGTTGTTCTACAACATACTCATAATAGTTCGGCTGATAATCGTTAGTTTCTGGGAACACCGATGTCGTTTCAATTACTTCAACCGGATGCTGCTTCTGACTTTCAAAGTGGGACAGATATTGTTCCGGTATCGTGGTATAACCTGGGGTTTCCGTAGTCTGAGTGTGACTGAAGATAGGTTTAAAGCCGCCGACGATGTTAGGCTTTGATATATCGCTGCTGGGCCGCTTTTCGTAATAGCTCTCTGAGACAATCGACGGCTGTTTCCTTACAGTTGGTTGCTGAATTTTAACTTCATCATAAACGTATTGCGGTCTCGGCCTAGGCTTTATATAGACTTGTTCCTTCGATATCATCACGGGCACCGCTATTGGTCTTTTAGGAATGTCAAAACCGTGATCGTTTTGGGGTAATACTTTAACTGGAGGAGTCTGGTCGTAAGGGACTAATTTGTATTTAAGCGTGTGATGTTTTTCAGAAAAATAATATTGTATGTTAGCCGGGTCATCATTCTGGTGTAAATTTAAATAGGGCTTATGAGTGGTGGCTAGCACGGGGATACTCGGTTTAAAATCCTGTTTCTGGGGAAACCTTCCAAAATCTTGATTCTCTACATTACTATGCTCAGCAAAAAAAGGATTGTAGTTCGTCACTTTCGGCGCCTGGTTATAAGTTATTTCTTTGTAAATTTTAGTCGGATTTGCGGAAGCTATATTGTACTGGGTTAGCCTATTCCCTTGATACCTGGGTATGTTTCGATAAGTGGAATATACAATTTTCTTAGGTTGCCGCTCTGCCAAATGACCAACGGTACTGCCCTCAATTATCTGGGCTTTCTCAACTTCAATGTTTTTGTATGTTTCTGTGCCTTCTGTAGTAGGCGTGACTAAATCGTTGGCATAGTAAAACGTCATGTAAGGTATTAATCGCCTGTACCTCTCATTGATGGACAGTTTAGTAGAGTTTATTTGGTTTACTTTTCTACTTTTTGCATAATTAGTAGTCGCCGCACTGGTCATTTCCGCGGGCGGTGTCATCGGCACAAAGCCTTTCTGCATGTCGACCATCATACCGCCGAACATTTTGACTTCCGGGCTGTTGCCATTTGATGATACCGTAATTGGTGTTACTATAGATGGTATAACTGAAACAAATAAATTAATTTAATTTAGATGGAAATAAATTACAAAACGTGGACAATGACACAAAGAGATAGAGTGCTGGCGACGAATGGAGAAGGTTAGCTGGACTGAGAAGAGGTCAAACGAGGAGGTGCTCAACATGGTGAATGAGGACAGGTGTCTTTTAAAAACTATCGAAAATCGCAGAGGGAAAATGATGGGACACCTGTTACGACACGACGAATATCTAAAAACTATTATAGAAGGCAAAGTTGAAGGAAGGAGGAAAAGAGGAAGACCAAGAAGAGCTTATATGGACCAATTAAAGGAAAAGGTGAACGTCGTGTCGTACCATGCCGTCAAGGAGAGAGCTCAAGATAGAGAAAATTGGAAATTGCTCCACCGACAAGAGCCTAGCTCTTAAGTTTATGATGATGAGAATGAGATGGAAATAATGCTATGAATGTCGGAGACACTGTTCGGGTGGTCATAGAACACTTACTTAAATATAAGTTTTTTAACAATTCCTACTGTTTGTTTTTGTGGGTACTTATCTATAGACACTTATCTAAGAATTACCGTTTGGGTAGCAAAGCTCTTATATCAGACGTGACCACACACGGAAACTAAGACAATAATCGTTAGTTAAATTTTACAACTAAGTATAACTCATGAAGAGATTAAAACTAATTAACGGACCATATTGTTTAAAAGTGACCTTAAAATTAACGATATGACGCCCACGTTCAGTTGCCTTGGACTTCACAATGAACGAGTAGATCGATATCAATTTTCATCGCGACGTTAAAAATCTTCATGAGGTAGGTACAATGAATTATGATAGAACACAGTCACGAAGATATATTGGAGCAGTCCTGCCGTGCTAAGACAAAAGCATTAACTTAGTATGACGCTCTCAATAGACACCGCACTGTACGGCTGTAGTTAATAGGTATTGTTATTGGGATCTAAATTAAGCCAGCAGCATAGGACGGAAAAGATTTAGGTAATTAGAATGAAACATCATATACATTATATTATAATATATTCATTAAACCTCTTGCTCATTTTGGATTGAAGGTAACTGAAGTAACAACTGTTTTGTCCTACTTTTGTCGCTCACAGTGAATGCCCGTCTCATCGGTTTCATAATACTCAGTTAATAAAATTAAACTATTAGAACATCAATCACTCTCTTCGGCATTTCGATCTACTTAACCGTCGAGGTCCCAGTTAAGTAATGAATTTAATCGGTTCAATAACATCGCAATACATTTTACTTTCATGGTCTAAATTCCATCTTAACTCGTTGGTAAAGACACGAGATAAATCGTTAAACAACAGTTATGAAATTTAATGGTACTTCCATCGACTACAGCCTGGCCTATACAGCCCTACAGTATATACATATACAGTCCGTGAGCTCTCGGACTGCGACTCGAAATCTGGTGAAAACTGAGAGGTTCTTATCTGGATTGCGTAAGAGCGAGCGAGATAGGTATTTAACTCGAATAGCATTCTGTCAGTTCACGCACTGTATATATATGTCTAGGTATATTAGTTAGGTTCGTTAACTTCACAACTTTCACTCCAAAAGCGTCACAACCACAGTGTCTATACGATCAATTTACGATTAAGTATCTATAAAAATACTTATTCCAGGAAGCACCGCGTTTTAGTACACTAATACTTACAAATACATAACGTTTATATATAGGTAGGTACCTACTAAATATTATGTAAAACTTGTTATAATAACTATTTTGTGTCTGGAAGGACTAGGTACATCTAAATATTTCTGATTTGAATGAAATTTGTATTTTGCCATGAAAGGTTTCATCCTCGAAGATAGTTTGTACAAAAAATTCTGTACAGTGTACGGTCGACACCAAAAGTAGCTGACAATTTTACCACTTATGCAGCATACTAAAATTTTCAGCTACATACTTTACCTACACCAGGTTTTGTGAATCTACGTTAAACTGCCCCTGTTCACACCTGAAATCTTGACGTCACTAGAACGTGAAATATTTGTGACAGGGTTTAGTAGTAATTCCCACTGTTCGAGTTTCCATAATGACGAAATTTGATTGCATTTTTAAACCTATTACTATAATAGATTACTGAACAATGGGACCTTTTACTGAATACTGTCACATTTAAAGTGATATACCTAAATACCAATGGCGTGGCGTTCAAAGAACCTGATTCTCAGGAGCCTTCCTCTTTTAAGGCATTTGAGTACCTTATTACTTTATTCTGCTGTTAGAGAATAAAACACAAGTCTATCTGCGCCGGCTTTACCAAGAATTAGTATGACGCCATGCCACTGTTATAATGGATATATATCTGAATCCCTAACGTTTTTAGGGTTCCGTAGTCAACTAGGACACTTATAGTTTCGCCATGTCCGCCTGTTCGTCTGTCTGTCTGTCTGTCTGTCTGTCTGTCCGTCTGTCTGTCCGTCCGCGGCTTAGCTCCGTGATCATTAGTACTAGAAAGCTGAAATTTGGTATGAGTATGTGTATGTATCACGCCGACAAAACGGTAAAATAAAAACTAAAAATAATCTTTTGTTCGGGTACCTCCCGCTCCCGTACACCTAAAGTGGGGGTGATATTTTTTTTTGTTCCAACACTAGTGTGTGGGGTGTCGTTGAATAGATCTTTTAAAAATAATAGGGGTCTCCGAACATTCTTTTTTGATAAAGTCAGCAGCTTTGTAAATATTCGCTCCGAAAATAAAAAAATAGCGTCCCCCCCCCCCCTCTAACGTTTCAACCACGCGTCAAAAAATTATGGAAAAATTCATGAAAATGAGACCTTATAAGTACTTTCAATGAAAACTATATTGAATAAAATCGGTCGAACTGTTTTTTAGTTATTGCAAAAATTCATAATTTTCTTTAAAATGATGTAAGTGCCGCGCGGTGTCCTTATACTTCGAACGTTACACATATTAGGTAGTTAACGTGCCATACTGTATTAAAACATGTCGCTCAATCTGGCGCGTATAATCGATAACTTCCAGAAGGTAATAAGTAATCACTGTTACTTTGGCGTTTACGACCTTTTTATAGATCTTGAAATCTTTCTCGTAATTTTCGTCTATTGTGATTGTGAAGGATGGGCAACTACGGAACCCTACATTGAGCGTGGCCCGACATACTCTTGGCCGGTTTTTTTAACCTATTTTTGCATTCCCTAACTAGTAGAGTTGTTAGTCCGCTGTTTTCATACATAATTGTGCGCATCGGGTTACAAGCATGAAATTTCGACCACGGATAGAGTGTTCCGCGGTGATTATTTTCAGATGTGGAGGGAAGTCAGATTCGTCCTCTGTGAGGTGGGAGAGCGGAGTGAGTAGGACGAAGTGTACCTCTTTTCTTTCCTTATTTCTGGTCAGTTAGGTCTACCAGGACTTGTCTGGTATCGTTTCCATGTAAAACGGATATCAGAAAATCATTTTTTATGTTTTTTTTGTATAGTTCTACATAAAAATATTAATACGGTGAATAGAGACTAAAGTACTATGTGTGACCTTACAAACGGTCCGGTAGTTTTGAATTTTTGATATGTTGTCTAGGATGGTTAGGCAGTGTTATAATTCAAAATGCACAATTCCCCCCCCTCCGCGCCCGCCGCCATATTGAAAAAACCGGCACTTTCTTCATATTTTTGCTCATATCTTCCTTTAGGAGCATTTTAGCTAGAAGAAAGCTTCCACAATGTTATAGAAAGTTAAATTTACTACATTCTCCATTTTATATATTTTTTCTAGGACAGATAGTTACGGAGATATCCACATTTAAAAAAACGTAAAAAATCGCAATTTCCTACTGAAAAACAAACTTCTGGATTATATCTTCGTTTAGGAGCATTTTAGCTACAACAAAGCTTGGGCAATGTTGTAGAAAATTAAATTTACTATAATTTACACTTCAAATTTTGTTTCAAGGACGGTTAGTTACGGAGATATGCACATTTAAAAAACAGGAAAAGTCGAATTTTCCGAAAATTTCTTAAAATTCTTGGTTTAGAACGCTGTCATTCAGTTACGGACTAGTCTAGGACAAATTAAAACATGTAGGAAATATAATTGCTTATAAAACTCATGTCCATTTTTACATACATTTTCGGAAAATGTGACTTTATTTTTTACATATCTCCGTAATTATCTGTCCTAGAAACCAAATTTGAAATGTTTATTATAGTAAATTTAATTCTCTACAAAATTGCCGAAGCACTGTTCTAGCTAAAATGCTCCTAAACGAAGATATAATCCAAAAGTTTGTTTTTGAGTTGGAAATTGCAATTTCTTAAGATTTTTTAAATGTGCATATCTCCGTAACTATCTGTCCTAGAAACAAAATATAAAATGGAAAATGTAGTAAATTTAACTCTCTATAACATTGTCGAAGCTTTCTTCTAGCTAAAATGCTCCTAAAGGAAGATATGAGCAAAAATATGAAGAGAGTGCCGGTTTTTTCAATATGGCGGCGGGCGCGGAGGGGGGGGAATTGTGCATTTTGCATTTTAAACACTGCCTAACCATCCTAGACAACATATCAAAAATTCAAAACTACCGGACCGTTTGTAAGGTCAAAATCCTTTATTCACTGAATTATATGGGTGTATGGCCGAAAAGGTAAAAATCACAACAAGTTTTTTTATTCAGTGAGGTAAATTATTTAAATTTCGTTAACATTTTCAAATTCTTATTATTATTTTAAAAAACTTAGTTAATCTAGGTTCTAAAAATATATGCATGTTGGGAACTTCTCATACAAACAGTAGTTTAAAATATATGTTTAAGTCGGCGTAACCAACGCAAATCTCCGAACGCATCCTATTTCGCTTCATTAAATACATTAAATAATGATTATTAACATGCTTTTACATATAATATTTACCATATACGTCCTAGAAAAACAAATTGATGTAATTAAAAAAAAATTTTTTCGCTAATGTATCACGAGCACACGGGCTAATCTCAACATCAACAATTTATTTAAGTTACTGTTTGTATGAAGAGTGCCCAACATGTATATAGTTTTAGAAATAAGATTAAATTTGCTGTTCTGCAATATTTTTGTTAGTTGTAAATATTCAGGAAATATAACTAATTTATCTCCCTGAATAAAAAAAACTTGTTGTGATTTTTACCATTTCGGAAATACACCCATATTTTTATATGGTACTATGAATAAATAACATAAAAAATGAATTGTTGATATCTGTTTTACACGAAAACGATACCACACAAGGCCTAGTAGCGTTAACTGATCAGTAATAAAAAAAGAAAAAGAGGACTCCTTTGTCCTATTCACCCCGCTTTCCCGCCGCATAGGGGACGAATCTGACTTCCCTCCACATCTTAAAGTAATCACCGCAGAATACTCTATCTGTGGTATAAATTTCGTGGTTGTATCCTGATGCACACAATTTCGCGACTAAGCAAAATGTACTAGAGTACGTAGGCTAAGCTTAAGATCAACATTTTTTTAAGGTACTTTTTGTATTAGATGTGACCAATATGTATACATTTTTAAAAACAAGATTAAATTTTCTATTTAGTGATATTTTTTTAAATTGTAAATATTCAGGATATATAACTAATTTATCGTTCTGAATAAAAAAAACTTGTAGTGATTTTTACCTTTTCGGCAATAAACCCAAATTTTTATATGAAACTATTCTTAAATAACATAAAAAATTAATAGCTGATATCTGTTTTACACGAAAATGATGCCACACAAGCCCTAATGGTCTTAACTGATCAGTAATCAAAAAAAGAGAAGGAGCAGTACTTGGTCCTCTTCACCCCGCTCTCCCGCCACGCAGGGGACGAATCTGACTTCCCTCTACATCTGAAAATAATCACCGCGGAACGCTCTATGTGTGGTAGAAATTTCATGTTTATAACCCGATGCGCACAATTTCGCGGCTTAGCAACTCTACTAAACGTTTTATGTCATAATAATCATGCTGTGTTTCCCTAATATCTTATTTCCTAATGTCACTTGCCATATTGATAATTTATCTTAATGTCATTTGTCACAATGATCATTTGTCGTATGAGTGTTAATATGCCCTAATTTTGGTTTTAATCGCTCGGCTCGAGTAGGTACTGTCTACTTTACTGGTAGCAGTTCGGTGTTTGCAAAAGGGGGCGGAGACTTTAAAAAACGAAAATTGATTTTAGGGATTGCGAGGAATATGGCTAAAAATATTAGGGATATTGATGTTTCGGACAAATGAGTTTTAGTTTAGGACAACCATTTATGTTATGGAAAATGATAGTTATGGCAATTGATCGTTAGGGCTAATGCCCATTAGGACAAAACAGTTCGGGCAAGTGATTTTAGGACAAACGATGTTAGGGATCGCGAGGGAGACCCCTGTTATAATATGTGTTCCAGATGGGAAGCCAAAGTATCTGGTTCAAGCAACTGCAGCAGCAAGCAGAAAAATTACTCAAGAGCGATACCTATGTTGACGAAAGTTTAATACGAGTCTGGGGATCAGATTATAGTGGTGACGGACCTAGCAGCACTGCTGCGCGTTGGTATCACATACTGGAAATATAGTGAACACGATAGCAGCGGATCCGTGCTGGATTGCACGATAGAATATGGCATTCGTTAATTTTCGATACATACGTATACTAACGTAACCGAAGCATTATCTTAGTTCAGTCGAGAGGCGCCCGTCAATGCCCGCAACAAAAATAATCAATGTATGTAATTATAATTACACAAAAACATTGAAGTAAAAATGCAAATGTTGGCGTCACAGCAAGCGGTAGCGAAATAATGAGTAGGTATTTTAGAAAGGCAGGATCGTGTGTCGTACGCGAGTAGGTAAAGCCTTGGAGAAGTGACGGGCTCCACGAGATCCGCATCCTGGCCACAATGTTGGTTCATATCTACAATGATTAATCGCGAACAGTTACTGTTCAATGTAACATTGAATTCGAATTATTGATGTAGGCGCTCTGCTGAAAGCGCTAGTAGAATAAGTAAATAACAAGTTTTCAATTAATATGTTTTTGACACTGTGTGTAGCAAAAGGAGTAAGTCGCATTCATACGCATAAAGAGCCTTATCTTTATACCATTATACAGACATTCCTACCGGAACTATGGCAACCACACTCATGCCACGTGACTCAATTTATTTGTAGGAATCCGTAGGAACCATATAATATTTTTGTAAGTTTACTTTATCTTTAAACACATAAACAAGTCGAACTATTAACAATATACCGACCTAATAAGAATGGTTTGCCCTTTATAATAGGTTACCACGTACCACGTCTATAGTAGGTAACTAAATAACGTGATAACCAATTATTTATAGGTCCCTTCGTGCTCCAACAGTTCATGACAGCCGTGTGACTGCCCCTGCCACACGATTCCAAAGTTCAATTGCTTTTAACTGCCCCCAAAACATAATTTGTAGACCGCCGAACAGCCGTTAGCCCTCAACTTTTGCGGTCTAAGATTTGATTGTCATGATCTTGTGATAAGGTCGAACCTACCTTTATACAATTATGTATATCATTATAACTAGCAGTAATGAAACTTCCACGCTATTCACTACGAATTATGCACACCAATGTTAGCGACCACAAACGAACTAGCTGTCCGCATCAAGAGGAACTGTTCTGGCTAAGGCGGCGCAGGAAGCCGTGGGATCAGATCAGAGCAGCGCACGGATGATCGTTGTGGAGATTCTCGGGAAAATCTTCGTCCAGCAGAGGACGCAACCGTTGCCACTTTTCCTAATTGTGTTCAAGTGAGTTTACACTGTTATATATCAGCATGGTATTATAACTACGTACTTTAGGTCCAAATGCAAATGCAGCAAAGCGGAACAGAATCATGAAATGGGTCAGAATAATTGAAATGTGATTAACCGTTCTGACACGTTTTTTTTTATAGTTACGATTAAAGAAACAATCTAAGTGATATTGCTGCTTCAACCTTGAGACCAAGACACCGAATGCAGTCATTCAATATTTTAATACGTACAACTCTTTTTTTAACCGACTTCAAAAAGGAGGAGGTTCTCAATTCGAACTAATGTTTTTTTTTTTTTTGTTTGTATGTTACTCGATATCTCCGAGAACCATGAACCGATATTAATTTTTTTTTTTTAATCGAAAGGGTATAACTCCGAGTTGGTCCCGTTGGCACTAAGTCGGGATCTGATGATGGAATCTTGGAGAAATCGAGGGAACTCTTCAAATGTTATAGGGACATGTACGGCGCTTTCGGTAATTTATTGATTATAGGATTTGGTGTAAGGAAACTGATGATGTACACCACAGATGGCCACTAGAACTTTTATATGAATCACTAAAAAGCAAAAAAAAAAAAACAATTTAACAAAAAAAAGAACCGACTTCAGTAAAACTAAAAAACCAAAAATCCGTTTACATTTGACTCACCCTTCGAAGTCGGTGCCAAACCTCGCGTAAACTATAATATCACTATAAATATAAGAACTGAGTGGTTTGGGATCGACTTCGAAGGGTGAGTCAAATGTAATCTGTACTTGAACGGGTTATTTTTGGTTTTTTAGTTTTACTGAAGTCGGTTATTTTTTTTGTTAAATTTTTTTTATTTTCCGCCGAGACTGAACACAGATTTAGCTCTACCCACAAATAATTAAGTTACAGTACCTACTAGAACTGCATAGTAGCGTTGTAAACGTGGGCCGACAGTCCGACAGGAGGCAAACTGCTCATGTCATGGTGGATAATAATTTGGGCATGTGGAAGGTAACCGCTATATTGTCGTTACTTTGACGACTTTATTTATACTAACATTGCGGGGACGTACCTATTTATAGTAAAAAAATAAAAAGATGCAAACATTTTAACCAAAGATTACTGAACAAGCTGAACGGTACGAGGGTGTGTGTAGCAAAAATAAGAATTGTTTGATTATGAAGGGCGCGGACGATGTCTGCTTTGAGCGGACTGTTTTGAGATAAGCAGGCAGACATTCTCACTTGCGTTTCTCTACGTTTCCACCAAAGAGAGCGAGGCTAGCAAAATAGAGTAGGTATTCTAATAAGTGGATTTTTCCTCACACACTGCTAAGCTACCTCACACAGCACTTATTTTGACAATCGAGTAAACTATAAACTGTCGTCATAAAATAACGTACGGAAAAGCTGCTGACTGGGTAGGTACGTGTAATAGCTTTTCTAAGATGATATGGGGATATGGAGAGGCAAACATTGAGTAATGAAAGCAAATATCTCATAATAGTTGATTCTCAATTGTGGTGTAAGTACTCTTATTGTTAACGCTGTTCTATTAAAACTTGTGAGTGTGGCCCAAGCGGTCTATACATTATAGAGTAAACAAATTTTATTAAACTTCACTTAGTCAAACGTTCAGTTCATTCAACTGATTCCAATACTTAGTACTGTGATATTTACTTTTCGTCGTGTGAATGGCGGAATTGAGAGCACTTACTTCTTGTTGGTGCTCGACCTGACAAGGCCATCGTTTTTATAAAAATATGAATTCGTACCTGTCGGTTACTAGGTACGCCTTCTACGAGGGTGTCTGGCCTTTAGCCATACATTATGTGACCGCGGTATAGGTACCTACTTCCGTCATTGTTTTTTTTTTCTGGGGGCACGGCAGTGCCCCCGCCAAGACGAGCAAAAAAGAAGCGGGGCACTACCTACCTTTTCTCGAACCGTTTCGTCTAATTTTCAAACCCTCATAGCTTCGTCCCAGTTAACATCAGAGCGCCCAAATTCACAGGTTAAGATGCAGTTAGAGAACATATAAACTGAACTTTATTTAATTGATCTAGCTTTTATACTTTAGGTTTCATTTGGTACCTAATATACATATACACTGACGTATCAAAACCTCTGGGGTACTTCCCGATGACCTAGAAAGCTGAAATTTGGTATGTAAGCTAGTTTTAGTACAAAAACAATAGAATAATTCTGAAACTTGGAACTTTTACCCCCCAACCCCTTAAACTAGGGGATGAATGTTTGTACGAGATTTTCGCAAATTTTGGTACTAGAGGTCTGAAAATTTATACCTATTGGGACTCATTGTTATAAACAAAATACACATTCTAGGATTTTTAGAAAATCACCCCCCACCCTTTAAATAAGGGGACGAAAGTTTGTATGGGTTTTCCATAATGGGGGATAAAAGTGTATATATATGGGGCTAAACGTAAGTATTTCTTAAATACCTACACAATTATTACTACTTACTGAGAAACGCTACAGCACAAAAAATAAAATAACAAAAAACCTAAAAATTAAAAACCTTACAAAAAGAAATGAGATCCCACCAAAAACATTTCATGTAAAATTGGCGGCCAAGACTCACATGCTCATAACCCTTTTGCTATTATTACTACTTACTTAGAGATAAATAAATGAAAAAAACTAGGACACCTTACAAAAAGAAATGAAAATTTATAATAACGGACTGTCCGGCCTATATGGTAAGGAATTAAGTTTATATATATTATCATTTATCATGAAGACATAAACTTAATTTCTTGATACCGTATGGGCCAGATGGTCCGTTGGACTTATTTACGTTACTCTATGAAACGGCCAAGCCATACTTTTGAAGCCAAGGTGTAGGATTAGTAAACTCAGGGCTTAGGGGCTTGGCTTTTCCAGGGATCTGATAACTTTTTTACAGCGAAAGCGTTAAGAGCATGTTAGTCTTGGCCGCCAATTTTACATGAAATGTTTTTGGTGGGTTACCTATTACACGCAAAGGACAAAAGTCCTTACTGCCCTACCCTGCTTACAGCTACCCAGCATTTTTCCATTTGCGTCTAAATAATATTTTACTTTGGTTTGGAATTATGATCATGACTTGGCATTAAAGTGATAAGTGATGATAACTTTTGCTTTCACTGTATTAACCTAAATAAACCATAACAAAAAACCTAAGTAAAAAATGGTCCTATTTTGCTCGGTCGGACTTATCCGTAGGGGAAGATTGGCACCATTCGTACACGGGGCAGCTTCATACAGTCACTATTACAGCTTATCAGGACAATATATTGATTACGGGTTTGTGTGTGTGGGTAGGCGCTGACGGCGCCCGGTGGACCACGAAGTTAGCTGTCAGTGCGGTTACCAAGAGCGACACGAGAGGGCGTTATTTGTTTTCGCACCCTTTAAATAAATTTATCGTCGATGGTCTCGGATGTATCGTGCTTAAATGAAGCGGTAAATCTGAAAACTTTGTTGATCAACAGTAAGTAAATACTATCATTTCCTTGATAAAGTACATATTTTGTGTATTTCTCTTCATGAATTTTGTGTAGTTACCAATATTTTATTTTTGACCTTCGGGGCAGGTTCGTACGCCTACACCTGGGGCACATTCATATACGTCATGCATGTACCTCCTATTAACATGTTTCTTTTTATTTCAGAAAATTAGCAAAAATAGTTCGGAATTATACGAAAAAGAGTTTTCTAACGAAATAGAGTCACAATTGATCGAATATATTGAAAATTTTCGAAAATGCATTGCGGGCTCAAAAGTCAGAAAGCTGTCATATGATTATGCCAAAGAATTGAATCGGAAATATCCGCCAATGGGATTGGCGGGTATTGACTTGTTTTTAAAGACCATTTTAACTATTTTTGATATTATAATTGCTGTTTTATTTAACATGTACGAAGTTATCTCACACTGTCTGAATGTTCCCCGACCCATGTACGAATGTGCCCCTTGAGTGGGGTAGATTCGGACATTTGACAGCTTCTACTAAAAGTCGATCTACTCGTTTGTTGTAAAAGTAGGCGACTTCTAACTTTTTAATTAGGAAGCTAAATGTATCTCTATCTGCTATATTATAGAGGCCGATGGACGAATCTATCTTTAAAAATAAAAATTACAAAAACCGGAATGTAAAAAGTGTACGGATGGTGCCAATCTTCCCCTACATACCTACAACCTTGAGTTTTAGGGCAATCTCTGTATTGGAAAGGAATAACAAGTAGGAAATAACAGTGATAATATAATATAACTTGCGATATTATCGCATTCTCCATTAATTAGGTACCAAAAACAATAATATTCTAGAACAAAATACCGTGATTGATGATAGCTGAAATATGTTTTTAATAACAAAAAAAGTTCTGATTTCCTCATTCTCACTCTCTGAGAGTTCACTATGAGAATTTAGTGGAAGTAGTTCATTTTTTCCTTTATTTTTTCAAATAAGTTAAAAAGTTTATTTTCAAATAAACACATACAATATAATATTTACAATACTAAAAACTACAGATAAACATAAAAGAAAGGATAATTATTATGTACAATTTGTTAAAACT
Organism: Apotomis betuletana; assembly: GCA_932273695.1. Classification (NCBI taxonomy): domain Eukaryota; kingdom Metazoa; phylum Arthropoda; class Insecta; order Lepidoptera; family Tortricidae; genus Apotomis; species Apotomis betuletana. The sequence goes on along the minus strand of OW026300.1, from coordinate 26,885,424 downwards.
AATTAGAAAAAATAAGAATAAATTATATACATTTTCTATAAAATGAATACCCCATCCAGCAGGTCTGCCTGCGGCATGGTTCCCATTACGCTGGCGGCGTTACCTCTTTGGATCGCAAGAGCGATCCTCTGTGAGAGGTACGCGACAGCTCTGGGGTCCCCTGAGACGCGAACCAACCGAGGCGACAGGGCCCTCATAAATGCCTTCATATTGGCTGACCAGGGTCCTAATGTCTCTACCGCAAGTGCCGCAAATTCATAATCTTAAGACAAAGATGAGTATTTGCGGTGCTTGAGGATTTGAGCCTGGTCGGCAGCTGCGCCAGCTTGTGAACGAGTCGCCTGGATGTGGGACGCGGCGAACGTGTCAACACATGTTGCGTCCCACTCCAGGACTCGCCCCAGTTTCCACGGTACCAAAGTGGCGCCATCCGGACGCTTCCCATCGTCTCTGGCCATACCCACGGGTTCCAAAATTGCAGGTACAGAGGCGGTAGCAAGAGAACGGCGGACCAAGTCGTTTATGGCGCCGTGGCGGTATAGGCGACCGGCGCTTCTGGGAAATGAGAGGCCGTGTGTGGGATTCTGGGAAATGAGAGGCCCAGCTGATCCACGCCCTTGCCGCAGGAGCACGTGTGTGGGATGCATATTCTTGACCCAAGCCTCATGCAAACTGCTATTCGCAGGCAGCCTGGGTCAAGAACTGTTCCCACGTTGTGGGAGGGCAGAGCGCGGAGCCAGTGACCTGATTCAGGCGCAGACACCGCCAAGATACGGGCACGATCCGAGTCGTCAGAACTATTGTCGATCAGGGCTGTATGGGATGCCTTGAGACGAGGAGCGTCCCAGGCCCTCTGACAAGATTTGGAGGATGGAATGTCGGCTCCCGGACAAGCGTCACACCAAGCATTTCTTGCCTCCGCCAGGCTCGCTAGCTCTGTGTCGGAAATCTGTTGAAGATCTAAAATAATACCGACAAGAGACAACGAGCTGTAGGCGGAGGACAAGAACGCCGGAAGTGCCACTCCAGTCGACGAGCGATAACTCAAAAACGGATGGACCGATTTTGTTCAATTTAGTTTTCATTGAAAGTACTTATAAGGCCCACTTTTCATGAATTTTTCCATATTTTTTTGACCCGTGGTTGAAAAGTTAGAGGGGGGGAACACAATTTTTTTAATATTCGGAGCGAATATTTACAAAACTACTGACTTTATCAAAAAGTAATGTTTAGAGACCACTATTATTTTTAACAGACCTATTCAACGACATCCCACACACTAGTGTTGAAACGAAAAAAAAATTCACCCCAACTTTAGGTGTTCGAGAGCTACCCGAAAAAATTTTTTTTTTTTAGTTTTTATTTTACCGTTTTATCGGCGTAATACAAACACATACTCATACCAAATTTCAGCTGTCTAGTACTAATGATCACGGAGCTAAGCCGCGGACGGACGGACAGACGGACAGACGGACATGGCGAAACTATAAGGGTTCCTAGTTGACTACGGAACCCTAAAAAAACACTTAACGCCTGCACGATTTTACAATTTTCGTCCAACTTTACTTAGTTTTCTAGGGAAAAATATTAATATTCTTATAATTTTTCCACGGAGAACTTGTTAACACATTCTTCGTAGTGCTAAATATATAGTTTAGAAATGGATTAAACAACTAGTGTTGACGTTGTCTACTTAGCGGCAATTGCCTATTTTTCACATTTCGCTCGGCGCAGTCTTATACATGCAAAAATTCATTTTGATACGACAGTTAGAAGTAGGTACGTAGGTTAAAATTGACTTCCAAAATTGTATTAATCGGTACATTGTTTTTTAATTATCTACGTACTACGTTGAAGGGCTTAATTCATTTAACGATGGTGACCCAAACGTTTTAAATTAGGTAATTATAAAATTTCCGACTATTGTGTTGTATTGTAAGACAAAATATATAGAAATTTGTTCGGCAGGAACACAAAACTACATTGTAGAGTACTTCTTCTTATTCCTCAGTACCGTATTGTACTTATTCTTATTGCCTTTCTCTTCTGGAGGACGTAACAATCACTCAACCTACGCTGCAGTCAAATACTCAGCCATGAATGGCGCATTCAGTGAGTTTTTGCAAAATGCTAATTGAAGCTAATCCTTATCGGTTGGGAAACGATATCTGCTGATAACATATTCAATCTGTTGCTAGCAACGAAGCTAGAAAAGCGACTGTCAGTTCTTTCCGACTACCAAACTAATAAAAGTTTTTTTATTATTATTTTTTCAACAAGTTTAGTGTTCGTACTTAGTATTGGTAACATGGTAAATACGTATATACCTATACTTTGCAGGTAGTAATATCATTACAATCTAACACCCAAATATCAATTTTAATTTAATTTTGATGATAGACCAATAAAAAAAGACTCGTGTACCTAAAATTGCTCCTGTTTAGAAATTATAAGTACATATACTTACCATACTTCCGTCACCAAACAGTTGAGAGAAATGAAAAGGATTTATTAGCATAAAATTTTATAGCGTACCTACCTAACCATCAGGGTACACTAGGGCTTGTGCACAAACCACGTGAGGTTAGATAGGGGGGAGGGGGGTCACGAAAAAATCACGACAGATCACGTTGACAGTGAATATAAGGTGACCTCACGTGTATTTTTCTACAGTGAACGAAGAAAAAACCTACAACATCAGTAGATGCCTTTTCTCAGTTTCGTTAAAAATAAATCTTCACTTGTTAAATACTAACCTCAAAATAGCGAGCCTATTTTACGAAATTCTGGCGATGAAAAATACACGTGAGGTTGTGAGGGGGGTATCAACGATCCTCACCAAATATCACCAGGGGGGAGGGGGCGTCAAAAAGCAGCCGAGATAACCTCACGTGATTTGTGCACAAGCCCCTAGAGAACAATATTTACTAGTTTCTTATGTTTATGTAGATTCAGAACGCACTTCGTACCTAAAAGCAAATGAGGGAGTATCGACCACGGTCACGTGCAATGAAAATTTATTGGGGTTCTTTCATGGCCAATTATTTAAACGAATGCGCATTCGTGCAACATTCGAATGTTAATAATTATTATAAATTACATCTTATATCCCATCAAAAACATACATGTTAAATGAGAGCCAATAATCCAAGAAAATTAGATTGCAATATATGGAAAATTTGGCAAAATTAAAGGACAACTTTTATCTATCAGGATATGTAGGTTATAGAGCCAAGTTTAATTTTATCTACTCTCCCCCCCTCTCAGGGGTGAGCGTCACCCCCCCGCGACCTCGAATGTGTCCCGGAGCGCGGTATTTTCCACTTTAAAAGAAAACCGTGTACGATACATACAAAGTGTATAGGAACGAAATAATCCTGAATAAATTTACTATAAACCTTTTATACATACAAAAGCGATATCACTTATAGAATCGGCGCAATCTGTTACCAAATAGTAACGTTTTTAATTATTGATCTTTTTTTTCTGCTAAAAGGTTAGTTATCTCAAAAACTGCACACTTCTCGGCCAAAATATGTATGACAAAAGTAAAGAATGGACAATTTTCTTTCTAAAAATGTATAATTTATTTCTGTTTCTCGTTCATTTACCGTTGCAATGCTATTTTTAAAATTTATGTCATTTGGCCAATATGCGAAATATAAATATTCGTACTAGTTAAACGGTGTTACTTGCAATACCATAGACTTCTTATATGTTTTTCTGTAATCTACAAGTATTGAACTATATTCTGTATTTTTTTTTTTTTAGCCTCACTGTTTTAGGAAATAAGGGGTGTGTGGGGAAATCGTCAAGTTTTGCTCATTTTCGTAAATAACTTCAAAACCGTTTAATTAAGAATTATATAATACATATATTTGAGATGTTCATAATGTACCCTTTCATTTGATATGTCACACGATATACTATGCCATTTTTTTTTCTATTTTGCTCCCTAAACTGGCCCTCATGTCAAAATTTATTTATTTGCGTTACGTTACGTTACACGTCCATGTTTGGGTCATCAATTTACATACGTGTACAAAATTTCAACTCAATCGGTCCAGTAGTTTCAGAGCAAATTGGCTATGACCGACGGACGGACTGACACAGACACACGAGGGATCCTACTATAATCATAGCGAATTTTCTCCGAAACTACTGGACCGATTGAGTTGAAATTTAGTACACGTATGTAAATTGATGACCCAAATATGGAAATGTAACGTAACGTAAAGTAAATTAAGTAATTTGAAACATGGGGGCCAGATTTGAGGGGTAAATTAGAAAAAAAAATAGCAAAGTATATCGTGTGACATATCAAATGAAAGAGTACATTATGAATTTCTCAAATATATATATTTAATAATTCAAAATTAAACGGTTTTGAAGTTATTTACGAAAACGAGCAAAACTTGACGATTTCCCCACACACCCCTTATTTCCTTAAATAGTAAGTCTAAAAAAAAAAATACAGGATATAGTTCAATATTTGTAGATTACAGAATAACATATAAGAAGTCTATGGTATTGCAAGTAACACCGTTTAACTAGTACGAATATTTATATTTCGCATAATGGCCAAATGACTTAAATTTTAAAAATAGGATTGCAACGGTAAATTAAAGAGTAACAGAAATAAATAATACATTTTTAGAAAGAACATTGTCCATTCTTTACTTTTGTCATACATATTTTGGCCGAGAAGTGTGCAGTTTTTGAGATAACTAACCTTTTAGCAGAAAAAAAAGATCAATAATTAAAAACGTTAGTATTTGGTAACAGATTGCGCTGATTGTATAAGTGCTATCGCTTTTGTATGTATGAAAGGTTTATAGTAAATTTATTCAGGATTATTTCGTTCTCATACACTTTGTATGTATCGTACACGGTTTTCTTCTAAAGTGGAAAATACCGCGCTCCGGGACACATTCGATGGCGCGGGGGGGTGACGCTCACCCCTGAGAGGGGGGGAGAGTAGATAAAATTAGACTTGGCTCTATAACCTACATATCCTGATAGATAAAAGTTGTCCTTTCATTTTGCCAAATTTTCAGCTAATCTTACTGAATTACAAGTTCAATATCGTGAGCAACGTTTCTTCGCCGTCAAAAGAATTGAGATCTATATGGGCTATATTATGATTATCATATGGGCTATATTGTGTTTAGTCTTGCAAAAACATCTTAAAACGAATAAGTATTAAATATACCAAGAATACAGAACTCAGAACCTAAAAATCATTATTTAAGTTGCTCAATATTGCTTATATTTACAGAGATCTCAAGCCGTTTCTGCCGGTTGGCTGGTACCTACAAAGTAAACTATTTGGATAGCCCAAGAATACTAATTATTCGAATAACTCCTCGAAATCTTTAATCAATAAATCATCGTCTCTTTTTCTTATACCTACTTATTTTAAATCTTTTAGAATATCTAAGTACTAAACTTTAAGATATACCTACTTCGGCAAGGTGAGTCGGAGACTCACACATTTCAGAAGTTGCATTACCTACTCATTACTTCCAAACTTTCTTACCATATTAAGTAGTTACGGCGGTGATATAACACAAATTTGCAATTAGCCCAGAATTGGGTCATTTGAACAATGCGAGAATGTCATCTCAAGATAAGGACAGTAATAACGCTCGCTAGACAAGGGCGTAACTTCATAGGAGTTTCACTGGCACAGACGATCTTTTTACTTGATAGACAGTAGGGCAGTTACGGTGCTCGGGCGCACGGCGCACGCTCCGCGGACCGTGCACAATGCTCACGTCTCACAGCTTATGAGGTTTTAGCGCACGCGCTCCTGGGACCACTGTGAATTCGTGAAGTTTTCGACCCATCCGTCTTAATGCCGCCGTCAATGATAGGTATCTAATTAAGAGCCGTCGTGCCGACAATAATAACGAATAGGAGCCGTTGACGGCTTGGGAATATACAATTGTTTTAATATTTAAAGTTATGCATATGTAAATGCACTACCTATCTAAAATGTCTTTGGTGACAGATTACACGGTATGAACGGATTTTTAACAACCGATAATGTAATCAAGAGAAATGTTTATTTATAAATATAAATATGCGCCTAACACGGTCGTAAGTCATGGATATTTAAACCGAACTGGTTTAACTATAAGTAGGTACATCGATTTGATAACACTTATTCCCATACATAGTTATATATTACAGAAGAAAGTGCATTCCAAATAATTAATACTACACTATTACAGTACAAATATACTCTTGTTCCTTTAAGTTAAGGCTAGACAGAGCCAATAGTTGGAGATAGATTCCTAAAGCCGTCCGTAAATTGTTATAGCTGGACACTTTGAAGTGAACATTAAACAGCATTAACATGAACAATTAGAAAACTGTTGCACTAACCACTTACCTATACTATAGTATAGAGCGGTTCCCGAATATAACGTTTAGGTATCATAGTTACAAATTCAACCAACCTGAGAAAGTGTGTTATTACCAACAGTGAAAGCGAAACACGACCACGGGCAAGAGTAGGCAGGAGACCGACGCCAAAACATTATTACGTAAACCACACTGTTTACCGATTAGGTGATATTGTGAGTCGTTGAAGACACGTGAGAACTGAGAAGTCACTGACCAATGCAATTTACGCATAACTGCTTAACTAACATCACGTCACGATACGGTAACTTGTGAATTGGAACTAGCTATTTTTGTGTACTGATGTTTGTAGTTGTAGATAAGTATAATATTCTATTTTGGATACATATTATGCAGGTATTATGGCGTAAATTAATAAAGTTATGTTATGAAGTAAACACTAGTAGTTTTGACGACGCGGTTGGCGCAGTGGTTAAGCAACTGCCTACTGAGCCGATGGTCCTGGGTTCGAATCCCGGCAAGGGCAACTATTTGTGTGATGAACTCGAATATTTGTGCCTGGGTCATAGATGTTATTTTAATTTAAGTATGTATTTATCTATATAAGTATGTTTATCGTCGTCTAGTGTCCATAACACAAAGCCTAATAGAGCTTACTGTGGGACTAGATTGATTTGTGTGAGGTTGTCCGATATTTATTTATTATTATTATTTATTTAAACATTGTAAGGCTGAAGCCTTACATGCCTCCACAGAAGAGGAGCTGAGACAATGGAGCAATCATCAGGCTGGAGTCTTTGTGAAACCCAAAAGAAGTGCATTTCAATTTGAGCAATGCGATTAGTGGAGTTTACATACCGCTCCGCTCCTTTACTGTGAACAGGCAGGGTAAGGAACATTTCTCAGATGTTTTAGAAAGGTGTAGATTACTATAGATAGCTAAGGTTTCCAAAAGTTAATATTTAATAATAAATCCTTATAAATACTTAAAAAAACCTTACAAAAACTCGCGGAATCATGTTCATAGATAGACTACCTTATACGATTTCTTGCTAGACTTTCCTAGATTTCTAGGATGCCTAGAATAATAACAGAATTTTATTAGCCCATAAAATTGAGAATCAATAGTCAATACATCGCATTGCAAGCCGCTGCCAGGCAGCAGGCAGTACTAGCCGCGATAAAATTCGTCGTGACTGAAATTTTATTCACCATTACGAAATCAACTGCCACCTTGTATACCTTTCTAGGTACAGTGTGAGTAGGATATTTAATCACACTTATATATATATAAAGGCGAGTGCTTATGTGTATGTTTTTTACTTTTTCAGACTCAAACGGTTGGACCAATTTTGATAAATTTTGGTAGGAAGGGAAGGTAGCTGTCATCCTGGAAACACATAGGCTACTTTTTATCCCAAAAAATGAGGTGTCCTCGTGGATGAGCGGGTAACTATAATAAAATAGGAACATACTCGTGTTTTTTTCATAAAGTTAGTTCTGGCATACAATTGTTTTATAAAATATTGACTACAATTTTATATTAAAAAATAGTCAATCGCGCAGTCATTAAATCATCCCGTTTCATATCGCGTAACCGGACTGCCAAATGACTCGTAATTTCCATATGCTTGGACTAGACAATGACGTCGAATAAAGTCAATGTGTCAGCCAACATTTTCCATTTGGATTATTATTGTTTTTTTTTTATTGCTTGTTAAAAATTAACGCGCATTTGGTGTGTTTACGTATTTTAATAAAACATTTAAATTGGTTGATAAAATATTAATTAAACACGATATTAGTCATACCTATATTAAATTTTTTACCTGAACACATAAGGCGTGTAATTTTTTTTATTGGTTTATCTAATTTATCTTTAACCCAATGATCGAGTCAAATGAGTATGAATAACTTGTGGTCGTGTTTCGTTTTGAGTATGAATAACTCGAACGATTATCACATAAAATTTACGTATTTCGCCTTGAAGGCACATCGACTCTACTAAACATTTTAATTGTCTGTATGAATGAAGTAACAGTAAGCAATATTCGGCAGTTAATTTTAGGGTAACGCAATATCTCGCACCTGCTATAATTAATATAAACTCTGTACTCACATTTCTATCAATACATTGCAATTGTTGGTACATTACTCCCATTCTCTGCTATTGATCGAACATTTACATTATCGCAACCTAACAATATGGTCCAATGAAGTAGGTCAAGGCGACAAACATTACCATCTTCGATTAATGATCTCAATTTTGTTGAAGCATTTCATGAACCGCAGAACAATACCTACGATATATATCATATAAACTCGGTGTCTATTTAACAATAACATATTATGCTACCTCTAGTTCTCTATCAGATCTTGCACACTTTAGTAGGCGTACTATTTAACGGACGCCGGCTCTACCTTATAATTTGTACTCAAAAGCGACCTCATGTAAGGCTGGCACTTGAGGTCCAGTACAATGAACGATCACCTACCTGTTTCCACATTATTCATCGTTGCTATTGTTGTGTGCGCGTGATGAAACCCCATTCTTAGAACATACGTCAAGATCACATACAATTTCCATAACACCTATTAATATACGATATTTAGCCGCCGATCTGCATTATTTGCACTAGCATACAATAGTCTCTTTAACCCGCTGACACTCAGCACAGAAGATTCGTTACGGAGGCGCCGGAGCGTAAAATAATCAATTGAGTGAAAGATTCATCATTGTTTAATAAGACACGCCGCACCGCTGAACCGCGAAGCTTTGTTAGAATAAGCAGACACTTAGGTAACGGTTACATTTGCTTTACATAAACTACCAGAATCTAACTGTAAATATGTTATAACTATATTAACAAGCCTCATTTCGTTACGGCGTCCAAAAAAATCACTTGTAATTGTAACTCTGTAATTCTAAACAATAGTATACCTATAGGTACCTAACTGGTCATTCAGATACGGGAAGGAGCGGTGATCTGTCGCCAGCCGTGGGTGCTGCTGTTGCAATTACCAGCACGATGTGGGCCAACACGACGTGCTGTTACGGTTTCAGAATTGCCTGTTGTCCGTTTATCCCAGAATCTATACGCTCCGAGCGTTTATGTTGACAGGTACCTACAATGTCTACGCTATTAAACGTTTAGTCCGAATTAACCGTGAAAAAGGGGGAAATTATCCTCCAATTTATTTACTATTCTACAGGCAAATATACGTATACGTATTTAAAGTTCGCTCTTGTAATGGTTGGCGTTAGTCATCGGGTATAAATATCAAAGCTATACACGCGGAATAACTACAGAGATTTCGCAGAATCTGAGATCTAAAAGGCATCAGCGGCACAGACGTCTAGAAAATCGGATTGAATTAAACATTACAGAATACCAGTAGCCTCTCATTCATCCGGCGCCTTGTAGGGATAGTACACCCAGTTCCATCGCGCACCTAGCTTCCTTATACGTCGTGGCTAGACAGCTTTTTCTCGAACTGTCATTTTGTAACAAAATTTCACGCCACTTTCAGAGAATTTGAGAAAGAAACTAATATGTAAATTAAATCGTTTCTATTAATCAACTTAATTAAAGCCAGAATGTTATCGACTTCCATTTATTAAATTTAATTATGAATGTAAAGAACATCACTTAAAACTGGTGCCTTCTAGTTACTTAAAAGGCGCTAATGTGATTTATTATTTACGAGTTTAGAGAAACCTTTCAAGACATTTGCGAAATGCTTTTAAAATGCACTGAGATAATGATAACGGCGATCGAACCCCGCTCGTAATTATACATGGGTATTACGTTGATTGATCGAAGTCGGAAAGTCCTTGAATCCCGCTGGCCCCAGCACAATAGTTGTAATGTAAATTCCGCAGTTACTACGATATCTTACTGTTGACATTTGACCGCTAACAGCGTGGGAATGATCTCAATGGCGTGGTATTATTATTGCATATTTCGCGCTAGTCTACTTGTAATACGGTGAATAGAGACTTAAAGTACTATGTGTGACCTTACAAACGGTCCGGTAGTTTTGAATTTTTGATATGTTGTCTAGGATGGTTAGGCAGTGTTTAAAATGCAAAATGCACAATTCCCCCCCCTCCGCGCCCGCCGCCATATTGAAAAAACCAGCACTTTCTTCATATTTTTGCTCATATCTTCCTTTAGGAGCATTTTAGCTAGAAGAAAGCTTGGACAATGTTATAGAGAGTTAAATTTACTACATTCTCCATTTTATATTTTTTTTCTGGGACAGATAGTTATGGAGATATCCACATTTAAAAAAACGTAAAAAATCGCAATTTCCTACTGAAAAACAAACTTCTGCATTATATCTTCGTTTGGGAGCATTTTAGCTACAACAAAGCATGGGCAATGTTGTAGAGAATTAAATTTACTATAATTTACACTTCAAATTTTGTTTCAAGGACGGTTAGTTACGGAGATATGCACATTTAAAAAACAGGAAAAGTCGAATTTTCCGAAAATTTCTCAAAATTCTTGGTTTAGAACGCTGTCATTCAGTTACGGACTAGTCTAGGACAAATTAAAACATGTAGGAAATATAATTGCTTATAAAACTCATGTCCATTTTTACATGCATTTTCGGAAAATGTGACTTTATTTTTTACATATCTCCGTAATTATCTGTCCTAGAAACAAAATTTTAAATGTAAATTATAGTAAATTTAATTATCTACAAAATTGCCCAAGCACTGTTCTAGCTAAAATGCTCCTAAACGAAGATATAATCCAGAAGTTTGTTTTTGAGTTAGAAATTGCAATTTCTTAAGTTTTTTTAAATGTGCATATCTCCGTAACTATCTGTCCTAGATACAAAATATAAAATGGATAATGTAGTAAATTTAACTCTCTATAACATTGTCGAAGCTTTCTTCTAGCTAAAATGCTCCTAAAGGAAGATATGAGCAAAAATATGAAGAGAGTGCCGGTTTTTTCAATATGGCGGCGGGCGCGGAGGGGGGGGAATTGTGCATTTTGCATTTTAAACACTGCCTAACCATCCTAGACAACATATCAAAAATTCAAAACTACCGGACCGTTTGTAAGGTCAAAATCCTTTATTCACTGAATTATTGTACTCTAACTACATATATTCCATTATTCTCTCATAATGAGCATACTAGTTGGCGGCATAACTAAGTGAACTAAGTTAATTGAGATGTTTCGCGAGTCACGTGTCGCCAGTAGTTCAAGGTGGATATTTCGTTTACGTAACGTGTATTAAAAGATCAGGTGTTGGTGTTTTTCATTACGTAAAAAAAAAATTCAAGTCCAATTAACCATTATTTCTTTACGTAACCAAGTAAAATATGACCAAATGCCTCGTTTTAGAGGTCGTCAGTGCTAAACGCACGGCCAAAAGAAGACCAAGGCTACATATTCCTGAAGTTTTCACAAGCTACGTCGAGGTATTTACAATCAACAACCATGTCAAACTGTTTACAGACAAATATGGTGCATCAAGAGTTTCCATTTTGGTGTACCATTCAAATACCACATACACAATAAATTGAAGGTAAACATTCTTACCTTAGACTCAATGTCCTTTATTTAGGCATGGTTAATACTAGATGAACAAAGTATGTTAGGTACCTTAGAGAGACACGACTTACATGGTCTGATTATTTACCTGCGCATAAAAGCAAATCTCACAACTGCATGCAAGAGCATAAATTATGTTACAATACTAAATCGAATGTTGATAATATTACAAAGTACTAGCTTAATTTTATAGGTTAATGAGTTTTGTACTAAGTTGTTATACATATATAGGTACCTACTTACCTAACTAATTACGCTGCCTTTTACACAGTTTATATAACAGGATACGAATAAGTAGTTGATTGGCGACACCGGAACATTTGTAAGTCACGATGTTACTCAATCAGGATTGGGCACCGGATATTCGCTTACCAGTAAGCCATAAAACCATTGATTGGCTTTCACGTTCATGAGACTTCCTCAAGGTGTGGACAGAGCGGAAATGATCGAAGTGACGCCGAATTAGCGCAAAAAAAAAACTAATGATATGAGAATTTAATACTTATTGGTTTCGATTTACGAACTCGTAACCATTAAATGGATTTCCTATTTTGCATTATTATTAAAATTCAATTGGTACACTACATAGGTATGTCCATTATTTTAATCTCAGAAAAAGATACATACAAACATGTACAACTAAAATACCCATAGAAAAGGCACATAATTATAAAACACTTCCCCTAAAAGCATTATGAAGATCGATGCCACTTTTAACTCACAAACCAGAGTAGTTGACTGTATCTGTATCTTCTTGTATTGAACAATAAAACTTAAATAAACTGCCGTAGCGGAGGACTTTCATTTAATTTAATTCATCTAGACCAGGTTTGATGTAGGAATAGCAAACAGGTTAACGGACCACCAGGTGAAAAGTGGTTTCCGCAGCCAAGTCGACTCTGCAACATCGGCCAAGTAGGTAAATGAAATATTAATACGATCAGTGCCCCAGTACTTGTAATCTACCTAATAGTACGCACCTTCCATTTAATTCACAGTTAGTAGTAAAAAACTCGATTACTGTTATTATCTAAACCTTCTATGAAAATACTCAAGTTGAAAGTTAATAATAATATGTTCCACAAATGTTAAAGTGTGTTGAATTGAAGCTATAAAACACAGCTAGTCGGGAACTAAATATTGCGATTATTAAGTAAGTAGATATGTAGGTATGTATTAGTCAATAGCAATAATTAATGTGTACTTTGACGTTAGTGCATTTACGAGCTCTATAATTATGACCAGGACATAGGTAAATGTAATCAAAAGCGCCACTGATGAATGTGGTTCTGCTTCATTACATTGAAGTTATTACATCACAGACCTGGCGTTACATCTCTTATTGCCTTAGTACAAGTTGATTGAGTACCGATTTTTTTTATGCCCATGTTGTGGATATGTATAATGTATATCACCAAAAAGATTCAAGAAAAAGTAAATAATGTTAGATGAAACGGAGAAAATATAATTTAAATTAAAAGTTAAAGACTAAGCTTAAAAACCGGTCAAGTGCGAGTGGGGCTCGCGCATTAACGGTTCCGCACCACTATACAACATAGCAGTTATAGTAACTATACTTAATATAAGAATAATTTCTTTCACCGATATACTCTAAGGTTATTTATTTTTGTGTGTTATAAATCGGAAACTTGCTCAACTAATATATTAGGAATAATGCCTTGTGTGACATTTTCTCAATTGTATGATTAAAAAAAAAATGTGATATTATTCTATTGAACATCCTTCAAATATTTACCGACATAAGTGTAAGAGCCCAAACCGGTACAACTGTGTTATTTTAGTGTTTCTATGACTTCATTATCAGTTCAGCTCGATGGCAAGAATTAGTAGGTGCCTATACCATAAGTAGTAGAAAAAAGAAAATTGGTTTACAACACAACCAGTTGAAAACGCGAGCGTGAATATTTTCGGAGGCGGAGGGTCGTATTATAACATAACGAGATGAAAACGCGAGCGCAGCGAGCGTGAAATTGTAAATCGCCTTTTTTACGGTCGGTATTAAGTCGGTTAAAAATTTAATCCGTGTCATCTTACGCGTAGTAAAGAATCGATTGCATCAAATATCTATAACAGACGAGTAGTTTAAACTCTGTGATGTAGAGTTACGTAAATAAATATTATGTCCGATATAAATTGACACCCTACTTATTACTAGGTACAGTCGCCATCAGATATATCGTAGCATGTAAGGTATTCATAAATATTTGAACACGACTCTTATTGTCTGGGCGTCACAGTACATGTTCACATATTTATGAACGCCTTATATGCTGCGATATATCTGATGGCGACTGTACGTACATCGGATTATCAGTTTATACTGGACTTTGAAAATAACAAAACCAGGCCAATTATAAACTTCGTATAGGTTTTCCTGTAATCAATAAGCAAAGAATATATTCCATATTTTTGCAAACTTTTATACACAGTAGGTTTAAGATAAGGGCCCGTGCCCGTATTTCCCAAACTACACGTAAATTTTTATGTGTTTTTATAAATAATTTTCAAACTATTTATTTCTCATTCGTAAAAAAAAGTATTTTAAATAGAACCCTTTAATTTGATATTTCCTAAGCAACAATTTTAAAAATTAGATTAATTTTTTAGATTTATCATTTAGTTTTCTAGATCATCCCCGAAAATGGTCCTCATATTTAAATTTTAATTATTTACTTTAGACGTCCCTGTTTGGGTCACAGACTCACAAATATGTACCTACCAAACAACTTTATCGGTCTAGTAGATTCCGATAAAGTTGGCTGTGACAGACGAACGGTCATACAACCGAGAGTGATCCTATAAGGGTGCAGTTTTTTCTTCGGAGATACGAAACCCTATAAATTGTTATGACTTTATAAAAACTACTCCAAATCGCCAAAGATAGGTAGCTTGCCCAGTGACTAGGCTGGCATCATTGCCACGATGTACCTATGGCAATTTTACTGATCCGCTGTGTCAGATGTGATATACTTATATTATATGATCCAACACTAATTTCCCATCCCACCAGTATTTTATAGCATCGCCTAAATCTCTGTAGGCACTTTACTCTTCGGGTTCCAGGCGTTTCAACTTTCAACACTCAAATACATATTTGCGCCTCTGTATCGCAAATATTGGTAACATCGTTTGACATGATTTCTCCTATATAAGAGCAATCATGTAGAAACTAGTCTTGAGATGCATGAGTTCATATCAAAACTGGTTGTAAAAGTGACTATCTCATGACAAGCACCTACTTTTGCAATTCACGCCTGTTTCTAGGACATAAAAATGATAATTATCATTAATGACTTTTACCTCATTTTACCTTGACTTGGTCTTATTATGGTACAAATATCAACGAATTATGAACTGACTTACATAATTCACTAGACCGTTGTGTTGAATTATTGAAGTAACGGTTTGGTGTTTATCCGAATCATTTTCCAATAAAAAGAACTAGCTACAAAAGTCCATATATATACAGTGATCCTATCCTATCCTAGCCTCGATAGTAAATATTAAACAAAAATAATATATTATTATCAACAATATCAACTAGGTCAACCAGTAGCTACCACTTTTATCTAAATCCTAGTAGCAAACTGCACACTTATCTAGTTCACAAAATGTTAAAGCGTTGACAGCAAAACGAGATCTTAGACTGGCTCTGCTAGACTGGACAGTTATTATTAATTTACCAGTGATTCAAGGATGTGGTAACCTAACCCTTATTTAGAACACTAGTTACGAGATAAATAAGCGATTTTACTTAGTGCGATTCCAACAGAAACAAGACGACTAAGATATACGTAGATGTCGCATTCAAGTACTTACGAACGTTGCAATATTTAATGGACCCCACTTGCATAATAAATGAAACAGCCTGCCCTTATAGAAACGGCCCTGTCAGTAGCTGTCTTTATTAGTAAGTAGATCGACCGGTGCTATCTGTAGAAATCAAATGAAACTACTTTGGCTAAGTATTTAAAGCGACCGTTTTAATTCAATCCGAATATACTGATTAATTAGATTAAATGGAGTTGTCCGGCTTTTTTTGACCTCTGACATTGAAATTAAATAGAAGAAATATATCTTGCCCTCATCTCAAAACGCAACTGCACTGAATTCGTACCTAGCGCTAAGAGATGGACCCTCATACCACTTTCGGCTCCATCACCACACTAGTGGATATTTCAAAAAGTCCATACACAAAGGGACTATGTTAATAAATAGGGAGTTTCTATGGCCATCTTCCGTCTCCAGCATCAGACCAGCTCGATGGTAGTGTAAAGTTACACTGTCACCAAGCGTTTTTCACCAAAAATGTGCAAAATCTTATCTCAATCGAACAATCAACACTGGGAATTTAGCCAAATTTAACTTACGATTTGATTACAGGCATAGGCCACAGACATAAATCAGAGACTAAAACGGGGCAAAAACTGACTATAGTGGTGATTATAGCATTTTTTTACATTCCTGGCCTTAATATAATTATACTTTCAATAGGTACAGTACAAATAGTTTATACCCATAAATTTTTAGTTAATCGGGTAGAAAAGGGTAAATCCCGGTTGATGGGATAAATACCGGGTAGAAACCCGATAAATGCGCGATATATACCCACCGGCCATCTCTAGGCTACTGGAACTTTATCGTTAAAGTGCCTAAACAAAAACAAACCTAGCGATAACAAAAACAATCCGATTGTAAGTAATCGTTAAGCCTTTTGTGGCCATCATTAAGCGCGGGGGGCGTGTCTGGTCGACATCGAGACCAATGATCTGATGTGTCATAATCATAATAAACTGCATTTGAATCATTACAAAACACGATTTAGCGGAACGATCACGGAAGTAATTTCGATTATGCAAAATTATACCAATTTTCGATTGTATCGACACACTCGAATTGCATTCGACATTAGATTCCTAATAATGTGTACGTAAAAAACAGCCTTAATGACGTTTTTCAAAATAATCGACGACACTTTTTTTCTAAATATGGCTTATGGGTTTATTTTACTGAAATCTTTCAGACGTCATATATAAAAGAAGTGGGCGATTATTTGAGCTTTTTAACCGGCTCATTAATATGTCCATTATTACCAATATTGACGAACTCCGTATGATCTGAGCCGCCATTTTCTTGTCTTGTAGTAGTCGCGGATTTTTACAATTCGTATCAAAAATATGTTGGCTGCTTTTATGTGTTAGCCAATATTGCTGACACATTAATGAGACGGTTAAAACGCTCAAATAATCACCCAAGTACCCAAAATATCATTTTTAAAACGTATTTTCCAGTGCGTCACGTAATAGAATAAAAAAAATCATATTAAGAATGTGATGAAAATCTTGCGATTCTTGTATTAGGTTCGAAAACACAAAATGAGTTAATTATCATTTCGAGACTGCGCAGCTCATACAATTAAAATAGAACTTCACTTCAGGTAAGTTCGTTTAATTTCTAATTATGTAGGCATAAATAATTATGTTCAAGTAACAAGTGTTCAATAGCGTACCACGAAAATATATAATTGACTATTGTGATTATTATTCACAAGTAATCACAATAGTTAATCAAAAATATCTAGAATAAATAGTCGGGAAAACACGTAAGTTACTAATGAAAATATCAGTATGCGATTTTTAGTTCTTAGACGCTTAGAATCAGGCTGTAAGGATAGCCTACCTATTATGTATTAATTAACGACTATGCCGTAATCAGATTATTGTGCATGTGCGTGAGCGATTATGTCTAATACGAGTCAAACGGTTTCATTCGTGCAAGTTAATCGATAAAAAATCTCCCGACTCAATTACAAACTACAGTTAATAATTTCGATGGGCGACAACTGTCCTTATATTGTATTACCCAGAAACCGCGGCCTAGCGGTGACCGCGGGTCGCGACGAGCCGTATCGGAGAAAGCGCCGCATCCGTAACTAACCGTGAGGTCCACCCCGTCATTTCACATCTAATTTACACGCCCAGTGACATAAGGACACCGGACGATACCAAAAGTAACGCGGAAACCAGTTATCACACCAACCCGACTCGGGATAGGAGAGAATTTTCAGATAATTATGTTAGTAGCTAGGAGCATTATAACACTTTCTCGACAAGTGCAACGCAACACATTCCTACGATTTCTATATAAATTATTCCGGTTGCTGGTGTTGATCCATACGTGTATAGATTACGTATTTATTACGATAATCCGTCCTGACGGAATAATATACATCGGCAAAATAATTGCAATCAAATGCAATTTGATGATAGAACTTTATAACTTATAAAGCTACTTTTAGTATAGTATTTCCTGCAATGTACGCAATCATACTCTCATATTTTTATGGTTGACCGAGAATGAACAAGAACGCTAATGTTGTTCGGATGTGTACAAGTTCTGTGAAACTAAACTGTGATATAATAACTATGGTGTGGCGTTACATCGCGTCGCGCGTACAAAGTCGTTGCAACACGCGCAATGACCGATTATAGCATTAAAATACGATTCATAACTGGGAAATCAAGATGACTTCTTGCGAATACGTAAGCTGGTTGGTAAGTATGTAAAAGATGGCAATCACGATACAATTACACCCTGCGAAATGTTACGAAATTACAATTCGCGTTTATCATTATTTTTATGGGTAGGTACTTAAAAAGAGCTTCTTCACGCCAAAATCGGCACCAATGTTGCGTCTGACTGAAAGTTCTTTTATTATTGTCGTTCAAAATTCATTGCCGTAAAAGAAAATTAACTGAAGTTTCGTTCGTCGAGTCGCAGTCCAGTTCTATTTACAGTATTTTAAATAGATAATCGGTGAAAAGAATTCGACTACGTAGTTGCAGCCGCAACCCGCAACGACGGATGTATTTTAATTGCGGAAACGGCAACAGAACGCGGATAGAGAAAGCCCCGTACGTATCAATGGACAAAGCAAAAAGGTTTCCTTATT
This sequence comes from Apotomis betuletana, assembly GCA_932273695.1. NCBI lineage: Eukaryota > Metazoa > Arthropoda > Insecta > Lepidoptera > Tortricidae > Apotomis > Apotomis betuletana. Next base: position 26,866,506 of record OW026300.1, on the reverse strand, counting down.
TTAGAACTGTCCATCAGCTCTAATCCGCCGGTATCTATTCTACTCTCAGGTCAGTGCGAGCCAGACACGCATCGCTCCGTGACTTGCATTACCGGTCATTCGAAAATTTCTCTCTAAATAAAACGAGAGTTCATGACCTCTGCCAAGCAGGTAGGCAAAAGCAGAATTTATTAAAGAATTACATAACACGTTCATTAAACAAAACATTTACCTTTAACGGATAGATACTTATGTATGTAACTATACATCAGGCAAAGGCAACATTAAGTTGCTTTATGAATATTAAATGACCTATACCTATTTAAGCCGAATTAATTATGCACCAATTTTCAAAAATTTAACATTTCTGATATATTAGTGTAGGTAATTTAAAGAACTCCGAACAAAAACACATGCTTGTGGTTTTGTGCCTGATAAAAATGCCGTTTCGTTATAATGACGCAGTGTTTGATTTATAATGTTCTAAATATTTTAGTGTTACGAAAACTCGCGGTTGGTAATGCAAATTTTAAGCAACTTTTAAATCTGTTTTTTTTTGCTTACAGTTGATTCTGATGTTCACGACCAACTACACGCATTATTGTGGAAAATGTATCATTATGATTATGACATAATAACCTCACGAGCCACTTTTGGCTATTACAAGGTGTTCGACTTTTCTTCATCCACATAAGTAGACAGTTTTTATTGTTCTCGTGTATGTATGCGATAAGTACGAAACGAGAGTAATAAATAATTTAGTTCTTAACTAAGTTTAAATCTTTCTTAATTAGGTAGTTGCAAGTGAATTTACCAAAATATGCTGTGAATAGTAATCTAGGACTTGTTGATTTAAACTTACACGATTTTGACACAATATTATAACAATACGGCTTATTTAATTACGTGTTTATTTAATTATCTCGACGTTTTCAACGTGATCGACTAAATAAACACTTTTTGAACGCGGTTAAGTACCTACTGTTTTGTTATAATAAAGACTAAAGTAGAACCTTACTAATGAATTGTTTAATCAACTTTTCAAATCAACTAACCATCAGCATAATTCAGTAGATGTATTAGATACCAGTGGAAAGACGATAGATAGGTACCTAAATAAATCTCAAAGCATCCGTCAATTTCGCATTCACATGCTTGTCAGACAGAGAACCGGTGCTTTGTAATTTTTGAAAAAGTAGAGTAGGTATGGTTGCCGGCTAACTTTTTGAGCAAAAATGGCGGATCAGCGCATGTACCTACAGCATTTGTACGTAAATGGGCTACTGCACAGTCAAGGTTATGCTCAAGAAGTTTGCCGGCAACTGTACCATAATTACCTATGCTTTCTCAAACTTTAGGGTTACTATTGAGATTTACATTTGACTTGACATTTTTAGACGTTAAAAATTCACTGGCCGTCTTTTTCGACAGTTTGCTATCGGATAATAATCTTCAAAGAATCAATTAAATTGTTTCGATTTTTTATTTCGTTCGTATAGGTACAGTACAAAAAAAACTCGACAGCAAAAAGGGACTAGATAACTAAAAACTATAGCCATCGGTATGTTATTTTCTACTGTTACTAATCGCATTTGCAGTCTGATATCAATATAGAGTATGATATGAAACAGCGAAGGTCTCTCGAATGTCCCTTGTGTCCCCGCCGAAGCAATTGTACCAGCGTAATAATTCCACCACAATTATGCCGCGGCTGGTTTTTCTTGCGAGACATTGGCATTGAGTGCAACCTTGTTTATTACGCACATTTTTCGACGTTTTAATGAACGTTGTATTTTTTGAGTCTGGTTTAAGTATTCAGAGGAAAATAGGTGGGTTCTTCAGGAAAATAGGTACCTACTTACGTAGTAGGTATGTGCTTTTCAAATCAACGTTTTTTGCGGGGTCCTTTGTCCTGTTTAATTTCCCCGCACCAACAGTTAAATATAATCATATATAATGTATAAGGAAGCTAACACCGAAAATGTACAGTGCTGGTATTTTTCTTCGCTTTGCTTGACCTTAAGCGAAATAGCAGCAAGAAGAGGATTTAACAACGCTGAAGGCTAGTTTTCTACTAATTTAAGTGCATAACCCCTTTTCTTAAAGGATTTTGTGGCAATTTGAAGTGATGTCCTAAAGTTAATCTTCATTTGAGTAAACACGCGGGGCGATATTCAGGTAATTAACCGCTGCAATTGCGACCCCCTCAGGCGTGTCTCCGGACTCGATGGCATCACCACGTGCACATTCCTTAATTGTGGGGCTAAATAAAAGGATTGTGCGCATTTATTTAATTAGTTGAGTATTTTACCTGCACCGGCTGAAGTATCTGTGTGAAGGTTGATATTAATTGGTGGTTGCTTATGGAAGAAACGTTTATTTTGTCGGTCTGGGACTGGGACATAATGATATACTTAAACTGAATTCAAAGAAGTAAACAAACCTTTCAAATAAAAAATCCAGTATTTTCTTTTATAGGAAAAGAAATCAAGACACTTTTTTGATAGGTAGATATACTTTTTTATACATTCATGTTACAAGCTACACATAATTTTTTTATTTGTTTTATCCCGATCAAAAGTTCAAGATAAAAACCCCTAATCATCCCACTAATAGCTACGTTTATTTAAATAACTAGCGACACGCTCCGGCTTCGCACGGGTGCAATGCTGAAAAATTATACATATATTATACAAACAGACCTTCCTCTTGAATCACTCTATCTATTAAAACGCATCAATAGTTATTTGTGCAACAAGAGAAGAGAGCAAAGTTGTTTTTTGGTTGTGAGTGTTGATTTTGAGTCCCGAGCAAGCGAAGGCTTCTATGTTTGAATCACAAGCGTAGCGAGTGATTCTAAGTTAGAATCCTGAGTGCAGCGAGGGACTCAACAGCACGAGATGCAAAAAACTTTGCTCTTACACACAACTTTTCACCTCAACAGCGAGAACATATTCGACTTTTTGTACTTTTTCTTCCAACCATTCAGGTGTAGGTAGGTTTATAGTCTTTGTTGCTGATTTCAATGATAGTATCAATTTGAAAATAGATACCAGCTGCTTAAAATGGAATAAAATATAGTTACCTAATTTGAAATTATACGTTCCAACACTTTACCAGTCCAGTCCCTCACAAGCACCACGGTTGTCATTAATTGATCAATTTGGAAGATTTAGACATAACGTGTTTATTTATTATTACCAGATTTTATTTATAGTTGATTAATATTTTTGCTCGTAAGGCACCGCGGCACCAAACTAAATAAATACAAAAGAAAATAACAATTTGAACTCGATATTTTTCAAAGTACGTTTCGAAACTGCGTCTATGATAAATTGGTGAAATCATAAATTATTGGTACGGGTATTTACAGTATAAAGTTGAAGAGCCTTATCTTATTTGAACAAGAATCTAGGTATTTGATTTATATAAAAGATACAATTATTTAAACATTCGGTCGATAACAACAATATAATCTTGTAATTAAGACTTCTTCGGGTATTTTTTTTTATTTTATGGTATAACACGTATCGGAAGGTGTTCTTGTTCGAAGTCGGATTCGAAAATCGAATTTCGAATGGATATGTTTTTATCACTCTCTTTTTCATATAGGTATAAAAGAGACAGAGTGCATCGAAATACGAACGATTCGAATTTTATAATTAACCTTTGGCTGAAAAATTACAATTCGTGGTCAAATATTGAAAAAATTAAAAAGCTACTTTCTACTTACACTCGAAACAAAATCGCATTTTGTTCACTGTTATCTGACAGCAAAATCACCATGTTTGAGCTCGTGAGGTGAAGAATACCTAAGTTGCGTAGTTTTAAAGATCGAAGCACCCTACCTATATATGCTTAGTCTTTAAAACTACGCAACAGACAGACCGGAAGCGACTATGTGACGATTTGTATAGAAAATAGACGTTTTATTCGCTAAAAGCGAAATGACAATTTGGTATTTGGTTCTACAATCTTTTGCGATAAAAAATGTGTCATCTTTCATATAAAATGCACCAATAATTCGCAACCTACAACAGTAGAAAATAATTAAACAAAATATTGTTTGTATTTGATTTAAATAAGAATTGAATAAAAATACTAAATTTTTTTTACTACTACGAAAATTATGATAGTGTATTTTTTTCTTTTATGTAATAAAAAGGCATATTAAAATTAAAATAATACTTATTTTGTTTCATAACCAAACTCAGTTAATAATAATAATAGTTTGTATACTTAACTTACCGCATAACATAAGCATCAAAGTCCCCATAGCGTCCAAATATCATCAAAATATCCAATACTGCAAAGTCCTCAATCGCACGTAAACACAGTCCGTATTTCCCGCGTTTACCACATGCGTCGTGGCCGAACTCGCGCATGCGTTTGGCGCGCTTCGCGAAAGAAATGAAGGCTTGAGAACGGAGGCATACAGCCAGATTTGAACAGGAAAAGCCCTCTGCGTTTCGCGCGCTGTGGCCGGTGCGCTAACAATGTCATAGGTGTAGGGTTGCCATAATGGTTGGAAGCCGATACGGGACGCTGAAAAAGTCAGTCAGCCAAGCAAATGAACTGTCAAACCATACAAAGTGAGCCAGTTTGTATGGTTTGACAGTTCATTTGCTTGGAAGAGTTAGCGTTGTCATATAATAAAGCATTCAAACCCAACACACCAAAATAATCTATTCCAATCAAGTTATACTAAGAAAATACCAGTTCAGTTTGTTATTAAAAAAAGGACCTGGCAGGAAAAGATTTTTTTTTTGATGATATCTAGGTACTTTGACGTATTTTACGGGTGCCTGTCGTATCGCATAACGTTTTTTGTCCTAAAAATGTTTGGCCGAGAATGTTTGGCATACTGTTGAATGGCATACTACTCGTTTGTCCTAATAATTTTTGGGCATACTCATTTAAAGTCCTAAAGCAAGTTTATCCTAATATTGATAACTCTAAAATCTAGTTACCTAAAGCATATCTAATATTCCTGACATGAATTGCCCTAAGAATTATTTTGCCTATTATTAAATTGGCTAAAATTACGGGTTCCCTTTATCTTGCATAATATCGATTCTCCGAAATACATTTTGCATAGCAGCTATCAGTGAAACATTTTTAGCCGAATGATTCTTTAGCATAATTATATATATATCATAATTGTCAGCTAGCATACTGTTAATTTAGCATAATTTTAAATGGCAGAACACGTATCACCGACTTTTATTTCATATAATTTTATATGGCATAACATTAATATCGCCGAATTTATTATGGCATAAAGACATAGTTTACGGAACAGACGGGTGCTAGGAATTTAGTTTAGGTTTTAGGTTAGATTAGGCGATTATTAACTAAACTGATACCAGTTAAATGGGTTAGGTTAAGTTAGAACTGCGACCACAACAGAACCGAACTGCTGCCAGTAAAGTAGGTTAGGTTAGAACCGAACTTAATGGGTTAGGTTAGGTTAGAACTGCGACCACAACAGAACCGAACTGCTGCCAGTAAAGTAGGTTAGGTTAGAACCGAACCTAACCCAGGTTAGAACTGCGACCACAACAGAACCGAACTACTGCCAGTAAATTAGGTTAGGTTAAAACCGAACTTAATGGGTTAGGTTAGGTTAGAACTGCGACCACAACAGAACCGAACTGCTTCCAGTAAAGTAGGTTAGGTTAAAACCGAACTTAATGGGTTAGGTTAGGTTAGAACTGCGACCACAACAGAACCGAATTGCTGCCAGTAAAGTAGGTTAGGTTAGAACCAAACTTAATGGGTTAGGTTAAGTTAGAACTCCGACCATAATAGAATCGAACTACTTTTGAATTTTAATTTTTATGCAATCTAAATATTATGAGATATAAATTTCTTCGAAATAACTATTCGGACATGTAAATATTATGCTTATTCATATTCTGCCATATGAATGTTCTGATATAAAAAATATGTAAAATCACAATATGAGAAAAAAAATATGCAAAATAAAATTCGGAGAAATGATGTTTCTGTCGAAGGTGTTATACAAAATGAATTTATGAGTATTAATTTTATGCAACATATTAGTGAACCTAAAATTACAGCACCTAAACTAAACTATGGTAGGCGTGAAGTCAGAATCGTTACGTAGGCAGGTCAGATTTTGGTTAGGTTAGGTACGACGACGAGCGAAGCGAGGAGGAGTGTTAGGTAGCACTGTAACTCTAACGAGCGTGCGAAATTATTTTACAATTTAGCAGTTAGTAGGTTAGGTTAAAGACCGAAAACTGTAGGTTAGGTTAGGTTTGTTTTATGACCATGGATAGCGGAGCGAGCGGAGCGTCAGAATGCTTGCTTAAAAATCTTCGAGATTTAGGTATAATGAAATGTAGTCAAAAGATTTTTAGCACATTAAATATTAGGAACATTACAATTATGCACATCAATCATTCGATAGTTGAATCTTAGCCACATCAAACGATAGGACAAATAATATTTAGGACAAACGATAATAGGAGCAACAATTTCGGACAATCAAAAATATGCGGAACAAAGTGTATGCCAAACGTTATTAGGACAAAAGACGTTATGCGACACGACGATAGGACTAATAATTGTATGCCATCCGATATAGACCCGTATTTTACTTTGTGAATTGTGTATAATGTTTTTCTCTGCTAACGCGCGCGCGTTCCTTGTTTATAACCGATTTTAAAAAGGAGGAGGTGTACTTATGTATATTTTTTATGTATGTCCACCAATATCTCCGCCTATTGTGGACCGATTCTCAAAATTATTTTTTTATTTGAAAAATATACATAGGTATACTCCTGAGGAGGTGGTCATCGTCGCCAAATCACCTAATGATGGGATCCTAGAGAAAACGAGGGCAACCCTCAAATGTTACAGGCACTAATAATGTTTTACATATATTTTCTAAAGTTCAATCATCGAACAGGTTATTTTGACTCTTCAGTTTATTTTGAAGACGGTTCTTTACCTTCTCTCTCTTTTTTATTTGTTTATTTTTTTCCCTTATACTCGAACATTTGTAATAAATAATTAAGAAGGTTTCAGAAACAGATGTTTCAGATAAACGGTACAAGTAGCAACACTTATTAAAATATGATGACTGTCTCGTACACAGAACGTACGGCAACCTATACATAGATGAAAAACACAATTGGCATGGCTAGTTAAGTAGCGTTTCTCACGGCTGGCACACTTAGCACAGTAGGCAATTCACTGCGACGGCCCTTGATTGAACGCTTATGAATCGTCATTGTTTTACAACAAAGGGCGTCGCCCATGAATTCTAAGAAAATCGCGTTAATGTGATAATGAGCTAAACAGAACGATACTACCAGTACTTACACAGTATAAGTTACAGTACTGTCTCATGTTTAGATTCTGCTTCATTTATAGTACATATAATTTTATTATTCCCGATTGTGTTGTGAGACACATACCTACATATTTTACAATACATCCCAAGTAAAAGTGAGTTACATTTTTTATCCCAGAAAACAAAAACACACGAGTCCCGGTAGAATTATAAGCAATACACGTTTGCTTACAGAAAGTCGTATACCTATTAAATTCATAAGATTTTGTAAATAATTAAAGTTATGGTACTCGTATGGTAAACAAATAACCAACAATGACCATTTCCGCAGTTTATTTTGCTGCTCGGAATATATTAACGACTCCCATCCACTGATACCATCGTAACGTCTCTTTTAATTACTGAAACTGCGACTAACCACTCCATTTCACATTTAATTGGCATGAAATTAAACCATGATTATCTTCTTCTAGTAAATACTCCATAAACGTACGTAAAAATGATATCAAACGGCGTGTTCTTTTATTTCCCGCTTTCTAGATGATTGTCAAGTGAGGACGTACTGGCGAATGAAATACCTACTATTCGTAAACATTTACGCACCCAAGCACCAACACAGTACCTAAATGGATTCCGCTCTTAGCTCTTCGTCATATATGACTCCATATGTTGTTGATATAGGTACTCTACATTCCTTATTAGGACCGTTAGAGGAACTCTTTTCCGGCCTATGTCACCGATTACCTAACAATATAGTTTGGATCTTTTCGTAGCGATTGTTGCTCCGTCATTACGGTCAATTACTACCAACATATAATCAAAAGATAAAGTCATGCCTATTCTATTCTGTATAAAAAAAGCATTTTTATTTTTTACCCAGACAATACAAAACGGTACCTACAAAAATGTATATAATATAATACGTAAGTATTATTTAGTACGCCAGTGTTATTTGAGCTGTTCTAAATATATTTGTTAAAACATACCAAATACGTATTACCTATGTATCCGATCAGGATGTAATAATAATATGTATTTTTTAAACGACTTCAAGTGAAGAGATTGTCAGTTCGTCAGAATTTTCTTTATCGAGTATTTTTTCCGATTGCTCAAATATAGATTTGGGAAATTATTATTATTACCTATTTTTCTAGTTTATCGCATTTGCAAGATCTGATGATGGGATCCTGAAGTAGTCGAGGGAATACTTATTCTGGCTTTTCCAGTTATTATAAATTCGGTACTTTTTTATAAAAAAAACCTATATTAGGGAATAATTTTAAGTCGTATTGAATCATCAAACATAAGAACTCGGTATGTTGATTCTATTTCGATGATGTATTCGCAATGTATTTCTTTAAACAAAGTTTTGACTTTCCGAGATTTTTTAGGAACTTGTTCAGTTGCACTTGGAAATATGGTTTCTTTTTGTTGACGTCGGTTATTTTTTATTAAAGACCGAGTAACTATATCAGGATCCTGGTCGGCGCTGAGCGTATACGCACTAATGTAGGAATGGCGGTCAAGCGCTATTGAATGCTCATCTTCACGAAGATACACAACGCATCTCTTAAACCAGTTCTAATATCGTTACTCAATTTAAGGCAAAAAATATACTTAAGTAACAAGTATGCAGAATTTTAATTAGATGAGGCCTTGACAAATTAGAATATGTGCTAAAATCGAAGATCTTTGTGTCGACATTGCGTAGGGATTTGCATATATTACGGACAAGGAGTAACCAAACTATTTTAATATGCGGTTTATAGTCCTATTTGTTATGAAAAAAAGCTGCACTCTGTGATGGAAACAAGCCGTTTTGCACAGTGATAATATAGACCAAAATAAACGATTTCACTCGAGGCGAAATTAGTTTCACCCCTTAGGAACAGAGATGGCGCCACTTATTCAAAAAAAGTTTAAAAAAATTCTAAATCCTGAACGGATACTCCGATTTTGACGTAAGAGGTGCCAATCGGCAGATAATAACCCAATTTAACATGAAAAAAAATAAAATTACGTAGAAAATAATTTTGGATACCTAAGAAATAATATTTTCTGAAAAAAATATTTAAAATTTGTGATTTTTGGAATTTTACTCGTAAAAATGTATCTACATGGTACTTTTTTTATTTATTTATATTAATACACAACTAATTTTACATTTACGAAAAAAAACCGCATATCATTAGCTCGTATAATTCCAAAGTTATTGAAGAATACAGACATGGCGCCGCTGGGTCAAAACTTCTTACAAAAAATCTAAAACCTCAACGGATTATCCGATTTTGATAATTAAGGTGCCAATCAACAGATAATTACTTAAATTAGTTTCAAAAAATAAAATAAAAATTCTAATAGGCAAAAAGTAATAATATTTACAAAAAAACATACATTTTGATAAAATATAATTTTTTTTTGGGGCTTTTATGTAATTTCATATAAAAAAAACTATGAACATGGCTTTATTTTACTTATGTATATTATAACACTATTAGGTAATTGATCGTTTAATAAAAAACCGCATATCGAGAACTTGTACAGTTCCAAAGGTATTGAAGATTTTACTATAGGGTGCCGGTGCGATGTTGCCGCCGCACGTGCAACTTATGTACATGTATCTAGAAAAGTATTCTCCCGTTTCGAAGGTACTGATTACCCTGAAAATATAACCACAATTGAAAGTACAAATAATAATCATCCCAAGTAGCACACAACACATTTATATCCCTTGTACAGCTTAAATTAGAGTTTTAAGGGGTGAATAGGCTCCTATACAACCTGTTTGCTAATATCACAAGTATATTAGATGCTAAATAGCATTTCTGAATCAATATTTTACTTACTTTATGTTTTATTTTCACTTTAGTCTTTGCAGGCTTTGCATTGTAACGTGCAAGTTAGGCCAAAAAACAACAACGCATTATGCCACAGCCCACTTTGTATCCATAATGTTCAAGGAGTTTCCAAATTGAACTAACCTTCAACTATTGTGGACCCCACCTACCTTTGATGCCGTTTCATTCCCGAAAAGAAGGACTTGGGACTCGATATTTCCAAATTAAAACGTGAACCCACATTTTGTTTGCATGAAACGGTATTCAATGGCAGCTGAAATAGATGGAAGGTATCTCACAAGCTTGTTTAGTTTAGTGTTTTTTAGTTTAAACAGATCTTTTCGAATCACATTAACAGTAATAATATATGCTCTGTTGGAGCATCGTATAGCCTGCATGTGAATCTGGGACCAACAACGCTACGAATAATTGAGAACCAATTAATGAAATTAATATAGTGATTGAATCTTACACGATTTTCACACAATATATTAAAATAATAAAACGGGACTTAATTGCGGTAAATAAACATTTTTGAACTCGGTTAAATCCCGTTTTGTTATAATAATGAATGACATTAATTATGTAAACACACCCTAAAAAAAGAAACAAAAATGGCCCTAAGTAATCGTTTCACATGAGCCGTTACGTATCGAGAGAGAATTTCTATAGATAGCGATGTACTTGCAAAAGCAGTAGTTATTTCAGGGTATAACGTGCAAGTTTTAAAACAGGTCTCTTTTCTTATTGTATTAAAATTAGACGTCTTGTCATACTCTGTGAAAGCCTTGAAGTGCAGTCATAATTTCATTACTTAAAGTAATAACAATAACTGTTTTGTAAACTGCTACTAGGAGACCGTTGCACTGACGACTGCAATTTGAATGCTTCGATGCTTTCACAGAGCTGGCGACAAGCCTTTCGCCGACTACTTCAGCTGCCATTGAACAACATGTTCTGCGTGTAGCGTTTCAAGCGAGCCAAATGTGAAATAAACGTCTTAATTTGGATATATCCTGTCCCAAGTCCTTTCTTTTTGGGAATGGAATGGCGTTGGAAGCAGGTTCAAGGTGCGATCCACAATAGAACAGTTAGTATAGGTGCAAATCGAGCTATGGAAAAATGCGTTGTTGCAGCCGATGCAACGGCCTAACATGCACGTTACAATGCACAGTTTAGTGAAAATATGCAGAATATACTTGTGATATTAGCAAACTGGTTGTATAAGAGCCTATTCACCCGTTAAAACTCTAATTTAAGCTGTACAAGGGATATAAGTGTGTTGTGTGCTACTTGGGATGATTATTATTTGTACTTTCAATTGTGGTTATATTTTCAGGGTAATCAGTACCTTCGAAACGGGAGAATACTTTTCTAGATACATGTACATAAGTTGCACGTGTCCACGTGTGGCGGCAACATTGCACCGGCACCTTATAGTAAAATCTTCAATACCGTCGGAACAGTACAAGTTCTCGATATGCGGTTTTTTATTAAACGATCAATTACCTAATAGTGTTATAATATACATAAGTAAAATAAAGCCATATTCATAATTTTTTTTATATGAAATTACATAAAACCCCAAAAAAAATTATATTTTTTCAAAATGTATGTTTTTTTTTGTAAATATTATTACTTTTTGCCTATTTGAATTTTTATTTTATTTTTTTAAACTAATTTAAGTAATTATCTGTCGATTAGCACCTTAATTATCAAAATCGGAATATCCGTTGAGGTTTTAGATTTTTTGTAAGAAGTTTTGACCCAGCGGCGCCATGTCTGTATTCTTCAATAACTTTGGAATTATACGAGCTAATGATATGCGGTTTTTTTTCGTAATTGTAAAATTAGTTGTGTATTAATATAAATAAATAAAAAAAGTACCATGTACATACATTTTTACGAGTAAAATTCCAAAAATCACAAATTTTAAATATTTTTTTCAGAAAATATTATTTTTTAGGTATCCAAAATTATTTTCTACGAGATTTTAATTTTTTTCATGTTAAATTGGGTAATTATCTGCCGATTGGCACCTCTTACGTCAAAATTGGAGTATCCGTTCAGGATTTAGAATTTTTTAAACTTTTTTTGAATAAGTGGCGCCATCTCTGTTCCTAAGGGGTGAAACTAATTTCGCCTCGAGTGAAATCGTTTATTTTGGTCTATATTATCACTGTGCAAAACGGCTTGCTTCCATCACAAAGTGCAGCTTCCAGGCCAAAACCGTCCATAACAAGTAAGACTATTACACTCACGTGAAACTGTCAGGAATGGTCCGACATGTTTGGAACTCGTATGGAGTTCGTCATCAGGGACAGCTGTCCGTAGTTAGTACAGTCGCGCGGCGTCTTGTTCGAAACATTTCATTTCATTTTAATCGATGATATTTTTATTGGGATGAAATGTATAATAAGTATGGCTAACTACATTTAGACTGGTCTAAAAGTGAAACATTACCATTATAGTTCGGCTATCCTTCGGAACGCTATGGCTACGACTCTATGAGTACAGAGGCGTGACGTCACTTAGTTAGTTAGTTGGGCTGGGCATTTTCCGCAAGTCGACATCCAACGTGCCTATTTTGCGTGAAAAGGGGGTAGCGCTACTCCAGCCACCCCAACTCCTCCACGAACCTCAGCTAAGCCTTTATGTTGCTTGTGGCTTCGTGTACGGTACTTGGAGATCCTAGGTAGGTACTTCATCCTGTATGCTTCTACGCGTCACTTATACAGAGTGATCAATCCAAATGGGTCAGTAGGGAGAAAACGAAAACTATAAGAGATAGGGAAATCTGTTCTTAGGAACCATGGCGTCGATTTTAGATTTAATACAAACTGCATTAAAAAAAATTATAAATATCATACATAACCGGGAATTGAACCTGGTTAAAATTCTGTAAGTAATCGCATATCGTATTGTAACATTCTTTACAGCAGTTCTGACTGGATTATGTATGAAATGATGTATGCTATTTATACAAAAATAATAATGCAGTCTTTATTAAATCTAAAATCGACGCCATGGTTCCTAAGAACAGATTTCCCTATCTCTTATAGTTTGTGACTTCTCCCTACTGACCCATTTGGATTGATCACCCGGTATATTAGGTATAATATTTTTCACCTCACCAGCTCAAACATGGCGATTTTGCTGTCAGATAACAGTGAACAAAATGCGATTTTGTTTCGAGCGTGAGTAGAAAGTAGCTTTTTAATTTTTTCAATATCTGACCACGAATTGTCATTCTTCAGCCAAAGGTTAATTATAAAATTCTAATCATTTGAATCTCGATGCACTCTGTTTCTTTCATATGCATATAAAAGAGAGGGATAGAAATTTATCAATTTGAAATTCGATTTCCGAATCCGACCTCGATTGAGAACAGTTCGGATACGCGTTATACCAAAAAATTAATTAAAAATACCCGAAAAAGTTTTAATTGCAACGTTTTTTCTTTTTCTTTATTATATTTTTATTTAACGACCGAATATTAAGATTATTGTGCCTATTATATAAAACAATAGATCATTGCTCAAATAAAATAAGATTTTTCAACTTATTACTTATTGTAAATATAATAATAATTTATAATTTCACCATTTATGCATATTCGAAACATACCTTACAAAATATCGAGTTCATAATAATATTATAATTGTTATTTTCTTTTGCATTTATTTTGTTTGTTTGTATTAAAAATATTAATCAATTTATAAACAAAATCTCGTAATATGCATGTATTAGTATACATCTTCCAATTTGATCAAATAATGACAATAACCGTGTTGGTTGGTTGATTATAATTAAATTATATCGTTATTCCTTTTTAAGCAGCACTTATCTATTTTCTGATTAATAATATTATTGAAATCAGCAACAAAGACTATAAACATACGTTGGAAGGAAAAGCACAAAATGTCGAATATGTTCTCACTGATGAGGTGAAAAGTTGTGTGTGCTACACGAGAGCAAAGTTTTTTGCATCTCGTGCTGTTGAGTCCCTCGCTACACTCAGGATTCTAACATAGAATCACTCGCTACGCTCGTGATTCAAACGTAGAATCCTTCGCTTGCTAGGGACTCAAAATCAGCACTCGCAACAAAAAACAACTTTGCTCTCTTGTTGCACAAATAACTATTATACCAATATCTGTATGGATTAAATAGGTAAATAATTTTCTTTTAGGTTGAAGTCTCATATTAGACATATTTCAAAGTCTCTTTAATATTTCTGTATTTTTTTTCTTTTTTCGTGACATATTGAGCTATTTTTATTTATATAACAATAGTATGTTTTAGAATTGAACATCAAAACATACCTAACACAGTCATCAGCCCTATTTCGCGTGAGTGTAAAGTTGGAAACCGCTTATTAAAATTATTAGAGACTAGCGACCCGCCCCGGCTTCGCACGGGTGAAATGCTGATAAATTATGCATTTATTATACATATAAACCTTCCTCTTGAATCACTCTATCTATTAAAAAAAACCGCATCAAAATCCGTTGCGTAGTTTTAAAGATTTAAGCATACAAAGGGACATAGGGACAGAGAAAGCGACTTTGTTTTATACTATGTATTAGGTAGTGATGTCTCACGGAAATGTTAATAAGTAATCAAAATTTTATCGGTAAATCTTTTATAAGAACTTAAAAAGTCTCGGGCAACGTTTGGAACTCCCGGCCAACCTCTGAGAAAACTACAGTACCTACAAATAGGTAATTGACAACATTTCATTTTTTAACCGGACTTTTTATCGATATTATCAAATAAAGGATAAAAATTAAATTTTTACGTTTTGGAAAATGGCCCAATTTATGATTGAAAAATTTATTTCAAAAGTTTCTTATAGACTATTTACTAAGGCGGATTTAGTATAGAAATTGTACCACTGTTTTTATTGCGTGTCACATCTTCCACAACAATACCTTAGTTCACACTCGTAAGTACTAACTTTTTGGAAAAAGTTGTTGCAGTTAGGACGTTAGTCCATAACTCTATGTGGTTTAAATTTCATTGGCAAAAAAATTGTAATTATTACTAGTGTGAACTAAGGTATCGACAAGGTAACGTCATGTAGAGAGCCGTATCTTAGATGAAGCTGCTTTCCAATTTATTTTAATATATTAATAATTAGTCGGTATTGATTGAGGAGGAGGAATCCAACCCTCTCCTCCTTCTAGTTGTTTACTTCTAAATGAATAAGCTTACTGAATAAGTTGCAGTTAAACCCTGGGATAGGGCGCTACAAACCGCTTGTATATGGCAATAATTTACATTATACAAATGTTAACAACCAATTTGAAATGCATAGAAAACAACTTTTCGAGCATCATTGTGGAGTGTGGACACTATTGGAATAGAATAGAAGTAAAGATTGTGATTTTGATAAAATGGTAGTCGAGTCATATAACGGCCAATAAAAACTACATGAGTTTGTTTCATTAATTTATTTCATGTCATCTTTATCACTAAGTTCTTATACCTTTAATACCTATCTCGCTAATAATATTAGCACCACTCAGTCTAGGTAAGTATAAAATGATGTGAATATTCACACATGTCTGAGTAGAGCCTGACGAAAATGTTCAGCATTGCAGTAGGTAATCAAGTTTACATACTCGTAATTAGTTAGTCATCATTAATTTAAAATAAGGTATGTTTACACCCTTTTTTAACCCCCAACAAAAAGAGAGGTGTTTAGTTTAATTTCAACATGTATATCTGTGCGCCTGTCTGTGGCATCGTTGCTCCAAAACGGATGGCCCGATTAATGTGCGTTTTTTAGGGTTCCGTAGTCAACTAAGAACCCTTATAGTTTCGCCATGTCCGTCTGTCCGTCTGTCCGCGGCTTAGCTCCGTGATCATAAGTACTAGAAAGCTGAAATTTGGTATGAGTATGTGTATGTATTACGCCGACAAAACGGTAGAATAAAAACGAAAAAAAAAATACTTTTTTCGGGTATCTCTCGAACACCTAAAGAGGGGGTGATTTTTTTTTTCGCTTTACACTAGTGTGTGGGGTGTCGTTAAATAGATCTTTTAAAAATAATAGGGGTCTCCAAACATTATTTTTTGGTAAAGTCAGCAGTTTAGTAAAAATTCGCTTCGAAAATAAAAAAAATAGTGTCAAACCGCGGGTCAAAAAATTATGGAAAAATTCATGAAAATGAGGCCTTATATGTACTTTCAATGAAAACTATATTGAATAAAATCGGTTGAGCCGTTTTTGAGTTATCGTAAAATTTCATAATTTTCTTTATAATGACGTAAGTGCCGCGTGGTGTCCTTATACTTCGAACGTTACACATATTAGTTAAGTGCCATACTGCATAAAAACATTCCGCTCAATCTGGCGCGTATAATCGATAACTTCCAGAAGGTAATAAGTAATTACATTTACTTTGGCGTTTACGGCCTTCTTTATAAATCAAAATAAAAAAAAAAACGAAAATCATTTATTCAGTAGCTTAAAACTATTTCACAAAATTAGAGTTGGTGCCTCTTTTTAAGCAATAATTATGCTTGTGTTAAGAAACACCGCTCTTCCACATGTTGTAACTGTATAAAGCTAGGTGTACAGGTGTATTTACATACACTAGAATTTACATTTTACTTAAAAATACTTAAATTTACAGCTTACTTAAAGTAGTAACTAAATATTTAAATAAGTTAGTTTTGCACAATATTATGAAATTACTAATCTTTTGTTATGTATGTTTGTTTGAATGCATGTGTGTGTTTGTGTGTGTGTATTTTTGCTGGTTACCTGTTGGTTAGTAAGTTTTCAGTATCATTATAGTTTTTTGTTTTTAACCATTCTATTAATTTTATTTTATTTTCCTACGTGCAGATGTTTGGACTGGCTTGTATTCGATTTTTTTATGTGTTTTTATGATAATGTTTAGTATGTAGAGTTGTCTTACGGAAGTTACGGACAATAAGTCAGCAGTCGTATACAGTTCGGTTGTGGGAAATCTGTAAGGTTTGAATAACATGACTTTAAGCAGTGATCTTTGTGCTCTCTCTAGTTCTAGAAATTTAGTTTTCGCTGCTCCGCCCCATATTGTAATGCAGTATGTGAGGACTGATTGAACCAGTGAGACATAAATATGTTTTATCATGACATTTGTGGCCACATGCCTCAGATGTTTGAAGACCCAGATAAGCTTTCGGACTCTGGACATGAGACTCTCTATGTGGTCATGCCAGGTTAAGCGCTGGTCAAGATTAACACCCAAATATTTTGTAGTTTTCACCTTATCTATACCTGGGCAGGAGCAGATGTTTTGTGGAGTGTTATCGCAAGTATGGATCCTGATAGAGAAGTTTGTGTCTGGTTGTGTGTGACTGTAGTTTGTGAAACAGATGTAGTAAGTTTTGTTTGTGTTTAATGTTAATAGGTTTCCGTGTAACCATCTAGCAATTTTGGAGAGTCCTCTTTCTGCGGCTGAGCGTACATCCTCCCACGTATCCCCCGAAAATACTATGGCAGTGTCGTCAGCATATGTGAAGATTGTACCCGCATCCATTTGCATATTACATAACTGATTAACAGTGATCGGGGATTTCTCTGCCACAACGCGGGATTTCAAAGAAATATATTTTTTAATATCAATATAGTCATGATTATCTCATCAAATCTCAATACAATATTTTTTTCGGCTAAGATAGCCGGATTACAATATAATTACCATGTCCATATAAAATAATATACACGAAATACCACGTTGTGGCAGAGAAATCCCCGATCACTGCTGATTAACATAAATTAAGAAAAGGGTAGGTCCAAGAACACTACCTTGTGGTACTCCGTAGGATAAGGTACGCTCGTCACTGACGAAATCGCCCAATTTTACCTTTTGATTACGGTTTACAAGATAGCTAGTAAAGAGACGAAGAGGGATACCTCTTATACCAATGTCCTATAAAGCTTGAAATCTTTCTCGTAATTTGAACCTCGGGCTTAAAACCGCTGTTTTAAGCCCATCTATTGTGAAGGATGGGCAACTACGGAACCCTACATTGAGCGTGGCCTGACATGCTCTTGGCTTGTTTTTTTTTAATCTAAATCCTTGTCTGTCGAGATGGTTCTTAGCTATATTTGGTTGCTTGGAGTTTTTTTTTTATTTTGATTTTAGGTTATTAATAATGCGATGTTATTATTTTATAAGTGAACTGTGCACGCTGAGATATAAAATAGATATTAGTGCGAAAAGAACAGCCTTTGGTTGGGAGAACACAGAATAGAAATTCACACATCCCGTAGCACAGTCTTTTAAAAACTCCGTTTTTGTCTCACACCGGTTTTTTTTTCCAAAATACTCCCACAGCGATAGTTCCTGTAGTTTTACTTTTGAAATCATCTAAGTTTGCTCATATTCGGGTCAGATATGAGTAACTTCAATGATTTTAAAAAGAAAATCTACTTACATGACCTATCGATGTGGGAGTTTTAGTCAGATATATTCGTAATGGTTATAATAATTATGTATCGTATTTTTGAAAAAAACCGGCGTGAGACAAAAACGGGGTTATTAAAAGACTGTGCGACGTTGTTATTCAATGTCTATATAAAAGAAAACATTGATGTTCGACATTGACTAGCAAAGTTTCAAATTACTGGATATGAAATAGCTTTCTTTCATGCACTAAATGCATGTATATGTATTTATATAGATATTATGTAATATGTATTATATTGACTGTTGCCTATCTCTCTCTCTGTTGGTTTTTGCATTTTCATGTGTATCTATTGTTGTATAGTTATACTCCTTTGTATTGTACATGTTGCTTGGTTTGTCTACCATTTACATTTGTGTTTAGCACTCATTTGCTCAAAGGTTAACTGGAAGAGATCCCTTAAAGGGATAAGTTCGCCTTTGTACATGTTTATTCTTTTGTAATGTGTTTTTCTTGTTTTTATCTAGGTACAATAAAGTGTTTACATACATACAATACATACATAAATGTGAAGGTACGAGTATGTTAACCCTTAAATGCATACAATTACACTAATTTTATTTCTGAAATGACGTAATTAGAAATAAAATCCACGTCAGTTTGAGATTTCGGGAGAATCTTGACAAAGTCTGTATTGACAATATTTAGACTTTGACTTGTGTCATTACAGTAACGTGTACAAATACACATCATAATGCATTTAAGGGTTAAGAACAAGACTTAAATTCTGTATAAATTATTTATTATTATTTAAGATAGGAATGAGTTACACATAGAAGACCGACCAATCAAAGTACAGCTAAACCTCGAAAATACTGAACGTAATTTACGTTCAGTATTTTTTTAGCTGTACTTCATATAAAAGTCACGCTCAGCATTTTCGTCTGCATACTTAACTATACTGTACAATGTACATTTCATAAATCAGTATTTTTCATAAAACTAATTCGTTACTTAAAATTACGAAGCACAACAAATAATGGCAATTAATATTGTTTTTATACTTCACATCCGTTTCTAAAAACGGGTATCTAAGTTAAAAACGCAACATGAGAATTTTATTTACAAATTGTCTGAGTTTAACATTTTTTTATTACAAAACTGAGTTTGGGGATAGGTAATTTTTTATGGTATGGCATTGAAATGTATTTGTCAACAATTAGACATCGCAAAAAGAACTAAAGTATTATAATAATTTTTTTCAAAGCCTTCATGGGTCTTTGTCAGTTCAAAAAACAAAATTCGTCCCTCCGGTGGTCAAAAGTTAAGAGTTTGTATAAATCTAGGTTATGTTGCTTACATCGGATTATAGAAGAGGAAAAGTTCTTTATTCTCACAGACATTTTATCAGAAAATTAGGCTCTCGAATCCTTAATTTCGCAAATTCCCACCGGAAAGACTCGCACCTTAATCTGGCAATGGCCCTGATGTGAATTTTTTCACATCGCTCAAACCCAAACATAGATATTTTTAAGTCAGTCGCGTAGCAGCACGGATAGCCCTGATGAAGAGCTCCATATGAGTTAGAAACATGTCGGGCCGTTCCTGACAATTTCTCAAATTTGTTTAATGATATAGGAGGCAAACGAGCTGACAGATCGACTGATAGTAAGTTAACCTTCCCTTCTTACCTTCGCACCCGCAACACCATGTGCATCAACTTGAAATTTTCAACTTTGAAAATGGGCCATACTCGATGGCCCACAGCTTGGCCCTTATTAGAGTGTCAAGAATTAGGGTTTGGCTTAAATTGTTACAAATTCAATGGACTTTTTGAAACTTTTTGAACGTTGAATGTCAAAGATAGATGGTTTACGTCTTTTAGACCAAAAGTTAAAAAAGTTTTTAAATTTCGCAGTACCTACAACATATAAAAAAAATACAACCACATCGCTTTGTCATTTTCGCCTTTTTGAGTGTCGTTTCTACTGGGTTATATTTATAGTTCCTAGGCTATCAAATATTGCGGAGGTAACACACACATTTATACTTTAACAGTTTTTACCGACTTACAAGTCACAATCTAGAGTCTAAACTGATTTTAATGAATCTAAAACATGCTTAAATTGTTACGCCTAATAAACGTTCACACAAAAGATGTCGCCGACGAGTTGCTTGTCGATGAGCCGGTGCCGCTTGGGGCGCGCCTGCTTCCTGCGCCGGTACAGGCGCGCGTTGGCCGCGTACCTACAGTCGGTAGCATTTACAGGAAGATCTCGTCGACGAGTTGCTTGTCGATGAGCCGGTGCGGCTTGGGGCGCGCCTGCTCCCTGGGCCGGTACAGGCGCGCGCTGAGCGGGTACAGTCGGTGGCATTTAGAGGAATATCTCGTCGACGAGTTGCTTGTCGATGAGCCGGTGCGGCTAGGGGCGCGCCTGCTCCCTGCGCCGGTACAGGCGCGCGCTGAGCGCGTACAGTCGGTGGCATTTACAGAAAAATCTCGTCGATGAGTTGCTTGTCGATGAGCCGGTGCGGCTTGGGGCGCGCCTGCTTCCTGGGCCGGTACAGGCGCGCGCTGAGCGGGTACAGTCGGTGGCATTTACAGGAAGATCTCGTCGACGAGTTGCTTGTCGATGAGCCGGTGCGGCTTGGGGCGCGCCTGCTCCCTGCGCCGGTACAGGCGCGCGCTGAGCGGGTACAGTCGGTGGCATTTAGAGGAATATCTCGTCGACGAGTTGCTTGTCGATGAGCCGGTGCGGCTAGGGGCGCGCCTGCTCCCTGCGCCGGTACAGGCGCGCGCTGAGCGCGTACAGTCGGTGGCATTTACAGAAAAATCTCGTCGACGAGTTGCTTGTCGATGAGCCGGTGCGGCTTGGGGCGCGCCTGCTTCCTGGGCCGGTACAGGCGCGCGCTGAGCGGGTACAGTCGGTGGCATTTACAGGAAGATCTCGTCGACGAGTTGCTTGTCGATGAGCCGGTGCGGCTTGGGGCGCGCCTGCTTCCTGCGCCGGTACAGGCGCGCGTTGAGCGGGTACAGTGCCGGTGACAACGCGCAGCGCACGTTGAACCACCAGTCGCAGGAGGCCACGCCCTGCGAGAACACCGTGCCGTTGGGGCACAGGAACGACGCTTGCCTACCGTCGATGTCGCAGTAGTGCCATGCTGGAATAAAAAAAAAAAATTAAAATAATAATATAATAATAAATATTGGACAACCTCACACAAATCGATCTAATAGTCCCAAATTAAACTCAAGAAGGCTTGTGTTATGGGTACTAGACGACGATGTACGTACTTATATAGGTAAATATATACTTAAATACATAGAACATCCATGACCCAAGCACAAATTTTCGAGTTCATCACTCAAATATTTGCCCTGGCCGGGATTCGAACCCGGGACCGCCAGCTCAGTAGGCACGCCAAAAGCGTCGTCAAAAAATGACTACACTGAATATATCAAGTGACGATTTTCACAAATTATCATAATCATAAGAAAACGAAACATAATGTGGCCCATAAGATATAGTATTTTAAATAAATATTTTTTCTCCGCTATCTCTTGATCTGCTAAGACCATGATGACTTAACATTTGGGGCAGCCTCCTAGCTTAATAACTTAAAAACCTATATGTAATCATGGACCTTACGGAAGTTATAAAAACTTTTGGCCCTAAAGCTGCGTTCTATGCTGGAAGTAAGCCGCTTTTAACAGTGATATCAGGGCCAAAATAAACAATTGACCTGGTTTTGCACCTTAGGAACATAACAGAGATGGCGGCACTTGTTCAGAAATCGTTTAAAATTCCTATGTTCATGCAGGATCCTTGAATGATTGAAATGAAGTGGAAAATTAGCTTCACCATGCAGTGCTAAAGTGGTCATTTTAGACCCAAGGGTTTAAATGGAAACCTTTGTATAATAATTTTTATGAAAAATAAATAAAAAACATCTTAGCAGCCAGCCGCATAAGTCTTAACATTTGGTTTACGCAAACAGACGTTACTGTTTTAATAAAAATTAAGCTATCTTGACGCATGTTATTAAATATAGAATGATTACTATTTAAGTATTCATTACGGTCAATATTACTCGGTTGGTTCATAATGATGATAAGATTGCAATGTGATTACTTCTTTAGTTTTTTTTAATTACCTAATCGAACGCATTAAATTAGTAATTGTTGTGATCATAATTACATTTATTAGCGAGTACCTAACCGGTAATTAAATATTTATGAACCCATTGCCATGAATTTAAGTTACTTTTGGAAATTAAGTTACTATTTTTGTTATTAAAGATAAAAAACTTGTTTCTGAGTGGCTATTGTTACCTACGTTGATGGCTTAGGTCATACATAAGTTCATAACTTCAAATATGATTTTAATGCTTTAGCAGCGTTTTCAAGAGGATAATTCAGGCCGCATCACGTAACTCTTTCACAAACTAAGTAGAAAATCTAAATTTCAGCCAAGTAAAAAAAAATTGCATATGTTTATCTTGATTTTGCAATGTTTTTTTATTAGATATTATAATTCAGTGAATAAAGGATTTTGACCTTACAAACGGTCCGGTAGTTTTGAATTTTTGATATGTTGTCTAGGATGGTTAGGCAGTGTTTAAAATGCAAAATGCACAATTCCC
Organism: Apotomis betuletana; assembly: GCA_932273695.1. Classification (NCBI taxonomy): domain Eukaryota; kingdom Metazoa; phylum Arthropoda; class Insecta; order Lepidoptera; family Tortricidae; genus Apotomis; species Apotomis betuletana. The sequence goes on along the minus strand of OW026300.1, from coordinate 26,843,313 downwards.
CCCCCTCCGCGCCCGCCGCCATATTGAAAAAACCGGCACTCTCTTCATATTTTTGCTCATATCTTCCTTTAGGAGCATTTTAGCTAGAAGAAAGCTTCGACAATGTTATAGAGAGTTAAATTTACTACATTATCCATTTTATATTTTGTATCTAGGACAGATAGTTACGGAGATATGCACATTTAAAAAAACTTAAGAAATTGCAATTTCTAACTCAAAAACAAACTTCTGGATTATATCTTCGTTTAGGAGCATTTTAGCTAGAACAGTGCTTGGGCAATTTTGTAGATAATTAAATTTACTATAATTTACATTTAAAATTTTGTTTCTAGGACAGATAATTACGGAGATATGTAAAAAATAAAGTCACATTTTCCGAAAATGCATGTAAAAATGGACATGAGTTTTATAAGCAATTATATTTCCTACATGTTTTAATTTGTCCTAGACTAGTCCGTAACTGAATGACAGCGTTCTAAACCAAGAATTTTGAGAAATTTTCGGAAAATTCGACTTTTCCTGTTTTTTAAATGTGCATATCTCCGTAACTAACCGTCCTTGAAACAAAATTTGAAGTGTAAATTATAGTAAATTTAATTCTCTACAACATTGCCCATGCTTTGTTGTAGCTAAAATGCTCCCAAACGAAGATATAATGCAGAAGTTTGTTTTTCAGTAGGAAATTGCGATTTTTTACGTTTTTTTAAATGTGGATATCTCCATAACTATCTGTCCCAGAAAAAAAATATAAAATGGAGAATGTAGTAAATTTAACTCTCTATAACATTGTCCAAGCTTTCTTCTAGCTAAAATGCTCCTAAAGGAAGATATGAGCAAAAATATGAAGAAAGTGCCGGTTTTTTCAATATGGCGGCGGGCGCGGAGGGGGGGGGAATTGTGCATTTTGCATTTTAAACACTGCCTAACCATCCTAGACAACATATCAAAAATTCAAAACTACCGGACCGTTTGTAAGGTCACACATAGTACTTTAGTCTCTATTCACCGTATTATTAAGCTGTTTCTGCAAAACATTGCATGAAGATTGCAATGCCCTTACAGGGTGTCATGTTAGGTATAGATATAATCTTTAGAATTAAGACATCTGGGGCCCTATGATGGTTGCGTTTATCACGCGATAAATAAGTGATAAAGCATCCGTCACGCTTTGACATAATGCGAGTGTGAGTGACATATGCTTTGTCACTTATTTATCACGCGATAAACGCAACCATCATAGGCCCTGTACACTATATGAAGGCAATAAAGATCGATCTATCTAAGTTTTCATAATAAATATATCTATCTCACCCACAATTTATTTTGACAGTGTGCAATATAATATTATCTACTGTTATAATATATAAGTAAATCATCAGATATGTAGGTACATATATGTGCATCAGCAGTATAAATCGTGCATCTGCGAGCTCCACGTGATGTCTACTGTGTATCACGCTTTCCGACCAGATAACCCTGGCTAATATATCATATATCGGCTAAATAATCGCCTTCGCCACTCATGTTTATGTTTCACGATTGGATAAGCCAGACTCCGACACGATGGGTACTTCGTGGCCTATATATCTGTACGAAAATAAATTCAATTCTAAGTCAATTTTGTTCCGGATCTCACGTTTTTGACCTACCGACTGATGCGGTCGCCTTCCGGGTCGGTTTTATTATATCTTAGCTGACCTCAGAATATGTGAACCATAAGGTCACTCGGTCTATGTTACTCATCTTTGGGTAAGGTCTTGGCCGCTAGATAGTTTAACTGTCCGATACTACTTGTCAACATTCTTAATTTATAAGTATACTGAGTTAATGCAAAAGTAACCTCGCTGGCGACAATGGTTTAAGAATGATCCGAAGTTACAGTTATATACTTAAAGGCTGTTCCCATGCATTGCCTCTGCCTTTTAACCTCGAAAATAAGGGCTGCTTGAAAAAACTCATTTGACCCCAGTGGTCACAAGAAACAATAAATTAAATATTTATTAAGTGTCACTCATTTGGAACCGTCTTGGTTCAATTCGTGCATATTCCCATTTTATCAACATTCCTATTTCGTTCACATTCCCACCCCGTCTGCAATCCCATCTCGTCTACATTCCCAACTTGTCCACAATCCGAACTCGAGAAATGGGATTGTGGACGAAATAGGAATGTTGAGAAAATGGAAATATGAACGTGTTGGGAAAATAGACGAGATAGGAAGTGGACGATTTGGGAATTGAATGTGGACGAAATGGGATTTTGGAAGAGGTAAGAATGTTGACCAAATGGGAATATAGACGAAATAAACCTAAATGTTTGGAACCAGCAAATATTCTAGTGAGTTTTTCACTTGTAAAAGTATAACCGTGCTCAACATCTGCCGCCGCGACGTCTCCTGGATAAAAAACATCAGCGCAATATAGGAAACTAAAGCCACTAAAGAGTAGGTATATAAAATTGGGATTAACTCGAAAAAGTTCGACATCTAGACAATTATGAGAACTGGAATGGATGATTGACAATTGATTATAGTTTTTACAAATTAAACCGTGGGAAGAGAAGGATATTAAATACTTCGTTGCCGCCGCATAAACCTTCGCGCTTGTGTTCTGACGATGGTCGATAAATATTTTTTTCACCTTCTTAATTATATACAATACAATTCAAATTTGCGCTTACCGTACCCTCTTCGGTCTCAAAATTTCATAATAATTCGTTTACTTTTGGACTATTTCTGTCTAATTCCTTGTCTGTTTGATGCGCGCTTAATCTCTTGCTTCTTTCAAGGGTCGTCTGACAGAGCATTATCTATCCCTCTTATAATTTATACATTGTTCAACTGGTTGTTTCATCTGTGGCTGAAATTAGGTGTGTAGGTACATATTATATGTATTAATTTGTTTTCGTTGTATGCATTAAGTTTTCTTTATTAAAAACTATGTATATTCTGCTTTTGCGCCGCCCAATAACACAATACATTTTCAAGTTCTCCACTACCCAAAGATTGTTTGGAAGAGATCGGTTAACCTTTAATTGTAATTTCATGCATTGTACCTATATCTCCTGTTTGTTTTGTGAGGTTTGAAATAAAGAGTAGGTATTTGTATTGTATTTTATCATACGTAACGTATACATATAATAAAATTAGTCTAGCTAGGTAGGTATATTTGTTACATCCAACTCATCCAAGACAGAATTATGCCTGCGTAACCCTACTTGTACCAAAAATTTTAATTCGATCAATTGTTTAATGTGATGTGCTTAAAAAATACACATCGGGTACCTATATCAGATACACACACCCAAACGTAAAGCTGTCAAGTCTCTTTCCCAACTACAGTATTCGAGAAATCGGGAAAAAGTTCATTTCCTTCAGTCAATGTCAAATGTCAATATTCTCTTTAACATTTGACATTTTGACACTTCGATTCTGGCCATTTTTCCGCGTTAGGGTGGTGCTTTACCGCGAGCATTCGCCCGTAAAATAACAAAAAACAAATGAAATTTTCATATAATTTTTTGTCACATTACAGACGAATGCTGGCAGTGACGGAGCACCTTTAGAGAATTTATATGCATTATAAATACTGTAACGAAATAGCATTCAGTCACTCAAGGTATAAATTGACAATATACAGGTTGTTTTTTTTTTTCCATAACCAGAAGCCGGAAGCCTAATATATGGCTGCATCCGTTTGTCTATAAATAGCAGGGGGCGGGGCTTACCCCTCCGTGCCTGCCCATTTACAGGGTGGTACAGATCGAAGGACTTTTAAGGAAACAGGGAATTGTTCAGACTGAGTATTTCATTTTTCACCAATGAACTATGTAAATATTTCCATCCATTTTTGAGATACAGTTTGTTAAACATTAGTGTAAAAATCTGCAATATCAACCCTTAAGTTAAAGACAGGTGTCAATTTACAATGTAAATAAAACTTTTGAGTTAGTAGGGTTGTCACAGATATTAAAATATTTTATTTTGATGACTTTTTTTAGGGTTCCGTAGTCAACTAGGAACCCTTATAGTTTCGCCATGTCCGTCTGTCCGTCTGTCCGTCCGCGGCTTAGCTCCATGATCATTAGTACTAGAAAGCTGAAATTTGGTATGAGTATGTAAATGTATCACGCCAACAAAACGGTAAAATAAAAATTAACAAAAAAAATTTTTTTCGGGTACCTCTCGAACACCTAAAGTGGGGGTGAATTTTTTTTTCGTTTCAACACTAATGTGTGGGATGTCGTTGAATAGGTCTTTTAAAAATAATAGGAGTCTCCAAACATTATTTTTTGATCAAGTCAGCAGTTTTGTAAATATTTGCTCCGAAAATAAAAAAAAATAGTGTCCCCCCCCCCCTCTAACTTTTCAACCACTGGTCAAAAAATTATGAAAAAATTCATGAAAATGAGGCCTTATAAGTACTTTCAATGAAAACTATATTGAATAAAATCGGTCCAGCCGTTTTTGAGTAATCGCAAAATTCATAATTTTCTTTAAAATGACGTAAGTGCCGCGCCGTGTTCTTTTACTTCGAACGTTACACATATAAGTTAAGTGCCATACTGTATTAAAACATTTCGCTCAATCTGGCGCGTATAATCGATAAGTTCCAGAAGGTAATAAGTAATTACAGTTACTTTGGCGTTTACGACCTTTTTTATAGAGCTTGAAATCTTTCTCGTAATTTAAACCTCGAAGCCCGTCTATGTAGGGCCTGCAATTCGAATATTCGAATAGTACGAATATTCGACTCGTTTTGATATTCGAATACTAATGTGTGCGGTATTCGAATATTCGAATATTTTTTTACTAATGAAAAATGTAACAAATTAAATGTAATCCTTTCACTTCAGCCAAATAGGGTATGTATACCTATGTATAAAATTGTAGACTAACGTAAATAATGAATATATCCATAAAAATTACTTTCGAACTATGTATGTATATGTGAATATTATGAATGATAAGTCTTCTTCTCCTGGTCCGCAAGATTTTATAGGGATTGAGAACCTTATTTCAGGGCTCTGTGGTTCTGCCTGGCCCTGAGCCTACTCTTCTGAAGGTTTCAGGATTGGAATGCCGGTTTCGAAGAGAGCGCAAGGTCATTGCTCATTTTCTGTACATTGACAACCCTAAACTGAGTGCCCCAAAACAGAAGGCTTAAACGTGGTGGAGCTACAGAAAGTCACAGAAAGAATTAGTGGCGATAGCACATTAAATCTCTTTCCGGAATTAAATCTATGTACTACTATTTGGTATTGCGGGGACATGAAGCAGGCTTCAAAGAGGCGCTTCTTTTGTCGTTTGACAAAATTACTTAATTCTTGTCGGGTGGCTACAAGGTGTGTTTGGGAGATGCCTCTGATCACTTACTCCTTTGGCCTACTGAGGTGGACTGTGGACTCAGACTAAGCTAGGCGCTTTGGACAGGAAGGTGTTACTCACTACATATGGTATATGGTATGTTAAAGCCTTCATTTATGTGACTGTTCATTCTGCGTAAGAGTCGAGGCCGTGACTTTAAACGGCAAGAATCTCCACAACCGCGAGATGAATATTTCCTAAACAACAAGTATGGAATTAATCGCAGTGTAGTAGTAGGAAATACGTGGCAGTAGACAAAGCCTTCACTTTTACCAGAGCTACGTAGCACCGATGACCGCAGGAACGTATGGAAGAGCAAGGAGCAGTACGGGTTGTTCTACAGGGTCCTTACAGGGTTTCGCTATAACACCTTAAAAGGATCTCGTTCTCGAGCCATCTGGCTGGGTCAAAGGACAGATACAGAAGATTTCACTTCTGGACACAGGGTATCGTCGATTTCGCTTTGCATTGTCGTCGGCACCGTATGTTTAGGTATTCACGAATTGCTGTTCGTTTAATTTTACCACAGGATTTAAATAAAAGCGACTTTTAATACTTTTTAAAAATAATTTCAACTATTCGAATAGTATTCGAATAATTCGAATATCTGCGAAAAAAAAAACGAATATTCGAATACCTAAAATGAACGAATATTTGCAGGCCCTACTATTGTGAAGGATGGGCAACTACGGAACCCTACACTGAGCGTGGCCCGACATGCTCTTGGCCGGTTTTTACTTTTAAATCCAGCTTTACAATTATAATAGGTAGGTCGATTGTAGATCACTCAGGTGACACTATCCTGTCAGCTCAGTCTTTACAAATGTTCCACCCTTATTATGTAGTTGTAGTTAAATTGTGTTCAGACGTCCTAATGGTTATATTATAAAGGGCTTCTCTTGTAAACGTGACCCCTTTTCCGAGTACAAATGGAAGCAAGTAAAAAAAAACGCAACAAATGTACAATATCGTAATTTTTAAGTCACATGGTTGAAATTGGAAAGCAAGGAAGCAGGCCACAGGTTCATTTTCGATCCTTTTTCGAATTTTATGGCTTTAGTGTCAAAGTATTCCAATGAGTTAGGATATTGCAATTTCATCCTTGTGAGAAAAGACATAATACATTTTTAACGATTTTACCAACTACATTTTGAAAATGGTAAAGAACCGTCATGGTGAGTCAATTGCCTTTCCTCCCCCACTCCCTCTTAAGAGGACAGATATATCACTATTAGTAAACGTTAAGTTTGCACCTGGTAAGTATGGCGTCGTATACAAAGGAGGTCCAAACTTAACGTAACCGGGTTATACAAATCGAGGCTTTGTTTTCGACTGTTTCCTCGTCCAAATTTAAACAATCATTAGAGCATTTTGGGAACTGAATAGAAATAGTGTATTCTGTGTTGGACTGTTTCGATTTTTGCGAAAATATAGAATTTGTGTACTAGGCGTTCCTTTGTAGCGGAATACTAGCCAAAAACAGACGCCTAGCCTAGGTCTACACAAATTTTACAATAATAAGCGCAAAAGTCGAAACGGTGGAATACAAAACATTTCTTTCCCATTCATTTCTTAAAATTCCGTAACGATTGGTTAAACTTTGGAGGAGGAGGAGGAAACAGACGAGAATGAAACCACGTTTCTACAGAAAAAACAGCTGTGGTATTTCCTCTTAATCCGCGCCTGAATATGTGAGAGTATACCTTGGCAGCGCGTTTCCATGTCGGCGAAGAAGCCAGGGTAGGGTTGGTCGTCGCAGTAGAAGTTGGTGTACGGCACCGCGCCCAGCACCGGGTAGTCTGTGCCTGGTTTACCTGGAAACCGTACAAGATAGAAACGTTAATAAATAAATAAATAAATATTGGACAACCTCACACAAATCGATCTAGTCCCAAATTAAGCTCAAGAAGGCTTGTGTTATGGGTACTAGACTACGATATACGTACTTAACACTTTCGCTACCAGGAACCCGCCTGGTAGGCACTCGTAATCATTGCTCAGATGCCGCCGATGCCGGTCACGTATTTTTGCTTAAAGAGCTACCCACCTAGCGGGCTCTCGGTTTCTGGGGTAGGGTTAAATTTTATATCTGGTTGCGAAAGTGTTAAATAGATAAATATATACTTAAATACATAGAACAACCATGACCCAAGCGCGGTAAAGGACAATGTTACAGAGACACTACCTACTTACATAATATTAATTCGCAAATCCATACAAAAGCTACAAAACATAATCTTACGCCGTATAAAGACATTCTGCAAAATGCTAGCCTGGCTATAAACGGGAGAGGGTTCTGCGGTTAACCTTTGCCAAGTTATCTAATTTCCCGGTCGCAAAGCCCATTCATTAGATCGTTAAGTCAAAATGGATCGTCTGCCATCAGCACGATCTGCGCTTTCAATGGCTCTACCGGTATTTAAAGATAACGAAAGTTCGCTTGCATTGCAATACCCACTTTCACTCGACCGGGCTACCATCGATTGTCGACTGTTATAAAGCCATCACCATCACACTATGGTTAAGCATTCTCTTATCTAGAATACATTTTCGAGCGCAATCGAGTTACTATGGTAGAGTTGCGGTAAGCGGTCAGTTGTTGTTGCTGCCGGCGATGCAGTCACCTTTAGCCCCTTTTGCATCATAATGCAATGGCAACGGTTGCTGCACTGCACCCATTGTAAATGTAATATAATTTCTTAGATAACACTGTACTTTGGATGGTATCTAATCGATTAACTTTACGCTGATTGCAATATAAAACAAATACCTAAACGTGTACCACTTTAACAAGTCTGAGTCTATGAATGTTTCCAAGAGGAAATCACTGACGAGAAGAAGCGCGGAAACTTACTTTTTAACAAAGTTTTTCGTAATTACGGAGTAAAAGCCAGAATTGCTTTATAATTTGTACAGCTTAATGGATAATGTTTTGTGGTGTAATTTACCTCGTTTACCCTTTAATTTATCGACTAGATCATAAGGTACTGCAAAGTGATCAAACTTTTACGTAATGCGAGCTTCCATAGGCATCTTACATAATGCTGCAATTAGGCTAAGTACCTTCACACCAAACGTTTAGAGAGTACAGACCATTAATATTTAATTGAAGAATCATATTATTGACCATAATAATTGTTAACCATCAAATACGTTTACACATTTCTGCGGGGGTGGTAGCTTTTATCATGTGATAAATAAGTGACATACGAGTAGCATCCGTCACGTTTTGACAAAATGCGAGTGTGAGTGACAGATGCTTTATCACGTGATAAACGCAACCATCATAGGCCCCCAGGTCCCGGCCTCTGGCATAATAATTCATAATGCTGGGATTGCCGTGGCGGTGCGGCACATCGGGCATGTTCTCGAATAAAATATTAAAAAATATGATACATTTTCGTTTTTTTTTTTATATTCGTATTGCAGTTATTTCACTACACAATGCCGTGTCGCAATTGGGGCAACGACACAGTGAGATGCATCAAGAACATAACTTGAACGTCTTTCGATTTAATCGACTTTTTGAAACGTGATATTAAGTAAGGAATAATTTTGTCAAATATGGTAAGACTCAATTCTGGTGTACGACTGTGTGGATACATTAATATGATTACATGTGATGATAACTGACAATACAAATGTTTTGGGTCAGCATAATATTGCAGTTACGATCCGGATCATTAATAAATATACTTTTTATGACGACTACTATATAATCTGAAAGTGGGATTTACATCATATTCAATTATTCATATAACACTCAATAAATTAACTGTTTAATGATATTGCTCATTTGGGTAGATAGCTCTATAACAATAAAATGTTGTGCAATATTTTTGACGTTTTTTTAACAAAGGTATAACTTTGTCGCTTAGCTTATCATAAAGACGCATTGACGGGTTATTGTTACATACAAATAACAATAACCTATATATATAGATGCATATACATTACATTAGTGACAAAGATGACGCTTTTTACCTACATACTGTTTAGATTGTACATTATTTTATGACATCGAAACCAGTAAGTAGTGTACATACCTATTTATATCTCACATATATTAAAGTCTTTGATCTTTCCATAACATAAGCCTATTATCGATCTTCTTCTATCATCTTTCCATAATATTAGAGACTTGCTTGATTTGTGTAATATTGTTTGATATTTACCATTGCTTTAAGAGATACTCTGCTTAAACAAAGGCGTCTATGTGTGTAATTAAATTCGTTTTTTCTTTTTATACAGTACAGTACCAAGTATAGGTATAAAAAAATACACGAGAAATAAAGAGGTACAGACAAGAATCTCTAAATGTTCGTCAACTAGCTATAGATATTCATTATTAATTTATTACGTTGTACCTACTTGTTATATCCTAACATTGGGGTAGAAGACAAAAGTAGGGCCTTTTTCAAATAGGTATTCTTGGTTCTGTGCCTTTATTTATGTGTACATGTAATACATACTATGTATGTTACAACTACGACGTAGAAGATACCGATTACATATCTACAAGCAACTTGAAATATCTACTATGAAGTAATTGATTGATACCCCATAAGAAGACGAACGTTGATTTCAAATATTCGTGGATATTTCCATAACAAGCGTAAAGCTTGTTCAAAATGCTAAATAATTCCTAAATAAACGACGAGAACAGCGACGAGGTCGAAATGTTATATAACTTGACAAGACGGGATGGCATAAAAACTGGAACCGAATGCGTAGTATACGTACCTATTTCACGTTTTATCGTTAACAGTGAAATAAATTAAGTAACAGAACATATTTTTTTAAGGCTCTGTTACCAAAGATGGACCTTGATTAAAAAAAGGGTCTTTAAAAGCTTATTTGCTTTTAGAATTATGTTTATGTCAACGGATCAGTCATACCTAAAGTAGAAGAAGATCTTCCCGATTATGGTGATTAATTGTAGTCGTAATCGTAAATACCTATGCTGCAGTTTAGTCGTAATGTAATAAAAAATACCTAAATTTAAATTTAGATTTTAGATTTGGCATCACAGTTTTATGTGTATTGACATCTTCAATCGGAAACCTGTTCAACCGGATTCGCTGTACACTACGTGGCATGTGCCTTCCAGCATAACACCGACAAAATATTCAATAGGTATGAATGTGTTAATATTGACGTGACGACTATAATTAATTACATAATGTTGACGGCTATTAGGAACGCCTTCTTTAATTAGCTGATTTAATTTATTTTGTTGTTGTGGCGCCTCGTCAAGGCAGGGCCTCAAGCTCAAAGTGATTAATCAAAGTAACACTTTTGTACACCAATTCATTTGTTATTGAATATATTATCTTCCATAATTGTGAGAAAATTTATTAGAATGTGTGAAGGATTCCCCTTAAAGTACCTACATATAAATATATAAATAACCGTGAAACTCGTAACCACCAGTAATGTTTCTTTAGTTAACTGATACTGAATGCCCCAAAGACATTAAATTCGCATAATAAACACGTAGGTGCCTACTTATCTTATCTGTTATGTGCAATAAAGTTTAAATATAATAAGTTTTGTTTACCCCAACATCAATCAGGTTTGTAGCTTTTTCGAGATTCGGCCCACGGCAGAATCAGCAAATTTTATTTCCAATAGCAAAAAAGTAGCAGGAAAGTGAATCGTGTTTTGACGTTATCTTTATCATGCACAATACCTACGGGACCGGGTGGCGCAACCGATGGCGCAAACGCAGCGACACCGCACCCGGCGCGCGCGCACACAGCCGTTTTCAAACCCTACACTTTTATACACAGAACCTAAAACGCTCTGACACTTATCATTACATATCCAGTGCCACTCGACTGTTCCGCCATTCAACACGTGTTATTAATGACCGCCTGACTAATAGCGCATCATATGATTACATTTCATAAGTGCATATGTAGAGCACGCGTAAACACGATATTTAGCGTTAGCGTTAGAATTCGCGAGGTATTGTTTCATCTCACGTTAAAAATATGAGTGGGTCAAGGGGTTTGAGTTTGAGTTTGGTTCCAATGTGTAAGAGTTAAGACGATAATTCTATCCTTTGAAATGTAGTAAATAAACTTAATTGAGCGTAGAATATTCGAATTGTTGAAAGATGTTTAAGGCTAACTCGTGTCCAACGCAGGCAAATGTTTGATCTGATAAAAAAGCAATTATAATTCTATTCAGCGAACCTATGACTGTCGTTTTATCGCGCGGTAGATAAATGAAAAAAGATTTATGACTCGCAAATTAATATGCGACCATCACGAGGGCGCAGAATTACCAAACATATTAGTATGTTCAACACGAGAAATATCTGTGACTGACACGACTCTTGGCACGGGGCGAAGGTATTGTGGCCACGTCTCACATGCACCGACAATTATCCGTCAATACCATTGTTTTGTTGTCAAAACTTACGTGATCGCAAGAAACAATTATCATTGTCGTGTTAAATGTCACCAGCGGTTGCCGCGGGCAACCTTGCTAGGACCACGTAACTGCATTTCGCAATGCCATGCTTAGATCGCGGCGCAAACAAACCCGTGCTTATTGTTAGTTAACATTATCACCACGCCCATACGTTAATATATCGCGTTAATAAATCCCATGCGCGTACTGCCTTGATAACTTGCGTCGAACGCTGCTAAGTCTCTAGAAAGATTGGCTTTGCGCATTTGTTAGTCAATAAATTTACGAAGTCGACTGACAAGTTAAAACATTTAAATCTGAAAAATAAACAAAACCGGGCATTAGTGTTGATGTGGTTGCATCATATACCTAACTTATTTCTATAAAACTAAGCATACATTCAAAGCAAATAATCGGCGCGAACAACTCAAAGCAAAAGAATTCAACGCGCGGAGTTGCGCGTGCGACGTGTGGCTAGCTATCTTCGAGCTTATTCATTTAATAACGAGATACTTTATTCCAATGCCCATTGTATAGTGAGATTGAAAAGATGATTGCTATAAGAGACCTTCACACATACCTACCTCATCTTTATCATATTTTTTATGATACGAAAGTTTTATAATTGAGATTGTTTTGTTATTTTTTTCGCGATGAATAGTTCCAAATTATGATCAACAGCTCTCGTTTTGAAGCAGCTATACCTAGGTATCTATAATGAATTACCTTCATAAGAAACAGTTTTATGAATACATAGTAAGAACGCTTGTCTGAAACGTTAGTTTTGTATGACTAGAGACTATAATCGAAAAATTAACTCGTAGGCTCCCGGTTGGTCGGAAGCGGCAGCCGTGTCGTGAAGTAGGTAGGCGCCTGCGCCCATTCAATCCACTTATGGCGACAAGCCAATACATCTCGCGAACGCATCCTCCGCGCGTTATTCCCACATCGGGCTCGCTAGACCAGCAGCCAAACCAGTTTGCCGGCTAGTTATGTTACAGGCATTTTTATTAAACTGCCTCCGTAGAACCGAATAAAAGCAACATTTGCATGATTTACGATCGTCCTGTCTGCGGCTTCGACACGAAGACAATTTGTCATAATTATCAATTATGTACAAAGATTTTTTTTCTGACCTGCCGTTTGGTTGAGCAAATGGGTCACGTTGCAATACAAGCTTGACACATTTTGCTTGTAAACGACCAATTGAGTAGTCCAAACACGGCATTTGCATAAGATTGCAGGCATTTAAGTATAATTATGTAGATTGTATTAATTAATAAACCACATCCACAAAAATGCGAAAGCTTAATTTTACGCTTCTAAGTGGGCCTAGGGGCAGGCGACCGACCTTGGCACTTCTGATGGCAGTATCAGCTACCATGACCCCAAAATGTTAAGCTATGAATGAATTTATGAGTTATGACTAAGTTGTCTATTATTGCTCTGCCGCAGAGGTCAAAGTGCATTATTTCCTACAACGTAGGTACAGTGGACGTATAATGCTAGTGTTGTTAGACTCTCGGTTCCACCAGCCATGTGTGAGCCGCGTAGGTTGCCATTTTCATCAAATTATAAGCGTGACATGCCCTGTTCTAAGGGTCTTGATATGACAGTTGAGATTTACAAAGCCCATACATGACTGCCTTCGTGGCGACCTCAAGCCGCGTATGTAATGTCACGGCAAGATGCTTAAATAAAACCGTACCCTACTAAGCTAGCAATTTGCAAAATTAATGATTTGCATGGACCGCAGCCACTTCAAATCATAAATAAATTGCATGACTTGGTAGGTCAAATGAAAATGCATGCATATTTTATTTTTATTGAACGTTAAAATGATCATGTAGGTATGTGTGCCTAGATAAGGACTAGATATCTGCAGTTACTTAATTCGGAACTAAATCGAAAACATATTCATGTGATATTGCGATGGACGACGCTATGCTACATTTAGGTAAACGTCGCCCGAGATGAATGCGTTGCCAATAAACCACTGATTTCCTAATGACTGGCAGCGGACGATGCATCTGCAATAGCCGTTATATATATACTTCTATCTAAGCATTATTATTCATATTCAAAGGTATCGGCGAGCAGACTGCAGGGCTGTTTCACACAGAAACCTCGATGTTTTCTGGGCTAGTGGCGAGGTTTTATCGAGGCTGAGTCAACTTTATGAATCCATGGTTCATGCTATGATCATCATATTACACATAAGTATTCAGCAAAAACTCACGAAAAACTTGTTTATGTCACAAAACAAAATATCGGTAGCATAATAATGAATTGCGTAAATATTTGAACAACGGGTGCCTGATCCACACCGCACACGATTCCGACCGCCTCCGGCCTTGCTCATAATGCGCGATTGTTAGCTCAATTAAGATCTAAAGCAAATCCCTTGCTGATCTAAAACTAAGACAACACGGATTCGCGATCGCAAGGCTGCGCCGCGCACGGCACCATGGGCTCACCTTGAAACTTTACGGCGGTACCAAACCTACGTATGCATCATTAATCATTAAAACAACGACTTTCTTTAATTGATAACCTTCCAAGATCATTTGCATACACATGACTAAGTGCATTATTCGAGCATTGCAACTGTGGTGGTAATAGTAGAACAATTGCATTACTAGATATGTTGATACAGTTAACACGTTTTACTGTTTCGTAAGTAGTACCAGCGGTTTTGCATGATACATTGCGCGTTAGTGGCAGATTTGGAAGGAAATTCAATTTTACGTTTACGTTCGTCATTCATTATTTCATGGATCTATGTTGCAAAGTTGCAAAACTAAAAATCTCGATGGTTAATCATTTATAGTTATATCAAAGGAGTGTGGAGTAAATATACCATATATTGAAGCGTTTTATTCACTTATAGGTATGTTAAAGTGCGTATTAAAGTATTTTTTATGTAAAGCTTATTTTTATCTATTAGTCATTTTAACCTACCTACTTATAAAGCTTTTGGAATATTCTCAAGATTAGAATCGACGTTCCTAATATTTGTTTGCTAATGAATCACTAAAATTGTTAGTATCGTATAAAGCAATCTTTCCAATAACAAAATGTCACGGCCGATAGGTAAATAGCCAGCAAACAAACAATCGATACACAATATGAGATAAACTCCGAGGCGGAACTTCCATAGCCACAGAGACAATACAGAATCTTAATTACTTATATTATTTAAATTTTTAACTAAAGTACATTTCCATAATAAAATCTCTTAACTCCACAAAGTTATGTTACTTCATATGCCGGCTGCAATAGACTGCATGATGATAATTTTTTTGAGGATGACAACCATTCCTATTTTTTATTGGGGTCAAATGTCTGTATCGGACTAACTAAACTTAGATTGCTCTAATTACCGTTGCAGTTCGACATTCCTCCGGAGCGCTGAAAGCGCACCATACAAATGGCTACAGAGACGTGACGTCATTTCTATATTGGGCACTTCGCCAGCAATATTAGTATGGAGAAATAACTAATTTGCCTTAAAAAAGGGGCGGTTAAGTAAGTATATGGTTGTTTTTTTAAATTATGTGGATGCTTTCTGCAAACAATTTCAAAATTTGATAAAAAATATTACATACTTACCTTTTTTTTGAGTCTCATATTTCAAGGTCCCTTCAATTTCTTTACATTCTTTGAATTTTTTGTGACAGGCATTGAGCTGTTTTTTTCATATAACTACAGTGTGCTAATTCAACTACATAAGTCATCACCCCTATTTACTATATAGGTACATATTCCTACAGTAGGTAAGCTTGTAAAGTACCGTGCGAAGCGCGAAACCAAAGCTAGGTAATAAATATTTGCCAGTCTCTAATAGATTGTTTTAGGAGGCATTATTATTTCGCCTAGTCCTCGGTGACAAGATCACGTATACGAATACTATACAACGCGTAACATTAGTGATGTCACCTTCCTAATAGGACGCACTCAAGCTTCGACTTAAAAAAAAAACATTGACAAATGAGGATTCACTATGTCGCCCACACGACATCGACCAAAATAACAATTGTTTATTATGCTCAGACATCACATATTAATATGATTGATGGATGTTTAACAGACAATTGCATGAAGCCTTGTGCACTTCCTTGAAGGAAGTGTTGTGAAAACCGACATAGGAAGGAGCCCTACCCAGCAGGGTAGCATCTTGCTGCGACAGTGTTCGTCGCGCGACTTAGTATCACCTTTCTTGCTCATACGGTTTTGAAAGGAAAGAGATGGCTAGTATTTCTCGCGTGTCACAGTTGTGCTAGAGGTAAGTACTGGAGTCTAAAAGGTGTGTCGCTATTTGTGTATTATCAGGGCTTGTATGGGAGCGGCATGAAAATTAATATCGTATTTATAGTCAGCGAGAATAGATACATTTTGTTCTTATCTGATTCATTATTATTTATTCGCTCATACCTCCCCTCTTTTTCTTTATAATATAATGTAATGCTTAACTCGTACCGACGGCAGTGTTAGGCCCATTAATTTCAAAGTAATTAGGTAGGTACCCACTAAATTAACGGATAAAATCTTTGCGTTTCATGATCTATTATAGTTTGGTTTAAGGCGTGATAAACGATAGGTAACGCCTCTATGACTCTCACGCTCATATTTTGTGAGTCAGAAACCCTTTTACCCTGTTTTTACCTTTTGGGTACGGAACCCTGAAAAATACGATTTATAAATTACGGTTCCTTGCTATTCGCGTGTATACTCGTAGTACTATGTGTACCACATATAAATCTGTATTAATGTTGATGTATAATATATGAATACCATATCATTGCTGAAAGTGTTATTGCTAAATGTTTAATGGTTTTCAAGAAAATTTTCGCGTGGCGGCAAAAGCTCTTTCTAACGCGTTTCAATTCTTCCTATAATGATCAAAACTCCGTAATTTTGAAGAAGCGGTTAGATTAGTTTAGTACCACAGAACAGACCCCCTAGAGGTCATCATTCATTTAATTAATACTAATAATTTGTTCCCGGCCTTTTAATGCTTTACAAAATATATAATTAAGTATACCTAAGCACTGCAAAACATTCTAAAGTAAAAGTAGTCTACAGATACCTAACTTACTTATCTTTATTTTTATCTTATAAGCACAGATATCCGCGACTATGATGCATTTATCGCGCAGTATATAAATAATAAAGCTTCCGTTACTCTCAGGCGTGTCAGAAAGGTGCAAATGCTTTAATCATAATGAGACCGTCACAGGTGGACACGGTTGAGCTATGAGGGACGCAACTCTACTTCAGTGTGTCGATCGATCCATATTGAAGCGCCAGGTATACCTACACATCATACTAAATCACTTGGTAAGGCCATATTCAATCCAGTTGTAGGAAGAAATTCCTTGGCCAGATCTCAATTAGTCCGAAAAAGCCTGGTCCCGTGCTATTCGACCGCTCTTTGATGCCTGTAGTACACCAAACTCACCAGGTATGGCCATGCCCAGCTCGAGGTACTCCTTGACGGAGGGGCTGAGGAAGGCGGAGGGCGCGGGCGCGGCTGCGTCAGGTTCGGGAGCGTCGAGCGCCTGCGCCGGGTCCCGCGCCACGGGCGCGCTGTCGGCGCGAATCCGCTTCACGCGCTGACCGCTCTCAGAACTCTCTGCAAGTATTCCAGATGATTCACCCGCGACTAGATGAATGCGCAGAAAACATAATAAAAAAGCATTTAACTACGACTAAGCCCACTTTAAGTACCGTGGTTAAAATCTTATTGACGGTTAAAAGCAAAGATTTAATTCAATATGGAACTTAACCTTTTGACCGCCACAGTCGGCTGTGGCCGTCAACAAAAAATCGTGCCCCTGACGCCACGTCGGCCACAGCCGTCCAAATTTCAATGATCAAAAACTTTGTAATTCTAACCGCTACAAGTATTTTTCAATCCCTGTTGATTTTGGGGCACATCTTTTTTTTTTTACTCTGGCGTCAGTGGCACGGTAAATTGCTAGACCGCTTGGCGGTCGATAGGTTAATCGAATGTTCTAAGTTATTTATGCGGATGATACAACGTAATTTTTTAATTCTGTTTGAATAAAATCGACTTTTATATAGGCGTGCCGGAGATTTTTTTTTAAATTTTCCATCGATTGCTTGTTACGAATACCAAAGTTGCGAATTTAAATGCTGGGCAATCCATACTAATCCATCCATACTAATATTATAAATGCGAAAGTGTGTCTGTCTGTCTGTTACCTCTTCACGCTTAAACCGCTGAATCGATTTTGATGAAATTTGGCATGGAGATAGTTTAAGATCCGAGGAAGGACATAGGATAGTTTTCATTCTGGAAATTATCCCTAAAAAGATTGAAAAGTGAGTAAGTAATTCATGATGACATTACATTGATGTAGGAAATGTAATGATTAGACCAAAAGCACAATTGCTCTTACATTTGCTTAGGCGCTTTTAATAATCCCTTTTATACGGGTTAACCCTTTACCGCATATAGAAAAAAAATAGTTGTTTGAATTTGAACCTTGACCTGTGCCAATAAGGTCCAAGTTCATATCTGCCATATATGGCTTCGTATGCGGTAAAGGTTTAATTAAGGTGGATATCTATCGTGTTGTATCGAGGTTGCTTATAACTTATAATACATTCAATGTAGGTACTCTATGGTAATAAAACTATAAATCATCCCTTATCTTGAATATCATAAATATAAATTTATATGTAAGTAGGTAATATATATAAAGTATGTAAAAAGTTTATCAAAAAAATACAAAGCCATCTTTAGATTTGCAAATAAATGGTTAAATTAAACTTACCCGATTTTGGGGCTATAGACAGCAACATCACTGTCAATATGCCGAAAACTTTTATCCTAAACATTTTACAAAACAAAGCGTACTAAGTATAACAATCAAAATAAATCACCATTGGGACATACGCGTGCACATTATTAATACTGCCGTGTCACGATCAAAAACGGTTTCAGACAGCATTGAAGTTAACTGAAGGTCTCGAAAAGGATTGATGAATTTCGTAACGCAGCTTATGACTGGAGTTATGTTGTGGTTGATAGTTACGCGCGGACGCAGCCTGGGTTGCGTAAGAATGGCGCGCGCGTGTGCTTTGGGAGACCGCGGTGCGCGCAATGCGCGACGTTAAGCTGACTCCGGCGCAGACCGATACACAAACAACCTTAACGTTTGAGCCGCTGCTTTCAAGATTAGCATGGCAACCATAAAGGAACAATTTTATTTTTCATCTGTCTTGTTCGGAAAGTAAGCATTTGGGTGTACTGATAAAGGTGTACTTAGTCAATATTGTTGTTTTCCTTCATGACACTGTTCTGTATAGTCTGTAAAGAATTTTACTGATTACAGCACAAATGAGATTTGAAATATAAAACACGCCGTGGTCGTGCCAGGAAGTATCACACAACTTAACACGGCCTGTTAAGATGGGATAAGTATAAGTTTGTACGGAACCCTCGGTGCGTGAGTCAGGCTCACACTTGAGCAGTCTTTTTTACCTATATTATTATTAAGGTACAGCCAGCATCAAAGGATTTATCAACGTCAATCTTCTGTGCTGTAAAATGTTGCAAATTACGTGTCTTCCCAGTTCTCCCCCTTGGCCCTTCACCTACTATAATCAAAGTCTAATTCGCAAGTTACACGTTAGATTGCTAATATTTAAACTCTTTAGAGTACAAATTAAGTTTTTATAGTAATAGCATTTCTGACTCAGAATAGCGGGTGTACCTTAACATTGTAATATAATATCTTTTTGTACGAAGCGATACGTTTTTTTTGAAGTACTACGTACAAAATAGTACATCTAGAGTTTTTTTTTGGTTTAATTGTTTTAGAAATCCGTGATGGTACACCCGCCATTCAGACTCTCACGACGATCGGTGGGACAAATGTCTTACTCAAGTGCAGTGCCTTAGTGCCGTGCCGGGCTACGTCTTGCTACAACCTTTAGTTATAATAATTATACAATTTTAATCGCAAATAAAACACAAAACTTAAGATTAATAATTTTAATCAATAGTAAAAAAGAACTGAGTTTTTAACAAGTCGGGATTAACAACTTAAAACGCATATTTATATAATGGCTTTAAACTTTTTAAGTTTACATTTTGAGAACTTAAAAGTTAAAGTCAACAAAGATCAACAGAACTAAAACTAAGATTCTATACTTAATCTAATCACTAAAACTTTGTGTAATTCTACACTTGTTCCTCCCTGGCTGGACCCCGGCGCCTAATTAGGCTATAATTGCAGTAATAATATGTACCAATTATGTACCTTATGTAACAGGTCGGAAATCGCATGCAGGTACCTTCGTAGTTTTGAAGACACTCCGCAGCCGGACCCCGCCCGGATCCGCTAATGCCCACCGCTTCATGGACCTACTGAATAAACCTTTTTTTGTAAAATATGTTTCACGAATTATTATTATGATTCATTAAACTTTTTTGCGTATCAGTAACAAACTAATAGCAATATACGCGCACACTAGCAATATATGCACACACAATAATAATTTGTGAAACATTTTTACAAAAAAAGGTTTATTCGGAAGGTCCATGAAGCGGTGGACATTAGCGGATCCGGAAGGGGTCCGGCTGTGGAGTATAACTCTGCAGCCGATCCACCATTAATGAGTTAATGACCGGAGGGAACGGAGGTTCATGCAATTTCTAATCTGGTACATATTATTACTGCAATCAGGCTCCTAATCAGGCCCCGGGCTCCGGCGACGGAGGAACACATAATTCTACACCAAATTGTTGTCTACCGTATTAGCTCAAATCAACAAAAGCAATCAGATAATATCACAATAATGGGGAAATAGAGGAATAATTTTTCTCACGCTAAAAAACTAAACCCACTGCGGAACATTTGCACACGAACTTGAAGCGTGCCTGCGCTTTTTATTCGTCTCTTTGGATTAGTAACGGCATCGGAGATCGTACAGATTTGTGTTTAAACTTTAATTAGTCATTATACAAAAAAAAAAACTTATTACTAGTCGGTGGTATAAAAATCGCTATTAATCAAATACCCGCTGCTCATGAGCTTGCTGTAGACGAGTGTACCGTCTTCATTTCTCAATTCCACCTGGGGTACAAAATTGTCATACGTAATAATTTTAGTGCGGAAAGGTCCCTTATCTAGGAATGTTTCAACAAATTTTGTTGAAACCAAACTATTATCAACATGAGGATTGACTTTCACATCGTGTAAGTTCGCCTGTACACTTGCAGGGGGCAATCTTAACCACTCCTCAGATATTTCTCTAATGTCTGAAGTAGAAATTACCTCAGTGTTGCCATAATCGACGTAGCGGACTTTAACCAGTCCTTTTGATTTGCTGAATCGTAGTATAGAGGCCCGATACCAGCCCGGCTGCCCGGTCTCGTCGTGGAACAGGGCCACGCAAGGCTTGTTCTCATAAATCCCGTTCAGTGGCGGATTATTAGCGGCTTCTTTGTGCAAAGACTCGTACATCTCATCGTATAACAAATTGTTCTCATCATTATGAACAATCGCCAATTCCAAAGTATTCAAATCATTGATAATAACTATGTTAGACAAAAATTCTTCGTCATCGCTCTTAGGGAATGCTAAGAGCTTCTTCTCTTTCGGCTGAGTATCTTGCTCCATGAGCAAATTCCAATCAGTCTTTTGGAATGACTTCGCGTCGAAGGAACAGTCTTCCAACGCGGTTTGCAGCTCCGCGCTATCGGCGTCGTCATCCTCGTCGACGATGTAATCCGGGCCCGAATCCGATTTAAGCTCTTCAATGTCATGTTTTTTGTAAGTTGCTTCAGGGGCGAATTTTCTAATAACAGTCTTAGAACCGTCGGTGTATTCAGCCATCTCAAAGTCAGCTAGGTGGTCGTTTATCCACAATTTGTCATATTTCAGCTCAATAGGTAAAAGGTCACCGACGCGTTCCCCGGCAACTTTAACCAAACATTGTTTTTCTACAACAGATTTGTGTATGTAATCTAACGTTGTGCGGTCCCACTGATTGCCTATCGGCCGGATTCGGGCCAGTATGCACTTGTGCGCTTGTATTGGAATTTGATGAAGTGCAATGCTCTTCCTCATATTGACAAACGAGCAGATTTCTTCATTGCCGTAGTCTACGTACTGTACCAAGCACGACGAAGATTCCTTATTAACCTCCAACACTCGGCCTCTGTAAAAGCGGTTGTCCAAGAAGTACAGTGCGACGCACGGCTCGCCGACAGTCCAGTTCGCGAATTTGGCTTTTGGGTCGGGTTTCTTGAAGCGCACGTCAAGTGCCTTGCGAATAAGCTCCAGTGTTTCTTGCTGCGACACTTCATGTAAGAATACTACGCCGTCATTATCTATGTACCTGAAATATAAATATTTGTATAAAATATTTTACTAATCTAATGAGTACATTAGTGTCACATTGACATTGATTATTAAATTACTGATTTCGTTTTGTATGTTCTCGTTCAATCATTATTATAAAATAATAGCTTTTAGCTACCTGAACAGCGCTTTTGTTTTCTATTTGATATAGATTCTTCATCAGATTATTAAAACAGACTTGCGAAAACATCCTTCCTAAGGTTATAATCAGAGATGGGCATTAATCGATTAATTTTTTAATCGATTACTTAATCGATTAAAAAAGTTAATCGTAAAAGTTAATCGCGATTAATTTAATCTAGATTAACTTAATCGAGAGAGTCTTCGATTAACGATTAACTAATCGTCATTTTAATCGATTAAATTTCACGATTAATTTCGCGATTAAAAGTTGGAACACGGGCATTTTGTGCTTTTTACGAAAATACAATATGTCTTGTCCAGGGACAGAAAATGTACCTTTAGAAACTTTTTGGTTCGGATACCTTTGTATCCGACCGTTCCCTCTTCCCTCTTGTTACAGTAATACAAGATGCTTTTTACAGTGCAGTACTCTTAAAAAGTTCTAAGCAGGGACTTACAAAAAATATCTTATTTTATCTTATAGGTATTAGTTAATCTAATCGAGAAAAATTAATCAAATTAACTAATCGATTAAAAATTTAATCGCTAAAAATTAATCGACGATTAACTTAATCGAGATTAAATTAATCGGAACTCGTACGATTAGATTAACTAATCGTCAATTTTAATCGTTAATCGAGATTAAAAAAGTTAATCTTAATCGTTAATCGATTAACTTTTGCCCAACTCTGGTTATAATATGGACATGGTGTGGTAATTTCTCATTAACACTCGGTGCCGGCGGCCTATAAGATAAGACCACCGACATCACTCCAAGGCAGAAGGCGTTTACGCGCGAACTTGAAATTACATAATTTGATTTACTTCATTTTTTTAAACATATTTTAACTTTTTAGTTTTTGGTAGGTACCTAACTCTTAGGATATACTAACAAAAAAAACCGTCCAAGTGCGAGTCGGACTCGCGCACCGAGGGTTCCGTACAAACACTTTCCATCCCTAAGTGGTTAAGTTAAGTTTGCACCTGGTATGTATAGCGCCCCATATAAATTAGGTGCAAAGTTAGGTAATAAAAAAAACTACTTACTAGATTTCGTTCAAAACAATTTTCGTTGGTAGTTTTTATAGTAATGTACATCATATGTTTTTTTTAGATTTTTCATTTTCTTATTTTAGAAGTTAGAGGGGGGGGACCAACTTTTTTGAAATGAAGTGAAATGAAATATTTAGAAATTCGGTTTAGAAAAAAAATATTTTAGAAACCTCGATATCATTTTTGAAGACCTATCCATAGATACCCCACACGTATGTGTTTGATGAAAAAAAAATTTTCGAGTTTCAGTTCTAAGTATGGGGAGCCCCCAATATTTATTATAATTTTTGCATCAAAATCTTAATGCGGTTCACAGAATACATCTACCTACCAAGTTTCAACAGTATAGCTCTTATAGTTTCGGAAAAAAATGGCTGTGACATACGGACGGACAGACAGACGGACAGACAGACATGACGAGGGTTCCGTTTTTTGCCATTTGGCTACGGAACCCTAAAAAGGCAAACAACCTATAGAACTTACGTTGGCACCGCCGTGAACTCGTGTTGTGGCAGGGGCTCGGCCGGCAGCCAATCGGATATGAACACGGTGTTGGAGGCGGCCGCGCGCTCGCTCGCCGGCGGCTCGGGCGACGGGCTCGCGGCCGCGGGCTGCGCCGGCGGCGGCGGCAGCGGCTTGGTCGGCAGCGGCTCCAGCTGCAGCCACTCGCGCACCGAGCCCGTCACGTTGAGGAATGACAACATTTCGTCGTCGCCATCCTTCGCGGCTCCCTCTTCGGTCGCAGGCTAAAAGTGTAAAGGCTGATTTAGACGAAGACAATAGGCTAGTTGACTCATGTCAAATTGTAATAAACTAATGTTTATTCCGTATAGTATTTAGCAAAGGAAACCTAAAAATATTTTTTCAATTCATAAAAGGGAAAGATGGCTGAAAAAATTGAATTTGAAAATATGGTTTTTAATCTGTATTTTGAAATGCTTAAAAACGCTGTCCGCCATTTTCACTTATGATAGTGACGTCATTGCTCATGTAAACAAAACTGAAAGTCTACTTTGACGACTTCGAATAGTGCCGTCCCTCTCGATCTCCTGTCAAAATATACTGGAGTGAGCGGAATGGCACTATACGACGGTCGAATTTCGAATATTTACAGGTAATTCTACGTCACGCCACAGATTAGCAAAAGGGAAAAATGGCGGACGGCGTTTTTGACTGTTTATGAAATTTCTAATTTTCAATTGATAAAATTTAGCTTTCTAGCTTTCACAAAAATACAAGACATTTTTTTTAGAGCTAGTAAGATCATTATTAACCATTTCAAATATATTTCAAAACTGGGTCTACTAGCCTATTTTGAGACGCCTAAATTACGGCGCCTCGAAAAGGCACCGTATAAACACTTTCCGCGCCATTTTTTCGCGGCATGCCAGCGCTGGCGCGGAATGGAACACGGGCCTATTTTTTGGCGCCAGTGACCCCCCCTCCGCGTCTCTCTCTGCCATTAATGACTGGTACTGAAAAAAAGCACTGTGTAAACACGGCTTTCTGGTCACTGGCGGCGAGATTTAGGCGGCTGAAAATAGTCATAGTCTAAACGGTCGGAGGTGTGCTGTGCGGTAATCACTGGCGCCGTCATTTAGGCGTCTCAAAATTGTCTTCGTCTAAATCAGCCTTTAAGCATAATAGTAGTGAAAATAATCATAGGGGGCGTTCAAGTATTACGTAACGCAATTTAGGGGGGAGGGGGGTCTCGTAAAACGTTACGATGCGTTACAGGGGCGGGAGGGGGTCTTTCTTACAACGTTACGTAACATTGTTTCTCTTTTTTATAAAAAAATTGGGATTTAAAACGCCCAAGTTGGCAACCCTTGTCGTTTATTTTACGGTCTGGTCGTCATTTTAATCATTTTAACATATCTTTTGTGACTTTTGGGTAAAAATGGTCACTTTTTGTGTCACTTATGGTGTTACGTAACGTTTAGAGAGCGGGAGGGAGGGAACAGAAAAACGTTACGGCGCGTTACAAGGGGGGGGGGAGGGAGGGTTATAATTTGAATACTGCTCATAAAGGCAAAAGCGGAATCACGATCTAAGCGTCATAGTGCGATACCGCTTTTGCGCTTATTACAGCTTAGTTGAGCCGACTCTTTCGATAAAATTGTTTGACCCAAGACAGTTTCATGAAATAAAAATAGTAGATAGCATACCTCACAGGATTTGTCCGGTATTGCCAAGCCCTGTTCAACAATTCTCTTGTTCAGGCACCGCCACTCGGATGTATCGGGTTCAAGAGCGCCGCCCTGTGTCGTGTGGTACACCCACAGCTCAACTGGCATACTCCTGTCCTTGAAGTTCCCGATCTTAGTTATAAATATCCTTTTATAGACATCCAGTAATTCCTTTAGGAATTCTTTAGTGAGAGAGGGCCATTCAGTGCCAACGGCCGGCATGACTCCACACAGATGGCACTTTATGGCAGCATCTCCCAAAGATTCGAAATCTGGAGTCAATACCCTCAGGCTATCGAGAGGCACGGCCTCCACCAATGCGAAGTCCGAATAGAATAGCTTTGCTTTGTCATCTTCTAATTCTACTATAACGGCTCGACGCCATGTTTTAGACTCTTCACAAAACGCGCAACATCTGTCTCCTTCCTTCCAGTCTTTTTTGATGCCATCAAGACTTGGCTTTGAGTATTCAGATTGGATTTTCTCAAACAAGAGATTGAATGTCTTTTGCTGGTGAACAAGCGACACGTACAGCAAAGATGGCGACTGGTACTGCAGCACCTTCACTTCGAGCCTGAGTGGTCCTTTATCCTTGGCTTCGTAGTCCTCTTGAATTGGTTTATCCTCGTCCGTGTGTTTCAGTATTTTAATTTTTTTCTCTCGCTTTGGTAATGATTTCATCTGTCCGTCATGCGGAGATTTGTGTGTTGTCACTTGATTTTCTTCGTCGCTAACATTGAACCTAAAGAGCCTGAAAATAGACATTATCCAATTATACCTAAGTCCGCTGCAAAGGGGGTTTACAAAAAGGAGCACTTTCATAATATATTTATTTCGTAACGATAGCCATTATCCTATCATTTATTCCCCGTATCTCCGTAAGAACTTGTAAATAAATCCAACCGCTGAACATGAGTGAAAATCGTCGTGGAAAAAAAATATGATTGAATCCATTACGTTCAACGTAACTATTTTTTACTGCTGAATAGATATGATATAAAAAGGAATCGCCAAAATAAAAGAAAAACGCCGCAGAGCGATGAACTCGTACTTAGTAATTTTGTAATCGATACAAGTGATCTTTTGCAGACCAAACTAAAGTTAATATGGGTCAGGACCAAAAAGTTGGATGAAATTAAGTCGTAGTTAGCGAGGAATTAAAAACAATTGAGAAAGTTCCGTTGTGCGACAAAAAATAACGATACAATAAGGAACCTTAACATAGAACATTAAGGTACGTTATTGAAAGGTTAACTGTCGTCGCACAATGGAGACTTTGACACAAATATTATTGAGTTATTATTGAGTGAGTTAAGGGTGAGTTAACGTTGCAAACTTTTTGGTCTTCACCCATATACAAAAATAAAGGATGTGACGAAACCCCGCTCACCCAAAGGTGATGGCGAACTTGTACTTGATCATCTCATTGTTGACGCAGACGACGTTGTCCAGGTCGTTCTTGTCGTAGAGGGTGACTCCTATGGAGCCGCGGTTGCGGTCGTCCTCCACGTGTAGCTCCAGCAGCCGCTCCTCGAACCGGCGCAGCAGCGCCACGGACGCGGCGCTCCACTTCTTGTTCATGGGGGTCACTCCGGCGAGGTGGCACTCCGTTGCCTAGTGTTCATAATTAAGTGGATTACAAGGGGTTTCTCATTCCCACAGGCGGGCCACAGGCCCACATATTCTATCGGTAATTAACAGTGATCGGGGATTTCTCTGCCACTTGGGGTTAATGACCTCAATCATTATGCTAGTATGGATATGCCGCGGGATTCCGGGATTCGTGTGCGATATAGGAGAGTGTTACGGCATGTTACTGTTAATCAATTAATCATGCATTGCATATATTATTATTATTAATAATTGAAAATTTGATTACAGATCAATTGAATATATCAATAAAACCACTAAGCTCGCGTTACCTTATCAGTTTCGCATTGCCTTTCAACGGCCGAGTCGAGACCCATGTTGCTGGTAGTAAACGCGTAAAAATAAATGTCAGCACAACGATACATTGGTTACACGTTGGTCTTCTTTTAATAAAAAACGTGACATACATACATAGAATTAAAATCTTACAAATTGTATAAAATCAAACTATAACTTTCTTAATGCTATCAAAATATTTGAAAACTAGATAAGTTAATATAAAAATAACAGTCAGTTTTCACATAAAAATTGTATATTATACATAATCATTTATTTCGAATGTCAAATAACATATTATTTTTTATTACTTTTGGTCTATAAAATTAAAATAACAAACCATAATTTTTTCAATGTTATCTAATGTTAGGTAATCTATTTCGCTTGACATCTAAGATCCAGTTATAAGGCGAAAATTACCCTTCTACTTCGACCGACGTTAGCGGGGCGAATTTGTATATAGAAATTTCATCGGATTCGAGTGATAATTGCTCGGCGTATGCTCTGACAAGATCTAAATCCGGAGCCATGACTGCTTCTAGTTTAGTCTCTATGCATAAACTATTACTCCAACTTACAACTGTCCGGACGTCATCAAAGATTTCTAGGGCATCGATGATTGACATATCTCGTTCCTGTAGTTTAACTAGTTTTTCCAACCGACATTTTTGACTATTGTTTTAGCTTTTGCCCGCCTGAGAGTTTTAAATAATATTTTTTCTTTAAATCATAAACAACACTGTTTTTGAACAGTCCTTTATTTTATAAACGAATTACCAACACCGAAATAGCGTTTACTTTTCGAACAGTTTTGTTCCTATCGCGGGCCAAGCGGCGTATCCATATTATTATTTCGACTTGATATCCCGCGTGTGGCAGAGAAATCCCCGATCACTGTTAATTAAGAATTAGAGTAACAATACAAATCCAAGTTTTTTTTATTGAAATTGACACCAGTTTACAGTAGCCACATTTGGGGGCTATTCACGTGCATCGACCCGTGCGAAGCTCTTAACCCTTTGACCGCCAAAGACGGCAAATCACGTCATCGGGAATTCGTGCCGCTGACGCCAACGCCGCCTATTGACGTCAAAAATTTCAATGGTCAAAAATATGCTAATTCGAACCACTATCTGTGTTTTTCAATCTCTGTTGATTTCGGAGCACTTTTTTTTTTGGTTTGGCGTCAGTGGCACGGTGAATTGCTTTGCCGCTTGGCGCTCAAAGGGTTAAAGAACGTTTCTTTAATCAGGTTAAGGGCGCCTAGGACGCGTGCAGCGTGGTTATATCCGTTCTTGTTCACCGGAACCGTCAGTCCATCACCACCTAGTCCACCTTAACCAGTTGATTAGACTTATTGGGACTAACCAGCGCCCTTAGCGTGGTGAAGTGCGCGCGCACGGGGCGCAGCGCGCGCCAGTGCACGAGGTGGGTGGCGCCCGTGTCCACCAGCAGCACGCGCACGCGCTCGCGCCCCGGCAGCTCCAGCACGAGCGCGCGCGCCCAGCTCGGGCTCGCCGCGCCCTCCGCCTCGCGGCACTTGTCCGTGCTCACCACGCACACCATGCCTGATAACGAACACAATTGACAACATTTCATATTTTCAAGACTATCATTTTATTACTTTTCTGAATTCTGCTTAAAAAGATGAAGTAATCTCTGTTTTTATTTATTTTCTGAGATGATTATTTACTTTATTATTAACTAGCGACCCGCCCCGGCTTCGCACGGGTGCAATGCTGATAAATTATATGCATACATGCGTATTATACATATAAACCTTCCTCTTGAATCACTCTATCTATTAA
Organism: Apotomis betuletana; assembly: GCA_932273695.1. Taxonomy (NCBI): domain Eukaryota; kingdom Metazoa; phylum Arthropoda; class Insecta; order Lepidoptera; family Tortricidae; genus Apotomis; species Apotomis betuletana. The sequence goes on along the minus strand of OW026300.1, from coordinate 26,814,029 downwards.
AAAAACCGCATCAAAATCCGTTGCGTAGTTTTAAAGATTTAAGCATACAAAGGGACAGAGAAAGCGACTTTGTTTTATACTATGTAGTGATTTATAAAAACATACTCATTTTAAAATGTGGCAACACAGAAACCAGAACTTAATGGATCGGTTACTTTAGTCGGATTTCTTATTAAAAAAAACTTAATCAAACTCGATATGCATCTGTCACCTGTAGAGTTTCTCTTCGAGAGTTCTCGAACCGAGTGTTCCCGGGAAATTTTGCCTTACTCGAGACGAGAAAAAAGTGGTCGAGAAATCGAGAAATTCAGTCAAAAAATTTCGGAGCGAATTAGTGTATAAATTTAAGCGGGCGACTTCTCTAATGTAAGTAATTTACTTTCTCTTTATAGACTAGTATAATTATGTTGCTTTTTCCGTTTTATTTCAATTCTTATATGGGTATTTGTGGTATTGAACAAAATATATGATCGTTTGAGTTTCAGTTTAAATGAAACGAATCAATTTGTTATGAGTGTGTTTCTTGCCTTGCCTATATGATTTGATAATTTGTGAAGTCGTTATGTTTATTCATTTTTCCAATGAAATTTAGTTCCATTTCTATTTATGAACTAAATGCTCAAGTCGTTGTCATCATTTCGCTTTTCTTCCTTAAAAGTAAAGTAACTATTTATTATTTTTTGTTTAACAGTTTGAAGATGGAGAAATCTAAAGTGTGGAAATATTTCACTAAAATTAAAGATGACAAGTCGTCGTCCATACAAGCCGCACAATGCCTCAAATGTCCCAAAAAGATTTCAATGAAAGGTTCGAATACAAGCGGGCTAGTAAGGCATCTTGAACATATACATAAGATTTCGATAAAATCTCAAAGTGAAACAGAGCCAATGCCATCCACTTCAGCCAGCTGTGACACTGGAGCTACTGGTGCTGAAGATGCGCAACCGTCGGCTCCTAAAAAATCTAAGACGTCAGTTCAACAGACTCTTACATTTCAACCGAAACCCAAACAGTCTCTCGGGGAAATAATTTCCATATTAGCAGCAAAAGATGGCCTCACAATTCGCCAAATTACAAGGAGTGATTTCATAAGGGAATCTTTAGAGCAAAGAGGTTTCAGGTTACCCAAAAATGAATCTGGAGTCATGACATTAAAAATAAACGTTGTTGATTAATAAATGTTGTTGAATATTGCATAAAAAGCGAAGTTTTATTGTTAAATCACACATATTTTTAAAAATTTCCGTATTTCTCGACAACCCGGGAATTCCCGGGAAATAGTGGTCGAGAATTCTCGTGCTCCGGGAAACAAAAAAGGTCGAGAAATGAGAAACCCTAGTCACCTGTCAACGTCAAATAAAAAAATATATTTTTTTCGCTCTTTGGTTTAGACAACAACCCTATTCAGCCCGTATTGTCTTAGATTGCAGTTATTGGATGTATTTTCTTATATTTCTTTAAATACAGAAGAATAAATTCAAAGATTTTTTTTAAGGTACACGACTTAAAGCCCTATCGATCTCTATATTAATTTCCACCTGTTATAAATATGAAATGTTGTCAATTACATGCCTACCGAGATCCAGGCGTACATCATTGTAGTAGTAATACACTTGTATTTGTAGGTATTATTTTAAACACCTAAAAAAGCAAATAAGCATTTGTGATCTACAGCTGCACGTTGGTTATGTATAAATTTGTAACCTCTATAAATTCTTTATCATAACTATAATAACGGTCAGTTTGTTTATTGCACTCGTTTTGTATTGCGCCGACATAATCCCTCGATAAAACTGTTAAAAAATAATACGGAATGTTAAAACAGTAAACAAATGTAACAAAAAGAACCGACACCAAAAAAACTAAAAAGGCAAAAATAACCCGTTCATGTACAGAATACATTTGAATATTTCATTAGCCAGTACTTGATATGACCTTGTTGACTTAAAAAAAAGCGTACAATGCTAATTATTTTAGTTTGAGGGGTGGCCTTCGCGTATTGGACCACTGGTTATGTCACTATTAACATAATTTCAGCTGTTGGTTCTCAAGTAAGTATAAATTAAAAAAAGTGCACATACCGACTTCTGGAAGATGTACACTATCATTGTTAACAGCCATGTTGTACTCTTGTTCCAAGTCCTCAGACAGTTTATCAAAAACACTTTGCAAATGGCGCTAAAACAAAAAACGACACTAGTTAATAATACCTTCAATATTTTAATATGTTAAATATTTTTCTCAAACATGCAAAGAAATATCGTCATAACGTGCGTTAAAACAGGCTTCGAAGTGTCAAGTTTCGGGCGAAACAATTCGAGAGAACTGTAAAGGAATTTCATACAAAATTGAAGGCCTAGGCCGGGAAGTAATTTGTTTTTAATTTTAATGTAAACATGGCGTCTGTGTTTATGAACAGCTGATATAATTTTTTTTTTCTAGTGGCTACCCATTCAGCCATCGGACCAACAATATCCGCGTTAATGCCTAGTACACACGAACTGATATTAAGAATACAAATCTGTATGATTCCAATGTGTTGATGAATAAATTTAAAATACTGTCTATACGTAAGTCACCAGAGACTATATAGACAATATTAAAAATCCTCTGCCGTTATTTTATTTATTATAGAAATTAAGATTCTTATTATCAGGTTGTTTATAATGGCCCTAATATTCGAGCACTACACACGTGGACGAGTTATTAAAGAAAAAAAATATAGAGGGATTGGAGGCAAAATTAAAAATACTTTTTTAAACATGGCGTCTGTGTTCATGAACTGGCTAAACAGCTGAATTAGGTTTTTATGAGTGGTGTATTTTTTTATTTCGTTGCATATGTTTGAGAAAAGCACTATACATGCCTTAGCCGTGAAAAGGGCTTGCCGGCTTCGTATTACTAGACGGCCTCCCTTACGGTCGGCCGTCTATACCTACTCAGCCGGCAAGCCCTTATTTCCCGGCGTCTGCAGTAATGTACTATTATTATTAAAATGTGTACAAACCTCTCGCACGAAGAACTTGTCTGGGCTGTAAATGTGCGTCATGTTAACTTCGATTATAGATTTCAATTTTAAATTATTGTTGAACATGAACAATTTTGGTTTTTCTCTTAATCCGTTGATTTTGGGGTACTGAAAAAGAAATGGCAAGTTAAGTTAAATAAAACTACAACCAATCATATGGGAGGAAAATGCAGTTTAGAACGAAGGGGAGTATTGAAAGAGAGGTTCCCGTGCAACTCTGGGCAATCAGTGACGCCGCTGGTGATGTTATATCAGCTATCTTAAAATTAAAATATAAATTAAAGTATATTCATACATATATCATATTAAAAATTAATATTCAAGATGATTATATTGATTATACATATTATATATAAAACACACAATATACATAACTATCCGTACCTACACACTTCACATAAACTGGACAATATACAACACCACTAAAAAAAATTAATAATCTAGCGAATTTATATATGTATGTGTATGTATATAAATTTCAATATTTGTTTTTTCCGTTCGTGTTTGTAGCGTAGTGTTACGCCAACTCTGTTAAAGGGGACAGTCTGAAAATCAGCGCTGGGCTACTAGCCTAGCACATGCTGAGACTGGTACCCATTACCAAAAATGTGCACTAACTATTAAAAATGTGTTTTTTTTTGTTTATGCAAATTGTACCTACCTTTGTGTATTATTTACTGTACTGAAATACTGTGTTCATTTCGGTAATAAACAAATTTTTATTTTATTTTATCTCACTATTTTGGTATAAATTTAAATATTGCTGAGCATATGCGTGCCTATGAGAGCATTTCTGAGATGTAGCACTATTTGGCATTTCAGGTTTTGTCCAAAGGCTAACTCACCCTCCAGAATAAAGTCGCAAGCACATTTTTTATAGTCTTCATTATTATTATCACATAATTATTCCTTTTGTATCAGCTTTCAATTTTATTTAGAATCAGCAGCAAAGTTGCTATGCAGACTATGTAAGGCTTGTTCACGAAATAGAGTAGCAACATAAATTCGGGGAAAACTATCTATACATATAATTATGTAAATAATTATATGTATAGATAGTTTTTGATATGGTTTCAAGTTATAGTTCAACATATATAATGTCTGGTTTAAGAAAAATACATATTGGATGTCATTGACTTGATAGAATCAAGACGCCGAGGATAAATGAAAATATTTGTAAATTAGTTATAGTGTCTTATTGTGCAGAAAAGGGCATATCCATGCGTCAATTCACAAAAAGACATAAGATATCTAAAGATGGTGTATGAAAAATGATACAAATGTTTGGGCAATTTAATACACAAAATGATCTGCCAGGTCAAGGTCGCAGAAAAGCCTGCGTTAAACTGAAATTGGACGAGGCAATATAATCCAAGAAAATTAGATTGCAATATATGGAAAATTTGGCAAAATGAAAGGACAACTTTTATCTATCAGGATATGTAGGTTATAGAGCCAAGTTTAATTTTATCTACTCTCCCCCCCTCTCAGGGGTGAGCGTCACCCCCCCGCGCCCTCGAATGTGTCCAGGAGCGCGGTATTTTCCACTTTAAAAGAAAACCGTGTACGATACATACAAAGTGTATAGGAACAAAATAATCCTGAATAAATTTACTATAAACCTTTTATACATACAAAAGCGATATCACTTATAGAATCGGCGTAATCTGTTACCAAATACTAACGTTTTTAATTATTGATCTGTTTTTTCTGCTAAAAGGTTAGTTATCTCAAAAACTGCACACTTCTCGGCCAGAATATGTATGACAAAAGTAAAGAATGGAAAATGTTCTTTCTAAAAATGTATAATTTATTTCTGTTTCTCTTTCATTTACCGTTGCAATGCTATTTTTAAAATTTATGTCATTTGGCCATTATGCGAAATATAAATATTCGTACTAGTTAAACGGTGTTACTTGCAATACCTTAGACTTCTTATATGTTTTTCTGTAATCTACAAGTATTGAACTATATTCCGTATTTTTTTTTTTTTTTAGCCTCACTATTTTATGAAATAAGGGGTGTGTGGGGAAATCGTCAAGTTTTGCTCATTTTCGTAAATAACTTCAAAACCGTTTGATTTAGAATTATATAATACATATATTTGAGATGTTCATAATGTACCCTTTCATTTGATATGTCACACGATATACTATGCCATTTTTTTTTTCTATTTTGCCCCCTAAACTGGCCCTCATGTCAAAATTTATTTATTTGCGTTACGTTACGTTACACGTCCATGTTTGGGTCATCAATTTACATACGTGTACAAAATTTCAACTCAATCGTTCCAGTAGTTTCGGAGCAAATTGGCTATGACCGACGGACGGACTGACACAGACACACGAGGGATCCTACTATAATCATAGCGAATTTTCTCCGAAACTACTTGACCGATTGAGTTGAAATTTAGTACACGTATGTAAATTGATGACCCAAATATGGAAATGTAACGTAACGTAAAGTAAATCAAGTAATTTGAAACATGGGGGCCAGATTTGAGGGGTAAATTAGAAAAAAAAATAGCAAAGTATATCGTGTGACATATCAAATGAAAGAGTACATTATGAATATCTCAAATATATATATTTAATAATTGAAAATTAAACGGTTTTGAAGTTATTTACGAAAACGAGCAAAACTTGACGATTTCCCCACACACCCCTTATTTCCTTAAATAGTAAGTCTAAAAAAAAAAAAAAAAAACAGGATATAGTTCAATATTTGTAGATTACAGAAAAACATATAAGAAGTCTATGGTATTGCAAGTAACACCGTTTAACTAGTACGAATATTTATATTTCGCATAATGGCCAAATGACTTAAATTTTAAAAATAGCATTGCAACGGTAAATTAAAGAGTAACAGAAATAAATTATACATTTTTAGAAAGAACATTGTCCATTCTTTACTTTTGTCATACATATTTTGGCCGAGAAGTGTGCAGTTTTTGAGATAACTAACCTTTTAGCAGAAAAAAAAGATCAATAATTAAAAACGTTAGTATTTGGTAACAGATTGCGCTGATTGTATAAGTGCTATCGCTTTTGTATGTATGAAAGGTTTATAGTAAATTTATTCAGGATTATTTCGTTCTCATACACTTTGTATGTATCGTACACGGTTTTCTTCTAAAGTGGAAAATACCGCGCTCCGGGACACATTCGAGGGCGCGGGGGGGTGACGCTCACCCCTGAGAGGGGGGGAGAGTAGATAAAATTAAACTTGGCTCTATAACCTACATATCCTGATAGATAAAAGTTGTCCTTTCATTTTGCCAAATTTTCAGCTAATCTTACTGAATTAATAGTTGCGTCGTTTCGTCAAAATCCAAAAAAGTTGAAAACTTCGGTTGGGAACGTGCATAACGCAAAAAAGAGAAATAATTTACAGACTAGGAAGAAACAGAAAATCCCGCAAAAAGGTTTGCCCTGTTTGAAAGAGCGAAATCTCGAGCTAAACTTATTTACCAATTTTAATTCGCTCAAAAATAATCCTCGTATGGCAAGCAATTTGCTCATGTGGGCTTAAAAGTTATAGCTTTTTCACTACGGGTACAATCGGCGGCGACGTCTACCGAAAGGAGTGTCTTAAGAAGCGAATTCTGCCCTTGTATCGGAAACATGAATATCCCCCAATATTTTGGCTAGATTTAGCTTCTGCTCATTATGCTAATGACACTTTAAAGTTCTTTAATAAGGAAAGTATCAATTATGTTCCGAAAAGAATGAGCTACCAAATTGCCCACAACTTCGCCCGATTGAAAGATACTGGGCAAACATTAAGAGATACCTGCTCAAGAAAGGTACAGTAGCCGATAGTGAAGCTGACTCAAAAAGATATGGAACGCAGCTGCTAATGGCAGGACTTCGAAAAAAGGTCAAGCAGTTGGCTCAGTCTTAGGGTTTCATTAATATTTTATATATTATTTAATTTTTCAAATATTAGGGTACAGATTTAATTTTGTTTGTGTTGTAATGTTTGTTTGAAATATTGAGAACAATACACGATTTATTTGTATTCATTTATGGCGAGTTTTTTTCGTGAACAAGCCTTAAATCCTGAAAATTATCTGCACACAATGTATAATTGTGGCCTGATATCTGAATTAGTATGTAAAATTGTACATGTATCGCTTACGTGTAATTTCGGGTTGACCAGCCGCGCGCGCTCGTGGAAGGCTAGAGCGTGCGCTAAGCTGACGCCGTCTTCGAACGTGGTCACGTCGCAAACCAGCGACATAACGAAGTTCGCGCTTGACCGGATCTTGCGGATGTATATCACCGCCTGTTTACTGCAAACCAATTTACAATTTGATTTACGAATAGAATAGCCATTGTATTTCTTCCACGCATTCCCGCAATATTACATCAGGTATTCAGGCCATATTATACCGGAAACAACGAAAGTTATTTCGTAGTCTCATAAGAACAAGCACTTTATTTTTCTATTAGAAGTAACCTTTGATATGCACCACGGTTGACGCAGTACGCTGTTGAAAATCTCAAAAATGAGAAAATAAAGATAGAACTTCAGATGGTCACCATGTCGTTTTTGATTAGTTTAATTCAGATTTGTTATGAAACATAAAATGCACATTTATTGCTCTATTAAACAAAACTTTTTATTCATTCGAACACCTATTCAAAATGATAAGTTAGAGCTTATCAAGTGGAAGTATGAATTTGAACTGTTCAACTTTACATGGGCACTTCTTGAATGATATGCGGTAAAAAAAAATGGATGTGGTTCAGCACTCCTGGCATCTCAAAGGATATCCTCAATTTTTTTTATTAAAATCGAAGCTCATGCAGCACACTTTTTAATTCCCATTTGTTGATTTCATATGGAATGGCCCTAATATGTATGTATGTACTTACTTGTTTATAATATTTTGAATGAGGTAAGAGTCCTCGCTGGTCCAATTCCCACATTTGGGCTCACAATTGGCCAAACAGCAATTGATGGCCAATGGCGGCGGAGACTGTACTCTGCCTGGTTGCAGCAGACGAAGCCTATGTGAAATAAAATACAAATAAAGTAAATATAGTCTTGAGATCTTTCACAAGTATCAATTGGCGAAGGCAACATAAGTCTTCGACTCTACTGGCATGGATCAGTCAATCATTAAATAAAACTGCCAATGTTTGTTCGACCTTATGTATACGGCGCCACCATAGCAAGGTTTCTCACTTTTTCTTGATGACATCAGTTTGTTCAGAAAGGTGCTATACACCGTATAAAATGTGCGGGACAGAGACTACAAGTCGGTGGAACGCAACGTTGCATACCTAACATTGCCGATGATCTTCTTGAACTGAATAAAATTCAACAAGTTGGTCTATACTACTAATCACTACATAGTATAAAACAAAGTCGCTTTCTCTGTCCCTATGTCCCTTTGTATCCTTAAATCTTTAAAACTACGCGGTTTTTTTTAATAGATAGAGTGATTCAAGAGGAAGGTTTATATGTATAATACATGCATAATTTATCAGCATTGCACCCGTGCGAAGCCGGGGCGGGTCGCTAGTTAAATATAATTCATAATTTTAAAGGTGCATACTTACTTATCGACAGACACGACCTCGGTGCTTCCGAAATCGATGCAAAACACCGTACACATCGGCTTGTCGGGGTTTTTGCGATCGATACTGACTATGCGGCACCGCTGCCACATGTTATCGGTTTTGTTGAACGCCAGGTACAATTTTCCTGTACACAACATATTGAAATTGATGTAATGTGTAGGCTGTAAGTAACACAATTTGTATAAGAGCTCATAAAGCTCGTATAGCGCTTACTAAGCTTGGGTCTCAGTGGTTGTTTAAACAGCTTCCAAAAACACCTATGCTCGTGTAAAAAAAAAAAAATTTATCGCATCACTTTAGTAAAAAAATGGCTTGCTCTTAATAAGGTGGAAAAAAAAAACAAAAGCACCTTACAGATAAAAAGTAGCACACACTGACAAGTATTATTTTAAGGGTAGTATTTAAACGCACATCAAAAAAAACCTTTTTCTATGCGAAAATAATCAAAATTTATATCAAAATTACTGATTGCACAGCAAATATTGCACTCAAAATGTTACTAAATATACTACAATTTATATTTGTGGCGTGCATCTATTTATTTAAAAGTAAAGCATAGCTAATAATGACTACCGCACATTATGGAGCGTTTTTTAGGGATATAAAAAAACATTTGTCCGAAAGATTTTTTTTTCAACTGTTTATTTTTCAGAATAATTATGAAACAAACCTAACCTAACCTACTGGGTTCTTAAAAACGATAAAAGTAATGTCGTGCTGATGTGTATTTTCTAATTATCTGCAGTACAATTTTTGCTAGGCATTTATTTTATTTGCTGTGCAATAATTAATTTGATGTAAAAAGTATATAATTGATGAAAATAAATTGATAGGCGATTATTTGTTTGCTGTGCCATTAATAATATCCCTTATTTTAATTAAGTATCTAACAAGACCAAAGAAATTAGAAGATAGCAAAGTTTTTACCTTCTGTAAGATGGACTATCGACGGTTTGGGCGAGGAAATAGAATTCTTGAACTCTCGCTGCATTTCTTTGACCACAGTCTGGTGGCAAGCCCTCTGAACGTAGAAATTATGAGGATCCACAATATGTGTGATGTAGATAATCTCTTGGGAATCTGGAAATAGGCATAATTATTAAGTAAAACAACAGAAAAACACAAAACAGTTAAAAATACATCTATTACAAATAACACAAAGGCGAATTTAACCCTATAAGGGATCTCTTCCAGTTAACCTTTGAGCAATTGAGTGAGTACGAGAAGAAGATAGACAAACTAACACCGTGTACAAAAAGGTATAAATAGGTACCTACACTAATAAAGAAATATTACACACATAGTATTTAGTATAATTTAGATAATGGTTACAACTCACACCCGACGCAAAGTTAATAAGTTTTAGTAATTATTACACATGTATACGAATGTGCAGGGTCAGTCAAACATTTACAATGAAAAATAGTTACCTTCGCGTAGTTGTTTCGGTACTCTCGATTCGGCAAATGGCATAACGTGTTGTACCATGGGCCTATTAATTGCTTCACCTGTGTAATAATAATAAAATAATATAAAGACCTTAGGTTGATATAATAAATTGTAGACATTGTAGTTGGAAAATATCTCCTTTAAAAACATATAAGTACTGCATAATAAAAATATATATTAATTTTGTCAAAATATATTATACTCGTATAATAAAAAATATATAAATTATGTCAGTGGTCAAGGACTCAAGGTAACAACTTAACGTTCCTCCCCTCCCTCGTTTTGCTTTAAACCGTATTTGGCTAAATTTACGGGTTAATTGAAGCCCGACTCCACCTTTAGTGACATATCATCACCGATACGGAAAAAGACAGGTAGTCAGGTGGCACAGTTTTCAGTGCAGCATCATTTTATAATGTAATAATGATTTTTAGTTTGAACCGATATTTAGAAACCAACTACTTAGTTGTGTATCAGAAGCGATAAGTCTACAAACATGGCTATTTTTTTTTTATTTGAAGTCATCATGTCAACCATGGAAATATCTACCCTGTTTATGGATTTTACTAAGGCATTTGATTTCGTGGACTCAAGATCTGTTCGTGGATAACAATGAGCAGGACACATTTTACTAAATTAAAAATAATTACACTGCCTTATATACCTATTTGTGTAAAGTAACATTAATCAGTTAGCTGTATTTATAAAAAAGGTGCCCCAAAAGCAACAGGGATAGAAAAATACTTGCAGCGGTTTTAATTGGCCAACGTTGGCGTCAGTGGAGGATTATTCCTTCCGAGCATTTGTCGGCCAGATGTTTTTGGCGTTCAAAAGGTTAAATACAAAGTAAAAATCCATGGCCCAGGAACAAATATTCCAGTGAATCACACAAATATTTACCCTTGCCGGGATTCGAACCCCAGGACCGTCGGCTCAGTAGGCAGCTGCACTACCAATGCGCATGCATCGACAATTTTTTTCTCTTTTTGCAGATAAGTCATTTTTTATATTTAAATATCCTTCTAATTGCTCGTTTTTAGGGTTCCGTAGTCAACTAGGAACCCTTATAGTTTCGCCATGTCCGTCTGTCTGTCTGTCCGTCCGCGGCTTAGCTCCGTGATCATTAGTACTAGAGAGCTGAAAGGGTATAGCAGGATAGCCTAAGAAAAAGTGCCCCCAGCGTTTTTGGGTCGAAACTATAATCAAACGATGCCTTTTAACGAGGTAATACCCTGCACAAAGTTTCATCCCTCTGTTACCCCCTGGGGGTGAAAAACACCCGATTAACCCCAAAACTGTTTTATTTATTTTTTCCTAAACTATGAAAGTGACGAATTTTAAATTTTGTACCAATATTAATAAGACTAAAAGCTATATTTAAAAAAAATATGACCCTCCTAACCATTTAAATTCTTGTAAAAAAAGTAAAAAAAAAAAAAAAACACCCCGTATAACAAGTTCGGCTCTTGGTACACACACCATTTTTTTTCCAAATATGAATCAATTTATATTCTACATCATACAAAAGTTTCATCGACCTAGCCCAGAAGGAACATTGCGAAAATAAAATGAATTGGCTCTTTGGTGCCTACTATTCATTTAACTCCTACTAAGAGCCTTGCATTATTTTTTATTAATAAACAATGGCCTGCGATCGGACCGCTGTTTGTGTCCGATTAAAAAATTTGAAAATCGAACGCGGGCAGTAACGCGGCCGCGGGCTGTGTTTTTTAGGGTTCCGTAGTCAACTAGGAACCCTTATAGTTTCGCCATGTCCGTCTGTCTGTCTGTCTATTTCTGCGCGGTATAAATTACCACTTCGCTACGAAATTGAAAGCAACTCTTTTACGTGAATCCCATAATACCAACGCATACATTACCTAACATGTGAACCTTTGTTTGTATGGTGAAGACTAAACTACAAAGTGGTCAAACCCATTTGCATTTTTGAACAAACCCCCTTCTTTTGACCCTCCTAACCATTTAAACGGTTTTGTTTTTAATTATATGGTTGCAGGACCGAGACGTTGCGTTTGCGTATTAAGCATAATATAATGAGTAGTGCCTACTAAATAGTACATTCATTTTATTTTCGCAATGTTCCTTCTGGGCTAGGTCGATGAAACTTTTTTATGATGTAGAATATAAACTGGTTCATATTTGGAAAAAAAATGGTGTGTGTACCAAGAGCCGAACTTGTTATACAGGTTGATTATTATTTTTTTTACTTTTTTTTACAATAATTTAAATGGTTAGGAGGGTCAAAAGAAGGGGGTTTGTTCAAAAATGCAAATGGGTTTGACCACTTTGTAGTTTAGTCTTCACCATACAAACAAAGGTTCACATGTTAGGTAATGTATGCGTTGGTATTATGGGATTCACGTAAAAGAGTTGCTTTCAATTTCGTAGCGAAGTGGTAATTTATACCGCGCAGAAATAGACAGACAGACAGACGGACATGGCGAAACTATAAGGGTTCCTAGTTGACTACGGAACCCTAAAAAACACAGCCCGCGGCCGCGTTACTTCCCGCGTTCGATTTTCAAATTTTTTAATCGGACACAAACAGCGGTCCGATCGCAGGCCATTGTTTATTAATAAAAAATAATGCAAGGCTCTTAGTAGGAGTTAAATGAATAGTAGGCACCAAAGAGCCAATTCATTTTATTTTCGCAATGTTCCTTCTGGGCTAGGTCGATGAAACTTTTGTATGATGTAGAATATAAATTGATTCATATTTGGAAAAAAAATGGTGTGTGTACCAAGAGCCGAACTTGTTATACAGGGTGTTTTTTTTTTTTTTTTTTACTTTTTTTACAAGAATTTAAATGGTTAGGAGGGTCATATTTTTTTTAAATATAGCTTTTAGTCTTATTAATATTTTAGTACGAGTCCTTAACTTAAAATACGGTCCCATCCTGAAGAAAGCATGAAACTTGGCATGAATGTAGCTGTCATATATGTGCTTCAATGTAGATATGGAAGCACTTCAAGAAATTATTTTTCCCCCCACTCCCCCCCCTTTTTATCTCCCTCATTCTGGTTTTTCGAATTTTCTACAAAAACCATAAGACTGAGGAGTTTACTCTTCAGAGACCAAATCATCGTGGATAAATTACCTACAAAACGATACTACATTTTATAGTGGTAAGATTAATATATTTCTGTATACAGCCACCAACGTATTATGAAATTGTAAAAACAGGCACACTTTTTTCTTTCTTGCTCCATTTATAGGAAAACGACAAGAGTGGTGATAAAATAGTTTAAAGAAGTTATATACCTTATACATTAAGCTACAAAATGACACTTATTTCATAGTCGTAGAGGCATTATTTCCAGAGTTACAGCTTACCGCGTCTGACTCAAGTACTCTTTTTTTTTCCTTTTTACAATACTATCTTTCCAGATTTAAAGCTAGGGTCTAGGGTTTCAAGTTAAGCAATAGATTTAAAGGACTGACACTAGATGAAAACATAGAAAATAACTGGGAAGTAATCAAAAATACCGTAAAAGAGGTTGGACTTCAAATACTTGGACATAAAGCAAAGAGCAAGCGTAAAAAGTGGTGGAATGATGAGTGTAAGAGTGTGATGGAAGAAAGGCGGAATTACAAAATACTGGCCGAACAAGATAGTAAATGGAGCGCCCGACATAGACAGTTACAAATAGAGGCAAAACTAATCATCAAGAGAGAGAAAAGAAAACATATGGAAAATTTTGTGAAGGGCATTGAAGGACTCATGAAAGCCCAAGAATCCAGAAAATTCTTTCAAGAGGTGAGGACGTTCAAGAAAGGTTACCAACCGTCCTCTCAAATGCTAACAGATGATCTTGAAAACCTTGTAACGTCGTCTGAGGAAATTAAAACGATGTGGCGTGACTACTTTGATTGCTTGCTCAATTGCCCCCCTGTTGAGGAACAAATCACGGTGGAGGTACGCGACAATGACCTGTATGTAGAACCTCCCTCGTTTGATGAGGTCCGATCCTGTATTATGAGGCTGAAAAATAACAAAGCTGCAGGTATTGATGCGTTGCCTTCCGAGGTTTGGAAGTATGGTGGTGGAGCGGCTCAGTCCAAACTGTACGAGCTAATATTGAAAAGCTGGGAGCTTGAACGACAACCTCAAGAATGGAATACAGGTATCATCTGCCCGGTGCATAAGAACGGCTGCAAAAAGAGGTGTTCCAATTACCGGGGAATTGCTCTGCTGCCGACAGCGTACAAGGTCGTGTCATATGTACTGCTCAAAAGGCTGGAACCGTACACAGAAAAAATCCTAAGCGATTACCAGTGTGGCTTTCGCAAGAATCGCAGTACCATTGACCAGATCTTCCTACTAAAACAGCTGATGGAAAAAAGATGGGAGTACGCGCAGAGCATTCACTCGCTATTTGTGGACTTCACAAAAGCATATGATAGCATCGACCGGGGCGCCCTGTATTCCATTCTAAGAAGCTTTAATATCCCCAAAAAACTGGTCGATATGATCCAAGTTGCGACCAGCGAAAGCCGGATGCGGGTTAGAGTGGGCAATGAGCTGACAACAGAATTCACAGTGAGTACCGGACTGAAACAAGGCGATGCTCTGTCCCCTATGCTCTTCAATTTAGTTCTGGAATATGTTGTCCGGAAATTACTGACATTGGATTCCGGAATAGAGCTGAATGGAAGACATAGGGTGATAGGGTACGCAGACGACTTAGCCCTACTTGGGGAAAACCGTGAAGAAGTGGTAGTATCGATCCGAATTTTGGAGGAAGAAGCAGCAAAGGTAGGTCTTAGAATTAACCATGGGAAGTCGGAATACCTCCACATGAAGCGATACCGGAACAGTCGTGCTAAACGAGAGGACCTACTTGTAGGGGGAAGCTCTTACAAGGGTGTGGAGAAATTTAAATACCTCGGGTGCACTGTCACGGATACGCATACAAGAGAGGACGAAGTCAACATCCGCATCCAGAACGCCTTACGATGCAGCGCTGCTCTCCACAAGGTCTTGGCGTCCAAGCTTCTCAGCAGATCTACGAAGCTTCGGATATACAAGACCGTTATCCGTCCCATTCTTATGTATGGGTGCGAAGCTTGGACGCTAACGCTTAAGGAGGAGCATAGCCTTTTAGTAGCGGAGCGCAAGGTGTTTAGAAAAATGCTGGGACCGGTCAAAAAGGACGATGGCAATTGGAGGATCCTCAAAAATGCCGAAATACAAGAACTGGTAGCCGAACCGAACATCATTGGTGAGACCAAGGCCCATCGTCTTCGCTGGCTCGGCCACCTTGAGCGAATGGGAGAGGATCGGCAGGTGAAGAGAGCATACCTTGGGCGACCGACGGGGCAACGTCCGGTCGGTCGGCCAAAGTACCGCTGGATAGATCTGGTAGAGAAGGATCTGCGTGAGCTCGGAGCCACAAACTGGCGAGAGATTGCGCAGGATCGGGTAAAGTGGCGAGCTCTTGTGTCGGAGGCCAAGACTCATTTTGGGTCGCTGAGCCAGCGCAGTTAGTTAGTTAGTTAGTACGCGTATAGTACTATCTTTAGTAAAAAGTTAACTTTAAAGTTACATGTACATATTTTGTAAACTATAAATTCTATCAACATACGTCCAATGATAATATTGTAGAGAATTTCATAGGGAACATATTGATCTTTGACAGTTTTCTGATAGCTGTACCCGTTTTCATAAAAAATAAAAAAAACCACGATTTGGCACATAAAAAGGGGGGGAATGGGGGGAAAAAATAATTTTTCGACATGCTTCCATATCTGCATTGAAGCACATACATGACAGGTACATTCATGCCAAGTTTCATGCTTTCTTCAGGATGGGACCATAAAATTGACTTTTGTTCGGACATGGAGCCGTACTATTTGTACAAAATTTGAAATTCGTCACTTTCATAGTTTAGGAAAAAATAAATAAAACAGTTTTGGGGTTAATCGGGTGTTTTTCACCCCCAGGGGGTAACAGAGGGATGAAACTTTGTGCAGGGTATTACCTCCTTAAAAGGCATCGTTTGATTATAGTTTCGACCCAAAAACGCTGGGGGCACTTTTTCTTAGGCTATCCTGCTATACCCTTTGGTATGAGTATGGGTATGTATCACGCCGACAAAACGGTAAAATAAAAACTAAAAAATATTTTTTTTTCGTGTACCTCTCGAATACCTAAAGTGGGGGTGATTTTTTTCGTTTCAACACTAGTGTGTGGGGTGTCGTTGAGAAGGTCTTTTAAAAATAATAGGGGTCTTCAAACATTATTTTTTGATAAAGTCAGCAGTTTTGTAAATATTCGCTCCGAAAATAAAAAAAATAGCGCCCCCCCTCTAACTTTTCAACCACGGGTCAAACAATTATGGAAAAATTCATGAAAATGAGGCCCTATAAGAACTTTCAATGAAAACTATATTGAACAAAATCGGTCTAGTCGTTTTTGAGTTATCGCAAAATTTCATAATATTCTTAAAAGGACGTAAGTTGACTTCCAGAAGGTAATAAGTAATTACAGTTAGTTTGGCGTTTACGACCTTTTTATAGAGCTCGAAATCTTTCTCGTAACTTAAGTCTAATTGTGAATCGTACACTGAGCGTCGCCCGACATGCTCTAGGCCGGTTTTTTATAGAGAACTCAATAAGGTGAGTCGGGGCTATTGTAGCTATGGGGTTATTGTATCTTCTTACCATTATAATGGTCTGTGACCATTATAATGGTCTGTGTATATATAGGATACACAGACCAATGGTATATATACACAATCCTATATATACACAGACCATTTTAAGGGTCACAGACCATTATAATGGTAAGAAGATACAATAACCCCATAGCTACAATAGCCCCGACTCACCTTACACAATTAAATATAATAGGCTAGTTGACTCATGTCAAATTGTAATAAACTAATGTTTATTCCGTATAGTATTTAGCAAAGGAAACCTAAATATATATTTTTCAATTCATAAAAGTGAAAGATGGCTGAACAAATTGATTTTGAAAATATGGTTTTTCATCTGTATTTTGAAATGTTTAAAACGCTGTCCGCCATTTTTGCTTATGATAGTGACGTCATCGGTCCTGTAAAGATAACTGAACGTCTACTTTGACGACTTCGAATAGTGCCGTCCCTCTCGATCTCCTGTCAAAGTATATTGGAGTGACCGGAATAGCACTATACGACGGTCGAATTTTGAATATTTACAGGTAATTCTACGTGACGCCACAGATTAGCAAAAGGCAAAAATGGCGGACGGGGTTTTTGACTGTTCATGAAATTTCTAATTTTCAATTGATAAAATTTGGCTTTCTAGCTTTCACTAAAATACAAGACAATTTTTTTTAGAGCTAGTAAGATCATTAGGTATTAACCATTTCAAATATATTTAAAAATTAGCCCACTATAATATAAAACTGTGTAATAATAAGCGGAAAACCCAAACTGAATACTAATGATATAGGTACTAACTGAATCGAGTGCTGCCGCTGAGGTGTGACGATGTATCACTTCCGACGGAGTTGAGCGAAGACGTGGACCCGGTCTTACTGCGGAACTTCGGCACGTGCTGGTAAAGAGGTAGCTGCTTCGATGGCGGCGGGGCCTTCTCAGGTTTCTGTCTTTTTTGTCGCACATCTGTAAAGAAAACTCAATTTATAGACGTGGTTCGCTCCACAGCTTTACCTGCGTATCATGCATATTTTGCTTATCCTTAGGGACTGTAATTTTTTCTGAGATGAAGTAGCCTACGTCAACATAATCTATCTATACTGGTTGATTTTTTTGTCGTGAATGGGAGTATATACCATCTTTGACTATGGAACCAACCATGTAATGGAGAAAAAGGAAATAAGAAATTAAGGATTAATTGTTAGCTAATTACCGAAAATGTATGGAAGAGCTGGGTCATAATCAGATTTAGGTTCGAGTCTTTCCTGTGGACATAAGCGAATTATGGATTCCAGCTCGTCTAGCATAACTTTGACACGAGACTCATGTCGCGCGAGATGGCATCATCCGTCACTATCTCATAGCACTGTACAGATAGAGACAGGTAGTATATCTCGCGCGAGAAAGAGTCGCGTGTCAAAGTTATGCTAGCCGCACGGGGCCTAATTTTCTGATAGAACTCATATGAGAAAAAATAATGTTCCCTCTTCTATAATCCGATGTAATATAGAAGAGCGAATATAAACTGGATTCATACAAGCTCTTAACTTTTGACCACCGGACCGGAGTTTATGACCCAGCTGAGTTTCTCTTCGCGATTTCGTAGTTGACCTCGAAGTAAAAGTTGCTCAGTGTGACCCTTCCCAGCAACCCCGAGCACTCCCATTCACGATTAAAAAATCACCCAGTATATATGCTCATTTACATCTACATCTATAATTCAAATCGATCTCTGGATATGCCAAAGCAGGATTAACTAATGAATAAGTGTATAACTTAAATGTAAATATCGCACCTTTAGGAAGTTCTGGTGGATAAATTGGAGCAAGTGGCGCCGCTGGTATATCTGTTCCCTCGTCCAATTCCGCTGTCGAACGCAAACTGTACCCTGATTTAGCGTTCCCTTCCAGATGTATGTAATCGCTTATAAGATTACAGACATCTTCATTGACAGCCACGCTAAAAATATAAAAATGTAACAACATTTTCTAGGCTAGGCAAAAGCTTTAATGTTATCACTAGAAACTGGCCAAGTGTGAGCCTGGCTCGCGCACTGAGGGTTCCGTGCAAACATCTTAACCCATCTTAACTGGCCGGTTTAAGTTTGCAGCTGGCATGTATGGCCCCGGTACAAATGAGGTGTAAAGTTAACCCTACCTTTGTTGTATGGGAGCCCCACTTAAATATTTATTTTAATCTGTTTTCAGTATTTGTTGTTACGGCGGCAACAGAAATGTATCATATATGAAAATTTCAACTGACTATCTATCACGGATGTGAATATGATAAATCGGGACATGATCGCGAATATAATTTAATTACCGCGATGACAAGGACGTCTTCTTGATGCATTATGTGTGAAATTGTGTAAGTTAGAAACATAAGGGCAATTTCCAATTGTCAGTAAAGTACAGTACTAATAAAGATAAAGAATACTCACTTCAAATTTTCATTCTTGAGATCACTTTTACTTAAATACCATGGAGATTCAGCTATCACCTTAGCATCTTCCAATAAAACGCATAAATTTAACTGAAAAATATACAGAGGCCTAATATAACATACATCATGACATAATGTTTTAAATGTCAAAAATAATTTACTAAATATTCACCTGTTTCATCTTCTTTTGATCCAGTGATAGAGTCATTGTATTCAACACTTCTTTAGCCTTTTTAATCGTCTGTGTGATATCTTCCTTAGCTTTGTACAGAGACTCTTTTTCAGAGAATTTTAACTTGGTAATAATACCTGTTACTTCAGTCTTATGCTTTTGCACCATTGAATTGAGTTTTGAGAAGTGCTGTTCAACAGAGGAAATCATTTGCGTCAGCTCTGAGGTCGATCCAGTTTCGGTTTCTATGTTATATAGCATATGTCCAATGTCCTGTAATTTTCAAACAATTACAACTCCAACCTTAAGTTCATTGCTATTCCATTACACAACTATATAAAATAAACTTACTACTGCGGTTTTGGTAAGTCTCCTAAAGGTTTCATCTACTTTTGGAAATAACTGATTTAAGTCTTCAAGAAATCCTTCATTCTGGAAAAATACAATCACTTTATGAGTAAGAAATTAAGCATACAATGTAAATACATAACCAGTATTAGTGCTCACCACTTCTTGCATAGATGCTATGTCATGATTCTTGCATGATTTTTCACCTCCCACCATGAGGCAATCCATGCAAATAGATTTCTTACAGTCCTTACAATAATAGTCAAGTGTCTTCTCAGTGTGAATTTTGCACTTGTTGCATTTGATTGTAGGCTCTACAAAGAATGTTACATTATTACAATCTTCATAAAACCTTATTTATATAAATTCTTCCTATGTCTATACTAACTGCAACTTCATCTGCATATATATATTTTTTTTTTTGCCATACTTGAGTAATAAGCATCTATTCTTATCCATCCATCTACTTTGGATGTCCAGCAATCTATACTAAAATTGATTAAAATCCATCCAGCCCTTTCAGCATGATGAGTTGATACGAGGACAACAAATTTACCAACCTCAGCCAACAGCTACTGGTGTTCCTGACCACATCATGGGTCCACTTAATTTACGGTAGCAATTTAATTTACTATGACAACTAACAAATTTGTTAAATTTTCAGTCACATGAACATATAGAAGCAATCAACATCTTTTTATTTTCTTATGAAAAGAAGAGATACTTTTTGCCTGATATTTAGCTTTTACAACAAAACACTACAGATGACTTCCAAAGTCCGTTAAACACTACAGGTAAACAAAATATAGTTACACTTGCCTATTTTTTGAAGGACATGAGTTTTGAAGACAACAAAGTTTTTGTGCGTCTTGTTGAAGCAATTTTCACATAAGACAGTTTGACATTGTTGGCACATTGTGGGCGTAAATTGATGGCATTCAATACATTGTCCTGTAACACATTAAAGTTAAAGGCACATTATCAAAACACGACTGAACAAATACACACAAACAAATTGACCTCAAATATAAATTAATCAATAAATCTTATGTATAAGTATATGTATATAGTACGGCTCTTCCCAGGTGAATTTTTCGCTTCGAGCCCTAATCTTTCAAACAATGGCCATTGTTTCTATTATCGCAAAGCCGCTAGCTCGAGTTTGCCACGTGCCTCTATAACATTCATATTAAAAACAAACGGTATCGTCATAGTATTAAGGTTCAAATCAAAATAATATGAATGCTGTATTTCGTCGGGGTGGTCTATTGTCCTACACTACCAAAACGCAATATCTAGAATATCAGTGACATTAAATTTGAACCTTAATACTATCACAATACCGTTTGTTTTTCATATGAATGTTATAGTGGCACGTGGCAAACTCGGTAGCTAGCGGCTTTGCGATAATAGAGACAATGGCCATTCATTGAAAGATTAGGGCTCGAAGCGAAAAATTCACCTGGGAAGAGCCGTACTATACAATGCATGTATTTAATTTAGGCTTGGCATAGTCAATCTGTCACAGTAAAATTTTTAAGTAGGATATAGGCTCATAACCACATTTCATTAAAACAAATGCAAAAAATACCTGTAGTGTAGTCAGTATTTTGTATAATAGACTTGAGGTCTACAAAATAATTTTCAGCATCATCTTTTGTATGCTCCGATTCCTGAAATAACAAAAAAGTCAGTAGAAATGCAGATCTTTAATGCAGGTAAAATACAAGATTCTTACATTAAACTAAGTTAGTAATTGAATGTGATATCTTACAATCATGAGTTCTGCTGTTAGTTCTCCGAGCATGAACATATTAACAGGAAATGTTTTATAGAATTCCTTTTTATCTTTTGTAAGTTTGGTGCCATCATTTGATTTTATTTCGTGGCTCTGATGGCAAACTTTGCACTCAATGGGCTCAGAGAATTTGATGATGCTTTTAATGCATGTCTCGCACATGGTGTGTCCACATGACAGGAATAAGGGAATGTTCCCTTTTGTACGAGGACCCAAACCTGAAAACGAATATGTATGTATTACCAATATGTGGAAAACAAACTTAGTTTTTGAAAAATTGCTGATATTCACTTATTTACAATTTATGATGATGTAAATTTCACATTATCATAACAACATAGCTATGCAACATGCAAATATTTTATCTATCTATAAATATAAAGGTAAAAATTTAATTTTGCTCAAGCAAAAGAATTAATTAACATTTTCAACGCCAAGCTATGATGAATCAATTCACCATGCCCGACATCACAACAAAAAATTAAGAAGTGTTCTAATATCAACAGGGATCAAAAAATAACTGACGCAGTTTGAATTACAGTTTTTGACCACTGAGATTTTGACGCACAGCTAGTAGAGCAATTCAGCAGATGGTGGCGTTTTAAAGGTTAATAGAAGTTAGTTCCCAAGCTAAATGTGGAGATTTTTGCAATTAATTGCAAACCAATTAGTGAAACTATGTATATTGCAATTAATCACAAAGCCTCTGAATTATCTTAACATCATGTCAGCATTTTTAGTCACAACTAAATACAGTGCCTAGTCCGAATCAAGGTC